>OY728132.1:934329429-935579429 GCA_963277665.1 Viscum album
CAATTCTAGTAATGAATTTTATATTTATTTAATTATTTAATTTTCCTTATGAATGATTAAGGTTAACCAAATAAAATCAAACCAACAAACCAAAATATATAATATCCATCATCTAAATTAAAACAATAGGATTATTTAAACTATATTTTATATGTTTAATGTGGTTCAGTTCAGCCAATTTAATCCAGACAATTCAATCATGGAACATGTAGTTTATATTCCTATCAAATTGATTGATCTTGAACTACTTAAATAATTATTATATGATTACAAATGATTTCAGAAATCATGCATATTGGATTTGTGAAAAATGATTTGGATTTTAATGAAAAAAATATTGAGATTTAATAAACCATGCAATTTTACTTTTAAAAAAATATAATAATTTTTTAATACAAAGGAAATTAGTTTAAATCCTTATTTTTTAAATTATTTGTGGGATAGATATTTTTTAAAAAAAATTCATTTTAAATCATACTTGGATTTAAAATAAAAAAATTTGTAAATTTTTTTGGAAGAAAATTTTTGGGAATTAATAAATGGGTTTGGATAAAATCAATTGATATAGGATATGAGTTTCAATCATTGAACCTTAAACATGAATGAGAAACACCATACAAAAATACTTTGGAATGAAATTTTGTCAATGTAAGATTGATGAGAAGGATCATGCCATGAAAGGGAATAACCATGAATATATAAACTTGGATTGTTGAAGATTCAATATAGGGGACACTATGATCATAAGGGTATATTGAGTTTTTTATTATTATCCTAATTTTCTAATCATAAAATTTGGTATGATATGGAATTGATTCCTATAGTAATGATGTCAATTTTTTTAAACTATGTTTTAAGTGAACTCGGTTGGGCATTCCACATTTGTTCTCAAGAGAGTAGGATTTAAATGATCATTATATGGATGTTAGGAAAATGGTAGATAATGTACATGACATGCAGATACAATAATTGAATATCAAAAACTACATCACCCAAAAAACTCTCCTTAGTGGATGAACATTGATTACATGTATCATGAGTTTGGAAGTAATCGTAGAAACCTCTATCTTGAATTATCTAATAAATGAAATAAATCCTTTTGGTTTACATAGTAGTACACACAGTACAAGTCCATTTTTGTTGGTAAATTTTAAATTTCCTCCACGATTAGGCATAATGCTCAAATATATTATGTTGTATCGGCTTATATCAAGACCATAATAATATGAAAATGATATTGATTCCTAATTAAATAAGTATCCTTATTTAGTTACATTTATCCATTTAATAGAAAAATAAACATTCTGACCATTTTAAAAATTACATAGAACTTTATTAAAATATATTATCAAGTGAAAAGCGTTTTTTGGATTTTCTATGTGATATATATGATTTATACTATCCGAAATTATTATAGAATAGAAAATATCATTGATTCAATTCAGGCTTATTACACTTTTCCATCATGATTTTTTATTTTCTCTTTGGCGCACAGACATCAACTGAACCCTAGGTGGGTTTTGGTTCTAATCATTTCTTATTTTGATTTCCTAGGGTGTGAAATCTTGTCTTGAAAAATTCTACATGCCATTGATGGGGGTTTTGCATTGTATGGACACATTCAAGGTATGGGTCTCTAGGCTTTGGCTTTTCTCTGATTTAATTCATATGCTATGGAATTTTAAATTGATTCCATTAAATTTATAAATGAATGTTAGGCTCAATTGAAGTTAAACATGCAAGTAATTTATGTTATTTAAATGATTTCAAAGGATTAAAAAATAAGATTCTTGAGAATTTGGCTCTACATTCGGTCACCACCTAAAAAAAATTATTGTTTTGACTCAGAAAGTATTCTTTATAGTTTTAAAGGGTAATTGAGAGTCTTTATTTGGGATCATTTAATGATTTATTATGAAATGATTCCTGAATTGAGTGTGAAAATGCCTTGATGTCCTATTCATTATTTTGTTTATTTGTTTCTCCATTGTGTGATTTACCTATTACTGATTTTGGGAAGTTTTTATATTATGAGGTGTGTCTATAAAAATATACATATGAATATATATATATATATGAGCACACAATAATATGTGAATATATGAATTAGAAAATATTTATAAATATATTGGTACATATGTTTATTAAGATAGAAAACATTGAAATTTAAATTCAATGTTGGATTTGGTTTTCCAAAGTACAATCAAAAGATATTTTTAAATGGTTTTATTCTAATTTAAAAACATGTGAATTGATTAAATGTTCGGAAAATGTATTTGAGAAAAATGATTGTTTTTTAATTGAGATCCTTGAAAGTGGACTTAAAAATTATGTATAGTTCACTTTTTATTCTCTTGTTATGGTTGGTTCCCTAGCATTGGGCATGGTTCAAGATATTATCCATTACAAAAGTTACCTAAAAAATCCTTGGGGTATGCAAGCAAGGGTCAGACTAGTGTTCCATGAAAAAAACATTCCATAAAAGGATTCAATTTATAAAACCTTTGAATGAAATTTGAGTCTGGAATAACAGTGAAACCCATAGGTCTAATCCAATTTCATTCCCCATATATGAAAAATGATTTGTGTGTTCGTTCAAAAATGATTGTAAAATATGTTATTTTCTAAATGTGTTTCAAACAAGTATAATTTGGTTTATTTTGAAAAAATTGATGTACGGACTCAGTGATGCTTTCCAAATGAGTTTTCAAGCTCCCACAAAAAAATAATCATCTAAATGTAGTCAGTAATGAATATACTACATGGTCGATTGAAATCATCAGTGTGAACTACATCGGTGTTGGGTCTTCTAAAATTTGTTATGCACTTTTCCTTGAGGATCAGTAAAACTAATATACTAACCATAAATACCAATATATCTAACTGGACGCCTCTCTGCTCAATCATAATATTTGTTGACAAAAAAATATATGAATGATAGAACAAACCTTACATTCCACATGATGGAAACTCCATCTCTTTTTATCTATGATACCCTGCAACAGAAGACTTGTCCATTGTGTTAACTTTGTACCACTGACACAACTTCTACCAATTCTCCACTGACCAAATACCAAATTAGTATTCTCTTAATTTCATTCATTTGTAAAGACACAAAATTATTCTAAAAAAAAAACATCCATGAAACAAAAATAAACAGGACATAATTTTCAAATTACTTAATCAAAGATCTTTTGATCTCTCCTGTCCCATCACAATGCAAGATCCATTACACTTTATCTAGGTTACCATCAATAGTTATGGTTCCATTTTACAATTTTAAAATAGTGTTCCTTTTACCTCCCAATGGTTTAAAGGGGGTTCTAGGAGTATCTTCCACTATTCTGGTTTCTATGAGATAGAGATAATGACCTACTGTTGATCGAATCGGCACCTAAATCACATCTTGAATGGAACTCTCCATTAGTATACTAGAGGTGGAAGCCATTGACCACAAAACTGTTATAGGGATGGATCGGTCTCAATCCACTAGCATCAACACCACCACCTAGAATCCTCTATTTCATATCTTTAAGCTAAGCCACTAGAGACATTATAACTTTGTTAGCAGCCTTTGATTTCAAAGTCTCCTCAGAAGAAACCTTCATATCCTCCTACATTTTTTTCGTTGATTTCTCTAGTTCTTAAAGTTTTTGATCGCATAAATGTCTCAAGAAATAAATTTTTAATGATCCCGGTTCTGAAATTGAAACACATTTTACAATAATTTTTAAATAAATATAACAATTGAGATGGTCATCATACATGTGAACATAAGTTATTCACCTCCTTAATTAAAATTTCATTTTTTTATTTCATGTTTTCACTGTTATTTTTGGATAAAAAGAGACATGATCGTGGGTGTATTGGTGTGGTGGAATGAGGTTGTATTAATCATATAAATAATGGATACACGATCCAAAACATTGATTTTGGAATAAACTCATGAATATCCATTACCAAGAATGTTTTCAGTGATCCCATCAGGGAGAACGCATCAGCTCTATTCCCTAGTTTGGATTCATATTTATCCAACTACATATTCAAATCCACCATTAAAGGCATCAGAGGCACCAACATATTATATATTTTAGCATAAAAATGATTTGTAGAATCTTTATTGTGATTCATACCACCTTCGGAAACCTGGCTCAACATTGCACAGCAGGATTCACACATTTGATATGTCTGGCTGTGGCTAGGGCTTAATGCTGCTCTTAATGATATACATGATCATCACAAATGGAAATGAGACAATCCACAATTGTGTCTTTTCCAAGTGATCTTGAACACATGATTTCATGCGCATCACTGATGAGGCTAGTCACCTTCAGAAACCATTCTATAAAGAACGATCACAGTTGTGTAATTCAAGCCACAAGCAATGTATTTCACATGACGATCCTTAAACTCCTCGACCATTGTTGGAGTTGTTTGATGCTCAACATTCACATGGCCCAGCCTCCCATTACCACTATATCCCCACATGAATACCTTGTTCCTAGAAGTAAATTTGGTCACGTGATATGCACCGTAAGAAATTTTCTCAACACACTCCTCAGTGAGTTTATCTTCTACCAAGAAAGGAAGCTACCCATCAGCATGAGGGTTCCAATGGTATCTATAGACACTCACACTAATGGTGAAAACCTTCCCTGACATGGTCAACCCAAGAGTCTGTCTATTCCCACATGAATATTTATGAAATACTTATCAACCAGAGGAATGCACGTGGGGTCAAGGCAGGCCTCCATGTCCCATTGACCAAGATGATTATTGTATCCATCTCCCCATGTAAACAGCTTTCCAGATGAAATAGTTTAACTAAACATTTTTACAATTACCTCAAATATAGCAACTCTATGCCAAACTGCACATGAAACTATGTTTGTCTTCATCCCTACAAGCGATTCAACTTATTGGGGATACAATATATTATCTCGGTCACAGTACCCTAGAACACTGAATTTTCCATTACCAAATGTGAATAGTTTCCCAATATTCATTACATGTGTAGTGTTCAATGGACCACAAGTTACCATGGAAACATGAAGTCCTTATCATTTACCAAATATCCATCTTGGTATCTAGCTGATGATGTCACCCCCACGAATGAGAAGGCTGGGCGGATGTGCACCATCACCCCATGTGTAAATATCACCTTTAGATGTAACAACATATGAATGGAAATCCCCACAGCTAGAATTATTGATATTATAGAGAGACAAAGATTCAATAATCCATGGATGGGTAATATACAATCCACCTACATGGCCATGGAATCCCCCAGATTAGTCAACCCATTTAAAGAGTTAGCCTTTCTTAGTGACAATGGAAGCATGCCCAACTCCATAGGCTATACTATTTACATATAAAACTATATCATACTATAGTAGAGATAAAATGACCAGTTCAAGTATAATTTTAAGACAATGATAAAATAAAAAGTTGGGATAATATCTCTAAAAATTATCAATTAAATATTAAAATGAAAGAAGTAGTTTGATAAAAAACAAACACATCAACTTTTATAGGATTTATTATTTTAATGGGAAATGTTCAATCTGTTGTAATAAAATATAGGCACTTAATCATCGCATATGATAATCATATTTCATTATATTGAAATCCGGGTTTGATCCGATAATGTGATCATCACTTCCACTTTTAATATGGGATTGTAAATTTAGTTAATTATTTAATTTTTGTTTATAATTCATATTGTTTCCCAAATATAATCAATTCAAAAAACCAAAATATAAAGTATACATCAACTAACATAAAATGATCGACTAATATATACAAGATTTTATCAGTTTAAGGTGGTTTGGTTCAGCTGATTTACGTGAAATAATTCAACAATGAAAACCCTAGTATATGTTCATTTCAAATTGATTGATCTTGAACTAATTGTCAAACAATTATCAAATTAAAATAGAATTAATAAATCATGGATAATGGATTTGTGTGAAATGATATTCATTTTGATGCAAATAGTATTGAGATTTACTAGACCATGAAAATTAATTTTGAAAAAAGAGAATCATTTTTGAAAAAAATAGAAATTAGTTTAAATGATGATTTTTTAAATATTCGTAGGATGTGGAATATAAAAAATTATATTTTCAATTTAAATCATGCTAAGATTTAAAATAAATAATTTTTGTTAAATTTTTATAGATTACAATTTTTGGGAATAAATACATGGTTTTTGAAAAATTGAATTGATAGAGGATACATGTGATGGACGAAAGTACCTTAAACATGAATGAAAAGCACCATACCAAAATATATTGGAATGAAATTTTTTCAATGTAAAATTGATGAGAATGAAAATGCGATGAAAGGGATGAACCATGAAGATATACACTTAGATTGATGAAGATTCATTATAGGTGAAACTATGATCATAAGTGTATATTAAATTTTTTATTGTTGTTCTTGATTTCATAAGCTTAAAATGAGGTATGATATGGAATTGATGAATATTTTAATGATTTTAATATTTTTCTAAATATGTTATATGTTAACTAGGCTAGGCTTTACACATTTTTCCTTTGGTGAGTAGGAATTAAGTGATCACAATATGGATCTTAAGAGATCGCTAGATAATTGACATGACATGTAGATACAAGAATTGAATATGGGAAACTATGCCACCCATTAAACATTTTTAAGGGGAAAAAAATTGTTTACACGTATCCTAAATTTTGAAATAATCAGAGAAACCACTGTCTTTCATAATCTATAGTTGAAATAAATTCTTTTTAGTGTACATAGTATTACTCATAGTACATGTCCATTTATGTTGGAAAATTATAACTTTCCCCCATGGTTTTACATGAACCACAAATACATTATGTTGTATCAAATTATATAGGGACAAAATCAACCTGATGATTATATTAATGTCTATTTGGATCTATTTTTTGAATATCTACAATTTATGTATGATATAATTGTTAAATTTTATTATTCTCATAGAAGTGAATAATTCATATTGAGAGCCATGATGTATAATATGATAAATGAATTTTCATCTTATGGAAATTTGTTGGCCTATAACATTAAATAATGTTAGGGTGTCCAATTTGTGAAGAATTCACAAACGCAGTTTGATTGAAACATTCCTAAAATAATTTTTTAGGATATCATAAATTTTTTCATTGATGATATGAATACCGATCATGGATGACATCAGTCGTTGTGAATACTGAACAAGGTACTATATCATCACCACTAACGAGTTATGAAATATTCAAAAAACTAGATGATATGGAAATGTTTTATGATAAACATTTCTTGAAAAACCTTATGATTTCATGTAATAAAAAGAGATATATTTTCATTGAAATGGTGTAATATAATTTTTTACATGTTAGATGTTTTCATAATGTCATGCTTGTAGAAAAAAAATGTATTTGATATTGTTATTCTCATGTTACTAATGTTTCTTGATAAATTAATGATGGAATTAAAGCTAGGTTGGACATGATTGACATGTTAATAAAGGATTATTTGGTGCTGACGAAGGGTGAAAAGAGGAACTTTATTCTTATAGTAGCATACACTCTATTCAGAAAAGAAAAAATTTTAATCATGTAATTTCCTTAATTGTGTAAATGTTCTAGAGATTTATTCATAAAATATCAATAATGTCATGTCAATTACTAATTTCAAGTTATAAGGTCTAAAATAACATTACTATAATGTTTTGATTCAACATTCATTTATCGTCACTTTAAATTAAATTATTCCTAAAAGAGTATATGATACATAAATCAAAATATAATTTTTTCAAATCTATATAAAATAATGTTTTACACCCACAAATGTTTCTTATCATAAATTTTGAGATAATAGTCATCTTATTTGAATTGGAGATATTCTTTCCACCATATTTAATTGATATTATGGTTAATCTGATGGTTCACTTTGTTAGAGAAGTCCAACTATGTGGTCCTAACCATTATATATATATATGTACCCAATTGAATGATATATGAATATTTTAAATGGGTATGTCAAGAATTGATGTGGGCCACAAAGTTATATCAAAAAATGATATATTGTTTAGAAACAATTGAATTATGTACTAATTACCAATCTGATGTTGATAGCATGGATCTCCCAAAGTCTCATAAAAATGGATACCTTATGGAAAATATGATTTTCAAAAGATATGTTTTTAAAATTACCATCACATAATATTAGAATTATCACATTTATAATTTATATAATAGTACATAGGTTGATCCATACAGTTAATCCCAAAAATTAACTCTCAAACCTTTGGACCCATC
This sequence comes from Viscum album, assembly GCA_963277665.1. Taxonomy (NCBI): domain Eukaryota; kingdom Viridiplantae; phylum Streptophyta; class Magnoliopsida; order Santalales; family Viscaceae; genus Viscum; species Viscum album. Next base: position 934,337,733 of record OY728132.1, read on the forward strand.
TTGTGTTCATGTATGTATATCAAATACCCAAAATAAATTGACTATAGGATGGCTCAAATATAATATTTATAAAGAGTTATCTGAACATACAAATTCAATTTCCTAACAACTTTGATGGATAGCCAGGGGACCAAATGTAATTGTTATATCTTACACTGGTTTTGTAATTAATGGTTATACATTATATATAAATAAATAGAACATACATATTATAATGTAAAATAATGGAGTTACTCTTATGGAAAAAGTGATTCATGTATCCGGTTTCATGGATAGAAATCAAATTTATGGGAATATGTCATATTTCAACTTTATCGAACATATATATGAGTTGGATAATACAAAATTTTAATTATAAATTTTCCATTGACAATGGGTTAAAAACAGAAGTTCAATGAATTGTATTGAATTGGGATTCATGAAGGTGAATTTCAGTGTGTAAGGGTATTAGGATGAGACGTTGATAATGGAGTCACAAGTAGTGAATATATATTTTTGTCTCAGATCTAGATAAAAATAATTTTTAATTTGTAATATTGGTGACTAATACAATTTCATGATTATATGAAAATACTATTAAGGGTTACCCTTTTATTGGATATCAAAATAATATCAATATAGTCTAAATATAGGAAATGCCTTGTACATTAGAGGAAACCACAAAGAGGGGATTTGGATACATGATAGGGAATCCAAATCCTTTCAACCATTTATAAAAAAAGGAGAGTTCAATAAGAATGTTAATGTTTTTTTAAATATATTATGATTTTCCTCATAACATTATGTATTATATATTGTATTTAAATAATATAAATTAAATGTTTGACTACTCATGATGATAATGACTTTTATACATGATGATGGTACCAATCCCAAGGAATAAAAATTGATTAATGTTGAAACTATAGAATTATAATGGGATCATCAACATGTTGATGAAAAAAATAATGATTTACCATAATTTTGTTAAATAAGATTTCCATGAAAATAATCAACAATAAAGAAATTTAGGTTGGCTAGAATCTACACAGCCAACCGATTGACCCCAAAAAGTCAATTTTAAATAGTTATGTTGAGCTCAACATAATAATGGATGTTCCTATTGATATGTATACACACCACCATGTATTTATTTTATTAATGGAACCCCTTAGGGGATATATTAATGTAATTCTACAATATACATTATTTATTTTACTAAAAAAATATATAAGGAAATATTTATTCTATTTTCATTTTAACTTGCATATTTTGATTACATTATATTATTTTTTTAGTAATATATCTTGATTCGCATTAGAGAAGATCATAGAGGCTTACAAAAATTTCTTACAAAGAATCAGCTTGAGGATTTTGAGGGGAAAGTAATCAAAGACGAACTATTGACCCTGTTGGGGAATTACCCATTCACATTCTAGATAACCAAGAGTTATAAGATAATGCAAAGACCACTATAAAATAAATATTAGAGAGAATATCTGTAAAAAATGGTATATTCAATATTAATGTGAAGGGAATATTTTGATAAAAACCCAATTCACCAAATTATAAATTATTAAATAATTAAATTGGAAACATTCAATGTGTTTTAATAACTTATATTCACATAATCCTCACATATGTTAATCATATTTCATTATATTGAAATTATACATTGATCCTAGAAAGTAAATCATCACTTCCACTTTTAATAATGGATTGCATATTTTTTTAATTAATGAATTTGTATTATGAATGAATAATGTTATCCAAATCAAATCAAATAAAAAAATTTAAAATATCCATCAACTAACATAAATCTATTGACGTATTTAAACATGATTTTATCAGTTTAAGGTGGTTCGTACTGCCGATTTTAGTCAAATAATTCAATCATGCAAACCCTAGTTATGTTTATTTCCAATTTTGATATTGAAATACTTATCAAATATTTATTAGATTAAAATTGATGTAATAGTTCATTGATATTGTATTTATGAGAAATTATTTGGACTTTGATGCAAATAGTTTTGTGATTTACTAAACAATGCAATTTGATTTCGAAAAAAAAGAATCAATTTTGAAAATAATGGAAATTATTTTAAATGTATATTTACAAAATCAATGGAGGGGGAATTTAAAAAAATTATTTTCATTTTAAAAAAAATTGATTTCAAAAGAAAAATGTAATTTTTTCTAGAAGTCATTTTTGGGAATTGAGATATGGTTTTGGAAAAAATGAATGGATAGAGGATATAAGTTTTGGATGATAGTACCTTAGACATGAATGAGAAACACCATAAAAAATATATTGGAATGAAAATTTTTCAATGTTAAATGGATGAGAAGAACCATGCCCTGAAAGAGAAGAATAATGAATATATACACATAGATTGTTGAAGATTCATTATAGGTAACAATATGATCATAAGTGTATATTAAATTATAAATTATCGGTCACGATTTCCTATTATTACAATATGGTATGATATAGAATTTATGAATATACAAATGATGTTAATTTTGTCTTAACTATGTTATATGTGAACTGGTATGGGCTTTCAACATTTGGTATTAGGTGAGTTGGCTTTAAATGATGTTTTCATCAAGTGAAATGGTTTTACAAAATGTTTTTTTGAACAGTTATATTTGTTTTCCAAATTTCATCATTTGATAAATGATTTATAATGATAACATGGAAATTCATTATAGTGATTTGGAAAATCCTAATAGATAACATTATACTCACTCTTATATTCATAACTTAGTGTGCATGTAGATATTTTATGGCATGGGGTCATATAAGCTATTAAAGTTGAGGTGTGTATTGATGATTGACTGCATGTTCAATTGTGGGTTTAGGATATCCAAAAAGGATAGGATTATATATTTTTCATTTTGTTTTTTTATTCTGAGATACTTGGTTTTATTTGTTTTCACAACACATTTTTTCTCTTTAAATTTATTTTAATTATTGGTTTTTTTATAATGAAAATTTGTATTTCATGTAGTATGTTGAGTTTGATTCACATGAGAAAATATTTTTCCACATTGAATTATGTTTATTCCTTAGGTTATTGAATAGAATACTTGAGGCTATCCGTAACACTAACTCGAGTATTGAGACAATTATTGGGGTTGGAGTGTAAGGAAAACATTATGTGAGTTCAATGGTTTGAGGAATGAATGTTGTGATCTTATGAGAATGATAGTGTGATTCAATGTGACAAATCAATGAAATGATTCTATTATTTTTCATATACTAATATATGTAACGTCCTGACCTGACTTACCATTCAACCCGATAGCTGGACTGGTCGCCACATGGCCTTAAGAGCATCTCCCCAAATGCCAGAGGATGTCGACATGTAGCAAGGGCCTAGGTGAGTCTCTCGAGAGACTATGACCACATTAACAAAGTATCACAATAGAATTACAAACATACAATAGCGAAAGAAGGTAACCAGGAGAAAACACATAGAAAACATAAATAGATAACAAATAGAAGGATCCAATATATATATGATGGTGTAAGTCAATACAATATAGTACATGTACACAATATACCACATAGAAACAAAAATGTATCCCCAGTCACATCGCAAGCCTCAGGTTGGTCCTATACACTCCTACTCTGAGAAGCATGTCAAGCACCTGTACTATGGCTTTTCCCCTTCTCACTACCTGAAATCATATAATCTGCATGGGTCCAAAAACATGACCCAAACAGGGTGTTGGAATAATCCTAGTAGGAAACCACCCAAGATCCGTGCTAATCTGTTAGTGATTATATAAAACAGTCAGTGTAATATGGAAATCAGTAAACAAAAAAACAATAAAGGCCTACCCATGATTGTGCTTTGGTATGACGTCTCTTGAACTATCCATTACATTCATTAATCACTTCTATCAAGTATTCAAACCATTCCTTGAGCCCATTCCTGGAATACTCAATTCGGAATCCAGGAATCGCTCAGGGAGAAAATCCACCAACATCCTGCAAGCCCGTTCCGGCAAACATCCTAGGTACCCATCCTCGCTCTAGGTGCGGTATATTTAGTCATATGAGCTCTTCCCCGGGATCTTATAAATAATATCCAGGGATCGCCCATGACATATCATGCTCTTTTGAGTCTGTCCATGGTATCTCACACTGGACCCATGATTCAATTGGCATTTCAGTAACATGTCTCGCATGAGTCCGTCCATGGAAACACACATTGGTGCCATGGTTCACCCATGAATCTATTTCACTTTTTAAGATGTTGAAAAGAATTTAACTCATGTGGGCTAGCAACTCAAGAATTATTAATTTTTTGGGGATGAAGATCTTCTGTTTTTTTACTATTGAGTGTCTTGGGTTTTTTTGGAATCATGCTCTAGTGTATTTTAAGGCTAAGGGTCTATTAATTTTCGGTGATGAGGTTCTCGGTATTTTTAGGGAAGAGGGACTAGGATCTTTTTGGAGATTATGTTCTTGGGTTTTTTTGTGGAAGATGTTCTTTAAGTTTTCTAGGATAAGGTTCAATGGTTTTTTTATTGTGGGTGTAGGTTTTTTCAGGGATGACGGTATAGGGTATTTTGGCACTTACATTCTAGGATTTATTTATTTGTTTGGGTATAAGGTATATTGGGTATGATGGTATAATTCTTTTTGTGATTAAGTTCTATGGTTTTGGGGGTTGAGGTTCTAGGATTTTTTGTGATGAGGCTCTAGATTTTTTTACTGCTGAGGTACTAAGGTTTATTTGGATGAGTGTCTATAGATTTTTTGGGTTGGCGGTCCAGGGGTCCTTTATATATGATGTTCTAGGGTTTTCTAGGGACGAGGGTCTATGGTGTTTTATGTCGAGGGTCTAGTGTTTTGGGGGATGAGGGTTTAGTTTTTTATGGGGATTATTTTATTGGGATTTTCAGGGTTGAGGGACTTGGTTTTTTTATGCTTAGGGTATAGGGTTTTCTATTGTTGAGAGTCTACACTTTTTGTGGATAAGGGTGTAGTTTTTTTTGGGAAAGAGTGTATAGGTTTTTTGGGTCTAAGGGTCTAGAGGTTATTGGGGTTTGGGGTCTTGGGTTTTCAGGGACTAAGGGTCTATAGTTTTTGGGACTGAGGTTCAAGGGTAATTTTGAGGTAGGAAGTATAGTTTTTATGTGGCTGATGGTATGGGGTTTTTAGGATAAGGTTTTAGGGTTTTATGGGGTGGATGGTTTAGGTATTTTATTATACATTATGGTTTTGGGGATTACTTTTTAGGGGTTTGGGGGGATGCGGGTTTATCTTAATTTGGGTCATTGGGTTTTTGAATTGTTGGGATTGATGGTTTTTGGATTTTTGAGGAAGAGGGTTTGGGCATTTTGGGGTTGAGTGTTTGTGTTAATTTGGATCATGGTTTATAGTTTTTTGGAGCTATTGGTTGGTGATTTCTTGGGTATGATGGTATCATGTATTTTGTGGCATAGGGATGGGATTATTTTAGGGATGACTGCTAGTGGTACATTGAGGGAGAGGTTGTGGGTTTTTTGGGTAAGGGTTGTGATTCTTTTTAAGCATGATTGTTGGGTGTCATTTAATTAAGAGAGTTGGGGATTATTGGGGATTAGGGTTGGGGGTTTTGGGGGTTAAGGGTTGGGGTTTTTTTGGATAAGGATTGGGGGTTATTTGGGGATAAGGGTTGGGTGTTTTCTAGGGATGAGGGTTGGTGTTTTTAGGGGCTACTGGTTGGTGTTTTTGAGGGATAATATATTTAATTTTTTGTGTTGGATTGTTGAGAGTAATTTAGGACTGAGTGTTGAGGTTTTTTTGGGGTATATTATTGAGGGTATTTTTCTGTCAAGGGTTGAGGGTATTTTAGATTAAAGTGTTTAGTATTTTTAGGGGATATGTGTTGAGAGATTCTTGGGGCTAAGGGTCTAGGGGTTCATGGGGATTAGGTTTTGATTATTTTTGGGATGAGGGATTAATTATTTTTATGTTGATGGTTTATGGTCTTTTAGGGATGAAGGTAAAGTGTTCGTTTGTGTAAGAGATTTGTTTTTTTCAGGTTTGAAGGTTTAGTGTTTTTTGGGACCATGGGATTAGGAATTTTTGTGGTCTGGTGGTGTAGGTGTTTTGTGACTAGGGATCAAGGGATTTTTGGGGAGGATAGTTTGGGTTTTATGGGAATGAGGTTATTGGATGAAATGTGTATGATAGATTAGATTTATTTATGGATGGTTATTTAATGTTTTTTGGCGCTAATCATTTTTTGTTTTAGTAGTGTGTTAAGAGTTATTTGGGGATGAGGGTTAAGGGTTATTTTAGGGAAGGGATATAAGGGATTTTGGGGATGATGGTTTAGGGTATTTTGGTATGAGGGTTTAGTGCTTTTTGGGGCTAAGGTGTTTGGATTTTTTTGGGCCTGATAGTCTATGGTTTTTGAGGATAGGGTTTAGGGACTTTTTTGGAAGTGGGTGTAGGGTTTTTTGGGGACACAGTTTTAGTTTTTTTATACAAGTTTAGTTTCTTTTGGGATAAGTGTTTATGGGTTAATGGTGATGAGGTTTTAGTGCATTTATGGACATTGGGTTTAGGTTTTTGGGGTTTTGGTTGTTTGGATTTATGTTGAAGAGGGCTAATGGTTTCTTGGGGCTATGTTCTTAGGGTTACATGGGGGGTGAGGGCTTATGATTTTTTTAGGGTATAGGGGTTTTGGTTTTTTTGGTAGAAGGAATATGGTTTTTTTGTTAGTATTGTAGTTTATTACGAGCAGATTGTGTAGTTTTTTTTGAAATAAAGGTACAATATTTTAGGGGGATGAGTTTGTAGGGTTTTTTCGGGCTGATGGTATCATGTTTTATGGCGATGATGTTTTAGGGTTTCTAGGGAGTGTGGTTTGGTTTTTTCTTGGGATGATGGTTTAGTAATATCTGAATATGACTGTTTATGGTTTTTCATGTGATAAGGGTTTTGGGTTCACTATGTCTAAGGGATTTGGGTTTTGTGGGGCTAAGGGTTTTTGTTTTTTTTGGTCTAAGGGCTTAGGGTCTTTTTGGGGATGATGTATTAGTGTTATTTGTGGTTGATGGTTGAAGGTTTTCTATGGATAAGGGTTGAGGGATTACGGGGATGATGATTTAGGGTTTTTGGGGGTGCGGGTTTAAATTTTTATATGGATTAGGGTTTATCATTTTTTGGGTATTAGGGTGTAGTTTTTTTCAGGGCTAAGGGTTTATCATTTCCTACAGCTGAGGGATTATGGGTTTTAAGGAATACATGTTTTGTGTTTTCTAGAGATGCGGGATTATGGTTGTCTAGGGATGAGGGTTTAGTGTAATATGGGGTTGTGGTTTTAGTGTTTTCTAAGGCTGATGGTTTAGGTATTTTAGGGGAAGAGGGTTTAGGGATTTTGTGTGCTAGTCGTTAAGTGATTTATAGGGCCTGGGGTTTGGGGTTTTTTTGGGGGATGGTGGATTATGGTTTTTTGGGGTATGGGGTTTACTATATATTTGGGATGATGTTTTTTGGTTATTTTTGGATGAGGTTTTAGGGTTTTTTAGTAAGTAAATTTATTTTTATCGGTTTTCAGGTTTAGATTTATGGGGGGAATATGGTTCAGGGATTTTTCAAGATAAGGGTTTAGGGTTTTTTGGGGCTGATGATAAATTACTTTTTAGGGGTGATGGGTCAGTGGTTTTTGGGGATTATGATTCAAGGTTTAATGGGGATGATGGTTAAGGGTTTTATGGTGCTGAGGATTCATTGTTTTTTGGGGCTAAGTGTTTAGGGTTTTTTGGAGATGAGGGCCCCGTGATCATTGGGGCTATGTGTTCAGGTTTTTTTAGGATCAATGATTTTTGCAGAAGAGGGTTAAGGGGGGTTTTAGAGATGAGGGTTTTTTGTTTTGTTAGGTTTAGGGTTCAATGTTTTGAGTTATAACGATTAATTGTTATTTGCTTCTGAGTATTCAAGATTTTTTGAGGATGAGGGTTCATTTTTTTTGGTGATGAGATTTGAGGGTTTTTTGGGTATGAGGGTACATGATTATTTGGGCCTGAGGATTTAATAATTTTTATGGAAGATGGTTCATGGTTTTTAATGATTATTTTTTTCTATGGTTGAGGGTTATGAGGTATTATGGACGATGGATCATTCATTTTTTTAAAAGGTTTGATTGTATCTTTTGGGAAGATGTTTAGGAGTTTATTAGGGTTAAGGATATATGGCTTTTTTGGGATGATGGTTGAGTGTCTATTAGAGTTATAGGTTCAATGTTTTATGGGGCTGCAGTTCATGTTTTTTTGGAATGAGGGTTTATTGTTTTTTCAGGAATAAGGTTTAAATTTTTTTGATGATGAGGGTTGAGGGTTTTTTCTTTGGATGAGGGTTGAGTGTTTTTTGGGGATGAAGGTTCAGGATTTTTTTTACCGTAGTTTTGGGTCTTAGGGTTGATAGTTTGTAAGGGATGAGGTTTTAAGGTTTCTTGGGGATAAATGTTGATGGATCATTCTAGAATAGAGTTATTGTTTTTTTTGTGGAACAGGGTTGATGTTTTTTTGGGATTAGGGTTTAGGGCTTTATGGGGCTGAGGGTTTATGTGTTTTGGGTCAAAATGGTTTAGGGTTTTTTCGGCTATGTTTTTAGGTGTTTTGGGGCTGAGGGTTGAGTTTTTTTTTGTCGATGAGGGTCATATGTTTTTTCGGGATATCAGTTGAGGGTTTTTCATGGTTTATTTTCTATAGATTTTGGGTTTGTGGGTAGAGGGTTTTTATGGGATTTTGTTTGAGGGTTTTTGCTGCTAAATTATAAGGGGTTTTTTTTCTGAGACTTCATTATTTTTGGGGATGTGGGATTATGGGTTTTTTGGGACGAGGGTTGAGGGTTATTTGTGGTGAAGGGTTGGTTTTTTGGGGTGTTGAATGTTTATAGATTTTTAGGGCTTATGGGTTAGAGTTTTTTTGGGATTAAGGTTTTAGGTATTCTTAGTGTAGAGGGTATAGGGTTTTATAGGGATTAGGGTTGAGGATTTTTGGGGATGAGGGTCGAGCGTTATGTGGGGTAACGGTTACTAGATATTTGGGACTAAGGGTTAATTGTTTTGTGATGTTAAGGGTTGATTTTTTTTCCTAATGGTTTCGGGTTATTTGGTTCTAAGGGTTTAGTGTTTTATGTGGAAGAGGGTTTATGGTTTTTTTGTGATGATTTTTAGTATTTTTTAAGATAGGAGATTGGGTTTTTTGGGGATGAGGGTTTAGTGTTTTTTGGAGCTAAGGGTTGAGGCCTTTTTATTTCGAAAGGTTGAAGGGTTTTTTTGGTCTAAGATTTTTTGGTATTTTGGGGATCAAGGATTTGGGTTTTTGGGGGGGCTGAGGGTTGAGGGTTTTGTAGAATGAGTGTTCAGGGTTTTTTTTTCAATATGTAGGTTTTAGTTTTTCTCGGGATGAGTTAGCAGGGTTTTTTGGGGATTACGGTGTATTATTTTTAGGGATTATTGTCTAGGTTTTTCTGGGGATAATATTATAGGTTTTTTGGAGATGGGTGTTTAGTTTTTTTAGGGAAGAGGTTTGAGGTTTATTTGGATATGATGGTTTCGGGTTTTGTGGTTAGGATTTAGGGTTTTTTGGGGCTAATGGTTTAGGTTGTTTTGGGTCTAAGGATTTATTGTTTTTTGGGTTTGTGTTTTTTTGGGGGTTTTAGAATATATGATTTTTTGGGCATAGGGTTTAGGGTTACCTAGGGTAAGTGTTTTGGGTTTGTTGGGACCATGAGTTTAGGATTTTTTCTGTTAAGGTTTGAGGATTGGATAGGAAATTAGGTTGAATATTTTATATGGAATAGATGTAATGGTTTTTTAGGGGGGACGACTGAGGTTTTTCTCGTGAAAAGGGGTGGGGATTGTATCAGACAAAGGATAGTGGGTTTCCAAGGGATAAGTGAATAAGGTTTTATGGGATGAAGAGTTTACGATTGTTTGTGATTGAGTTTCAGTGTTATTTTTGTAATATGGTTTCATGTTTTTTGGGCCAGAAATATTAGGATTTCTTCTAGGTGATGGATTATATTTTTTGGGGACGAGGGTTGAGGAATATTTGGATATGAGAGTATATTGTTTTTTGGGGTTTAGGGTTTCGTGTTTTTTAGGGATGTGGGTTTAATTTTTTTGGTTGGTGGTGGATTGGGTTTTCTGGGGCATTGGGATTTTGTTTTTTTGGTGGTGAGTTTTTGGAGCTTTTGAGGTTTGGGTCTTATGGTTTTTTGGAATGAGGTTTGGGGTTTTTTTGGATATGGGTTGACAATTTTTTGTGGATAATAGTTGATTTATTTTTGGGTAAGAGCTTGGGGATATTTTTTGGCTGGGGGATGAGGGTTGTTTGTGGTTGAGGGGTTATGGTTTTTTAAGGTTCAGGGTTTTTTTGAGTCAATAAGGTTTTCCTTATGACTTTTCCATTCCCTCTTGTTTTGAAAATCAAAAACTCCTTATACTTAAGTAAATATTATTATTACTCAAATAAGGAAAATTTACTTCCTTAAGGAAATTTACCTTAACCTAGATTTTCTTATACTTAGCAATTTTTTTCCCTTAAAATCAAAAACCGGAATCACAACCAAATTGTCGGAGCCTTATAATGAAATGTTGGAGTATTCTGTGTTTAGGATCCGAATCTTGGATGTGATCTGTAATATAGTTTTAATCCGAATTCTGGACTCCAAGCTCTGAAGCAGTTCTAATCCGAACTCTTAAGAAGTTCGACTCCGAACTCTTTAGAAGTTCGACTCCGAGCTCTTTAGAAGATCAACTTCGAACTCTTAAGAAGTTCGACTCCAAACTATTTAGAATTTCAACTCCGAACTCTTAAGAAGTTCGACTCCGAACTCTTAAGAAGTTCGACTCTGAACTCTTAAGAAGTTCGACTCCGAACTCTTAAGAAGTTCGACTCCGAACTCTTTAGAAGTTTGACTCTGAACTTTTAAGCAGTTCGACTCCGAACTCTACAGATTTAGAATCTGATTTCTAATGAAACAAGACTCTGATTTTCTATAAAATAGAATCCAAACATTTCTTAACATAGACTCTGAACTTCATTTTGGTTAGACTCCGAACCTTTGACTTGCTTAACACTCCGAACTATTAATTAGTCTTTACTTACATTTGCTTCATTCCAAAACGATGTCGTACATTCAGTTATACAATGTTTGTTATAAAACGACGTCGTCTATTATGTTTCATATTAACCGTTGGTTGAGTTACACGTGTACAGGTCCTTTCGAATTTCATGGAAAATATGACCGTTGGAAGAAGGAGCCGACCGTTTGAAATTTGCCTATAAATAGAAGCTCATTTGAAAGAGCTCATTGCTGAAAGGATGACTGATCTTCGAATCATGTGATTACATACTTGAATTGATTTCTAGAGAGAGAGGCTCTTATTAACTCTCAAAGCTTCGTGCGACTCCGAATGTTGGTGATTACATTTGAGGACTTCCGTGGATTGGAAGACAGAGGTTTCCAACACCTTGAACATGAGGGCTTCCTTGATGAGGAAGACAGAGGTTGCCAACTAACTTGAAGTTGATGGCTTGCAGGGATATCAAGACAGAGACACTCCGGTCTTCATATCGAGGGCTTACCCTGGTGTGGGTAAGACAGACTTGCTTGAAAGTATAAATAAAGGGACCTTTATCCAAGGTTGTTGGATACCCTTCTCTTTGGGATAAAAGACTATTATCTTGTTACTTGTAGTTCTACTACTTGTATATTTCCGCTACATTTTGTATTATAAGGAAAGTATAACTTTCTTATACTTCCTTACTTGTACTCTGTTTCATTTATATTCTATACGCATTAAGGTAGAATCTCATGTTGTAACTTTTGTTAAGTTTCAATTTCCAGAACCATATTTCTAGAACCCACGTTCGGAATCTCTTTCCAAGTTTTCATTTTGTATTATAGGTGTTGTGAATTTTCATAGTTTGTCTTTGTTAAACTTTTCCTTTCCTTTGATCAAATAAAACACAGTTATTTGTAACTAACATTAAAGGTTCCATTGGATTTTTTAAAGTATACAATTCACCTCCCCTCTTGTATATTGAGCATATACATCATTATTTCGATCCAACAATTGGTATCAGAGGAGGTCTCTGAAATACTTATACTTGCGAATAAGTTTTTCTTGCTCAATTTGTCATTCCGAACATTGACATTCCGAACTTTGACATTCCGAACTTTGATATTCCGAACTTTCTCATTCCGAACTTTGTTATTACAAAACTTTTTCTGCTAACAAATTTGTGTTCCAAGGGTTGTTCTAGTATGGAAGGAATTAATGTTGGTTCGATTGATAATCTAAATCCTACAAGACCACCTATATTTGATGGTAATGACTATGAGTACTGGAGATATCGAATGAAGACTTTTGTTATCAACACTGGAGTGGATAATTTTGTAATGCTTACTGGTGATTATAAAATTCCTGACAAGGAAGTTAGAACTTTCACTAACCAGGAAAAGCATGAATATCAACTTAATTATAAGGTACGCAATACTCTACTATGTTCAATGACTAGAAATATATATAGCCAAATTTCTTCTTGTGAAGTAGCTAACTGTATCTGGAAGAAGTTAGAGGTTACACACTTTGGGACTTCTAAAGTGATTGAGACTAGTAGATCTATGCTTAGAGATGAATATCATGGATTCAAATTTCCTTATGGAGAACCAATCTGTAAAGTTCAACAGAGATTCATGACTATAGTCAACAGCCTACAATCTATGGGAGAGAAAGGTTTAGATGATGAAGCTCTTGTGGATAAGATAATTGATATTATGCCCAATGAGTGGGAATCCAAAAGAAAAACTATAGATAAAAATAGGAAGGTCACTCAGATATCTCTTGATGATCTTTTTGGAACACTTCTACAACATGAAACCAGAATGAAGAGAGATGCAGACAACATCAAGAAGAAGAATGGAAATGGTACTGTTGCTTTTACTACAACTTCAAATCAGATGAAAGCTAAGACTTCTGAGAGAGTAACCAGATCCAATCTAAGAAAGTTATTTTCCAATCAGAATCTAGTGAGAGTGAAGTCTCATAAAATGAACTAGCAAATCTTGCTCGAAGGATGAACAAGATAGCTGGCCAGAGAAATTTCCAATCAAAGTATAAGAAAAAGGATAGAAAAGATAAGAAATATGGAGAAGTTACTTGTTATGAATGCAAAAGAGCTGGACATATTAGACCAGATTGCCCTATGATCAAAAAGAAAGAAAGAAAAGAAAGTCATTCAGACAGGAACAGAAAGAAATATTATAAAGCTAAAGCTAAGAAAGTTTTGAAAGTCAATGACACCTAGAGTGCAGGTGGTGGTGACTCTTCAGATGAATCTTCTGATTATGAATCTTCAGGACAGAAGAATCTTGGTCTTATAGCCAGATTACCTATTGATAATCATTGTTTTATTGCTAAGGTATGAAATGATGAATCATTGACCAATGTTTCTTTAAATTCCAATGATATTAAGTATTATAACTCTTCTGATGAAGAATCATCTTCTGAGGAGGAAAATACATTACCTACTTATGAAGAAGTCTCTAGGATTGCTTAACTTCTTGAAATTGAGAATTCCAAACTCAAAAAGAAACATGATAAGTAAGACTCTAGGAATTATATTCTTACAAAAGAGATATCAGATCTTTCTAAAGATCTTGATAAAAAAGATACTGATTTTGAAAATATTTCAAAGAATCTTGAGGAAGTAAGTTCTGAGAAGAACAAAATTTCTAAAGAATTATAAAATGTAATTTCTAATAAAAATGTTTTAGAGCATAGCTCTAGTTCTAAAACTAATGATATTGAGGATAAAAACTTGGTTGTAAAACTCAAGTCCGAAATTTTTTCCTTAAAGAAGTGTTTATCAAACTTTACCAATGGTAAGGAAAATTTTGATAAAATGTATTCTCAAATATGACCTTTAAAAAAATAAATCCAGATTTGGTTATACCCATGCAAAACCAATTTTCAGTAACAATGTTTTTGTTCCTCAAAGTGCCCCATTTTGTACCAAGTGTCAATGTGGTGGTCACTGGGAAAAGAATTGTTCCTTAAACAAAACCCAATCTTTAGGATTTCACAAATCTTACTTCTCTAAGAAGATGTGAGTTCCTAAAATTTTATTATCTGGAAATCTCAGATCCAAACAATTTTGGATTCCGAATGTCTAATTTTCTTCTTGATTTAAGAAAAATAAAGAGAGTACCAACAACAATACATGGTACATGGATAGTGGATGTTCCCGACACATGACTGGTAACAAAAGCTTTTTTGAAAAGATTATCAAAACGAAAGGAGGAAAGGTAACTTTCGGAGATAATGCTATGGGAGAGATTGTTGGTATTGGTAATATTGTTCTTCTTGGTAAAACCTTGATTTCAAATGTTCTTTTTGTTAAAGGTCTTAAGCACAACCTCATTAGCATAAGTCAGTTATGTGATGAAGGTTACGTTGTGAATTTTAGGAAAGATAAGTGCTTAGTTCACAATTCCAAGGAAGAATTTATTCTCTCAGCCAATAGGAAAGAGAATGTTTACACTCTGAACGTAGAAGACCTCAGAAGCCAAGATGTACCTTGCCTATGTGCAATGGAAGATCACTCCTGGTTATGGCATAGAAGACTAGGTCACTGTAACCTTAGGAACCAATGTAAACTCTCTAAGAAGAAACTAGTTAAGGATCTACCAGAACATAGATTTGATTCTTCTAAAGTTTGTGATCCTTGTTAATAGGCCAAGAAACCTAAATCTAGTTTTAAATCAATCGGTGAATTCTCAACAACCAATGCATTACAGTTAGTGCACATGGATCTTTTTGGTCCAACACAAACTGGAAGTATTGGAGGCAAATACTATGTGTTTGTTCTAGTTGATGATTACACTAGGTTTACATGGGTCTATTTTCTAGCAAAGAAGTCTGAAGCTTTTTCATATTTCAAATGTTTTAGAGCTCAAGTTAAAAATGAGAAAAACCTTCCATTTAAAACTATTCATAGTGATCATGGAGAAGAATTTCAAAATTCTGATTTTGAAACTTTTTGTAGTAAGAAAGGTATTACTCACAATTTATCACCACCTAGAACTCCTCAACAGAATGGTGTAGTTGAAAGAAGAAATAGAATTCTTCAAGAGATAACTAGAACCATGTTGAGTGAATATTCTATTGCTAGACATTTCTGGGCTGATGCTGTAAGTACGGCTTGCTATACTATAAATCGAGGTTTAATTAGACCTTTTCTTAATAAAACTCCTTATGAGTTATGGAATGGTAGAAAACCAAGACTATCCTACTCCAAGGTTTTTGGTTGCAAAGTATTCTTTTTGAATACTAATGATAACTTACATAAATTCGCAACAAAACCTAATGAAGGAATTTTCATAGGATATTCCACAACCTCTAAGGCTTATAGAGTTTTTAATAAAAATACATGCACTGTTGAAGAAACAGTACATGTAAAATTTGATGAGTCAGATTCTTTTTTTTAACAATCCCTACCTTCTTCCTCGGATGTGTTTTCAAAAACTGATTATCAACCTTTGATAGAAGAACCTTCTGATAAGGATAATGTTCTAGAAGATACTTATGAAACATTTACCCCAGAAGAATATCTACCCAATGTTGATGAACAAGTTTTACAAAACCCAAATCAGGTGTTTCTTAAGAATCATCCCAGTGATAGTATCATTGGTGATGTAAATCAACCTGTAATGACTAGAAGTTCCTTAAGAAATGAAGTAGAACATCTAGAATTTCTTTCCCAATTAGAACCTAAAAGCACTGATAAAGCTTTAGGTGATGATGATTGGATTAAAGCCATGCATGATGAACTAAATGAATTCAAAAGGAATAAAGTATGGACCTTGGTTGAAAGACCTAAAGAAACTTCTGTTATTGGAGTAAAATGGGGTTTCAGAAATAAATGTGATGAAAATGGAGTCATAGTATGAAATAAAGATAGACTTGTTGCTAAAGTCTATAATCATCAAGAAGGAATAGACTATGAAGAAACCTATGCTCTAGTAGCTATACTTGAATCTATCCGTATTCTACTTGCCTTTGCAGCATTCTTTAATTTCAAACTTTTCCAAATGAATGTGAAATGAGCTTTTCTTAAGGGTTATGTTCAAGAGGATGTTTTTGTTGAACAACCTCCTGGTTTTGAATATACAAAACATCCTGATCATGTTTTTAGACTTACCAAATCATTGTATGGTGTTAAACAAGCCCCACGAGCATGGTATGATAAACTCACTGGATTTTTGCTTCAAAATAACTTTGTTAAGCGAAAAGCAGTTCCAACTCTTTTTATAATGAAAGATAAGAAAAATGTTTTGATTGTTCAAATTTATGTTGATGACATCATATTTGGTTCAACTCAGCAATCTTTGACCGACTCTTTCACAAGTCTAATGAAATCTGAGTTTGAAATGAGTATGATGGGTGAGTTAAATTTTTTCCTTGGTTCTCAAATTTTCCAAAAACCAGAAGGAACTTACATATCTCAACATAAGTATATTAAATACCTTCTTAAAAATTATGGATATGACAAAACTAAGAGCATAAGTACTCCTATTGGTACCTCAAACTCTTTAGATCTTGATGAAGCTGGGAAACCAGTAGATCAAACAGCTTTTAGAGGTATGATAGGAAGTTTACTTTACTTAACAGCTAGTGGACCAGACATAATGTTTTTAGTATCCTGATGTGAAAGATATCAATCCAATCCTATGGAATCTCACTTAAAGGCAGTAAAAAGAATTTTTCGTTACCTTAAGGGAACCATGGATTTTGGATTATTTTAATCTTCTGGAAATGATTTTGTTCTAAAAAGCTTTTCTGATGCTTACTTTGGTGGATGTAGAATGGATAGAAAAAGTACATCTGGAACTTGTCATTTCATAGGTGATTCACTAGTTTCATGGTCCTGCAAGAAGCAACATTCTGTAGCACTCTCCACTGCTGAGGCTGAATATGTAGCAGCTGGAAGTTGTTGTGCTCAAGTGTTGTCGATGCAACACACACTCATAGACTATGGATTGAGTTTTACTAATACTCAACTTTTGTGTGATAACACAAGTGCCATTTCCCTTAGTAAGAACCCTGCACATCACTCCCGTGCAAAACACATAGATATTAGGCATCACTTTCTTAGGGATCACACACTCAAAGGAGATATCATTCTTCAATTTATCAGAACACAAGATCAACATGATGATATTTTCACAAAATATATGCCTTCTGATAGATTTGAATACATTAAACATAAGTTAGGAATGATAACTATAAGTTAATCCTTCTTAATTAACCTTCTGTTGAAAAAGTCTCCTTAGAGTAATAAACTCTATTTCATAGGGGGAGTACATTTGTTTATTAGAATGAAATTTTTTTTTCAAAGATTGTTTTCAATCTTTTCCGAACTACGATTTCTGGAATGCAAATTTCCGGAATTGAAATTTTCCGGATTGAATTTTTTTTCATATTAAAAACTTCTGGAATGGAATTCTCGTACTAACAATTTTCAGAACAAAGATTTTCGGACTGGGCTTTTCGTAATGTATTTTTTGTACTAGACTTTTTGTAATAAAGCTTTTTTTAAAGGAAGAATATTAACAATTTCAAATAATATTTCCTGTCAATCCGTAAGTTATGATTTCCCTATCTATAGTTTTATAATCACATTTTTCTTACTGGTATCTTCATTGTTTAGTTCAGTTTCTAGTTTTGCCTCAATTACAAGTTTTTTTAAAAAAAACCTCAAAAGATCAGAGTCATTTTATTTTTTTAACGGGGTTATTCTCAACCGTCAAATCAGATCAAAATATTTTCAACCATTGGATGATCATTGGAAGATTCAACAGTCATTTTCTTTGCCTATAAAAGGGGGTCCCGAGACTCGTCCCACATCGGTTTTCAAGCTTTTGCATCTCGAAGCCCTGCTGCTCCTCTTAAGGACGGTTCCGAACCCTGTGAAGATGATCTGAATCCTATAGTCTACTTCACTCCGAATGTCTATTGAAGCAACTTCACAAGATATGTCAACTACGAAACCAATTTCAATGTGGTTAGTTTATGGAGAAAGGTTAGTCCATCCGGATTTTTATAAGCTTGACTCTATTATTTCGAAAAATATTAGACTAAACGGATGGGAAGATGTCTTCATAGCCAAGTCAGATAAACAGGATTCGGCATACACTGATTTGTTGATAGAATTTTATGAGTCTATTTCCTTCCTAGTGGAAGATGGCAGAGAAAAATTTTATTTTTAGTCTTATGGAAAGACTTATAACCTTTATTACACTAAGGCAGCAATCCTAGTTGGTATAGCATATGAGGGAGAAGCTGAATTTTTCTCTCACAAACTTCTGGATGTGCAAGGAAGTTTCGTTAAGGAAAAATCACTGCAATGTCTTGGGCTCAAGGATGATTCGACTACTAAGATTGCTCGGCTCGCTCCGAATAATAGAATACTGCAACTATGGGTGCAAGGTTTTCTGGTTCCAAGAAGAGGAGATAATGACAATCTGATGAAGAGTGATATCTATGTCTTAGATTTTTTGGTAAATCTAAGAAAGATAAATCTGATAAGGCATGTCTTGGTTACGATCAAGAATATCAAAGAAGGAAATCTGAGAGCTCAGATTATAATGTATCCATCTTTATTATCAAAGTTGATTGTTCGATGCTTAGAATCTTTCAATGTTGCATGCAAATCAATGATCCGGAATTGCAAGCTCATGCTTGTCAGTGATGATACCCTTAAGAGAATGAAGATGGGATTTTCTAGTGAATCCGGAGAATTTTACCCCCTATCTGTGGAAAAATTTGAAGCAGCTGAAAAATAAACACAATCTCCGGAAACTTTAAAAAGGAAAAGGAAAAATATAAACTCTAAGGAAGTAGTTATTGATGAAGAATTTCCTCAGCCGAAGGAAACTGAATCTGCACCACCCAAACCGAAGAAGCAGAAAATCTATACAGATGAAGTAGCAGCAAAATGGAGGAAAGATAAGGAAATGAGGAAGGAAGGGGATCCTCAATTCGGACTCGACCCTTCTGAGGCTAAGGCTTTAAAAGAAAAGGTTGTTGAGGATCTGGAAAGACAAATGAAGGAAAAGAAGTTGAGGAAGAAGATGACTGAAGCTGAACTAGTTCAATCGTTGCTAAAAGGTACAGAGTTGGCTTCTGAAAGGCTTCCAGTTCCGGAAACTTTTGGAGTCGAACCTTCTTTACCAGAAACATCAGCAAAAAATTTTGTCACTCCGAAAAAGAACAAGGGTAAAGAACCTGCAGTAGAAGATGAGAAAGAAGGTGCTGATGCTGTTGAGGAAGAAGTAGAACAAGTAGAGGAAGAAGAATAAGAAGATGATGAGAGTGAAGATCTAGATACCTTGATCAAACATATTCAGAATTATAAGGCTGAATCCGGAAAAATAGTATCTCCAGAGAAGGGAGATGAGGAAGCCGGAAAGAAACACCAAGAGGAAGAAGAAGAGAATGAGCTATTTGATGAAGAATAATCCTATCAAAGGAACTATCTTGAAGAAGGACAAGAAAGACAGCAACCAGATGAAGATTAGATTGTTCAAGTTTCTGAATCTGAGGAAGTTTCTCCAAATGTGCAATCTATTACGAATTCTGATAATGGAAAGAAAACTTTAATGGAGACACCTATTAAAGATATCATTAGAAAGAAAGAGGTTGGTGGTACCTCTAGAAGGAAGCTGATGCCAGTTGAAGAAGAGGAATCTCAAAAAGAAGTCTCTGATTCGGAATCATCATCCCACAGGCATGATTTTGTGGTTCAATCTCTGAGAAAGCCGGTGGACACAATACCAATTCTTCCAACTATAGATTCTAGATGCCAGTTACTGCAACAATCTATGAATCAAAAATATGATTCCTTATCCATGGTAATGGATAAGTTTGATAATTTGGAAGCGGAACAGAAAAGTTTTCTGATCGATTATGATGTGCATAGGAAATCTTGTTGTAAAGTAACCAAGTGGTCTAAGAGAGTGGATGAAGATTTAGTAAAATTTGAAAATTTTCAGGCTGATGTTCAAAGTGCTTTTGGAATGGAGGACTAAAAGGTTATTGAAATTTCTGAGCAGTTGACCCAGGAACAAAATGTCCGGAATCAACATGTCAGCGATCTGAATGGCAAGCTTAACTCAGTATCTTAGAATTGGAAGTTTGAAAGAGATTTCCGGATTGAGTTTCAGAAGAGGATGCAGAAGCAAGATGAGTCATTGAATTTGCAAAAAGAAGCCTTGGAGGATCAAGTAGAGCTGTTAAATGCCCTAGAAGAAAAGATAAAAGCCTTGGAGAGGAAACAAGAGGAAGACCAAAGAGACCTGAAGAAACTCAAAGCCTTGTTGAAGCAGCTTATTCCAAAGGAAAAGGAAGACAAATGAACCCACTCCGATCATTTGGTGTAGTTGTCTTTCCTTGTAATTTTTTCCCCACAACTCTAATGAAATGATTATCTGTTCGGGTTGTCTTTTGTTGTATACTAATGTTTCAGGTAGCATAATTTGTTTTCCATTCCCTTCAATTATTTTTGAAAATCACAAAGGGGGAGAAGGAAAAAAGAACTATTCCTGAGGAGGAGAAAAGAAAAATTTCTGAGAGAAATATCCTTATGGAAAGGGGGAGTTTTCCACTACGTTTTGTTTCATTCTTACAATAAAGAAAACTCTACTCTAGAAACCCAAAATACAATCCTTAGAGTTTCAATGCCTATGGTAGAGTTAGTTTTATTCACTTCTATCCCTGACTTCTGTCCATGAACGAAGGGAGATATGTTTTAAATAATCTAATGAAATTTTTCAAAATCCTTATATACTTCTTCAAAAGGATGTTTGTGCTTTCCAAAAAGAGGGAGATTGTTGAGTCAATAAGGTTTTCCTTATGAATTTTCCTTTCCTTCTTGTTTTGAAAATCACAAACACCTTATACTTAAGTAAATATTATTATTACTCAAATAAGGAAAATTTACTTCCTTAAGGAAATTTACCTTAACCTAGATTTTATTATACTTAGCCATTTTTTCCCTTAAAATAAAAAACCGGAATCACAACCAAATTGTCGGAGCCTTATAATGAAACGTTAGAGTATTCTGTTTTTAGGATCCGAATCTTGGATGTGATCTGTAATATAGTTTTAATCCGAATTCTGGACTCCAAACTCTGAAGCAGTTCTAATCCAAACTCTTAAGAAGTTCGACTCTGAACTATTTATAAGTTCGACTCCGAACTCTTTAGAAGTTCAACTACGAACTCTTAAGAAGTTTGACTCCGAACTCTTTAGAAGTTCAACTCCAAACTCTTAAGAAGTTCGACTCCAAACTCTTTAGAATTTCGACTCCGAACTCTTAAGAAGTTTGACTCCAAACTCTTAAGAAGTTCGACTCCGAACTCTTTAGAAGTTTGACTCTAAACTTTTAAGCGGTTCGACTCCGAACTCTACAGATTTAGAATCCGATTTCTGATGAAACCAGACTCTGATTTTCTATAAAATAGAATCCGAACATTTCTTAACATATACTCCGAACTTCATTTTGGTTAGACTCCGAACCTTTGACTTTCTTAACACTCTGAACTATTAATTAGTCTTTACTTACATTTGCTTCATTCCAAAACGATGTCGTACATTCAGTTATACAAAGTTTGTTATAAAACGATGTCGTCTATTCTGTTTCTTATTAACCGTTGGTTGAGTTACACATGTACAGGTCCTTCCGAATTTCATGGAAAATATGACTGTTGGAAGAAGGAGCCAACCGTTGGAAATTTTCCTATAAATAGGAGCTCATTTGAAAGAGCTCAGTGCTGAAAGGCTAACTGATCTTCGAATCATGTGATTACATACTTGAAGTGATTTCTAGAAAGAGAGGCTCTTATTAACTCTCAATGCATCGTGCGACTCCGAATGTTGGTGATTAAATTCGAGTACTTCCGGGGATAGGATGACAAAGGTTTCCAACACCTTGAAGTTGAGGGATTCCTTGCTGAGGAAGACAGAGGTTGCCAACTATCATGAAGTTGAGGGCTTGCAGGGATAGCAAGACAGAGACACTCCGGTCTTCGTATCTAGGGCTTACCCTAGTGTGTGTAAGACAGTTTTGCTTGAAAGTATAAATCAAGGGACCTTTATCCAAGGTTGTTGGATACAATTCTCTTTGTGATAAAAGGCTATTATCTTGTTACTTGTAGTTCTACTATTTGTTTATTTCTGCTGCATTTTGTATTATAAGGAATGTATTAATTTTTTATACTTCCTTACTTGTACTCTGTTTCATTTAGATTCTATACGCTTTAAGGTAGAATCTCATATTGTAACTTTTTTTAAGTTTCAATTTCCGGAACCATATTTCCGGAACCCACGTTCAGAATCTCTTTCTATGTTTTCATTTGGTATTAGAGGTGTTGTGAATTTTCTTAGTTTAACTTTGATAAACATAACCCTTTCCTTTGCTTGAGGAAAACATAGTTATTTGTAACTAACTTTAAAGGTTTCAAAGGAATTTTTAAAGTATAAAATTCACCCCCTCTTGTATATTGAGAATCTAAATAATTATTTCGATCCTACAGGTTTAAGGTTTTTGTGGCTGAGGGTTTTGTTTTGTTTTGGGGAAAAGGGATTATGATTTTTTTGGTTCTGAGGGTTTAGATTTATTTGAGGATGAGGGCTGATGTGTTTTTGGGGAGAGGTTTTAGTGTATTTTGGGGATAAGGGTTGACTGATAGTTTAGGATTAGGGTTTAGTGTTTTTCAGTGTTGATGGTTGAGGTTTTTTTAAGTTTGAGGTTTGTGTTCATTTGTGGCTGAGGGTTTAGCGTTTTTTTGGTAATGAGATTTTAGGTTTTTGGGGGATGAGGCCTTAGTGTTTTTTTGGGGTGAGGGTATAGGGTCGTTTTGGGTAGATGGTTTAGGTTTTTTTGGTTTAGGGTTTAGTATTTTTTCATAATGTGTGTTTAGGGTGTTCTTAATGAGGGTTTTGGGTTTTTTGGGGATCAGGGTTGATGGGTTTTTGTGTCATAGGTTGACAGTTTTTTGGGGAATAATGTTGGGGTTTTTTATGGATGTGGATTGAGGGTTTTTTGGGGTCGAGGGTTGAGGGATTATTAGGGGATGGGGTTTTGGGGTAAATGGGTAGATGATTTTCTTTGGATGAAGTATTATGGTTTTTTGGGGTTGAGGGAAATAAAAAGGACAACATAAATGCACATTATTCTAATATAATTTATATTCCTTCCATTTTTTCACAATTCCTTCCATCATATCTAGAAAATTTATTATGTATCTTATAATTTGTCGCATAATTTGATAAAAATTTAGAATCTATTTTTATAAAAATAGGACACAATTTTAATATGTTGATATGTAGAGTACACAAAAAAAATGATATTTCCAATTGGGTTGAAGTTTATTTGGGGTAAGGGTTTTGATTTTTTGGGGGGATGAGCGTTTAGGGTTATTATGGGTGAGGGATTAGAGTTTATTTGGAAAATGGGTATAGTGGTTTTTGGGGGTTAGGGTTTATCATTTTTTAAGACGGATGATTTAGTGTGTTTGTAGATGAGTGATGATGGTTATTTGGGGTTGAGGTTTGATGGTTATTTTTGGATAAAGGATGAGGGTTTATTGGGGCCGGCTGTTTTGAATTTTTTGGGGAAGTGTATTTTGGGATATTTGGTCTTAATTGATTAGTGTTTTTTGAGGATAAGATGTCTGGGTAGTTTGGGCCTAAGGGTTGGGGGTTTTTTTAGGATTAGGTTTTAGGGATTTTCATGGCTTTGGGTTTTGGAATTCTTTATGGATGAGGGTAGTTATTTATTTTGGGATGAGGGTTAATAGTATTTTCGGTATGAGGATTTATGGTTATTTGGGGATGGGGTTTGAGGTTTTTTTGGGATGAGGGTTTATGATTATTAGTAGGTGAGGTTTTATGGGTTTTTCAGTAGAGGGTTTAGGGTTTCTTGGGATGAGGGTTTATGGAATATAGTCATTGCGTGTTTAGGGATTTTTTGGGCTAAGGGTTCAATGTTTTATGGGAACAGGGGTTAAATATTTTTTGTGGTTGAGGTTTGTGGGTTTTTTGGGGATGATGTTTGATGGTATTTTGGGGATCATATTTAAGTGTCTTTTGCAGATGAGGGTTGAGGGTTTTTTGGGGATAATGGTTGAGGGATCATTGGGGATGAGGGGTTAGTGTTTTTTTGGGATGAGGGTCTGTGGTTATTTAGGGATCATATTTTTTTTATTTTATGGGGATAATGATTTTTGTTTTTTTATGGATAATGGTTTTGGGGTTTTGGTGATGAGGGTTTAGGGTTTTTTTGTATGATGATTAGTGATTTTTGGGGCTGCGATTTGAGAATTTTTTGGGGATGAGAGTATAGGGATTTTGGGGTTGAGGATGTAGGTTATTTATGGGCTATGGGTTTATGCTATTTTGGAGATGATGGATTATGATATTTTCGGGATTAAGGTTTATGGTTTTTGGGGTTTAGGGGTTAGGATTTTTTGGGATACGGTTTTAGGTATTTTGGGAGCTGTGGGTTGAGGGTTTTTTGGGTTATGGGTTGAGGGGTTTTTTTTGCAGATGACGATTGTGTTTTTTTTGGGGATGAGGATTGATTTTTTTGGTGGCCAAATGGATGAGTGTTTTTTGTGGATTTGGGTTGAGGTTTTGTTGTGGATGTGGTTTTTGGGTTTTGGGGATATGGTTTTAGGTTTTTTGTGTTTAGAGTTTAGGATTTTTGGAGCTTTGAGATTAGGGATTTTTGGGGATGAGTGTTGGGGGTTTTTTGGGGTAGAGGGATTAGTTTTTTTTGTTATGTTTGATGAGGGTTATTTTGGGGGTGAGGGATGAGGGTTTTGTGCAAATGGGGGTTGTAGTTTTATTGGGGTTTATGGGTCATGATTTTTTGTGTTTTTATGGTTTAGTGTTTATTGGGATTGAGGGTTTTTTGGGGCAGTGGGTGTAGTTTATTTGGGGGGGGGTGAGTGTTTTGTGTCTTATGTGGACAAGGGTATAGTGTTATTTTGGGATGGGGTATTCGAGTTTCTTAGGGATTAGGGTCTAGTGTTTTTGGGGGATGAGTGATAAGGCGTTTTCGGGGATGAAAGTTGAGGTTTTTTTGGGGCTACTAGTTGAAGGATTTTTGGGGAATATGAGTTGAGGGATATATTAGGATGAGGATTTATGGTTTTTGGGGCTGAGTGTGTAGGTATTTTTTGGGATGAGGTTAGAGGGTTTTTGGCTAGAGCATTGATGGTTTTTGGTTTTTTGGGGATGGGGGTTGATGTTTTTTTGGGGCTGAGTGTTGAGGCCTTTTTGGGATTATATTTTTTTTAGGGATGTGGTTTTTGATTTTTTTGGGGCTAAGGGTTTTGGGGTTTTGGGGATGAGAAAAAATTGGTTTTTAGGGATGATGTTGAGGGTATTTGTGTTCTATGTGATTAGGGATTTGTGTGTATTAAGGTAGAGGATTTTTTGGGGTAGAGGATTGATGAATTTATTGGATTAGGGTTGAGGGTTTTTTTGTGGCTAAGGGATAATGGTTTCTTGGGGGATTATGGTTTTTTCTTTTTGGAGGATTATTGTTGAGTGTTTTTTTGGGATTTGGGTTGAGTGTTTTCTTGGGATGAGGGTGAAAGATGTTTTTTGTCTGATAGTTTATGATTTTTTAGGGATGACTGTTAAGGGTTTTTTAGGGATGATTTTTATAGTTTTTTTAGGTTGAGTTTTTTGGGGGTTTTGGGGATTGGGGTTTATTTTTATTTTTGGATGAGAATATAGGAGATTTTGAGGAAGTGGTTTTATGGGGTTTTTGGTGTATGGTTTAGGGTTTTTTGAGGATGAGGGTTTATCGATTTTTGGGGATGAGAGTTTAGTGTTTTTCAGGATGAGGTTTTAGGGGTTTATGGGGATGTGGTTTTATGGTTTTTTGGGGATGAGGGTTGATGGGTTTTGGGGGGATTAGGTTTAGGGTTTTGGTGATTATGGTTTAGGGTTTTGGGGGATAAGGGTTTCGGGTTTTTGGATGCGAGGGTTTAGGGTTGTAGGGGGAGAGTTTTTAGTACTTTTTTTCATGATGATTTCAGGTTTTTTGAGGATGATAACATAATTTTTATGAGTGTTTAGGATGTTTGGAATTTGAGAGTTGAGGGTTTTTTTGGGGCAGTATTTGGAATGTTTTTTGGGGATGAGTGTTGATGGGATATTGGGGATACATATTTATGGTTTTTTCGGACATTTAGTTTGGTGTTTTTAAGGGAAATGGGTTTGTAGTTTTTTGAGGTCGAGGGTTCAAGGTTTTTTTCGGGGTTTTAGGGTTAAGTGTTTCTTAGGGGGAAAGGGTTTACGTTAATTGGGGACATGGTGTTATGTGTTTTTTGGGGGTTAGGGTACAAGGTTCACTAGGGGTAGGGGTTTATGATAATTTTTTCTTTATGTTTCATGATTTCATAGGGTCAAAGATGTACTATTTATTGGGGATGAGGATTCATGGTTTTAATGAAAATGGTTCATGATTTTTTGTGGGTGAGGGTTTAGGGTTTTTTGGGAATGATTGGTGAAGGGTTTTTTTGGGATGATGGTTTAGTTTTTATTTGTGCATTGGTTTTAGGGGGATAAGGAATTAGGGTTTTGTGTGGATAGTTTAGGTTTTTTGGATTGATGGTACATGGTTTTGGGGATATGTTTTTTATGTTTTTTTGGGGATGATGGATCAATCATTTATTGGGTTAGAGGTTCTGGGATTTTTTGGGATGAGGGTTCATGAATATTTTGGGGTAAGGGATTAGGGTATTTTGGGGAAAATGGTTTAGGGTTTTTTACGGTTGAGGGTTTGAGGTTACTTAAGGGTGGGGTTTCAGGGAATAGTGTTTTTTTAGATGACGGTTTTGAGTTATTTCAGATGAGGAATTTTGGTTTTTTGGGGATAAGTTTTTTCGGTATTTTTGGGAAATGGGTTTATGATTTTTTTTGAAAAATGATTAGGGTTTTTTGGGTTGATAGTTTAGTTTATTTTGAGTCTCGGGGTTTATGATATTTTAGGTAATTGGGTTCAATTTTTTTGAATCCATGGGTTTATTATTTTTTGTGGAAGAGTATTGAGGGTTTTTTTAGGCTGATGACTATTGGTTTTTTGGGGCGGAGGGTTGAGGGTTTTTTGTAGTCGAGGGATGATAAATTTATGGGATGGAGGGTTGAGGGGTTTTGGTATCTGGTTTTAGGGTTTTTTTAAGATGAGGCTTTATGGTTTTTGGGTAGAGGGTTTTGGGTTTTTTGGTGTATGGGGTTTAGGAATTTTTAAGAATAAGTATTTAATGTTATTTGGGGATTAGTGTTGAGGGTTTTTTGAGGCATCAGTTTGAGGGGGTTTTCTAGGTATGAGGGAACAAGGTTTATTGTAGATGAGGATTTATGGTTCTTGGGGATGATAGTTTAGTTTTTTTAGAAGAGGGTTTTGGGGTTTTAGAGATGTGGGGTTCGGGTATTTTTGGACAAGGGTTTTTTGATTTTTGGGGGTTAAGGGTTAAGGATATATTTGGGATGAGGGTCCTGGGTTTTCTGGGGATGAGGGTTTAGGATTTTCATGTGTGAGAGATGAGGGTTTATTGGGGTATGGTTTGATGGTTTTTTGGGTTTGAGGGATGATTTTTTTTGGAGGATGATGTTTTTTGGGTTTTTGGGACTGTTTGTTTTGGATTCTATTTGGATGAGGGTAGATGGTTTTTTTATTATAAGGGTTTTTGCATTATGGGTTTTTGTTTTGAGGGTTGAGGATTTTTTGGGTATGATAGTATAGTGTTTTTTTAAGACGATGATTGATGATTATATGAGGATCAGCATTGTGGATTCTTTTTGGTTGAGCGTTCAAGGGTTTTTATGTAGAAGTTTGAGAGTTATTTTATTCTATGTGTTGATGGATTTTTTATGGATAAGTGTTGTACGTCTTTTGGGAATAAGGGTTTCCTGTTTATTAGGGAAAAGGTTTGAGGGATTTTTGGGGTTGAGGATCGAGAAGTTTCATGGGATGAAAAATGAGGGTTTTTGGGGTTGAGGGTTTAGGGTATTTTGGTGATGGGTTTTTCAGTTTTGGGGCTGGTGGTCAATTAATTTTGGGGATAACGTTTCAGTTTTTTTTGGGGGATGAGGGTTCAGGATTTTCATGTGTGAGAGATGAGGGTTTATTGGGGTATGGGTTGATGGTTTTTTGGGTTTGAGGGATGATTTTTTTTGGAGGATGATGTTTTTTGGGTTTTTGGGACTGTTTGTTTTGGATTCTTTTTGGATGAGGGTAGATGGTTTTTTTATTATAAGGGTTTTTGAATTATGGGTTTTTGTTTTGAGGGTTGAGGATTTTTTGGGTATGATAGTATAGTGTTTTTTTAAGACGATGATTTATGATTATTTGAGGATGAGCATTGTGGATTTTTTTGGTTGAGCGTTCAAGGGTTTTTATGTAGAAGTTTGAGAGTTATTTTATTCTAAGGGTTGATGGATTTTTTATGGATAAGTGTTGTACGTTTTTTTGGGAATACGGGTTTCCTGTTTATTAGGGAAAAGGGTTGAGGGATTTTTGGGGTTGAGGATCGAGAAGTTTCATGGGATGAAAAATGAGGGTTTTTTGGGTTGAGGGTTTAGGGTATTTTGGTGATGGGTTTTTCAGTTTTGGGGCTGGTGGTCAATTAATTTTGGGGATAACGTTTCAGTGTTTTTTGGGGGATGAGCATTCATATTTTTTTGGGTGTGATGGTTTAGGGGTTTTTTCCAGATGTGGGTTTAGGGGTTTTTTGGGTATGGGGGTTTAGTATTTTCTAGGACCAATGGTCTAGTGTTTTCTAGGGATGAGTGTTTAGAGTTTTTTGGGGCTAAAAATTTATGGTTTTCTAGGTACAGGGGTTAAGGTTTTATATGGTATAGGTTTTAATGTATTTTGGGGATGTACGTTATGTTTTTTTGTGGATTCTGTTTTATGGTTTATATAGATGAGCATTTATGTTTTTTGGGGGGTAATGGTTTAGTTTTTTTTGGGAAATGGGTTAATGGGATTCTAAGGAAGAGGGATTTATGTTTGTTGGGGATGGGGTTATAGGGTTTTGAGGCTGAGTAATTAGGGGTTTTGTGGATAAGGGTTTTGGATATTTTAGGGTTAAGTGCTTAAGGTTTTTTGGTCGTGAGGTTTTTGGGTTTTGGGGGGATTGTGGTTTGTGGTTTTATTGAATCTATAGATTTATGAATTATAGGCTAAGGTTTTGGGTTTTTATATTGAGGATTGTTTGTTCTTTGGGGAGTGTTTTTATATTTTTTAGGGATGAGGGATTAGGGTTTTTTGGGATCCAGGGATGACGAGTGTTTTTAGGGATGAGGGTTGAGGATTTTTGGTAATGATATTTGATGGTAGGGTAGAGGGTTAAAGGGTTTTTCGGACTGTGGATTTAGGGTTTTTCAGGGGTGAGGGTCTTTTTTTATAGCTAAGGGTTCTATCTTTTTTGGTGCTAGGGATGTGTTTTTGGGGGCTGGGGATTCAATACTTTTTTTTGGGATAAGGGATCATGGTTTTTTGTGCATGAGTATTCATGGATTTTGGGGGGAAAGGGTTCATTATTTTCAGGGATATGGTTTTTTGGTTTTTTACGGTTGATGGTTCAGGCAGTTTTGGGGATTAGGGTTTTGGATTTTGGGGGCTGAGTGATGAGTGTTTTATGTGGATGAGGGTTCCTGGTTTTTTTGGGCCTTCGATTTATGTGTTTTTTGAGTTTTATGATTTAGGTTTTTTAGGGTCGAGTTTTTATTATTTTTTTGAATGAGTGTAAAGGTTTTTGTGGATGAGGATTAAATTATTTTAGGGCCTTAGGGTTCAAGGTTTTTTATGGATGAGGGTTTTAGTTTTTATGGATATGGGTATAGTGTTTTTTGAGGATATAGGATCATGATATATTTAGACTGATAATTGATGGTTTTTTCGGGATGAGGGTTTGAGTGTTATTTGTGACAAGTTTTCAGGTTTTTATGGGAACATGGTTTATGGACTTTTTGGAATGGGGGTTGTATATTTCTGGGTGCGGAGGGTTTAGGATTTTGGGTTTAATGTTTAGAATTTTTTGGGGCTATGGGTATAGATTTTTTGGGGGATAATGGTTTATGGGTTTTTAGGGATAAGTCTTCAGTGATTATTTTGGCATAGGCTTTAAGATATTTTGGGATGAAGGTTTAGGGTTTTCTTGGAAGTTGTTTTTTGGTATTTTTGGTGGGTAAGGGTTTAGGTTTCATTATGGATGAGTGTTTGGGTATTTTTGGGGATGATGGTTGATTATTTTTGTGATGAGGGTTTAATGATTTTTTTTTTGAGGTTTGAGGATTTTTTGGGGCTGATGGTTGAGTGTTTTTCGGGCTGAGTGTATTTGAGTTTTAGGAGTGAGAATGTAGAGTTTTTTCTGGTTGATGTTTTTTTATGGATTTGGATTTAAAAAATTTTTGGGCTTTGTTTTTAGGGTTTTTGTTTGGAACTAGGGTTTAGGTTTTATTAGATGAGGTTTAGGATTTGGATAATGAAGGCATTAGGGTTTTTTGGGTTGAGATTTGAGGGTTTTTTAGGGATATGGGTTTTTGGATTTTTAGGCCTACGGGTTAAAGAATTTTTGTTCTGGGGGTTGGGGGATTTATTTGGTTTATGGTATAGGGTTTTTGGGGCTGATGGTTGAATGTTTTTTGAGATGTGGGTTTATGGTTTTTTAGGGTATGGGATGCGTGTTATTTGGGGGTGAGGATTTAGGGTTTTCTCTAGCTATGGGTTGAGAGTTTTCTGGGATGAATGTGGTGGGTATTTTTGGGGCTGAGGGGGGATGATTTTTTTTTTGTGATTGAGGGTTTAGTGTTTTTTTTTAAACGGGGTTAGGGTTTTTAGGGATTCAGTTTTAGGTGTTTGGGGATGAGGGTTTAGGGTTTTGTGGCTAAGGTTTTAGGGTTTTTTAGGTGGGGTTTTTAGCTCTTTTGGGCTGTGTGTATAGATATTTCATGGAATGGGGAGTATTATTTTATGGGGATGAGGGTTGGTGGATTTTTTGAGATGAGGGTTGAGTGTTTTGGGTGTTTAGGGTTTATGGTTTTTGACGGCTGAGTATTTAACTTTTTGTGGGAAAAGTGTTTATGGTTTTTTGGGGATGATTGATTTGGGTTTTTTGGTGTTGAGGGTTATGTTTTTTTGATATTGAGGATTTACTTTATTGTGGGGGATAAGGTTCTAGGTTTTTTAAGGGCTGAGGGTTTATGGTTTTTTGAGATGAAGATTTCGTGTTGTTGGTGCTGAGGGATGTTGTTTTTTGGGGTTTAGGGTTTATGGTTTTCTGTGATGAGGGATTTATGTTTTTTCGGGATGAGTGTTTAGTATTTTTTCAGATGATTGTTCATGGTTTTTTTATTAAGGTTTGGGAATTTTTTGATTCTTAGGGTTTTGGGTATTTTTTCATCGATGGTTTATGGTTTTTGGGGATGAGGTTTTTTGAATTTCTGTTGCTGATGGTTTTGGGTATTTTTGGGTTTGATGGTTTGTGTTTTTTAGGAATGAGGTTCGATGGTTTTTTTGGGAAATGGTTGGAGGGGTTTCTGGGGATGTGGGATGAAGATATTTTTGGGATGAGTTTTGAGGGTTTTTTTAGGGATGAGGCTTTATTTTTTTTCAGTCTAAAAGATTGAGATATTTGATGGATTTGGGTTTTTGGGGGTAGAAGGGTGATTGTTTTTTGTGAAAAGGGTTCATTATTTTAATGGGACATGAGGTTAGGTTTTTTGGGGATGAGGTTTTATGGTCTTTTATGGCTATGGTGTTGGGAATTCTTGGGATAAGTGTTTATGTTTTTGGGGGCCTAATGCTTCATTGATTTTATCAGATAAGGGTTCAGGTTTTTTTTGGGACTAAGGGTAAAAGTGTTTTATTTGGGATAATGGTTAATAGTTTTTTGGGCATTAGGGTTTAGGGTAATTGGGGATGATTGTTTATATTTTTTTGGTGGATTTTTAGGGTATTTGGGCTTGAGGATTCCAGTATTTCTATTATTGAGGGTTTAGGGTTTTTTGGATTTGATAGTGTTTGGATTTTTAAATAGAGAGTTCATGTTGATGGGGATGATAGTTTTATGTTTTTTGTGGATGAGGTTTCACTAATTTATTGAGTAATGTGTGAAATGATTTTGGGTGATGAGTGCTTATGTATTTTTTAGCAATTAGAGTTCAGGTTTTTTTGGGATGACGTTTCAGGGTTTTTTGGTGGCGAGGGTTCTAGTTTCTTGGGGAAGAGGTTTCTGGGGGTCTTTTGGGATGTCGATTTCATGGGGTATTTTGGGATGAGGATTTAGGGTTTTTGGGGATAATGGTATTTTTTTATGTTTGATGGTTTATGTATTTTGAGGATGAGTGATTATGAATTTTAGGGATGAGTGTTAGAGGTTTTTGGGGCTGAGCATTTGGTATCATGTGGGGGGGGGTGTTTCGAGGTTTTTTGATCTACGGGTTTGTGTGGTTTTAAGGATAAGAAATTATGGTTCAGGGTTTTTTTAGGTTTTTTGGTGATGGGGTTTTACTATTTTTTATGGGTGAGGGTTAATGGTTTTTTTTCAATGTGGAGGGTTATTTATAGTCAATGGTTTTGGTTTTTATACTGGATGAGGTTTTTGGGTTTATTTGGTTGTGGGATTATGATTTTTTAGGGCTGAGGATTTATGTTCATATTGGACTGGTGGTTTCAAGATTTTTTGTGATGACAATTTTGGTTTTTTAGGGGGGTGATAATTTTTGGTAATTTGAGGTTTAGGTTTTAGGGTTTTGGGGGGAGGATGGCTACAGATATTTTAGGGATAAGGGTTTATGATTTTTGGGGTTTGGGGTTTAGGGAATTTTAGGAATAAGTGATTATGGTTTATTAAGGAAGAGTGTTGTGGGTTTTTTGGGTTTGAAGATCATGGTTTTTATAGGGATGAAGAATGGTGGGTTTTTTGGATTTAGGGTATACGGTTTTTTGGTGATGAGGATTTAAGGTTTTTGAGTGCTTTTTGTCGATGTTTTTTTGGGATAATGTTTATAAATTTTTTGGGGATGAGTGTTCAGAGTTTTTTGGGTAGGGGGGTTTAGTGTTTTTCTAGGACCAATGGTATAGGTTTTTCTGGGGTTGAGTTGTTAGGGTTTTTTGGGGCTAACGGTTTTGTGTTTTTTTGGGGCAAAGGGATTAAATTTTTTTCTTGGAGTATGGTTTCATGTATTTTGGGGATATCTATTTTTGATTTTTTGCGGCTTAGGGTTTAGGGATAATGTTTATAAGGGTTTAGAGATTTTAGGGGAATATGGGTTTAGTGTTTATTTTGGGAAACAGTTTAATGGGTTTATAGGGATGAGGGTATTAGGGGTTTTGAGGATAAGGGTATACAATATTTAGGGCAAGGGATTAGTGTTTTTTGTGGATATGGATTTTATATATTTGTGGTTGAGTACATAGGTTTTTTTGGGATGATGTTTTTCGGATTTGTTGGGATGATGATTTAGGGGATATTTTTGGAAGTAACGTTTTTGGATTTTTAGGCTGTGAGTTTTGGTATTTTTGGCACTGAGGGTTGTGTTCCCTTTTAGGATGTGTGTTTAGATTGTCATGAGATGGAATTTTATGGTTTTTGGGGGTCTAGGGTTGAGGGTTTTTTTGAGGCTTAGTGTTAAGGGTTTTTTTGGGAATTAGTATTGAGGGTTTTTTTATGGATGATGTTTTTAGGGGTTTTTAGGGATGCAGATTTAATGTTCTTGTGGACTATGGGTTTAGGATTCTATGTTGCTGAGGTTCTATGTTTTTTTGGAGACGAGGGTTCATATATTTTTTGGGTCCCGGGGTTAATGGTTTTATTTGTCTTGGGGGTGAGATTTTAGGAATTTTTGGTCTTGAGGGTTCCTGGTAAGAGTTTTGGATTTTGGGGGAAGAGTGTTGCAGGTTTTTTTGGGATGAGCATTCATGTTTTTATATTGCTTCGGTTGTATGGTTTTTTGGTGATGAGGATTTAAGGATATTTTGGGTTGAGAATTCAGAGTCTTTTGGAATGATTTTTTTGGTTTTTTTGACCTCACAAACAAAAATCCCTAAAAACCACTCCCCAAAAAACTATAAAACATCATCCCAAAAATATCCTATAATATATGACCCAAAAATTTATAAACACTTATCCCTAAAACCCCATAATCCATCATCCAAAAAACAACTCTATTCCCATACAACAAAAACCCCACACATTCATCCGAAAACTCCTAAACCCTCATCCCCAAAGATACCGAAACCCTCATCAACAAAAAAACTAAACCCTCACCCTCAAAATCCATAAAACCTCCTCCATAAAAAACTATAAACCTTCAAACCAAAAATATCATATCCATTATGCCCCAAAATTTTATAATCTTTTTCTCTAGACCGTGTATTCAGTGTTTTTCGGGTACAATGGTTTTGGGTTTCTTGGTGACGAGGTGTTTTTATTTTTTTAAGGATAAGGGTTTAGAATTTTTTGAGGATGAGGGTTGGGGTTTTTTTAGTGTAATGGGTTGAGGGTTTTTTGGGACTAAGCATAGAGAATTTTTAGTGTTCAGGATTTAGTTTTTTTGGGTGATTGTTTAAATTGTTTTAAGGATAAGGGATTATGGTGTTTGAGGGTTGGGGTTTATTGTTATTTAGGGATGAGGGTTTTGGTTCATTTAGGTATGAGTGTTTGGATTTTTTTGGGCTGATGGATGAGGGTTTTTTAGGGATTAGTGTTGAGGGTTTTATGGGGATGCAGATTTTGGGTTTTATTGTCCTGAGGGTTTGAAAATGTATCATGTTGAGGGTAGAGTGTTAATTGGGGCTTAGGAATGAGCATTTTTTAAGGATGATGGTTTATGCTTATGGGGGATGGAGGGTTTGTGGTTTTTCTTGGATGAAGTAATAATGTTATTTAGGG
This sequence comes from Viscum album, assembly GCA_963277665.1. Taxonomy (NCBI): domain Eukaryota; kingdom Viridiplantae; phylum Streptophyta; class Magnoliopsida; order Santalales; family Viscaceae; genus Viscum; species Viscum album. Next base: position 934,372,714 of record OY728132.1, read on the forward strand.
TAAGGGTTTCATATTTCTATGGATCAGTGCATATGGTTTTGTAAGGATTTTGTTTCAGGGATTTGTGGGATGATAGTTTAGGGTTTTTTGAGGCTGATGTTCTTTGGGGGAAAATGATTGATTGGTTTTTTAGGCTGAGTGTCAATAAATTTTTTTTGGATGAGGGTTTAGTATTTTTTTTAGTTTTATGGGTTTACGGTTTCTTATGACTAAGGGTTTATGATTTTTTGGGTCTGATGATTTAGGGTGTTTTTAAGCTATGGGTTAGGGTTTTTTGTTGTGGAGGTTTTTTTCTCATTCCGGGAGAATGGTGTTTTATTTTTTGGGTAGGAGTTTTTTGAATTTATTATAAATGAGGGATGAGGAATTTTTGGTCCCAATGCCTTAGGGTTTTTTTTGGATTATGGAAGATGGTTTTTTGGATCTGTTGGTTGAGGATTTCGTAGGACTGAAGGTTGATGTTTTTTCTTAGTTGAGGGTTGTTTTTTTAGGATAAGGTTAGAAGGTTTAATGGGTTTGAGGATGAAGTTTTTTTCGGTCCAATGATTATTTGAGGTCGAGGGTTGTCATTTTTTTGGGTATGAGTGTTTAGGGGGTTTGGGGGATGAGTGTATAGGAAATTTTGGGGCTGAGGGTTGAAGGACATTTTTTGGATGAGTGTTGAATGTTTTTTAGGTATGAGAATTTTGGTTTTTTGGAGGCTATGTGTTGATGGTTTTCTCCATAGAGGGTTGAGAGATTTAATGAGGATGCGGGTTGAGGGATTTTGGAGATGAGGGATGAGGGGTTTTAGCGGCTGTGGGTAAAGGGATTTTTGGGGAAGAGGGTTGATGGTTTTGGGGGGATTAGTGTCAAGATCATTTGGGGTATAACAGTTAATGGTTTCATTGGGACACTAGGGTAAGGGGTTTTTTGGTATAAGGTTTGAGGTTTCATTGGGTCATAGGGTTGAGGTTTTTTTGGGGATGAGGGTTGATCGTTTTATATGGGAGAGGGTTGTAGGTTTTTGGGGGATGAGGGTTGAGGAGTGTTGGGGATTAGTGTTGAGAATATTTTATTAATGTGGGTTGAGTTTTTTTGGGGGTTAAGGGTAGTGGGATTTTAGGGCTGAGGGTAGGAGGTTTTGGGGGGATTAGGTTTGAGGGGTTTTAGGGATGTGGGTTTTTTGGGGATGAGGCTTAAAGTTTTTTTTGGGACTGAGTGTTGAATATTTTTTTGAAGTAAGGGATAAGGGATTTTACGGCTGAGAGTTTAATATTTCATATTAAGGTTTTAGTGTTTTTTGGGGGTGAGGGTTTAGAAATTTTTTGCGAGTAAGGGTATAGGGTTTTTGGGGTCTAATTATTTTTTGTTTTTTGGAATTGAGATTTTAGGGGTTATTAAGGCTGGATGTTAACTTTTCTTGTGGATGAGGGTTTGGATTTTTTTTAACTACGGGTTAATTGTTTTTTGGGTGTGAGGGTTTAGGGTTTTTTTAAGTTTGACGGTTTAGGGTTTTCTTTTGTTTAGGGTTTAATGTGTTTTAGGTTAGTGGTTGATTATTTTTTTGGTTTTAGGGTTTAGGGTTTTTTAGGAATGAGGGTTTGGTTTTTTTTGGGGATGACAGTTTAGTGGTATTTTGGATTAATGGATTATATTTTTCTAAAACTACATATTGTTTGTTTTTTGGGGATGGGAGTTTTAGGCTTTTTGTGGGTGAGAGGTGAGGGTTTTTTGGACTTAGGGATTCAGGTTTTCTAAGGATGATGTTTTAGATTCTTTGGAGATGTGGTTTTAGTATATTTATGTCCTTTTTGTTGAGTGATTTTTTGAGATTGAGGGTTTAGGGTTTTTTTGTGATTAGGCATTATTGTTATTGGGGAAGAGTGTTTATTGTTTTTTCGGGATGAGGGTTTGAGTATTTTTTATCCTTATGGTTGGGGGGTTCAATGGGATAAGGGTATAGGATTTTTAGGGGATAGTGGATTAATGTTATTTAGGGATGAGGGATTATGTTTTTTTGGGGGAATATGGTCTGGGGTTTTTTTAGGACATATGGTTTTTAGTTTTTGGGGATGAGGTTATAGAGTTTTTTTGGGATACGAGTGGAGGATTTTTTGGTACTAAGTGTTGAGTTTTATTTTTTGATATGGGTAGGGGTTTTTTGTGGTATGAAGGTTTATTTTTATTTGGGTAAGGGTTGAGGGTTTTTTGGGGATGCTGAATTATGGTTTTTTTGTGGACGAGTGTGGAGGTTTTCTGTGGATGGGGGTTTAGGGTTTTTTGGGGAAGTGGGTTTTATGTTTTCAGGGCTTATAGTTTAGGGTTTTTTTATGGTTGAAGGTTTTGTGTTTCATGGGTGCCAAGGGATTAGTGTTTTAATATAGATGGGAAATTATGGTATTTTTGGGATAAGGGTTTGGGGTTATTTGGGAATTATGGTAGTGGGTTGGTTGGGGTTGAGGATGTGGTGTTTTTTGCTACAGATGGTTGAGTGTCTTTCTCGAATGACAGTTGGGGGTTTCTTTGGATTTGGGGTTGATGGATTCTTATGGACCAGAGGGTTTATGGTTTTTTATAGCTCAGGGATTTGTTTTATCTATTGTTGAGGGTTTATGGTTTTTTAGGGATGACGGTTTATGCGATTTCCAGGATGATGTTTAAGGGTTATTGGGGATGATGCATTGGATTCATTTATGGATTATGGTTGAAGGCATTTTGGGTGGAGGGTTCAGGGTTTTTTGAGGATAAGGGTTGATGGTTTTGGGGGTTAGAGGGATGAGGTTTTAGTAGGCCATGCATTGAGGATTTTTTAGGGCGAAGGGTTTTGAGATTGTCGTGCCTAAGGGTTTACGGTTTTTAGGAAGCTAATGGATTAGGGTTTTTTGGGATGAGGGTTTATGGTTTTTTGGGGATTATGGTTTAGGGTTTTTTGTTGTTATGTTTGATGGTATTTTCAGGATAGAGGCACTAGGTTTTAATGGGACATTTGGTTTAGTGTTTCATGGGGATGGTGGTTTAGGTTTTTATCTAGATGAGGATTTAGGGTTTTTTGGGGATGATTCTTTAGGTTTTTTTGTGTGGAGGGTTTAGTGTTTTTTGGGATGAGGGAGAATGATTTTTTGATTTTAAGGGTTGCAGGTTTCTTCATGTTGAGGGTTGAGTGTGTTTTTGTGATGAGGGATGAGGGTATTTTTTGGAATAATGTTAATGGTAATTGGGGATAAGGTTTTTTAGTATTATGGGGAAGATGGTTTTGTTTTTTTGGATAATGGTTCCAGTTTTTCGAGTCATGATGGTTTATGGGTTTTTTGGGGATGAGGTTTTTGGGTTCTTTTGGGATTATCGTAGATTATTTTTTGGGGGTAAAGAATTAGTGTTTTTTTGGGAATCATGGTTGAGTTTTGTTGGGATGATTTTTTAGGGTTGTTTAGGTTTGAGGATTTAGGTTTTTGGGGACTGAGGGTTAAGGGTTTTCGGGGAATGAGGGTTGAGGATCATTTTGGGGATGTGGGTTTTGTTTTTTATTGGTGCTGATGGATGAGGGGTTTTGGGTTTTGATTTTAGGGTTATTTATTACTAAGGGTTGAGGCTATTTTGGGTTTGAGGTCAGAGTGCCTATTTTGGATGAGGTTTTTGGGTTATTTGGGGCTGATGTTCAATGGATTTTTGGAACAAGGGTTGTTCATTTTTTGCAGACGATGATTGAGGGATTGTAGGGCTGATGGTTTAGGGTTTTGGAGATGATGGACTCGGGTTTTTGGAGGCGAGGGTTTAGGAATTTTTGGGGATGAATGTGTAGGGTTTTTTGGATGATGGGTTTGGTGTTTTCTGGATGAGGGTTTAGTGTTTTTGGTGTGGGGTGATTAGTGTGTTTTTTGGCAAGAGGGTTGTAGGTTTTTAGGGGGTAAGGGTTTAGGATTTTTTTGTTGATATTTTAGTGTTTTTTGGTGTTGAATGTTGTGGGATATTTGGGGATGAAGGTTATTGGTGTAATTGAGATTGAAGTTAATGGTTTTTATGTTGAGGCAATAAGGATCTTTGTGGTGGAAGCTTTACGGTTTCTCAGGGATGAGGGTTTATATTTTCATGGGGACACGGGTTCATAATCATCTTTGGAAAAGGGTTTCTTGTTTTTTGGGATTTAGGATTAAGGGTTTTGGGGGGTTAGGGATCAGTGTTCTTTGGGACTGAAATTCGAGTGTTTATTCGGGATCTGTATTCTGGGATTTTTGGGTCTGACGTTTAATTTTTTCTTGGGGCCAAGGGTTCAGGGTTTTTTGTGTTTTTTGGATAATGGATTTTTTATGGTTTAGGGTTTAGTGTTTATTTGTTTTTGGGGTTGTTGGATTTTTTGGGGATGAGGGTTTAGGGTTTCATTTGGATTAGGATGTAGGGTTTTTGTTGCTCAGTGTTTAGGATTTTTTTTGTGGTGAGAGTTTAAGATTTTTTGGAATGAGGGTTTATGGTTTAAAGGTCACGGTTTAAGGGGTTTGTGGATAAGGGTTTAGGTATTTTCTGGTGATGAGGGTTTAGGGGTTTTTTATGAGGGTTTGGGGTTTTTTGTGGATGAGGGTTCATTTTTTTAAGTTCATAATGTTCATGGTTTTTTTGGGGTTAGTTTTCATATTTTTTTGGGATAAGGGATTAGGGTTTTTTGTCGCTGAGGGATTAAGGATTTTATTTGGGATGAGTCTTTAGGTGTTTTGGGGTTTGATGGTTTAGCAATTTGTGTGGGAAAGGTTTTAGGTATTTTTGGTTGGGGGATTTTTATTTTTGTTGGCAAATGGTTTAGGATCTTTTATGGTTGAATGTTTCGGGTTTATATAGGATAATTGATTGGAATTTTTTTGGGATGATGGTTGATGGTTTTTTGTGACTTAGGGTCGAGGGTTTTTTTCGGGTCAATGGATGAGGGTTTTTAGGGGGGGGTGTTGAGGGTTTTTGGGGATGAGTGTTGATGTATTTTTGGGGTTGGTGATAGGGTGTTTTTGGGGATGAGGGTTGAGTGTTTTGGGGGGATGAGGGTTGAGGTTTATTTACAGTGAGGGTTTAGTGTGTTTAGTAGGATGGTGTTTAGGGTTTTCTGGGGTAATGAATTTAGGTTTTAGGGGATGATGATTGAAGGTTTATGGGGCTAAGGGATGAGCGTTTTTTGGGGATCAGGGTTTTTTTGTGGATGGGGGTTTATATTTTTTTGTGTCTAAGGTGTAATGGTTTTGTGGGGTTAATGGGTTTTTTGTAAATTTTAATTTTTTTTTGGAGCTAGGGGTTTAGGTTTATTTTGGGAAGAGGGTTTACGTATTTTTAGACATGAGGGTTTAGGTATTTTTTGGACTGAGTGTCTATGTTTTTTAATAGACATGGGAATAGTGTTTTTTGGTATGAGGGTTTTGGGGTTTTAGAAGTAGAGGGTTTAGGGTTCTTTGTGGAATACGGTTTTGTTTTGTTTTTTGGTTGTGGGTTGAGTGTTATTGGGGTATACTAGCTGACTGTTTTTTGGGTATGAGTGTTTAGTGAATTCTAGGAGTGAGGTTTTATGGTTTTTGGCATAATATTTTATTTTTTTATGGATGAGGGTTGATGGAATTTTGGGGATTAGAGTTGAGGGTTTTTTGGTTCTAAAGGTTGACGATTTTTTGGGGATAAGTATTAAGTGTTTTTTGAGGCCTAGTGTTGAGGGTTTTTAGGGCTATGGGATGTGGATTTTTTAGGAGTTAGGGGTGGAGTGATTTTTTTTGTTTAGGGTTTAGAGTGTTTTTTGGGGAAACAGTTTGCGGGTTATCTAAGGTTGGGGGTTGTGTATTCTCTAAGGATGAAGGTTAAGGGTTTTGGGAGATGACAGATTAGGGATTATTGATTTTACGGTATTATTTTTTTGGGTGGAATATGGTCAAGGTTTTTTTTGGAGATAATGGTTGAGGGTTTTTTTTGGCTGAATGTTTATCTTATTTTTCGAATATTGGTTTACTTTTTGAGGATGAATGTTTATGGATTTTGGGTTTGTGAATTTACAGTTATTTGGGATGAGTGTTTAGGGTTTTTTGTGGATAAGGGGTTTTTAGGGAAAAAGTTATAGGGATTTTATTGGATGTGGTTTTAGAGTTTTGTTAGGTGGAGCATTTATAATTTTGTAGGTATAATTGTTTTGGGGTTTTTTGGGATGAATGGTTTAGGTTTTTTTTAGGATGAGGGTTTCAGTTTTATTGTGGCTGAGTGTTTAGGTTTTTCTTGAATGATTTATTATGGGGTTTTTTGGCTAAGGGTCTAGGGTTTTTTTGTGTGTGAGACTTGAGGTATTTTTTTATGGTTAAGGGTTTTGGTTTTTGGGTCTAATGGTTTAAAGTTTATTGGGTATGAGGGTTTACATTTCATTGGGGATCAGGGATTAGGGAATTTTGTGGAGGAGGGTTTATGGTTTTTTGGTTGTATGATTTTAGGATTTTTATGGCTTAGGGTTAATGGAATTTTCGTGCCGGGGGTTACTAGTTTTTTGGTGTTGTGATTTAGGTTTTTCTGAAGATATGGGTTTAGGGTTTTTTTCATGCAGGGTTGGGGATGTTTTGGGGATGAGGGTTTATGGTTTTTTGGTGCTGAGGGGTATGGGTTTTTTGGGGATGAAGGATTAGGATTTTTTTGGGGCTGATGGTTAAGGGTTTTTTAGGGATGATGGATCAGGGTTTTTGGTATATGAGAAGTGGGTTTTTTTTTGATTGATATGGCTTCTGGGTTTTTAGGGGATAGGGTTTCATGGATTTTTTGGGCTGATGTTTTATCATTTTTTCAGTCTATGTGGTCATGTTTTTTTGTGGATGAGGGTTTTGTGTTTTTGGGGGATGAATGTTTATGGTTTTTTGGGCTTTAGGGAACAAGGAATTTTGGTGTTATGGGTTTTTTGTATTTGGTGTTGGTTGTTTTGGGATTTTTTGGGTTGATCATTTATTATGTTTTTGGTACAATGATGGATGTTCAATTGGGGTTTGGGGTTTGGGGTTTTTCTGGATGAGGTTTTAGGGCATTTGAGGTTCTTGGTTTATGTTTTTTTTGGGTTTAATGTTTGTGTTTATTTGGGTCTAGGAGTTTAAGGTTATTTGGGATATGGTTCTATGGCTTTTCAGGGCTAATGATTAAGGGTTTTTTATGGCTGGGGGTATTGGGGTTTTCTTGGGATGAAGGTTTTGGGTATTCTAGGGATGAGTTTTTAGGATATTTTATCGATGGGGGTTTTCGGTTTTTATGGATGATGGTTTATTTATTTTTGAGGATGATGATTGTCTGTTTTTTGGGATGAGTGTTTATTTATTTTTTAGGTTTGAGGTTTCATGTTATTTATGGGATGTGGGTTTATGGTTTGTTGGGGTTGGGGTTTAGTTTTATTCTGGGGATGATGATTTAGTGTTCTAGGTTAATGGAAGAGGTTTATTTAGCCATGAGGGTTTAAGGTTTCTTGGGGATAAGGAATTAGGTATTTTTGGTTATGAGGGGTGAGGGAATTTGGGGAACAATGTTGACCATTTTGGGGGGGGGGGTATTTTTGTGGTTGAGGGTTCTGGTATTTTTAGGATTGATGGTTTGGGATTCTTTGTGGAAGAGGATTGAGGGGTTTTTTTTGTACACTGTTAACGGTTTTTTTCAAGATGAGGGTTGAGAGTTTTTCAGGGTTAATGATTAATGATATTTTTGGGATAGGGGTTTAGGTTTTATTGAATGATGTTATAGGGTATTTTGGGGAATCGTTTTTTGTGTTTTTTGGGCATGAGGTTTAGGGTTTTTTGGGATAATGGTGTAGTGTTATGTAGGGATGAGGATTGAGTGTTTTTTATTGATTAGGGATTAGGGTTATATATGGATTATCGTTTAGAGTTTCTTGGGGGATAAGTTTTTAATGTTTTTTTGTCATTGGGTTCATGGTATTTTGGGTGAGGGGTTTTCTGATTTTTGGAACTAAGGGTTGAGGGTTTTTTGGGGTTGAGGGAGGAGGTTTTTAGTGGATTGAGGTTTGAGGGTTTTTTTGGGGCTGTGTGTTGAGGGATTTTTGGGGATGTGGATTTAGGGTGTTTTGGGGCTGATGGTTCAGGGTTTTTTTTGGACAAGAGGTGTGACTATTTGTTGGAATAAGATAATTTTTTCTTATGATGGTTTATGGTTTTTTGGTTTTAGTGTACATGATATTTTTGTGTTTAGGGTTGAGGGGTGCATGGGGATTGGCGTTTAGGGTTTTTTGGGTTTGAGGGTAGAGATTTTTTTGGGACTGTAGAATGAGATATTTTTGGATCTAAGGGTTCGTGGTATATTGTGGTTAATGCTTGAGGGTATTGGGGGGAATAAGTTGGAGGGTTTTTTGGGTATTAGGTTTGTTATTTTTTTGCGGTTGAGGTTTGAAGGTTTTTTGGGGATAAGGATTTATGGTTTTTTAGGGATGACTATTTAGTGTTTTTTTAGGGATGGGGGATGAGAGTATTGGGATTTTGGGGTTGAGGATGTAGGTTATTTATGGGATATGGGTTTATGCTATTTTGGAGATGATGGATTATGATATTTTCGGGATTAAGGTTTATGGTTTTTGGGGTTCAGGGGTTAGGATTTTTTGGGATACGGTTTTAGGTATTTTGGGAGCTGTGGGTTGAGGGCTTTTTGGGTTATGGGTTGAGGGGTTTTTTTTGCAGATCGATTGTGTTTTATTTTGGTGATGAGGATTGATTTTTTTGGTGGCCTAATGGATGAGTGTTTTTTGTGGATTTGGGGTGAGGTTTTGTTGTGGATGTGGTTTTTGGGTTTTGGGGATATGGGTTTAGGTTTTTTTGTGTTTAGAGTTTAGGATTTTTGGAGCTTTGGGATTAGGGATTTTTGGGGATGAGTGTTGAGGGTTTTTTGGGTTATAGGGTTTAGTTTTTTTTGTGATGTTTGATGAGGGTTATTTTGGGGGTGAGGGATGAGGGTTTTGTGCATATGTGGGTTGTAGTTTTATTGGGGTTTATGGGTCACGATTTTTTGTGTTTATATGGTTTAGTGTTTATTGGGATTCAGGGTTTTTTGGGGAAGTGGGTGTAGTTTATTTGGGGGGGGTGAGTGTTTTGTGTCTTATGTGGACAAGGGTATAGTGTTATTTTGGGATGGGGTATTCGGGTTTCTTAGGGATTTGGGTCTAGTGTTTTTGGGGGATGAGTGATAAGGCGTTTTCGGGGATGAAAGTTGAGGTTTTTTTGGGGCTACTAGTTGAAGGATTTTTGGGGAATAAGAGTTGAAGGATATATTAGGATGAGGATTTATGGTTTTTGGGGCTGAGTGTGTAGGTTTTTTTTGGGATGGGGTTAGAGGGTTTTTGGCTAGAGCATTGTTGGTTTTTGGTTTTTTGGGGATGGGGGTTGATGTTTTTTGGGGGCTGAGTGTTGAGGCCTTTTTGGGATTATATTTTTTTAGGGATGTGGTTTTTGAGTTTTTTGGGGCTAAGGGTTTTGGGGTTTTGGGGATGAGAAAAAATTGGTTTTTAGGGATGATGTTGAGGGTATTTTTGTTCTATGTGATTAGGGATTTGTGTGGATTAAGGTAGAGGATTTTTTGGGGTTGAGGATTGATGAATTTATTGGATTAGGGTTGAGGGGTTTTTTGTGGCTAAGGGATAATGGTTTTTTGGGGGATTATGGTTTTTTCTTTTTGGAGGATTATTGTTGAGTGTTTTTTTTGGGATTAGGGTTGAGTGTTTTCTTGGGTTGAGGGTGAAAGATGTTTTTTGTCTGATGGTTTAGGATTTTTTAGGGATGACTGTTAAGGGTTTTTTAGGGATGATTTTGTATAGTTTTTTTAGGTTGAGTGTGTCTGGGGGTTTTGGGGATTGGGGTTTATTGTTATTTTTGGATGAGAATATACGAGATTTTGAGGAAGTGGTTTTATGGGGTTTTTGGTGTATGGTTTAGGGTTTTTTGAGGATGAGGGTTTATCAATTTTTGGGGATGAGAGTTTAGTGTTTTTCAGGATGAGGTTTTAGGGGTTTATGGGCATGAGGTTTTATGGTTTTTTGGGGATGAGGGTTGATGGGTTTTGGGGGGATTAGGTTTAGGGTTTTGGTGATTATGGTTTAGGGTTTTGGGGGATAAGGGTTTCGGGTTTTTAGATACGAGGGTTTAGGGTTGTAGGGGGAGAGTTTTTAGTACTTTTTTTCATGATGATTTCGGGTTTTTTGAGGATGAGAACATAATTTTTATGAGTGTTTACGATGTTTGGAATTTGAGAGTTGAGGGTTTTTTTGGGGCAGTATTTGGATTGTTTTTTTGGGATGACTGTTGATGGGATATTGGGGATACATATTTATGGTTTTTTGGGACATTTAGTTTAGTGTTTTTAAGGGAAATGGGTTTGTCGTTTTTTGAGGCCGAGGGTTCAAGGTTTTTTTTGGGGTTTTAGGGTTAAGTGTTTCTTAGGGGGAAAGGGTTTACGATATTTGTGGGCATGGTGTTATGTGTTTTTTGGGGGTTAGGGTACAAGGTTCACTAGGGGTAGGGGTTTATGATCATTTTTTCTTTATGTTTCATTATTTCATAGGGTCAAAGATGTACTATTTATTGGGGATGAGGATTCATGGTTTTAATGAAAATGGTTCATGATTTTTTGTGGGTGAGGGTTTAGGGTTTTTTGGGAATGATTGGTGAAGGGTTTTTTTGGGATGATGGTTTAGTTTTTATTTGTGCATTGGTTTTAGGGGGATGAGGAATTAGGGTTTTGTGTGGATAGTTTAGGTTTTTTGGATTGAGGGTACATGGTTTTGGGGATATGTTTTTTATGTTTTTTGGGGATGATGGATCAATCATTTATTGGGTTAGAGGTTCTGGGATTTTTGGGGATGAGGTTTCATGAATATTTTGGGATAAGGGATTAGGGTATTTTGGGTAAAATGGTTTAGGGTTTTTTATGGTAGAGGGTTTGAGGTTACTTAAGGATGGGGTTTCAGGGAATAGTCTTTTTTTAGATGACGGTTTTGAGTTATTTCAGATGAGGAATTTTGGTTTTTTGGGGATAAGGTTTTTCGGTTTTTTTGGGAAATGGGTTTATGATTTTTTTTGAAAAATGATTAGGGTTTTTTGGGTTGATAGTTTAGTTTATTTTGAGTCTCGGGGTTTATGATATTTTAGGTAATTGGGTTCAATTTTTTGAATCCATGGGTTTATTATTTTTTGTGGAAGAGTATTGAGGGTTTTTTTGAGGCTGATGACTATTGGTTTTTTGAGGCGGAGGGTTGAGGGTTTTTTGTAGTTGAGGGATGAAAAATTTATGGGATGGAGGGTTGAGGGGTTTTGGTATCTGGTTTTAGGGTTTTTTTAAGATGAGGCTTTATGGTTTTTGGGTAGAGGGTTTTGGGTTTTTTGGTGTATGGGGTTTAGGAATTTTTAAGAATAAGTTTTTAATGTTATTTGGGGATTAGTGTTGAGGGTTTTTTGGGGCATCAGTTTGAGGGGGTTTTCTAGGTATGAGGGAACAAGGATTATTGTAGATGAGGATTTATGGTTCTTGGGGATGATGGTTTAGTTTTTTTAGAAGATGGTTTTGGGGTATTAGAGATGTGGGGTTTGGGTATTTTTGGACAAGGGTTTTTTGATTTTTGGGGGTTAAGGGTTAAGGATATATTTGGGATGAGGGTCCTGGGTTTTTTGGGGATGAGGGTTCAGGATTTTCATGTGTGAGAGATGAGGGTTTATTGGGGTATGGGTTGATGGTTTTTTGGGTTTGAGATATGATTTATTTTGGAGGATGATGATTTTTGGGTTTTTGGGACTGTTTGTTTTGGATTCTTTTTGGATGAGGGTAGATGGTTTTTTTATTATAAGGGTTTTTGCATTATGGGTTTTTGTTTTGAGGGTTGAGGATTTTTTGGGTATGATAGTATAGTGTTTTTTTAAGACGATGATTTATGATTATTTGAGGATGAGCATTGTGGATTCTTTTTGGTTGAGCGTTCAAGGGTTTTTATGTAGAAGTTTGAGAGTTATTTTATTCTAAGGGTTGATGGATTTTTTATGGATAAGTGTTGTACGTTTTTTTGGGAATACGGGTTTCCTGTTTATTAGGGAAAAGGGTTGAGGGATTTTTGGGGTTGAGGATCGAGAAGTTTCATGGGATGAAAAATGAGGGTTTTTTGGGTTGAGGGTTTAGGGTATTTTGGTGATGGGTTTTTCAGTTTTGGGGCTGGTGGTCAATTAATTTTGGGGATAACGTTTCAGTGTTTTTTGGGGGATGAGCATTCATATTTTTTTGGGTGTGATGGTTTAGGGGTTTTTTCCAGATATGGGTTTAGGGGTTTTTTGGGTATGGGGGTTTAGTATTTTCTAGGACCAATGGTCTAGTGTTTTCTAGGGATGAGTGTTTGGAGTTTTTTGGGGCAAAAAATTTATGGTTTTCTAGCGACAGGGTTTAAGGTTTTATATGGTATAGGTTTTAATGTATTTTGGGGATGTACGTTATGTTTTTTTGTGGATTCTGTTTTATGGTTTATATAGATGAGCGTTTATGTTTTTTGGGGGGTAAAGGTTTATTTTTTTTTGGGAAATGGGTTAATGGGATTCTAAGGAAGAGGGATTTATGTTTTTTGGGGATGGGGTTATAGTGTTTTGAGGCTGAGTAATTAGGGGTTTTGTGGATAAGGGTTTTGGATATTTTAGGGTTAAGTGCTTAAGGTTTTTTGGTGGTGAGGTTTTTGGGTTTTGGGGGGATTGTGGTTTGTGGTTTTATTGAATCTAGAGATTTAGGAATTATAGGTTAAGTTTTTGGGTTTTTATACTGAGGATTGTTTGTTCTTTGGGGAGTGTTTTCACATTTTTTGGGGATGAGGGATTAGGGTTTTTTGGGATCCAGGGATGACGAGTGTTTTTAGGGATGAGGGTTGAGGATTTTTGGTAATGATATTTGTTGATATTTTAAGGATAAGGCTTTAAGGGTTTTTGGGGTAGAGGGTTAAAGGGTTTTGCGGACTGTGGATTTAGGGTTTTTCAGGGGTGAGGGTCTTTTTTTTATAGCTAAGGGTTCTATGTTTTTTGGGGCTAGGGATGTGTTTTTGGGGGCTGGGGATTCAATACTTTTTTTGGGATAAGGGATCATGGTTTTTTGTGCATGAGTATTCAGGGATTTTGGGGGGAAAGGGTTCATGATTTTCAGGGATATAGTTTTTTGGTTTTTTACGGATGATGGTTCAGGCAGTTTTGGGGATTAGGGTTTTGGATTTTGGGGGCTGAGTGATGAGTGTTTTATGTGGATTAGGGTTTCTGGTTTTTTTGGGCCTTCGATTTATGTGTTTTTTGAGTTTTATGATTTAGGGTTTTTAGGGTTGAGTTTTTATTTTATTTTTTGAATGAGTGTAATGGTTTTTGTGGATGAGGATTAAATTATTTTAGGGCCTTAGGGTTCAAGGTTTTTTATGGATGAGGGTTTTAGTTTTTATGGATATGGGTATAGTGTTTTTTGAGGATATAGGATCATGATATATTTAGACTGATAATTGATGGTTTTTTCGGGATGGGGGTTTGAGTGTTATTTGTGACAAGTTTTCAGGTTTTTATGGGAACTTGGTTTATGGAATTTTTGGAATGGGGGTTGTATATTTCTGGGTGCTGAGGGTTTAGGATTTTGGGTTTAATGTTTAGAATTTTTTGGGGCTATGGGTATAGATTTTTTGGGGGATAATGGTTTATGGGTTTTTAGGGATAAGTCTTCAGCGATTATTTTGGCATAGGGTTTAAGCTATTTTGGGATGAAGGTTTAGGGTTTTCTTGGAAGTGGTTTTTTGGTATTTTTGGTGGGTGAGGGTTTAGGTTTCATTATGGTTGAGTGTTTGGGTATTTTTGGGGATGATGGTTGATTATTTTTGTGATGAGGGTTTAATGATTTTTTTTGTTGAGGTTTGAGGATTTTTTGGGGATGATGGTTGAGTGTTTTTAGGGGCTGAGTATATTTGAGTTTTAGGAGTGAGAATGTAGAGTTTTTTCTGGTTGATGTTTTTTTTATGGATTTGGATTTAGGGAATTTTTGGGCTATGTTTTTAGGGGTTTTTTTGGAAATAGGGTTTAGGTTTTACTAGATGAGGTTTAGGATTTGGATAATGAAGGCATTAGGGTTTTTTGGGTTGAGATTTCAGGGTTTTTTAGGGATATGGGTTTTTGGATTTTTAGGCCTACGGGTTAAGGAATTTTTTTTCTGGGGGTTGGGGGATTTATTTGGTTTATGGTATAGGGTTTTTGGGGCTGATGGTTGAATTTTTTTTGAGATGTGGGTTTATGGTTTTTTTAGGGTATGGGATGAGTGTTATTTGGGGGTGAGGATTTAGGGTTTTCTATGGCTATGGGTTGAGAGTTTTCTGGGATGAATGTTGTGGGTATTTTTGGGGCTGAGGGGGGAGGATTTTTTTGTGATTGAGGGTTTAGTGTTTTTTTTGAAATGGGGTTAGGGTTTTTAGGGATTCAGTTTTAGGGGTTTGGGGATGAGGGTTTAGGGTTTTGTGGCTAAGGTTTTAGGGTTTTTTAGGTGGGGTTTTTAGCTCTTTTGGGCTGTGTGTATAGATATTTCATGGAATGGGGAGTATTTTTTTATGGGGATGAGGGTTGGTGGATTTTTTGAGATGAGGGTTGAGTGTTTTGGGTGTTTAGGGTTTATGGTTTTTGACGGCTGAGTATTTAACTTTTTGTGGGAAAAGTGTTTATGGTTTTTTGGGGATGATTGATTTGGGTTTTTTGGTGTTGAGGGTTATGTTTTTTTGATATTGAGGATTTACTTTATTGTGGGGGATAAGGTTCTAGGTTTTTTAAGGGCTGAGGGTTTATGGTTTTTTGAGATGAAGATTTCGTGTTGTTGGTGCTGAGGGATGTTGTTTTTTGGGGTTTAGGGTTTATGGTTTTCTGTGATGAGGGATTTATGTTTTTTCGGGATGAGTGTTTAGGATTTTTTCAGATGATTGTTCATGGTTTTTTTATTAAGGTTTGGGAATTTTTTGATTCTTAGGGTTTTGGGTATTTTTTCATCGATGGTTTATGGTTTTTGGGGATGAGGTTTTTTGAATTTCTGTTGCTGATGGTTTTGGGTATTTTTCGGTTTGATGGTTTGTGTTTTTTAGGAATGAGGTTCGATGGTTTTTTGGGGAAATGGTTGGAGGGGTTTCTGGGGATGTGGGATGAAGATATTTTTGGGATGAGTTTTGAGGGTTTTTTTAGGGATGAGGCTTTATTGTTTTTCAGTCTAAAAGATTGAGATATTTGATGGATTTGGGTTTTTGGGGGTAGAAGGGTGATTGTTTTTTGTGAAAAGGGTTCATTATTTTAATGGGACATGAGGTTAGGTTTTTTGGGGATGAGGTTTTATGGTCTTTTATGGCTATGGTGTTGGGAATTCTTGGGGTAAGTGTTTATGTTTTTGGGGGACTAATGTTTCGTTGATTTTATCAGATAAGGGTTCAGGTTTTTTTTGGGACTAAGGGTAAAAGTGTTTTATTTGGGATATTGGTTAATAGTTTTTTGGGCATTAGGGTTTAGGGTAATTGGGGATGATTGTTTATATTTTTTGGTGTATTTTTTAGGGTATTTGGGCTTGAGGATTCCAGTATTTCTATTATTGAGGGTTTAGGGTTTTTTGGATTTAATAGTGTTTGGATTTTTAAATAGAGAGTTCATGTTGATGGGGATGATAGTTTTATGTTTTTTGTGGATGAGGTTTCACTAATTTATTGAGTAATGTGTGAAATGATTTTGGGTGATGAGTGCTTATGTATTTTTTAGCAATTAGAGTTCAGGTTTTTTTGGGATGACGTTTCAGTGTTTTTTGGTGACGAGGGTTCTAGTTTCTTGGGGAAGAGGTTTCTGGGGGTCTTATGGGATGTCGATTTCATGGGGTATTTTGAAATGAGGATTTACGGTTTTTGGGGATAATGGTATTTTTTTATGTTTGATGGTTTATGTATTTTGAGGATGAGTGATTATGAATTTTAGGGATGAGTGTTAGAGGTTTTTGGGGCTGAGCGTTTGGTATCATGTGGGGGGGGGGTGTTTCGGGGTTTTTTGATCTAAGGGTTTGTGTGGTTTTAAGGATAAGAAATTATGGTTCAGGGTTTTTTGAGGTTTTTTGGTGATGGGGTTTTACTGTTTTTTATGGGTGAGGGTTAATGGTTTTTTTTCAATGTGGAGGGTTATTTATAGACAATGGTTTTGGTTTTTATACTGGATGAGGTTTTTGGGTTTATTTGGTTGTGGGATTATGATTTTTTAGGGCTGAGGATTTATGTTCATATTGGACTGGTGGTTTCCGGATTTTTTGTGATGACAATTTAGGTTTTTTAGGGGGGTGATAATTTTTGGTAATTTGAGGTTTAGGTTTTAGGGTTTTGGGGGGAGGATGGCTACAGATATTTTAGGGATAAGGGTTTATGATTTTTGGGGTTTGGGGTTTAGGGAATTTTAGGAAGAAGTGATTATGGTTTATTAAGGAAGAGTGTTGTGGTTTTTTTGGGTTTGAAGATCAGGGTTTTTATAGGGATGAAGAATGGTGGGTTTTTTGGATTTAGGGTATAAGGTTTTTTGGTGATGAGGATTTAAGGTTTTTGAGTGCTTTTTGTCAATGGTTTTTTGGGATAATGTTTAAGATTTTTTTGGGGATGAGTGCTCAGAGTTTTTTGGGTAGGGGGGTTTAGTGTTTTTCTAGGACCAATGGTATAGGTTATTCTGGGGTTGAGTTTTTAGGGTTTTTTGGGGCTAACGGTTTTGTGTTTTTTTGAGGCAAAGGGATTAAATTTTTTTCTTGGAGTATGGTTTCATGTATTTTGGGGATATCTATTTTTGAATTTGGGGCTTAGGGTTTAGGGATAATGTTTATAAGGGTTTAGAGATTTTAGGGGAATATGGGTTTAGTGTTTATTTTGGGAAACAGTTTAATGGGTTTATAGGGATGAGGGTTTTAGGGGTTTTGGGGATAAGGGTATACAATATTTAGGGCAAGCGATTAGTGTTTTTTGTGGATATGGATTTTATATATTTGTGGTTGAGTACATAGGTTTTTTTGGGATGATGATTTTCGGATTTGTGGGGATGATGATTTAGGGGATATTTTTAGAAGTAACGTTTTTGGATTTTTAGGCTGTGAGTTTTGGTATTTTTGGCACTGAGGGTTGTGTGCTCTTTTAGGATGTGTGTTTAGATTGTCATGAGATGACATTTTATGGTTTTTGGGGGTCTAGGGTTGAGGGTTTTTTTGAGGCTTGGTGTTAAGGGTTTTTTTGGGAATTAGTTTTTGAGGGTTTTTTATGGATGATGTTTTTAGGGGTTTTTAGGGATGCAGATTTAATGTTCTTATGGACTATGGGTTTAGGATTCTATGTTGCTGAGGTTCTATGTTTTTTTGGAGACGAGGGTTCATATGTTTTTTGGGTCCCGGGGTTAATGGTTTTATTTGTCTTGGGGGTGAGATTTTAGGAATTTTTGGTCTTGAGGGTTCCTGGTAAGAGTTTTGGATTTTGGGGGAAGAGTGTTGCAGGTTTTTTTGGGATGAGCATTCATGTTTTTATATTGCTTTGGTTGTATGGTTTTTTGGTGATGAGGATTTAAGGATATTTTGGGTTGAGAATTCAGAGTCTTTTGGAATGATTTTTTTGGTTTTTTTGACCTCACAAACAAAAATCCCTAAAAACCACTCCCCAAAAAACTATAAAACATCATCCCAAAAATATCCTATAATATATGACCCAAAAATTTATAAACACTTATCCCTAAAACCCCATAATCCATCATCCAAAAAACAACTCTATTCCCATACAACAAAAACTCCACACATTCATCTGAAAATTCCTAAAGCCTCATCCCCAAAGATACTGAAACCCTCATCAACAAAAAAACTAAACCCTCACCCTCAAAATCCATAAAACCTCCTCCATAAAAAACTATAAACCTTCAAACCAAAAATATCATATCCATTATGCCCCAAAATTTTATAATCTTTTTCTCTAGACCGTGTATTCAGTGTTTTTCGGGTACAATGGTTTTGGGTTTCTTGATGACGAGGTGTTTTTAATTTTTTAAGGATAAGGGTTTAGAATTTTTTGAGGATGAGGGTTGGGGTTTTTTTAGTGTAATGGGTTGAGGGTTTTTTGGGACTAAGCATAGAGAATTTTTAGTGTTCAGGATTTAGTTTTTTTGGGTGATTGTTTAAATTGTTTTAAGGATAAGGGATTATGGTGTCTTGGGCTTGGGGTTTATTATTATTTAGGGATGAGGGTTTTGGTTCATTTAGGTATGAGGGTTTGGATTTTTTTGGGCTGATGGATGAGGGTTTTTTAGGGATTAGTGTTGAGGGTTTTATTGGGATGCAGTTTTTGGGTTTTATTGTCCTGAGGGTTTGAAAATGTATCATGTTGAGGGTAGAGTGTTAATTGGGGCTTAGGAATGAGCATTTTTTAAGGATGATGGTTTATGGTTATGGGGTATGGAGGGTTTGTGGTTTTTCATGGATGGAGTAATAATGTTATTTAGGGTGAGGGTTTCATATTTTTATGGATCAGTGCATATGGTTTTGTAGGGATTATGTTTCAGGGATTTGTGGGATGATAGTTTAGGGTTTTATGAGGCTGATGTTCTTTGGGGGAAAATGATTGATTGGTTTTTTAGGCTGAGTGTCAATAAATTTTTTTTGGATGAGGGTTTAGTATTTTTTTAGTTATATGGGTTTACGGTTTCTTATGACTAAGGGTTTATGATTTTTTGGGTCTGATGATTTAGGGTGTTTTTAAGCTATGGGTTAGGGTTTTTTGTTGTGGAGGATTTTTTCTCATTCAGGGAGAATGGTTTTTTATTTTTTGGGTATGAGTTTTTTGAATTTATTATGGATGAGGGATGAGGAATTTTTGGTCCCAATGGCTTAGGGTTTATTGTGGATTATGGAAGATGGTTTTTCGGAGCTGTTGGTTGAGGATTTCGTAGGACTGAAGGTTGATGTTTTTTCTTAGTTGAGGGTTGTTTTTTAGTATAAGGATAGAAGGTTTAATGGGGTTGTGGATGACGTTTTTTTCGGTCCAATGATTATTTGAGGTCGAGGGTTGTCATTTTTTTGGGTATGAGTGTTTAGGGGGTTTGGGGGATGAGTTTATAGGGAATTTTGGGGCAGAGGGTTGAAGGACTTTTTTGGATGAGTGTTGAATGTTTTTTAGGTATGAGAATTTTGGTTTTTTGGAGGCTATGTGTTGATGGATTTCTCCATAGAGGGTTGAGAGATTTAATGAGGATGAGGGTTGAGGGATTTTGTAGATGAGGGATGAGGGGTTTTAGCGGCTGTGGGTAAAGGGATTTTTGGGGAAGAGGGTTGATGGTTTTGGGGGGATTAGTGTCAAGATCATTTGGGGTATAACAGTTAATGGTTTCATTGGGACACTAGGGTAAGGGGTTTTTTGGTATGAGGTTTGAGGTTTCATTGGGTCATAGGGTTGAGGTTTTTTTGGGGATGAGGGTTGATCGTTTTATATGGGAGAGGGTTGTAGTTTTTTGGGGGATGAGGGTTGAGGAGTGTTGGGGATTAGTGTTGAGCATATTTTATTAATGTGGGTTGAGTTTATTTGGGGGTTAAGGGTTGTGGGATTTTAGGGCTGTGGGTAGGTGGTTTTGGGGGGATTAGGGTTGAGGGGTTTTAGGGATGTGGGTTTTTTGGGGATGAGGATTAAAGTTTTTTTTGGGACTGAGTGTTGAATATTTTTTTGAAGTAAGGGATAAGGGATTTTACGGCTGAGAGTTTAATATTTCATATTAAGGTTTTAGTGTTTTTGGGGGGTGAGGGTTAAAAAAATTTTGCGAGTAAGGGTATAGGGTTTTTGGGGTCTAATTGTTTTTTGTTTTTTGGCATTGAGATTTTAGGGGTTATTAAGGCTGGAAGCTAATTTTTCTTGTGGATGAGGGTTTGGATTTTTTTTAACTACGGTTTAATTGTTTTTTGGGTGTGAGGGTTTAGGGTTTTTTTTAAGTTTGACGGTTTAGGGTTTTCTTGTGTTGAAGGTTTAATGTGTTTTAGGTTAGTGGTTGATTATTTTTTAGGTTTTAGGGTTGAGGGTTTTTTAGGAATGAGGGTTTGGTGTTTTTTGGGGATGATAGTTTAGTGGTATTTTGGATTAATGGATTATATTTTTCTAAAACTACATATTGTTTGTTTTTTGGGGATGGGAGTTTTAGGCTTTTTGTGGGTGAGAGGTGAGGGTTTTTTGGACTTAGGGATTCAGGTTTTCTAAGGTTGATGTTTTAGATTCTTTGGAGATGTGGTTTTAGTATATTTATGTCCTTTTTGTTGAGTGATTTTTTGAGATTGAGGGTTTAGGGTTTTTTTGTGATTAGGCATTATTGTTATTGGGGAAGAGTGTTTATTGTTTTTTCGGGATGAGGGTTTGAGTATTTTTTATCCTTATGGTTGGGGGGTTCAATGGGATAAGGGTAGAGGATTTTTAGGGGATAGTGGATTAATGTTATTTAGGGATGAGGGATTATGTTTTTTTGGGGGAATATGGTCTGGGGTTTTTTAGGACATAGGGTTTTTAGTTTTGGGGATGAGGTTATAGAGTTTTTTTGGGATACGAGTGGAGGATTTTTTGGTACTAAGTGTTGAGTTTTATTTTTTGATATGGGTAGGGGTTTTTTGTGTTATGAAGGTTTATTTTTTTTTGGATAAGGGTTGAGGGTTTTTTGGGGATGCTGAATTATGGTTTTTTGTGGACGAGGGTGGAGGTTTTCTGTCGATGAGGGCTTAGGGTTTTTTGGGGAAGTGGGTTTTATGTTTTCAGGGCTTACAGTTTAGGGTTTTTTTATGGTTGAAGGTTTTGTGTTTCATGGGTGCCAAGGGATTAGTGTTTTAATATAGATGGGAAATTATGGTATTTTTGGGACAAGGGTTGGGGGTTATTTGGGGATTATGGTAGTGGGTTGGTTGGGGTTGAGGATTTGGTTTTTTTTTCTACAGATGGTTGAGGGTTTATCTAGAATGACAGTTGGGGGTTTCTTTGGATTTGGGGTTGATGGATTCTTATGGACCAGAGGGTTTATGGTTTTTTATAGCTCAGGGATTTGTTTTATCTATTGTTGAGGGTTTATGGTTTTTTAGGGATGACCGTTTATGAGATTTACAGGATGATGTTTAAGGGTTATTGGGGATGATGCATTGGATTCATTTATGGATTATGGTTGAAGGCATTTTGGGTGGAGGGTTCAGGGTTTTTTGAGGATAAGGGTTGATGGTTTTGGGGGTTAGAGGGATGAGGTTTTAGTAGGCCATGCATTGAGGATTTTTTAGGGCTAGGGGTTTTGAGATTGTCGTGCCTAAGGGTTTACGGTTTTTAGGAAGCTAATGGATTAGGGTTTTTTGGGATGAGGGTTTATGGTTTTTTGGGGATTATGGTTTAGGGTTTTTTGTTGTTATGTTTGATGGTATTTTCAGGATAGAGGCACTAGGTTTTAATGGGACATATGGTTGAGTGTTTCATGGGGATGGTGGTTTAGGTTTTTATCTAGTTGAGGATTTAGGGTTTTTTGGGGATTATTCTTTAGGGTTTTTTGTGTGGAGGGTTTAGTGTTTTTTGGGATGAGGGAGAATGATTTTTTGATTTTAAGGGTTGCAGGTTTCTTCATGTTGAGGGTTGAGTGTGTTTTTGTGATGAGGGATGAGGGTATTTTTTGGAATAATGTTAATGGTAATTGGGGATAAGGTTTTTTAGTATTATGGGGAAGATGGTTTTGTTTTTTTGGATAATGGTTCCAGTTTTTCGAGTCATGATGGTTTAGGGGTTTTTTGGGGATGAGGTTTTTGGGTTCTTTTGGGATTATTGTAGATTATTTTTTGGGGGTAAAGAATTAGTGTTTTTTTGGGAATCATGGTTGAGTTTTTTTGGGATGATTTTTAGGGTTGTTTAGGGTTGAGGATTTAGGTTTTTGGGGACTGAGGGTTAAGGGTTTTTGGGGAATGAGGGTTGAGGATCATTTTGGGGATGTGGGTTTTGTGTTTTATTGGTGCTGATGGATGAGGGGTTTTGGGTTTTGATTTTAGGGTTATTTATTACTGGGGGTTGAGGCTATTTTGGGTTTGAGGTCAGAGTGCCTATTTTGGATGAGGTTTTTGGGTTATTTGGGGATGATGTTCAATGGTTTTTTGGAACAAGGATTGTTCATTTTTTGCAGATGATGATTGAGGGATTTTAGGGCTGATGGTTTAGGGTTTTGGAGATGAGGGACTTGGGTTTTTGGAGGTGAGGGTTTATGAATTTTTGGGGATGAGTGTGTAGGGTTTTTTGGATGATGGGTTTGGTGTTTTCTGGATGAGGGTTTAGTGTTTTTGGTGTGGGGTGATTAGTGTGTTTTTTGTCCAGAGGGTTGTAGGTTTTTAGGGGGTAAGGGTTTAGGATTTTTTTGTTGATATTTTAGTGTTTTTTGGTGTGGAATGTTGTGGGATATTTGGGGATGAAGGTTATTGGTGTAATTGAGATTGAAGTTAATGGTTTTTATGTTGAGGCATTAAGGATCTTTGGGGTGGAAGCTTTACGGTTTCTCAGGGATGAGGGTTTATATTTTCATGGGGACACGGGTTCATAATCATCTTTGGAAAACGGTTTCTTGTTTTTTGGGATTTAGGATTAAGGGTTTTGGGGGGTTAGGGATCAGTGTTCTTTGGGACTCAAATTCGAGTTTTTATTCGGGATCTGTATTCTGGGATTTTTGGGTCTGACGTTTAATTTTTTCTTGGGGCCAAGGGTTCAGGGTTTATTGGGTTTTTTGGATAATGGATTTTTTATGGTTTAGGGTTTAGTGTTTATTTGTGTTTGGGGTTGTTGGATTTTTTGGGGATGAGGGTTTAGGGTTTCATTTGGATTAGGATGTAGGGTTTTTGTTGCTCAGTGTTTAGGATTTTTTTTTGGTGAGAGTTTATGATTTTTGGGAATGAGGGTTTATGGTTTAAAGGTCACGGTTTAAGGGGTTTGTGGATAAGGGTTTAGGTATTTTCTGGTGATGAGGGTTCAGGGGTTTTTTATGAGGGTTTGGGGTTTTTGTGGATGAGGGTTCATTTTTTTATGTTCATAATGTTCATGGTTTTTTTGGGGTTAGTTTTCATATTTTTATTGGGATAAGGGATTAGGGTATTTTGTCGCTGAGGGATTAAGGATTTTTTTTGGGATGAGTCTTTTGGTGTTTTGGGGTTTGATGGTTTAGCAATTTGTGTGGGAAAGGTTTTAGGTATTTTTGGTTGAGGGATTTTTATTTTTGTTGGCAAATGGTTTAGGATCTTTTATGGTTGAATGTTTCGGGTTTATAGAGGATAATTGATTGGAATTTTTTTTGGATGATGGTTGATGGTTTTTTGTGACTTAGGGTCGAGTGTTTTTTTTGGGTCAATGGAAGAGGGTTTTTAAGGGGGGGGGGGTGTTGAGGGTTTTTGGGGATGAGTGTTGATGTATTTTTGTGGTTGGTGATAGGGTGTTTTTGGGGATGAGGGTTGAGTGTTTTGGGGGGATGAGGGTTGAGGTTTATTTGCAGTGAGGGTTTAGTGTGTTTAGTAGGATGGTGTTTAGGGTTTTTTGGGGTAATGAATTTAGGTTTTAGGGGATGATGATTGAAGGTTTATGGGGCTAAGGGATGAGCGTTTTTTGAGGATCAGGGTTTTTTTGTGGATGGGGGTTTATATTTTTTTGTGGCTAAGGTGTAAAGGTTTTGTGGGGTTAATGGGTTTTTTGTAAATTTTAATTGTTTTTTGGAGCTAGGGGTTTAGATTTATTTTGGGAAGAGGGTTTACGTATTTTTAGACATGAGGGTTTAGGTATTTTTTGGACTGAGTGTCTATGTTTTTTAATAGACATGGGAATAGGGTTTTTTGGTATGAGGGTTTTTGGGTTTTAGAAGTAGAGGGTTTAGGGTTCTTTGTGGAATACGGTTTTGTTTTGTTTTTTGGTTGTGGGTTGAGTGTTATTGGGGTATACTAGCTGACTGTTTTTTGGGTATGAGTATTTAGTGAATTCTAGGAGTGAGGTTTTATGGTTTTTTGGCATAATATTTTATTTTTTTTATGGATGAGGGTTGATGGAATTTTGGGGATTAGAGTTGAGGATTTTTTGGTTCTAAAGGTTGATGATTTTTTAGGGATAAGTATTAAGTGTTTTTTGAGGCCTAGTGTTGAGGGTTTTTAGGGCTATGGGATGTGGATTTTTTAGGAGTTAGGGGTGGAGTGATTTTTTCTGTTTAGGGTTTAGAGTGTTTTTTGGGGAAACAGTTTGCGGGTTATCTAAGGTTGGGGGTTGTGTATTCTCTAAGGATGAAGGTTGAGGGTTTTGGGAGATGATAGATTAGGGATTATTGATTTTACGGTATTATTTTTTTGGGTGGAATATGGTCAAGGTTTTTTTGGAGATAATGGTTTAGGGTTTTTTTTGGCTGAATGTTTATCTTATTTTTCGGATATTGGGTTACTTTTTGAGGATGAAAATTTATGGTTTTTGGGTTTGGGAATTTAAAGTTATTTGGGATGAGTGTTTAGGGTTTTTTGTGGATAAGGTGTTTTTAGGGAAAAAGTTATAGGGATTTTATTGGATGTGGTTTTAGAGTTTTGTTAGGTGGAGCATTTATAATTTTTTAGGTATAATTGTTTTGGGGTTTTTTGGGCTGAATGGTTTAGGTTTTTTTTAAGATGAGGGTTTCAGTTTTATTGTGGCTGAGTGTTTAGGTTTTTCTTGAATGATTTATTATGGGGTTTTTTGGCTAAGGGTCTAGGGTTTTTTTATTGTGTGAGGCTTGAGGTATTTTTTTATGGTTAAGGGTTTTGGTTTTTGGGTCTAATGGTTTAAAGTTTATTTGGGATGAGGGTTTACATTTCATTGGGGATCAAGGATTAGAGAATTTTGTGGAGGAGGGTTTATGGTTTTTTGGTTGTAAGATTTTAGGATTTTTATGGCTTAGGGTTAATGGAATTTTCGTGCTGGGGGTTACTGGTTTTTTGGTGTTGTGATTTAGGTTTTTCTGAAGATATGGGTTTAGGGATTTTTTCATGCAGGGTTGGGGATGTTTTGGGGATGAGGGTTTATGGTTTTTTGGTGCTGAGGGGTATGGGTTTTTTGGGGATGAAGGATTAGGGTTTTTTGGGGCTGATGGTTAAGGGTTTTTTAGGGATGATGGATCAGGGTTTTTGGTATATGAGAGGTGGGGGTTTTTTTTGATTGATATGGCTTCTGGGTTTTTAGGGTATAGGGTTTCATGGATTTTTTGGGCTGATGTTTTATCATATTTTCAGTCTATGTGCTCATGTTTTTTTGTGGATGAGGGTTTTGTGTTTTTGGGGGATGAAAGTTTATGGTTTTTTGGGCTTTAGGGAACAAGGAATTTTGGTGTTATGGGTTTTTTGTATTTGGTGTTGGATGTTTTGGGATTTTTTGGGTTGATAGTTTATTATGTTTTTGGTACAATGATGGATGTTCATTTGGGGTTTTGGGTTTGGGGTTTTTCTGGATGTGGTTTTAGGGCATTTGGGGTTCATGGTTTATGTTTTTTTGGGTTTAATGTTTTTTGTTTTTTTGGGTCTAGGAGTTTAAGGATATTTGGGATATGGTTCTATGGCTTTTTAGGGCTAATGGTTAAGGGTTATTTCGGGCTGGGGGTATTGGGGTTTTCTTGGGATGAAGGTTTTGGGTATTCTAGGGATGTGTTTTTAGGATATTTTATCGATGGGGGTTTAGGGTTTTTATGGATGAGGGTTTATTGATTTTTGAGGATGATGATTGTTTGTTTTTTGGGATGAGTGTTTATTTAATTTTTAGGTTTTAGGTTTCATGTTATTTATGGGATGTGGGTTTATGGTTTGTTGGGGTTGGGGTTTAGTTTTATTCCGGGGATGATGATTTAGTGTTCTAGGTTAATGGGAGAGGTTTATTTAGCGATGAGGGTTTAAGGTTTCTTGGGGATAAGGAATTAGGTATTTTTGGTTATGAGGGGTGAGGGAATTTGGGGAACAATGTTGACCATTTTGGGGGGGTATTTTTGTGGTTGAGGGTTCTGGTATTTTTAGGATTGATGGTTTGGGATTCTTTGTGGAAGAGGATTGAGGGGTTTTTTTGTACACTGTTAACGGTTTTTTTCAAGATGAGGTTTGAGAGTTTTTCAGGGTTAATGATTAATGATTTTTTTGGGATAGGGGTTTAGGTTTTATTGAATGATGTTATAGGGTATTTTGGGGAATAGTTTTTTGTGTTTTTTGGGCATGATGTTTAGGGTTTTTTGGGATAATGGTGTAGTGTTATGTAGGGATGAGGATTGAGTGTTTTTTATGGATTAGGGATTAGGGTTATATATGGATTATGGTTTAGAGTTTCTTGGGGGATATGTTTTTATTTATTTTTTTGTCATTGGGTTCATGGTATTTTGGGTGAGGGGTTTTCTGATTTTTGGAACTAAGGGTTGAGGGTTTTTTGGGGTTGAGGGAGGTGGTTTTTAGTGGGTTGAGGTTTGAGGGTTTTTTTGGGGCTGTGTGTTGAGGGATTTTTGGGGATGTGGATTTAGTGTGTTTTGGGGCTGATGGTTCATGGTTTTTATTGGACAATAGGTGTGACTATTTGTTGGAATAAGATAATTTTTTCTTATGATGGTTTATGGTTTTTTGGTTTTAGTGTACATGATATTTTTGTGATTAGGGTTGAGGGGTGCATGGGGATTGGCGTTTAGGGTTTTTTGGGTTTGAGGGTAGAGATTTTTTTGGGACTGTAGAATGAGATATTTTTGGATCTAAGGGTTCGCGGTATATTGTGGTTAATGATTGAGGGTATTGGGGGGAATAAGTTGGAGTGTTTTTTGGGTATGAGGTTTGTTATTTTTTTGCGGTTGAGGTTTGAAGGTTTTTTGGGGATAAGGATTTATGGTTTTTTAGGGATGACTGTTTAGTGTTTTTTTAGGGATGGGGGATGATGTTTATTTTTGGGCCATGGGTTGACGGTATTTTTGGGTTGAGGGGGTTCTGTTATTTGGGGAATTAGGATGGGGGTTTTTTGGGGATCATGTTTTAGTTTTTTGGGAATTGAGATTTGTGGTTTATTTTCGGTTTAGGGGTTATTTTGGATTTATGGATTATCATTTGTTGTGGCTGAGGGTTGATTTTTTTTTGGGTTTAGGGTTTTTTGGGGATGAGTTTTGAGGGATTTTTGGGATGGTGGGATTATTGGCTTTTGAGGATAAGGGTTTACATGTTTTTATTGGAGAGGTTTTATGGTTTTTTGGACTGTGGGTTGAGGGTTTTTTGGGGATGTGGTATTAGGGTTTTTGGAGGATTAGGTGTTTTTAGGGATCACATTGGAGGTTTTTTTGGGGGTTGAGTGATGGGGGATTTTTGAGGCTAAGGGTTTAGGTTTTTTTAGGGATGAGGGTTTATTGTTTTTTAGGGATTAGTGTTGAGGGGTTTTAGGAGATACAGATTATGGGTTTTTAGGGGATGATGATTTTTAGGGGATGAGGATTTTCTGTTTTTTGGGTGTGATGGTTTAGGGTATTTTAGGGATGAGGGTTGAAGGTTATTTAAGTCTATTATTTCATTTATTTTTAGGGCTTTGGTTTGAGGGTTTTTTTCGGGATCATGGATTCATGTTTTTTTTGGGGATTATGGTTGGGGGATTTTTGGGGTGATATGTTTTTAGTGTTTTTGGAAGATGTTTTAGGGAATTTGGGGGCTATGGTTTTAGGGTTCATTGGGGCAGAGGGTTTGAGTATTTCTACGGTTGGTGGTTGAGATTTGTTATGGTGAATAGGGTTTATGGTATTTTCGGGAAGAGGGTTGAGGGTTAATTGGTGTTGGGGATTCTAATTTTCTTGGGCTGAGTGTTGATGGTTTTCTGGGGTTTGGGGTTTAGGGTTTTTGGAGCCATGGTTTAGGATTTTTGGGGGTTGAAAGTTGAGGGGTTTTTGAGGCTGTGAGTTAGGGGTATTTGAGGTTTGATGGATGAGAGTTCTTTATGGTGGTGTTTTGAGGGTTTTAGGGGACGATAGATTAGTTTTTTGGGGTTTATGGTTTGTGTATTCATATGGAATAGAGTATATAATTTTTGGGTCTGCTGGTTGATTTTTTGGGGGTTGAAGGTGTAGGGTTTTTTTGGATGAGGGTTTTTGGTTTTTTGTGGCCGAGGGGTGATATTTTTACGAGAGTAGGGTTTAGGGTTTTTCAGGGATGAGGGATTTGGATTATTTGAGGGTGAGGGTTTAGAGTTTTTCTATGGATAAGGGTTTGGGGTTTTCTTGGCTGATAGTTGGGTTTTTTTAGCTATGGGTATAATGTTTTCTATGGATAAGTGATTAGGGTTATTATAGAATAGGGGTTGGGGTTTTGATGGGATGATGTTCTAGGATTTTTGAGGCTGAGGGTTTAGGTTTTTGGGTAATGAAATTATAATATTTTTTTGGTTAAGGGGTTTGGTTTTTTTGGTATGAAGGTTTCATGTTTTTTGGGGAAGAGGGTTTATGTTTTTTTGAGGATAAGGGGTTATGGTTTTTTTGGTATGAGGGATTAATAGATTCTAGCCTTGGAGATAAGGTTTTTTTTGGGATTAATGTATATATTATTTTTGGGATAAGTGTTTATTGTTTTTTTTGTCTGATGTTTTATGGCTTTTTGTGGTCGATTTTTTTTGGTATCATAGGGATGATTGATTTTGGTTTTATGGGGATTAATGTTTAGGGTTTCCTGTCTTGATGGTTTTTATATATTTTTTGGTTTAATGTGTTTGTGGTATTTAGGGGGTGAGGGTTTATGGTTTTTTATGTCAATGGGTTTTGGTTTGTTTAGTGATGAGGATTTACAATTTTTTGATGATGAGGTATTTGAGTTTCTTGGGGATGAATATGTATTGTTTTTTTGGGTCTGAGTGTTTTGTTATTTTTTTTTGATAAAGGTCTAGTCTTTCTTGGTCTATGGGTTTTGGATTTTTTATGGAAGAGGATTTAGGGGTTTATGGGGAAGAGGGTTTAGGTTTTTCTAGGACTGAGGTTTTTGGGATTTCTATGGATGTGGTTTTAGGTTTTTCAGATGATGTTGGTTCAGGCTATTCTAAGTATGAGTGTTTATGGATTTATGTGGCTGAGGGTATATTTCATTGGGATAAGGATTTATGGGTTGTTATGGGATGATAAATTTGGGTTTTCTCGGGTTGAGGCATTTGGGTATTCTATGGATGCGGGATTAGGGTTTTCTAGGGAATAAGTCTTAGGGTTTTGTGGGGATTTGGGATTAATGATTTTTTAGGATAATTGTTTATATTTTTTTAGGGGTAAAAGATTAATTGTTTTCTAGGAATGAGTCTTTTATGTCGTGATGGGGTCAGGGTTTATAGTTTTCTAGGGTTATGTGTTGAGGGATTTCTAGGGATGATGGTTTAGGTTTTTCTGAGGCTTAGGGTTTAGGGTTGTGTAGATATAAGGGTATAGGGACTTTTTGTGAGGGTGTATTGTTATATATGGATGAGGGTTTAGGGATTTATAGGGATGAGTATTTAGGGTTTTATGGGGATAAGAGTTTTGGGTTTTCTGAGACTGATTTTTTTCTAGGTAAGGGGTTTTAGGGTATTTTGGGGATCATGGATTATGGTTTTCTAAGGCAGAGGGTTTAGGGCTTTATACAGATAAGGTTTTATGGTATAATGGATATTATGTTTTAAGGGTTTATGGGGATATGGGTTTAGGTAATTTTGTGGTTAATAGATTATGGTTTTATTGGGTAGAGGGTTTAGTTTTTTTTAGGATGAGGGTATAGTTGTATTTTGGGATGTGGGTTTAGTTTTTTTTGTGTGGATTTCCCTCAAGGGTTTTTTTATGAATTATGGTTTAGTATTTTTGGGGACTACGGGTGTAGGATTTTTTGGGGGGTAGGTTTTATGGGTTTTATGAGATTTTTGGACACATTAGTTTTGATGGTTTAGGGTTTTTTGGTATGAAGGGTTAAGATTAATTGGGATAGACGGTTTGAAGTTTTTATTGGGGGAGAGGGTTCAGGGAGTTCTAGGGATAAGGGCCTAATATTTTTTCGAGCTAAGGGATTTCTATTTTTTGAGGTTGAGGGTCTATGGGTTTCTAGGGTTGAAGGTTTACAATTTTCTAATCATGATGGTTTGGGGATTTTTTGGGGCTGGTGGTTTTTAGTTTCTTGGGGCTCATGGTTTTAGGAATATGGGGAAGATGGTTTAGGGGTTTTTTGTTGATATTTTTGGGTTTTTTAAGGATATGATTTTAGGTTTTTTTAGGGTTGATGGTTTACGGTTTTTTGTGATGAGGGTTTCATTTTTTTTGGGAATGAGGGTTTTGGTTTTTTGGGGGTGTGAGTATAATATTTTTTAAGGGTGAGGGATTAGGGATTTTGTGGATAAGGGTTTACAGTTTTATTGTGGCCGAGGGATTAGAGTTTCATAGGGTTACGAGTTTAGGTTTTTCAATGGATGAGGGTTTGGGGTTGTAGTTGGTTGTAGGTTTGGTTTTTTCTAATGATAAGGGTTTAGGGTTTTTATGGGATGTGTGTTTAGGGTTTTATGGGGATGAGGGTTTAGGGTTTTTTTAGTGCTAAGGGTTTAATGATTTTAGGGGATGAATTTTTTTGGTTTTTCTAGGGCATTGGATTTAGTGTTTTCCAGGGATGATACTTTAAGGTTTTTTAGGGATGAGGGTTGAGGAATTTTTTAGGTATTAGGGTTTTGGATTTTGTGAGGTAGAGCTATGGTTTTTTTGGGGCTACTGGTCCAAGGTTCTATTGGGATGAGTTGTTAGGGATTTCTTGGTCAGATTATTTATGATTTTCATAGGATGTGGGTTTATGGTTTTTTGGGATTCAGGATTTAGGGGTTTCTAGGGACTAGATTTTATGTTTTTCTAGGGATGAGGGTTAAATGTTTTCTAGGTATAGGTGATTATTGTTTTTTATAAGGGTTTTAGATTTTTTGAGGGTGAGGGTATTTTATTTTATGGGGATTTGTTATTAAGGTATTGTAGGGATGTGTGTTTGGTGTTTTTTGGAAAAATGGGTTTAGGTTTTTCTAGGATTGGGGGTTAAGGGTTTTCAAAGAATTAGGGTTCATGGATTTATGAGGGTAAGGGTTTATGTATTTCTAGGGATTAGGGATCAGTGCATTCAGTGTTTATGGTTTTGTGGTTTCTAGGGATGGAGGTTTATGTTTTTTGAGGTTGAGGGTTTAGAGTTTTGTTGGGTAGAGTGTTTATAAATTTTTTTGGTTTTATGGATTTATGGGTTTAAGGGTTAGGGTGTTTTGGGAATGAGGTTTTATGGATTTTTGGGGATTAAGGTTTAGGGTTTTTTGGGTGTGGGGTCTATGAGTTTTTTAGGTACAGGTATATAGTTTTTTTGGGTTTACTGTTTATGGTTTATTAGGGCTATGGTTTATGATATTTTATGGTTGATGTTTTGGTGTTTTTTGGGGGAGTAGTATTTATGGTTTTTTTTGGAATAAGGTTTTTTGGGGTTGAGGGTTGAGGGATTTTTTTGAAAGGGGTTGTGTTTTTTTGGACAGACGGTAAAGTGTGTTTAAGGGACGATGTTAAGGGATTTTTTTTGGGAATAAGGGTTGTCATTTTTTTGGTGATTAGAGTTGTATGTTTCTTGGGTCTTAGGATTGTGGGTTATTTGGGGTTGAGGGTGGATGGTTTTTTTAAGTGATGGTTGAAGAACATTTTGAGCTAGGATAATAGTTTTTTGGGATTGAGGTTGATGGGTTTTTGGGGATAAGGGTTGACGTTTTTTTGGGGAAAGTGATATGTTTTTTTGGTGTTTATGGTTGTAATTTCATTAGGGATTATGGTTGAGAGTTATTTTGGGATGATGGATTAGGTGTTTTTTCGGATGAGGGTTTTAGGGATTTTTGGGGATGCGGATTGATGAGTTTTTATGAGTATTGATTGTTTTTTTGGGGTATAATGTTGAGGATTTTTTTGGGTTTAGGTTTGAGATTTTTTGGGGGATTTTTGTTGAGGGTTTTTTGTTACTGGGTGTTGACGTTTATTTTGGATGAGGGTTGAAGGTTTTTTAGGGATGCAAGATGATATTTTTGGGGACTGAGGGTTAAAGGTTTTTTGGGACTGAGGGATGGAATTTTATATGGGTTCTAGGTTGGGGTATTTTTGGGGATGATGGTTTTGAGTTTTATAGGGATGTTTGTTTTGTGTTTTTCATGATAAGAGTTTATTTGGGGGGGGGATGAGGGTTTAGGGTTTTTAGGGATGTGGGTTAATTTTTATTTGGTGATGAGAGTTTATTTTTGTTTAGGTTGAGGGTGTTCAATTTTTTGGGAAAGGGTTTTTTTTCGGGGTGTTTTTGTTTTTTTGGGGATGAGGGTTTATGATTGTTTTTGTTTGAGGGTTCGGGGTTTGTTGGGGCTGATAGTTTTTTTATTTTTGGGCGGAATGTTTAGGATTTTTTGGGGATGAGGGTTTATGTTTCTATTTTGGATTTTTGTTTTGGGTTGTTTTAGGATTAGGGTGTATGATTTTTTTAGAATGTGTGTTTAGATATTTCTGGGGATGATGTTTTAGGGTTTTTGGGGATAAGGGTTTATGGTTTTTAGGTATGAGATATTAGGGAATTTTAAAGATGAAGGGTTAGGTTTTATTGGGGCTGAGGGTTTCTTGGGGTTGTGTGCATACTTTTTTTAGGACTGGGGTTTTAATTGTTTTTATGTCATGTAATTTATGGGTTTTTTGGGATATGGGTCTATGGTTATTGTAGGATTAATGTTTATGGTTTTTTAGGGCTGTGTGGGTAGTTTTAATTCGGGGATGAGTTTTTAGTGTTTTTAGGGATGATGGTTTTTGGGGATGAGGGTTGATCGGTTATTGGGCTGAGGATTAAGGGTATATTAGGTCTATGGGTTTAGGGTTTTCAGGTGTGAGGGTTGTGTGTTTTTTGGAGGTCACAATTTGATGTTTTTTGGGGTTGGGGGTTCAGGGTTTTCTAGGGATGAGGGTTTAGGGTCTTTGGGGCTATGTATTGAGTTCTTTTGGGGAAATGGGTTTAGAGTTTTTGGGATAAGGGAGGATGGTTTCTTGGGGATGAGGGTTAAGACTTCATTGGGTTTGAGGTTTGAGGGTTTTTTTGCGTTAGTGGTTGATGTTTTTTTGGGATAAGTGTTGAAAATATCTTGGGATAAGGGTTGATGATTTTTTGGGTCAGTGTTTTGAGGATTTTTTGGGGATGAGGGCATATGTATTTTAATGGATGAGTTATTAGGTATTTATTAGGATGAGGGTAGAAGGTATATTGGGATGAGGTTTTAGGGTTTTTTTTTGAATGGGGGTTTTTCAATTTTGGGGTTGTTGGTTGAGGATTTTTTAGGGATGATGATTGGGGATTTTTTATGGATGATGGATATGGGGTTTTCTAGGATGATGGTTTGTTGTTTTTTTGGGACGAGGGTTAAGGGGTTTTGGCACTGAGAGATGTGGATTTTTCATTCTCATTGCTGATGGATTTATTAGGGATGAGGGTTTTTAGGGATGAGGGTTAACAGATTGGTTGGGGATATGGGTTGAAGGTACTTTATGTTTGAGGTATGGAGGTTATTGGGGCTGATTAATGAGGGATTTTTTATAGAGACCGAGTTTATATTATTTGGGAATGAGGGATTATTGTATTTTTGGGGTTGGTGTTTTTTGGGCTAATGGATGAGGATTTTTGGGGGCTTTGGGTTGAGGATTTTGCTGGTAATACTGGTTAATGGATTCTTGGGGGTGAGGGTTGAGTGTTTTGGGAGGATGGATTTTAAATGAGGGTATTTTTTGGTGAAGGTTGGGGCTTTTTAGGGATAAGGGTTGAGAGTTTTTTTGGGTCTGAGGGTTGAGTTTTGATGGTTTTAGGGGAATGATCATTGAGGGTTTTTTGGTTGGAATGTTGAGGAGATTTATGGAATGATGATTGTAGGTTTTATATGGCTGAGGGACTATAATTTTTGGGGATAAGGGGATTGGGTTATTTGAGGATGAGTGTCTAGGGTTTTTTTGGGAGAGGGTTGGGGGTTTTTGTGTGGACGAGTATTGAGTGTTATTATAGGCTGAGGGTTGATGGTTTTCTTAAAGATGAGGGTATATGTTTTCATTCGTGCTGGGGGTTGACGGTTTCTGAGGGCTTATGTTTTTAGTTTTTATTTGGATGTGGTTTATGGGTTTTTTGGGGATGAAGGACGAGGTAGTTTTTGGCCAGAGCGTTGAGGGGAAATTGGGGTTGAGGGATGCCTATTTTTTAGGGATGTGGGATGAGAGTTTTTTAGGGTTGTGGGTTGAGGACTTTCTGGGGTTGGGGGATTACTAATTTTTAGGGATAAGGATTTAGTGTTATTTTGGGTTGATGGTTTTAATTTTTTTTGGGTTTGAGG
Organism: Viscum album; assembly: GCA_963277665.1. Lineage (NCBI taxonomy): Eukaryota > Viridiplantae > Streptophyta > Magnoliopsida > Santalales > Viscaceae > Viscum > Viscum album. The sequence goes on from OY728132.1 coordinate 934,407,053, forward strand.
GTAGAATGTTTTTTGGGGATGAGGGTTTGGGTTTTTTTCCAGAATGAAAGATGAGGGTTATTTTTAGTGCTGAGGGTTTATGAATTTTTGGGGATGAGTTTAATTGGTTTTTAGGGATGATGAATTAGGGTATTTTCCACTAAGGGGTTAGGGTTTCTTAGGGATGAGTGATTATAGTTTTTATGGATAAGAGATTATGGTTTTTCAGGGAGGAGGGACTAGGATTTTTTTAGAGCTTATGGTTTAGGGTTATTTGGGGTGGATGGTTTATGGATTTTTGGGGAAACGGGATTAATGTTTTTGGGGGTTTATGGATTAAGGTTTTTTGGGGATGTGGTTTTAGGGTTTTTAGGTCTCTGGGATTAGGGTTTTTTGGGGTTGTTTTGTAGATTATCTTTTTTCTTTGGGGTTAATATTTTTAAAACTAATAGTTAAGGTTTCTTTTGGGGAAGTATATTAATAGGATTATTTATTTTAGTAATTATCGTTTATTGGAAAAGTGTTTAGAATTTATAGGTATGATTGTAGAAGGTTTTTAGTGGTTGAGTGTTGAATTGTTTTGGGGACTAATTGTTTCATGTTTTTTGGTAATGAGGTTTGAGGTTTTTTCAAGGATGAGGGTTGTGGGATTTTTTGGCTATGGGTTTAGGATTCGTTGTGGTTGTGGGTCTAGGGGTTTCTAGGATGTATGATTTCATGTTTTTTTTTGTGAAAATTGTTTATTGCTTTCTTGGGGTTCATGTTTTTAGTTTTTTGGGAAGGGGGTTTTCTTTTTTTTGTGTTGGGGGGTTGGGGTTTTTTTGATGTGAGATTTTAGGGTAATTTTCGGCTGATAGATTAGTGATTTTTCTGGTATGAGGCTATAGGGTTTTTGGGGGTTGAGGGTTTAGTGAATTTTTTGGATAAAGGTTGAGAATTTTTTGGGGTTGATGGTTTAGGGTTGTTTAGGCCTGAGTATTTAGGGTTTTTGGGGCTGGGGGTTTAGGGTTTTGAGGTGCTATTAGTTTCGTGTTTTTTGGGGATGAAGGTTTAGGGTTTTTTGGATCAAGGGTTTACTATTTTGTTTGGGAAGAGTGATTTATAAATTTTTTGGATTGGGGGTTAAAGTTAATTTGGAATTAAGGGGTTTGGGTTTTTTATGGACAAGGATGATGGTTTTTTAGTGCTAGGGGTTTATGGTTTTTGGAGGAGATGATTTATGTTTTATTAGGGATATGGGGTAATGGATATTTAGGGATGTGTATTTAGATTTTTTTGGCACTAAGGGATTAGGGTTTTGGGGGGATGCAATATTTGGTTTTTTAGGCTGTGGGTTCATGGTTTTTTTGGTGATGTGGGTTTAAAAGTTTTTGGATATGGGATAAGGGATTTTTCAACTATGGGTTTAGGGTAGTTTGAGGTGTTATGTGTAGGGTTTAAGGGGGGCTGATGGTTTATTATTTTTTTACGATAGTGGGATTAGTTATTTTGTGGCTGAAGGTTTAGATTGTTTTGAGGCTCCACATCTATAGTTTTTTTGGGAAGAGGCTCATGTTTGTTTGAGGGACATGGTTCTTATATTTCATGGATATGAGAGTCATGTTTTTTTGGGAGTGAGGATCTACTGTTTTTTGGGGTGGATTGTCTAGTGTTTTTTTTTGGTAGAGGGTCTAGGGTTTTTTGGGGTAGAGGTTTTAGGATTTTTCGGGTTGGGGTTTAGGTGTTTTGGGGGATGACAATTTATTATTTTTTGAGGATGAGGGTCTTTGGTATTTTGGAATTGATGTTTTAATGATTTTGGGGGTTTTTGGTTTAGGGTATTTTATGGATAGGTGTCTAGAATTTTTTTTCGGATAAGGGACTATGTTTTTTAGTATTGAGGTTATAAGGTTTTTGGAAGATATTGTTATAGGTTTTTCTCGTGAAAACGACCCTTGGTTTCAAATGGATAAGATTTTGGGGTATTTTGGGGATATGTGTATGGTTCTTATTTTCGGTTGAGGGTCTTGAGATTTTTGGGTCTAAAGTTTTTGGGTTTTTAGGGTTGATTTTTAAGTTTATTTTGGGGATTAGGGTCTCGAACATTTTTGGTGCTGAGTGTTTGTGGTTTATTTTTGTATGAGGGTCTCTGGGATTTCGAGATAAAGGTTTTGGATTTTTTGGTTTATTTGATTAGAATTTTTTTGTGTTGAGAGTGTATGGTATTTTATGGTTGATCGTTTTGGGCTTTTTTGGGGACGTGGATCTTCAGATTTTTGGGGTAGAGAATTTAGTGTTGTTTGGGGCATGGGTTTAGGGTGTTTTTGGGGATGTGTTTTTGTGGGTTTTTATGTGGTTTTAGGGAATTTTGGTGATGACTATATATGTTTTTTCTTCAACTAGTCTAGTGTTTTTTTGGACTCATGTTTTAGTGTTTCTTAGGGGTGGTGGTTCTGGTTTTTTTTGGTGTTGAGGGATTTGGGTTTTTGGGGATGGGTTTTTAGGTTTTTTTGTGTTGTGGGTTTAGGTTCTTTTATGAGGTTGTAGGGTTTTTTAGAATGAGTGTTTATGGTTTTTTGGGGATGACGGTTCATGGTTTTTTAGGGATGAGGGTTGGAGTTTTTTTGGGATTGTGGGATCAGGGTTTGGGGCTAATGGTTCACTATTATTCAGGACTCTAGGTTTAGGTTTTTTAGGGATGAAGTTTTAGTATTTATTTTGGGATGAGTTTTAAAGGTTATTAGTGTATAAATATTCATGGTTTTTTAGGGATGAGTGTTTAGTTATTTTTAGGATTTATAGTTATGGGTTTTTTGCGGTTGATGGTACCGGTTTTTTTGGGACTAAGTGTTTTTTGGATATAAGGGTTAATTGTTCCGTGGGGTGAGGTTTAATGGTTTTTGGGGATGAGGGTTAAGGATTTTTTTGGGAACTTGGTTGACGGGTTTTAGGGACGAGGGTTGATATTTTTATGTGGTTGGTTGTTTTTTGTGGTAAAGGTTGATGGTTTTTTTGGGATGTTGATTGAGGGGATTTTTGGGGCTGAAAGAGGTGAATTTTTTTAGATCATGGTTGTGGGTTATTTGGGGATAAATAGTTTTTTGGTATATAAGTTTAGGTTTTTTGTTAGGGATTTAGTGATTTTTTAGATCAGGTTATATAGTTTTTTGGGGATTAGGTTTGACGAATTTATATTGTAGAGTGGTGAGGGTTTTTTGGGGAAGCGGGTTGATGATTTTTTGGGGATGAGGTTTGAGAGTTTTTCCGGGATGATGGTTCATCGGTTTTTAGAGATGATGGTTTATAATTTATACATGATGAGGGTTCAAGGTTCTTTTTGGGGTGAGGGTTCAAGGTTTTTGGGGGCTTAGGGTTCATGGTTATTTGGGGATGAGTTTTTAAGGATTTTTGAGGATGGATTTTAGTGTTTTTGAGGGGTGAGGGTTTAAGGTTTTTTAGGCCGAAGGTTCAACATTTTTTTAGATAATGATTATGGGTTTGTTGTGCTATGATTTTTGGGGTTTTTTGGAGTTGAGTGTTTAGGGTATTTTGTGGTTAATGGATGAGGTTATTTGGGGCTATGGGTTGAGTGTTTTTTTGGGTCTGAGGGTTTTGTGATTTTTTTTGGTTGAGGTTTGAGGTTTATTTTGGGCCATGTGTTCCTGGTATTTTTGGGTTCAAGGATGAGTGTTTTTTTGGGATTAAGGTTGAGTGTTTTTTAGGGTCTAGGGTTTAGGTTATTTTGGGTTGAGGATTTGATGGTTTTTAGGTTGAGGGTTTGGTGTTATTTGGGGATGAGTGTTCAATGTTTATTGGGGTAGAGGGGTTAGGGTTTATTCTGGTTGAGGTTATAGGATATAGTTTTTTGGGGGATGAGGGTTTAGGTTTTCTTAGGGATGAGGGTTCGGGGTTTTTTGGGATGGGAAGTTAGTTTTTTTATAGAAGATGGTTTAAGGTTTTTTGGGGATGAGAGATTAGTGTTATTTTGGGTATTAGGGTACAGAGTAAAAGGGAATAAGGTTTTATGGTTTTATGGGGATGAGGGTATAGGGATTTTTTGGGATGATGATTTAGACATTTTTGGGCATAGGGTATAGTGCTTCTGGATGTTGAGGGATTATATTTTTTTTGGTTATTTCAGTAAGGTTTTTTTGTGTGGAAGAGGGTTTAGTGTTTTTGGAAGTGTGTATAGATTTGTCTATGGATGAGGGTTTTGGATTTGGATGGACTGAGGGTTTAGGGTTTTCTGGTTTTGATGGAATTGGTTTTTTTTGGGATGAGGGTCTAGGGATTTTTTTGCAGAAGGCGTTAGGTTTTTTGGGGCTATGGTTTTATGGCTTTTTGGGGTTGAGGTTTTAGGGGTTTTTTGTTTGTGGGATTAGTTTTTTTTTGGATAAGGGTTTATTTATTTTTGAAGATGAGAGTTTACTGTTTTTTGGGGTTTTTGGTTTAGGGGTTTTTGGGGCTGATGGTTTACTATTTTATGGGGATGAGTGTTTAGGGTTTATTTGTGATATTTTATGTATTTTTGGGGATGGGGGTTTTGGGTTATTTTTTCTGACGATGGTTAAATGTTTTTTGGAAGAGTGTTAAAGGTTATTTGGGGCTATGTATTGAGGATTGTTTTGGTACTGAGGGTTGAGGGTTCTATGTGTATGATGGTTTAGGTTTATTTGTGAATAGCGGTTAAGGATTATTTGGGGATGAGGGTTGAGTTTATTTCAAGGATGAGGGTTGATTTTATTTTCATGAAAATGGTTTTTCGTTTTTGGGGGATTATGGTTTATTGTTTTTTTGGGACTTTGGGCTAATGGTTTCTGTGGCTATTAGTTTTCTTGGGTTGAGGGTTTTTTTGGGATATGATTTTTTGGGTTTTTCAGTTGAGGGGTTAGTTTATTTTTGGGAATAGGATTGATGGTTTTGTTGATATGTGGGTTGAGGGTTTTCTATTAACATGGTTCTAATGTTGTTGGGAGATGATTATGAGGGTTTTTAGGGATTAGGTTTGAGTGATTTTGAGGGGTAATGGTGGGTGTATTTTGGGGTAGTGGGTGGATCATTTTTTTCGTATGAGGGTTTAGGGATATTGGGGAAGTGGGTTGAGGATATATTTAGAGTGAGGATTGATGTATTTTTTGGGATAATAGTTCAGGGTTTTTTGGGTGGAGGGGTTTTTTGTGGCGTAGGGTTGAGGTTCGTAAGGTTCTGAGAGTTGAGGGATTTTGGTACTTAGGGTTGAGTGTTCTCTAAAGTTATGGGTTTAGGGTCTTTTATGGGTTTTTGATTTATGGTTTTTTAGGCTGAGGGTTTAGAGTTTTTTGGACCTTATGGTTGAGTGTTTATTAATTTTGAGGGATGAGTATCTTTTGGGGATAAGGGTTGCAGATTTTTTTGGGGGATTAGGTCAAATGGTTTATTGGGTATGAGGATTGAGGGTTTATTACAACTATGGGTTGAGTTTGGTTTTCATAATGTGGTTTTAGTGTTTTTTGTTCATGAGGGTTTATGGTTTCTTTTAATATAGGGTTTACTATTTTTTGGGGATAAGTGTTTAGGGTTTTTTGGGCGTAGAGTTTATAGTTTTGGGGGGATGAGGGATTAGGGTTTTTTTGAGTTGGGGGATGAGGGTTTTATGAGGGTGAGTGTTTTTTGGAGGATGAGTGTTGATGGTTTTTTGAGGGTAAGTGTTTAGGGGTTTTGGGGCTATGGGTTTAGGGATAAGGGTTTATTAAGGTTGAGGTTTAAGGATTTTTTGGTGGCTAAGGGTTGAGTGATTTTTGGGGATGAGGGTTAGGGTTTTTTAGGTTTATGGTTTTGGTGGATGAATGTTTGTGGTATTTTAGGGATGTGGGATTATTTTTTGGGGGATGAGGGTTTAGATTTTTTTGTTAGGCTTTATGGTTTTTTAGGTGGAGGGGATTAGTGTTTTTTGGTGTAGTGGTTTTCGGAGTTTTGTGGTTGATGGTTTAGGGTGATTTGGGTTTGACGGTTTATGGTTTTTTGTGGATGAGGGTTTAGGGACATTTGTGGTTGATTATTTTGGGAAATTATTGGCTGATGGTTTAGGTTTTCTTAGGGGTGAATGTTTAGGGTTCTTTAGGGATGGGGTTTTATGATTTTTGTGGTTGATTGTTTATTTAATTTTGGTTATGTGGTTTTAGATTTTTTTAGTGCTATTGGTATTGGGATTTTTTGTGATGGGGGTTTTTTTGGGACATGGTTATATTGTTTGGGAGGATGAGGGTTCAGAGATTTCATAGGGTGCTGGTTAAATGATTATTTTAATTGATGGTTTATGGTTTATTGGGGTAGAGGGGTTAAATTTTTTGGGGGTTCAAGTTGAGAATTTTTTGAGGATCTGTGGTTCGGGTTTCACGGGATTCTGGGATTGATGTATTTTATAGATGATGGTTTTGGGGTTTTTTATATCTAAGGGTTTGAGGTTATTTGCAGACAAGGGTTTGGGAATTTTAGTGACTGATGGTTTGGGGTTTTTTAGGGTAGAGGTTTGATGGTTTTGGGGGGATAATAGTATATGGGGTTTTTTGGGGGTTGAAAGCTTTTTTGGGAGTCAGGATTATTTCCAGGAAAGGGTTGATGGTTTTTTAGTAAGGGCGGTTTTTATGGGATGTGCATTCAAGGATTTTTTATGAAGAGGCTTTAGGGTTTTTTGGGGATGAGGGTTCAACATTTTATTATGATAACTATTTAGAGTTATTTAGCGATGACGGTTCATGGTATATTGGGGTTGTGGGTAAGGGTTTTTTGGGACTAATAGTTGAGGGTTTTTTTGGATTACTGACCACAATTTTTTGGGACTATGAGTTTACAGTTTTTTGGGGGATGAGGGTTTAGGTTTATTAGATCTATGTGTTTAGAGTTTTGTAGGGATGATAGTTTATTGTTTTGTGGGTTTGAGGTATCAGGGTCATTTCTGGTTGAGTGTTAATGGATTTATGTGGATAGAGGTTTAGGTTTTATAGGTTGGAGGGTTTAGTGCTTTTTGGAGCAGAGGGTTTAGGTATTTATTGATATGTGGGTTCTTTCTTTTTGTGGGTTGAGTGTTCCGGGTATTTTCTGGCTAAGGGTTTATGTTTTTTGGTGCTATGGGTTTAGCATTTTTTGTTTAAGTGTATATATAATTTTATGGGTCCATGTGATTAGTGTTTTTTGGCATGACGTTTCATGATTTTGTTTGTGGCTGATGGTTCATGGTTTATTTTGGATAATGGTTATTTGGGGATTAATTCTCTCAGTTTTGTTGGGGGTGAGGTTTTGTGGTTTTTTTGGTGCTGAGGGTTAAGGGTATTTTGGAATATAGGATTCTAGAAATTTTGGGGCGGAGTTTTTAGGTTTTTCTGGAATTAAGGGTAATGGTTTTTTTAAGGACGAGGGATTACAGATTTTTAGGGTTAAGGGTATGGGGTTATTTATGGGTTAGGGTATAGGGTTTTCTAGGGATGTGGGTTTATGGTTTTTGTCCTAATGGATTATTGGTGATAATGGTTTACAGTTTATTTGGGATGCGGTTTTAGGGTTTTTTTAGTATTATGGTTTACGATTTTTTGGGGTACAAGGTTTAGGGTTATTTTTCAAATGAGTGTTTTGGGTTTTGGGATGGAGGGTTTATTCTATTTTGGGAAATAATGTTTTGGAATTATTGGGTATGAGTTTTTAGTTTTTTTTTTTGGGTTTTTGGATGAGTGTTATTTAGGGATGAGGGTTGATATTTGTTTGGTGTTGATGGATTTGGTTTATTTTGGATGAGGTATTAGGTTTTTTGGGATAAAGTTTTATGGTTTTTTGGGGCCTAGTATTTAGGTTTTTTTGGTTTGATTGTTTATAGTTTCTGGGGATGATGGTTTAGTGTTTTTTGGTTTTCATGGTTTTGGGTTTTTTGGGAATGATGTTTTATGGTTTTATGAGCTAATAGTTTTAGGATTTTTGGGGTTGTGTGTTTATGGTTTTTTATAGAAGAGGGTAGAGGGGTTTTTTGGGATTATGGTTGAGGTTTTAGTCTAATTTATAGGGTTTTTTGGGGATTTGGGTTTGGTTTTGTTGGAGTATAGGGATTAGTGTTTTTTTGGGATAAGAGTTATGGGTTTTTAGGGGATGATTGTTGAGGGATTTATATAGTTGTGTTTTGAGGGGTTTTTTGGAGATATGTTTTTAGGGTTTTAGGGATAATGAATTAGTGTTTTTTGTGGTTGAGGGTTTAAATATTTTTGGAGATGGGGGTTAATGCTTTTGGGGGAATGAGTGTTTACAAGTTTTATGACTAATTTTGAGGGGTTTTTTGTATGATTGTTGAGTGTTTTATGAAGATGAGTGTTGAGGGTTTTCCGAGGCTGGGGATTGATGTAATCTAAGGGTAGAGGGTTTAGGGTTTTTGGGGACCTTGGGATGTGGTATTTTGGGGCTATGTGTTGAGGTTTTTTGGGGGGTGATGGTTTAGGGATTCTTATGGATATGGGTTGGGGGAATTTTGGTGGTGAGGATTTAGGGTATTTTGGGGTTTAGGGTTGATAATTTTTTATGGATGGGTGTCTATTCTTGATTAGAGATGAGGGTTGTGTTTTATTATCACTAAGGTTTGATGCTTTTTGGGGATGATGATTGAAGGTATTTTGGGGTTCAGTAGTAAGAATTATTTTAGGTTTTATGGTTTTGAGTATTTTTGGGATGATGTTTTTTTGGGGATGTGAGTTTAGAATTTTTTTAAGGATGTGGGGTTACGGTTTTTTGGGTATGAGTGTTAAGAATTTTTTCGGAAGAGGGTATAGGTTTTTTCGGGGATGTGGGTTTTGGTTTTTAAGGTCTGTGGTTTATGTGTTTTTGGGTTGAGGGATTATTGTTTTTTGGTATTGAGGGTACTGTGTTTATTGAGGCAAGTTATTTATTGGAGATTGGTTTTTTGTGTTTTCTATTTAATGTGGGTTGAGGGAATTTTTGGATGTGGGTTTAGGGTTTTTAGGGGTTTAATATTTCATTTTCTATAGTGGTGAGGGTTTGGGGATTTTTTACAGCTGATGGTTTAAGATTTTTTTGGGGGTAAGGGTTCAGGGTTTTTTTCATGATGAGTTTATAGAGTATTTTTTCAGAAGCATTTATAGGGTTTTTTGTTAATTAGGGTCTACAAATTTTTGGTGATGAAGGTCTAGTAATTTTTAGGTGATGAGGGTGAAGGGTTTTTTGGGGTTGAGGGATTAAATATTTTTCTGATGAGGGTTGATGATTTATTTGGGCTATGGGTTTATGTTTATTTGGGTATGCGGGTCTATGTTATCTTTAAGATGAGGGTTATGGATTTTTTCAGATTGTGGGATATTACAATTTTTGGGTTGAGGTTCTAGGAATTTTATTAGATGCTAGTCTCAGGTTTCTTTGGGATAATGGTATATGATTTTATGGGGATCATGGGCTAGGGGTTTTTGTGTGTGTTGAGGGTCTTGGTTTTTTCGTGGATGTCGAAAAATGGGTTTTCGGTGTTTTTTGTCAATGTATTTTTGGATGATGTTATAAAGTTTTTTGGGGATGAGTCACTTCTATTTTTTGAGGTATGAGTGTTTAGGGTTTTTGGGAATGAGGGTCTAAGGATTTTTGGGGTTTAGTGTTTAGGGGTTTTGGGGATGATGGTTTAGGTTTTTTTGGGATTAATGTAAATGTTTTTTTTGGATGAGGGTTTAGGATTTTTTTGGATAGTATTTAGGGTTCTTTAGGGATGAGGGTATGTAGTTTTTTCATTATGAGGGCCTTGTGAGTATTTGTGGCTGACGATTTAGGTATTTTTCGGGATTGGGGTTTAGGGGTTTTATTGATTGAATTTGTATTTTTTTAGGATGGGTGATTAGGGAATTTTATGTATGATGTTGTATGGTTTTCTTGAACATGGGTCTAGTTTTTATGTGGGATGAGGTTTTAGGGTTATTTGGGATTTATTGTCGTTGTTTTTTTGGGAAAAGGGTTTTGGGTTTATTAGGGAAAAGGATTTAGAGTTTATTGAGGATGAGGATTTTTTATGTTTTGGGGTTGGATGTTTAGGGTTTTTTTGGTGTCTAGGGATCTGATTTTTTTGGGGGATGAGGTTCAATAGGTTTTTGTGGATGAGGGATTAGGATTATTTTGGGATGTGGTTTTGGGGGTTTATTTTGGTTGAGGGTTCATGATTTTGTGTGTCTAATGTATAATGGTTTTTTAGGGAAGAGGGTTCAAGGTTTTTTTTTGGAATTAGGGTTTTGTGTATTCCATGGTTGATGGTTGATTGTTTTTTAGGATGATAGTTCAGGGTTTTTTGGACCTTTTTATTTTTGTGTGAAAATGGTTAACAATTTATTAAGGATGATATTTTGATGCTTTTTAGGGATGAGGGATTTATGGGGATATTGGTTTATGGTTTTTTGGGATGAGGGTTGAGGGTTTTTCTGGTGTTAAATATTTCTTGGGCATAAGGGTTGGGGGTTTTTTATGATGGGGGTGATGGGTTCATTTGGGGTAAGGGTTTTTTAGGCTGAGGGTTGAGTGTTTTTTGGGGATGAGGTTCGAGGGTTTTTTGGGCCTGAGGGTTTATGGTTTTTTTCTCATAGTATAGGATTATCTTGTTGCGTGTGTTTAGGGGTTTTTGATGTTGGGGGTTGATTGTTTTTCAGAATGAGAGATGAGTGTTTTTTGGGGCTGATGGTTGAGGGTATATTGTAACCATGGATTGAGGGCTTTTGTGGTTAAGAGTTCATTATTTTTTTATACATGAGGGTACATGTTTATTTTTTAGAATAAGCTTTATGTTATTTTGAGGATGAGGGTTCAGTGTTCATTGGGGATATCTTTTTATGGTTTTTTTATGACTGGTCTTGGTTTTTTTATTATGAGGGTTTTGGGTTTTTTTCAGATGGGGGTTCAAGGTTTTTTTATTCTATTGATTATGGATTCTTTGGGGATAAAAGTTAATTACTTTTTGGGGTTCAAATTTATTTGTTTTTGGGTGTTGAGGGTGGAGTGTTTCTTGGATTTCAGGTTTATTTGGGGTCTAGGGCTGATCATTTTTGGGCATGAGGGTTGCTAGTTTTTTGGGATTAAAGGTTATTTGGGGTTAAGGGTTGACTAAATTTTTTTATGGGGATTGAGGGTATCATGGGGTGGAGGTTTTATGTTTTTATTTTGGATGAGGCTTTCGTATTTTTTGGTGCAGAGTGTTGAGGATTTTTTTAGGTTGAGGATTTAGGGTTTTTTTGGTTGATGGTTCTGGGATTTTTGGGGATAGTGTTTATGGATTTTAGGTTTAATAGGTTAGTGTATTATAGGAATGATGGTTTTGGGTTTATCATTGATGATGTTTTAAGGATACTTTGGGATAATAAAATGGGTTTTCTTTAGGATGTGTGTTTTGTTTTTTGGGGGATGATGGTTTAGAGATTTTTGTAGATATGAATTTAGGTTTTATTGGTGCTATTGGTTTAGGGTTTTTTGGGTCTGAGGGTTTATGTTTTTTTGGGATGATGGATTATGGTTTCAGGGGGATTAGGGTATAGATATTTTTAGGTTGTCATATTAGGGTTTATTGGGGCTGAGTGTTTAGGGTTTTTTTGGGATTAATGGTTTAATGATTATTGGGAATATGGGTTTTGGGATTTTTGGGGCTGGGAGTGTATGGATTTTTATGTAATAGGGTATAGGTTTTTTTAGGAATGAGAGTATAGTGACTTTTTGGACTTATTGATTATTGTTCTTTTGTGCCAAGGGTTTAGGGTTTTATGGTGATGAGGGTTTAGGGTTTTATGGTGCTAACAGTTTTCTTTTTTTTGGATTTATCGTTTAGGCTTTTCTGGGGTGGAGGGTTTAGGGATTTTTTTGTCCATGTGTTTAGGATTATTTGGGGTTGAGGTTTTATGGTTTATTTGGGTTAAAGTATATGATTATTTGGGATTTAGAGTTCAGAAATTTTTTGGGGATGAGGGTTTAGGGTTTTATTGCAGTTGAGGGTTTAGTTTTTTTTGGGGCGGTGTTTTGAGGTATTTTTGGGAGGAAGGATTTGGGTTTTTAGGGATGATGGTTTAGGGTTTTGGGGGACATTTTATAGAATTTTTCGGATGATGGTTTTTAGTTTTTTGGGGATGAGGGATATTTTTTTTATTGAGTGTTGATTTTCCATTTTGGGATAAGGTGGATGTTTTTTAGGGAATATGGTTCAATGTTTTTTTGAACTTATAGTTGGGGATTATTTTGGGATGAGAGTTCAATGTTTTATGGGTCTGAGTGTTCAGTGTTTGTAGGGATTTAGGGTTGATGGATTCTTAGAGAGAAGGGTTTTTGGTTTTCTGGGTGTGACAGTTTGCGGTTTGTTGGGGTGAGGTTTCATGTTTTGGGGGGCTAGAAGTTAATTTGGGTTGGGTTTTTTTTAATGAATATTGATCTGGGTTTTTATGGATGTGGGTTGTTTTGGAATAAGGTTTATTTTTTTGGTGATGGGTATTGTTTTTTTTGGGTGGGATGTGGGTAAAATGTTTTCTCCGGATTTAGATTGATGGTTTTTTAGGGAAAAGGGTTGTGGTATTGTTCCAGGATGATGGATGAGGGTTTTTTGGTGCTGATGTTTCATGGTTTTTTTTGGGATGAGGGATTAAGGTTTTTTTATAATTGAGGGTTTTTTGGAGTTGTTGGTTCATGATTGATGTTTTTTGGGAAACTATTTTATGGGGCATATGGGTGCTGGTAATTGTTGGATGAGGGTTGGCAGTTTTTTTGGAATAAGTTCTTGTGTTTTCAGGTGATTAGGGAAGAAGGTTTTTAGGGTCGTGGGATAATTTTTTTGCGTGTTGATGGTTTATCATTTTTTGGGGATGAGTGTTTATGGTTTTTTGAGGTAGATGGTTGAAGTTTTTTTGGGTTTAAGGTTGAGGGATTTTGGGGGATAAGGGTTTAGGGTTTTTTATAGATTAGGGTTGAGTGTTTTTTATGGATAAGGTTTGAGGATTTTTTTGGGTTGAGGGTTATAGTTTTTTTTTGTGTATGTGAATTTATTTTTAATTGAAGACATGGGATTTGGAATTTTTGGGGATGTGGGTTTATTTATTTTTTGATAGGGTGTATAGTCTTTTTGAACAGAAGGTTTAGAGTTTATAGAGGTTGACGATTTTTAAAGAATAGTGTTGATGTTTTTTTGTGGATGGAGGTAGAGGGTTTTTTTGGATAGAGGGGGGGTTATATGTATGATGAGGGTTTATTAAGGCTGGGGCTTGGGTTTTTTGTGAATTATTGTTGAGGGATCTTATGCTTACTGGTTGAAGGTGTCTTGGGGATGAGGATATTGTGTTTTTTGGGGTGCTAAGAGTTTAGTTTTTTTTTTGAGTTTAGAGGTTTATTTGGATGAGGGTTTTGGTTTTTTTGTGGCTGATGTATTAGGGTTTTTTGAGGATTAGTGTTTAGGGTTTTTTAAGATTGGGGTTTAGGGTTTATTATGGTAGAGGGTTTAGGTTTTCTAGGGCTCTAGGTTTAGTGTTTTTTGGGGATGAGGGTTTACGGAGTTTTGTTCTTGATGTTTTAGGTCATTTTGTGGACGATGGATTAGGGTTATTTGTGTTAGATGATTTAGGGGTTTTTTGGAAGATGGTTTTTGATTTCTTGGGGTTGAGTGTTTAGGGTTTTATTGTGCATACCATTTAGAGTCATTTGGGGTAGTTGTCTTATGGTTTTTGGGGCCGAGGTTTTATGTTTTTTTGGGAAGAGGTTTTTTTTTAGGATTATGGTTTAAGGTTTTTTGGGCTAAGGTATTAGTATTTATTTATATTGATTCATTATAGTTTATTGGGTCTTGGTGTTTATCATTTCTCAGTGTTGTTGGTTTAGGGTTTTTTGGGTTTAGTGTTTAGGGTTTTTTGTGGACAATGCGTCAATATTTATTGGGGATATAAGTTTTGGGTTTTTTGGGATGATGGTTTAGGAATTTTTGGTACTCTCGTTTATGGTTTTATTGGAGATATAGGTTTTCATTTATTATATGAGAGTTATGAATTTTTTGGGTTTGAGGGAATTAGGTTTTTTAGGGGTGTGGGTTTATGGAGTTTTGGGAATGTGGGTTCAGTATTTTGGGGGGGTAATGGTGGAGTTATTTTTAAGGATAAGTGTTTCCAGATTTTTGGGGATGAGGGTTTAGGGGTTTTTAGGATAAAAAAGAGTTTTTAGGGATTTTGGTTTTTTTGGGGATTAGGGTTCTAGTTCTTTTCAGGTTCAAGGTTATCTGGGGTATGAGATCATGGTTTTGTGGTAGAGGGTTTCAGGAATATTGGTGATGATAATTCATTATTTTTTAGGGACGATGGTGTAAGGCATTCTAGGGTTGAGGGTCATGGGTTTTTTTTGGGGTTGAGGGTCCATGTTTTTTTGGGCTGAGTGTTTTGGGTTTTTTAGTTAGTGCGGAGTAAGGGTTTTTAGGGACATGGGTCCAAGATTTCTAGGGAAGACAAACATTAATTTTTTTGGGATAGGGGTTTTGGATTTTATGGATGAGGGTTCATGGTTTTTTGGGATGATAAATGAGGTATTTTTGGGGATTATGGGTTAGTAATTTTTATGGATGATGGATATATATATTTTTTTGTATGAGGGGTCATTGTTTTTTGAGGATGGGGGTTCATGGTTATTTGTGGATGAGGTTTCATGTTTTTTTGGGGGGAGAGGGTTCATGGTTTTTTGGGGTTAAATGTTATTGGTATTTTGGGTTTGATGGATTAGGGTTTTATTGAGATTAGGGTTCTATGTTTTTGGACAATGATGGTTTAGGGTTGATTGGGGCTCAGGTTTTTGGGTTTAGGGGAATATGGATTCAACATTTCTTGTGATGAGAGTATAAGTATTTTTTTGGAATGTTGGTTTACATTTGTTTCTGGGGGTTTATGATTTTTTGGGACTATCGATTTAGTGTTTTTTATGGATGAGTGTTTCAATTTTTTTGGTTGAGGGTTCAATATTATTTAAGGATGATGTTTTAGGGGTTTTTTTGGTTAATGTAATGTGGTTTTTTAGGCATGAGTTTTGAGAATTTATTAAGGAATTCGGTCCGGGATATTTGAGGCTAAGGTTTCAAGGTCTTTTTTGGAGTTGATGGTTCATGGTTTTCTAGGGGATGTGGGTTTAGGTTTTTCTAGGGATGACGGTTCAGGGTTTTCTGGGAATGAGTGTTATCGGTTTTGGGGGGATGAGGGTTTTGGGTTTTTGGGGTTGAGGATTGAGGGTTTTTTTGGGGATGATGGTTCAAAGATTCATGGGAATGTGGGATTATGAGTTTTTAGGGTGAGGGTAAATGGTTTTTTTGGGATTAGTGTTTACAGTTCGTTGGGGAAGAGGGTTTACGGTTTCATAGGTCTAATTATTATAGGTATTTTAGGGCATTAGGATGAGGAATTTTTTTGGATGGTGTTTGGGGGATATTAGGACTACGCAGTGAAGGTATTAAGGATATGTGATTATGGGTTATTGGAGCTGAGGGTTGTGATGATTTCGGAGTATTAGTGTTATGGTTTTTTGTAGATGAGGGTTTACTATTCCGTGGGTCTGAGGGTTAATTGTTTTTTAGTCATGAGGGAATATATTTTTTCATGCTAAGGGTTTAGGGTTTTTTTCAGCTATGGGTTGATAGTTGTTTGGGATGGGGTATTAGGTTTTTTTGGGATGAGGGTTGAGGGTTTTTGGGGAAATGGGTTTATAATCTATTTCAGGTTGTGGTTTGATGATTTTTTGGTATGGAGGGTTTTTTGTATCGAGGCTTGAGATTTTTTTTCGATAGATGGTGGAGGGTTATATTTGGTGGATAGGTGATGGATTTTTGGAGAGGTGGGATATTTTTTTATTAGGTATTAGGTTTTGAGGGGTTTTGTCGGATGAGGGTTGATGGTTTTTTGTGGATGAGGAATGTGGGTTTCTTTGAAATCGAGCCTTATAGATTAGTAATTTTTTAATCAATGGATTTATAGTTGTTTTTGTCTCAATTTAAAGGGTTTTTTTGGGGTGAGGGTTTTTGTAATTTTCAGGATAAGGGGTTAGGGTATTCTGTGCACGATTGTTTTGGATTCATTAGGGATAATGGTTGAGGGTTTTTAAGGTAGACAGTTGTAGGGTTTATGATTATTTTTTGTGGATGAGGGTATAACTATTTTTTAGGATGATGGATTATAGTTTTTTAGGTAATGGTTTTCGGAATTTTTAGGCCTGGGTGTTTAGGGATTTTAAGCTATGGGTTGTTTTGTGATTTTTAGGGTCGAGGGTTTATGTAATCTGAGTTTGATAGTTGATTTTTTTTGGGTTGAGGATCTAGGGTTTTTGTTCAGGAGATTTTATGGTTTTTTGTGGCTAAGGGTTGATGGTTTTTTGGGATGGGGGTTTGGGGTTCACTTGAGTTGAGGGTTGAGGGTTGAAATTTTTTTAGGGATAAGTCTTTATAGATTTTTCGGGATGAGGGTAGACTGTTTTGGGGTTAAGGGTTGAGGGTATTTTGTGGTAGAGTAATAAGGTTATTTTTGGATGAGGGTATTACTGGTGTTAAAGGTTGTGGGGTATTTGGGGTAGTTGGTTGAGGGTTTTTTGGAGATGAGTGTTGAGGGGTTTTTGGTTTGAGGGATAAGGGTTTTTTTGTTTTGAGGTTTGAGGGATCTTTGTGTCACTGGGTTGAGATTTTTTTGGGACAAAGGGATGAGGGTTTATTGGGGATGTGGGTTTATGCTATGTTGGGGTGGGGGTTGATGTTTTTTGGGGGGTGATGGTTTATAGATTGTTGGGTCTTAGGTTTGAGGTTTTTTAGAATGTAATATTAGGGTTTGTTAGGTGGGAGGGATGATTATTTTTTTGGTTATGAGGGTAGATATTTTTTTGGGGATGAGTTTTGAGTGTATTATAGGGATGAGGGTTGAGGGCTATTTGGGGCTGTGGGAGGAGTGTTTTTTATCTGGATGAGGGTTGAAGGGTTTTTTATTATTACCGGTTGATTTGTTTTTGGTGAAATGGGTTGATAATATTTTATGCTAATGGTTGAGGGTTCTTTTTAGATAATGGTATAGGGTTTTATGGGGTCGAGGTTGTGGGTTTTTTTATTGATGAGTCTTTTGGGGGTTTTTGGTGATGAAAAGTATGATTAATGGGGTATTATGGTTTATGGATTTTTGGAGTTAAAGGATTGTGGTTATTTTGGGATTGGGTTTAGGGTTATTTGGTCTAAGGGTTTCAGGTTTTTTGGGGTTGAGTTGTTGTAGTTTGTTGGGGATAAGGGTGGACAGTTTTTTGGGGGATATGCATTTAATTTATTTTGGGGTGAGGGTTTTGGTGTTATTGGGTCTTTGGGATAAAGGATTTGTAGGATGAGGGTTTTTTGGATTTTTCGGTTTTGGGTGGAATGGTATTGGGGCTGAGGGTTTTTGTGTTTTTATCGATTCAATTTTAGGAAATTTTGGGAATGAGGGTTTTAGGTTTTCATTGGGATTGGGGTTTAGGGTTTGTGGGGGATAATGGTTTAGGATTATTTTTTGATGAGCGATTATGGGTTTTGGAGGAAAGACGGTTTAGTCGTTTATTCGACTGAGGGTTGTGGGTTTTTTGGGGAAGGGGGTTTTATGTTTTTGGGCTATAGGGGTTATTGTCATTAGTTGTGGAGGGATGATGGGTTTTTTGGATTAGGGATGATGGGTTATTTGGGCTGATTTTTGATGGTTTTCTGGGGGGATAAACGGTTGAGTGCTTTTTCAGGATGAGGGTTGAGGGTTTTTTGGGTTATGTGTTTAGAATTTTTTTAGGGATTAGGGTTGGTAGTCTTTTAGGTATCATAGTTAAGGTTTTTTGGGGATGATGTATCAGGTTTTTTTTTTCTAATTAGGGTTTATCAAATTTTGGTGGTGAGGGTTGAAGGATTTTGTGACTGAGGGTTGATGGTTTTTTCCAGCTAATGGATGAGGGTTTTTTGGGGATGAGGGTTGAGTTTCTATTTAGGGATAAAAGTTTTAGTATTTATGGTAATGTGGTTTTATGGTTTCTTATTATTGAGGGTATATGTTTATTTGGGGCTTGGAGGTGATGGATTTGTGTGGCTGAAGATTTAGGATTTTTTGGTGATATGGGCTATTTGTTTTTTGGGAGTAAGGTTTAAGGGTTTTTTGGGATGAGGATTTATGGTATTTTATTACTGAGTGTTTATTTGTTTTTGGATGAAATAGTTGAGGGTTTAATTTTGGTATATGGGTTATGGTTTTTGTTGAAGATGTTAGATGATTTTTGGGGCTATAGGTTTATGGTTTTTAGGATTGAGGGTTGGGGGCTTTGGGGGAGTGAGGGTTTTTAGTGTTTTGGAGATGGGGGTGTATTATTTATTTGAACAAAGGATCTTTAGTTTTTTTGTGAAGAGTGTTTAGGGGTTTGGGGGGATGAGGGTTTAGGGTTTTCTAGAGATGATTGTTAAGGATTTTGTGGGGGCATGTGTTGAGGTTTTTTTGGGGTGAGGGATTATTGTTTTTTGAAGATGATGGATTAGAATTTTTTGGGGTTGTGGAATTTGTGTTTTTTGGGTCTTGGGGATTTTTTGAGGCTGAGGATTGATGTTTTTTGGGGCCAAGTGTTGAGGGTTCTTCGGAACTAAGGGTTGAGGTTTTTTTGAAATAAAGGATTAGGGTTTTTGGGGATGAGGTTTTAGGGTTTTTTGGAGATTAGGGATTAAGGATTTATGGGGATAGAGGATTAGGTTTTTAGGCGATGAGGGTAAAGGGTTTTCTGATTTTTGTGTATATGGTTTTTTGGGGCTAAGGGTTTAGGGGTTTTTAATTATGTCGTTTTATGTATTTTTGGATAAGGGTTTACAGTTTTGTGGGGTTGAGGTTGTAGGGTTATTTGGTTATAAGGACTGAGGGTTTTTTGGGGCTAATCATCTAGGAATTTTTTGGAAGAGGGTGTAGGGTATTTTGGGAACGATGGTTATGCTTTTTGTGTGTGTTTTTATGTTTTTTTGGGGATGATGGTCTTATGTTTCTTTTGTGGCTCAAGGTTTAATGTTTTTAGGTGATGAGGGTTTAGGTATTTTTATGGTAAATGGTTTAGGGGAATTTTTTGTTTAAGGGTGTAGGGGTTATTAGGGGTTAGGGGTTATGATTTTTTATAAGGGTTTATGTATTTTTGGGGACAATGAATTAGTGTTTTTTTAGGATTGAGTTTTTTTTTGATTTTTGGGGATGAGGGTTTGGTGTTGGTAGTGGATGACAGTTTTGGAAATTTTGGTGCTGAGGGTCAATGTTCTATATGGGATGAGGGTTGAGGTTTTTTTGGAATGGTTTTTGATGATTTTTTGTAAATGAGGGTTGAGGTTTTTATTGGGATGAGAGTTTTGGGGGTTTTGTGGCCGATTTTTATGGTTTTTTGGGATATGTGGTTTTTTTTTGGGATGGATCGTATGGATTGTTAGGGTAGAGGCTATAAGGTTTTTTAGGATGAGGGATGTGGGTTTTTAGGGGAAGAGGGTTGTGTGTTCATTGGGTATGGTGGATGGTGGGTTTTTGTGGATGTGGGATGAAAGCTTATTGAGGCTGGGGCTGGAGTATTTTTTGTGAATGATGGTTGAGGGATTTTTGGGCCTAATGGTTGAGGGTTTCATGGGGCTGTGGATATTGGTTTTTTTTTGTAAATAGTTGTTTATTGGGTTTTAAGGGATTATGGGTTTTAGAGATGATGGTTTATGTTTTTTTGTGGATAATGGTATAGGTTTTTTTTTGTGGATAAGGGTTTACGTTTTATTGGTGTAGATGGTTTATGTTTATTTTTGGATCTAGGTTTGGGTTTTTTGTGGATGAGGGTGTAGGTTCTTTTGTGGTTGAGGGTTTAGGACATTTTGTTTTTAATGGTTTAGTGTTTTTTTGGGTAGATGGTTTAGTGTTCTGTGGATGATAGTTTATTGTTTCTTTGGGATACGTGTTATTTTTTTTTGGAAAAGCATTTAGGGGTTAATGCGGTGGTTGGATTATGGTTCCTTTGGGATGATGTTTTTACAGTTTTTTAGGCTGAAATTTTATGTTTTTTTTTTGTCCAAGTTATTAGTGTTTATCGGTATTGATTGATTTATTTTTATTGGTTCTTAGTGTTTATCATTTCATAGAGTTGAGGGTTGAGGGTTTTTTATGGGTTAATGTTTATGATTTTTTTGGGATTATGGGTCAGGGATTTTTGGGGCTGAGGGTTTAGGATTTTTTAGGGATGCTGTTTTAGGGATTTTTGGGGTTCTAGGTTAATAATTTTTTTGGTCTATGAGTTTTAATTTTTTTATGAGAGTTTATAAATTTTTGGGGCTGAGGAACGAGGTTGTTTTTGTCAAGGTTATTAGAGATTTTTGGGAATGTGGTTTCAAGGTTTATGGGGGTTGAGGGATTAGTGTTTTTAATGAAGAGTGTTGAGGGTTTTTTATGGATGAGGGTTTACGGTTTGTTGGGGATGAGAGATAATGTTTTTTTGTCTGGGAGTTTCAGGATTTTTGGGGATGAGGATTCAGGTTATTTTTGGGTTCCATGTGATTTGGGGCAAAGGGTTCATGGTTTTTAGGGGAAGAGGGTTCATCAATTTTTCTGGATGATAATTCTTGAATTTTTTACGGATTATGACCAATGTTTTTCTATGGTTTAGGGTCTTATTTTTTTTATGGATGAGTGTTGTGGTTTTATTGGATGTGGGTTTTGGGATATTGGGGGGATGAGGATTTAGGGTTTTTTAGGGATGAGAATTTTGGGGGTTCTGGATTTTTTAGGGAAGACAAGCGTTGGTTTTTCAGGGATGAGAATTTTGGGTTTTAGGGATAAGGGTTCATGGTTCTTTTTGGCTTGAGAGGTGATGTATTTTTGTGGGATGATGTGTTTGGATTTTTTATTGCTAAGGGATATTTGTTTTTTTTGTATGAGGGTTCCTGGTTTTCTGGGGATTAGGGCTCAAGGTTTTTTGGCGATGGGGGTTCAGTGTTTTTTTGGGTTTGAGGGTTCATGGTTTCTTGGGGTGGAGGGTTCATGGTATTTTGGGGTTTAGGAACTTGGGTTTTAGAGTGATTATGGTTCTATATTTTTTCAGTAAGATGGTTCAAGGTTGTTTGGGGATGAGGGTTTTGGGTTTTTTTGGATAAGGTCACCTTTTTTTGGGATGTGGGTAGATGGATTTTTGGGGAATGTGGTTATAATGTTAGTTTTGGAAAAGGGTTCATGATTTTTTTGGATTGTTGATGCTGGGGTTTTTAGGGAGAAGGGTTCAAGGTTTTTTTTGGTTGAGGGTTAAATATTATTTATGGATTATATTTTAGTGTTTTTTAATGTTAAGGGATTGGGGGTTTTTAGGGATGAGTTTTTAGGGTTTTCTTGAGTAAGGGGGTTTAGGATATTTTGGCTAAATGTTCAGGGTTTTTAGAGATCATGGGTCATGGTATTTTTGGGGATGAGGCATTTGGTTTTTCTAGGGATGATGGTTATGGTTTTTCTTAGGATGAGTGTTGTTGGTTTTTTGAGGCTGAGGGTTTTGAGTTTTGGGGAATGAGGTTTTTTGGATTTTTTGGGGATTATGGTTTACAGTTTTATGGGTACCTGGGTTTATAATTTTTTTGGGTGATGGTAAAAGTATTTTTAGGTTCAGTGTTTATTGTTCTTTGGGGATGAGTGTTTATGGTTTCTTTGGGCTAATGATTGTAGGTTTTCTGGGGCATTAGGATGACTATTGTTTGTGGTTTGGGTTTGTGGGGTTTTATGACTATGGGTTGAGGGATTTGAGGATAAGTCATTATGTATTTTAGGAGTTTAGGGTTGGGAGGTTTTATAAGGATGAGAGTTAATGTTTTATGTGGATGAGGTTTTATTATTTTTTTGGGTCGGAGGGTTTATGGGTTTTTAGGCATGAGGGATTAGGTTTTTCTGATCCATGGGTTTAGATTTGTTTTTGTTGCTATGGTTTGATGGGTTTTAGGGTGAGAGATTTGGTTTTTTGGAAATGCGTTCTGATTTTTTTTAGGGTGAAGGCTTTATCATCTCTTTTAGGTTTATTTTTTATGATTTATTGGTGTTTAGGGGTTTTTGTGTCGAGGCATGGTGGTTTTTTGTGTAGAGGGTAGAGGGTTTTTTTGGTGGATGGTTGAGGGATTATTGGGGAGGTGGGTTAAGAGTTTTTTGGGGATGTGGGTTGAGGGGTTTGGGGGTTGAGGGTTGAGGGTTTTTTTGTAGGATGATGTGGGTTTCGTCCAGATAAAGGGTTTTGAGTTTAGATATATTTTCAATATTTGTTTCATGGTTACTGGTTTCGGAGGATTTAGGGTTTGTTGTGATTAAGGGTTTAATGATTTTTTTATGATGATGGTTTAGGGTATATTGTGGATAAGGGTTTGCAATTCTTTACGGATGAGTGTTGGGGGATTATTAAGGTATACAATTGAGGGTTTTACAGATTCTTTTGGGGAAGAGGGTGTTGCGATCTAATGGGAAGATGGTTTAGGGTTATCTGTGGGAAACAGTTTTTGGAATTTTAGGACTGGGGGATCATGGATTTGAGGATGATGGTTGTTGTCGGGTTTTTATGTTTGAGGGTTTTCGTTTTTATGAGTTTTAGAGTTGATGATTTATTAGGGCTGAGGGTTTATAGTTTTTGGGAGGAGTTTTTATTGTTATTGTGGATGAGGGTTGAAGGTTTTTTTTGGATGAGGGTTGAGGGTTCATTACAGCTGGGGGTTGAACGTTTTTGGGGATGAGGGTTGAGCACATTTTTGAGATGAGTATTTAGTGTTATTTTGGTAAGAGGGTTTGGGTGTTTTCTAGGTTATGTTTGGAGGGTATTTTTTGGCTAAGGGATGAGGATTCGTTGCCTATGAGGGTTGAGTATATTATTGGTGTCTAGGGTTGAGGGTTTTTAGGGTAGAAGGTTGAGGTTTTTTGTGGAAAAGTGTGCGGGATTTTTTGGGTCGAGAGTTGAGTTTTTTTTGGTTTTGAGGGTTGAAGGATTTTTGTGACTAAGGGTTGAAGGTTTTTTGGGACCAAGTGTTAATGGTATGTTGGAAATGAGGTCTTATGCTATGTTGGGGTTAAGGGTTGATGGGTTTTTGGGGTAATGGTATAAGGTGTTCTGGGGCTTAGGGTTGATGTTATTTAGGCTACAGTCATATCGTTGTTTAGGTTAATGGGTTGATGGTTTTTGGTGTTGAGGGTTGATATTTTTGGGGGATGAGTTTTGATTGTATTTTAGGGATGAGGGTTGAGGGTTTTTTGGTGTTGTGGGTTGTGTGTAGTTTTGGGCTATTGGTTGAGGGTTTTTTAGTCTTAAGGGTAGATGTTTTTCTAGTCCTATAGGTTGATGGTTTTTAATGGGGAGGGTTGAGGTTTTATTGGGGATGAGGATATAGGGTTATTTGGGGACGATGTTGTCAGTTTTTTATTGATGAGGGTTTTGGGGGGTCGGTGATGATGATTTAATATTTTTATGGTAGGATAGTTTTTCAATTTTTGGGGCTCAATGATTATGATTTTTTGGTGCAGAGGTTTTAGATTTTTTCTGACTGAGGGTTTAGGGTTTTTTGGAGTTGAGGTGTTTTATTTTATTGGGGATATGAGTGGTGTGTTTTTTGGGGGCTCGATATTTAATGTATTTTGGAGGATGACGGATTTGGTTTTTTAGGGGATATTGGTTAAAGGATATGTGGGATTATGGTGTATGGGGTTTTGGGGTTGTGGGTTGAAGGGATTGGCTGAGTGAGGGTTTTTGTGTTTTTATGAATGATATTTTTGGAAATTTTGGAGATGAGGGTTTATGTTTTTCATTGGGATTAGGTTTTAGGGTTTGTTAGGGATAATGGTTTAGTGTTATATTTTGATGTGGGTTTTGGGGTTTTGGGGGAATATGGTTTAGTGTTTTATTCTATTGAGGGTTGAGGGTTTATTGGGTAGGTGTTTCATGTTTATGGGATTAATGGTTTATGATTTTTTTGGGTGGAGGAATAAGTGTGGAGGGGTTTTTTGGGATGAAGTGTGAGGGTTTTTTGGGGGCTATAAGTTTATTGTTTATTATGATGAGGATTTTGGGTTCTATGGGTTTTGTGTGTAGGATTTTTATGGGTTTAGGGTTGAGGGTCTTTTAGGGATCAAGTATAAGGGTTTTTTTGGGGAAGATGGTTGAGGTATTTTTGGGGCTTATGGTTTATCATTTTTTGTGGATGAGGGATAAAGTTTTTTTTATTGATGGTTAAGGATTTATTTCCATAAAATAGTTGAGGTATTTTTAATATGGGGTTTGAGTGTTTATTTAGGGATGTGGGTTGAAGTGTTTTTGGCCCTGGGGGATTGTGGTTTTCTAGGATTGAGGGTTTAGGTTTTTTGAGGGCTTGAGGTTGATGTATTTTTGGGGCTGATGATTTAGGGATTTTTTTGTTATGTGGGTTGTTGGTTTCTTGGGGGTGATGTTTAAGTGTTATTTTAGGGATGAGGATTTATGGTTTTTTATTGCTGAGGGTTTCTAGGTTTTTGGTTAAATTTGATTATTGTTTAATTGGGGTAGGTTTTTTATGGTTTTTTTGGGAAGTGGGTAGAGGTTTTTTCTTGTGGGTATGAGTTTATCATTCTTAGAGTAGATGTTTGGGGGTTTCTGGGGGTTTAGGGTTATTGGTGTTTTGGAGCTAGTTGTGTATTAATTTATTTGGACAAAGGGTCTTCTATTTTTTTGGGAAGAGTTTTTAGGGGTTTTTTGGGGATGAGGGTTTATTTTTTAATGGGATGATGGATAAGGATTTTTTGGGGGTGAGGATTGCGGTTTTTATGGGGAAGGGAGTTAGGTTTTTTGGTTCATAAGGAATTCTTTTTGGGGCTAACTATTTAGTTTGTTTTTGGAAAGGGTTTTGAGTGTTTTTGTTGCTCAGGTTTTAGACTCTCTTCCAAATGAGGGTTCTAGTTTAATTTGGAATGAGGATTGAGGGTTTATTAGGTTGAAGATAGAGGGATTTTTAGGTCTGATGGTTGATGGTTACTTGGGATTGACATTTGAGGGTTTCTTGGGGTTATGGGATGAGGGTTTCCTCAGGATGAGGTTTATGAGTTTCTTGGGGAGGAGGTTATTTTGTATTTTGGGTTGAGGGATTATTCCTTTTTGGGGATGAGGATTGAGGTTCTTTTTGGAGAAAAAAAAGATTGAGGTTATTTTAGGTCTACTGGTAGAGGGTTTTATGGGGTGAGGGTTTAGTGCTATTTTGGGATGAGGGTTGAGTGTTTACTAGGATGAGTTTTTTGGGTTTTTTTGGGATTACGTGTTTATGTTTCTTTTGGGTATGATGGTTTACATTTTTTTGGGATGAGGGGTTAGTGTTTTATATGGATGAGGGTTTATAATTTTTAGGGGGTTTTGGGTTTAGTGTTATTTGGGGCTAGGGGTTTAGGGGTTTTTGAGGCTGAGGATTGAGGGAATTTTGTTCACGAGGGTTGGGTTTTTTGGTTATAAAGGTCCAGTGCATTTCGGGGATGAGTTTTTAGGGTGGTTTTTTGAGATTGAAATTTTGTGTTTTATGGGGATAGTGGATTAATTTTTTTGGACAAATAGTTGATGGGTTTTTTGATATGTGGGTTTATGGTTTTTCAGGGCTGAGTGTTTAGGGTATTTTTAATGATGAGGGTTTATGTTTTTTTGGGATGAAGGTTTAATTTTTTATGGGGTTTAGTGTTGAGGGTTATTTGGTGTTGAGGATTGAGTGTTTTTTGGGACTGAAGGTATGTGCCTTTTGTGGCTGAGGGTTGAGGGTATTTTGGGAATGATGGTTATATTATTTTGTGATTATTTATGGTTTTTTGGGGCCGAGGGTCTTGGGTTTTTTGTGGCTCATGGTTTATTGTTTTTTGGGGATAACGGTTTAGGGTTTTTAAGTTAGAGGGTTTAGGGTTTTTTTAGTTAAAGGTGTAGGGTTTATATTGGGTGTGGGTTTAGGTTATTTTAATAAGGGTCTCTTGATTTTTGGGGAAGATGTATTAGTGTTTTATATGGTTGAGTGTTTTTGGTCTTTTGAGTAAGGTTATTGTGTTTGTTATGGATGCGGGTTTAGGGATTTTGGGTTCCGAGGTTTGATGGTTTATATGGGATGAGGGTTGATGATTTTTTTGTGATGGGGGATGATTTGTTTTTTTTTTGCAATGAGAGTTTTGTGTTTTTTGGGGCAGGATGTTGAGGTTTTTTGGGATATGGGGTTTAGGATTTTTTAGAATGGGGCTTATGGATTAATAAGGACAAGGCATTAGGGGTTTTTGGTAATGAGGTTTGGGTGTTTATAGGGGATGAGGGATGTGGGTTCATTGGGGATGGGGGTCGACAGTTCATTAGGGATGTGGGTTTAGGATTGTTTGTTACATAGGGTTTTGGGTTTCTAGGGTTATTGGGTGAGGATTTTTTGAATATGTTGATAGAGTGTTGCTGGGGTATGAGGGATGATGGGTTTTTTGTGTAGAGGGTTTAGGGTTTTTTTGGGCTAACTGTTGAGGTTTTATTTTGGGATGTGGGTTGAGGATTTGTTTGGGGATTATGGTTTTTCTAGGCTGATAGAAGTTGTTTTAGGGTATGGGGGATGAGGTTTTAGGTTTGATGGAATAGGTTTTTTGGGCTCATGATTGAGAGTATTTTGGGATAAGGGATGACAAGTTTATAAGTTTTTTTGTAGATGATGGTTTGGGTTTTTTTCAGAAGAGTGTTTGGGGTTTTATGGGAGAGTATATTTAGGGTATTTTGTTGCATTACGTTTAGTGTATTTTGGGTAGGGAGGTTAAGGGTTTTTGGGTGATGAGTGTTTAGAGTTTTGGGGATCAAGGTTATGTGTTTTTTAGTCCTAGGGGTTTATGTTTTTTTGGGGATGAGTGTTTTTTAGGGCTGATGGTTGAGGATTTGTTTTGGATGATGGTTGAATGAATCTTCTGGGGGAGGGTTGATTGGTTTTTAAAGCTGAATGATTTTTTTTAGGAATAAGGGTTGAGGGTTTTTTTAGGCTGAGGGTTTATGGGTTTTTGAACTAAGGGTTTAGGGTTTTTTGGGGTAGAGGGATGAGGGTTCTTTCTAGGGTTGAGAGTTAATGGATTTTGGGATAAAGGTTGGTGGTTTTTTGGGTTTGTGGTTTAATGGTTTTATGGGGATATGGGTTGATGTTTTATTGGGGTTAGGGTTGAGTGATGTTTGGAGTTGAGGATTTAGTGTTTTTTGGGGCAGATATTAGAGGTTTTTGGGGATGAGGGTAAAAGTTTTCTAGGGCTAAGTGTTTAGGGATTCCTAATGCTAAGAGATGAGGATTTTTCAGATCATGTATATAAAAATGTTTGAATGGGATATTAGGGTTTTTTTTTGGATTGATGGGTTGGTGGTGTCTTTTGTTGAGGTTTTTTTGGTGCTGAGGGTTGAGGTTTTTTCGAGGTAGAGGGTAGAGGGTTTTTTGTGTCTAAAGTTGTAGGTTTTTGTGGTTGTGGTTTGATGTTTTTTTGGGGGGATAAGGGATGAGGATTTTTGAGGGTGAGGGTTAAGGGGTGTTTAGTTCTTAAGGTTGAAGGATTTTTGGGGCTGACTGTTGAGGGTTTTTTTTGGCTAATGGATTGGGTTTCGGGATAAAATTGCTTATGTTTTTTGGGTATGAAGACATAGGGTTTCATTTTTTGTTGAGGATTTTGGTTTCTTCGGGATGAGGGATGATTTTTTTCTGTGGATAAGTGTTTTTTTGGGGAATTTGGTATGAAAGATTTTTTCAGTTGAGGGTTTAGGTGTTTTTGGGGATGGGGGTTTCCATTTTTAGGGATGGGGGTTCAGTGTTTTTTAGGGTTTAGAGTTTTTTCAGGATGGGGGTTTCGATTTTTTGGGGGCTGCTGATTTATAGTTTTTGGGGATGTGGGTTTTTGGGTTTTGGGGATCACAGTTTAGGGGTATTTGTGGATGTGGGTTTAAAGGATTTGGGTAGGTGGGTTTAGGGGGTCTTGTTGACTGGGGTTTTGGTACATAGGCTTTATAGATATTTTACTGGATGAAGTTTTAGGCTCCTTTAAAGCTAAGGGTTTTTCTTTTCTTGGGGATGTGGGTATAGTAGTTTTTGGGGATGAGGTTATATGGTTTTTTTTGGTAATGTGGGATTATGAATTTTTTTGTGATTGAGGGTTGGGGTTTTTTGTTCATAAGGTTTTAAGTTTTTGGTTGAGTATTTAAGCATTTTTTGGTTAGAGGGTGGAGGTTTTTTTGGGATGATGGGTTTGGGATTTTATAGGGTGTGGGATGTCATTTTTTTGGGTATGAGGGTGAAGGATATTTTGGGGTTGAGGATTGAGAGTTTCGTGGAGATGGGGGTTGATGGTTTTCAACATAGGGCATTTATGGTTTTTTGGTCCAATTGGTAGTGGTTTTTGGGGATCTGGTCTGGTATTTGTAGGAAAGAGGGTTGAAAGGTTTTTTAGGTTGATGGTCGAGTGTTTTTTGGTGCTAGGTGTTGAGGTTGTTTTTTCCATAAAGAATGAGGGTTTTGGGGGGCTGGGGTTGAGGGGTTTTCTTGCGATGAGGGTTGAGTGTTTTTTGGTCTTAGGTTTGATGGTTTTATAGGGATGATGGTTGAGGGTTTTTTGGGGATAAGGGCAGGGAGTTTTGTGGGATTTTGGGTTTTGGGTTTTTCAGGGATGACAGATGAGGTTTTTGGGGGTTCTGGGTTTGTGGTTTTTTAGAGGTGAGGGTATACGGTTTGTTGGGAATGAGGGTTAAGGGTATTTGTTTTTGTTGAGTGTTTTGGTATTTTTAGGAAATAGCGTTGAGAGGTTTTTAGTGTTGATGTTTTAGGTTTTTTGGGGTTGAGGTTTCAGGGTTTTTTGTGGATAATGGTTTATGTTTTTTTGGGGTTTAGGGATAATGTTTTTTGAAGGTGAGGGTTGATGGATTTTTGGGACTGGCCATTCAGGGGGTTTTAGGGATGACATTTAATGTTTTTCATGCAATGACAAGACATTTATTTGGGACTGATTGTATGAGGTATTTTTGAGATGAGGGTAGAGGGAATTTTGGTTCTATGGATTTATATTTTATTAGGGATGTGGTTTGATGGTTTTTTGGGGGCTGAGGGACTATGTTTTTTTGGGATAGGTGATTAGGGATTTTTTGGGGCTGATGGTTGACGTTTTTTTGGTGACTATGGTTGATGTTTTTTTGGGTGAGAGGGTTGAGGGTTTTTAGAGGATTATGGTATAGGGATTTTTAGGGATCGAATTGGGGATTTTTTAGGAAATGATGTTATAGGTATTTTTTGGAAGGAGTTTTGGGTTTTTGGTGGGATAAGGGTTGATGATTTGAAGGTACTGAGGGTTTACTGTTTTTTAGGGGGGAGAGTTAAGGTTTTTTTTGTATGAGGGTTGGGGTATTATTCAAAAAAAGGGTGAAGTGTATTTTGGTACTAAGGGATATGGTATTTTTTGGGGAAAATGGTTGAGGATTTTTTGAGGATGAGGGTTGTGGGATTTATTGGAGTTGAGGGTTGATGGTTTCTTGGGGCTAATGGTCGATTATTTTATGGTGATGGGGATGAATTTGTTTTTCACCCTAGGGATTTGTGTTTTTTGGGATGTGGGTTGAGTTTTTATTTGAAATGATGGTGTGGGGTTCCTGGGATGATGGTTTTGGATTTCTATTTGTTTTGGTTCAGGTTTTCTTAGGACTCATGGTTTTTGTTTTTTTGTGGATGAGGGTTTATGATTTTTAGTGGTTGGTGGTTGATGGTATTATAGGGCTGATGGTTGAGGTATTTTGGGGTAGAGGGTTGAACTTCTTTTAGTTCTGTGTGATTAGGTATTTTGGGGATGAGGGTTTTGGGATTTTTGGGGCTAATGGTATAGTGTTTTTTGGGTTTGAGTGTTTAAGTTTTTTTGGGGTTGAGAGTTTATGTTTTTTCCAAAATAGGATATATGGTTATTTCCAAAGTATCATTTAGTGAATCATATTTTTTGGGTTATGTTATTCTAGGAAAAGGGAATTAATTTTTTTGAGCAGAAGTTCTAGGGTATTAATTGATGATGTTTTTTGGTTTTTTGCTGTTATGGGTTTCGGTTTTTTAGGGATGAAGGTTTATGGTTTTTTAGGGGTTGATGGTTTTGGGATTTTGGGGGGTGAGTGATGATTATTTTTTGGGGAATGTGTTTGAGGTATTTTTTGGTCATGATGATTTAGTTTATATTTTAGGATGAGATTTTAGGGTTTTTAGCGGACATGGGTTGATGGTTTCTTGAAGATGAGGGTTTTTTGGGATGATGGTTTATGTTTTTTAGGTATGTGAGTTTAGAGTTTTTTTGGAATCTTTGTAACGGGTTTTGTGGTTGAGGTTGAAGGGTTTTATGGGGCTATGGATTGAGGGTTTTTGTGTGTTGAGGGATGAGGGTTTTTTGGAACTGAGGTTTTTTTTGGCATGATTATTGATGGCTTTTTGAGGTTATGTATTAAGGGTTTTTTGGGGATGAGGGTTTATGGATTTTTGGTGTCGAGCGGTTAAGGATTTTCTGGTATTATCATATATGGATTTGGGGGATAAGGGATAAGGGTAATCTTTATGGAACATGGTATAGGGGTTTTTAGTGTTGATGGTTTTGGTATTTTTGGGGATGTTGTTTTAGGGGTTTTGGGGCTGCTGGTATATGAATTTTTAGGCCAAACGATTTTGGGATTTTGGGGATTTGGGTTTAGGGTTTATTGTGGAAGAAGGATTATGGTTTTTTAGGGATGTGGGTTTAGTGTTTTTTATGGATAATGGAGGAGGCTTTCTTGGGGATAATGGTTAATAGTTATTTTTGGATAATGGAAGAGGCTTTATTCCATGATGTTAAAGGTTTTTTGGGGGTTGATGGTTGGGTAGTTGTTAGCGATGTGGGTTAATGGATTGTTATGGATGGTGTATTACGTTCTTTGGACTATGGGGTTATGTTTATTTGGTCTTGAATGTTTAGGGGTTTCTTTTGGGATGGGGTTTGAAATTTTTTTGGGCATGAGGGTTGATGATTTTCGGGGGTTGAGCGTTTTTTGTGGACGAGGGTATAGGGATTTTTGGGGGATGATGGGTTTTTATTTTTATGGGTTGAGAGTTTATGAATTTTTGGGGATAATATTTGGGGGTTACTTATTGGTTATAGGGATGAGGGTTTTTGGATCATTGGGTTGAGGTATTTTTTGGCTGAGGGTTGGGGGTTTCTTATGGATGAGTGTGGATGATTATTTAGTGTGGTGGGTTGAGTGGTTTTTGGGGTGAGGGTTAAGGGTTTTTTGGGGATGAGGGATGACTGGTTTTTTAGGCTAATGGATAATGGGTTTCTTCAATCGAGTTATGAGGGTGTATAATTTCTTGTGTCAAAAGTTTATGGTATTTATCGCATAAGGGTTTAGGATTTTTTGGGGTGGAGGATTGAGGGTTTTTGGGGGCTAAGTATTTAGGGTTTTTTAGTGATGTGGGTATAGAGTTTTTAGTGAAAAGGTTTTAGGATTTTTCAGGGGCTGAGATTTTAGGGATTTGGGGATGAGGGTTTTTTGTTTTACAAGATGAGAGTTTAGGGTTTTTTGGTGTTTTGGTTTTAAGGTATATTTGGGTTGACGGTTATTATTTTTTTGTGGAAAAGGTTTTATGTTTATTTGGTGATGAGGGTTTAGAAATTTTTGGGGCTTAATAATTTTGGTTTTTTTATGGAAGATCGATTAGTGTATGGGGAGATGGGGGTTTATGTTATCTTGGTAAGAGGTCATATTGTCTTTTGGGGATTAGTGTCGTTGGATTTTTGGTCCTGACAGATGTTTATTTTTTTGGGTTGAGGGTTTTTAGGGAAAATGGGTGAGGGTTTTTTGGGGCTCATGGTTGAGGGTTTATGAGTTTGAGGCTTAAATGTTTTTTATGGATAGGGGATGAGTTTTTTTATGGTATGACGGTTGATGGTTTTTTAGGGACGAAGTATGATGGTATTTTAGGGTTGAGGGTTTTTTGGGAATAGATTTGATGGTTTTTTTTTGAGTTGAGGGTTGAGCGATTTTTAGGGTTGAGGGTTGAGGGTATATTTTGGATTTTGGTTGATGGATTTTTTGTGGAAAAAGATATTGGTGTTTTTTGGAATATGAGTCTATGGGTTTTTATTTCTAAGGGTTGAGGGTTTTTTTTGCGATGAGGATTGAGTGTTTTTTTGCATGTTTGCGTTTTATGGAGCAAGGGTTTAGGATTTTATAGGGTTATGTGTTTTGAGTTTTCTAGGGATGATGGGTTAGGGTATTCTAGGGCAATATTTTTAGGGTTTTCTGGTGCTATTGGTTAAGGGTCTTCTAGTGATGAGGGTTTGGGGTTTTTGGGGATGAGAATTTAGGGTTTTCAGGAGATGATAATTTAAGGTTTTTGGGGGATTTGGTTTTAAAAATATATGGGGATAATGGGTATGGATTCATTGAAAATTGTGTTTAGGTTTTTATGGCGATGAGGGTTTAGCGTTTTTAGGGTGGAGGTTTTAAATATTATGGGGATAAGGATTTAGGGATTTTTAGACTGTGGTTTTGGGTTGTACAGGGATTACAATTTAGGTTTTTCTAGGGAATAGGGTTTAGGGTTTTCTAGGGATGACGCATTATGGTTTTCTAGGACTAAGGGTATATGGTTTTATAGGGATACAGTTCAATAGTTTTAGGACAATGGTTTTGGTATTATTTGGTTTTAGGGTTTAGGGTTTTCAGGGTCTAGGGGTTCACATATTTTTTGGGGGAATGATTAGGGTTTTATAGGGTTAATGATTTAGTGTTTCCAAAGGCTGAGAGTTTAGTTTATTTTGGGGTAGTAAATTTTAGGTTTTCTTGGGCTGAGAGTTTAGGGTTATTTTGGTTAGAGAGTTTAGAGTTTGTTGAGGTGGAGGTTTGAGGGTTTTCTTCGGATGAGGGTTTAATATTTTTTTCCCCTAGGGTTAAGGGTATTCTTGGGATGAAGGATTATAGTTATTTTGGGGATGATGGTTAATGGTTGTATGGGAAATAGAGTTTAGGGTATTCTTTGATCAATTATTCTGGGTTTTGTGGGGCTGAGTGTTTAGGATTATCTAGGGATGAGTGTTTAGATTGTTCTCGGGTTGATGGAATAGGATTTCTTAGGCCTAAGGGTTTGTGGTTTTCAAGGGATGGTGGATTTTGGTTTTCTATGGATGAGGGTTTCAATTTTCTTTGGGATGATAGTTAAAGGTTTTTTGGGGATGTGGGTTTAGTGTTTTCTAGGGATCATGGTTTAGGGATTTCTACAAATTGGAATTTAGGGTTTTTGTGGTCGCGGTATTAGAGATTTATGGGTAAGAGGGTTTAGTGTTTTAGGGATAAGGTATTTAGATATATTAGGTATTTGGGTACGGGTTTTCTCTAGGGAGAAGTGTTTAGTTTTTTTTGGGAATGAGGGTTTATGGGTTTTTATAGCTGGGGGTATCATGTTTTCGAGGGATGAGGGTTTAGAATTTTATAAAGATGGGGATTAGTTTTTTATATGGTTTAGGGTTTAAGGGATTTTCAAGGCTGAGGGGTTGGGGTTAACGAGGATGGGGGTTCAGGGTTTTCAATGGATAACTATTCGGTGTTTTTTGTGATGAGGGTTTACCGTTTATTATAGATTATTGTTTAGGGTCAAATAAGAATTAGGGTTTAGGGTTTTCTGGGTATAATGTTTTCAGGTTTTCTGGGGCTAAGGGATTAGGGTATTTTGGAGATGATGGTTTATGTTTTTATATATATGATGGTGTAGTGTTTATATTTGGATAAGGTTTAATGGTTTTTTGATGATGGGGATTCATGGTTTTCATGGGAGTGGGTGTAGGGTTTTATTGAGCTGTAGGTTGAAGGTTTTTTGGGGTAGAGGGTTTATGATTTTGTGGTGCTAAGGGCTTCATGTTTTTAGGGTGAAAGGGTATAGGGTATTCTATGGATCAAGGTTTAGGATTTCATGGGGATGTGGTTTTAGGGATTTCTAGGATGATTGTTTAGAGTTTTATAGAGATGTATGTTTAGGGTTTTTTTAGGAATTATGGTTTTGTGTTTTTAGTGCTTAAAGGTATTTGGTATTCTAGGGTTGAAGGTTTGGGGATTTTTGTGGAATAGGGTTTGCGATTTTCTAGATAAGAAGGTTTAGGATTTTCTAGGGGTGAATTTTAATTGTTATTTGAGGGTGAGGGATTTTTGTATTATGGATTTGGTGGTTTAGTGTTTTCTAGGGAAGTTGGTTAAGGGATTTATAGGGATTTGTGATTTGGGTTTTTATGGGGATGAGGATTTGGTATTTTTTAGTAGTAATGGTTCTGGGTTTTTTGGGGCTAAGGTAATGGGGTTTTCTAGGTATAATGTTTTATTGATTTTTGGGTAGTGGGATTATTTTTTTTATTTTGATGATTGTTTTGGGTGTTATGCGGATAAGGGTTTAGGGATTTCTAGGGATTAGGTATTGATGCTCTCCAGGGTTGAGGGTTTTCTAAGGAAGTGGGTTTGGGGTTTTCTAGGGTTGATTAATTAGGGTTTTATAGGGATGGGGGTTTAGGGTTTTCTAGGGGTGATGGTTTAAGGTTTTATGGGGCTGGGAGATTCAGGTTTTCTAATGCTGAGGTTTCAGGGTTTTAAAGGCAGAGAGTTTGTGGTTTCCCAGGGATGAGGGTCTGGGGTTTTTTGAGGCTGAAAAATTTAGGTGTTTTAGGACTAAGGGATTAATGATTTTTTTGGGGTTGTGGGTTTATGTTTTTTTGTGGATAATGGTTTAGGTTTTCATGGTGAAGAATGTTATCTGTTTTTAGGGGATTGAGGTTTAGATTTTTCTAGGTATAAGGGATTAGAGTTTCTTAGATATGATGGTTTTGGGTTTTTTGCAACTAAGTGTTTATGGTTCTTGGGGCTAATGGTTTTGTATTTTTTTTTTGCGGATGATGGATTTATATTTTTTGGTTTTGAAGGATTAGGGTTTTTTAGTATCATGATTTGGTTATTTCCATGGATGATGGTCTAGGGTTTTTTGAGGTTGAGGGATAAGTGTTTTTTGGGGCTAAGGATTTTTTTGTTTTTTTTGGGATATGGGTTGAGAACCTTTATTGGAATATAGATTTTTTTGTTCGTAGAAAATTTAGTGGTATTTGGGATGAGAGATTAGGTTTTTTGTTAATGAAGGTTTAGGATTTTTTTGCCTTATGGTTTAGTGTATTTTGGAGTTTTGGGTTTTGGGTTTTTTGGTGACGAGGATTTAGTGGTTTTGGTCTAAGGGTTTGGTTTATTTAGCTGAGTGTTTATTTTTCATTGGGGTTGTGATTTTATGTTCATTTTGGGAATGGGGGTTAGGTTTTACTAGATAATAAGTTTTAGGGTTTTTTTGGGATGTTGGTTTAGTAGTTTTTGGTGTTGATAGCTATTAGTTTTCTGGGTCTTGTGGATTATTTTTTGGGGATCATGGGTAAAAAGATATCTGGATTGAGGTTATTGGGATTTTTGGGGCTTATTGTATTATATTTTTTGGGGGTGATGGTTTTTGCTCATTTGGGTTATGAGTTTAGGTTTTTTAGGCTGTGTATTTGTGATTAAATTTAGCAAATGATTTATCAATTTCTGGGGTTTAGTGATTTGATTTTATTAGAGATAAGTTTTTATGGTTTTTTAAGATGAGGTTTTCAGGTTTTCGGGTGGAGGGTTTTCGGTTTTGGGGGGCCAAGGCTTTAGGGTTTTTCTGGATGAGAATTTAGTGATTTTTGGGGTTGAGGGGTTCATATTTCTGGTAGTGAAGGTTTAGTAGTTCTAGGGATGTCAGTTTAGGGTTATATGTGGATCAGACATTGGGGTATTTTAGGGGATGATGATTTAGGGAATTTTTTGAATGAGAGTTTAGGGGTTTTGGGGATGGGGGTTTAGGGTCTGTTGGTCTAAGGGTATGTGGTATGTTTGGGCTAAGGATTTATGATTTTTTGATGTGGGGGTTAAGGGTTTTCTCAGGTATGTGTTTTACTATTTTTATGTGAGTATTGGGTTTTTTAGGGTAGGGGTTTAGTATTTTTTAATAATGGATGTTTAGGTTATTTTGGGGTATGGGTATTACAGGGTTTTTGGGGCTGGGGGTTTAACAATTTTTGGGGCTGGTTTTGTTATTTTTTGGGGGGGCTATTGATTTATGATTTTGAGGGAAGGGGCGTATATATTTTTCTGGGGTTTTAGTTTCTATTATTTTATGGTTTTTGTGTTTAGTGTTTTTTGGGTATTAGGTTTTAGAATTATTTAGGTGTGAGGGTTTAGGGTTTTTGGGGGGTGACGGTTTAGTTGTTTTGGGGAGATGTGGTCATTGTTTCTATTTAGTACTGGTTGTTTAGCGTTTTTGGGGATGAGATTATTGGGGTTTTTGGTGCTTATATGTTTGTGATTTTCTACGGATGGGAGTTTAGTGGTTTTTTAGGATGACTTTTTCTTTTTTTAGACAATAGGTTTTGGGTATTTTGGGGCTAATGGATTGGGGTTTATGGGTTTTAGGGTTCATTAATTTATGGGTCTAAATATTTTTGGTTTTTGGGGTTGAGTGTTTACGGATAGATGGGGATAAAGGTTTATGTTATTTTTGCGGTTAGGGTATAAGAATTTTTGGATGATTAGGATTTAGTGTTTTTTGGGTCTAAAGGCTAAGGATTTTTCTAGACTGGGGGTTTAGGTTATTTTGGAGAAGGGTTTTCCTGGTTTTTTGCGACATAGAGTACGTTCTTTTTAAGGGTTAATGGTTTAGGGTATTTTGGGGTGGATGGTTTAGGGTATTTTGGGAATGATGGTTTGGCTATATAGAGTATGATGGTTTAGGGTTATTAATTTGGGTGGGTTATTGATTTTTGGGGTTGATGGATTAGGCTTATTTAGAGATAATGGTTTATATTTATTTATGGATAACCAATTATGGTTTTTTAAGGATGAGTTTTTAGGGTTTTTTGCTGCCATGTGTTTGGGGTTTTTTGGGTATGAAGTTTTCAATTTTTTAAGCTGTGGGTTTAGGGTTTTTTTAGGTTTCTGGTTTAGGGTTTTGGGTTGTTGAGGGTTTGTGGTTTTCAAGAGAAGAGGGTTTAATTGTTTTTAGAGATGAGGGTATATCGTATTTTGGGTTTAGGGTGTAATGTTTTGGGGATCAGAATGTTTTTGGGTTTTGGGGATGAGGGTTTAGGGGTTTCTAGGATTGAGAGATAGGATTTTTTTGATCTGATGGTTTAGGGTTTTTTGAGATAAGGGTTTAAGATTTTTTGGGGTTGAGGGTTCATTCTTTTTGTGGGATGAGGGTTTAGGGTTTTTGGGGATGAGGAGTTTGTGTTTTATGGGGATGGGTATTTAGGGTTTTTAGGGAAATGAGTTAGTTATTTTTGGGGTTGAGTGTATAGGGTTAAATGGATGAGTTTTTTCATTTCTTTGGTGATAATGGTTTAGTTTTTCTAGTGATGAGTATTGGCTTTCTTTGGGGCAGTGGGTTTAGTGTTTTCGTGGAGAGTAGGGTGTAGTTTTTTTGGGATAACAGTTTAGGGGTTTGGATAAAGGGGGTTTAGACTTTTTTGGGGTTGAGTGTTTATGTGTATTTATTTATCAGTGTACTTGGTTTTTTGAGGCTGAGAGTTTTGGGCTTTTTGGGCCTGATGGATTATGGTTTTTCTTGGACTGAGATTTTAGGTTTTCTTAGCATATGTATTTATTCATTTTTTGGGAAGTAGGTTTCGGTTTTCTTGGGGTCTATGTGTTTGTTTTTTTGGGTATGTGGGTTTACTCTTTTGGGGACATAGGTTTTAGGGTTTTTTGGGAAGGGGATTTAGTATTTTTTGGTGATGATGTTTTAGTTTTTCTCTGGCTGAGAAATTATAGTATTTTGGGGCTGAGAGTTTTGGGTATTTTGGTCTTCAGGATTTAGGGTTTTCTGTGGATAAGGGTTTGGGGTTTATTGGGGATGAGGGTTTTGGATTTTTTGGGGAAGTGTGTTTAGGATTTTCTTGGGCTATGTGTTTAGGGTTTTGTGGATGAGGATTAATATTATTTTTTATGCTAATAGTTTATGGTATTTTAGTTATAAGGTTTTAATGTTTTCTAAGGATGAGGTAATTTGGGTTTTTAAGGTTGAGGTTTTTTTTTTGAGTTTGAGGTTTTATGACTTTTGGGAGATGATGGCTTAGGTTTTTTAGGTATGATGGTTTAGGGTTTTTCAGATGAGGTTATAGAGTTTAGGGATTTCTAAGGGATATATTTCTGGGTTTTTTTTGGTTGAGGGTTCAATGTTTTTTGGGGTATGAGGGTTTATGTATTTTTTATGAGAGTATAGGGTTTTTGTGGTTGATTTTTTAAGAGTTTTTGGGTTTAGTGGTTCATGGTTTTTTTACCATTGAGGGTGTGGGGGTTTCTTGGGAAAAGGGTTTTGGGGTTTCGATGGATGATGGATTTAGGATTCTCAATTGTCGAGGTTTTATGATTTTCCAGGGATGAGGGTTTTGGGTTTTTGGGGATAAGGGTTTAGGGTAATCTAGGGATGATGGTTTTTTGTTATCTAGAGTTAATTTATGTTGTTATTTTAATGATGAGGGTTTAGGGTTTTTTTGGGTTAAGGGTTTAGGGTACTCTAGGGGTTATGGTTTTTTGTTATCTATAGTTAATTTATGTGGTTATTTTAAAGATGAGGGTTTAGGGTATTCTAGGTCGGATGGTTTTGGGTAATATAGTGTTTTTTGTTTTTTGATTTCTCAGGACAGGAGATTAGATTTTCTAGGGTTGAGGGATTATGGGTCTAAGGGGTTATTGGTTTATGTTTTTTGGGGGTGAGGGTTATATTTTTGTAGGGATGAGTGTTTAGGATTTTTTGGGGTGAGGGTTTGGGGTTTTTTTGGATGAGTGTATTTTGTTTTTTATGATGATAATTTAGGTTTTATTGTGGATGAGAGTTTTGGGGTTGGTGTGGCTAAGGGTTTTTGGTTTCTTGTGGATGAGGGTTGAGGATTTCTTGGGACTGAGGGTTTAGTGCTTTTTAGGTGCAGAGTTTAGGGTATTTTTTGGCTGGGGTTTAGGGTTTTTTTGGGGTTGAGGGTTTATTGATTTTTAGGGATGGTGGTTTATGTTTATTTAATGCTCTATGTTTAGGATTTTATTCATCCAGAGGATTAAGGTTTTCATGGGATGGGGGTTTAGGGTTTATCAGGGCTATAGGTATAGGTTTTTTTGGGATAAGGGTTTATAGTTTTTCGGTGCTACCGGTTAAGGGATTCCTCAGGATGGGGCGTTAGGGTTTTTTGGAATAAGGGTTTGGGGTTTTTTGGGGATTAGGAATTACTGTCTTCTAGGGATGATGGTTTAAGGTTTTTTCAGGTGGGTGTTTAGGGTGGTTGGGTTAGGGGTTTTGGTTTTTTTGCGTATGAGGGTTTAGCGTTTTTTGTGTTTGAAGATTTATTGTTTTTTGGGGATTAGGGTTTTTGGTATCATGGTGATAAAATTTTGTCTTTTAGGGATGAGGTTTAATATTTTGTTTTGGATGAGTGTTTAAGGATTCTTTGGGGTTCCATTTTATGGGTTTTTATGACTAAGCGTTTAGGGATTTTTTGGGATGGGGTTATACAGTATTTTGAGGGTAAGGGTGTTGGGTTTTTTTGGAAGGAGGGTCTATGGTTTCCTGGTTTTGATTAGGGTATATGGTTTTGTAGGCTGATGGTTTTGTGTTTTCATGTTTTGATGTTTTATTATTTTTTGGGCTGTGGTTTTAGGTTTTCTTGGGGAAGAGTGTTTATGTTTTTTGTGGCTGAGGATTTTGGGTTTCTTTGAGATCATGATTTATGTTTTTTGGGGGGATAAGAGTTTAAGGTTTTTAGTGTTTAGGGATTACATTTTTCTGGCGATGAATGTTTACAGTTATTTAGGGATTATTATATATTGTTTCTAGGAATTATATATTAGTTTCTATGTTATTTTAGGTGTTTTTTTGTTTAGGTTTTAGAGTTTTTTGGGTATGAATGTTTAGGTTTTTTTGAAGCTGAGTATTGAGTGTTTTTTGGGGTTAAATATTTATGGTTTCAATGGGAATGATGGAATATGCTATTTTGGGGATGATTTTTAACGGTTTTTTATGTCCAAGGGTATAGTTATTTTTTGGTATGTGGGATTGGAGTTTATTAGGTAGGTGGGTTTAGGTTTTATGGGGTAAAGGGTTTAGTATTTTTGGGGACTGAGGGTTTAGGGTTTTTGGGATGATTGTTTAGGGTTATTTTTGTATTAGTTATTAAGGAGTTTTGGGTTTATGATTTTATGTATTTTTTTATGATGGTATATATTTATTTAGTTTTAGCTTTTATAGTTTTTTATGAATGCGGATTTAAGTTTTTTTGGTTGTATGTTTAGAGTTTTTTGGGGCTGAGGATTTTGGGTTATTTGTGGATGATAGATTATGGATTATTGGGGATGACTTTTTAGGGTTTTAGGGATGAGGATTTAGTTTTTTTGGATTATTCTTTAATATTTTTCTTGTTAGATTGTTTAGGGTTTTTGGAACTGATGTATTTGGGTTTGATGGGTATGAGTGTTTAGTGATTTTTTAGGGATGTGTGTTTAGGGTTTTTTTGGGATGAGGGTTTATGTTTTTTTGGGGATGTGGGTTTAATGTTTCTTGTGGTTGAGGGTTTAGGGACTTTTTTTTGGTTGAGGTCTTACATATTTTTCTGGATGAGGGTTTTGGGTGTTTGGGGGATAAGGGTTTAGTTTATTTGCGATTGGATATTTAGGGACATGGGGGATAAGAGTTTCATGTTTTTTAGGGAAGAATGTTTATGATTTTTTTGGTGATGATGGTTTGAGTTTTTTGGGTAGTGAGGGTTTAGTATTTCATTGGGGCTGATGGTAATGGGTTTTTTGTGGCTCTTGGTTTAGGGTTCTATGGGCAGAGGGTGTAATGTTATTTGGGGCTGATGGTTTAGGGTTTTTTGGGCAAGTTGTTTAATTTTTTTTTAAGGATGAGGGTTTTTGGTTATTTAGGGATGATGGTTTAGGTAATTTTTATGGTGTGATTATATTTTTGTGGTGATGATGATTCAAGGTTTTTTGGAGTTGGGGGTAGACGGTTTTTTGGAGCAGTGGATATAGTTTTTTTTATGATGGTTAATGGTTATTTGGGGATGACGGTTTAGTGATTTTTTGCTGAGTGTGTATATTTTTCTAGGGATGAGGGTTTATGATATTTGGTTTTGAGATTTTATGCTTTTTTTGGTGTTGAGGGTGTATTATTTTTTGTGGTATAAGGTTTAGGGTTTTTGGTGGTTGAGGGTAAGGGTTTTTTTGGTGCTAAGGGATTATTGTTTTTTTGGGAATGAGGGTTTATGGTTTTTTCGGTAAGTAGTTTTAGGGTTTTTAGGGATGAGATATCTATGTCTACTGCTACGGAGGGATTATGGTATTAAGGGATGATGGTTTTTGATTTTTTGGGGCTACGGTAATTGGGTTTTTTGGGGATGTTGGAATAGGGTTTTTTGGGGAAGTGTCTTTATGGTTTTTTAGGGATATTGGTTTATGATTTTTTTGGAATTACGATTTAGGGTTATATGGGGATGAGGTATTAGGATTCTTTCTTTTATTGAATTTTGATAGTTTTTGGGCTAATGGTTTTGGTTTTTTGGGGGTTGAGTATTTATAGATTTTATTGATGACGATTTTTGGTTTCTTAGGGAAGAGAGAATATGGTTCACTGTGGATGAGGGTTTAGGGTTTCTTGTGTAAGAGGGTTTAAGGTTTTTTGAGGTTAAGGGATTAGGATTTTTTGAAAAGGGATTATATTTTATAGTCCTCTTGGTTTATTCCTTTTTGGGTTGATGGTTTAGTGGTATTTTTTGGTTGAGTGGATTGAGTTCTTTTGGATTTAGGATTTAGGTTATTTTGGGGATGATTGATTTGCTTTTTTTTGGAATGAGGGTATAGTATTTTTTGGTACTGAGGGTTTAGAGTTATTTCTGGGCGGAATGTATTATGAATCATATTCAGCCCAAGGAGAATATGTTGAGGACTCAGTAGAATTTTAAGACTAATTATAATTCTAATTTTACCAACACAAACTTTTTGGCATCTGGCATAATGGTGTGACAAACCACACATTTTGCGGGCCCATATTGACATTTCCACAAGGAAATTTAAGTGTATTCTTAGAATAAAATTATATAGGATAGTGAACAGGGACGAAATAATTATTAAGAAGAAATCATTCTAAATTAGTTAGTTGGGTCCTTACATAAAATGGGATTATTTTTATAGTGTTTCTTATGAAAACATTTGAGTCCCTCTATGACATGTTATTTGACTTGGTCCATTAATGTAATTTTTTTTTGTTTTTATGATATTTATATTTACATCTTTTTGATGGATAAAATGGAAACCTATGAATATCGAAGCATGATATTCATCATTCTTTCATTAACCTCTTCCCTTTTCATGAAATTGGCGTTGTAACTCCATTGATGGTGGAATATTAATTAATATTAATGAAAAATTGGTGTTTTCAGTTAACTTTATGGAATGGGAATTCAACTACATTTAATTATTCCAGCTTTAATTACGTGTTTTTTTCTTTAGGTGACTGATCCTTTTGGTATCAGAGTTGTGGTTCCTATGAGTATTTTCTTCAACATTCATCTTATTAATCTTCAGGGAAAAACAACTTCACTATGTCTTACAAGAGAGGAAATTCTACTCAACATTCTCTATGGCAAATATCCAACACACTGCTAAATTATAAAATTACTCAAATAAGTGGGAAAATTTACAGACTATTCAGAGCATGAAAATATGATTTTCCTCCACTATAGTGGCATATCCTTGATGTCCATCTCCATATAAGAGGCTAAACATGACACCATTTTATGATTATCATTCAAATTGATATGATTCCAGCTATTCATATGTGGATATATGATGAAGAACAATAAATAAATATACTTTTAAAGGATAGAATATTGGACATCTATATTTTGTTTTTAGTATGAATATAGGTGATTTTATAG
Organism: Viscum album; assembly: GCA_963277665.1. Lineage (NCBI taxonomy): Eukaryota > Viridiplantae > Streptophyta > Magnoliopsida > Santalales > Viscaceae > Viscum > Viscum album. The sequence continues at coordinate 934,449,991 of OY728132.1, forward strand.
ACTGGATCTAGGAAAATGAATGATTTAAAAAAATTTATGAATGGTTTTGATGATAATATGTTTATATTAGTAATTAATAAATTTGAAGACTATGAATCTCTTTGGTGGAAATGTATAATGAAACAGTAGGAACATGATTTTATTGAAATAATATGCTAATGGTAGAAGTTGAAAAATCTCATGTGAATATGATTTCAACGTGAGAATTTTATGGATGATCATTATTTTGGAATGCATATATTTATCCAAGGTGATGAAGTTATTGAAGAGTACATTTAGGAGTTTGACTATTTATTAATGACAAGTGATGTTCCATAATATATGGACAAAATGATTGCATCTTTTTCTGGTGGAATAGATGATGATATTTCATATTTTGCGGAGTTACAACCATTATATTCACTTGATGATGTTTTCAAAAATTTATCACTATTGAAATAAAAAATCATACATCATTGGAACTAGGCATCACTAAAAATAATAGAGACATATATTTTTATAAAGTAATTTCTTATAATAAATTTTCTTCGGTGATAAGTAATTTATAAAGACCATGATGATAAATAAATGGAAAACGATGTTTATAGAACAACTGAAAGAAAAACACTGCTCCTATGAATGTAAGAATATACTATTCTTCTAAATATTAGGATATGGTAATTTTTTGGAAAATTTTTGTATCAATACAATTATTACTATAAAATAGATCAAGGAGATTATATAAGTAATAAAATATAATGAATATGGTGGTGATGAATCTGACAATAGTGATCATGTTATGAAGGAATTTGTTGTGGATACCATTATTATGCTTGAATTAGTTATAAATGTTCAAATATTCCATCAAAATAATTGATTAAAATCATATTCTTATCATAGTGTAAGAACGATTTGTGAGTATGTACGGTTATTATTGATAGTGGGAGTTTCAAAAATGAAGTTACACAAAAAGTAGTGGGGATATTTGAGATTATAACTAATAATCATCCTCAATCATCCAAACTCCAATAGATTAAATATTAGAGCACACGTCAGGTGAACATATAGGTTCTAATTTATTTTTCCATTGGTAAGAAATATATTGATGATTTATTGTGTGTTTTCATTACTATGTATTCTTATCACATTATAATATGAAGTACTTTGTATATTTTTATGGATGTGAAATATGATGGGAGGAAGAAAACATTTTTTTATTTGATCTAGGGAAAAGAATAATAAACCTTATCTATAGAATCCATCATAGATGATCCAAGAAAAAATTGTTCCAAAACATTCCAAAGGTATCCCATTTATAGGTAAATATAATGTGGAGAAACAAATCCATAAAAAATTGTTTTATTACATTATTGATAATGGATAATTAATTCCATGAGGAGAAGAGTCATCACAAAATATTATATTGTTTTTTGATTGAGGTATATTATGCTGTTTTTCTTAATAATCTTCTTAGAGGATAAAACCCATTCATAGATATTAAACACACGATCTATCTCCTACATAGTAAACATTTTCCTAATAAACCAGGATATCATTGTATTCTCGAGGGTCCATTGGAATTTCAAAATGAAGTGGATTATTTGTTGGATAAAGGCTTTATAAGTCCTTGAATGAGCCCATGTTCTATTCTAGCATTATTGATGTTTAAGAAAGATTGTACATAATTCATTTGTATATATAGAATAGATATATTTAATATTTCCATAAAATATTGGTATGACATTCTATGACATGATGATATGCTCAAAGGATTACGTGGGTCATCAAAATTATAGATGATTTATCTTCAAAGTGGATACAAATAGAAAAAAAATGATTAAGGTTGTTGATTGTAAAGTATCATTAACACCAATGGTGGACTATTTGAATTATTTCCCTTGTCATTCATCCCCTCTAATTATTAATGTACATTCATGCAACTCATAAAATGTTGTTCTAAAATCATTTATTGGTAAATTTATTTTTAGTTTATCACGATTATATTTTAATTTATAGTAAGGATTTAAAATTCTATGTTTATCATCATTGGAAGGTATTTGGATATTTATGAGAAAAAAAGCTATATTAAAATCCAAAAAGGTGTTATTTCTTTTCAACAAATGTGGTGTTTTAGGATATGTTGTTTAAAAAAATTTCTTCGTGGGGGATCAATCGATGTTTGAAGTAATCATGTCTTATCCACATTCAGAATGAATCATATATGTTTGGATATTTCATGTTTTGAAATATTTTTGTCATCACTTTTTATCAATTTTTTTTATTATCATGGAACCAATCAAAGAATTTTTGAAAATTGAGAAATTTGACTTGTCATTAGAAGAAAATGAAGTAGTTTAATTCATTAATTAATGGCTATGTGAATCTAAAATTTTGGTATTACATGATTTTATCAAGTTATTGAAGTAGAGAGTGAGTAGAGTGGGGTTGGGATAAAATATTCTCTCATCAAAAGAAAGAATCCGATTACATATTTCTCTTAGAATAAAAATGATTAAAGGTAGAATTAAAAAACCTTTAACATGGTATTTTATTCTATTGTTAGATCTATAGATCATGTGCCTCTTTATTTGAGTCCAGAAATATTTCATCTTAGTTCTCAACATTATGAATTGAGATTTATCAATGATTAGCACAAGCTGAGTTTGAGGCCTGAGAAGTCAGTTTTATTCTTCCAATCATTTCATTTTTGTCAAAATTGTTGAAGGTAAAATATAACCTAGTGGAATATATATTATTTCAAATGTATGCTTACATACCATTCTTGATTCTTAAATTATTAGATTTTATCATACGAAAGAGGATTATTAGAATGATATTATGTTAAATTATATTTTAATTCAAATGTAAAGATTACTTTTTTCAGGACTATTCTATGAATGATGGGTTAATCATTAAGAGACGAAATTTGTGAGTTCCAATGGATAATTATAGGGACATTATCATTTAGGATACTCAAGAAGGAGAATATATTGGTCATTTTTTCATAAAAAATCATCGATATACTAATTAATCATTTCTAATGTCCAATAACATAATCATATTTCCATGAAATTCTTTTGAGATGCATGAAATTTCAATGTGAAATATTTCTATTCAAGAAAATTTCATACACTCCATTACCTTTTCTAGAGAATACATCGAAAGATATCATTATGGATATCATTATGAAATTACAAAGAATAAATGTCAAATTTTCTTCAAATAGATTTTTCACATTCTAGGTATTAATCGTAGTAATATATTATAGAGAGAAAATAAATTTCACACCCATTTTCGGAGGATATTTCATGAGAAATTTGATACAATGATTACTTTCAGAAAATCCTATCACCATAAAAATGATGGAAATATTGTAGTTACCAATCATAGATTATGATCTATTCAGAAAATATTAGTGAACAAAAAATGTGTGAGATTGGGATTTACAACATACAAATGTAAATCATTTTACAACAGATCCCCATGGGATCCCACTCAGCATTATCCATTTGAAGGGTTTTATGACACAAATATAATTTATCCTATGTAATTTTGTTATTTGAATCATGTTTTTGGTCAAAATTGATGAGGAGTATGAGGAAGAGAAGATGAAGAAGGTTCATGAATCTATTAGAGCTCAAATAGATAAGTATAATGAAGCATATAAGAGTCAGGCTTCCTAGTATACAAAGAAATACACATTCCATTTAGATAAAATGTGTGTATTCACATTTCCAAGCATGTATTTATATAATTAAGGAAATTTAAGATATATTTATGAGTCAAATGTCATTGCGAGGTACATGAATTAGTGGGAAACAATTCAATCAAAATTGATTAACACGGTGATTTTGGTTGAATTTATTCAACGTTATTCATTGGGGATATATATATATATACATTGAATAAGGAGATTACAAATATTTGAGTTAAAATCCATTCCAACTTGGAGATAATAAAATGGATTAGATTTGGAATAGGGAGAATACTTGTTGTCTCTAAAAGAATTTTTATCCTAATTGTTATTCGGATTGGATTAGCACTCACATTTTGGGAATCCAAAATAATGGTGGGCCAAAAAACACATATTTTGGGCAGAAAATGAAATATATGCCTGTAAAGAGAAGGAAATTCTATGAGAAACAACAATTTAGATATAGAACATGGGAAAACATGTCTTTAAGATAAAATATTTATTCTTATGTTTGTGGGACAATTAATTATTATAGAAAACAAATCTACTAATTATGTGACCTAACATTGTCCATATTCAATATAATTAGATATAGGACATTAGTGACAATTTATTTTTCATTATAATATATTTTCACATATTGGTAATGGTTACACGTGAATGTAGTGAATTTTGAAGCATGTAGTGAAATTCTCATGTTATAGCCTCTTCCATTTATCACAAATTAGTGGTTCATATCCATTACCGGACACATATTCATTACGCATAGAGAAATCATTCCTAGTGGTGTTTCCTTTATCCCTACTTTATTAATATATAGTTAACTATTGTATCTACACTTACACATTTTTGACTTCCAGTGATACATCATGGGATTTAGGGTTTTCTAGGATAGAGGGTTTAGGGTTCTTGAGGATTAGGGTTCATAGTTTTTAGGGGATTAGGGTTTATGTTTTTTGGGGATTAGGGATTGTAGTTTTGGAGTGGGATTATGATTTTCTGTTTTGGAGGATGATGTTTTATGGTTTTTTAGGGCTAATGGTTTTTGGGTTTTTTGGGACGAGGGTTTAAGATCTCATAGGGCAGATAGTTTAGGGTTTCATGGTGATGAGGGTTCAGGGTTTTCTGGGTATGTGGGTTTATGGTTTCTTGGGGATGATGATTCATAGTTTCCTAGGGTGAAGGAACTAGTTTTTATTTTGGATTGGGGTTTAGGGTTTATTTGGGCTATGAGTTATGGGATTCGTGCAGATAAGGGCTTAGGGTTTTTAGGGAAAATCCTATAGGGTTTTTGGGGGATGAGGGTCTGGGTGTTATTGGGGATGAGGGATTATGGTTTTTAGGGATGATGGTTTTTTTGGAGATACGAGTTTAGGGTTTTTTGTGGGTGATAGTTTAAGTTTTTATGTGTATAAGGATTGAGGGGTTTTCAAGGATGACGGTTTAGGGTTGTTTTTTCAACAAGGGTATCAAGTTTTTCTAGGATGAGGGTTTATAGTTTTTTTTGGGGTTGAAGGTTCATGGTTTTTTTGGTATGAGGTTTTAGGTTTTTTTGGGATGACGATGTATGGTTTTTTGAGACTCAGTGTGTATGGATTTTTGCGGATGAGGTTATGGGATTTTTTGTGGATTAGGTTATCATGATTTTTGGGGATGATACTGTATGGTTTTGGGATTGAGGGAGAATGTTTTTTTTGGGGTTTCAGGACTACATTTTTTGGGGTTTTATGGTCTAAGGTTTGTTTTGGGGATGTGGGTATCATGTTTTGTTGGTGATGGGGGTTTTTAAATTTTTAGAGCTGAAGGAATATGTTTTTTTAAATGAGGAACTATGGTTTTTTGGGATATAGGTCCAAGGTTTTTTAGGGTTGAGGGATTTCTTTTTTATGGATGATGAGGATCTAGGGTTATTTGGGGAATATGGTCTAGTGTTTTTTCTGGTTGAGGATCGAGGGTTTTTTGTGGCTGGGCATCTAGGGTTTTGTTGTTTAGTGGGTCTAGGGTTATTTTGGGGAATAGGGTATTGGATTTTTGGGATGATGGCCTAATTTTCTCATGAAGATAATGGTTTATCATTTTGTGGGGATGTGGTTTTAGGGTTTTTAGGAGAAAAGGGTTTAGGGTTTTTTGGGGATGAAGGTTTAGGGTTTCTTGGTGTAGATGGTTTTCTTTAGGGTGTAGTGTTGAGGTTTTTTTGTACGGGGTTTTCGTTTAATTGGGGGATAAGGGTTGATGGTTTAGGGGATAGAGAATTAGGGATTTTTGGTTCTTAGTGTTTAGTGATTTTTTGAGATGAGGTTTTAGTGATTTTTTTGATTGATGGTATAGTTGTTTTTTGGGATGAGGGTTAGGGTTTTCTGGGACTGAGGATCTTCTTTTTTTGGTTAATGGATTACTGTTTATTTGGGATGAGGGTTTAGGGTTTTTCTAGACTATGGGATGAGTTTTTTTGCTACTACGGGTTTATGGTTTTTCTAGTCGTTTTGTTTAAGGTTTTTAAAGGGTGAGGTTTTAATGGTTTTTTGGGGGTCAGGGTTTAGGGTTTTTCTAGGATGAGGGATTATGGTGTTTTTGGGTTGTGTAATTAGCATTTCTTGGGATATGGATTTATTGGTTTTGGGGATAAGGATTTAGTGTCATTTTGGGCAATCATTTTTCTATTTTTCATGAAATATAGATTAGTGTTATTTAGGATGAATTGTTTGGGTTTTTGGGGCTCATGGTTTATGGTTTTTTGGGAATGTGGGATTAGGGTTTTTCTAGGATGAGGGTTTTGGGTTTTATGTTTCTAAGCGTCTAGGGATTTTTTTAGGATTGAGGGATTTAGGTTTTTTGGGGATGAGTGATTAGTGATTAGTGCAGTTGAGGGATTATAGTTTTAGGGGATAAGAGATTAAGGTTATTTCAGGCTACTGGTTTAGTAAATTTTGGGTATGAGGGTTTAGGGTTTTATGGGGATTTGAGTTTTGGTTTTTTTGGTGATATCAGATAAGGATTTATTAGAGATGAATGTTTAGGGTTTTTGGGGATCAAGGTTTACTATATTAGTAGAACAGTTTTCAGGTTATTTTAGGGATGATATTTATGGGTTTTTAAGAGATGAGGGTTTATAGTTTTTTGGGGATATATGTTTAGGGTTTTTGGGTATGAGGTATTATTTATTTTTGGTTCTGGGGGTTTTGAGTTTTTTCGTGTGAGGGTGTAGAGTATTTTGGTGTTGACGTTTTATGGTTTTTGGGGTATAGGGTTTTGGGTTATTGGGGTATGAGGGTTTTTTGTTTTTTGGAAAATAGGTTTTATTGTTTTTAGGGATATTGTTATAGGGTTGTTTGGGGCATAGGGTTTTGGGTTTGGAGGGATAGTCTTTTTAGGTTTTTTTGGGAATAAGGGTTTTGGGTTTTAGGGGCTAAGGGTTTAAAGAGTTGGGGGGATGATTGTTTTGTGTTTTTAAAGGATGATGGATTATGCTTTTTTGGGTTGAGGGATTGGGGTTATTTGAAGTTGAGGATCTAGGGTTTTTTGGGGTTGATAGTTTATAATTTTTTGGGGTTGGGGGTTTCATTTTTTTTTGGATGAGGGTTTAGGGGTTTAGGGGATAATTTTATATGAGTTTTTTGAGAAAGAGGGTTTAGAACAGGTGAGGGATTCCAAATTTTTATTGATGAGGGTTTTTTTGGGAAAAGGGATAAGGGTTTTTTTTCTGATTGTTTAGGGTTTTTTGCGGTTGATTGTTTATGGTTTTATAAGGTAAAAGGGTTTTGGTTTTATGGGGATTATGGTTTAGGGATTTTTTGTGGCTATGGGTGTTTGGTTTTTTTTGTGGCTTAGGGATTGGTTCTTTAAGTCAGAGGGATTATTTTATTATGGGGTAGAGTATTTTGGGGTTTTTAGGGCCATGGGTTATGGGTTTTTTATAGATGAATATTTAGGGTTTTTGGGACCAATGTTATAGGGTTTTTACTTGGTATGGGTTTATTGTATTTTAGGGATTACTGTTTAGGATTTTTTTAGGGTTTTCTGTTTTGGGGTTTTTAGGGACCTACGCTATGGGATTTTTGTGGTTGAGGGTTTTGGTTTTTTTGTGGTTGAAGGTTTATTATTTTTTGGGGGTGAGGGTTTCATGTTTTTTAATGTTTAGGGTTTATGGATTTTTAGGCTATGGGTTTATGGTTTTATTAGGTTGATTGTTTATATTTTTTTGGGATAATGTATTATGGTTATATGGGTTAAGGTGTAGGTATTTTTTAGGCTAAGTGATTATCATTTTTTTGGGACAAGGGTTCATGGTTTTTTTGTGAGTTTTAATTTTTTTTGGGATGTGGGTTTAGGGTTTTCTAGTGATGATGGTTTATGGTTCATTGGGGGCAAGGGATTAGGTTTTTTTAGGGGCTGAGGGTTTATATTTTATTCTTCGGCATAAGATATAGGGTTTTGGGGAAATATTTTTTTCGATTTTATGGGGATAAGGGTTTGGGTTTTATTAGGATTAGTGTTTAGTGTTTTTGGGGGGAGTTGTTTCTGGGGTTTTTTTCGGATGAGGGTTTAGTGTATTTTTGATTCTTTGGGTTCTGGATTTTTTGGGGTAGAGGGTTAAGGTTTTTTGGTGTAGATTATTTTGGGTTTTTTGGGGCCTATGGTTATGTGATTATATTATTAATGATGGTTTAGGGGTTTTAGTGCATAGTGCTTATGATTTTGGAGCCATGGGTTTCGGGTTTTCTATGGATGTGGGTTCAATAATTTTTTTGGTTTAGTGTTTAGGGTTTTAGGGGGATTATTTATTAGGGTTTTTTGGAGAAAATGGATACGGGGATTTTATTAATTAAAGATGAGTGTTTTTTGGGGGATGAGGGTTTATTGTTTTTTATTTCTTAGGATTTTGGGTTTTTTTGGGGATGAGTGTTTGAGTTTGTTTAGGGGTGATATTTTTTTGGTTTTTAGGATGAGGATTTGAGGTGTTTTGGGATGACTGTTGGTGTTTTTCTGGGGTTGAGGGTTGATGTTTATTTGGGTTGAGGGTTTAGGTTTTTTGAGGTTGATGGTTTTTTCAGATATATTGTTAGGGGTTCTCTAGGGTTTATGGTTTTAGGGATTCATGGGTATGAGGGTTTTAGATGTCAATGGGTTGTGGTTTTGGGATTTTTTTTGGGGATGAAGATCAGAGCTTTTTGTAGTTGGGGGTTTACAGTTTTGTTGTGGGACTATGGTTCCGGGTTTTTTGGGGGTGAGGGAATATTTTTTGGGGGTTGGGGTTTAGTGTTTTTTCAGATTAGGGTATATGGTTTTTGTGGTCCATGTGTTTATGTTTATTTGGTTCCATGGGTTTAGGTTTTTTTGGGATGACTGTTTAAGGTTTTTTGGGATGAGTGTTTTGATATTTTTTGGGGGTGATGATTTAGGTTTTTATGGGGATGACGGTTTATTGTTTTTTAGGGATGAGAGTTTAGGGTTTTGGAGAGATGAGGGTTTGGGGTTTTTTTGGGGCAGAGTGTGTCAGTTTTTATGAGTTTAGGATTTGGTTTTTTTGGGTGATGAGGGAATGTGTATTTTAGATTGTGGTTCTCGCATTTTATGGGGAAGATGGGTATGCCGAATTTTGTGTATGATAAGTTTTGGGTTTGATTAGGATGGGGGTTTTAGATTTTTTTGGGATAAGGGTTATTTTTCATTGGGCATGAGGGCTTGGGGAATTTTGGGTTTGTCGTTCTATTAGTTTTTTTGGAAGATGGTTTAGATTTTTTGGGGGTTGATGATATAATGATTTTTAGAGGTGGGGGATTAGGTTTTTTTATGGATGAGTGTTTAGGGTTTTCCTGGATGATGGTTGAGTTATTTCTCAAGACAATGATTTATTTTATTATGGAGATGAGGGAATGTGTTTTTATAGGGATGAGGGTTACGGTTTTTAGGAGAAAAGGGTTCAGGGTTTCCTTGGGACATGGGTTTTAGGGTATTATTGGGTTGCCAATTTAGTATTCTCTGAGGCTTTGGGTTAATAGTTTTCTGGGGATGATTATTTAGGTTTTTCTAGTGTTGAGAGTATTGGTTCATATGAGGATTAGGGATGATCATTTAATGGTTCTGAGCATCTAATGATTTATGGGGCATGGGATATATGGTTTTTTAGGTTTCCGAGATTAGTGTTTTCTAGGGAAGAGGGTATAATGTTTATTGTAGTCCAAGGTTTAGGGTTTTCTGGGGATGAGTGTTTAGTGTTTTTTAGGTCTATGGGTTTAGTGTAACCTCAGGGATTATGGTTTAGTGTTTTATGGGATAATGGTTTTCTGTTTTATGGGATATAACATTTTGGGTTTTCTAGAGATGATTGTTCTTGGACTTCCTGGGATAGGGGTTTAGGATTTTCGTGAAATAATGGATTGTACTTTTCTTGTGTCGAGGATTAAGGTTTTTCAGGGGTTGAGGGTTATGAATTTTTTAGGGAATATGGTTTAGCATTTTATGGAAATGAGTGATTAGGGTTTTATGGGGACAGTGTTTTAGGGTGTACTGGGATGGAGGGTATATGATTTTTGGGGACGAGGGTTGGGGTGTTTCTAGGGTTTTGTTTTTTGTGTTTTCTAATTCCAAAGGATTGAAGTTTTCTATTATTGAGGGTTTTTTGTTTTTTTGGATTAAGGGTTTGGGAATTTATGGGGATCGGGGTTTGGGTTTTTATGAGTTGAGGGTTTTTGCTCTCAATGTTTTTAGGGATTGGGGTTTTATAGGGTTGAGAATTTTGGATTTTCATGGGATTAGGGTTTAGCGATCTATGGGGTTAAGGGTTTGGGGTTTACAAGGGAAAAGTGGTTATGGATTTTTGGGGCTGATGGGTCCAGGTTTTCATGGGTGGATGGATTTATGTTTTCTCTATCATAGGATTTCTGGTTTTCTGGGGATGAGTGTTTATGATTTTCTAGGGTTTAGAGTTTATTATTTTTTTGGGATTAGGTTTTAGAGTTATTTTGGATGACTATTTAGTGTTTTATATTGATTATGGTTGAGGAGTTTTGGGGGTTGAGGGTATAGGAATTTCAAGGTTTTAGGGTTTTCTTAGTTCGAGGGTTTAGGGTTTTCTGGGGATGAGGGTTTAGGAGTTTTAGTGGTTGTGGTTTTTGGTTTTATAGGGCTAAGGGTTTAGGGTATTATTGGCCTTAGAGTTTAAGAATTTCTATTATTGAGTGATTTCATGGTTTGTGGGTTTGGGTTTTCTCGAGATAAATATTTAGTGTTTTTTAGGGCTGTGGGGTTAGGGTTTTCTAGGATATAGGGTGTTGGGGTTTTGGGGATGTGGGTTTAGGGTTGTCTGGGGTGGATGTTATAAAACAGTATTGGGATGAGGTTATCAGTTTCTATGGGGTTGACAGTTTAGGGTTTCTAGGGCTACATGTTTAGGATTTATGGGGCATGTGGGTTTAGGGTTTTTGAGTCTAGGGTTTTATGGTTTTATAGGGATACACATTTAGTGTTTCTAGTGATGAGGGTTTAGGTTTTTCTCGGGCATACGGTTTTTTTTTGGGATACATGTTTATTATTTTTTTGGAATTTGGGGTTAGGTTTTTCTAGGGAAGTCTGTTTTGGGATTCCTATGGGTGAGGGTTTTGGGAATAATGGGGATAAGGGTTTTGGGATTTTTTGGGGATGAGGGATTAGTCATTTCTATATCTAATAGTTTAAGTACAATTTGGGATGAGAATTTAGGGTCTATAAGGATAAGGATTGGAGTTTTCTATGGATGATGATCATGAATTTTCTAGGGATAAGGTTTTAGGTTTTACTAGGGATAAGGATATATTATTTTCATAGGATAAGGGTTTATGGTTTTATAGGGATAAGGGTTTACTGTTTTTTGAGGGCCAGTGTTTATGATATTTTTTGGTTGAGGATCAAGGGTTTTCTGGTGTTGCAAGTTTTTGGTTTTTTGGACCTAAGTGTTTAGTGTTAAATGGGGGTGAGGGATTTAGTTTTTTAATGAAATAGGTTTTAATGTTTTATAAGCCAGAGTATTTAGGGGTTTCTAGGGGTGGGTAATTTGGGATTTCTATGGATAAGGGTTTAGGGTTTTCTAGGGTTTGGGATTTTAGGGTTTCTAGGGATAAGGGTTTTGGGTTATCATTGGTAGTGGATTTATGGTTTTATGGGGATGGATGGTTCGTGTTTCTAGTGATGTGGGTCCGAGGAATTTTATGGCTGATGGTTTTGGGTTTTCTGCAGATGTGGGATGTGGTTTTTGGGGCTCTGTGTTTTAGGTTTTTAGGGTATAAGGATTTATTAATTTTTGTTTATAAGGGTTCAGTTTTTTCTCTACTTGATGGTTCATGTTTTTATAGTCTGATAACTTAGGTCTCTATGGGGCGGAGAGTTTATGGTTTTCTGGTGATGAGGATTTCTAGATTATTCAGGGAGATTGTTTGTGGTTTTATGGGTAAGAGGGTTTAGGTTTTTCAGGGAATGAGGGTTTCAACACTTTGGGGTTGAGGATTTAGGGTTTTTATGGTTTCAATGTTTTGTTTTTTCAAGGGATTTTGATTTTAGGTTTTATGGGACCCAGGGTTTTCGGTTTTATAGGACTGGGGGTTTGGGAATTTTTTATGTTATGTTTTTGGAGTTTTCTAGGGCTGGTGGTTTGGGATTTTCTATGGATGAGGGATTGGGGTTCTCTATGGGTGAGGGTTTAGTGTTTTCTAGTGCTTATGTTTTGGGGTTTTCTTTTCCTGATGGAATAATATTTTCTAGGAATGAGTGGTTAGGGTCTTCAAGGGTTGATGGTTTAGGGTTTTTTTTTGATTAATGGATTGGGGTTTTCTATGTGCGAGAATTTTGAGTTTTCTAGGGATGGGTTGTATGGATTTCTGGGTCTGAGGATTTAGGGTTTTCTGGTGGATAGGTTTTATTATTTTTTTGGGGGATGAGGGTTTAATGGTTTTTAGGGATAATGGTTTGGGTTTATTTGTGGATATGTGTTTTTTGTTTTCTGGGAACCAGTATTTAGGATTTTATATCGATGTTGGATTGGGGTTTTCATGGGATAAGGGATTACCATTTTCTCGGATGAGGGATTAGATTTTTCTGGCGACGAGGGTTTATTTTATTCATGGGTTTATGGTTTATTGTAATTTTTGGTTGATGGTATAGGGGTTTCTTTGGATGACGGTTCATTAGTTTTTTTAGGTCTGAAGAAATATGGTTTTATTATGATAAGGATTTATGATTTTATATGTTGAGGGTTTACGGGTTTCTAGGGCTGTGGTTTCAGGGTTTTCTGTGGATTAGGGATTACGGTTTACTAGGGTTGAGGATTTGTTCTTTTCTATGGATGAGGGTGTAGGGTGTCATGGGTTGATGTGTTTTTTTATAGGGATGGGATATTGAGGTTTTATAGGGATGATGGTTTATGGATTTTTGGGGATAAGGGTTTTAGTTATTCGATGGTTAAGGGTTTAGGGATTTCTATGGAGAAAGGATTGGGTATTTGTAGGGATGGGGGCTTAGGGTTTTCAAAGGATAATGTTTTTTTGTTTTTTGATACTATGTAATTCGTGTTTTCAGGGTCTGAGGGTTTTGTGTTTTATTAGGTTCAGCGTTTGGGGTTTTCTACGGTTTTGAGTTTTGTTTTTTTATGGGGCTAAGGGTTTGGGGTTTTCTAGGGCATTGTTTTGTGGAATTAATGGGGCTGAGTCTTCAATGTTTTTGGGAGGTGATTGTTTAGGGAATTATGGGGCCTTGGTTTTGTGTTTTTTGGGGATACGAGTTTAGGTTTTTCTATGGGTGAGAGTCTGGGGGTTTCTAGGGATGAGGGTTTAAGACTTTCTTGAGCTTAGGGTTTAGGGTTCTCTAGTGATGAGGATTTAGGGTGTTCTTAGGATTATGGTTTGGGTTTCCTAGGGAATTTGGTTTAGTTATTTCTAGGGATGAGGGTTTTCGTTATTTTATGGTTTTGTGTTTAGGGTTTTATGGGAATAATGATTTAGGGGTTTTTAGGACTCTGGTTTTTGAGTTTTTTTGCGGAAGATAGTTTAGTCTTTTCTATGGATGACAGTTTAGGGGTTTCTAGGAATAAGTTTTTTAGGTTTTCTAGGGATGATGGTATTGGGTTTTCTAAGGATGAGGGTGAAGTGGTATTTGTGGATAATGGTTTTGCGTTTTCTATGCACAAGGTTTGGGGTTCACTAAGCATTATGATTTTTATGTTTTTTAGGATGAGGGATTAAAGTTTTCTAGGGAGAAGGGTATAGGATTTTCTTAGGTTTAGAGATTATGGTTTTTGGTGCTGATGATTTTTGTTTTTCTGGGGATGAGGGTTTATAGTTTTTGGGATAGAAAGTCAACGGTAATTTTAGAATAAGGGAATATTGTACTCTATGTCTAAGGGCGTAGGTTTTTTGGACTAGGAATTAGGGTTTCCTAAGGTTGAGGGTTTATGTTTTTTTTATGAGGGTTTATGGTGTTTTGGGTAACAAATTTTATGGTATTCTAGGATAGAGTATTATGGGTTTTATGGGGACAAGTGTTTCGGGTTTTCTAATGATGAGTGTCCAGTGTTCTCTAGCGATGTGGTTTAGGTTTTATTGGGATTGAGGGATTGGGGTTTTCTAGGGATGAGGGATTGGAATTTTTGTGGGCTATGGGTTTAGGGGATTTTTGGGTCGAGATTTTAGGGGTTTTTAGGTAAGTGGGTTAATGGTTTCTGGGGTGATTGTTTTTGGTTTTCTGTAGAAAATGGTTCCTGGTTTTTTTGTGTTGAGGGTTCTAGGTTTTCTAGGGATGATGGGTTAGGGTTTTTAAGGATGAGGAATTTAGTTATTTTTGGGATATTGGTAGGGTATTTTTTGGTTCATATGTTTTAGGGTTATTTTGGAATTGAGGGTTTAAGGGTTTCTATTTCTAAGGGTTTATAATTTTCTACAAGTGACCAGTCATGATATTTACAGTATCACTAACAGATGGAGGGGTGAATCAATGATTTTATTTCTTTTATGTTTACATGAAATTGAAAAAACTATTTTTCTCTTATTATTGATACCTTTCCCTAATGAAAAACAATTCAAGCACACATCTAAAAGAATAAAATAATTTACAAGGTTCACTATTCAACTAGAATATATACATGCTTCCTATGGTTTGGAAATGATCTGATACAACACAGTCCACTAGAAAAAAAATTCATTTTCATTGGAATAAAATGAGTAGGATATTCCATTTCACTATTGTATCACTATGTAATAAATTCAATATCTTGTGTTCATCTTTTAACACAATTGATTTAATTCACTGTTTTTGTAATAAAACATGTTACTTTGTTTCATTATTAAATTTATAAATTAAATAATGTCAGAAAAATTCAATTTCATTCGCAAAAGATAGTAACAACATAATGTACTTCATAATACAACTCAGTCTGATATCCCAGATTGATTGAACAATATCGAAAATTTGCATCTTTCTAAATATGGTTGATCCATATTTTCTTTATTGAGTAATAGAATAAGGAAATTAGGTAGTGTTTTATTTAAAAGTTTAGTATGTTCTAACGGAAATTTTTGTGACAATGTTAATATTTATATTTGAAAGAATACATTTTTGAATGTAGATAAAGATACATAGTAATATGTTTTGTTATAAAAACTTTGTATTAAATCATTTTTACTAGAAGGATCACACACACTATTGAATTTTTAATATAGATCTACTTGATTGAAATGGAATAGCCTACTTATTATATTCCATAAAAATGGATGGTTTTCTTGTGGATTGTGTGGTATTTGATCATTTCCAAACCATACCAAGGATATAACAATTCTTTTTGAATAGTGATCCTTCATTATTCTTTTGTTCATATGGATGTGTGTCTGGTTTATTTATAATGGAAAGTATATTTAATAGAAGATGAAAGTTATTTAATTTGTATGGGAACATAAAAGAGAAATATGTCACTAATTCTCCCTTTATCCTCTTAGTGATACAACAATTATATTTACTGGGCACTTAAAACTGGTATTAGAGTTGAAGGTTTTCATTACATTTATCTACTGATGTTTTGAA
Organism: Viscum album; assembly: GCA_963277665.1. NCBI lineage: Eukaryota > Viridiplantae > Streptophyta > Magnoliopsida > Santalales > Viscaceae > Viscum > Viscum album. The sequence continues at coordinate 934,465,703 of OY728132.1, forward strand.
AAAAAGTTGGTTGATAATTTGAATTGTGTGAAAAATATAGTTTTCATAGTTTCTGATTGTTTGAATTATCATATATATAAAGAAATAATGTTTTCCTTAAATTTTGGATACATTTTGACTACATCAATGTTTCTCAACACTTCTCATTTCATCTCGATCTGTGTTGAATATTATATGAAATTCTTCTCATCTCTAAATTATTCTTAAAACACCAGACTACTTCAAATATCCCATTCTTATTTTTCTATTTTATTTATTCATTACGATTCTCTGTACCAATATCATGAATCAAAAAAATGAAACCATCCGTATTTCATGATATAGTTTCTTTATTTCGATTCACTGTACCATATGATGAAAATAAGAATCGTATTCCAGATTTAACTCCCCCTTTCCAACACTTTTGGATCTAATTCAAATCTCTTTTTCTAGATCGAAATATGATCTATCCAACTACAATGGGGACAAATATAAAACTATATATTCTTCTTCATATCTTATCGTGACCCATTTGAATAGTAAACAATGTAATTAAACCTATTTGAATGTTTGAATACATTGTTGATAGAGATCTGAATTTATTATATATATATTAAACCACAATCATATCTTTTTATTTACATTCAACATTCCCTAAAAATTATTCCCTTGAGGATTATGATGGCAGACCAGGTCCAATGGACTAGTATCAATTGCTACTACCTCAAAAACTATCATCACATAGAAATATGATACCAATGGATTTTCTGTACAAATAATTCTATATATCATGAATACAAAAGAATACCAAATCTGATGTTACATTTTCAGCATATTCAACTTCATTAACTTCTTCATTCAAAAAATTCTTTGTGTATAATGAATTCCATCATGACTTTGATTACATTTTAGATTATATTGATCATTGTATAACTTATGGAAGAATGTATTGTTACATTCTTGTCCACACATTTCATTCCTTCACATCCTGAATATAATTAGAACGATTATGATTAGACCAAATTTAATTTCTTTCACCATTCCTCCACATTTATTTGGTCAATCTTGTATCATAAGGATTATAAAATAATTATGATCTATGGGAACTCCATGATCACAAAATAATGTTCACAATTACATCGTAGACATGAACACTTTGAATCTTCTCCATTTTGACCAATCCATTCATTCCAGACTCGAGGTGAGTCTGATGAACCTTTTAATTTAGAAAATTTATTCCCAATACGATGGAATTTTATAACCACTTTCAGTCCTATTTTCTTTAATATGGTTATCATTCCCATTTTCTCCAAATAAAAAGTGAGGTGACTTAATTTCTTCTTGAAAATCCTTTACTTCTTAAAATACCTTTGGCAACAAAAGTAAAAACATTATCATGACCATTCGTATAATCTTGGTCCTAACATTGTCTAGGGTTCAGGGTTTAGGGTTACCTAGAGAAAAGGATTACTATTTTCTATGAATTATTGTTTAGGGTTTTTTAGGTATGAGGTTATAGGGTTTTCTAAGGATGATCATGTAGGGTTTTATATGGTCGAGGGGTTTTTGTTTTCTTGCACTGTGGGTTTAGTGTTTTTTTATTTGAGAGTTTAGTGTTTTCTATGGAATAGGGTTTAGGTTTTTCTAGTGATAAGGGTTAAGGGTACTTTGTGGTTGACTGATTAGGGTCTTTTGTAGATGAGGGTTTAGGGTTTTCTAAGGATTAGAGAATTATGATTTTATGGGGATAAGGGTGAATGGATTTCCAGTGTTGAGGGTTTTGGTTTTTATAGGCATGTGGGTTTAATATTTTTTAGGGATGAGGGTTCAGTGGTTTTTTGGGATGATGGTCTGGGTTTTTTTGTGATGTGGGTTTGGGGTTGTTAGGGAACTTAATGATTAGGGACTCATAGTGAACTGGGATTATGATTTAATATTAATGAGGTTTTAGGGATTTCATGTGATGAGGCATTAAAGATTTTTGGGGCTTAGGTTTTTGGGTTTTCTAGGGAAGATGGTTTTGTGTTTTTGGAGGTTAAGGGTATCGAGTATTCTAGGGATGGGTGTTTAGAGATTTTTGGGGATGAGGGTTTTGGGTTTTCTAGGGTTTAGAGTTTAGGGTTTTTTGATCATTTGTGTTTATGGGTTTTTGGGGTTGAGGGTTTAGTGTACTCTCAGGTTGAGGGTTTTTGGTTTTTGGGGCTAAAGTATTGGGGTTTAATGGGGATGAGGTTTTGGGATTTTTTGTGGAAGGGGGTTTAGTGTTTTCTAGTCCTATGATTTTGGGGTTTTTTGGGTATGAAGGTTTGGGATTTTATAGGAATGGGGGTTTAATATATTTTCACTAGTGGGGTTAGGGTTTGTTATGGATGTGGGTTTAGGGTTTTTTAGGGATGAGGATTTAGGGTTTTCAAGGGTTGAGGGTTTTGGGATTTTAAGGGTGAGGTTTTGTGGATTTATGGGATTAATGTTATGTGATTTTCAAGGGACAAGGGTTTGGGGTTTTAAAGGGTTGAGGGATCAGGTTTGTTTTAGGATGAGGGTTTTGGGTTTTTTGGGGGTGAGGGTTTTGGGTTTTCTATGTATAAGTGTTTGAGGTTTTCTAGTGATGAAGTTTTAGTGTTTTGGGGCTAACGGTTAGTGGTTTTCTAGTGATGAGGACATGGACTATTTTACAGAATAGGACTTATAGTTTTTTGGGATAATAGTATAGTGATTTTTTGGGATGTATGATTATGGTATTTTTGGGATTTTGTTTATGTTTTTTTGGGGAAGAGAGTTTTTGGATTTTAGGGGATAGGGATTTAGGGTTTTTTTAAGAGGATGGATTAGATTTTTTTGGGGATAAGGGTTGATGGATTTTGTAGATAAGCGTTTAGGATTTATTGGTGGATAAGGGACTATAGATTTTGGGAGATAAGGGATTGTTGTTTGTTGTGGTTGTGGGATTACGGATTTTGGGGTGGAATGATTACGTTTTTATGGGGCTGAGGTTCTATGATTTTTTGGGGCTGATGGATTAGGGTTTTGGGATTAATGGTTTTGGGGTTTGGGGGATGAGGTATTATGGGCTTTTGGGGCATAATGATTTGAAATTATTGTGGATGATGTTTTACAGGAATTGGGGATAAGGGTTATTATTTTTTGGGTATGAGGGCTTAATTGTTTTGTGGATGTTGGTTTAGGATTTTTTTTGGCCGAGGGGTTTCGATTTTTTGGGCCCGATTGTTTATTATTATTTTGATGTTCGGTTTTTTTAGTGTTGACGAATTAGGGGACTTTCGTATTAGGGATTAAGTTTCTTATGGCTGAGGGTTTTGTTTTTTTTGGGCAGTGTAATTTTGATTTTTTTGGGGATTGAGTGAATAGTATTTTGGGCCTTTGGATTTACTATTTTTTTGGGATGTCGGTTTATGGTTTTTTGGGGCTGAGATTTTAGGATTTTGTAGGGTTGATGGTCTACATTATTTGAAGTTGAGATTTTAGGGATATTTTTGGTTAAGGGTATTGGGATTTTTGGCGATGATGATTTTATGTATTTTGATGATGAGTGTTTCTGGTTTCTGAGACAAAGGGCTTAAAGTTAACTAGGTAAAAGGATTTAGGGTTTTTTGGATGAGGGTATAGGGATTTTCATATTGATGGATTTTTGTTTACTAAGGCTGGGGGTTTGGTTTTTTTTCTGGCTGAGGGTTTAGAGTTTTTTGAAGTAGTGGGTTATGTGTTTTTTTAGGCTGAGGGTTCATGGTTTTTTAGGGTTGAGTTGTGTTTTTTTGGATTAGGGTTTAGAAATTTTATTCTATGTATTTATAAATTTTTTTCGAGGTTTGGGGTTTAAGTTTTTTGGGGGCTTGGGGTTTAGTGTTTTTTTGGGATGTGGGTTTAGGGTTTTGGGGGGATGAGATTTTAGGAGGGATTTTAATGGATGGTGGACAATTTTTTTTTGGGATGAAGGTTTATGGATTCTTTTGGTATGAGGATTTAGGGTTTCATTTGGGGATGAGGTTTTAATATTTTTGTTTTTTTTGTATTAATAAAAATATTAGGAATGTGGATTTGGGTTTTTTGGGATACGAGTTTGGGGTTTTCTGGGGATGGGGGTTTATTGTTTTATGAATTTGGTGGTTTTAGAAATAATGGGGATGAGGAATTGGGGTTTTTTATATATAGGGGTTTATGGAGTTATGGGGGTTGGTTATATAAAAAAATTTGTATCTAGGAATGTGTGGTTTCATTGGGGATGAGTGATTATGGTTTTTTAATGGTGAGGGTTGAGGTTTTTTGGGGTGTGGGTTTAGGGTATTTTTTATTAGGGTTTTGTGTTATTAGGACTAGGGTTAGGGGTTTTTGGGGTTGATGGATTTTTTGATTATTGGGGTTGAGGGTTTGTATATTTTTTTTGGGTTTAGGGTTTAGGGTATTCTATGGATGAAGGTTTAGGGTTTTTGGGGATGAGGTTTTTCTTTTCTTTTTTGTAGATATGAGTTTTCTATGGAAGAGGGATTAGGGTTTTATGAGACTAAGTGGTTATTTTTTTCAAGATAGGGGATTACTATTTTTTTATGTGAGGGATAATGTTTTTTTGTGAGGGTTTTTATGTTTTTTATGAATGTGTTTTTCGGGTTTCTTTGGGAGGAGTGTTTAGTTTTTTCTTGTGATGGTGTCTTAGGCTATTTTGGGGCTAGGGGTTTAGTAATTTTTTGAGGGTTGATTTTTATGTTTTTTAGGGGATGGGGGTTGTTTTTTTTGGGGATGTTGGCATAATTTTTTTGGGTTTATTTTTTAGGGTTTTTTGGCCCTAGTGAACATCTTTTTTGGGATGATGGTTTATAGTCTTTTTGGGAAAAGGGTTCTAGGTTTTTTTGGGAATGATGGTGTAGGTTAGTTTGTGTATGCGGGTTTAGGGTTTTTAATATTTTGTGTCTATGTTTTATTGGGGATGAATGTTTAAGGATAGTAAGGGATGAGTGTATATGAGTTTTGTGGATGAATGATTATGGTTTTTTCTTGTTGAGGGTTTTTATGGGGATGAGTGTTTAGGGTTTCTTTGGGCCAAGTGTTAAACGTTTTTTAGGGTTGTGGGATAAGATTTTTTGGGGTCCAGGTTTACAGTTTTGTGTGTTTTTGGATATAGGGGTTTTGGGAGATGAGTTTTGAGGGTTTATGGGGTTTGGGTTTGACAGTTTTGGGTTGTTTTACAGCTGAGGGTCTCGGGGTTTGGAGAATGGGGGTTCAGGTGTTTTTGGGTATGAGGGTTTCAAGGATTTTATGGGCGAGGGTTTAGGGTTTTTAAGGGTAGGGGGTATTTCAATTTTTTTGGGTTGAGGGTTTAGGATATTAGTTGGATGAGGGTTTTAGGGGTTTATGGGGATGAGGGATTCTGTATTCTTGAGGATAAGGTCTTAAGATTTTTTGGGATGTGGGTTTAATGGTTTTTGGGCCCGAGGGTATTGGGTTTTTATGGATGAGTGTTTTTGGTTTTTTTGGATGAATGTTTAGGAATTTATGGTGATGAGGAATATGATTTTTTTGCTGAGGTTTTAGTGTTTTTTGGGGCGGCGGGATTATGGTTGTTTCTTGCAGAGGGATTAGGGGTTATTGGGTTTGGGGGTTTATTGTTTTCTGGAACTAAGTGTTTATTGGTCTTTTATGAAGAGGATTTTGGATTTTCATGGGATGAGGGTTTATGGTTTTTGGTGGATAAGTGTCTACTATTTTTCGGCTAGGTGTAGTGTCTTAGTTTAGGGCCGATGTTTTATTTTTTTAGCGATATGGTTTTATTGTTTTTTTTGGGAAGTCTGTTTAGTGTGTTATGGGGGTTAATGATTTTTGGTATTTTTTTATAAGTTTTTAGTGTTTATGGTTCATAGGATGTAAGGTTTTTTGGGGGATATCATTTAGGGATTTTTAAAAAGAAGATGATGTAGGGTTTATATGGATGAGGGATTAGGGTATTTTTGCGATATGAATTTAGGGTATTTTGGATAAATTGGTTTAGGGTATTTTGGGGCTAAGGGTTAATATTATTTTTGGGGAAGGAGTATTTTAGATATTTGGGGATGAGGGTTTAGAATCTTTTGAGGCTAAGTGATTAAGGTTTTGTTGATGAGGTTTTATAGTTTTTGTTTTGGATAAGGGTTTTCTATTTTGCAGTGGGTACGTTTTTTGGTTTTCTAGGGATGAGGAGAAAGAGTATTTTTAGGTTCAGGGATTAGGTTTTATTTGGGACAAAGGGTTTTTAATTTTCAATAACTGAGAGTTTACCAATTTTTATTGTTGAGGGTTTAGAGTTCATTGCGTTGAGGGATTAGGGATTTTTAAGGCTGAAGTTAAAGTGTTTTATAATTCGGGGTTTGGGTTTTTTGGGGATGATGTTTCAGGGTTTGTTTGAGATTATAGTCATTTGGGGTGATTTATTAGATATTTATGGGGGAGATGGTTCATGAATATATGGGATTATGATTTTAGGTGTTTTGGGGAAATAGGTTTAGGTATTTTTTGGGATGATGGATTTTTGAATTTTAGGGATCATGTTTTTAGGTTTCTGGGGCTGAGTGTTGTGGTTTTTTACGAGGGTTTAGGTTATTCTAGGTCTAATAGTTTTTGGTTTTCTAGGTTTGAGGGATTAGGGTTTTCACATGATGAGAGATTAGGGTTTTCTTATGTTGGGGGATTAGGGTTCATGGGGTTGTAGTTTTATGGTTTTCTAGGGAAGAGGTTCAGGGTTTTGTAGGGATGGTTGTTTAGGGTTTTCTGGGGTGGATGATTTTCTGTATTTTATTATTGAGGCTTTTGGGATTTATGTGGATTAATGTTTTGGGGTTTTTTTTAATTATTTGGGGTTTTTTGGGGGATGAGGGTTTAGGGGACTTTGGTGTTGATGATTTCAGATTTCTTATATTGGAGGGTTTCCAGTTTTATTGCAATAATGGATTTAGTTTTTTTCAAGGCTGAGGGTTTAGTGGTATTGGGGGTTGGGGTTTTTTGTTTTTTGGGGCTGATGGTTTTTTTTATTTTTTGTGTAGGGGGGTTATGATTTTATTGGAATGTGGATTTCGGTGTTTTTATGGGGGTCTAGTTTGTTTCTACTGTAGGTATTCCTTTTTGGGTCTGTGAGTTTAGGGTGTTTTGGGGAAATTGGTTCATCAGTTCTTGTTTATGAGGGATTATGGTGTTTTTTTAGATGAGGTATTAGGGTATTTTTGGGGATGAGTATTTTTGGTTTTTTGGGGATGAGGGTTTATGGTGTTTTAGGTAGGGGGATTAGTGTTTTTTTGTTAGGGTTTTAAGGATTCTTCGGGTCTATGGGTATAAGGTTTTTTTGGGCATGTTTGGTTATTCCAATTAAAGTTGAGGTTTTTTGTAATTCCAATAATGGGTGTGTAGGTTTATTTGGGCTATAGGATTAGTGTTTCTTTGGGGTCAGGGGTTTAGGTTTTTTATGGACTTGGTGTGTGTGAGTTTTTTGGGTGTGGTTTTAGAGTTTTTGGGGGTAATGGTTTTGGGTAATTTTGGAATGAGGGTTTAATATTTTTTGGGGAGTAGAGTTTTGTGTGTTTTGTCAGTAGTTTTAGTTATTTATTTGGATTTTAGGTATTAGTATTTTTTACCGCATGAATTTAGGGTTTTTTACATAGGGTTTTAGGGTTTTGGTGGGATGAGGCTTTTGGGTTTTACAGGGATGAGATTTTAGAGTTTTTTTAGAGAGTGTGTATAGAGTTTTGTAGGGAATCATGGTTTTGTATTTTCAGGGATAATGGGACATGGTTTTTAAAGAATAGGGTTTTTGGTTGTTGGGGATGAATATTTGGGGTTTTTAGGGCACACATTTTATGGTTTTTTAAGGAATAGTGTTTGGTTTTGTTGTTGGGATGAGGTTTTAGGTTATTTATGGGATTATGGACTAGGGTTATTAGGAATGAGGGTTTTGTGTTTCTTGGGATAAAAAATTAGGGACTTTTGATATAAATATTTATCATTTTGTTGGATATAAGTGGTTATGGTTTAATGGGGATGGGGTTTTATGGTTTTTTGGGGTTGAGGGTATACATATTTTTTGGGATGAGGGATTATAGAGTTTCAGGAATATGGTTTTAGGTTTTTTTGGGATATGAAATTATTGTATTGAGGGGATTGTCTCTTAGGGAATTTTGGGAATGTGGGTTTTGGGGTTTTTAGGCTAAAATATTATGTTGTTTTTTGGTTGAGTATTTTGGGTTTTTTAGGGCTGATGGTGTACGGTTTTTCTGTGATGAGGGTTTTCAGTTTTTTAGGCTTGGGGGTTTAGGTGTTTTGGGGTTTTAGTGTGTATTTATTTTGGGGGTCAAGGGTTTAGGGTTTTGTAGGCTGAGAGATTACATATGTTTGGGGATGTATGCTTAGTTTTTTATGGATGAAGGATTATTTTTTAAGGAAGATGGTTTAGGGTTTGTATAGTGATTATTTACTGTTTTTGGGACTATGTGTTTATGGTTTTTTGGGCATGAGTGTTTATGTTTTTTATTAATAGGGTTTAGAGCTTTTTAGGGATGGGTAATTAGGGTTTTATTTGGTGATGAGGGTTTAGTGATTTTTGAAGGCTGAGGGTTTATGTTTTTCTGGGGATTACGGTTTATGGTTATTTATTGATGTGGGTTTAGGTTATCTTTTCATCTAAGGTATTAGGGTTATGGGGGGATATGGGTTTAGGGATTTTTGGTGTTGAGGGTTTTGGGTTTTTTGGGGATAAGGGTTTATGGTTTTTTGGTGATAATGGTTTAGAATATTTTTGGTGATGAGGGTTTATGTTTTTTTATGGCTATCAGTTTAGGGTTTTTGGGATGAGGGTTTATGGTATTGTGGATATGATGTTTTAATATTATTTGGGGATAAGGATTTATGTTTTATGGGGGCTAAGGATATAGTTGTTTTTGGAAGAGTGTTTAGGATTTTTTGTTTCTGAGTGTATTTTTTTTAGGATGATGGTCTTGTGTTTTTTTTGTGAAGAGGTGTATGGTTGTTTTGGATGAGTTTGTAGCGTTTTTTTTCTGGAGATTTATTGTTTTTTTGGGTTGAGGGACTATGTTTTTTTGTGGAAGAGGGTTTAGGGTATTTTGGAGATGAGGGTTAAGGGTTTTTTAGGGCAGTGAGATTTGGTGTTTTTTCTGTTGATGGATTAGTTTTTTTTATGATAGTTTATGTGGTTTTGGGGGTTAGGGATTAGTTTTTTACGGGATGATGGAATAGGTTTTTTAGGGATGAGGGTTGAGGGACATCTTGGGATGATGGATTAGGTTGTTTAGGTCTGAGGGATTTGGGATTTTTTTGGATGAGTTTTTAGGATTTTTTAGGATAGAGTTGGATGAAATTTTTCGGGCATAGGGTTTAGGGTTTTTTGGGATTAGGTTTATAGTTTTTTTACAGATGGTATAGTGTTTATAGTGATGAGGGATTAGAGTTTTTTAGTGATTATGGTTTTGTCTTTTTGGGGAAGGAGGTTTAGGTTTTTTTGGTGTTGAGGATTTAGTGATTCTTTGGATGAGGGTTTAGGTTTTTTAGTGCTTAGGTTTTATTGTTTTTGGGGGGATGATGTTGTATGGGTTCTTTTGGATTGAGTGGTTTGGGTTTTTTTGGGTTTAAGTTTTAGGGTTTTTCTGGATGAGTGTTTTTTGATTTTTGGTGATAGGTATTAGGATTTTTGTTTGGCTGTGGGTTTAGGGTTTTTTGGGGTATATAAATATATGTACTAGTTTCGAAGAACAAAAAGTTCATTGGGGATTCAAAATAAATTACAGACCAATTATTATTCAAATTGAACTAGCTCACACTTTTTGGCATCCATAATAGTGGTGGGACACAACACACTACTTTTGGGGGCCATATTAACATATCCAGAGGGGAATGGATGGAAATTTTTAAAAGTGCATTAAAATGATAGGTAATATGTATAAATGAATCATTATGAAGTAATATCACTACATTAGTTAGTGGGGTCATTCGTAATCGTGGAAGAGCTATTTTGGTGATTTTTATATAACCATTGAATCCCTCTATTCTGTGTATTTTATTTTGGGTCTTTACTGTCTCATTATTTGGTCTTCATAATTTATTCTCAATACTTTTTAATGGCCACACATGAATCCTATTAATTTCAAAGCATATTGTTCAACTTTCATACATTAGACTCTTCCATTTTCCGGAAATTTGAGGTGTATCTCCCTTAATAGTGATTTATACTTTAATATTGGTGAATCCTTGGGTTTTAGAGTTACCTTTATGTAATTTTCATTTTTCTACATTTAATTTTTCCATCATAAATTACTCATTTTATTCTTCTGGTGAAAAATAAGTTCGGTATCTGTGTTGTGGTTCCTTCTAGTAATTTCTAAAAAAAATTTCTTATTAATCTCTAGTGAAAATAATTGTCTACCATGTATCTCAAGACAAAATATTCTACTCCACTGACACATGCCTATAATAGAGAATGGACCAAAGCAATTATATTTTTTCTAGTGTAGCACAATGGCTGTCCAGCGTAGTCTCTATTGGGGAGCCTCCTCAATGTAGTAAACTATATCTAATGCATCTATTATATCTCTTTTTTTTGTTTATTATATAAAAGTGATGGAAATATATATGGGTTTTTTATTATTTCAAATAATGACATGTAAAATGATAATTTTAACTATCTTGTAAATCTATACAGAATGAGAAAATAAGAAATAACATGGTTTGGGGGTTTGTTTAATGTTCAATCATTATTGTCTTTTTTTTTGTTTTTTTTTCATTTTGTTAATCCAATCATGAAATCTCTTATTTTTACTTTTATTCATTTTTTAGAAATTGTGGAATATCGTTGAATGTCTGAGCACACTCAATTCCTAATCCTCCTATAATCTATGTGATGACAAACCATTTTATACGATACATTATCTTCCAGAACCTGGTTTAATAAAATACATTTAATCCATTTATTTTCTCAACTTCAATGTCTGAATAACTAACCAATGGATAGAGGTAAAATGATTAAATAAAGTAATAGAGATATTTTGAGTTTCATTTCATCGAAGGCAATCACAACATCAGTTACATTAGCCTTACCTGTGCATACTACTCAATTCTATCAACAAACATCCAATTAAACATTAAAAAAAATTCATGATCACCTTCACCACCCCCATCCAAGTATGAGTTTCAACCTCTCATTTCTGAGAGTAAGTGATTACTTGGTTGAATGGGTGGAAGATGAGATAGAGAGAGAGAGAAAGAAATGAAGAAAAGTGGATGGTGAAACCCAAATGCATGGATTAATAAAACTAAAATTAAAAATACAATTTTAAAAAAATAAACAAAAATTGAAATGAAAAAAAATTAGGGTGGAAGAGAGGAGTAGTAGTGATCTGTGCCTGGTGGGATTTCTACTAGGTTTTGGGTGTCGAGGACCTCCTTTTACAGGAATAATTCTTCCTTCAACACTTTTCATGTTGTTGGCCCATTAAATTTCTGATTCACTTGTGTCCCCTTAATGAATTTTGTTCAAAAATTCTTTTCCCGTTCACCCTCCAAATTTTAGATCATTTGGCCACCGAATGTATGAGTAATGAATTTTTCATTGGCAGTTTTGTTTTGTGGATAATGGTTCCAAGAAGTATCCTCCAAAAGTAAAACATCCAAAGACAACCTTAATATCTCCAAAAATTCCTCGAATTAATTTTAATGGAACACCATTATGACCTTGTTATATCCCATGCGTAATAAACTTAATTAAAGGAGGTTCGAACGAGATGTGATTTTTTATGGTGGTGGGGTCCACAATGTTCTCCCTAAAAAATCATCAACTTCATGATTTTTTAAGGTATCCAGATGCCCAAATCATCCCCTGGTTCAAAATACAATGTTGGAGGAAATAAAAAACGGATTCTACAAAAAATTGAATCACTAAATATAGAATTATATTTTTCAATAAATGACTAAAATAGCCTTGACGTAAAAATATACAAAAAATCCAGAATTAAGCACTGTCTATTATTTAGACCATTGTCAATCTAAAATTCAAATTACCCAATATTTTTTTAAAACCGGTATATACATGGGGTTATCCTTCAAAAATTTAAAAAAAATTCATTATTTGATTAAAAATATGCACAAATATTTTCCCTTCCAAATACCCCCACAAATAAACCATGCTTGTCCTCAAGAATAAAATCTCAACATGAAAATTCTGAGGATACCAATGTTACCAATATTCAAATTCCAGTGCAAAAAATTAAAAAAAATCAATGTGAAATCAATCAATCAAAATTTTAATTAAAACATCAATTTATTTTCCAATTATTCAAAGTAAAAACAAATTCACATATTTTACTTTTTCCCATTGAAAATTGATGGAACTTATCCTTCCATTCATTCAAGCTCCTTGATTCCTTATTATTAAACATGAAAAGTCATCATTTAACTCACTTTTGATTCATCTCTCTCATCACTCATGATAAAATTCATGTTGAGTTATTACCATTTCGTGAGAACATGCTTCTTATCACTAGTTTTGAAAATCAACTACATTCTCCACATTGTAAATACCAAAGACACAAAAAATCATGAAGGCTTGCATTAAAGGTTCCAATGACTCTGAGGTTTATGTTTCTTTGGATTTTATTCTTAAAAACATAATTATCAAGGAGGAGATTTATCTCTTAAGTACGATTAATTATATTAAAAAGTGTAATGAAATTCTTCCCTTCAAAGTAGCAACACCCACTTCCCAAATATCGAAGTATGGTCGTGATAAAACTATGCATAATGAATGATTTGTGCACCCTCTTGATTTTTTTTACTTTGTACTTTTTTTATATTTTATAAATTTATGGTTAAATAATAGCTGTCATATATCACCTAACCACATATGATCAGAAGATCATCCATTTGGAAAATGGTGCTTTTTGGTTCTCCCAAATCACAACCCATTTTTCTCATTTTTTGGTTATTTCTGTCATTTTTTCCATTTTTTTAAATTCAAGTGGGGAAAACAATAGCGTATAATGATTTATTCCAAAAACATTTATGATTTACACAATAATACTCCCACATTATATCCTTAAAATGTATATTATCATGTCCCCCACGATACCATTTAACCCCACACATTATCTTTAAAATATAATAAAAAAATTAAGAGGAGGGTAAGAATGGATAAAAATGGCTTGTATTATGGCGCATCCCTATAATGGTCATTCATAGTCTCTATGGGATAAAATAAGGATTGATTAAAATGTGGTATTTTATAAAAAAATATCTTCTCAAAGGATGCCTAAATTATTTTAAATGTTTTTTTTCATAGTCATAGATTTGAAAAGTTTCAATACATGTTCTGGTCTATTACATGTCCTAGGATCACTCAAGACATATGGTCATTAATAAATAAAAAGTACTTGGTCTATAAATCCTCTCAGGAATGAGACCCGTGATTTGTTGAAATCACTCAAGACATGACTAATATTAATACATATATTCACAAGAATTTCAAAATTTCAAATCATGAAAGATGGTTTTGGAACGTCATTTATATGAATAAATTATTTCATTCATATCAAGGGTCATCATATAAATATATATACTTCATATTTAAAAATTCAATTCTCCATTTCAATCATTTAGTCATATAAACATTGAAATCTATGACATGAAATCATTGTGTTCCTTAGAAAATCATGTCTTCTATATTAGTCGAGTAAAGCATAATTCAAGTTTGGGAATGCAATATTATCTTTAAAGACCAATATAAGTTGTGGAAAAAATGTAGAGAGTCTAAAACAAAAAACACTACAAATAAACTTCCTTTTACCATGAAACATAGTTCTTCCCCTTCACTATCTGGATATTACATCTACCATTATGATCCTATAAAAGAAAAAAACTCAATTAAGAATAAGGATCTTTTCATTTAAGACCAAAGAAAGATAGAGGGAGTGGGCTGCATGCTATACTACTTCTATGAAAATAAGTTGACATCTAAATTCCTTGAAATAATGTATAAATAAATCTTGGTATGATCCCCCGTGTAGGAATATAATTTTTTACTGCCTCTGGAGGGTAGTACCAATTTTTATTCAATGTTATATGGTGGATGAAGCTTCTTTGATTTTAACCACTACATGTGGTTTTTCCCAGATTGTGCATCATCCTTCTGGGTGAGGAATGATCTACGGATAGAGTACACTAGATCCCCACCCCATTCACAATGATGTATTGCTTTCATGGTGGGGGTAGGATGATGTATGAACTATTCTATTTCTTGGTTTCTAATTTTGAAACATCTTCTTCTCTATCTAGTGGTTTCTCAAGGTATGCTACATCAAAGAATATTAAAAGGTAAAGTCAAAGTGCAATTCTATTTGAATAAAAAACATGAAGTATTAAGATCAAATTATTATCTGTTGAAGTAAGAAACGTTTGACATGGTTTCCATAAGAAGATCTACTATTGTCTCATCATGAAATTCATTCAAAAAATATTCAACATGTCTAGGGAGCTTCATATGTTCCATAGAAGGTGCACATCAAGGCGGTTCTTCATCCTCTAAGGCATAGAAATGATTTTATGATTCTGTATAATCAAAACAACAAAGGGTGTGGTACAATTAAAAATCAATAAAATCATAAGATATAGGTTCAATTAAATGTTCAAATCTATATGTTTGTTCATCTTAAATCTTTTCCTTAGTGATAATTGCCCCTTTGAGTAAGCTCTATGATTATGGAGGCAGGTAGTAGGGCTCCTCCATCTTAACATCAAATTCTACCGCATGGGTAGTTTCTTCCTTCAGTGGTATGGGATCTTCTTCTTTGTATTTTATGGTGAGATCAAGCAGTTCCTCACATTTAGGTATGAATTGATCCAGTCTTTGTTGATCTCCCACTTGTAATTCAACAGGTATGCCTTCCTCTTTTTCCACCTCATGTTCTTGTTCCAGCTCTTGGATGGGTTTCTCCATTATTTCACGAACATAATCAAACACTCATTCATCTTTTCATGTTAGTTTTTCAATGATTCTCTATGTTCTTTAACCTAATGACTTCCAAAATAATCTTGTTGTTGTTGATGTTGCTCCACCTTTGAGTAAATTTTCCATTCATAATAATCTGAATTTGAATACATCATGGAAGTACATTTTTAGTTTTTTTATTAAAATTTTTAAAAAACATAATATGTGAAAATACAAAATTTAAATGAACTATTCATTATCTCCTAGAAAACGATGCTAGTTTTGACGCACGCCTGTCATAGGGCATGGAAAAAAGAAATTATATTTTGCCCAGTGCAGCATTGCAGCTGGCCAGGGTTGTCTCTCTTGAGGAGCCTTCTCAATGTAGTTCACTTAATTATCTAATTAACTTATTTTATCATTTTTTGTGGTTTTGTTTTTTTAAATTAAGATGATGAAAATATTTTTGGGTTTTGGATTTTTTAAAATAATGACATGTAAAATGATAATTTAAACTATCATGAAAATCTAAACAGAATGAGTTAACAATACCGAACATGGTTTTGGGGGTTGGATTAATGTTCAATTATTATTCACATTTATATATTTTATATCAGAATGTAAATAAAAACATTAAATATCATGTTTGAAATAGAATTCATTATTTAGAAATTGTGGAATATCATTGAATTCCCACGAACTCTCAATTCCTCATCCTCCTATAATCTATGTTGATGACACACCTTTGTCTAGAATGTTTCATCTTCAAGGACCTAGTTCAATCGAATCCATTTAATCCATTGTTTACCTCAACTAAAATGTGCGAAGAACTAGTCAATGGAGAGAGGGGGAAAAATATTAAATAAAATAATAGAGATAGGTTGATTTTCATGTCATCGTAGGCAGTCACAACATCGGGGACATTCACCTTACACGTTCATGATACTCAATTTTATCTACAAACATAAAATTAAACATTAATGAAAATTCATGATCACCTTCATCTCCCCACTTTCCAACTCTCAGGGTCGGCCTCCCATTTTAGAGAGTAAGTGATTACTTAGTGGAATTGGTGGAAGAGGAGAGAGAGATAGAGAGAGAAATAAATGAAGAAAAGTTGGTGGAGAAACACAAATGCATGGATTAGTAAACGAAAAATTAAAATTTAAATTTAAAATAAAATCGAAATTAAAATAAAATAAAAATAATAAATGAGTTGGGAAGAGAGAATTATTAGTGACCCGTGCCTCGGTTGGATCCCTCCTTGGTTGTGGGTGTTGAGCAGATTATTTGGGAAGGAGGTGAGGGCCTCCATTTATAGGAAGAATTATTCTTCTCAAACATTGCGTGTTGTTGGCCTTTTAAATAGTTGATTCATGAGTGGAACCCTTCATGATTTCTTTTAATTTTTTGGACGTTAACCATCAAAATTTGACATCATTTGGCCACCTGATGTATGAGTAATGATTTTTTCATTGGTGAATTCTTTTTTTGGATGAAGGTTCAAGAAGCTTCCTCCAAATGTATAACATCCGATGGAAATCTTAAGGATTTCAAAACCCATAAAATTAATTTTAAAGGTGCCCTTATGTTTTCTCATTATATTCATTGTGGAATAACATTAATTGAAGTTGTGTATGCTGAGATGTGGTTCCATTACGTTGGTGGGGTCCACACTATCCTCTAATAAAAATCATCATCTTTATTTATTTTTAAGGCCTCGAGATTCCTGAATCATCCCGTGGTCCAGAAGACAATGTTTACAAAAAATAAATTTTCTAAAAAAAATCACTCAATTTGGAATTATATTTTTTGATAAATGATTAAAACATCCTTCATGTAAAAATATGTTAAAAATCCAGAATTAAGAACATTCCATAATTTTGACCAATTTCATTCTAAAATTCAAATTACCCAATATTTTTATAAACCAATTAAATGCATCGGTTTTATCATTGAATAATATTAAATAATTATTCATTATTTGATTATATAAATGAACATAAATTTTCTCTGTCAAATTCACCCACAGTTAAACCATGCTTGTCGCCAAACATAAAATATCTACATGAAAATTACAGGACACCAATATTACCAATATTCAAATTGCAATGCATAAAAATCAAACAATATTTGATGTCAAATAAAAATTTCATAAATATTAATAAAAATATATAATGTTCCATTTTTAAAGTAACAAATAATTTCAATATTTTAATTTTTCTCCTTTGGAAATTGATGGAACTTCTCTTTTCATTCATCCAGTCTCCATAAATCATTATTATTAAACATGCAATGTAATTATTTACTTACTTTAGACTCTTTTCTCTCATAAATCATGATACAATTCATGTATAGTTATTCTCATATAATGAGAAAATGATTCTTATTCATAGGCTTTAAAATGAACTATATCCTCCACTTTGTTAATACAAAAGACACATAAAATCACGAAGTCTTTCAATAAAGGTTAAATGAATTTGAGGCATATGTTTGGTTGGATTTGATTCTTTAAAAAGTAAGGTTCAAGTGGGAGAATTATAAATTAAGTACAATGAATGATATCAAAAAGTTTTATTAAATTCTCTGTTTCAAAGTAGCCACACCAACTTTCCCAAAACACAAAGTAAGGTCATGATCAAATTATGCATAATTAATGATTTGTGCACCCTCTTGAATATTTTTTTACTTTTGTACTTTTTTTTATTTTTGTAATGTTATGATTAGATAAAACCTCACATCCATCACCTAACCACATACGATCTAATGATCATTGGTTTGGAAAATGGTGATTTTTTTCCGCCCAAATCACAACCCATTTTTTATTTCTTTGGATCATTTTGTCAATTTTCTGATTTCTTTAAATTCAGGAGGTGAAAACAATAGATTATAATGAATGATTCAACAACATTTTACAATTACCACAATAATACACCCACACTTATTATATACAATGTATATCATCCTATCCACCATGATACCCATTACCACCACACTTTAACTTTTAAAATATCATGAAGATACTAAGAGGAGGGTTGGAATGGATAGAAATGGCTACAAACATGGATCATCCCAATAATGGTCATTCATGATATCTATTATCTAAAATAATGATTTATTAAAAGGAGGTATATCAATGAAAAGTATCTTTTCAAAGGATGCATGTTTCATTTTAAATGTGTTTTTGGACAGTCATATATTTGAAATTTTCAATACAATTTATTATCAGTTACATGCCCCACGATCACTCGAGGAATATGCTAAGAATAAATAGTATGTACATGGTCTATAAATCTTCTCTGGAATGAGATATTTGATTTGGGACAATCACATAAGACATGATTAAAAATAATAAATCAATTCACATAAATTTCAGAAATTCATATCATCAATGATCATTAGGGAATTTCATTTATGCGAATTATTTAATTCATTCAAATAATGGGTCATAATTTTAATATATATGAATCATATTTAAAAATCCAATTCTCCATTTCAATCATTATATTCATATCAACATTGAAATCTAATAAATGGAGTTAATGATTTCCAAAAGAACTCATGTCTCCTAGATTAGTCTAGTAAAGAATAATTCATGTGTAATAATGGAATGTTATCTTTAAAGATCAAAACATGTTGTGGAAAAAAATATAGAGAGTTTAAAAGATAGAACACTAAAAATGAACACCATTTTCCCATGAAACCCTCATCCCCAAAATATGATAAATTTTTATCCTTAAAAGACACCTAATTATCACCACAAAAAACCCCTAATCCTAAATCCATAGAAAACAAAAAAATCTATTAACCAGAAACCCTTAACCATCAGCCTATGAAATCCAAAAATCCTTATCCCTAAAAGAACAAATTCCCTTAGTCCTAGAAAACCATAAATTTAATTCCTCAGAAAACCCTAAACCTTCATCACAAAATGATCCTAAACCCATAGTTTGGAAAAAAACTATACCCTAAAACCTATAAAATAAAAAACAATTAGGTCCATAATACCTTTACAACTCAGCCCTAAAAGTCTCTAAATTGTTGTCTAAAAAACAAAAATATTCAAGCACATAAAACCCCAATTACTCATCCACATAAGTCCCTAAACCCTAAGCCCCATAAAACACTAATTCTATACCCCTAGATAAAAAAACCATTATCCCCTAAAAATAGTCATTGATAGAAAACACCAAACACTCATCCAAAGATGTTGAAGATCTTTCACCATGATTATAAAATTATATTCCGAGTTCCAAAGACAGTAAACTATTACGATCCATGTGTGTGTGTTTTTGTTATGTACTAAGTATTCCGCAAAAGTAATGTAATGTCCATGTACATCAAGCTTCGGGTCTCTACAATTTAATTTAAAATTAATAGCCCTGTTGAGAAAACGTGTTTTAAAAGATAAAACTTTGCAAAAGATTGAAGTGTTTTTACTTATGAATTCAGTGTAAAATTAATGCTAATTAATTAAATTATATTAAATGGTAAAAATATATTCTATTTATACTTTAAAATCAGTCAATATTATAATTTAATCATATAAATTATTTTGATGAAATAAGTTGTTTTTAATTAAAATTTATCGTATTTTTACTATTTATAAAAATAAGAAACTTATCAGAAAAATATCAAAATTTTATCCAAAGTAAATTTTTATATCCTGATTCAAAGGAAAAATTATAATTTGTCAAATTGAACTTATATACATGTCAAAAACCAAATTTAATGTCGGTGCGCCATCAAAAGGCGGCAACACTGCATTTTTTGAAAAATACTTATTTTACCCGAAAATTTTATTTTGTCCTCATTCCATGTTCTATAAAATCCTTATGATGAATAATAATGCTATAAAATTCAAAATCTTGTTTATACTATTCCTAATGGCTAGTTTATAATAGTATTATAACCATATATTGTTGTTTAGTGAAACCTGGTATTGCATACAACACACGCTATCGAGGAAGGTCGTGATTGCGTGTAATGCAAGCCATGTTAGGGTTGCATGTATTGCAAGACTCCTTTGTTGTTGAGTATAAAAAAATCCAAACATATTTCATTTATTCATTGAATATATATACATATATACACTCTATGTTGCGTAGAATAACCACTATCAAACAAACATGAAATTGTGTGTAACACGATCTAAGATTAGTGTTGCGTATACTGCAAGCAAATACGGTGTTCCGTATAGTGCATGATAATCTTGGTGTAGTATACAACCGAATATAAGAAAGAAATTAAAAATAATATATCTGATAAAATATCAGGGTGTTATAATAAACACCCCTAATACCTCAAAAGGAAAACACTGTGTAATCATGAACAAAAATCCCTAAAATCTTAGCCTGAAAAACCAATAAACCCATAGACAATGAAATTAATCCCACAACAAAAAAATCACTAAAACTGAATCCTTGAAAACACTAAAACTTCAACCCTAAGAAAACCTAAACCCTCTTCCCCAAAATCCATTATTCGTTACCCCCCAAGATCAAAATACTCTACCCCCAAAATCCCTAACCCGTCATACCCAAAAAAACCCAATAACATGATCACCAAAAACCCCTAAACCCACAACATGAAATAACCAAATGCATAAACCCCAACATCCTTATACCCACAGCCCCAAATACTATAATCCCATAACACCAAATAAACAGAAACCGTTATCCCAAAAAATACTTACACCAAGATCCCCCAAAACCATAATGCATCATTCAAAAAAAAAACCTAAACCCTTATCTTAAAATAACCCTAAACCCTCACCCCAAAAAATCCAAAGCACTCAATCAAAAAAAACCTTAACCCTGAGCCCCAAAGAAACCTTTATTCCATAACTCCCCAACCAAAATTCCCTCATCCCCAAAAAAACCTAATCTATCATCCCTAAAAAAACCAACACCCTCAGACCCAAAAACCCTATAATCCAAACATTAAAAAACCCTATATCCTTATTCTTGAAAAATTATAATCTCATAGCCCCTCAAAATACCCGAATCCTCATCCCCAAAAAACCATAAACCATTAAACCTGAAAATACCAAACCCACAGCCCCCCAAAAACCTAAAACCTCACACACAAAAACCTTGAACCATCAACACCAAATAACCTAACACCTAATCCTTAAATTACCTCAAGCCATCATCCACAAAAAATATAAACATTGTCCCAAAATAACCCTAAACTATCAGCCCAAAAAATCCTACACCATAAGCCTAAAAAACCCAAAACCCTTTTCCCCCAAAAATGCTAAACCCTTATCCTCAATAACCCTAAACATTCATCACAAAAAAACTCTAAACCCTAAATAATAAAAAAACTAAACCCTTCACCTTAAAATTCAATATACCCTCAGCCCCAAAAAACATATACCCTCAGTACCAAAAAAACCTAATCCTTTAGACCTAAAAAATATGAATCAATCTGCCCCAAAAAAAACCCTAAACCCACACCCCCAAAAATATTACAACCCTTAGCCACAAAAAAACACTCTGACCGAAAAAACCTCTCCACAAAAACCCCTAAACCCAAAAAACCAATTCCCATAAACTCTTATCCCTCAACCCCCCTAAATAGTCATCTCCAAAATCCCTAAAACCACTTCCCTAAAAAACATTAAACCCTTAGCCCCCAAGTCCCCTAAACACTCAACCTCACAAACACTTAAATTCGCAGCCCCAAAAAACATGAAAACCCATCCCAAAAAACCTAAACACATAACCTCAATAAACCCTAAATCGTTATCTCCCCGAAATAGTAAAGCCTCATCCCCGAAGAACCCAAAAACAATACCCCTAAAAAACCTCTAATACCTCATCCCATAAAATCCTTACAAATCAAACCAAAAACCCCAAAACCCTCATCCCCAAAAAACACTAACCCTACACCCCCAAAATACTTAAACACTCTTCTCTAAAGTCCATTAAACCCTCAGTCCTAAAATAACCTAAATATTTTGTCCTTAAAACCCCTAAACCGTTATCCCCATAATTCTCTGAACCCTAAACCCAAAAAAACTAGAACCCTCAGTGCTGAAAAATACTAATCCCATAGACATAAAAAATTACTATACCCTCATACCAAAATACACTAAAACATTATCTAGATAGCCATATAAACCCATATTCAGAAAACACATAAACCATTAGTCCATAAGGTCCCCCAGGACACTCATCCGTAAGACCCCTAAAACCTTATCCCAACTAACCCCTAAACACCCATCCCCCATAACCCTAAATGATCATCCCTAAAATTCCTTAAAACCACACCCCCATACACCTAAACACCCATACCTTAAAATACCTAATCCATCATCCCTAAAAACCCCATAACCCTCCGTCCCCATAGACCCTATACCACTTCTCCAAAAAAAACCAATGCACTCATCCCCAAAACTACAAAACCCTCATCCCAAGAACATATAAACCCCTTTCCTAGAAAACACAATACCATGGTCCTAAAAATATATAAACCATCATCCCCATAAATAAGTAGTCCCTCATCACCTGAATACCCCATACCCTCATACCGAGAAATCGATAACCCCACATCCCCCAAATATCAATTCCCTCAACCCCCAAAACCACTAAACACTCACAAAAAACCCTAAACCCTAAGACCTATAAAATTATAAAACCTCATCCACAAAATAACATTAACCCTCTTCCCCAAGCCTCATAATCCTTCAAAAAAAAACCCCACACCCCCTATCTAAAAAACCCTAAACCCACTACCCAAAAAACTAAAAAATATCATCCCTAAAAAACAGTAAACCCTCTGCTGAAACAAACCCCAAACCCCCATCCCCAATATACTATAAACCCTCAGCCCCAGAAAACCCTACATCGTCATCCTGAAAAATCCCAAAACCCTCATCCGTAAACAAATTAACCACTCATCACTAAAAAATTCAACCATAGTCCCAAAAAACCCTGAAACCCTCAACACTTAAAATCATTAAACCCTAATCCCCAAGAAACCATGAACCTCCATTTTCAAAAACATTTAAACACCCACACTGATAATAAACAAAACAACATCACCAAAAAAACCTCAAGCTTAATCCAAAAAACCAGAAACTAACACACCATAAAACACTAATCCCTCATCCCATAAAAAAATAAATCATTATCCTAGAGAACCTTATATATTCATCTCAAACACCACTAAACCAATAGCGTAAACAATGTCGAAACCCTCATCCTCAATAAACCACAAAAACATTCCAAAAAAACTAAAAACATTCATCCCCCATAACCCCTAAAATATCAACCCAAAAAACCCAATCCCATTAACCGAAAACCATATACCGTCATCCAAAATAACTAAACCCCTCAAACCCAAAAAATCCATCAACCCACAACCCAAAAAAATCCTATACCCTTGAAAAAATAACCCTAACTCCTAATCGCCAAAAAATTGTAAACCCTCAACCCTAAAAAACATTAAACCCTCAACCCCAAAAATTCTAGCCCCTTTCCCCCAAAAAAACATAAACCATTATCCCCAAAAAATGATAAAACCTCCACCCCAAAAAAACACTAAATAATCACCCTTGAAATCCCAAAAGCCACATCACTAAAACCAATAAACCCACAGAGAAAAAAATCTTAAACCTTGATCCACCATAAACCCAAAACCCTCATCCCTAAAAAAGCACATATCCTAAAAAAATAAACAATTAGACCAGAAAAGCCATAAACCCTCATCCCCAAAAACCCCAAAACCCCTATCCTAAAAATACCCTAAACCCCCTACCCAAAAAACCCTTAACACCCAACCCTAGAAACCCTAAACCCTTATATCAAAAACCTCAAAACCATCATAAAAAAATAACTAATCTCTCATCCTAGTAATCCATAACTCCTTTTACTCCAAACTCATTTCCCCAAAAAACACTAGACTGTTAGCCTCCAAACCCCTAAACCATGAGTTCGAAAAACCAATGTACCATCAACCCAATGAAACTGAAAAACCTAATCCCAAAATCACCAAAACCAATATCCTCATAAACCCTTAATCAATAATCCCCTGTAATCCTGAAAACTATTCCCATGAATCCCATAAAACATAGCCACCAAACCCTATAAATGTCACCCCTAAACCCCCAACTCATCACCCAAAAAAATAATATTCCATCATCCCCCAAAAAACCCTAAACCAACATCCCCAATATCAATCAAAATTCATCCTTAAAAAAACATGAACAATCAGCCCCCAAAAACCCCAAACCATTTTCCAGAAAAAAAAACTAAACCCCCATACCCTAAAAAAACCTAAACCATGAGGCCCTAAAAAACCTAAACCCTCATCCCCAAAAAACCATAAAACCCTATCCCCAAAAAACTGTAATTACTCAACCCCAAAACACCATAAACACTCATCCCCAAAAAGAAAATAATCACTTATAAAAAAACGTAAACTCTCAACCCCGAAAAACCCAAAACCCTTATCCCCAAAATACCATAACACCTCAGCCCCGAAAACCACTGACATATTTATCCACGAAACCCCCAAAACCGCTCACCATAAATCCCTAAACCCCCATAGACCAAAACAAAAAAATCTTCATCCCGAAACCAACCTAAACCCCCATTCCACACAAACCAAAAACCCACTTCCCCAATTAATCCAATAATATCATCCCTTCAAAACCCTAATCCTCATCCTTAAATAACACTAAACCCTATGCCCTAAAACACATCAGACTCTTATCCATAGTAAAACCCTAAACCCACATCCCCAAAATAGCTAAAAACTCATCAGTAAAAACCCTAAATCCTCATCAAAAGAATCACCAAACACTCAGCTACAAAAAATCCTTAACCCTCAGCCCAAATTTCCAAAAACTCTCAATAATAAAAAACAATAAACCCTCACCCCAAAAATACCCTAAACCCTCATCCCTACAAAACCGTAAACCGATATCTCTAAAAATATCTAAACCATAAACCATAAAACCCCCCAAACAATTAGAACCAGAAAATAAATAACTGTAACCCCAAAAACTCCTTATCCCTTAATCCCAAAAACCCATTAACCCTCATCCCCAGACCACCTGAAGCCTCAGCAACAAATAAAATTGAACACACTTCCCAAAACACCCTATACCCTTATCCCCGAAATTTGATAAATCTATATCCCCAAAATCCTTAAGCCCTCATCCCAAAGACCCCTATTCCATAACCCCCTAAAACAGTTAAACCATCCTCCCAAAGATACATTGACCCTTCAGACACAAAAAAAACCCATAAACTCTCATCACCAAGATCTACTAAAACCTTATCCCACAAAACCCTAACATGTTCTCCCAAAAATCCCAAATCCCGAAACCCAATAAAACCCTAAACCCCCATCTACAAAAAAATCCTAAACCCTCATTACTTAAAAAACCCTAACCCTTATCCCCAAAAACCCTAAACCATTTTAAACAGAAAACCCTAAACCTGTAACCCCCAAAACACTGAACACTCATCCTCAATAACCCAAAAACAACAGAAAATACCTAAACCCTCAGCAACAAAAGAACCCGATCCCGCAATCACAAACAACCTAAAACCACATCATAGAAAACCCTAAACACACTGCCACAATAAACTATAAACACTCTGCCCCAAAAACCTCTAAACACCCACCCAAAAAATCCTAAACACTTATCCTCAAATACTGGTAAACCGTAAGCCCCAACCAACCCTATGCCATTATCCCCCAAAAAATAGTTTACCCTCACCTTCATAAAACCCTAAATCCTCAGCCATAGAAATCCCTAAACACACATCCCCAAATCCCTTAGGCCCTCAAACCCAAAATACCCTAAACCATCATTTCCCAACACCAATAAACCCTTAGCCATAGAAAACCCTAAACCCTCATAAAAAACTAATCCCTTATCCCAAAAAAACAAAACAGTCATCACCATAACCCATAAACCCTCATACCTAACACCCGTAAACCCTCATCCCCCAAATCCAAAAAACCAGCTTATGAAAACCACTAAACGTATAGTTAGAAATCACATATTAATACATCACCCAAACCCTCATTTCTAAAAAAACACTAAACATTTACCCCTAAAAACCCATAAAACAACATCCCTAAAACCCACATAAACAAAACCCCTCAAACCCCTAAGAACTCATTATGAAAAGCACCAAACCCTCATCCCCTAAAACTACTAAGCTGAAATCCTCCTAAAAATAAAAATAATCATCCCCCAAAATCCTAAACCATCATCATCATAATCCATTGAACCCACATCCCCCAAAAAACATATAATCTCTGTGAAAAAAATAATTAAACTGTCATCCCCAAAAAACCCAAAACCCACATCCCAAAAAAGTTGTAAACCCTCATCATAAGAAACCCCTAAAAACTCAACCCCAAAAACCCCAAAACCCACTTCTCAAAAAACCCCTCATCCCCAATCCTGAAAAAAAAATCCTCTACCCAAAAACACCCAAAACTCTCATCCACAAAAACAGTAAACGCTCAACCCAAAAAAACATATAAATACCCTCACCAAGAAACTATGAACCCTCATAACCAAAAAAACCATTAACCATCATACCTAAAACCCTCATCACCAAAAAACACCATCCCCAAAAAAACATAACTCCATCATCACCAGGAATCCCAAAACCCTTATTAGAAAAAAAAAACAGAAACCCTCATCCCCAATATAATATAAACCTTCATCATGAAAATACCCTAAACCCTTATCCCGAGAAAACAGTAAACCCTCAACGCCAATGAGCACTAAACCTTATCGCTAAAAAAAATTAAGCCCTACGACCCAAAAAAACACTAAACTATTAGCCCAAGGGAACCCCAAACCCTCGTCCCTAAAATACTATAAAACATCATCCCCATAATACACAAAATATTAAATCCTAAAAAAAACCAAAATCCTCTTCCACAAAAAACATATTGTCCTAACTCTAAACCCCCCAAAAATCATGACCCGAAAAAACCTTAAAACATCATCAGAAAAATATGTCAAACCTCGTTCTAAAAAGCCTTGAATTATCATCCCCAAAAATACTTGAACCATCGGCCAAAAAAATATCGATCCCTCATCCCAAAAAACCTCTAAACCCTCAACACCAAACAACCATAAAACGACATCCCGAAAATACCATAATCAATATTCCCCCATAATACTTCAATACTCTACCCCAAAAATCCTTAAATCCGCATCCCCAAAAAACCCAAAAACATATTCCCTAAAACCTAAAACATTCATCTCCAAATACCCTAATCCCTCATCACTAAAAAATACTAAAACCCCAATACTAAAAACTACAAAATCTTCATCTGAAAAAACCCTAGAACCTCATCCCTTGAAAACCCAAAACCCATATACCAAAAAAACATAAAACCCTAATCCCTACAAATCATAAAACCTGATCCCTAAAAACACCTAAAACCTAATCCCAAAAATCCAAAAACCCTAATCCCAAATATCCCAAAACCATAGATCCACATCCCCTAATCCAATAAACCTCATCACTAAAAACACCAGTATTGTTGTCCCCAAAATTCTCAAAACCCTCAACAATAAAAAACAAAAAAACTCATCCCCAAATATCCCTAAATATGTATCCACCAAAACCACTATGCCTTGAATGAAACAAATCCTCTAATCTTGATCCCCCAAAACCCAAATACTATCATCCCTAAAAAACCCTAAAATAATAGCTGCAAAAAACCCTAAACTATCATCCTTAAAATCTTCTAAAACCTCATCCCCAAAAAAATAGTACCCTTTGGGTAATAAATCCCTAAACCCACAACCCCCAAAACCCATAAACACTAATACCTAAAAATCCAAAATCCATCTTCAAAAGAATCCCCTATAACCTCATCCCCATAAAACCCAAATCCCTAAATCCATATAACCAATACAAAACATCCCCAAAAACCCTAAACTGTCATCCAAATAACCCCCAACACTGTAATCTCAAAAAATTTCTAAAACCTCATCCCTAGAAAATCCCTAAACCACTAGATCAAAAGACATTATATTTTCACCCCCAAAAAACCATAGACCCTCATCCTGAAAATACCTTATAATGGAAAATCCTAAAATACACTAAAACCTCTCTCCAAAACCACATAAATCCTCAATTCTAAATATACTAAACACTTATCCCAAAATAACCATAAACACAAAGTCCCAAAATACCACAAAACCTCACCCCCAAAAAAACCCTATACTCCAATTCCCTAAAAACACTAATCATTTAGCCCCAAGAAATGCTAAATACTCATCCAAAAAAAGCATAATCCTCAGTCCCTAAAACCCTAATCACTCTGCCCCAAAAAACCAAAACTGTCATCTCCAAAATTCTAAAAAACCTCATCCCATAATACCCTAAAACCTGAGCTCAAAATACACTAATTACATAGTCCCAAAATTCTCTAAACCCTAAGAGGAAAACAATTTATGACCTAACCCCAAAAAAAGATAAACCCATATCCCAAAAAACCCCAAACCCGAAGGCCCCAAATATCCAAAAACCCTAGCCCTAGAAAACACTAAAACCTTAGCCATAAAATACCTATTGCACCATCCAAAAAAATAATATTCCCTACGCTCCAAAACTGGTAAACTCTCTACCATAAAATACTATAAATCCTTATACCAAAAAACTCAAAAAGACTCATCATCAAAACCCTTTAACCCATTGCCTCAATAAATAATGAACCATTCATGCAAAATTCTCATGAACCCCTATCAACTAAAAAAACCCAAACACACAAAACATATTTAAAAGATCACCCCAAAATACCTAAAAATTCATCCATAATACCATATAAAATTATCCAAATAAATTACTAAAACCTCATCTCCAAAAAAAAACCCTAAACCATTATCACCACAAAATATTAATCTATCTACCACAAAAAACCCTAAACCCTCGGCGAAAAAATCATGAACAATCGTAAAAAAAACCACAACACTCAACCCCGTAAAACTATTAACCCACATCCCTAGAAAACACCATACCCAAAATCCCAAAAAAACCTTCAACCATAGACCTATAAAAAATTCCAACCTCATCCCCAAAATACCCTCTACCCTCACCTCAAAAACCATAAACTTTCATCCCTAAAGAAACCTCGCCCTTATACACTAAAATACCCTAATACCTCATCCCAAAAATACCTTAAATGGAATCCCCCATAAACCCTAAACCATCATCTAGAAAAACCCTGAATCCTCCAGCCATAAACACCCTAACCCATTATCCCAAATAAACACTAAACTATAATCCCCAATAAAACCATAAACCCCCAATTCAAAAATTCCTCCAACCCCTAGCCCAAAAAAAAACTAAAAATTCATCCCCAAAATACCTTAAAACTGATGTAGTAAAAAAATTGAAACCTATAATCCCAAAAAACACTCAACCCTCAGAATATAAAAACACTTATCCCTCATCCACAAAGCACCCTCATCCCTTATTCCCTATAAAACCTCAACACAATGTCCCAAAATACAATCAGAACATAGACCCAAAAAATCCCTCAACTCTCATCCTCAATATACTATCAACCCTCCACACCAAAAAAGCTAAATTGTCAGCACCAAAAAAACATTATCCCTCAACCACAAAAAAACATCAAACTTCATCCCCAAAAACCCCTCAACCCTCACACCCAAAAAAACTCTCAACCATCAACCCCAAAAGACAGTCATCCCACATCCACAAAAATACCTCAACCTTTATCCCAAGAAACCCTAATCCCTCATCCCCAATGTAACCTCAACCCTGAAAACCAAAAATACATATACCCTCAGTCCCCAAAAACCCTAACCACATATCCTTGTAAATCCCAAAACCCACATATTCTAATAAACCTAAACCATAATCCATATAAAACTCGCAACCCTCCACCTGAAAAAATCATAAACTCATGTCACCAAAAAAAAGAAAAACATCAGAACCAAAAAAAGATAAATCCTCATTGCCAAAAAATATATCCCATCATCTAGAAAAATGGTAAACTCTCATCCACAAAAAACATTACATCCTCGTCACCAAAGAATCATATACCCTGATCCCCAAAAAACCATCATTCCCCATTCCCCAAAATCCCTCAACCCTCAAACATAAACAACAACTTACCCTTCCGATGAAAAATCCAATAAATCCATATCATCAAAAAACACTAAACTTTCAACCCCTAAAACCACTCAACCCCTAAAAACTATAATCGAACCACCCTAAAATCCCTAATTTCGAGGACAAAAAACCCTAATCCTTCATCCCCAAAACACTAAACTCTCACAACCAAAAAACAATATAACCTTGTCCTCAAAAAACTGTAAACCCTCTTCATGAAAAATTCATAAATCAGCTTGTTGTAAAAATAATAAACCATCAACACCAAAAAAATAATAAATCCCCAAATTCAAAACAATAATCCCTAAAAAGTAATAATCCCTCAGCCAAATAAACACTAAACACTCCAAAAAATAGTAAACCCTCATTAAAAACCCATAAAACCTACACCCCAAAAATAACCATAAAACCTAAAAACTAATAAAACATAAATCCCCATCCCTATAAGGACCCTAAAATTTATACTGAAAACCAAACAAAACCCCCATCCTAAAAATCACATAATGATCATCCTCGTAAGATAATAAACCATCATTCCCCAAAAAAACCCTAAACCTTCATCCCAAAAGGACGATAAACCCTCTCTCAAGTAACTGAAAACACTCTTTCTCAAAACCAACCAATATATTATCAAAAAAAGAACCGTAATACTTGAGAACAAAAAACCCTAGACACTCATCCCCAAACAAAACCATTGAACATTATCCCCAAAAAATCCAAGAACTTTAGCCAAAAAAACCTAGACCCTCAACCCCAAATATCCAAGACCCTAAGTGAAAAAAACCCTAACACCCTCATCCAAAAAAAATATATATCCCCATCCCCCCAAAGAAGAGAACCTCAACCCCAAAAACCTAATGAACCTCTTCTCTAAACAACCCATGAAACTGATCTTTAAAAATCATTGTCACTCAGCCCAAAAAAAACTACATCATAAGGATCAAAAAACCCAAACGCTCTGTCCAAAATATACAAAACCCTCATCCCCAATAAATCCTAAACATTCATCCGAAATAACAGTAATCCTTAACCCCAATAATCTATATACCCTCAGTTGTAAAAAAAATGCATCCTAAAACCCTAAAAACCCTACACTCATAGACCTAGAAATCCCTAAACGCTAAACATAAAAATATGAAAAATCATCGTCCCTAAACAAACTTAAACCCTCAACCCCAATAAACCTGAAACACTCATCCCAAAAAAAACCCTCCCATTATCTCGAAATCCACCAAAAAAAATTCATCCTTTTAAACCATAAAACCTCATACCTAATAACCTAGAAACCCCCATCCACAAACCCCCGACCCCTCATCCCAAAAAACAGGAATTGTCCCCCCACAAAATCCCATACCCTAAGACCTATAAAACACCAAACCACCAACCCTAAAAATCCCTACACCTTAATAAAAACCCTATAAACTCATCCCTAATAAATACAAAACTATAATCCTAAAAATAAAAAAACGATTAAATCCCAAAAAAATCATACCTCATTCTAAAAAAATCCCTAATCCCTTATAACCAAAAACATTAATCCCTTAGACATTGAAAACCCTAAACACTAATCCCCAAATCCCGTTTACCCATACCTGAAAACACCAAACCCTAAGACCCAAAATGACTAATCCCAAAAAATACTAAAGATTAGGCCCTGAAAAAACCAAAACCATCATCCCAAAGAATCCAATAAACCCATCCACCAGAAGCCCTAAACCCTAAACCACAAAACCCTATACACTCATCCCTTAGTAACCATAAATCCACATCCCCAGAAATTCCAAAATGTGATCCCCAAACTCTTATATGAACATACCCAAACCCCTAAATCATTTTTCCAAATACCCCATAACCCATAAAACCACATCCCCAAAAAACCCAAAACTTACTGCTCCTAAAAAACCATAATACCACAACCCCAAAACACCTAATCTCACTTCCAACAAATCCCATATGACCATATCACCAAAAACCCATAAACCATCATCCCCCCAAACCCATAACCCTCATCCCCAAAGGGACCCTAAACCTCATCCCCCTAAAACTGCAAACCATATCCTAAAACCCCCCTATACACTTATCCACAAAACCCTATACACCAGTGTAGAAAATTTATAAACCATCATTCCAAAAACACTGAAACATAATTCCTCATTAATTATAAACCCTTATCCCATGAAATCCAAAATCCAATATCCATCTTCCCAAAACCCCTAAAATATTATCCCAAAAAACCCTAATCCATCATCCCTAAAACCCCAACACCCTTAGACCCCAAAAACCGTAAAAAATCATCCCAAAAACCATAATCCATCAGTTGAAAAAAAATCCATAAATCATCATCCTAAAAAACCTATACCCTTAGGCCCAAAAAACCCTTAAACCTCATCCCCAAAAAAGTATATAACCTCAACACAAATAAATATAAACACCATCCACAATATAATCTATACCTTAGCCCCAAAAATAGTAAACCATAAACCCCAAAAAACCCTAATACCACAAACCGAAAAGCCTATACCCTCATCCCCAAAAAATCATAAAACCTCTTCCCAAAAAATCAATAACTCCCCATCCCAAATTCCATAAACCCTCTACCCCGAAAACATATACCCTCATCACCAAAATACAATAAAACCTCACCCCCAAAATACCATAAAGCCTCATCCACAAAAAATAGTAAGCCCCAGACCAATAATCTATAAACCCCTTGACTCAAAACACCCAAATCACTATTCCCCAAAAAAACTAAACCTAAAGCCCTTGAAAACCCTAAAACACCATCCCCAAAACAACCTAAAACCTCACCACTAAAAACCTAAACACTAAGCCCCAAAAAATACTAAACCCTCATCCCAAAAATATTATACCCTTAACTCCAAAATCCCCTAATCACATCCCCAAAAAAACATAATTCTGTATCCCAAAAAAACCAAACTCCCACTTCCTCAGAACCTTTGAACCCTCAGCCCATAGAAATTCATGAACCATCCACCCCAAAAAATCGAGAACCGTTAGTCCCAAAATTCCACGGAACCCATAGCCCCAAAAACCCTATACCCTTAGCTTCAAAACCCTAAACTATCATCCCAATGAAAATTTCAACACTAAACCCAAAAAATATATAGACCATCATTTCTAAAAACCCTATACCCTAAACCCCAAAATACATATTTCCTTTATCCCAAAAAAACCCTAAACACTTTACCTTAAAAAACCTAATCCTTCGTCGAAAAAATCCATCAACCATCATCCAATAAATTACTTGAACAATCAGGAACAATAAATCCTCAACACTTGACCCTAAAACCCCTCATTCCGCAGCCTTATAAATCACTAAACCTTTAGCTCCAAAAAATAATATTCCCTATTCTGAAAAAATACCTAACGTATCAGCCTCAAAAAACCCTTTTCCCATAGCCCCAAAATACCTCGAACCCAGATCCCTCAAATAATAAACTCATCCCAAAATACACTAAACCCTCTACCCTAAAATTCATAAACCCTCATCACTAAAAAAAATTAGAATTATTCCAAAAAATACTGAATCCTCTCCCCTAAACACCATATACCATCAACCATAAAAAATTCTCAAACCTCATCCCCAATAAAACCATAAACTATCATCCCAAAAAAACATCAACCCTAACCCCAAAAATACCCTAAACCATCTTACACAAAAATGAATTCATTCATCATCTCTAAAATTCCCTAAAACCTCATCATATAAAATAACAATCATTATCACAAATAATCCCCATTCTCATCCACAAATAACCATCAACCCCCTTTACCAAAAAAACCCCATACCCTCTATCGGTAAAAAAAACCCAAATCCCCATCCCCCCAAAACCCCTATGAAATAAGCCCAGAAAAACATCAACCCTCAAACCTAAACCCTCATCCCAATAATCTATCAAACCATATCCCACAAAAACCCTCAGCCCTCAGCCTCAAAAGAACCCTCAAAAATTATCCTAAGAAAAAACTATCTCTTAGTGAAAATAAAGATAAACCCTCATCAAAACTATATTACATCAACCATAAAAATACAGAAAACTAATCCCCAAAAAAATAGTCATATCTATTCCCCAAAAATCCTTAAACACACAGCATTAACAAACCCTTAACCCTCAAAACTAAAAACCCAAAATCGTTATCTTGAATAAACCCTAAAACCTACATTCAAAAAAACATATACCCTCATCCCTAAAAAAGTAACCCATTAGCCCCAAAAATTCAATAATCCCTTATCCTAAAAAACAATTAACCATAATCCCCAAAAACCCTAAAGACTTTTCATCAAAAATTCCTAAACCCTCAACCATGATCTGCTAAAAATCATATCCCCTAAGACCAAAAATACCCACACATCATATACCTAAATCCCATAATGATTTAGACATAAAAACCAAAACCCTCAAACTTAAAACAATAAACCATAATACCCATATAGTCTTAATGTATAGCACCAAAAAAACCTCCACCATAAACCATAAAAAACCCTCAACCATCGGAACAAAAATACCATCATCTCCATCACTAAATAATCCCCAACCCCCAACCCATAGTCCCAAAACCCTATACGATTTTCCAAATAAAATATAAACCCCCATCCTACAAATACTCTAAACCCTCAAACCCAAAAAACATTTAACCCTTAGCCCTAAAAAACCCTCCATCACACAGCCCCCAAATTACTTAAACCAGAAACCCTAAAAAAATTTAAAATGGCATTCCCATAATTCCTTCACCTATAGTCCCAAAACACTATGGACCCTCATTCCCCAAATAAACTCAACACTCACTCCCAAAATACCATAACCACCAAAAAACCATCTACCCTCATCATAAAAAAAATCCTAATCCCTCATACCCAATAAAACATAAACCCTTCTCCAAAAAGAACCTCATCCCTTATTAATGAAACCCTAATCCCTCCATCACATAAATACGCTAAACTCTCACCCCAAATAAGTTACATAACACATCAACAAAAACCCTCAAACCTATCCCTAGAAAACCATCATCCCCAAGCCCTAGAAATCACTCAACCCTCTTCTGTAAAAAACTCTCCACCCTTAGCCCCAATAAACCCTCAACCATTAGCACAAAAAACCTGAACCCTCATCCCCATAAAATCATCAAACCTCATACCCAAAAAAAACCCAAAACCTAGATCCCCAAAAAACCCTAAACCCTCATCCCCTGAAAACCCTATAACCTCATTTTTAAAAATACCCTAAAACCGCATTCTCAAAAATCACTCTAACGTCATAAAAAACCCTTAATAATATATCTTCATCAGGAATGGAAATTTCACCCACAACCCAAAAAAACACTAAACCCCCATCTCTAAAAAAATTCTAAACCCTCGTCCCCATGAAACCCTAAAACCCTAAAACCCAAAAAACCATAATCATTCATCAAAAAAAAACAATAACACTCAACACCTAAAAACCATAATCCCTCAAGACAAAAAACAATAATCCATTATCACAAAAAAACTTAATCCCTCATCTATAAAGAACCCTAATCCCTTAGGACCAAAAAACCATAAATCAAAAAATCGCAAAAAACCTAAACTATCCTCCCCTAAAAATAAAAATTCCCCAAAATATAAACCATAATCCCTAAAAAACACTAAGAAATCATCCCTAAAAATACCTAAATCCTCCAGGCCAGAAAAAAATTTAATCCCCTAGCCCCGAAAAAACCCTAAATCCTCTACTCCAAAAAACCATAATCCCTCAACCACATTAAAACCTAAATCATTATCCCAAAAAATACCTAAATCATCTACCCTAAAACCCCTACACCTTCAACCCCCAAAAACCTAATCAAATAGACTCATAAATCCTTAAACCCTCATCCGCAATAATCCCAAATCCCTTATCCCTAAAAACCCCTAAATCCAAACCCAAAATATTAATAAACCCTTAGACCCAACAATGCCAGACAAATATCCCCAATGAACCCTAAACCCTAAGATCCAAAAATACCAAGACACTCAACCCCAAAATACCATAGAACCTTTCCCACAAATAAGAAAGTGTATAAGCTAAAAAACAACTCCATCAGCACCCCAAAAAAAACTAGACCCTCATTCCCAAATAACCCTAGAACATGGCCCCCAAAAACCCTAGACCCACTACCACACTAAAAACCCTATAACCTCATACAAAAAAACCCCTATATCATTTTCTATAAAAAACCCTATACACTCAACTCGAAGAATCTTGAGACCATCTTCCTGATGAATCCCTAGAACATCATTCTAAAAACACTAGATCATAATCCACAAAATACACCAAACACTCATCCCCAAAAAAACATAGAACATCATCCCCAAAAGAACACTAAATACAATACCCCAAAACATTTAAATATATATCCCAAAAAACCTCTAAATCACTAGCCAAGAAAAACTATACCCTCATCCAAAAGAAACCATAATAACCCACCCCCACAAAAACCCAATTACCTCATCCCCAAATAACCTTAATCCCCCATCCACCAGAAAATCTAAACCCTTATCCATCAAAAACCCAAACCATCATCCCCAAGACCATTAAAAATACATCCCATAAAAATCAAAACCATATACCCAAGAAAACGATCAAACCTTAGTGCGAAATCACCCACAACGGTCAACACCAAATAACATTCAACACTCAACCCCCAAAACACATAACCCTCATCCCCAAAAAATCATCAATGCTCATCCCTAAACAACCATCAAAACTAATCTCCAAAGCCCTAAATTATCACCCCCAAAAAACATAACTAATCAACACCAAAACCCATTGATAGTATTTCCTTGAAACCCTAAATAATTATTCCCCCTAGCCCCCAAACCCATAGTAATAAAAACAATAAACCTCATTCCAAAAAAAAACTATACCCTCACCCCAAAAAAATTCTCAACCCTAATCCCAAAAAAATATCCACCATCATCCCCCGAAAACCACAAAACTCATCCCCAAAAATCCATCACATATAAATAAAAAATGAATTAAACCCTCATACCCCTAAAATTCAACCCATAGTTTCAAGAAACCTTAAACCCTGAACTCTAAAAAACCCTGATCCTTCATCGCAAAAAAACACTAATCCGCCATCCAAAAATAAACATATTCACTTAGTCATAAAAAACACTAAACCCTCATGCCCAAAACATAATAAATACTCACCCCCAGAAATCCCTAGACCCTCAAACCAAAAAACCCTAAACCTTCCGCCCACAAAATCCCTCAAACCCCGGCCCTAGAAAACCCCCAACCACCAACCCCAAAAAACCTGAATCCATCATCCCCAAAAATCCATCAAACCTCAGCCAAAAAATACACTAACCACTCAATCCCAAAAACCCCGGAACACTCATCCTAAAAAACCATAAAAACTAATTCAAAGAAACCCTAAACTCTCACAGAATATAATGCTAAACCCTTATCCTAAAATGACACTCAACCCCATCCACAAGAAAACCCCATCCATCGTCCCCAAAAAAACATGAAACATCATCCACAAAAACCCCTCAACATATAGCCCCAAAAAACCCTAAATTGTCACCCCTCAAAACCATTATACAATAATTCCCCAAAAACCTGAACCCAAATCCAATAAAATAATCCCATTGCCCCAAATAAACACAGAAATCATTCCCCAAAAAAATCAAGCCTTAGCCCTAAAACCCCTAAACCATCATCCATGGAAAACCATTATCCCTCACCTAAAGGAAACCCTATTATCTCATCCCTAAAAATACCCTCAACCATAATCCCTAAATAACACTTAAACCTCATCCCAAAAAACCAACAACCCGAATAAAAAAAAACCCCAAACCCTCATCCCTATAAAGTAATAAACACTCATCCCTAAAAATGCCTCAAACACTAGCCCCAAAAAACCATAAACCTCCATACCCGAAAATACTATACCATCATTCCTAAAAAACCCTAAACCCTAATTCTTAAAACATATACCCCCATCCATGAAAAACCATAATCCCTCATCCACAGCAATCCCTCACCCCTCACCCCAGAAAACCCTAAACCCTTAGCCTTGAATAAAACATAATCCATCATCCCCAAAAATCCATACACCCTTATCCTTAATGAACAATAAACTATCATCCATAAAAACACCTTATTACTACCCTGAGAAAACACTCAACCCACCAAACCATTAAAATTTCAACCCCCATCTCCGAAATACACTCAACTATTATCCATATAAAAACCTCAACCAATACCCCCCAAAAATTCTTATACCCTTAGTCTAAAAACTCCCTCATCCATCATCCCCCAAAACACCCATCCCTCATGAGATAAACACACTAAACCCTAATCCCCCCGAAACCCTAAACCATCCAAAAAAATATTCATACAGAATACTAAAAATACCCTCATCCATCAAACCCAAAAGAATCTCAACCCTCAACACCTAGCCCTAAAACCCAAACCCTCAAACCATAAGAAACACTAAAACCACAACCCATAAAATGAGAATCATCATCCCCTAGAACCCCTGAACCCTCATCCCAAAATAACCCTGAACCCTCCACCCGAATAAACTCTGAACCATTATCCCCAAAAAAACCCTATACTCTATACCCCAAAAAAACATGAACCCTCATCCTAAAAAACCATAAAAACACATACCCAAAATAACTAGGACCCTCACACTGAAAATACCGTGAAGCCTCTTCTGAAAAAAAATGAACATTTACCTGGAAAACCCATAACCCTTATCCTAATATAACCATGAACCCTCATCCCCAAAAAACCATGAACCCTCATACTGAGAAATCTCATAATAGATATCCCAAAAAAACGTTGAACCCTCTCCCTCATAATACCCAGAACACTCATCCAAAATTACAAAGATCCTTTAGACCTAAAAACCCTCAACCCTCAACCCCATAAAATCCTAAACCCACAACCCAAAAAAACCTCTACCCTCATTCCTCAGAAACACTCAACACCCATTCCCAAAAAATCCCCAACCCTTAACCCCATGCAACCTGAATGTATAATCCCCGAAAAACCTTCATCCTTCATCCAATAAAATTCAAAAACCTCAATCCCAAAAAAATATAAACATTCTGCCTCTATAAACATGAAACCCCAAGACCCAAAATACCCAAAACACTCAACCCCGGAAAACCCTAAACCATCATCCCCAAAACACAAAGCACACTGTCCAGAAAAACAATAAACCCTTGGAACAAAAAATAAAAAAACTCATCTCCATAAAACCCTAAACCATTATCCCTAGAAAACCCTAAATCAATGGGCCCAAAAAATCTTAAATCCCATCTCCAAAAATCGTTATACCCACATCCCCTAAAAAAATAAGTCCCTCGGCCCCAAGAATTGATAAAAGTTTATCACCAAAATACCCTCAACCCTCATCCATAATAATAACTAAACCCTCAAACCCGAAAAATTCTAATCCAGCAACCACAAAACCCAACAATCTCTTAAACATTCATCCCTGTATAAACGATAAACAATCATCACCAAAACATTAAACAATCTTCCCAAAAACTCCATAAAACCAAACCCCCAATCCCCAAATCCACTATCCTAAAAAACCCAAACCAATCATCCCAAAAAATAAACCCAAATAACAAATAAATACCAATCCCCTAATCGAAATAAACCCAAAACCATCAGCCCTAAAAAACTCTATTCCATCATCCACATAACACCATATACCCACATATAAAGAAACCTAAACCATAAACTATAAAAAAAACCTCTAAACTCTCATCCCCAAAAAAACACTACCCCCTCATTCTAAAATGATCCCTAAACCCTTATAAAAAACAACCAATCTATCATCCCCAAAAAACCCTAAAATCTCAAACATAGATAACCCAAAATCCTCACCCCCATAAAACCATAAACTCCCATCCCTAAAAAATCAAAACCATCACCCCAAAAAACCATAGCCATAAACCCCCAAAACAATTATACCCTTATCCCCAAAAAAACCCTAAACTCTTAGACCAAAAATACCCATTACCCCTAACCCAGAAAACCCTAAACCCTCAGCCCTAGAAATACGATAACATTCATCCCAAGAAAATCATAAATGTTCATCCGCACGAAACCCAAAACCCTTATCCACAAAAAAATATAAACTCATTTCTCCGATAAACTCTAAACCATATTCCACAGTGAATCCATAATCCCTCTACCACTAAAAACCCAAAATACACATCCTCAAGAAACTATAATCCATTTCCCCAAAAAACCCTAAACCCTCATCCCCAAAACAAACTATACCCTCTACTCCATTATACCATAAACCCTATTTCCCAAAAAATCTAAATTCACAGCCCCAAAATATCATAACCCTTGAATCCCAAAACACCCTGAACCTTCTTCCCCGAGAATCCCAAATCCCTCAACTCTGAGACACACTAAGAACTCATCCCCATAAAATCCATCACCATCACCCCAAAAGAAAACATTACCCTTATCCCCAAGTAACCCTAAACCCTCACCCCAAAGATACCCTAAACCCTCATCCCCAATAAAACCTAAACCCTCATCCACTTGAATTGAAAAACCCAAAACCCCAAGAAACACAATAGCGTCAACACCAATAATAACTAAACCCTAATCATTAATATTCACTAAACATTCAACCCCAAAAAATTCTAATCCCTAAAACCCATGAAACAACAAACCATTATACCCATGAATCCCTTAACACTAAACCCCTTGAAACACTAAACACTCGTCCCTTAGAAACCCTAAATACACATCCCGGAAAACTCTAATCCTTTATCCCCAATAAACCATAAAATATTATCCAAATGAAACCATAAAAAATCTTCCCAAATAAAACCTAATCCCTCATCCCTAATACAAACTTTACCCTTCTCCCTATGAGAACATAAACCCTCATCCCAAACAAACCATGAACCCTCTACCCTAAAATCCCATATCCCTTGGACTTATGAAACCCTAAGCCCTCATCCCCATGAAACCTGAAAACCATATCCTTAAAAAACATTTTTCTCTCATTCCAATGAAACAATGAACCCTCAGCCCCAAAAAAACCCTAAAGGCTTATCCCCAATAAACCCTAAACCCTTAGCCTCATGAAACACTAAGCCAAAAGCTTGATGAAACCATGAATAATAGTCCCCAAGAATCATTGAACACTCTATTCTAATGAAACTTGATTCTTAAGCCCTAAGAAACCATGAACACTCACACCTAAGAATACCTATGATGATCGGCTAATGAAAACCGGAATCCCCATCCCTAAGAAACGTTGAACCCTAATAACTATGGATCTCATAACCTACATCACTAATAAACACAAAATCCTCAGCCCCAATAAACCCATTACCCTCACCCTTGAGAAACCATGACCATCAGGACCATGAAAACCATAACCCAAGTCCCAAAAAAGCCCAAAAACTCTAGATATAAGAAACAATGAACCAAGTGCCCCACGAAACCATAAAACCACAGCCCTAAGAAACCCTAAACCATCATCCCCAAGAAACCTTAATCCCATATCCCCAATAAATCAAAAACTCGAAACCATAAACCCTATGAAAACACAAAAACATTAACAAATTAAACACTAAATCATTTTACGCAAGAAAAAAAACACTAAATACCGCTAAAACAATAAATTCGTCACCCTAAAAAAACCCTGAACCGTTTTCCCTAGGAAATCGTGAACGACGAAGCCAATAAAATCTTGAAGCATCATACTAATAAAAAACTAAACCATCAGCACCAAAAAACCACAAACCGATAGCCCCAAATAGTCTAAACACAAATCCCTAAAAACCCATAATCCCTCAACTCAAAATACCCTTAACCATCACACCAAAAAACATGATCCCCAACCCAAAAAAATCCATGAAATATCATCCCAAAAAATCCAAAACCCATATACACAAAACCTTAAACACTGAATCCAAAAAACCCTTAACATTCATCCCTATGAATCCCTAATCCATCAGACACATGAATCCTAGAAACATTGTCCAAAATATACCCTGAACCCTTATCCCCAAGAAATTTTATACCCTTAGACAAAAAAACATCGAACCATCAACTATAAAAAAACCATTATCCCTCACCTACAAAAATCCTAAACCCTTACTCCAAATAAAACATTGAATGGTTAACCCAAAAAAATACATGAACCCTCAGCCACTAAATAACCTAAACACTCATCCATAAAAACATTTTACACTCTACCCACAATAATCATGAAACCTAAACTGAAAATTAATATAAACCCTCATCCCTAAAAAACCAAGACCCTTCGAAAAATAAAACACTGAAACTGATACCATAAAAAAACCATCAACATTGATTACAAAATTCCCCGAACCCTATGCATGAAAAATTTCTGGAACCTAAGACCTAAAGATCCATGAACCCATAGCCCCAAAAAACCAGGAACCCATTGCCCCAAAAAAACTAAACCCTCTTCTTCAAACAACCTGGAACCCTCATCAAGGAAAAATCATGAAAATTCATCCCCCATAAACAACTATATGCCCATATCCTCAAATAACCCTTCACATTCATCCAAATGATATCCTGAACCATCATTATCCCAAAACAATGAATCCACTTCGAAAAATATCCTATAATAATTAACAATAACAAAAGTGATCACTCGTTCGTAGAAACACTATAAAACTCAGACCCCTAAACCCCTAAACCCTTATACATAAGAAATAATAAAATTATAACCCCAAAAAACCCCTAAATCTCATACTAAAAAACCCTAAACCCTAAACCTGACGAAATCCTAAAATATAAGCCCAAAAAAACCTAAAACCATGAGCCCCAATAATCATTGAACCCCGATCTACAAAAAACC
Organism: Viscum album; assembly: GCA_963277665.1. Taxonomy (NCBI): domain Eukaryota; kingdom Viridiplantae; phylum Streptophyta; class Magnoliopsida; order Santalales; family Viscaceae; genus Viscum; species Viscum album. Next base: position 934,508,654 of record OY728132.1, read on the forward strand.
CAGAACCCACTACCCCAAGAAACCTGAAATGAATGCCTCTATAAAAACCTAAACCCCCATAACTAAAAACCATTAAACCCAATAACCCAAAAAACCATAAACCCTCTTCCCCAGAAAATAATTAGGCCCTCATAAAAAAAATTCATAAACCCTCATCCCCAAAAAAAAACCTAAACACATAGACCCAAATTACCCAAAACCCTCATCCCAAATAAATCAAAAACCCTCAGAATAAAAAACCCCTAAAGACATAGCCAAATAATACTCTAAAATCTCATCTTCCATACCCCCAAAAGCCTCATACCTAAAGACACTAAACATCCATCCCTTAGAAACCCTAAACCCTCATCCCTAATCCCCCTAAAACATGTTCCCCAATAACCCATAAACCAATAAACCAAAAAAACCCTAAACTGACATCCCTAAATGAACCAATACCCACAACCCCAAAAAATATAATCTCACATACCAAAAAAATACAAAACCCTCAACCATAAGAAACCCAAAAACCATAGTCCCAAAAAACGCCAATCCCTCAGCCATTAAAAATCCAAAACCTGTATCATAATAAAACAACAATCCATCAGCCCCAAAAAAATATTAAACACTCATCCGATAAAAAACCGAAACCATATCCTCAAAAGACACCTAAAATCTAACCCTACAAACCCAATATCCTCATCCCCAAGAAACTCTAAAAACTAAATCGTAACAAAAAATAAAACCCTCAGTTTTAAAAATCCATAAACCCTCTGCCTGAAAAAACCCAAAAAGCCCATCGCCCAAATAATAAAATACTTCAACCCAAAAACCATAAAAACTCATCCCCATCAAAACATATATCCTCATCCTCAAAATACATTTAATACTCAATGAAATAAATCCTTAGAACCTCAAAAATAGAAAACCATAAACTGTGAGCCCCAAAAAACCATAAATTCATAGCTGCAAAAAACCCTACCCCTCATCCCCAATACCTGAAAAAATCAGTTCATAAGAAATATTAGTCAATATCACCAGAAAACCCTAATCACTTAGGCACAAAAATTCTAATCCCATTGACACAATATCCCTAAACCATAACTCCACCAAAAAATTGAAAACACTCAGCAACCAAAAGTCCTAAATAATCAGTCTCAAAACCCCTATATAATGTGCACTAAAAACCATAAGCATTCAGCCCCAAAAATCCATAAACCATCATCCCCAAATTAACCTAAACCCTCCAACCCAGAAATAACTAAAACCATAGCTCAAGAAAACCCTAAACACTCAGACCCAAAATCCCTAAACCCACTAAACCAAGATACACTAAAAACACATTCCCATGAAACTCTAAAAAAACATCCCCAACAAAGCCATAACCCTCATCCTAAAAAATAATATACCCTCTTCCATATTAAACCCTATACACTCTCCCCCAAGATACCGAAAACCATAAACACTTAGAAACAATAACCCCTCATCCATAAGAAGCCAAAAACCCTCACCCACAAGAACCCAAAAACCCTCATCCATGAGAAACCCAAATCCATCATACAAATTAATCCTTGGACCCTCATACCCAAGAAACACTAAACCATAATCCAAAAGTAAACCTAAAGCCTCATCCCAATGATACCCTAATTCCTACACCCCTATAAAAACTAAACCATCATCTCCATGAAACTCTAAACCAACATCCCTAAAAACTCTATACCCATATCCCAATGATACCCTAACAACATAGACAATGGAAACACTATACACTCTTATAAAAAACCGAAAACCCTCAACTGTAATAAAATGCAATCCCTAAGCCCTATGATACCCCAATACCTTATCCTAGAAACCCAGGAATCCTCAGCCCTAAGATACCCTAGACCCTCTACCTTATGAACCTTAAACAATAATCCCTATGAATCCTTGAAAACTAAGCGAAAATAAACCCAAAAAACTTATCCCCATTAAATACTCACGCATTTCCAAAATTAACCTAGAACCATCATCCCCATTTAACCCTGAACCCTCAGCCACAAGAATCCAGCAACACTCAACCCCAAGAAACATTGAACACCCAAAACCAAGAAATACTAATCTATCCATGCTAATAATCATTCAAACATAAATCCTAAGAAACCCTAAACCCTCGTTCACAATAATATTTAAACCACCATCCCCTGAAAACATAAACCTGCATCCCCTTAAAACGTTGAATCCTAAACCCCATGATATATGGAAGTCTCAGCACCATGTAACATTGAATCCAAATCCCTATTAAACCCAGAGCCCTTAGTCCCAAGAATCAATTATCCCTTAACCCCAAGAAATAATTACCCATATAAAAAGAATCCATGCACCATGGCATTAGGAAACACTGAACTATGATTCCCATGAACCCCTAAACCCTCATCCCCAAGAAACCCGGATCCCTGATCCAAATAAAACCTGAACCCTTAACCCTGAAAAACCCTGAACCCTGAACCCATATCCCCATGAAATCCTAAACCATTATCCCAAAGAAAACATAAACCCACAACCCCCAAAAAACCCTTAAATATCTTCCACAAAAATCCTAGAACCCTATTCCCTGGAAAAACTATACTCTGATAAAAAAAGGTTGAACCATAATCCTAATAAAACCCTAAACCCTAAACCCTGAATGAACACTGAACTCATTCCCCCAAAGAAACCTAGGACCCTCATCCCGAAAAACCATGACCTATAAACCCAAAACACCATAAACCCTCATCTCTAAAATACAATTGACTCTCATACATTAAAAACACTAAATCCTCATCCCCATGAATCCCTGAATCCACATCCACAAAAAACCCATATCCCACATCCCCAAAAACCCATGAACCAAGATTCACCAAAAATGGTATACACTGAACCCCATGAAAAAAAATGCTCAGACCTAAGAATCCCCAGACCCTCTACCCATTCAAAACATTAACCCTCAACCACAAAGAACCCTATAACCTCAGTACAAAATCAATTGATCCATCAACTTTAAAAACCATGAACCCTATCGCACAAAAAACCCTTAACCCTGAACCCAAAAATTAGGAATAGTAAACCCCAAAATTCCCAGAACCCTCAACCCTGAATAACCAAAAACACTCATCCAAAAAAAGTAAGCTTATCCCCCAAAACCCTGAACTATAATCCCACAGAAAATAACAACTCTCATCCCCAGAAAACTAAGAAACCCCATCCCACAAAATTCCATAAAGATTCACCTCTAAAAATATTCGTACCCTCATCCACGAATAACCTGAATCATGGGATGAATAAAACAATGAACCCTATTACCAAAAAACCACACAACCACATTCCCTAAAAAGGAATGAACCCTCATCACACAAATATACTTTATCAAGATACCATGAAACCATGAACCCATAGACCAAAACCTCCCTGAATCGATAGCCCCAAGAATCCCTAAAATATCATTCACAAAAAACATTGAACAACCATCCCCACGAAAATTCTGAACCCTCAACCAATTAAAATGTTGAATCCTCATCCACAAAAACCCTTAACATTCAGCCCAAAAAAATCATCAACCCTCTGCCCTGAAAAACACTAAATCCTCATCACTTAATAACTCTGAATCATCATCCCAAATAAAATGATGATCAATCATCCATAAAAAACATAACATTGTAACCCAAATAATCATGAACCCTCATTTCCCAAAAAACCAGAACCCTTATACACAAAATATCCAGAACCCTCAACTAGAAAAAATTTCGAACCCTCAACCTAAAATATCTAGAAAAACTAATCACCAATAAACGCCAATACACCTAGAACCACCTGCCAAAAAAACCCATAACCATCAGCCTTCATGTCCCCTAACCATCATCCCAAAAAACCCTCAACCCTCAACCCCAATTTATTCTCATCCCTCAGGACCAAAAATAGTAACGCAACATCCCAAAAGAACCTCAACAATAAGCCCCAAAAAAGCGCTCAACACATAGAACAAAAAATCACTCAACCCACATCACCAATAAAACTTAATACCTCAGCAAAAAAAAACCTATAACAGCAGCCCCAAATAACCCTAATGGACATCCCAAAAATTCAGTAAACCCTCAAAACCAAAAAAGATTGAACCCTCTACTACAAAAATTGAAAATAATCATCCCCAAAAAACCCCAAACCATCCACCCCAACAACCCAAATTCATGAACCCTAAATAACCCCAATCCCTAGGCCAATAAAAATAAAGACCAACATATCCCAAAAACCAGAAACCCTCATCCAAAAAAATAAACCTTCATCCACAAAGATACATAAACCCATTGCCACAAAACCCATAAACCTTTTTCGCTAAAAAAACCCAAAACCCTTATTTCCAGAATACCCTCAACCCTCATCCCCAAAAAACCAAACACCAAAAACCCACTAAAAGCCGAAAAACTCATCAAAATAATACCCAAACCAATCAACCCATGGAAAACCTCAACCATTATCTCTAAAATACCTAATCTCTTATCCCTATAAAACCATAAACTCTTATCCACAAAAAATACCAATCCCTCATCACCATGAAGAAAAATTATCTAACCCCAAAAAACCATCAACACTTAGCCCAAAAATATGTCAACCCTCATCTCCAAAAAAAAATTCAATCCTCACCCATAAAAACTATAAACCCTTATCCCCAAAACAACTGCAATCCCTTATCCCAAAAAAATTCTTATCACTCATCCCCCAAAAACCCTAAACCCTTAGCATAAAAAAACTCTATACCCTCAACTCCAAAATAACCCATCTTTTAGCATGAAAAGACCCAAACCAGTAGACCCAAAAAACCATAAACCATTAGAAAAAGAAAAAAATTATTCCCTCATTTCAAAAACCCATACACCCTTATCCCCAAAAAGCACTAAACCCTCATCCCAAAATACCATAAACAAACCGCACAAAAAGACCAAAAACACTAAACCGTAGAAAACCATTAACCATTATATTCAAAAACCCTAAACACTAATCACCCAAATACCCTAGACCCACAACCCCAAAATATTCTACACCCTCAACCTCTATATTCCCTAAACCCTCATCACCACAAAAGAATAAACCCTTATCCCCCCAAACCCTTAAATCCTTAGCACAAAAAATCCCAAAATCTCTCAACCCCAAAAACTCATAAACCCTAAGCCACAATAAAATATAAATTTTTATCGCTTAAAATCCTAACCAATATTCCCAAAAAACCCTAAACCTTCACCCCTAATAAACCCGCAAATCTCATCTTCCAAACAAACCTAAACCCACAACCACAAAAAACATGAAACCATTATCCCCATAAAACCAAAATTATATGCTCCAAAATACAATAAACCCTAATCATTAGAAACCCCAAAATACTTATCCCTAAAAAACTAAATTTCTTATTAATCACACAACCTTAAAATCCCTAAACACTTAACCTTAGAAACCACCATACCCCAAACTCTAGAAAACCCCAAAACCACATCACAAGACATCCCTAAAACCTTAGCCCTAGAAATCCCAAACCCCACTTTTCCATATAACCCTAAACCCTCATATCCTCAATAGACTAGAACGTTAATTTTGGAAAACCATCAACCCCATAAAACCATAAATAATCATCCCTAGAGAACCCAAAACCCACTTCCCCAAATAACGATAAACACATATCCCCAAAAAAACTTTAAAATCTGGCCCAAAAAAACCATAATCCCTTAATCGAAAAAAACTCTAAATCCTCAAACCAAAACAATTATAAAAACTCACCCCCGAAAAAACCAAAACCCTTATTGATACTAAATAAAATAAATCATCAGCCAAAAAATAATAAAAGTATATCCCCAAGGAAATCCTAAACTATTAGCCATAGAAAATACTAAAACCTATACACAATATACCAGAAACCCTCAGTCCTAAAATAACAGTAAAACATTATCTGTTATATTCCCTATATATTTTGTATTAAAAACCATAAACACTCATTCAGAAGAAACCATCTTCCCTCGTCCCCAAGAACACATAGACATTAATCCCCAAGAAACTTTAAACCCTCATCCTAGAGAAACTAAAATCCTTGAGCCCCTGGAAACACTAAACCATCTTCCCCAAGAAACCATAGTCCCTCAATCTAAAGAAAACAACAATCCATAGGACTAAGAATCCCAAATCCCCTTTCTTCATGAAACCCTAAAGACTCGTCCCCATGAAATCCTAAACCAAAATCCCGATGAAACCCTAATACCTTAGCCCTATCAAACCCTATACCCTTATCCATGTGAAACGCTAAACCATCATCCCCTATAAACCATATACATTTAGACATATGAAACCATAAAACCAATGCCGATGAAACCCAAACCCCCCTTCACCATGAAACCAAACACCCTTAGCCCTAAAAAACCAAATCCCACCACCCCATGAAACCTTAAACCCCAAACCCCACGACTCCCTAATCCCCCAACCCCATGAATCCATGAACCCTCATAAATAAAACCCCATGGGCCCTTAGTCCCCTAAAACAAAAACCCTCATCCCCATGAATCACTCAGCCCTCAGCCATATGAAACCATAAAACCACATCCACACAAAACACTAAATCCACAACACCAAGAAACCCTGAATCCTCATTCTAAAGAAACCGAAAACCCTCATCCCAAGAAGAAATAAACCAGTATACCTATGAAACAATGAACCCCCTTCCTTATGAAACTCTGAACCACCAACCCAATGAAAACATGAACCATCATCTCCATGAAACCCTAAACCATTATCCAAAAAAAGCTCTAATCACTCAACCCAAAGAAACCCAGAACAGTCAGACCAAAGAAACCATTAACCCTTAACCCTATGAAAATATAAACCCTTAAAAACAAGAAATTATGGAACCTCATAAAAAATAAACCATGTACGCTCATCCCTATGAAACCCACATCCCCAAGAAATCCAGAACCCTCATCCCTATGAAACCCTAATCCCTCACCCCCATGAATCCTTATACGCTAACAGTACAGACACCCTAATCACTCATCCCAAAGAATCAATAAACCCATTTCCCCAATATTCCTTATACCCATTTTCCCATGAATCCCTAAACTATCATCCACTAAAAATCTAGATACCTAGGCCCTAAAATGTAACGCCCCAACCCCAGTTACCCAGAATCGGTGCATTATTACATAACATTGGCATGATCACAAGAAATATAAAATCTCAAAAGACCGATTGGTTTAGTAGCCTTGGAAACACTAGATATATTCATAAAGTTTTATATTACATCATAAAGTGAAAAACTACTACAAAAACATAGTCTCCATATCCCACACTCATATCCCCACATACTATCCATGCAGTTCATTCATAACTTACTTCTTGACATCCTGGGAAAAATAAAACATAGAAAAGAGGTGAGCTCAAATGCCCAGTAAAGATAACAATATAGCTGAATCGTTCAAAAATAAGCATAAACATTTAAGAAAATGTATAACTGTAACAAAAGCCTTTTAAACATAAACTTCAACATAGTATGGCAAAAGTAAAATGAGATAATTCCATTTACTTATTCACATGGATATTCTACTAATCGAATAATCACATGCAATATCAATAACCGCTTTCATAATGATGGAATGCATAATGCCAGACTATCATAACCACATAGCCAAGGCCTCGTGCCAAGACTACAAATAATATTTGCCAAGGCCTTGTGCCAAGACCCTAGTTTGTCTCATGAGACCTACCGATGCATCGAGGAGCTATAGCGGGCTCCACCCTTCACATATTAAGTCCAATGCATTCCCATATCAAAAGGTTTTAACATAACATAAAAATTCATATTAAAACTATCATTTGAAATGTCAATACTTTCACCATAAACTATGAACGGTGTAAAAATATCACATCCATAGTCAAACAAATCACAAAACCTTCAATACAATATAGAAGATTTGTATTATAATAAATCAACTTCAAATAAGCATATAATCCATCAATGGATGTTGACATAAATGAAATCAAAACTCTTTTTATAGAAATATCTCTTTTTATTTTTGAAATCATTTAATAAAACATTTTCTTTGAAAATATTCTTATATGTTTGTAATGGAATCTTCGACTATTTTATAACAGCGAAAAATTACCGCACCCGCCATATAAGTTAAAAAAAACATTCTTACCATAATTCTGTCAAAAAGGTTAAAAGGATCTTGTTTTGAAAATGAAGGAAAGATTCCTTAATAAACCACTTATAAAAGTCAAAAAGGGTATAAATGACTTTACCTCATATTCTAGTAAAATAACCCTTACATTGTACTTTTCCTTGGTTGGGGTAGGTTAACCTCTTGTATAATGGTGAAAAAATTGTTATTAAATTATACAAGAATCATATATATTAATATGATATCATATATGATCTTTTAACATTGATTTGTGAATAATATCTTAGTATTATTGTTGTTTTGGGTGTTAACTTACTCATTCCCTTTTATATGTTCTATTATGTAAGCCTTGTTTTTCATGTATAGGTTGTATATTATTCATATCCAGAATGATATCAAGTCCTTAAACATAATTTTTAACTCATCAAATTATAATTATACTTGAATGGATACGATGGAGAATGAATCTCATCGCGTTCGTGGAGACGGTAGTCCGTACGTACGCATGAGTGACAATATCATTCTTTTGATATTAAAATAATATATAAATGGATGTTATATCATATATACAGAATCATTAACATGTTATATTTATTATTTACATGAGTTACACATCATTATTATACCCATCCAAATAATAATATATTGAATAACAATTACACCACGATGTAGAGATGGTAAGCCGTACGTACGCACGTTTGGTGACATGTTATTCAAAGGGTGGATAGAATACTGAATATGGTTGTACCATATTTATAATAACTTTACAGTATATATATGATACTGGAGTTATTATTTTAGAATGGTAATAACAAAGGAAGAAGAAGTGGAAGAAGAAAGGAACTTGGAAAAGGGTGGTGAAATCATTACCTCTTCCCCGAGTTCTTCCTTTTGATTTGACCAAAAGGGATCCTTAGGTTGGCATTATGATCAAAATAATGCCTCTAGGATGTATTTATGGTAGTTGGGATAGTATTTGGGCAGAGTTTGGCCGAACCAAATGGCTTTGAATGTGCGAGTTAATGAGAAGGGGGAGTGCCCTTTTATAAGAGGGGTGAGGGGCACCTTTGGAAAAGCTAGAAATATTAGTTTATAATAAATTCATATTCAGTTAATAATGTCTCCAAAGTTGATTATTTAAATGTTAATGTGGGGATGGGTCTAAATCCACTCAACCAATAGGATTTAGACAGGTTTGGGTCATTATATTAACCTTATCTTTAAGTATTAACTCTAAGTTAATTAGTTTCACTTTTACAATGTCTCTTTGTATTTTTATATTATATGGTTATTAATCTTACTATATACATACAAGAGACCCCCAAGTAGTCCATTAATGATTCACATATCATGATATAAGTCTCTTGGCGGATCATTAGATTTTTAGGAATTTAATATCAAATAATAATATAATATTTGTTTTAAAAACTCTTTTATGTCAATTTTGACACTATTCAATAGTTGATTTTTGTGAACTTATAACAGTATTATTACTTCAAACAAGGTAAATTAAATCAATCCTAATATGTCATATTAACTTATAAAATTAGTGTAATTCATAAAAAGTCTCAAATTATATTTATTTGTGTATTTATAATATCAGTTATTTTAATTTTTCACTATTATGGTAATTACTACATCATCATTGTGTCATAAATAAATTACATTATTTAAAGTCTAATAATTATAAATAAAATATAATTATGTAGAAAATAGTTTTATCTTTCTAGTGAATATTTATATTCAAAAATCTAACATATATATCCCTATGTAAAAATTGTTTTTCTAAAAGATATATGCTTGTGTCATTTTTTTATTCATTTTAACTTAATTAAAATAAAGTGTCCCTATCACCTAAAAGTGGCTCCATAGGGTCCCAAAATCGACCCAAATATGCCTATGGTCGAACATGTATCAACCAATAAGGTTAGGACACGTTTTAGGGTAATTTATTATTATTATAATATTATTTTTTAACCCTTATTTACCGGATTTACCCTTAACCATGGTTAATAAAATATTTACCGCAGTAATTATTCAAAATGTCTAAAAATAAAAGTTACCTATTTACACAATTTTAACATCCTAATTCCAAATATGGAATCCATTTTTCTAAATTCAAAACACCGAAGTGGCAGAAATTAATTTATTATTAATTCCCGTTGTTAAAATAAAAAGCATGTTTTTAAGAGATAATAACTATCAAAAGATTGACAATTGTTTATGTTCTGTTTAATTGTAAAATTATGTCCAATGACCAACATTATATTAAAAGGTAAAAATATATTATAAATATACTTTAAAACCACTGAAATTCATAATTTATCACTATTAATTATTTTGATTAAAAAAGTTTTTTTAATTAAAATTTAGTAATTTTCACTATTCATCAAAATATTAAAGTTATCCGAAAAGTACCAAAATTTCACCTTAGGCTAAATTCGATATTCCGAATCCAAAAATGAAATCCATTTCGAAATATAAAATATATATAATTTCAAAAAGTAGGTATTACTATTCATAACTGCTAGTTTGATTGGTTATGGTGTGTTAGAACTCGGTGTTGTGTACAACACACGCTATCACATTATTCAAAGAGAAGCGTACCGTAGAAGCTTGGGGTGTCACATTCTACCCTCCTTCAAATAATTTTGTCCTCGAAATTTCTAGAATACTTATCACATGAAAAGACTCGGGTGGTTCTTCATCATAAGTTCCTCGGGTTCCCACGTTGCCTCTTCCATCTTATGGTTTCTCCACAAGACTTTTACCAGACGTGTCGTCCGGTTTCTTAGTACTTGTTCTCTCATATCAATAATCCTGACGGGCTCTTCGCAATAAGACAGATCGGGTTCCAGTTCTAATTCTTCATAGGTGAGTACATGTGTTGGGTCAGGCATGTATTTCCTCAATAGAGATACATGGAACACATCGTGAACTTTGGAGAGACTTGGCGGCATTGCCAATCAGTAAGATACAACCCCAATTCGTTCTAGAGTTTCGAAAGGTCTGATGTACCAGGGACTCACTTTTCCTTTCTTACCAAAACGTTTGACTCCCTTCCATGGAGATACCTTCAGGAAAGCATGATCACCGACTTGAAATTCCAAATCCTTCCTTCGATTATCGGCATAGCTCTTCTGCCTACTTTGAGCTGCTTTGATGTGATTTTTGATTACCTTCACCTTTTCCACTGTTTCCTCCAACAGTTCTGGGCCTACAAGTTTTATTTCACCAATGTCATCCCAACAGGTTGGTGTACAACATCTCTTTCCGTATAATGCTTCATATGTTGCCATCTGAATACTCGAATGGAAGCTATTGTTATAGGAAAATTCTAACAGAGGTAAATATTGATCCCACATACCCTAAAAGTCAAGTGAGAAAGATCTCAACATGTCTTCTAAGGTTTGAATAGTCTATTCTGATTGTCTGTCCGTCTGAGGGTGGTAATCAGTGCTCAAATAAAGTTCAGTATCAAGGGATTTCTGAATAATTTTCCAGAATCTTGAAGTAAAACGGGGATCACGATCAGAAACAATCAATAGGGGTACTCCATGAAGTCTCACAACTTCATTAATATATAGTCTTGCTAGATGTTCTAGGGGTAGATCTTCTGTTATAGCAAGAAAATTTGCTGAACTAGTAAGATGATCAACAATAACCCATATTGCATCATTCCTTCTAGGAGTCTTTGGTAGCCCCATGTCAAAGTCCATCGTAATATTGTCCCATTGCCACTCCGGTATGGTAAGAGGTTGCATGAATTCTCCAGGTTGTTGCCTTCCAGCTTTCACTTGTTGACAAACCATACATCTTGACAAAAAATCAGAAATATCCCTCTTCATGTTGTCCCACCGAAAATGTTCCTTCAAATCTCTATACATTTTGGTTCTCCCAGGGTGTATAGAGAAATTGGAACTATGAGCATCATCCAGTGAGGTGGTAAACTTCCATGATAACTTTTTCCCTTTCACTACTCCCCAAAGCCTGAAATATTTTCTCTAGGGAATTTATCCACTGCTCAGCTACTAAGGGATTTATACTCCCATTGAACGTTGGTGGTTGTTGCCTCATGAATCGATCTATCATTGATCCTCCATGCTGCGGATCAGGGTGCTCTATACGGGTAAGGTTATTATTCATAACCTGAGTGAGTTGTCCCAGTATGGTGATTAGCTGATCGGCACCAGTTGCATCACCAGCTCCACTATAATTATCTTGAGCAGGAGGGCAATCCCTACATGGAGTGCGTGCATTGATACAGTTTCCATTTCTTCCACTAGGCGCCATTTCTAAACAATGGCATAAACTAGATCAGTTTATGAATCAAAATACATAATTCAATACTTATAAAACACTTATCATAAATTGAACTATTTATGGATATAATCCATAATCATAAAAATGTTTTCCTTGAGGAAGTATATACTCATAAACCCTTCATAATGATTTGTAAAGAAAATGAGAGTTATCCTAAGCATATCCCCCAGGAGTGTCGTAACCAAGAGTGCAGCAAGGCCCATTGTCGTGCACCAGTTCCCGTTCGAGTGTAGCTCAAAGCGGTGTTTTCGGGTTTTACCCCTAGGTACATCTGTGCAAGAGCCGCCTCTACCTGCTCGTATCCAGACAGGGATGTATTGCTTGGAAAACTAACAAAATCTCTACAATACCAAAATTCTAGGAAGTTCTTCTATACAAATCCTCAAAATCCATCTTAGGTCTATGTGCTCTAATCAGAGTTTATCTAAATCTAGCTTCCAAGGTTTGTACTAAACATCCTCTGATACCAACTGTATTGCCCCGACCCCAGTTACCTAGAGTCAGTGCATTATTACATAACATTGGCATGATCACAAGAAATATCAAATCTCGAAATACCAATTGGTTTAGTAGCCTTGGAAACACTAGATATATTCATGAAGTTTTACATTACATCATAAAGTGAAAAACTACTACAACAACATAGTCTCCTTATCTCACACTCATATCACCACATACTATCTCTGCAGGTCATTCATAACTTACTTCTTCACATCCTGGGAAAAATGAAACATAGAAAAGGGGTGAGCTCAAATGCCCAGTAAGGATAACAATATAGCAGAATCTTTCAAAAATATGCATAAACATTTAAGGCAATGTATAACTAAAACAAAATCCTTTTAAACTTGAACTTCAATATATTATGGCAAAAGTAAAATGAGATAATTCCATTTACTTATTCACATGGATATTCTACTAATCGAATAATCAAATGCAATATCAATAACCACTTTCATAATGATTGAATGCATAATGCCAGAATATCATAACCACATAGCCAAGGCCTCATTCCAGGACTACAAATAAGATTTGTCCAAGGCCTTGTGCCAAGACACTAGTTTGTCTCATGAGACCGACCGATGCATCTAGGAGCTATAGCGGGCTCCACCCATCACATATTAAGTCCAATGCATTCCCATATGAAATGGTTTAAACATAACATAAACATTCATATTAAAACTAGCATACAAAATGTCAATACTTTAACCATAAACTATGAACGGTATAAAAATAGTACATCCATAGTCAAACATATCACAAAACCTTCAATACAATATAGAAGTTTTGTATCATAATAAATCAACATCAAATAAGAGTAAAATCCATCAAAGGATGTTGACATAAATGAAATCAAAACTCTTTTTAGAGAAATATATCATTCTATTTTTGAAATCATTTAATAAAACATTTTCTCTGAAAATATTCTTATATGCTTGTAATGGAAGCTTCGGCGATTTTATAACAGCGGAAAATTACCGCACCCGCCATATAAGTTAAAAAAACATTCTTACATTAATTCTGTCGAAAAGCTTAAAAAGGACCTTGTTTTGAAAACGACGGAAAGATTCCTTAATAAACCACTTATAAAAGTCAAAAAGGGTATAAATGACTTTCACTCATATTATAGTAAATAGTAAAAATGTTTTTGAAAAACATTTTTAAGAAACATGGATGTGTATGATAAAGAGATCCAAGTAGATTATTACGTATAAACAACCTCAGATAATGAAGAGATTGTGAAATAACCCTTACCTTGTACTTTTCCTTGGTTGGGGTCGGTTAACCTCCTGTATAATGGTGAAATAATTTTTATTAAATTATACAAGAATCATATATATTAATATGATATCATATATGATCTTTTAACATTTCTTTGTTAATAATATCTTAGTATTATCGGTGTTTTGGGCGTTAACTTACTCGTTTCGTTTTATATGTTTTGTTATGTAAGCCATGTTTTTCATGGATAGGATGTATCTTAATCATATCCAGAATGATATCAAGTCCTTTAACATCATTTTTAAATCATCAAATGAAAATTATACTTGAATGGATACGATGGAGAATAAATCTCATCACGTTCGTGGAGACGGTAGTCCGTACGTACGCACGAGCGACAATATCATTCTATTGATATTAAAATAATATATAAATGGATGTTATATCATATATACAGAATCATTAAAATGTTATATTTATTATTTACATGAGTTACACATCATTATTATACCCATCCAAATAATAATATATTGAATAACAATTACACCACGACGTGGAGACGGTAAGGCGTACGTACGCACGTATGGTGACATGTTATTCAAAGGGTGGATAGAATACTGAATATGGTAGTGACATATTTATAATAACTTCACAGTATATATATGATACTGGAGTTATTATTTTAGAATGGTAATAACAAAGGAAGAAAAGTGGAAGAAGAAAGGAACTTGGAAAAGGGTGGTGAAATCATTACCCTTTCCTCGGGTTCTTCCTATTGATTTGATCAAAAGGGATCATTAGGTTGGATTTCTGATCAAAATAAGGCCTCTAGGTTGAATTGATCGAAGTTGGGAGTGTATATGGGCAGAGTTTGGCCGAAAAAAAAGGCTTTGAATGTGCGAGTTAATGAGAAAGGGGAGTGCCCTTTTATAAGAGGGGTGAGGGGCACCTTTGGAAAAGCTAGAAATATTAGTTTATAATAAATTCATATTCGGTTTATAATGGCTCAAAAGTTAATTATTTAAATGTGAAGGTAGGGATGGGTCGAAAACAACTCAACCAATAGAATTTAGACAGGTTTGGGTCATTATATTAACCTTATCTTTAAGTATTAACTCTAAGTTAATTAGTTTCACTTTTACAACGTCTCTTTGTATTTTTATATTATATGGTTAATAAACATACTATATACATCCAAGCGACCCCCAAGTGGTCCATTAATGATACACCTATAATGATATAATTCTCTTGGCCAAATCTTAGATTTTTAGGAATTTAATATCAATTAATAATATAATATTTTTTTTAAAAACACTTTTATGTCAATTTTGACACTATTCAATAGTTGATTTTTGTGAAACTTATAACAGAATGAATACTTCAAACAAGGTCAATTAAATCAATCCTAATATGTCATATTAACTTATAAAATTAGTGTAATTCATAAAATGTATCAAATTATATTTATTTGTGTATTTATAATATCAATTATTTTAATTTTTCACAATTATGGTAATTACTACATCATCATTGTGTCATAAATAAATTACATAATATAAAGTTTAAAAATTATAAATAAATTTAATTATTTATAAAATCCTTTTAGATTTTTAATTAATATATATAGTCGAAAATCCAACATATATAACCCTATGTAAAAATTGTTTTTCAAAAGATATATGCTTGTGTCATTTTTGTATTCATTTTAACTTAATTAAAATAAAGTGTCCCTATCACCTACAAGTGGCTCCATGGGGTCCCAAAATCGACCCAAAGATGCCTATGGTCGAACATGTATCAACTAATAAGGCTAGGACACGTTTTAGGATAATTTATTATTATTATTATATTTTTTTAACCCTTATTTACCGGATTTACCATTAACCACGGTAAATAAAATATTTACCGCAGTAATTATTCAAAATGTCTAAAAATAAAACATACCTATTTACAAAATTTGAACATACTGATTCCAAATATGGATTCCATTTTTCCAAATTAAAAACACAGAAGTGGCAGAAATTAATTTAAAATTAATTCCCGTTGTTAAAACATAAAGCCTGTTTTTAAGAGATAATAACTATCAAAAGATTGACAATTGTTTATGTTCTGTTTAATTGTAAAAATATGTCCAATGACCAAAAATATATTAAATGGTAAAAATATATTCTAAATATACTTTAAAACCACTGAAATTCATAATTTATCACTATTAATTATTTTGATTAAAAAAGTTGTTTTTAATTAAAATTTAGTAATTTTCACTATTCATCAAAATATTAAAGTTATCCGAAAAGTACCAAAATTTCACCTTAGGCTAAATTCGATATTCCAAATCCAAAAATGAAGTCCATTTAGGAATATAAAATATATATAATCTCAAAATGTTGGTATTACAATTCATAAAGGCTAGTTTGATTGGTTATGGTGTGTTAGAACTCAGTGTTGCGTACAACACACGCTATCACATTATTCAAAGAGAAGCGTACCGTAGAAGTTTGGGGTGTTACATAAAAACCCTAAATCCTCTCTCCAATAAAGTCTAAAACCTAATAACTAAGAAACCCTTAATCCTCAACACCATGAGGCCATGATCTATCTTCCCCAGGTACCCATAACCCTAATACCAAATAAACCCTATCCTTTTTGGTGAAAAAACCCCGGAATCCTAAGAAAAAAACCTGATCCCTTAACCCCAACAAACCCTGAAACCTCTTCCAAAAAACCCGTGATCAAACAGCCCCAATAAAGTCTAATCACACAACCATAAAAAATAATGAACTCTCAATCACAAGAAACTCTGAACCCTCATCCCTAAAAACCATAAACCCTCAACACAAAAAACCCTCAACCCTCAGTCCCAAAAAACCGTTAACCCTCTTCCTATAAAAATATGAACCCAAATCCACAAAAAACCCAAAATCCTCATAACGAAAAACATGAACCCCTAGCACCAAAAAATGAGGAACCATCAACCACAAAAAATTGTGAACATACAATCCAATGAATACCATGAATCCAAATCCAAAAAATACACTAAATCCACGTCCCAAAAAACCAGGAAACCTCAACTGTAAAAATATATGAACCATTATAAATAAACCCTCTCCTATAAGAATCCATGGACCCTCATCCCCCAATGAAATATGTACACTCATCCACAAGAATTTATAATCCCTAAGACACAAAAACCCCTTAACCATCAACCCCAAAAAACACTGAACCATCATCCCCAAAGATCCAACAACCCTCATCCCCAAAAACCCTAACCATCGCCCCCAAAGAACTCTCAATCCACATAACAAAAAAAATCGTAAACCCTTATCCCAAAAAAACCGTCATATTTTTTCCCCAAAAACCATAATCCCTTTCCCCAAAAACCATCAACCCATAAAATAGAAAAATTACAACCCCTAGCCTTTAAAAAATATAAACCTCATCCCCAAATCCCTCAACCCTCATCACCAAAAAAGCAAACAATCCAAAATCATAAAAACCACACAACCCCGAGCCTCAAAAAAATACCTCATCACCCAATAACACTCCAAACATAATCCTAACACTGACTAATATCCTAAAAACACCAAAAAATACAAAATCCATTATCCCCAAAACCCCTAACCCCTCATCCCTAAGAAACCATCAACTATCATCCACAAAAAACCCTCAATCTTTATCAACAAGAATCCCTTATCCATTTAAAAAAAACCTAAACCCTCATCCCAAAAAACCATAAACCATTATACATAAAAAAACCTAAACACTCATCACAAAAAAAAAACTTCAACCCTCACCCCCAAAAAACCCTCAACAATCATCCATAAAAAATATAAACCCTGAGTCACAAATATCTCCAATCCCATAGTCCCAAAAAATATTCAATACTCATCCACAAAAAACCCTCATAATTATCAAAAAAACCCTCATTCTGTTTTCACATAAACAATCAAATCTATGTACAAAAACCCTCATCCCTCATCCCAACAGTAACCCTCAACAGTCACCACTAAAATACCATAAAGCCTAATACCCCAAAACCCTCCACCCTTAGCTTGAAAAAATACATACCATCATCCCCAAACACCCCTCATCCATCATCCCCAAAAAACTGTGAACCCACATCAATAAAAATTACTCTATGCTCGTCATAAAAAACCCTCTACCCCCATCCCCATAAATCCATAAATATTTGGCCCCAATACAACCCTCAACCCTCTACCCCAAGAAACCCTAAACACTTGTCCCAAAGATTATTCAACCCTCATAACCCAAAAAACCAAAAAAATCATCCCTAAAAATCCATCATACATTATCCCAAAAACCACTTAACTCTCAACCCCAAGTATCCCCAAACACTATGACCCAATAGACTCTCATCCTCTAATCCCAGAAAACCCTCAACCATCAGTACCAAAATTAATTTTACCCATAGCCTTAAAAAAAGATAAACCATCATAACCAAACATCAACCCTCGTTCCTAAAAATACATAAACCCTTATTTAAAAAATGCCTAAAAAATCAGGTGAAAAAAACCCATAAAACATCATCCATATAAAAACATAACACCTCATCCTAAAAAATCCCTAAACCCCTATCCATAAAAAACTATAAACACTCTACCCCAACAATCTCTAAACCCTCATACAAAAAACCTTGTTCCCTCAGAAAAAAACACTCAACCACTTTCTCAAAACACTGAACAACATCATCCCCCAAAAAATATAATCACAAATCCCCAAAACACACAAAACCTTATCCCCCAAAAACCCTAATCCCTTTTCCCCAAAATCCCTGAAACCCTCAAACAAAAAACACTAAACCCTGATCCCCCAAATACCCATAACCATTAGCTCCAAAATACATTAAACCCTCATCCCCGAAATCCTATAAACACAGATCCTCAAGAAACCCAAAACCCCTAGCCCCATGAAAAACCTAAAGCCCCATCCCCAAAAATCCATAAACCCTCAACCCCAAATAACCTAAACACTCAGCCTTAAGAAATACCAAAACATTGCCCCTAAAAAACCATAAAACCACTGCCAAAAAACCCATAAACCCTCTTCCACAAAAAAACCTAAACAATAATCCCTAAAAACCCATAAAGCAATATCCATTAAAAATACTAAACCATCATCTGCAAAAATCCTTAAACACTTAGTCCAAAAAAACCATAAACCCTCATCCAAAAAACCCATAAGCCCAAATCCAAATAAAATATAAACCCCCATCCCAAAAAAATCCTTAATCCTCATCACCAAAAAAATCCTCATCACTATGTCCCAAAACATAGTCACCCAAAAAACAGAAAACCGATAACAATCATCTAAAAAACCTCAATCACCAATCCAAAAATATCCTCAACCCGTGTACCCATAAAACCATAAATCCTCATCACAATATCCCATGATCACTAAACCGCTAAATAAACAAAAATCCAAACAATATAAAACAATAAAAACCTCACCCACAAAAACAGTCAACCATTAGGACCAAAAAATAGTCAACCATCAAATCCAAATGAATCCATTGACCTTCATTCCAATGAAAACTGAACCCTCTACCATATATACACTCCACAAGAATCACAAAAAATCATCAACCAATATCCCTAAAAATCATCAAATATCATCCCCAAAAACCCATGAACCCTCATCCCTAGAAAACCCTCAACTCTTATCCCCTAAAAAAATCAACCCTCAGAGACAAAACAAACATCATCCAAAACACCAAAAACCCCTCAACCCTCCATGATAAGAATCTATCAATCATCAACATGAAATCTCAAACAACCCTAATACATCAACCAAAAAATAAAATAAACATTCAGCCCAAAAAACAAAACTCTCATCCCCCAAAATCCCAAAACCCTAATCCCACAAAAACCCTAAACCCTTATCACAAAAAATAAATATACAGTCATCCCTAAAAAAACTAGAAACCCTAAACAACAAAAAACCATTAACCGTTTACTTTTCCAAAACCACAAAACCCCCGCCCCAAAAACCCAAATCCATTAGGCCACAAAACACTTAAACCCTTTTCCACCAGACCCATAAACCCCTTTCACCAAAAAAATCCTAATCCCTCAGCCTCAAATAATTCAAAATCAGCATCCCCCAGAAAATCCTAAACCCATATCCCCAAATAGACCCATAACCCTCATCCTCAAAAAACATAAAACCCACATAAAAAAATCCAAAACCCCCATCCCTAAAAAACCGAAAACCCAATCCCTAAAAAACACAAAACCCATATCCCTAAAGAATCCTAATGTCTCACCCCAAAAAATCCTCAGACAACAACCACAAAAACCATCGAATAAACCCCAAAAAACACTAAACCCTCATTGTCAAACACCCCTTAACCCTCAACTTATAAATACCAAAAAAAATCATCCCTAAAATTCCCTATAACCTTAGTCACAAAAATAACTAAACCATACACCACAAGAAACCCAAAACCCTCTGGGCCAAAAAATTATAAACTCTATTCCGTAAAAAAACAATAAACCCTCAACCCCAAATATCCTAAATCCACATCCCAAAAAACCCTAAACCTTCATCGAAAAACAACCCTAAACCCATAGTTCCAAAAATACATAATCATTTTTCCCAAAAAACACTAAAACCTACACTCAAAAAACCCTAAACACTCATCCTAGGAAAACCAAGACCCATCTACCCCAAAAAAAAACTACACCCTCTACTTAAAAACCTTAAAACATCATCCGAAAAAAACCATAATCCCTTCACTCTAAACAATTATAAACCCTCATACAATGAAAACAATGAACCCCCAAACCTGTAAAACCATAAACCATCATCCCCACAAAATCGTAAACCCTCATAGCATAAAAACCATAAATCCACTACCCCATGAAAAATTAAACCCTCTTACCGTAGAAACCATAAACCCTTAGCCCCACGAAACTAAAATCCCAAAGCACCAAGAAACCTGAAACTCACATCCGCAAGAAACAAAAAACCCTCAATCCCAAAACCCCTATACCCGCAGCCCCAAAAATCACTCAACCCCCATCCCCAAAAACTCTAAACCCTCATCCACAAAAAATGTATAAACCCTTATCCCCAAAAACCCATACACACTAAACCCTAAAGTCCCTAAATCATATCACTAAATAACCATATTCGCTCATCGGTACAAAAAAGTAATCTCTCAACCCAAATATTCCCCAAAACCTTAGACCCAAAAAACCCTAAAGCTACTTCCCCAAACCGTTACCCAAAACA
The DNA here is from genome assembly GCA_963277665.1 of Viscum album. NCBI lineage: Eukaryota > Viridiplantae > Streptophyta > Magnoliopsida > Santalales > Viscaceae > Viscum > Viscum album. The sequence goes on from OY728132.1 coordinate 934,530,094, forward strand.
ACCATAAACCACATCCCAAAAACCCCTAAACCCCCATCCCAAAAAACCCATTATCATCAATAAAAAAATACATAAATCATCATCCCAGAAAAACAATTAAAACTCATCAAAATAATTCTTTCCACCCTCGGCCCAAAAAACCCTCAACCATCATCTTGAAAAAAACCCTCAACACCGTACCCCAATATTCCCTCTACCCACATCCCAAAAAACCCTCAACACTTGTCCCTAAAAAACCATCCAACATAACTCCCAAATAACCCACAACACCTTGTAAAAAAACATCCCTCAACCCTCATCCTAAAGAACAATCCAACACTCATCCCCAAAAAACCCTTAACCATCATCCATAAGAAAACATCAAACACTCAACCCAAAAAATCCAGAACCACACAGAAAAAAAACTGTCAACCCTAAGATCCAAAAAAACCTCAACCCATTGGTACAAAAAAACCCTCATCTATCATCCCCAAACTAACCTCAACACAAATCCAAAAAAATCCGCAAAATATCAGCCCCAAAAACCAGCATCCCTTATCCCCAAAAAATTATAAACCCATAACACTAGAAATACCTCAAATGTAAGCCCCAAAACCATAATCCCTCATCCCTTAAAACCCTAACACTGATCCCTAAAAACCCCTCAAACCTTATCCCCCAAATCCTTAATCCAATCACCATAAAATCAATCAACACTCATCCCTAATGAACCATCAACCCTCAGCCCCCATAAACAACGACCAATAAACCCACTACATCAAAACACTAAACCCTCTACCACAAAATATCATCAATATTGATCCCTTATTTACACTAAACCAGCATTCCCTAAATACCTTGAATACTCAGCCTGAAAAAACTTTGAATTATAATCCCTAAAAAACTGAATCCCTTAGTATCATGATACCCAAAAACATTATCATAAAAACCCTAAATACCCATCTCCAAAACACAATAGCTTTATCTCCAAAAAACCATAAACCCACAGTCCCAAAAAACCCTATACCCAAAACCCCTAAATATCACTAAATCCTCAAACCTAAAAACCCACAACCTTTAGCCTTAAAAATACCAAAACTGTCATCCCCAAAAAACTCTAAACCTCCAACGCAAAAGAACCATAAACCCTCATCTATAAAACCCCTAAACTGTCATCCCAATCAAACATAATCCCTTATCTTAAAAAATAATAAACCCTTAGCTTCAAAAAACTGTAAACAGTCATCCCGAAAAAAAAATCACTATACCGAAAACACACATCCCAAAATATACTAAACCCTCACCCTGAAAGACCCTAAACCACCAACAAAAAAAACCCAAGTCCTCATTCCCAAAAATTGGAAAACCCTTATAAGAAAAAAATGAATATATCTTCCCCAAAAAACATGAAAAATTCATCCCCAAAAATCCGAAACCCCCAACCCTAAAAAACCCCAAACCCTCAATCCCAATATACACCAAACTGCATGGACTCAAAAACCCTAAACCCTCATAAAAAACATAAACCATTAGATCTAAAAAATGATACTCCCTCAACCCTAAAAAAACCCTAAACCATCCACCATAAAAAACATGAACATTCATCCCCAAAAAACCTTAACACACATCGACAAAAAAACCATAAACCCTCATCCCAATAAAAACCTAAATCCTCATTCACAAAAAAAAATACTAAACACATGGGCCTAAAAAACCCTAAACCCTAAGTGTAAAAAAAAACACTAAACCCTTTACACCAAAACACCATAAAACCTCATCCAAAGAAATCCACAAACCCAAATCACTAAAAAACCAACACCCACATCACTAAAAAACCTACAGACATATTTTGAAAAAAACTGTAGTCACATGGCCCTAAAATTTTGGAAATGATCGTCACTAAAAAAAACTAAACTTCTATACCTTGAATCCCCTAAATCTCTATCCCAAACAAAACCGAACCCTCATCCTTGAAAAAAAAACGAATCCTCCATCCCAAGAAAACCCTCAATCCTAAACCCACATCCCCAAAAAACTTTAATCCACAATCACCAAAAAAATCCACTAAACACTCAATCCCAAAAAATTATAAAATCTCATCATCAAAAAACCTGAATTTTTTCCCTATAAACACTAAAACATCATCCTCAAATACCCGAATAACTTTTCCTCAAAAAATTAAAACCCAAATCCCTTTGAATCCTTGATCCCTCAATGCCCAAAAAACCCTAAAACCTCACTCACAAACTCCTAAAACCTCATACCCAGAAAAAATTCAAAACCTCAGACCTAGAAAACCAAGATCCCTATGCCCCATTAAGGGATAATCCCTCAGCACAACCGAACTCTAAATGTTCGTCCTTAAAAAAACCAAAACCATCTACACCAAAAACCCCTAATTCCATATCCCCACAAAAACAGAATCAATAATCACCGAATCCTAAAAAACCACATCCCCATGAATCCCTAAATTCTCAACCCCAATAAATGAAAAACTCTCATTCCATGAAACCCAAAACCTGTAGCCATATGAAAACATAAACCCACATTCCCATGAATCATAGAGACCTTAGACGAAGTAATCCTAAACCATAATCCCCAAAAACCCTAAGAACTCATCTCCAAAAAACCCTACACCCTCATCCCCAAAAAACCATAAACACATAGCCCCCCCCAAAACATAACACCTTTTCCCCCAAAACCCAAAACTGTCATCCACAAAAAACCCCAGCCCCTTAGCCCATAATACCCTAAAACATGATCCACAGAAATCCCTAAACCCAGAACCCCCAAAAAAATCCTTCATCCATGAAAAACTATAATCCATCATCCCCAAACACCAAAACCATCAGCTACAAAAACCCATAAAAATACATCACAATAAAATATAAACCCACAGATACCAAAATACCAAAACCCCAAAGAACTGAACCCTCCTTGCCAAAAAACCTCAAACCTCATCCTAAAAACACTAAACAAACATCCCTAAAAAACATGAAACCCTCATCCCCAAATAAAAAAATCTATCAGAAAAAAATATATAATCCCCCATCACCATACCACATAAACCCAAATCCCCAAATCCCCATAAATAACACATCAAATAATCCCCTAAACCCTTTTCCCCAACATCCCTAAACACCGTCCCAAAAAAACATAAACCCTCATCTATAAAAACCTTAACCCCTCAACCATAAAAAACCCCCAGACCTTCATCCTGAAAATAACCGAAGTCTTTATCCACCCAAAAATCTAAAATCCTCAAGAAAAAAATCTATAAACCCTAATCCTAGAGAACCCCTACACTGTCAGCCAAAAAAAACATTATCCCTCAACCATAGAAAACCATAATCCCCAATCCCAGAATGACCCTAAAACCCTTAGCCCCAAAAAATCATAAACCTAGTGTCCCAAAAACCCCTTCATTGACAACCTAAAAAATCCTACACCCTAATCCCTTGAGAATATTAAACCAACTACTCCAAAAAAAACCCTGACCCTTAAGCCCATTTAAATCCTAAACCCACAAACAATAGAAACCCAAAAGACTCATCCCAAAAAAACCAAAACACTCATTAAGAAAACTCAAAATAGTCCACCCCAAAATATCCTAAACCCAAATCCTTAAAAAACCATATACCTTTGTCCCAAAAAATACATAAACTCTAACCCCCCAAATCTGATCCCACATAAAAAAATCAAAAAAACCCTACCCCAAAACACCCTAAACCCACATCCCTAAAATATCATTGACCCCCATCCCCCAAAATAACCCAAACCCCCATACCCAAAAATCCTGAAACCCTCCTCCAAAAAAAAAAAAAACCCTCAGCCCCAAAATATCATCAACCATCATCCCAAAAAAACCCACAAACATTAGAACTAAAAACCCTACACTTGTAGCCCCAAAATACCCTCAACCCTAATTCCTAAAATCCCTCAATCCCCATTTAAAAAAACCATCAATCCTCAACACTGCACCCCAGAAAACCCAAAAACATTATACCTAACAAATAGTCAACCAAAAAACCAAAAACACCCTCAACCGTCACTCGCAAAAAACCATCCACCCTCATTCCATAAAAAAAAGTCAGTTCTTAGACCCAAAAAAACACAACACTCAGCCAGAAAAAACATCAACCCAAAACCCAACAAAACATTCAACTCTCATTCTGAAAAAATATCAACCATCAGTCCTAAAAAACCTACAACCCTTGACCACAAAAAAACCCCCATCCTTAAAAATACAACAAAACTCAACCAAAAAATACCACTAACCCCCATCCAATGTAAACCCTCAATCCTCAACAAAAAAAAACTATAAATCCTTGACCCTAAAATGTACCACAACAATATTCAAAAAAATACTAAACACACATTCCATAAAAAACCCAATAACATCAATCCTAAAAAATAGTCAACCCTAACCCACAAACAACCCTCATCACCAACCCCAAAAATCACTTAACCCTCATCTCTAATAAACCATCATTCCTTAAGAAACTACCACGAACAAATCCTCAACCCTCATTCCCCAAAATCATTCAAACCCAACCCAAAATACCCTTAAACCTAAGCCCTAAAATACACTAAACCAGTAGTCCCAAAATACCATCAACCCTTATCCCTGAAAAACCCAAAACCCATAGCCCTAAATAACACTAAAACCATCAGACCAAAAAACAAAAAACAATGCGTCACATACCACTCTAAACCACTATCCAAAAAATCACAGTACACAAAGGCCCAAAATACACAAAACCAATTTCACTAAAAAATCCTAAAACCTCATCCCAAAAAACCTAAATCATCTACCCCAAAAAACCAAAAACCCTTATCTCCAAAAAACCCAAGACCCTCATCCAAAAAATACCCTAATCCCTAAAACCCTAACACTCATAAACCTCGATCCCTAGAAAAACCATAAACCCACAACCCCAAAAATCCTAAATGATCAGCCCAAAAAACCTAAACCACCAAAAACGAAGAGTCTTAATCCATTAACCCCACAAAACCCTAAACCCTATTGCAAAAAAACCCAAAAACCTCAGCCCCCAAAAAACATAAACCACCATCCCAAAAAGACCCTAAAAACCGGACCCAAAAAATCCATATGCACTTCGACCCAAAAAACCATAAATGGTTGGTACCAAGAAACCCTAATCCCTCATCACAAAAAAAAAATACTAAACCCACTGCCCTATGAAACCCTAAAACCTATCTTCAAAAGTCCCTAAACCCTTCTCCTAAAAAATCCTAAATCCTAAAACCTAAATAACCAAAAACAATTGTTTAAAAAAAAACCCAAAAAACATGGCCCCCCAAAACCCCCTCATCCAACTTCACCAGAAATATATAAACCTCAAGTCGAAAAAACTAAAACTACAAGCACAAAATAAAATAAACACATAGATACAAAACAAATCATTCAACCATAAAAACCACTAAACCCTCATCCCTAGATAACACTAAACCATAATCCTCATAAAACCATAAACCATAGACCCTCTAAAATACATATACTCTAAACCCCCAAAACCACTAAACCCTCATCCCAAAAATACCCTAACTGCTCAGCCCTAAAAAACACTAAAAAATAAACCCTAGAAAATAATAAACCCTCTTCCCTGGAAAACCCTAAATCCTCACTCCTAGAAAAACCTACACCCTCTTTCCAAAAAAAACTAGAAACTGTATCCCCTAAATAACCTTAAACACTCTTTCCCATATAACTCTAATCACTCAACCCCAATAAGCGCTAAACCCTTAACCCCCCAAAACCTCTAACACTCATCCCCACAAAATCCTAAACCCTTATAATCAAAAAACCATAAATCCTTATCCAGAAAAAAAGCATTTAATTAATAGATCCAATAATCCTAAAACCAAATGCCTATTGTAAACAAAATTCTCAACATAGATAAACCCTATACCGTAAACCCATTAAAACCATAAACTATCATCCTTAAAAACCACTAAACAAGACTCCTAATAATATTGAGTCCCTCATCCCCAAATACCCTAAACCCTCATCCCCAAAAAACCCTAAACCTTCACCCATATAATGTACTAAAACCTTATCCCCAAAAAACCCTAAAACATCATCATAAAAATTCCTAAATCAACACCCAAAAAAACATAATCCATAATCGCCCCAAAAAATTAAACCCTCTACCACAAAAGTACCTAAAAACTCAGCATAAAAAACGTTAAATCCTAAACTTCAAAATACCATAAAACCTCATATCCTTAAAAACCATAAACCCTTATCCCTCAAATAGACTATGACCTCTTACCCAAAACACTTAAAAATTTCAACCCCAAACAACCCTAAACCCTCATCCCAAAAAAAACATAAACCCCAAACCCCAAAAAACTGTAAAAGCACCTCCACTAATTAATCTAAAACCACATCCCAAAAAAATCTAAACCCTCTGTCCCAAAAATACATAAACCCTTTTACCCAAAAATTTAACACCAAAATATTTCATAGTACGTTATATCTTCAATGTAATCTAATAACTCACGCCACACGCAACACCGAGTTCGAGCACACCACGACTCACATTTTAAAATGTTTCTATGAATTTTATTATATAAATTTTTTATTTTATATACTATATAAAATATTAGAATCCATATCATGTGTTTTTTAGACATAATATAAGAATAAATTCATTTTTCTGATAAAGGATGTATTTTTCAAAAAATACAATTTTACCGCCTTTTAATGGTGAACCCTTTTTAAATAAAATATTTGACACTTTTATATATTCAATTGAGTGAAATTAAATTATTCATTAGAAGAGTGACATAAAAATTAATTTGGTATTGTTTTTTGGTACTTTTTGGATAACTTTCTTATTTTAATGAATATTGAAAAACACTAAATTTTAATTAAAAACAACTTTTCAAATGGAGATAATTTATAGTGTTAAATTATACATTTGAATGATTTTTAGGTATAATTTGATTATATTTTTAACATTTAATATAATTTAGTTCATTGGATGAGATTTCACATTTAAACTAGACATAAACAAGTGTCAATCTTTTGATAGTTATTATTTCTTAAAAACCCACTTTTTTGGATTTGACAATGGCAATTAATTTTAAAATAATTAATATAAAATCTATGTTCTGAATTTGGAAAAATATACTTCAATTTAGAATTATGAATATCAAAATTATCTTAAGGTGAATTTTTGGTATTTTTCAGAAATCATTTAATTTTTGATAAATTGCGAGGAACACTGCGTTATTGTTTTAAAGCGACATTTTATTTAATTAATTAATTATTTTATTTATATTTATATTAAGTCAATATATATATATAATACTTATATAAGTACAATGTAATTCATTGGAGTCATTATATAATAATATTAGATATATAAAATTTTTATTGAACTTTTTGCCGTCTTTTACCCACCTTCTTAGTGCATTTTCTAATTTGCATAAAAATTAATTTTACTGCTTCTGTGAGTTGAATTTCAAAAATCTGAGAAACATAGTTAACCTCTGTAAGTAAAATGTTGTTCAATAGGATAATATTAATTTTTTTTGTGAATAGTAACTTTTTTCTTTTATTTACCATAGTTAAAAGTAAACAGGGCAATTAAGGGTAAAAATGATATTATATTTACCCTAACACATGTCCTATTTCTACGGGATAAGTGTAATTCGAAACAATACAACCTTAGTAAATATATATTATCCTTCAGTTCCACTTGTATTAAATTAGGACATTTATTATTATTTAATTTAAAGAAGTGTTTAAAGTGTTAAATTCAGGTTTTCATAACTAAATCATTTTAATATAGGGTTATACATAACATAAATTCTACTATAGGTATTCATTAGAAAGATAAAAATATTTCCTACATAATAGTATTTTTTTTTAATTTTTAGACATTATATAATTAAAATTATTTATCACACAATGATGATGCAGTAATTACCTAATTAATAAATGATTAAAAGAATTGATATTATAAGTACCCAAATAAATGTAATTTGAAGCTTTTGATGAATTTCATTGACTTTAATAGTTAATATGACATGGTAGGGTTTATTAAATAAATTATATTAGAAGTAGTCATGCTTTTAATATTGTAACAAAAAACAAATACAAAATAGTGTCCAAATTGACATAAAATAGTTTTTAAAACAAAAATTATATTATTGGTTGATATACTATTCCTAAAAATATAAGGAACATATAAAGGGATTAAATAAAATAATATAAGTCATTAATGAACCACTTGAGGTTCTCCTGTAAGTTTAGATTATGTTTAATAACCTTATAGTGTAAGAATATAAGAAGACACGGTAAAAGTTAAACTATTTAACAAAGAGTAAAATCTAAAAGATAAGGTTAAAATGGTAACCTAAACATGTATAAACCCTATTGGTTGAGAGGATTTCGACCAATAACCACCTAAGTCTCTAAAGAAATTAATTTAAATCCACTATAAACCGAATATTATTGTATAATAAATTAATACATTAATCTTTTCCTAAAGTGACCCTCACCCCTCTTATAAAAGGGCACTTCCCCTTCTCCCAAAATCACACCTCCAATGCCATTTGGCTCAGAAAAAACCTGACAAAATACACTCCCGACATCCTTAACTTAATCCTAGATTCCATAATTTGATCATAAGTAAACCTAAGGATCCCTTTTGACTAACTCAAAAGGAAACACCTGAAGAAGAGGTAATAATTTCACCCCCCTCTTTCAAGTTCTTTTCTTCTTCCACTTCATCTTTCGTTGTTATTACAATATCAAAATAAGAACTCCAGTAAATTATAAATACTTTGATGTTTTTATAAATATTGAACAACCATATTTATTATTCTATCCATCCTATGAATGATAATGTCACCATGCATGCGTACATACGACTTACCGTCTCCATGTCATGGTGTAATTTGTTATTCAACACTAATTTATTAGGATGGATATAATGATGAGTAATATGAATATAAATATTGAAGATAACATGATAATATATCTTTAGAATTAATATAACATCTAATTACACGCCTTTTAATCATTAAGGAAATGATATTGTCCCTCATGCGTACGTACAGATTACCGTCTCCACGACGCGATAAGATTCATTTCCACGTTCACCATTACTCGATGATTATAAAAATATATATTATTAATAAGTATGTAATATATGAAATAATAATGCTACTGGAGATATATATATTTATATATATATATGTATGTATGTATGTATTTACTTACATATATCATATTCACTTACATCCATTCAATATGTTGTTAAAAAAGAAACAACTTTTATGCGTTACTAAGTCCTACCCTCTCCATAAACGGTGTTCTCCATTTCATATATATATATATATCTATTATAAATATTTATATATTAAATATATATGATATATAAATCATGGTTTATATTATCTATGTATTTAAATGATGATCTAAATGATACGATCAAGAATAACAAGTTAAAACATGTATGATAAAGAAAGTGATTATTACCTGAACCATTAATTTAACATGAAAGTCATTATTGAATGGGTTGTACAAAATCATAATTTAATCAAGTATGAAATAATGAATATTAATATGGTTTTGGTATTATTTAATAACATACAATGGTCATTATACAGGAGGTTAAATGTACCCTTGACGAAAGGAAAGTGCAAGGTAAGGGTAAATTTTTCAATCTCATTATTATCCGAGATTGTTTATGTGTAATTATTTTCTAGGACATATTTATTATCCATCTCCATGATTCATAAAAGTCTTTTCAGAAGGATTATTTTTAAAATTCTATTTAACTAAAACATCATTTTATAAGTTTTAAATATTCATTCATCTAAATCTTTCTCATTAATATCCATGTTTTCAAAATGATTTTATGGATTTATTTATCTGGGAATGATTGTTTTAATATTTTAATTACATAAAAAAATTTCAATGTGGTAAGGGACACTTTGATTCAAAAAAATCTTTTAAATGACTTTATAAATTATGATACTTTTAAACTATTTCATTAAAAAGGTAATTTCTCTCAATGCATTTTACTGGTCATTTTCATCTATGTCAACAACCTTTATTTGATTTTAAACTTGTTTAATTTTGATTTATTATATATACAATCTTACATATAGTATTTTTGGTTTTTTGATATGTTTGAAGGTGGATGTTCTATTTTTATACCATTCATGGTTCAGGGTTAAATTATTGACATCTCATATGCTAGTTTTAAATATGAATGTTTATGTTATGTTTAAAACATTTCATATGAGGAATGCATTGGAAATAGTAAGTGACGGGTGGAGCCTACTATAGCTCATCGATAAATCAGTAGGTCTCATGAGAAAAACTAGTGTCTTGGAAGAAGGCCTTCACAAAATCTTATTTGTAGTCTTGGCACGATGCCTGGACTATGTAGTTATTATTTATGGAATTATGAATTCCCTCATTATGAAATTAGTTTTTACATGTGTTTATTCAACTAGTAGAATATCAATGTGAATGTTAATATTGGAATGTTTGATTTATTTTTGCTGTATTGTGTTCATGTTTATGTTTAAAAGACTATTGTTTTTATTACAAACCTTGCTTAAAAGTTTATAGCTTCTGCAAAGTTATTTACCCTTACTGAGCATCTGATCTCACCCCTTTCATAAGTGTTATTTTTCTAGGATCCAAACAAGTGTTTTTTGATTGAGATGCAGGGTTAAGATAAGTGAACAATGGCATTCTCAAAGGATTATTTATGCCATGTTTTATGTTAGAAAATGTAATGAAACATTCATGTATGTAACATATTCTCTAAGACTGCTAAACTGATTGGTCCTTCAAGACATTATTCCATGTAATCATGCCAATGTATCAAAATAATGGAATGACTCTGGGTAACTGGGGTCGGGGCGTTACAAAAAAACCCCTAATCACTCATCCTAAAAAATCCCTAACTATCATCCAAAAAACCCCTAAACTCTATGAACTATAAACACTAAAACCCCATTCCTAATAAACTATAATCCATCACCCCCATTACACCAAAAACCTCATCTGCAACATCCCAATACTAATAGCCTCGAAGAAACCTCAACACTTATCCCCAAAAACCCTAAAACTACAGTACCCAAAGACACCAATCCTCGAGATACAAAAAAAATCCTTATCCATAAACCTAATAAACCCTAAACCCATATCCCCAAAAATAGTAAACCCTCATCCCAGAAACACTCTAATCCCTCATCACTAAATATACATAATGCATAAGTCCCAAAAAAACATAAACCCTCATATAAAAACCGTAATACCAAAACCCCAAAAACATTAAAACCTCAACACCAAAAACCCATGGACACTCCTCCACAATAAACCTTAAACCCATAGCACTAAAACCCCCTAAAAACTCAACTCTATAAAATTATAAAACCCTAGTCCAAAAATCCATAATGGCTCAGCAAAAATACCCATATACACCAACCCCGAAAAACTACTAGACCCATGTCCCTAAAAACACCTAAACACTCATCCCCTAAAAAATCCTAAACCAGTGGCCCAAAAACACTCTATTACCTTAGACATAAAATACCCAAAACCCTCACCCGAAAAAACCATATACCCTCAACCAGAAAAATCCCTAAACACTACTTCGTAAAAACTCCAAAACCCATAGCACCAATAACCCAAAACCTTCATCCTTAAAAAAACTAATCAATATTCACCCAAAAAAACCTAAAATTTCATACCCAATTACCCTAAACCTTTCATCTGAATAAAATCCAAAACCCACATCCCCAAAAAAACCCTAGACCCACAGTCCCAAATAAACTGAAACCCTCATCCACATATAACCCTAAATACTCTGTCCCACAAATCCATAAACACATCTGGCAAGAAAACCCTAAACCCTCATCCATGTGAAACCATAGACCCACATCCCCAGAAAATCATACAGCCTCATACCATGAAAATTTTAAACCCACATTACTATAAAAAAATAAGTCCTCAACCCCCCAAAACCCAAAACAGTGAGCCCTAAAAAACTCAAAACACTTATTCCTAGAAAACACTAAACTTCTTACCTTGAAAGGGATAACTTTTCATCCCAAGAAAACCCTAATCCCTCAACCCCAAAAAACCTTAACCCTCATCAACAAAAAACTATAAACACTCATCCCTAGGAAACCCTCAACCATAAACCCTAGAAATCCATAAACCATCATCCCTAGACAACCCAAAATTCTCTTCCCCAAAAAACACTAATCCCTCAACCCCATAAAATGATACACTCATCCCCATAAAACCCTAAACCCTTGTACCCAATAAATGATAAAACCTTATTCCAAAAACAATATAATCCCTCATCCCCAGAATACCCTAAACCCCCATCCACCCAAAAAACCAAAACACTCAGCCTCACGAAACAACAAGTCGTCAGCCCCAACAAACCACAACCCTCAGTAACAAGAAAACCTAAATAGTAATCCCCAAAAAAACCTATGTCTTAATCCCCATAATAACATAAAAACTCATCTGAAACCATCTTAAACCATCATTTACAAAATAATTCCAATTCCTCAACACCAAAAAACCCAAATCCCTGGACCTAGAAATACTTTAAACCCTCTACCCCATGAAACCCTCAACAACAAAAATACACTAAAACTACATACATATATGATGGATTATGGTGGTTTCTAAGACTTGATTTCTTCCACAATTTATTATTCCACCATGATTAATTCCATGGATACAACATATTCTAAATACACAACATTCACTGAAAATCAATTCTAACATTCCCAAATTTCCAAATAGTATTTGATCCCAATGAATTCAAAATACCTTCAAAAGATGACCCACATGCCTCTTTAATTCCTTATTATAAATGTAAATATAATCTAGATTAAAAAATTACAGATAAGTGGTTTCTTAACACCATTCATGAGTTTCATGAATGTACAAGGAGAATTTAAGAGGTTGAATGGAATAACCAAAAACCATATCAAGGGACCATTTGTTTTAAATTTCATTATCCACTAATCCCATAATTTTATATCATCTGGTATCTACTAAAATTATTAGTCATCTAAATGATTAATAACTCAAGTAATTATTCAAGAAAATACTATTATTGTGGAATGGGAAACATGTATTTTATGGTAATATTATTTATTGAACTACAATTAATAAACATCTGATACATACCATATTTTTTCAACATCAGTAGTGGTAGAAAAGAACATGGGCACATGATGGGATATATTATGTATTTCTCCATCAATTTATCCACATATGTCTGCAATTCATTTCATTCCTCATAATTACACTAACACATTGGGTTTTAAATGAATTGAACACCTAGTATGAGATCAATCTTGTGTTCAATTTCTCTAATGTGTGGTAAAACAAAAAAAATATTATTAGTAACTATTCCATGATATTCCTCAATAATTGAATGAGCTAACAGATTGTGGTGACTCATTCTGTCATCGCATATCTTCTTCTTCATCAATAATGAAAAAACATACATTTAGTTATGTATGTAATTCTCTATAAGAGCATTGTTGTTATAGAGTATACCTGTGGGCTCTTCTAGAATATATTTTTCCTGGTGAATATTTGATGGCTACATAGGATGGTGGGTAATATTATTTTCCCCATATCGAATGGAATATGGGTTCTTCCTCGCATCATATTTTACTTCCCTATCAAAAGTCCAATGCCTTCCCAACATATATTGAAAAGCATCCATTGGAATAACATCACACAATACCTGATCAACAGAAATCATACAAATGGAAAATGTAATCAGACCCTATTTCATGACTTCACGTGTGGTCCTATTTTTCAACCATTGCAGTTTTAGAGACGATGGATGATTCTCATTTTGATGATTAAATTTATACACTAGTGTTGTCAAAGAAACATTTATATTACTCCCACTATAAATAATCAAAATGAATAATATATGATTTATAGTGAATCAATATTTGATCATGTTTTCTCATTGATCTTATTGAGTAGAGATTTGATCATTAAAGACTCTTAATATAATATTCATGTTACTCAAATCAACTTCTTAATCAACATGGTCCTCATTTTTATATTTATCACAATTATTTTTATCCTCATTGATTTATTCTTCAATCACATTGTTCACTATTATATTCATAATTATAGGTTTCTAGAAATCATCCAAAAAAATATAATTCCTATGTAATTTTATGCCCTTTTGATTCTAACATTTATAGTAGTTGGTTTTTTAATTGGTCGCTTAAAATACTTTTCATTCCCTTTATCCAACATCTTGTCCCTTCCAAATTTTTTATCAACAAGACTAGATTGATTGTATAAAATACTATTATAAAAATATGTATTTATATTATAGTTCATAATAACTAATGCCTTTTATTTCATCCTTCTTTTTTCTACCTTGATTGCCATCATGTAAACATCATCAAATGAATAGAATGATTTTAACTCCATTTAATGTGCAATTTCATTATTTATTCCACCCAAAAACCTTACAGTTGTTTTCTATTCATATTCTAGAACATCACTTCACATAAATAAATGATCATAATCCCCAAGGTACATCAGAACATATTTATAATTTTTCTGCAAGCTATGAAATAGAAAATAAATCACTTTCTTAAAAATTTATGTAAGAAATTTCATTCATGAAGTATTTTACAATTTATTGCATGAGTGTATTTTTTCCCTTCACATTCACATTTATTCACATTTTACAACAATATAGATTCATAACATCTATGTTTTGGAATGACTACCTGCAACATAATCATATTAGAACAATTCATAAATTTTAAGAATCATTTTCAATCCACAACCAATCATGAAAATCATCTGGATTAATACTCCTATTAAAATAAGGAAGTTTAATATTCAAATCACTTTAGAAAAATTAATAATCTTATCTTCTTCACATATACAATATAGAATTACTAGAATCATCTCCATCTATATGATCATTATAAAATGGTGTCAGAATGAGCCTATTATGTGTAGATGGACTTTAGCGAAGCCATTAGAGTGGAGGGGAATCCTCTCATCACAATCTCAATAGTTAATAATGTTTTTCAGTACAATGAGTATTTTTTCTATTGTAGATATGTGTTGGTTATTTCCATTGGATTAGGAGGAGGAGAAGATTGAATTTTTTGAGACATGGGGGAGATGATTTTTTCTAGATATGGATATGGAGAATGTGAAGAGCATAATCGTAAGAACCAAAAATATTATATCAAACTGTTGTGTCGTGGGAGGAAATAGACTAGTAAGAGATAATGGTACAATGTAATGTAGCCAAATGACAATATCATATTGCAAGTTCCTCCCATCACATATTATACTTCCATAAATACAATGTCACTAGTAATGGATATGCATTACCAATTCTATGAAACATGAAGAGGCTAAATAAAGAATTTTTCAAAATAAGATTCAAAAATAATTGTATTGATGTGTAACCATTTTAAAGGATTGAAATTTCATTATAAATTAAAAATAATGTTAGTTTAACGATAAAAAGGGAATTAAAAGGAATGGGGGAACACAAAAGTCACATATATAGGAAAAAACCACATTACAAACATAATAATGACCCCAATAACTAATTTAGAGAAATTACATTTTAATAATGATTTTCACCATTTTCAATCTCATAATTCATTTTAAAAATTGAATTTAATTCCATATCACAGTGGATATGTCATTTTTAGCCACAAATATGTCTGTTTTGAGACTATTTTTTTTGATTCGACAATTTGATGCAGTAAAAATTTGAATAATAATTAATAATACAGTAATTTTTTAGAGAAAAGTATTCTCCATGGGTGGATCTAATCCATATCACCCAAAACCCCATTAATCCTAAACCATTATCCCATCAAAAAGATTATCCTCAACCAAAAAATGACCCTACGCGCTCATCCCCCAAAAAACATAAACCGTTAGCCCCAAAATACCATAATCCCACTTTTATAAACCACTAAACTATCATCCCCTAAAAACCTGAAACCATCCACCCCCAAAACCCATAATCCCTCATCCCCAAAAATAAAAATCCATCATCCCCAAAAAACTATAAACACTCATCCCAAAAAATGTAATCCCTCATCCCCAGAAAACAATAACACAATTTCCAGAAAAAAACATAATCCCCCACCCAAAAAAAACACTAAACCCATATCCCCAAAAAATCAATTACCCAAATCCTTTAAATACCATATATACAAAGATCCAAAAATCCTTAAACCTCAATCCCCAACGAAGCATAACCCCAAGCCCCAAAAAAACCGTAAACACTATTTCCAAAAAAAAAAACCAAAAACCCCCAGCCCTCAAAATCCCTAAACCAAAATCCCAAAAAACCCTTAACTCTCACCCTAAAAAAACCCAAAACCCTCATCCACAAAAAGAGTAATGCCTCAAGCCCAAGAAAACCAAAAACATTATACTATAAAATTGAATAACCCTCATCCCCCAAAAAAACCAAACCGCCAAACCAAAACCCTAAACTATCTAACCTAAAAAAACAAAAAACCTTAAACAATCAAACCCAAAAAACCCTAAACCCTCATTCCAAAAACACTAAAGCCTAATAAAAAACATAGAACCTTATACCAAAAAAACCCTAAACCATAAACCCTAAAAACCATCAAACCTAATTTTAAAAAATCCATTTTCCCTAATCCCCAAAGAAACCATACAAACTGATACAAAAAACCATGATCCCACATCCACAATAATCACAAAACCCTCATCCCCAAATTACTTTAAACCCTCCTCCCCAGAAAACACTAAACACTCAATCACAAAATTACCAAACTCATTAGCACCAAACCCCAAAACCATTAGCCATAAAACCCCATAATCCCACTTCCCTAAAATACCCAGTACCCTCATCCCCACAAAACCCTAAACTCAAATCCCAAAAAATCCAAAACCCTCAACCAAAAATAATCCAATCCTTAACAAAAAAAATGGATAAACTCTCATCCGCCCCGAAACCCTAATCTGTCTGCCCAAAAACCCTGATCCTTCATAAAAAACGTTTGTAAGCCCTCAACCCCAAAAAACCCTAAACCATTTCCCCAAAACCCTTATATATTTACCACTAAATAGATCAAAACCATTAGACACAAAAAACCCTAAATCCTCGGCCTCAAAAAAACCAAAAACCCATAGACACAATAAATTTTAAACTATATGCTACAAAATTCTTAATCCCTATTCTTGAAAAAAACCCAAAACTAATAGCCCCAAAAATACCCCAAACCCCTTGTCCAAAATTTCCCTAAACCATCATCTCCAAACCCCCAAAACACTCATCCCTAGTACCCAAAAACCCTTAGTTACACTAAACCCTAAACCCTCTGACACATAACTCCTAATACCATCATCCCATAAAGCCCAAAACCTCACCCCCCATTTAATCTAAACCCACAACCCCAAATAACCATAAACCCTTAGCCCCAAGAACCATAAATTCTCAGCCCTAAAAAATTCCAAACCAACATCCCCAAAAATATTTAAACCCTTATCCCAAAAAACACTAAACCCTAGGACCAAAATCCTTAAACCCACATGAAAACAATGAACATTCAACCCTAAAAACTCATAATCCCTCATACCGGAAAAAAACCCTACACTCAGAGTCCACAAAACCGTAAACACTCTTACAAAATAAACACTAATCCCAGATCCCAAAAATACCTAAAATGTCATTAGAAAACAAACATACACCATCGCCCCAAAAAACCTAAACCCTCATACCAAAAAACCTAAACCATTATCCCAAAAAACCCCAAACCCTTATCCATAATAAATACTCAACCATTATCCCCCAAAATTATCTATCTCTAAAAATATTAATGCCCGACCTTAAAACCCATAAACATTTATCCACTGAAACCTCTATGCAGTAAGCCCCAGATAGTCTCTCAACACACATCCCCAAAAAAACCTAAACCCTCACACACTAAAATATCATCAACTCTCACCCCCAATAAGCCGTCAACCCTCATCCCCAAAAATCCATTGACCCTCATCACTACGAAACCCTAATCTCTCAATTAAAAAATTTCTATCTTCATCATGAAAAAACCTACCTTCAGTAACAAAAAACCATGCACCCACAGCCTTGTAAACCCCTCAACCCTAATCCCCAAAAAACCATCAACCCCAAATAAACATTCAACCCTCATAAATAACCCCCTAAATCCTCTGTCAGAAAACCCTTAAACCATTAGCACCTAAAAACATTCAACCATCAACCCTAAAAACACCAAGAAAATCACCAAAAAACCCTAAAAAATTTGCCATAAAAATAAAAACTATTTTTCTCAATAAACTATCAATACTTGTCCCCAAAAGTACCTTCATCCCTTTCCTAGAAAAATCCTTCAACCCTCAGCCACCCAAAAATAAAAAACATAGTCCCAACAAACCATCAACCCTTACCCCCAAATCCCTGATGCAATATCATGCTAAGTCCCTAAACCATTTTCACCAAAATACCTTAAACCCTGATCCCCAAATACCAATAATCACAAAGCACCAATGTACTCAGAAAAATCATCCCCAAAAACTGTCAACCCCCAGGCCCAAAAAAACAACAAACCTCATCCCCAAAAAAACCATCGGTCCCAAAAAACCGTCAATCTCCATCCCCTAAAAACACTAAACCCTCATCCAAAAATATCCCTACACAATCATCCAGAGAATTCCATAAAACCTTGACTCCAAAAGACTCCCTAAACCCTCTGGGCGAAATATAGTTCCTCAATTATAACCGAAAAACCATATAACCTAATCCATAGAAAAATCTCAACACACATCCACGGTAAACACTAAAAACTCACCACAAACAACAATAAATTCTCATATCCAAACAAACTCAAACCACTATCCCAAAAAACACTAAACCATCATTCACAAAAAAACTTAACCAATATCTCAAAAAACATCTAAATACTAAGCCTAAAAACACTGACTACCCTACCCCAAAAAACATAAAACCACATCCCAAAAAAAGCTAAACCCTCATCCCCAAAAGAAAACCAAACCCTCAACCCCAACACCTAATAATACTAATCCCCCAAAGCTAAAAATCTATAAACCATCATAAACAATAATCCTTCAACCCTCACCCCCCCATAAAATAATAAACCCTAAAACACCAAAAAAAAACTCAAAAACCCATCCACAAAAACCCTAAATCTCAATCCATCAAAAATTTTGAACCCACAACCCCAAAACTCCATAAATATGAAGTGTAAAAAACCGTAAACCTGATGTCCTAAAAAACCCAACACACAACCCAAATAACCATAAACCCTAAACCCCAAAAAACCATAACCCATCATCCAAAAAATTTATTTCATATACCGTAAGAAAAACCTTAACCCTCAACACTAGAGCATCTAATCCCTCAACCCCATAAATCCCTAAAACCACATCCCTAGAAAATACTAAACCTTAATCCCCATAAGACCCAAAAATAATTACCCGAAAAAACCTATAAACTATGCTCCAGGAACCCTAACCCTCAACCCAGATAATACAAAAACCCACATTTGAAAACAAAACTAAACCTTAAACCCTAAATATCACTAAACCCTAAACCATAAACATCAAAAACAACTTAGAGATCATAAAAAAACACTAAACCCTAATCCCCATAAACCCCAAAATTGATAGCCTTATAATACCATAAACCCTCAAAACCAAAATAGATTGAAAAAATTATTAAAATAATCTTAACCATCAACCAAAAAAAATCCAAATACTCAACCCCAAAAAATCCTAAACCATAAACATTAAACACCCCTAAACCCATAGAACAAAAAAACCATAACTTCTTGGTATAAAAAACCATTGAAACTAATTATGAAAAAACACCAAGCCCACATCAAAAAAACCCTAATCACCAGAACCAAGATTCATAAACCCAAATCCCACGAAAACACTAAAACCCGAGCACTAGAAATAATTAATCCACCATCCCCAAAACCCATAAAACCCTATCCCCCAAAAAACATAACCCTTAGTTTTATAAACCCCTAAAACCATATCCCTAAAAAATATTATACCCACAACCCCCAAAACCCTCAATGATTATCCCAAAAAATCAATAAACACTCATAACTAAAAAACAATCATCTATTATCCCAAAAAAACTATTAACTCAAAACCCCCAGTACCATAAAACATCATTCGAAAAAACCCTCAACCCAAAAAAATGTACTATCAATCCCAGAAAACCTACATCCCTCATCCCCAAAAAACCCTATACCCTCTGACCATAAATATCACAAACCCATTGAGGAATGAAATATAGTACCATATGATCAAAAAATCCCAACACCATCAACTTCAACAAACCCTAAACCCTCATTTCCAATAAAACACTGACACCTCATCCGCAAAAACCCCAAAACCCTTATCCTGAAAACTGTAGTCCCTCATCCCCAAATCCCCTAAACCTATAGCACAATAAATACCTAAAACCCTTCTACCCTAATGATCCATACACTAACATCTACAATAAAACTATAAACAATCATTTCCAAAAAACAATAATCCCTCAGCCACAAAAAACAATAAACATCATCACCAAAATAACATAAGGCCTCATCCCAAAAATCTATAAACCATGAGTGCTAAAAAAACTATGTTTGAAAAAATAACTAATCCATCATCCAAAAGAATCATAAACCCTCATCCCTAGAAACCACAAAATCCACAAACTCCCTTAGCCCCAAAAATGAACAATCCCTCATCCTAGAAAATCCATAAGCCCTCAATCCCAAAAAAGTTCTGTACCCTGATCCCCGAAAGAACCTAACCATCATCATCAAAAAATCCTAAATCCATATCCTAATAAATACCAAAACCCTTAGCTACCAAAAAAACAACACTTATCCACCAAAAACCATTTACCCTTAGCCCCCAAAAAACAATACTTAGCCACACAAAACCCTATACCCTCATACTAAAAAAATACTAAACCATTACCCCCAAAACACTAATCCCTCATTCCAAAAACCATAAACACTTATCCCTGAAAGACCCTACCACCTAAGACCTGAAAAATAAAAATAACTATCCTAATAAAACAATAAAATATTTTTAAAAAATAGAAAACCTCATCCCAAAAATCTCTAAAACCTAAACCCAAAAAATCCTTAAACCCACAACCCCAAAAGAGGTACAAAAAGTTACAAAAATCACAAAAACTGTCATCTCCAAAATCCCTAAACCATATGTTCCAAAAAAACCAAAACCATCAGTCCCAATAAAACCATAAACCCTCATCCATAAAATCCCCTAAAACCTAAACCCATGAAAAACGTAATCCCTCAACCCCAAAAAACACTAAACCCTCATCCCCCAAAAAATATAATCCCACTTCACCAGAAAAACTTAAATCCTCATCCCAAAAATGTAACACCCCAAGCTTCTACGGTACGCTTCTCTTTGAATAATGTGATAGCATGTGTTGTACGCAACACCGAGTTCTAACACACCATAACCAATCAAACTAGCCGTTATGAATAGTAATTCCTACTTTTTAAAATTATATATATTTTATATTTCAAAATGGACTTCATTTTTGGATTCGGAATATCGAATTTATCCTAAGGTGAAATTTTGGTACTTTTCGGATAACTTTTATATTTTGATGAATAGTGAAAATTACTATATTTTAATTAAAAACAACTTTTTTAATCGAAATAATTAATAGTGATAAATTATGAATTTGAGAGGTTTTAAAGAATATTTAGAATATATTTTTACCATTTAATACAATGTTGGTCATTGGAAATACTTTTACAATTAAGCCGGACATAAACAAGTGTCAATCTTTTGATAGTTATTATCTTTTAAAAACACACTTTTTGTTTTAACAACATGAATTAATTTTAAATTAATTTCTGCCACTTATGTGTTTTGAATTTGGAAAAATGGATTCCGTATTTGGAATCAGGATGTTCAAATTATGTAAATAGGTAACATTTATTTTTAGAAATTTTGAATAATTACTGTGGTAAATATTTTATTTACCATGGTTAAGGGTAAATCTGGTAAATAAGGGTTAAAAATTAATAATATAATAATACTAAATTACCCTAAAACGTGTCCTAACCTTATTGGTTGATACATGTTCGACCATATTCATCTTTGGGTCGATTTTGGGGCCCCATGAAGTCACTTGTAGGTGATAGGGACACTTTATTTTAATTAAGTTAAAATGAGTACAAAAATGACACAAGCATATATCTTTTAGAAAAATAATTTTTACATAAGGTTAGATATGTTGGAATTTCGACTATAAATATTAATTAGAAAGATAAGAATATTTAATACATAATTATATTTTATTTATAATTTTTATACATTAAATAAGTTAATTTATATATGACAGAATGATGATGCAATAATTACCATAATAGTGAACAATTAAAATAATTGATATTAAAAATACACAAATAAATAGAATTTTGGACGTTTTATTAATTACACTAATTTTATATGTTAATATGACATGTTATTAATTCTTTAATTAAATTTTGTCGAAGTAATCATTCTGTTATGAGTTACACAAAAATCAACTATTGAATAGTGTCAAAATTGGCATAAAAGAGTTTTTAAAACAAATATTATATTATTAATTGATATTAAATTCCTAAAAATCTAAGGTTCTGCAAAGATACTTATATCATGATGGTGTATCATTAATGGACCATTTGGGGGTAGCTTGGATGTATATAGTATGTTTATTGACCATATTATTAAAAAATACAAAGAGACATTGTAATAGTGAAACTAATTAACAAAGAGTTAATACTTAAAGATAAGGTTAATATAAGTACCCAAACCTGTCTAAATTCTATTGGTTGAGTGGTTTTAGACCCATACCCACCTTAATATTTAAATAATCAACTTCGGAGCCATTAGAAACCGAATATGAATTTATTATAAATTAATATTTCTAGCTTTTCCAAAGGTGCCCCTCACCCCTCTTATAGAAGGGAACTACTCCTTCTAATTTCTTCACACCATCAATGCCTTTTGGTTCGGCCAAACTCTGCCCAAATACTCTCCCAACTTCCCTCACTACAACCTAGAGGCCTTAGTTTGATCAGAAAGCCATCCTATGGAGCCCTTTTGATCAAATCAAAAGGAAGAACCCGAAGAAGATGTAATGATTTCACCACCCTTTTCCAAGTTCCTTTCTTCTTCCACTTCTTCTTCCTTTGTTGTTACCATTGTAAAATAATAACTACAATATCATATATATACTGTGATGTTATTATAAATATGGTACAACCATAATCAGTATTCTATCCACCCTTTGAATAACAAGTCACCATACGTGCGTACGTACGGCTTACCATCTCCACGTCGTGGTGTAATTGTTATTCAATATATTATTATTTGGATGGGTATAATAATGATGTGTAACTCATGTAAATAATAAATATAACATGTTAATGATTCTGTATATATGATATAACATCCATTTATATATTATTTTAATATCAAAAGAATGATTTTGTCGCTCGTGCGTACGTACGGACTATCGTCTCCACGAACGCGATGAGATTCATTCTCCATCGTATCCATTCAAGTATAAGACTCATTTGATGGTTAATAATAGTATCTAAAGACTTGATATCATTATATATATGATTAAGATACAACCTATCCATTACAAACATGGCTTACATAACAAAACATATAAAAGAAAACAAGTAAGTTAACACCTGAAACAACGATAATACTATGATATTATTAACAAATCAATATTAAAAGATCATATATGATATCATATGAATGTATATGATTTTTTTATAATTTAATAACAATTATTTCACTATTATACAGGAGGTTAACCTACCCCAACCAAGTAAAAGTACAAAGGTAAGGGTTATTTCACAATCTCTTCATTATCTGAGGTTGTTTATACGTAATAATATACTGGGATCTCTTTATCATCCACATCCATGTTTCTTAAAAATGTATTTCAAAACATTTTTACTATTTAAAAGAATATGGGTTAAAGTCATTTATACCCTTGTTTAAATTTTATAAGAGTTTTGTAAAGGAATCTTTCCGTCGTTTTCCAAACAAGGTGCTTTTAACCTTTTCGACAGAATTAAGGTAAGAATGTTTTTTTAACTTATACGGCGGGTGCGGTAATTTTCCGCTGTTAAAAAATCGTCGAAGAATCCATTACAATATTATAAGAATATTTTCAAAGAAAATGTTTTATTAAATGATTTCAAAAATAGAAAGAGTTATTTCTCTAAAAAGAGTGTTGATTTCATTTATGTCAACATCCTTTGATGGATTTTACGCTTATTTGAAGTTGATTTGTTATGATACAAAACTTCTATATTGTATTGATGGTTTTTTGATATGTTTGACTGTGGATGTGCTATTTTTATACCATTCATAGTTTATGATGAAAGTATTGACATTTCGTATGCTAGTTTTAATATGAATGTTTATGTTATGTTTAAACCTTTTCATATGGGAATGCATTGGACTTAATATGTGACGGGTGGAGCCCGCTATATCTCCTCGATGAATCGGTAGGTCTCATGAGACAAACTAGTGTCTTGGCACATGGCCTTGGCCAAATCTTATTTGTAGTCTTAGCACGAGTCCTTGGCTATGTGGTTATGATAGTCTGGCATTATGCATTCCATCATTATGAAAGTGGTTATTGATATTGCATGTGATTATTCAATTAGTAGAATATCCATGTGAATAAGTAAATGGCATTATTTCATTTTACTTTTTCCATACTATGTTGAAGTTCAAGTTTAAAAGGCTTTTGTTTTAGTAATGCATTGCCTTAAATGTTTATGCTTATTTTTGAATGTTTCCGCTATATTGTTATCCTTACTGGGCATTTGAGCTCACCACTTTTCTATGTTTTATTTTTCCCCGGATTTGAAGAAGTAAGTTATGAATTACCTGCATGGATTTTATGTGGGGATATGAGTGTGGAATATGGAGACTATGTTGTTTTAGTAGTTTTTCACTTTATGATGTAATGTAAAACTTTATGAATATATCTAGTGTTTCCAAGGCTACTTATCCAATCGGTATTTCGAGATTTGATCTTTCTTGTGATCATGCCAATGTTATGTAATAAAGCACCTACTCTGGGTAACTAGGGTCGGGGCGTTACAGTTGGTATCAGAGGAAGTTTAGTACAAACCATGGAAGCTAGATTTAGATAAAGTCTGATTAGAGCCCGTAGACCTATGATAAAAATTGAGGATTAGAATAGAATAACTTCCAAGAATTTTGGTATTGTAGAGATTTTGTGAGTTTTCCGCACAATACATCCCTGTCTGGATACGAGAAGGTAGAGGCAGCTCTGGCACAGATGTACCTTGGGGTAAAACCCGAAAACACCGCTTTGAACTAGACTCGAACGGGAACTAGTGCACGACAACGGGCCTTGCTGCACTCTTGGTTACGACCCTCCCAGGGGATATGCTTAGGATAACTCTCATTTTCTTTACAAATCATTATAAAGGGTTTATGAGTATATAATTCCTCAAAGAAAACATTTTTATGATTATGGATTATATCCATAAATAGTTCAATTTAGGTTAAGTGTTTTATAAGTATGGAATTATGTATTTTGATTCATAAACGGATCTAGTTTATGCCACTGCTTAGAAATGGTGCCTAGTGGAAAAAATGGAAACTGTATCAATGCACGCACTCCATGTAGGGATTTCCCTCCTGCTCAAGATAATTATAGTGGAGTTGGTGATGCAACCGGTGCCGATCAGCTAATCACCATACTGGGACAACTCACTCAGGTTATGAATAATAACCTTACCCGTATGGAGCACCCTGATCCGCAGCATGGAGGATCAATGTTAGATCGATTCATTAGGCAACAACCACAAACGTTCAATGGGAGTATGAATCCCTTAGTAGCTGAGCAATGGATAAATTCCCTAGAGAAAATATTTCAGGCTTTGGGGAGTAGTGAAAGGGAAAAAGTTATCATGGCAGCTTACCGGCTCACTAGAGATGCTGATCAGTGGTGGTCATTGACTCAAAACACGAAGGAAGATGATGAAGTATCAAATATGGAATGGAGGGAGTTCAAAGATCTATTTTTAGAAAAATACTTTCCTCGCGACCATCGAGCAGATATGGAAAGGCAATTTCTGAGTCTGAGACAAAAAGAGGATGAGAATGTCACAAAGTATGGGGCTAACTTTACAAGGTTAGCAAGGTATGTTGGAGATTATATACGTAACCCATGAAGTAAGATTGATTGTTTCTTTGATGGGTTAAAACCATTTCTCCATCGAGCATTAGTCTCACTATACTTTTCTTCGTACGAATACATTGTCTTATGTGCTATCATG
Organism: Viscum album; assembly: GCA_963277665.1. Lineage (NCBI taxonomy): Eukaryota > Viridiplantae > Streptophyta > Magnoliopsida > Santalales > Viscaceae > Viscum > Viscum album. Next base: position 934,556,518 of record OY728132.1, read on the forward strand.
ACCGAAAATGAATTCTCTAAGTCTTATAACTTTAAAGAAAAGCAAGAGAAGAAGAGGCATGCTGATCAATCTGGGAATGGAAATAAGGGGAAGAAGGGAAAGGTTGAATATCCATCCTGTGGTAAATGTGGGAAGAAACACCCTAGTACTTGCTTGAAGGGAATGAGTGTTTGTTACAAGTGTGGTGAAAAAGGCCACCAAGCTCGTGATTGAAAGGGGAAGAAGGAAGCCACCAACGTTCAGTGCTACAATTGCAGGGAGATGGGGAATTATGCAAATGAATGTCCTAAGTGTCAGGAGAACATATCTCAGAAAAGGCCAAGGGATCAAGTCCAAGCTTATGCTATCACTACTGCTGAGGTAGAAGCTCCGAAAGACGTGGTGGAATGTAATTTAATGATTTCCTCAAGTTTAGAAAATGCATTATTTGATTCTGGATCATCGCATTGTTTCATATCTTCCCAGTTTGCTAAGAAAATTAGATATTTCCAATTTGATTTAACAAGGGAGTTGTCAGATAAAACTCCTAAGGGAAGTATCATTGCAACAAAGTTTTGTGAATCAGTCCCCATTAGAGCACATAAATGTTCTTTATCTGCTGATATCATCGTCATACCTATGATTGAGTTTGATATAATCCTCGGTATGGACTGGCTTTCGGACTATGATGCGAAGATTTATTGTAAAAAGAAATAGGTTACGATTCTTGATAATAATGATAAGGAATGCCTTATCTTTAGAGCAAAATCATCACCACCTAATTCTTATTTAGATCCACCCCCAGTAGCTCAACTAAATTCAATTATTGGGGAGGAAGAGAATGAAATAACTATGGGTGAGGAAAGGAATGTTCAAATAGAGGATGTACCTATTGTGAAAGAACTTGTAGATGTATTTCCGGACGATTTACCTGGACATCCTCCAGAACGAGAAGTTGAGTTTTCCATTGATTTAATTCCTGGATCAAGGCCCATATCGAAGACCCCTTATAGAATGAACACTGTAGAGTTAGTTGAACTAAAGAAACAACTAGAGGAATTGAGTAATAAATGATTTATTCGCCCTAGTGTTTCTTCATGGGGAGCCCCTGTTCTTTTTGTTAAAAAGAAAGATGGATCTATGAGGTTATGTATCGACTATAGGGAGATAAATGCTATAACGATAGAGAACAAGTATCCCATACCTCGCATTGATGATTTATTTGACCAACTGCAAGGAGCTCAATACTTTTCAAAGATTGACCTTTGATCTGGATTCCATCAGTTGTGTGTAAAGAAGGAAGACATTCCGAAGACAGCATTTCGAACTAGGTATGGGCATTACGAGTTTACTGTAATGCCTTTTGGTTTGACTAATGCACCCTCTGTATTCATGGATCTGATTAATAGAGTTTTCAAGGAGTATCTTGTTGAATTTGTGGTGGTATTTATTGATGATATCTTGTAATACTCCAAAAGCTACTATGATCATGAAAATCACTTGCGCATTATCCTGAAGACTCAGAGAAGACATGAATTATATGGGAAGTTTAGCAAGTGTGAATTCTGGCTTCATGAGATTTCTTTTCTTGGCCATATTGTCTCTAAAGATGGAATCTATGATGATCCTTCTATGACTAAGGCAATCCAAGAATTGCCAGCACCGACGAGTATAACTGAGGTACGTAGTTTTATTAGTTTGGCAGGTTATTATCGATGATTTGTCCAGAATTTTGCCCGATTGGCTAACCCATTAACGAAGCTCACACGTAAAGGGGTTAAATTTGTTTGGACAAAAGAGTGTGAATAATTTTTCGAAGAACTGAAGAGATGATTAGTCAATGATCCTATATTGACTCTACCATCGGGGAATGAGGGGTTCGTTATTTATAGTGATGCATCGAAGAACAGACTTGGTTGTGTCCTTACGCAGAATGATAGGGTTATTGCCTATGCATCACGACAGTTGAATATTCATGAACAAAACTATCATACTCATGATCTCGAGTTAGCAGCTGTGATCTTTTCTTTGAAGATATGGAGGCACTACCTCTATAGTGAAAAATGTGAGATTTATACTGATCATAAGAGTTTGAAGTATATTTTCTCACAAAAAGAACTCAACATGAGGCAAAGGAGATGGCTTGAATTACTCAAGGATTATGATTGCACGATACACTACCACCTGTGGAAGGCAAAAAAGGTGGAAGATGCTTTGAGCAGAAAAGATCATGGAGTTTTGAACAATATGAGAATTGAAAGGGATCCAATTTTCATGGATCTAGTGAAGATGGACATGGGAATAACCAGGGAAGGAGAAACATCAATGATTTTTCAAATGGTTGCCAAACCATATTTACTAGAAAGGAATAAGAGTTCTCAGACCGATGATGAAGAATTTCAAAATAATATTAAAGCTGTGAATGATGGGAGATTTAGAGATTTTGTGTATGAAAATGGAATTTTGAAATTCGGAAAGAGGCTTTGTTTTCCCGATATACCTAATCTAAAAAGGGAATTGCTGGATGATTCTCATAGTTCGAATTTCTCTATACACCCTGGGAGCACCAAAATGTATAGAGATTTGAAGGAACATTTTTGGTGGGACAAAATGAAGAGAGAGATTGCTGATTTTGTGTCAAGATGTATGGTTTGTCAACAACTGAAAGCTGGAAGGCAACAGCCTGGAAGAGTCTTGCAACCTCTTACCATACCGGAGTGGAAATGGGACAATATTACGATGGACATTGTCATGGTCCTACCAAAGACTCTTAGAAGGAACGATGCAATATGGGTTATTGTTGATCGTCTTACCAAGTCATCACATTTTCTTGCTATAAGAGAAGATCTACCCCTAGAACGTCTAGCAAGACTATATATTATTGAAGTTGTGAGACTTCATGGAGTACCCCTATCGATTTTTTCTGATCGTCATCCCCGTTTTACTTCAAGATTCTAGAAAAGTCTTCAGAAATCCCTGGATACTGAACTTCATTTGAGCACTGCTTACCACCCTCAGACAGACGGATAATCAGAAAGGACTATTCAAACCTTAGAAGACATGTTGAGATCATTCTCACTTGACTTTCAGGGTATGTGGGATCAATATTTACCTCTAGTAGAATTTTCCTATAACAATAGATTACTTTCGAGTATTCAGATGGCACCATATGAAGCGTTATACGGAAAGAGATGTCGTACACCAACCTGTTGGGATGACGTTGGTGAAAGAAAACATGTAGGCCCAGAACTGGTGGAGGAAACAGTAAAAAAGGTGAAGGTAATCCAAAATCACATCAAAGCAGCTCAAAGTAGGCAGAAGAGCTATGCCGATAATCGAAGGACGGATATGGAATTTCATGTAGGTGATCATGTTTTCCTGATGGTATCTCCATGGAAGGGAGTCATACATTTTTGTAAGAAAGGTAAATTGAGTCTCAGGTACATCGGACCTTTCGAAATTCTAGAATGAATTGGGGATGTAGCTTACCGATTGGCAATGCCGCCAAGTCTCTCCAAAGTTCACGATATGTTCCACGTATCTCTGTTGAGGAAATACATGCCTGACCCAACGCATGTACTCACCTATGAATAATTAGAACTGGAACCCGATCTGTCTTATTGCGAAGAACCCGTCAAGATTCTTGATACGAGAGAACAAGTAATGAGAAACCGGACGACGCGTCTGGTAAAAGTCTTGTGGAGAAACCATAAGATGGAAGAGGCAATGTGGGAACCCAAGGAACTTATGATGAAGAACCACCCAAGTCTTTTCATGTGATAAGTATTCTAGAAATTTTAAGGACGAAATTATTTGAATGAGGGGTGAATTTAACACTCCAAGCTTCTAAGGTGCGCTTCTCTTTAAATAATGTGATAGCGTGTGTTGTACGCAACACCGAGTTCTAACATACCATAACCAATCAAACTAACCGTTATGAATAATAATACCTAATTATTGAAATTATATATATTTTATATTTCAAAATGGACTTCATTTTGGGAATCGTAATATCGAATTTATCCTAAGGTGAAATTTTGGTACTTTTCGGATGACTTTAATATTTTGATGAATAGTGAAAATTACTAAATTTTAATTAAAAACAACTTTTTTAATCAAAGTAATTAATTGTGATAAATTATGAATTTGAGAGGTTTTAAAGTATATTTAGAATATATTTTTACCATTTAATACAATGTTGGTCATTGGACATACTTTTACAATTAAACCGGACATAAACAAGTGTCAATCTTTTGATAGTTATTATCTCTTAAATACACGCTTTTTGTTTTAACAACGGGAATTAATTTTAAATTAATTTCTGCCACTTCTGTGTTTTGAATTTGAAAAAATTGATTCCATATTTGGAATCATGATGTTCAAATTTAGTAAATAGGTAACATTTATTTTTAGACATTTTGAATAATTACTGTGGTAAATATTTTATTTACCATGGTTAAGGGTAAATCCGGTAAATAAGGGTTAAAAAATAATATTATAATAATACTAAATTACTCTAAAACGTGTCCTAACCTTATTGGTTGATACATGTTAGACCATAGGTATCTTTGGGTCGATTTTGGGCCCCCATGGAGCCACTTGTAGGTGATAGGGACACTTTATTTTAATTAAGTTAAAATGAGTACAAAAATGACACAAGCTTATTTATTTTTTAGAAAAACAAATTTTACATAGGGTTATATATGTTGGATTTTAGACTATAAATATTAATTACAATGATAAAATTATTTACTACATAATAATATTTTATTTATAATTTTTAGACATTAAATAATTTAATTTATATATGACAGAATGATGATGCAGTAATTACCATAGTAGTGAACAATTAAAATAATTGATATTATAAATACACAAATAAATATAATTTGAGACTTTTTTTGAATTAAACTAATTTTATATGTTAATATGACATGTTAGGAATGATTTAATTAAATTTTTTCGAAGTAATCATTCTGTTATGAGTTTCACAAAAATAAACTATTGAATAGTGTCAAAATTGACATAAAAGAGTTTTTGAAACAAATATTATATTATTAATTGATATTAAATTCCGTTAAATCTAAGGTTCGGCTAAGAGACTTATATAATGATAGGTGTATCATTAATGGACCACTTGGTGGTCTCTTGGATGTATATATTAAGTTTACTAACCATATTATATAAAAATACCAAGAGTCATTTTAAAAGTGAAACTATTTAACTAAGAGTTAATACTTAAATATAAGGTTGATATAAGTACCCAAACCTATCTAAATTAAATTGGTTGAGTGGTTTTCGACCCATACCCACCATAAAATTTAAATAATCAACTTTTGATCCATTAGAAACCGAATATGAATTTATTATAAATTAATATTTCTAGCTTTTCCAAAGGTACCCCTCACCCATCTTATAAAAAGTCACTCCTCCTTCTCATTTCTTCACACCTTCAAAGCCTTTTGGTTCGGCCAAAATCTGCCCAAATACTCTCTCAACTTCCCTCAATACAACCTAGAGGCCTTAGTTTGACCAGAAAGCCAATCTAAATAGCCCTTTTGATCAAATAAAAAGGAAGAACCCGAAGAACAGGTAATGATTTCACCACCCTTTTCCAAGTTCCTTTCTTCTTCCACTTCTTCTACCTTTGTTGTTACCATTGTAAAATAATAACTCGAGTATCATATATATACTTGATATTTTATTATAAATATGGTACAACCATAATCAGTATTATGTCCACCCTTTGTATAACATGTCACCATACGTGCGTACGTACGGCTTACCGTCTCCACGTCGTGGTGTAAATGTTATTCAATATATTATTATTTGGATGGGTATAATAATGATGTGTAACTCATGTAAATAATAAATATAACATGTTAATGATTCTTTATATATTATTTTAAATCAAAATAATGATATTGTCGCTCGTCTGTACGTACGGACTACCGTCTCCATGAACGCGATGAGATTCATTCTCCATCGTATCCATTAAATTATATGTCTCATTTGATGGTTAATAAAACTATCTAAGGACTTGATATCATTATATATATTATTAAGATACAACCTATCCATTACAAACATTGATTACGTAACAAAACATATAAAATAAAACAAGTTAACACCCGAAACAATGATAATACTAAGATATTATTAATAAAGCAATATTAAAAGATCACATATGATATCATATGAATGTATATGATTCTTGTATAATTTAATAACAATTATTTCAAAATTATACAGGAGTTTAACCTACCCTAACCAAGGAAAAGTACAAAGGTAATGGTTATTTCACAATCTCTTCATTATCTGAGGTTGTTTATACGTAATAATCTACTGGGATCTCTTTATCATCCACATCCATGTTTCTTAAAAATGTATTTCAAAACATTTTTAATATTTAAAAGAATATGGGTTAAAGTCATTTATACCCTTGTTTGACTTTTATAAGAGTTTTGTAAAGGAATCTTTCGGTCGTTTTCCAAACAAGGTGCTTTTAACCTTTTCGATAGAATTAAGGTAAGAATGTTTTTTTAACTTATACGGCGGGTGCGGAAATTTTCCGCTGTTATAAAATCGTCGAAGCTTCCATTACAAGATTATAAGAATATTTTCAAAGAAAATGTTTTATTAAATGATTTCAAAAATAGAAAGAGATATTTCTCTAAAAAGAGTTTTTATTTCATTTAAGTCAACATCCTTTGATTGATTTTACACTTATTTGAAGTTGATTTATTATGATACAAAACTTCTATATTGTATTGAAGGTCTTGTGATATGTTTGACTATGGATGTGCTATTTTTATACCATTCATAGTTTATGATGAAATTATTGACATTTCGTATGCTATTTTTAATATGAATGTTTATGTTATGATTAAACCTTTTCATATGGGAATGCATTGGACTTAATATGTGACGGGTGGAGCCCGCTATAGCTCCTCGATGCATCGGTAGGGCTCATGACACAAACTAGTGTCTTGGAACAAGGCCTTGGAAAAATATTATTTGTAGTCTTGGCACGAGGCCTTGGATATGTAGTTATTATAGTCTGGAATTATGCATTCCATCATTATGAAAGTGGTTATTGATATTGCATGTGATTATTCGATTAGTAGAATATCCATGTGAATAAGTAAATGGCATTATTTCATTTTACTTTTTCCATACTATGTTGAAGTTCATGTTTAAAAGGCTTTTGTTTTAGTAATGAATTGCCTTAAATGTTTATGCTTATTTTTGAATGTTTCTTCTATATTGTTATCCTTACTGGGCATTTGAGCTCACCACATTTCTATGTTTTATTTTTCCCAGGATGTGAAGAAGTAAGTTATGAATGACCTGCAGGGATTTTATGTGGGGATATGAGTGTGGAATATAGAGACTATGTTGTTTTAGTAGTTTTTCACTTTATGATGTAATGTAAAACTTTATGAATATATCTAGTGTTTCCAAGGCTACTAAACCAATCAGTCTTTCGAGATTTGATCTTTCTTGTGATCATGCCAATGTTATGTAATAAGGCACCGACTCTGGGTAACTAGGGTCGGGGCGTTACAAAAAACCCTAAACTGTCATCACCATGACCATTAAACCCTCATCACCAAATACCCCTAATAATTAAACCCCCAAAACACCAAAACCACCATCCTCAAAATTACGTAGACCCTCATCCATCAGAACCCTACACACTCAGCCCCTACAAAAGTAAAACCTTAACCCCAAAAAACAATAAACACTCATCCCATAAAACCCTAAACCTCCTTCCCTAAAAAACCATAACCCCTCATCACTAAAAACCCTAAACCATCGTCTTCAAAAACCCCAAAACCCTCTAACATGAAAAAAATGTAAAACCTATTCCGCATGAAACAATAAACAATGAGCTCTAAAAATTGAAAAAACCTCATCCCCCATAAATCCTAAACCCTTATCCCAAAAATACTATAAACACTCATTCCAAAAAAACACTAAATCCTCAGACCTCAAAAACCCCAAACCCTCATCTCTGAATTATAGAAGAACCTCAACGAAATATTCTCTAAAAACCTAGTCCCAAAAAACCCCTAAAAACACATCCCATTTAAACCAAAAAACTTATACCAAAAAACCAAAAACCCTTAAACATAAAACCCAAAACCCTCAGCTCCATGAAAACCCTAAACCCACATCCCTAGAAACCCCTAAACCCTCATCCAAAAAGCACCCTAATCCCATTTACCCAAAACCAATAAACCCTCTTCACCAAGATCATCTAAATCTTCCTCCTCAAATCCAACTAATCTCTCAGTAAGAAAAAAACAAAAAACTAAAAAAACTAAACCAAAAAAATCCTAAATCCTCATCCCATGAGAATGATAAAACCATGTCCCCCTAAAACCGAAAGTCTCTTCCATAAAAAACCCCAAACACTTATCCCCAAAAAATTCCAAATCCTCCTAAAAAACCATAAACACTTATCCACAAAAATACGTAAATTATCTACCACAAAAAATCTCCTAGCCCAAATTCCCCAAAAAATCCAAAACACTCATCCCTAAAAAATAAAACATTAGCCTGAAAAAACAATAAACCATACCCAGATATCTTTTCTGGACCATTAGTCCCCAAAACCCGAATCCCCCATCCTTAAAACCCCAAATTGTTCTGTCTTAAAACACCTAAATCCAAATACCCAAAAAACCATAATCCCACATCACACAAAACACTAAAACCTCACCCCCAAAAAACCCAAAGCCATCATCCCCAAACCCCCTAAATTTTCTTCCCTAAAAAACACTAATCTATAAACCAAAAAATACCCTAAGCCCTCAAAACACCAAAACCCTTATCCCGCAAAACTCCAAAACCCTTAACCCCCCCTAAAACCCAAAACACTCATCACTAAAACACCATAAAACTCATACACCATTAATCCTGAAAACAAGACCCCTAAAAACCTAACCCCCCCCCCCTACCCAAAAAATCCAAAACTGTCATCCCCGAAAAACAATAAACCCTCCTCTAAGAAAACAAAAACTATCATCTCCAGAAATAAATAAAATCTCATCCAAAAAAACACAACCACTTGCCCCAAAAACACTAAACCCTTATTCCCCATAAAACCCTAAACCCACATCCCCTAGAAAACCCCCAAACCCTAATCCACCAAAAAACCATTATCCTCTACCATAAAAAGACCTAAACCCTTAGTCGCAAAATTCCTTAAACAATTGTGGCAAAAACAACTCATCCCTCATCCCCAAATAACCGTAAAACCTCATCCCTAAAAACCCTAAACCCAAAATGCCAAAAAAAACCTAAACCCTAAATCTAATAAAATATAATGTCTCATCCCTAGAGAACCCAAAACCTACATACCCAAAAAAAACCCTAAACACTCACAATGAAAAAACCCTAATCCCTAATCCCAAAAAACCTAAACCCTCAATCCCCCCAAACCCTAATCCATCATCCCAAGAATACCGTAAATCCTAACCCCCATAATATCCTAACCCCAAGCCTCAACTAACCCTAAACCCATATCCCCAAAATAACCCTAATCACTTATCCCAAAAAACTACCAATTATTCAGCCTGAAAAAAGATCTATAACCTCAACACCTAAAATACCTAAACCTTCATACCAAAAACACCCTAAAACCTTATCCCCAAAACAACTAAAATATTATCACCAAAAAATCCTTAAATCCACGCCCTAGAAAACCGATATTCCCTCATCCCCAAATAACCTCAAACCATCTCCCAAAATACCTTATATCCCCAACCCCCCAAACCAATAAACTATATCCATAAAAATATCTAAATCCTTAAACCCAAAACAACTATCCAGCGAACCCAACAACCTAATCACTCAGAAAAAACCCTAAACCCTTATTCCAAAAATTCCATATATAATATACCAAAAAATACATAAGACCACATCCCGAAAAATCCCTAAACCATCTGCATAAAAAACTCAAATCCCACATCCTGAAAAAACCATAAACCCGCATCCCCAAAAAACAATAAACATGCATCCCCGAAATACCCCAAATTATAAACCTATACAGTAAAAACCCAAAATAGTTTTCCCCCAAACCCTAAATCCCTCATACCTAAAACCCAAAAACCCCAAATCCCACAAATCCCTAAACCCTACTCACCAAAACCACTAAAACCTCATCCACAAATCCCATAAAAGTATGACCAGAAAATCCATAAACCCACATCCCCAAAAACCCTAAACCCTCATCCCCATGAAACCCAAAACCCTCAACCTCAACAAAACCTCAAATGAAATAAAAAAACAGTAAACCATCTCCCCAAAAAATTGTAAACCATCAGAACCAAAACAAAAAAAATACTCAGCCCTAAAAAACCCTAAACCCTCATCCCTAGAAAATCATAATCCCACATCCCATATAAACCCCTAAATCCTCATCCCCAAAAATACCTAAACCCTCATCCCTAAAATCCCTAAACCATCATCCCTAAGAAACATTAACCAATCACCCCCAAAACACTCAAACCCCCATCCCCAATAAATTGTAAACGCTTAGCCCCAAAAATGATAAAACCATAGCACTAAAAATCTATAAACACTCTTCCCAAAAAGGACCATAAACCTTCAGCCACCAAACCCCAAAAACCTCATCCCTAAAATACATAAACACCTATCCTCTGAACACTCTAAACTCTCATCCCCCAAAACCCCTAAACTGTCATCCTCGAATACCCTAAACCCTATGCACAAAAAACCCCAAAAATCTATGACCAAAAAAACCCTCAACACTCAACTCAAATAATTCCTAAACCAACAACTCCATGAAACCCTAGACACTTATCGACCACAAAACCTAAACCTTGATCCCCAAAAAACACTACACACCCATCACAAAAAATCCCTAAACCCACATTCTAATAAATCACTGAACCCACCCCCTAGAAATACTTGAAACCCTCAAACCCAAAAACACCTTAAACCTTAGAACATAAAATAATGAAACCCTGAGCCCCAAAAATACCTATGATCTCTTCCCCCAAAACCGCTTAGTCTCAAGAAACCCTAAATCCTCACCCCAAGTAACTCTTAACCTTGAGACCCTAAAAACCCTAAAACCTCAATCAAAATAAAACCTAAAACCTCCTCACCATAAATTAATAATCCCTCAGGCCCAAAAAACCTTAAACCATCACCCCCCAATATCCATAAATCCCCAGTCCCACACACACATAGACCCATAGCTCTAAGAAACCTTAAACACATATCCCTAGTAAACCCTAAACCCATATCACCAAAAAAACCAAATTCCCTCACCCCAAAAAATCCCAAAAGTATGATCACCATAAAACCCAACATTTTCAGACCTAATGAAAACAAAACCCTCCACCCCAAATAATCTTAAACCCATCATCCCAAAAAACCCATAAAACCCCATCCTTAAAAAATCATAACCCCAAACCTAAAAAACCCCTAAATTATCATCCCCAAAATACACAATACACTCATCCCCAATGAACCCTTTCCCCATAGGCCCAAAAAACCATATTCCCTAAAAACCGTAAAACTGCATAACAAAAATACAAAAAATCATAATCCCCAATAACCCCTATACACTAACCCCAAAAAACCCCTATACCAGCATCCCCAAAAACTAGATACCATGAAAATCAATAATTCAAAAACATTAAGCCCCCAAACCCCTAAATTCTTAGTCCCAAAATCTGAAAAACCATCACCCCCCCAAAGCCCAAAAACCCTCATCCCCCAAAACACAAAATCCCACATCATCAAAAACAAAGAAAGTGTTATCCCCAAAACCCCTAAAAATATAGCCCCAAAATACCCTAACCCCTCACTACAAAAACACTAAAACCACATCTACAAAAAAACCCTAAAACCAAAACCCCAAAAAACGCAAAACTATTACCCAAAAAACCCTTAAAGCATCAGCACCAGAAAAAACTATACTGTTATATCCATAATTTTTTTAAACCCCCAGTCTCAAAAAATCAATGACACGTAGCCTAATAAATCTAAACTTTGATCCTTAAAAATCGTAACACCCTCATCCCCAGAAAACCCTATATCATCAAACCTAAAAACCCAAAACTTTTATACCAAAAAACGAAACTGTTATCCTAAGGAAACCATAAACCATCATCATAAAAAAATCCTCATCCTTATATAACCCTAAACAAATAGCCTGAATAAACCATAAACCCACAACCCCAGAAAACCCTATACCATCAGCCCTAAAAAAACCCAAATCACTCTGCCCCAAAACCAAAATCCCTTACACCTAAAAAAACCTTAACTGTGATCCCCCAAAAAAACTAAACCCTTAACAAACAAAAAAACATAAACCCTTATAAAAAACATATTCACAAATCCCAGAAAAACAAAAAACTCGGCCCCCAAAACCCCAAAAACTTCAGCCCCCAATGAACCCTAAACCCTTATCCCTAAAAAGATCTCTAAACCCCCACAACCCTTAATCACTCTTCCCAAAAAATCACAAACCCCTTATCCCCAAAAAAACCAAAACACTCATCCGCAAAACCCCTAAACCCTCATCCATAAAAAAGACAAATTGACAGCCCCAAAAAACCAACTCACCCATAAAAACCCAAAATCATCATCCATAAAAAACCATAAACCATAATTCCCATAAAACCATTAACACGTAGCTCAAAAAAACCAAAAACCCACATCCTTAAAAAACCATAAACTCTCATCCCCAAACTCCCTTAAACATTAACCCCAAAAACCCTAAACAATTAAACCCAATAATCCTTAAAATCGAAGGACCAGAACCCTCAAACCCTTATCCCTAAGAAACCATAAACCCTCAACACTAAAAAACACTAAAACATCATCCCCAAAAAACCCTAATCCCTTAGCCACAAAAAATATCTAAACTACTTCTCAAAAAACAAAATACACTCAACACCAAAAACCCAAAACCCTCATCCCCAAAAAAGATAAACCATAATCCTCAAAAAGAAATAAACCCTCACTCTTAAAAAATATTTATACGTCTTCCTGAAAAAGAAACATATACTCATCCCAAAAAACCCCATCCCCAAAAACACATAAATCGTAATATAGGAATAACATTAAACACAAAACAAAAAAAAACCTAAAGCCCTCATCCCCAAAAAATCCAAACACCACTTCCCTAAATTAACCTAATCCCTGAACCGCAAAAACCAAAATCCCCATCCCTTGAAATGTAATACCCTCTTCCCCAAAAATCCCTAAAACCGAATCCCCAAAACTCCCTAAATAGTCATCCCCAAAATCCATAAAACCCCAATTCCAAAATACCTTAAACACATAGTTTAAAGAACCCTAAAACCTCAATACCAAAAACAATTAACCCCTCAGCCCGAAAAAACCACTAAACCCTCATCACCCAAAAAACACAAAAGCATTGTCCCAAAAAACCCTAGTCCCTCATTCAAAAAAACACAAATCCATCAATCCTAAACACCCTAAAACCCCATCCACCTAAAATCCCAAACCCTTATCCCGAAAAAACTTGAAACTGCCACCCACAAAATCCCATAATCCCTCCGTCCCAATAATCCATAAACCGTCATCCTCAAAAAATCCAAAATCCTCATCCCTAAGAACCTCTAAACCGATAATCCCCAAAATTCCTAAACCCTCATTCCCAAACTCATCATAGCCTTATCTCCCAAATCCAAAAAACAATGATCCATTGAAAACAGTAAATTCTTAGTCCCAAAAATTCTAAAACCCTCATCTATAAAAAACCCTAAACCCTCATCCATAAAAATCCAAACACCTCATCCCAAAAAAACGCAAAACACACATCCCCAAGAAATTATAAATTCTCGTCCAAAAAAACACCAAACGATTAGGCATAAAAATACCATCACCCTCACCCACAAATAACTCTAATACCTAAGCCCCAAAAAATAAAAAGATTCATAAAATGACTAAATAATTAGACCCAAAAAACCTTAAACCCATTTCACTAAATAACCAAAACCATAGGTAAAAAAAGCCATAATCCCTTAGACATAATAAAAACACTACTCTCATAGCCCTAAAACTAAAAAACCATTAAAACCTCAGCCCCAAAAACCCCAAAACCCACATCTCCAAAACCCATGAACCTCATCCCCAAAAAACCCAAAACTCCCATTCCCCAAAACCCAAAACCCTAATCCCCAAAAACACCAAAACCCTTATCCATAAAAAAACTTAAAAACCAGGCCTAAAAAACACTAAAACCAAGATCCCCAAGAACCCATAAACCCTCATTGAAATACAAACTAAATCCTAAGAAACAAAAACCCAAAACCCTCATCACCAAAACCCTAAATCGTCAGCCAAAAATGACATATAACCTCCACCCACAAAAAACCTAAATCATCATCCCCAAAAAACCCTAAAACCTCAATACTAAATAACCCAAAACACTCAGCCCCAAAATCCCAAATCCCATAGACCCTAGAAAACACTAAACCCTTATCCACAAAAACACTAAAACCTCAACCTAAACACCATAAAAACCTCATCCCCAAAAACCCCTAAATCCTAATCTAATAAAACATCTAAACCCCTAGACTAAAAACTCTTAATAATCATTCATAATAAACCCTAAACCATCATGTTAAAAATACATACACAATCATCCTAAAAATCCATAAACCCTCATCTAGAGAAAACCAAAAACCCTCATCCCCATGAAACCCTAAAAACTAAGCCCTATACATATCTAACTTTTCATCCCTAAAATACCCTAAACCATCATCGCACAAAAACCTTAAATGATGAGCCCTATAATTCCTTAAACAATCTGATGCAAAACCCCTAATCCTTTAATGCCAAAACCCAAAAACCTTCCTCCCCAAAAAACTGTAGGCCTCTATCATATGAAAAGTATAATCCCTCAGGCCAAAAAAAAAAATAAATCATCCTTTCAATGAAACCCTAAAACACTTATCCCCAACAATCACTAATTCTTCACCCCACCAAACCCTAATCCCTAATCCCAAAAATACCCTAAATCCTCCGGCGAAAAAAACCTAAACCGTCATTCACAAAAAACACTTAAATAGTTTCACTAAAAAACCCAAGAATCTTATTTCCAGAAAAACATAAACCCAAATACATAAAAAACCATTGACCCTCATCCCCAAAAAACCCTACAACTTTAGCCCTCCAAAACACTAAAACCCCAACCCCAAAAAACCCATCTCTCTAACACCCAAAAAATCATTAACCCTATGATCCAAAATATAATAATCCTTCATCCCCAACAACCCCTAATCCCTTAAAAACTAAAAAACTCACCAAAAATCCATTAAAACCCTAAACCCTCATCCCAATAATACAATAATATTTCATCCCACAAAAAACCAGAATCCTATGCCCTAAAAAACCCTAAACCATATGTCCAAAAAAAAACTAAACCATAAGACTGGGGAAACACAAAAGGATCGTCCCTAAAAAACCTAAACCCTCAGCCCAAAAATAAAATTACCCCTCACCCCCAAAAAACAAAAATCCCATTCCCTGAAATCCCTGAAAGCATGACCCCTGGAAAAACATAGTCAATCATCCCAGAAAAAACCTAAATGATCATCCTAAAAAACCCTATAATCATAGACCTAAAAAACCCAAAATCCATATCCCCAAAAAAATATTTAATTATCATACCAAATGAAGCTAATGCCTAATACCCCAAAAAAACCTTAAACCATACTCATTGAAAACCCCTAACCATTCAACCCTAAATAATCTCGATCCCTTTGACCAGAAAATTCATAAACTCTAAGATAGATAAATCCCTAAAACATTTTCCTTGAAATACCCAAATCCCTTTTGGAAAAAATACTATAAACTCTGAACGCTAAAAAACCCTAAACCCATTGTCGAAAAAACCAAAAAACATCCTCCACAAAAAACATTAAATTCTTATCCCCAAAATCCTTTATGCATGTACAATAAAAACCCTATATCCTTATCCCTTATAAGCCCTAATCAAATTACCCAAGAAACAAAAAACCTTAGTCCCCATAAACCCTTGACACTTAACCCTGGAAATACAAAAAATATAATCCATAATAAACCCTAATACAAGGAATTTTAAAATACAAAACCTCCATCTATTGAAGAACCAAAACCACCAAAACCAGAAAAACCTCAACATTCATCCACTGAAATGAAGAAACACTCATCCCCCAAAAACTCTAAAAACTCTTTACAAATACCCTAAACCCACAGCACCCAAAAACCCAAAAAACCCCTTCCCCAAAAACATTTAACACTCATCCGCAAAAAAACCCCAAACACTCACCCCCAAAAAACCCTAAACCCTTATCACAAAAAAAAAACCCAACCCTATGCCCAAAAACCATAAAACCTCGGTCAAAAATAAAAATATGAATGATCATCCCTAAAAAATCTAAAATCCCCATCCAAAAATTAACATACTCCCTCATCCCCAAAAAACCATAATCCCACACCATAAAATCCCAAGACACTAATCCCCAATAAATTCTAAAACCTCATCCCCAAAAAAAATCTAATCCCTGAACACCCAAAAATTATAAAACCCTCCACCCCAGAAAAACTAAACACACAACCCTAAAAACCCAAAACCGCATGATATAAAAAAACCATAATACCTCATCAATAAAAACCATAAACACTCCACCATGAATGCACCTAAATCCACCGCAACAAAAAACCCTAAACCCTCATCCTCAATTACACAGAATCTCACATATGTAAAAAATCCTTAATCCATCATCCAAAAAAATCCCTAAACCTTCTTTCCTAAAAAACCCAAAACCTCATTCCAAAAAATCCTTAAACCCTCATCCCAAAAACCCAAAGCCCCTATCCCTAATAAACTATAAAACCTAATCCTGGAAAAAATGTAATCAATATGTCCTAAAAAAAACTAACCATTAAATAAACAAAAAACCATATATGCACATCAAAAAAAACCTAAACACTAAATCCAAAAAAAATCATAATACCACACCTACAAAAATACATAAACCCCTTTCCCCAATAAAACATAAAATCTAAACACAAAAAAACAATAAACACTCATTCCTGATATGTCCTACATCGTCATACCAAATAAATTTGAAACCATCATCCCTAATAATACCTAAACCCTCATCCGATAAAAATAAAAACCATATTCCCAAAAAAATCATAATCCCACAACACAAAAACCCCATAATTCGTCTTAAAAAAAAATCTAAATGCTAATCCCCATAAAACACCATACCCTCATCCCCCAATAACCCTAAACCCATAACCCCAAAAACCTAAAAACCCCTAAACCTCAAAAACCTTAGCCCAAAAAAACTTAAACCCACATCCCTAGAAAATCGTAATAGCTCATCCCCAAAAAAACCAAACTCTCATCCAAAAAAACCCTAAACCCCCATCACTAAAAAACCATAAAAAATTAACCTAATAAAAAACTAAACCATCACCCGCACAACCCTAATCCTGCTCCCCCGATACCCCTAAATCCTTGTCACCAAAATAACCTTAACCCTCATACAAAGATAACCTGAATTCTTCAAACCCAACAAAAATATTAACAATAATCCACAAAAAACCCTAAAACCTCTTCCCCATATAACACAAAACCCTCAGAACAAAAAACCCTTAAACCCTTAAATCAATAATAACCTAAACCCTCATTCTTAAAATACTAGAAAACCTATTTCTTAAGAAAGAATAAACTTCTACCCATGAAATCCCAATCACCTCCATTTCAAAAAACTCTATTATGTAAGCCCATTTAAAAACTATACTCATAGACCAAGGGAGACATAAACCTTCATCCCTAGAAAACCATAATCCATCATCCCTAGAAAACCCTAATCCCTTGTCTCTATAAAACCATAAATCTTTAAAAGAAAAAATCCTAAATCCTGTGCATTAGAAAACCCAAAACCCTTATCCCCATTAAACCCTAGACCATGATCTCTAAAAAAACACTAAACCCTCATCCCCAGAATAACATAATCACTCAAACAAAAAATACATAAAACCCATAGCCCCAAAAATCACTAAACCTATAGGCCCATAAAAACTAAACCCTCATAACCAAAAAACATTAAACTATCATCCCCAACATCCCTAAACCATCACCGAAAAAAATTAGGAAACCCTTGGCCGAGAAAATCCAAACACCCTCATCTCATGAAAACCCTAAACCGTGATTCCCAAAAAAATAACAAATAGAAATCAAGGATATTTACCCACCAATAGTGTCATTGTGTTATTAATAGTTGATGTATTGGAAGATATTTCATTAGTATACAAATAATCATTGGAGATCCCCCCCCCCATATCGGGAAACTCTTACTCCCCATCCGAACATTCATCCCTCCTTGCCTCTCTCGATGATCGAACCCCTTCCCACTCAAACTACATTCCTACCTCTCTCAGTTGATTGATCTATTTCATTACACCCAGACTACCCTTCTACCTATCTCAGATGATTGATTTAACCCCTTACACCATAACACCCTTCCCTACCTCACTTGGATGATCCAACCCATTCCCCAACTACACTTCTAAAAAACAATCGGGTCCTGATAGAACTCTTTTACCTACATGTTGCCAGATTCACTACCTTCTGGTTCTCTTAAATAACCTATTCAAATATCTCTCAACATCAGCTCACTAAAATGATTACTGACCAATCTCTAATATCATGACATGTATCGAAATCTGCCCACTCCCTACTCTCCCTTCTATCGTGATTCACCCCTTCCATCTTGTATTCAAATTCTTATTTCCCTTTGATTGATGTGTAAAATAATTTTACTTAACCTCTTAAAACATTGAACAAATTAGAATCTCAATGGAAGCACAAGAAAATTCAACTTCCCTTCTATCATTGTTCACCCACTCATTTTATTTCACATCTCATTTCATTTCCATTCATCATAGATAACAGTTTTACCAACTATGAAACATGGTGGCTATTTTGGTGTTCATTCCACAAATTTATGCCACAATATTCTTGTTGTATTTGAGTTACACTTTTATGTTCACATTTATCTCTATTTAATTCTTCATTTCGTAATTGAATTAAATTATTATTGAAAATTAATTTAGTATTTTTTTTTTCATAAATGGTATACTCATTATATGCTATCTTCATATGGTTTATATAAATATTTTTATAAGTTTTATATGATTTTTTCTTTTTTATATGAATGATGCATACCACAATAGGATTATTAAATATTTATATATAAAAATATTTTTTTTTTGATATTTTCCAATACAATAATGTGTCATCATATAAAATTAATATATTTCTGAAAAATTTTAACAATTTATTGAATTTTTTTAATGACAATATTCAATTCCTCATACATATTTCATGTTTACTAATATGTTATATGTAATGTAATAAGAATATCATGACCATTTTAGAACATTTTTTACAATACAAGTAGTTCCCTTACGGTCAATTAAAGTATATATAATTTATAAATTATATCACTCTCAAAAATGTTTTTGGAAAATCAACAATATTATATTTCCCAAATGAGATCCAAAAAATCAGTTTGTATAAAATATATAAACTATTTTATTCAGGTTCAACTCCCTTATCTAATGGGTCTTACATCTACTTATTCTACTAGATTAAAAACTATATCATATAACAATTCTCATTCAAATCAAACGTCAAACCATCTTATGTGACATCCATATACCAAAATGTCTTGTTTGTTCAAAATTGAAAACATATCTTAAATATATATAAATTTATAATCTATTTCCTATCACCACCACTTGTGAAGAGAAAATCCTCAAATTATTTTTAATGTTTACTCATTTATGGAACCTGGATCCTTACTTCCTATACTGATGGTGTGTTGTTACATGCCTTTGTATGCATATGCATGCCTTAGTTAGATAACATCGCCTCCCCAATTACGAGGTGCTTCGGGGGTGCCTTGAAACACCTCTAACCAAGGTGATTACATTTTAATTTATTTGATAACAATATATGAGTTAGAATAATAAGGATATAGATAAAACGATTTCTAGTTATGAATACTTCTCAAATGATTAGAACATTTATTATAAAATAAAATATTAGGTATGGTTAGCTGAAACAATGAATTATTTTTGAAATTTAACCATTTATCCACTATTTAAATACCAATAAATGACAAAATACAGGTGAGGAAACTATTTATTTATGTGATGACCATTAATATTTTATTAAATAGAGAGATAGAATAATTATGTGATGCTTACCCAAACAGCAGTAGAAGAGTATCATATAACTGTTTAATTAATCTACAACGAGGGGAAAACATGGTGTCATAGACTAGTGTCCAAGAAAATGTAATGTAGTTTTTTCGTCAACTATTTAAATGGATTTGATGAAATATGATTGAGATTATGATCTGTTATAATTAATGTGAAATAAAACACAATAGATTTTATTCCTCAAATCTCAATTCTTTAATTCAACTTGTATGATATAAGGGGAATTCATTTCAACAGACCCATTCAATAATCCATTAAAAATATTATTTTTTCCTTAATATAGATATATTTAAATTTGGTTGAAGAAAATTTCATATCAATGAATATAAAATGTCGTAAGGCTTATATTTTTCTGATGAACTATTTTCCTTGGTTTATAACTCCTCGAATAATTATGTTATCTTAACACAAATTTCTCTATTTGGACATTGTTAATCCATGTTATAGTTTGTGTGTATGTTCTAATGTGTTTTTTATGATGGTTTTATTAACGTTATTTTGATAATATTATTTTTTTTGAATATTTTAATTCCATAATTATTTTAAAAATTTTAATATATATTTTTTATTGAATTTCCATTCTTACTTTTTTGGGATAAGTAAATTTATTTGAAAATGGGGAATGAATGAAATTTATTTTTAGTGATCATTCATTCATAAATGAAATAAAAATGTTTATGTTATTGGAAAAAACCATTAGATTGATTCCATTTATATGAGATGAATAGTTTTTTATAGATTTTATAATAATTAATTGTACTAACATACCTCTAAATTTCTAAAACAAATAATTAAAATATATTTATCTATTCTTTAATGAATGTATCATACTTCCAAGTTCATTAAAAATTAGTATAATAAATTAAGATTCCATATACAACTTTTTTAGGCATGAATGAGTTGAGATGCTGTCATTGAAAATCAATAATGTTAGTAATTTTATATTTAATTATATTAAAATGGAAAGATTATGGATGTATAAAAATAATTTGATCACTATTGTGTTTCAAAAGGAACTAGATTTTTTCTTGATATTGCGTTAAAAAATGGGTTATATGATGGATTGATTCAATGCCCATGTTTTGAGGACATTTTAGGAACATTATTAACATGTGAGGAATTAATTTTCCATATTACCAGAAATAGTTTTCAAAAATAATATAATGATTGCAATTATAATTGAGAAGATGTTCAAACAGAGAATAAAATCAATTTATTTGAAATGATCAAAAAGGGAAATTGGATTTCTGATCCGTTTACATTTTTATATGAATACAACACTTAATGTAGAGTAATGGAATAGGAAATGAATATGGGAACCTAATTTTCATCTAAAGATCAGAATGATGACGTTGTGTGTGCTAGAAAGTTGTTAGAATATGCGAATACCCTAGTATACAAGTCATGTTGAAAAATGAAAAAACATGTGTTTTTAAATAAATTAAATCATGGGAAAACAATTTATGAAGTTATAAATTCTAAAATAAAAATATACATACCATATTTAAGTACATATTACATGATGATGCATGTATTTCTTCAAATTATTATTTGGAATCATTGTTTGTTGAAAATTTTCGATTTTCACGTACTAAAATCCATGAAAGACCTTAATATTGATGACAGCTTTGGAAGGGTAATTCCAAGATAAATGAGTGAAAACATTATGTTAAATTGATATGTAAGACTGATAAATATGGAACTCATTCCATTGTACCATATAATGTGATGTGGAACTTTTCATTGATTCCCATTCTTCAGAAATTTTCATATCAGATGAAATGTCTAAGAATATAATATGGAATGATGATGAAAGAAATAACGATAATGATGATATAGTTCACCCTTCCAATGGTCTAGGATAGAATTTCATTATGTTTTATATCTTGATTTTGTAGCGAACCCATAGAATGTTATATTTCGATTGACATGTGATAGTTTCAACCCATCTTTCCAGTTGCATACTACACATAGTATAATGCATATTTTCATTCATTATTATAATATTCCATAATGGTTGTGTAAGAAAAGTATAGTTAATATCATGATAATATTGATTTATGGTCCAAATGATCCTAGAAATAACATAAAAAAATACTTGCAACCATTCATAGATGAGTTTATATAGCTTTAGACATTTTGGGTACAGTCATATGAGGAATTAAAAAGAATAACATTATGTGTACTGCAACATTAATATGGAAAATAAAAGATTTACCAACTTATGGAATGATATAAAGTAAGAGTACCAAGGGGATATTATTTTAACATATTTGTATGAAAAATACATGTTCTAGGAGATTAAATATCGAGAGAAAATTCAATTTCATAGGGCATCGAGAATTTCTACAAATAGATCATCCATATAAGGAAAATCTTAGATAGTTTGACAGTTCCATATATACAGATGATGTACCTCAACGAATGATGGGGGATGATATCATTAATGAACTTGATAATTTTAATTTTTTTCATTACAAGGGTCTATCAAATTCCAAAAATAGGGAGCACGTTCCTTAGTATTCCATCAATTGGAGAAAGATAAGTATATTGAATGAGTTTCTGTATTGGTCATCAAATATTTTTTGTCACTACTATGATGTAATTCATATTGAAAAAAAATGTGTATGAAATGTTACATTAAATGATTTTAAATGTAAAGTGAAAAACTTGATTTGTGCTCATATATTGATTTAATGGATGGGTTATAAAACCTATGCTTCATCTAGAGATAATTGGTCGGAATTAGTGAAAAGTCCTTATTGACTATTTTTTATTATAAATGCTAAGAAAAAACAATTTATCAAAGTTATATAATGTTCAAATATTCTAGATGGTTATTCGAGTAACATTTTTAAATGGGTGAATACCTGATATGTGAATATGAAATACCTTTAAACTCAACACTACCATTTCATTTTTCATGAAATGAATCCTATTTACATTCATCATTTTTTGTCACATAATGTTAAGGTCTCTATTATTAAATTATATCACTATTATAAAATCATTTATTCTACAATATAGAAAAATTGTTTTGTTAAAAAATGTATATAAATATGAACAGATCATTCATAGAGACATGGAACAAAATTTTCCCTCCATCATTTTTCACACATATATTGCATCTGACAGTGCATCTTCCAATATATGTTTTTTTGTGGTCTTTATTCTAGTTGATGGATGCATACAATAGAAAAAATGTTTTTTATATTGATATATTATTTCATAAATAAAAAATCACCATGAATGATATATTGTGACAGATTATTTATCGCAATAAATACTGAATTTTTTTCATTATATTTGGTTAATGTCACCATAAGATCAAATTAGCCAATGAGAACTGAATATGACCAGTATGATATA
Source organism: Viscum album (assembly GCA_963277665.1). NCBI lineage: Eukaryota > Viridiplantae > Streptophyta > Magnoliopsida > Santalales > Viscaceae > Viscum > Viscum album. The sequence continues at coordinate 934,580,167 of OY728132.1, forward strand.
ATTAACCCAACATTTCCATCACTTCCCCAAATCAGGGGGTATCTGGATTTTATAGGATATGTACATTGAATAGGGATGAGTGAGAAATGGATAATCATATGACATTGTTCAACTATGGTGTGGTTGATGATTACATTATGTAAGTAAAATTACATATATATATATATATATATATATATATATTTGGTGTTTTTTTCTGTTTAACGAATTGTTAAATTGGAATATTTATAGATAAAAAAGTGATATTTTAAGAAGAACATATCATTATTTATCAATTATGAGGTTGGAGGAATTACATATTAAATAATTTCATTCTTGGTTGATGTCAAAGGTATCAAGTTTATTCTTTTACATGACCAAATTGTTGGTAGTTTTATATTCAATGTTGATATATTTGAAGTCCATATTATACCAATTTATGATGTATCTACTGATATAAGGGAATTTTCATTTTATCCAAACTCGTGATTGTAATGAAATCGGTTTCAGTGGTTTTAAAGTATTTATAAATAGTTTTTCAACTAACATGAAAACATAGCATGATGGTGTCGTGATAAGAGAATCAATGGATTGTTATGCCAGTGCATTAGACATACAGACTTGATTAGAAAATATGTTCTATTATTGGATTCTAGATAATATTTTTATTAGATAATTATGCCACATGGTTGTGCATCTATGATATAATGAGAGTGGTTTGATTCACCGACATGAAAAGTCATGTACATAGATAGTTGTGGATTTAAAGTTTTTGATATGAACCATCCACTACATAAATATGAACATTACATTATTTCATCACTAGATGAACACATATTTTATGTAAATGAACCTTTAAAACTGAAACATGATGTTATTGCGGATCATATTCCATGACATATTTTTTATGATGGAATTGATGATAGTGATGCTTTGGATGTAAATTTTATATTCACTGAAATGTATCATTCGATGACATAGATGATTTAATTGATAGGATGGATTGTGAACAAGATATAATAACAGGGAATTAATAGTTTTTATATGTTTGGATTATTATATTTATATTATTCTAACATTATAGGTGATTTTTATTGACTTTTAAAATGGTACATAATTATTTTTTTATGGGTTCATATTTTTTGGTTCATACATAGTTTTGAAATATTGTTACGAGAAATGTTTTATAGTCTCACATTTCTGAAGCTTCCCCAACAATATGTGAATTATATTGTAATTTGTACATAAAAATGCTTAATCTTCATTAGAATTATGTAATAATTGATAATAAAAATGTTGTCAAATGAATATTATAATATCTTTACCATCATATGAAATTTTTTATTAATTGTTTTATATTTTCACATGCCGATCATACACTAAAAATGTGTATAGAATATGTAGTTGTAGTAAATAATTGGAAATATAATATAATGTTGTTTTTATGGTTAAACAAGAATAAAAGACCTGCTGACAGCTGATAATAATTATTATTTCAGTTTGAAATTTAATATATCCTATTTTTTTGTACTATGATGTTTTCATTTTATTAGTAAACAATGTATTGAAAATATTCTTAATGAATGATGTTATGTTTTTAAAAACAACACGAAATTTCTTTGAATATTTATATTTATTTAATGTTTTGTAAAATTTTATAAAACATTCACATCATTTCTAGATTTTTTATGTCATTATTTATTATAAGGATGTTCATACAAAACCAATTGAGTAAAATACTCACTAGTTTAGTGTTTTTTCTTAACAAGTATGATTTTTCCATTGAGTACCTTATTTATTTAATTAATATGAATTAAACCTACAAAATCATATTTAATATTTATAGTTATCATCAAGGGGGAAACATACATTCAGTGAGGATATTCCATACAATCTAGAATATAGAAATGAACCTACATGAAGTGCCTCACAACCCATGACTCTACACTCACTGGAGAAATTTCTTCCCATCATGAATCCTCCTTACATGCCCTACCTAGACATGGGTGGCCATCATTTTTATCTATTTACTCCTTCTTCCATGCAGTTCAGTCCCTCTTCATCAATCCTTTATCCTTTTCCATTATCCACCTATATCTCTACAAGGTACACTTCCATTATTTATACCCCCTATATTCCCATACCATCATACTCAACTTGAGCATCCACCATCAACTACATAGGACACTTCTCCCATTTATGGCCCCCAAAATATTGTGCAGGAATGAGTTCCGACAAAAAATTATATTAGTAAATGTTTAAAAAGTAATAATGTTAATAATTTTATATTAAATTATAGTAATATATGTGTAAAAAATAATTGTTTCTTTTTCAGTATCAACATATAGTTTTACATGTTGGATGAAAAAATAGTATATGTCTCTTGAAAATATAAAAATATTCAACAAAATCTCACATTGTCAATAAAAATAACTAATTACATACTAGAGTAATTAAAAATTGAAGGTATTTTACTAAAGTATAAATTTAATTTTGTTTTTTTCTCTTAGAAATAATAAACAATTTAACATACAAGGAAATAAATTAATTTTGGAATTAAAGATAAATACTTGGCCTCTTTCCTTGAATTCCTTCACATGGATGTTTGAAAATTAAAAATCTATATACTAATCTAGTTTATTTATTTTTAATAGTAGGAATCATTTGAACAGATCATATAAAATAAGGGAGGAATGACATGTACTCTTACTTTGGGTCACAACAGAATGAAATAAAATGAGATTTTATAGGAAATACATGAATTCACATTGAATATAAATTTAATTTATCATTGATTTATGATTAAATTTTTGGAAAAAATAGGCATTAAATATTGACGGATGTCTTCCCCAATCATTATATATTTTTATTGTATAAAAAAATATGGAAGAATTTGGAATCAATAAATATGTTAAAACATTTTATTAATGTCTAATTTTTTGTGTATATTTCATAAAGAAAAGATATTGACATGATTTCATTTCATTAGGTTTATTTCATATTCAAATAAGTATCCTTTAAAAATAATTTATCCATTTTATAAACTAATAAAAATAATTCCCGAACAATAACAGACTAGTAATAGGTAGGTACATATTAAAATAATACATTGTTATATGATGATATAGTTGTGGAGGAAATATCAAGGTTCTCTATTTGGAAAATGTTTATCTTGTAGAATCATGGGTCTTCACATGATTGTTATATTAAAGGTTCCTTAATATCAAATCGCTAGAAATCACTAATGTATAGATTTAAGAGATATTTATGAATACTCATTTTTGATTATCTAAATATGTTACATCCATTTTTTAAATGGAAAATTGGGTTGGTCATTCTTTCCACATGACATGTTTAACTAGATTAGACATTAGATATGGATATGCCACAAAAATAATTTAACTCTTGGATGTAGTCTTCAAGGATGATCATAATTCCCACTATAATTTCATTATTTCATGAATTAACTCAGTATTATTGGTGGTTTTAAAAATTATCCATTATAGAATGGAATAATTCTTATTTCTCATGAATTTTTTTTATGATGTGATTAGATGTTTACATTGTAATCGTTGCATGAACTGCATTCTATGATATCCTTTTAAAGAATTATTGTATTTATACATCAGAATAATTTTATTTTTCCATGTAACCATGATATTTGAATCCAATATTTATGTTTCAAATATTCTATTTGAAACATACTTCTCCCTCAAATATTGATTATCTTATATTCATAACTGAGTCATATAGGCTCAGTTCTGTATGTGAGAAAATTGTTGAGACTTGTATACCAGAGATTCTATTGACTCTCACAGTTATGTAACCACTTCATTCATTTATATATGTCTTTTTATTTCACTCATACTACATAGACATATTTATTCATGATAACAACTACAAAATTCATCATTTTTCAATAAAGTATACATATATCTTAATTGAAGTACGTGGAAAAATGGTATAAATTTTTGAGGCATTAATTTAATTTATGAATTACAATTTTCCATGATAAATGCTAGATGGGTTTTCATTATTGTATAAAATAACATATTCCAGGAAAATGATGGGTCTATATGCTTCATGATATAATATGTCAACAAAAACCTCACATTATTATGGTATTTAAGATAGCTTTCAAATTATTCATCAGAACTAATGATAGATCGTTGGATAGGAAATATATAATTCAAGGATGAAAATTAGTCTGTATTAGGTCCCTTCTTCCATTTTATTCTATATATAAAAATGAATTTCCATGAACAAAAAGAGTATGGTAGGCTTCTCAACAACATTTTTATGGACAATATATATAAATATGTGATAACATCAGTTTGGTTAATGGGGAAAGCTATTGTTTTTTACTATTACTATCTTGGGATTGTTCATAAATCTTTAAATTTATATGCTTACACATATTACACTATGTTATGACCCATGCGGTAAAGGCATATGAACCAAAACCATACCGATTTTACATGGTTTTCATGTATAGAACATTACAGTTGGACATCCTTACTGATTATTTTTTTCATTTGAATGAAATATGTCTAGTATCTAGAAATTAATATTACAGTAATGATAAAAATGAGTTATTTGACAATACGTTTTTTGAAGGAGAGTGAGCTAGATTCACATCATCTTTCAGGGATAGTTTCGTGGGTGTTCTTATTAATCAAGGTATATAAGATAAATTCATTATAGAAAAGTTATATAATGAATATGTTACTACTAATGAAGGGCACATCTAATTATTTCTGATGAAGCTAGAATATTGAAAATTTTGGAATTCTATAATGAAATGATATATATGGGATTTTGGGTGGGAACTGCATGCATAAAAAAATTACTTCACTTGATTATTGAGATCGAATTCCGATGCCCATTGAATTTATTTATTACTTCTCATTAGAGCCATGTCACCTCACATACTAGAAGCCTCTGACTAATGAAACTATGTATAAATCATAATGAGTGGAATGGGTAACCCATTGGGAAGGAATTAATATTAATATAGATAGTTCATATTCTAATGTTGTCTTATAGGGTGATAGTATTATCCACAAATTTATTGGATCATTTGTACTATGTTTCAGGACATTATATAGGGAAGGGATGATTCTCATCATAGAACTGAGAGTAATGCTGACTGGTTCATAACTGGTACATAAACCACATTTAATGGAGTGTAAACTAATAGACCAAATCATGAAAATCTGGTTGAGTGTGAAATAAATTTCATAGTCACCAGATATCAAATCAAATAAACTGATCAAAAGTCTCTATCATCTGATCATATATTTCATGCACCACCATTACATGTTTCAAAGTCACATAAAATGTATTATGAATTCCTTACATCACATGAACTCCAATGAATGGAGTGTTCAATTTCACTATAATATAAGTAGTATTAGTTGACTTTGTATTCATAGTAACATTTAAATCCCCATCCAAGAAAAATAATTATTGTTTCTTTGTTGGAGATGAACTCCAATTAATGGAGTGGTCAATTTCACTACAATATATGGAGTATTAGTTGAGTGTATACCTGTAACAAAATAAGAATCACTGAGAACATATGTAGAATGATATGTAGCTTCTGCTTCTTCAACATGTAGATCTATATATCCCACCGTACCCATATCTAAAACCCAACAAAATTAATATTAACATTGAAAATAACTTGTATTTGTTCACTGTTGATTGTGTTTACTTGATCAAAAAACTATATATAGTTAACATGTGCATTCACAATCTTAACCAATGAATTGTCCGGTCTGTAGTCTTGATTTTATTTATACTTTTATATCCATGCTCTTACAACTCTTATTTGTTAATTTTTGAAATTTTTCATTACAGATCAGCAGTATCTAGACCGTTTATAATGTATAAAGAAGAAATAATATCATTTTAACAATTTTCATAGTTACCTTTTATATTCTTGTTATATAGTTTGAATATATGGAGTTTTTCATATCCATTCCTAATATTTTGTTTAACATCCTAGAAGAAATCATTAATTTATCAATCAATACCGTACTCAAATATAATAAATTATGAAATCTCATGAATAAAAGAAATATTCCTTTATCAATTAAGTGAAGCCTTTGACTATTATATCATATACTAATATTTTATCAATGTTTTCCTCTAAATTTCACTAACAAGGATATGATCATTTATATTAATACCAATTTTTTTACTAAATCTATCACTATAATTATATATCACTACTCGTAAGATGTATTATCAATATGTTGTAGGAATCATCCCAAAAAAGATTATGTTCCTACTATGTTTATTTAATTTATTTTATGTGTTTATATTTTATTTTCATGATATTTTAATTAAATTGTGTCTAAAATCCAATTTGTACATAACATGTTGTTAAATTATTACATGAGAATACTAATATAGTAGAGGTGATCATAATGAATTGAAATATGTGACTATGCCACAACTTCTAGTAATTCTAATAGTATAATAATGTTGTAACAATGATATTGAAGTGCTGCTTCTCATCAGATGAACATTATCTTTGTTTGTACCTTCTGAATGAATATGTTTCACTCAATTAAATTTTTTTTATTTTATAATGTAAATTCATGTTTTATATTATTTATTTCATTTAATATCTTCTAAAAGTATAACACCCTTTTGTAAGATGGTATTCAAAATCGATATGTGAATGAACTAGACACATTAAGGCCAAATTGTCATTTACCTCAGGTTTTATGTGATGATCATAGTGGAAGGGTTCATTATAGACCTTGAAATAAAATCATGACATATAAATAGTGGTTTTTAGGTGTTGAATCTTCAAGAAAAACATCAGGAATTGTTATTTAAGAACATTTACATGGAACCATTGAGACAACAAAGAAACAAGTCTAACAAGAATATCAAAATAATTAGAAAAATAAAAATGAGAAATTATTCAATGTGATATCTACTAAATTCTCTTCACGTCCACCAGAGGGTGAAGTAATAGTATATTGATGTTTTTCGAGACTATTCTCGATGTGTGGGGATGGAAATGATTGTACAATTGATGATTCTGGTGGAGAGGATAATAATGATAGAGAGGGTTTTGGTGGTGAGGGTGTTGGTTCCAATGATGGTGGAACACATTTATACAATGTTGATATCAGTTTTGATCATGATGAGGATTTACATGACAATGTTGCATGAAATTTTTGATAGTTTCTGTATCTATAATTTGTTTTTATTGTTTAAAAATTTTCATTTTTATATGTATTATTTTTTTGCCTCATGTTTATGTACTCTGCATAGTTTTCTTAGTTTGGTGTTTTTTAATTTCTATAATATTTTTTTGAGTGGAAATGGATGTTTGGGTCCTACTTTTTATTATTCCATATAATATATATAGAAAATGTAAAAAATCATATTAATAGTCCAGGCCTATTGAAATACCATTAGACAACATGGGTTTCCCAGGTCGTGATCATAGTATGTTACAATATTTTTTTGGCCTACGTCTATTGTTACAAACCCTATTGATGGGTAAATTTTCTAGTTCTTAATCATAAACCCTCCACCATAGAAAACCCTAAAAGAAAAAACCCTAAAAACCCTAAAACATCATCCCCCCCCCCCCCCAAAACCCTAAACCCTCACCCCTAAACATCCAATACCCTTATCCAATGACAAACCTGAACCCTCAGACTCATAAACCCCTAAAACCTCGACAATGGATCTCTATAGACCCTTAGGCCCGAAAGACCCTAAACACTCATCCACGGAATACCCTAATCCCTAATCCATATAAATCTCTAACACTCATACCTTGAAATCCCTAAAAACATATCTGAAGAGAACAGAAAATGCTCAGCACTAAAACCCCCATAAAACCTAAGTTCTAGAAATCATAAATCCTCAATGCCAAAAAAAATATATTTTTCAGTCCATGAAAACCCTCTACAGTCATCAATAAAAACTCTAAACCCACATCCCTTGAAATCCGTAATCCCTCCTCACGGGAAATAACTAATTTAGGAGACCAAGAGGTACCTAAATCAGTAGTCCTATTCAACACTAAACCCTCAATCCCAGTCACCTCTAAATGATCATTCCTATAAGAATCTCATTCTTTTATGTATAAAATGCTAAACCTTATTCCCAAAAAACCCCCAAACCCTCATCCCTAGAAAAACCAAAAACCCCATCCCCATAAAAACGATAACCCTTAGTCATAGGAAACACTGAACTCACAGCCCTAGAAAACACCCAATCATCATCCCTAAAAAACCCTGAACCCTCATATTGAGAAAACCATTAACCCTCAACTTTAGAAAACCCTCAACCTTATTCCCTAGTAAACACTAAACTCTTAGAACAAGAAAACCATGAAGCCTCATCCCATGATACCCTAAAACCTCATTGCCAAAAAATCCTAGACCCCCATACATAGAATACACTAATTCCTTAATCCCAGAAAACCATAAACTCGTAGCCCTAATAAAGCCAAAATCCTCATCCACCAAAATCGCTAAATAAAAATACATAGAAAAATATAAATCTTCATCCCCAAATAACCCTAAACCCTCATTTTTATAAAAATATAATCACATATCCCAAAAAAACCCTATGCCATGATCCACTAAAAACCATAAATCCAAATCCCAAGAAAAACACTAAACCATCAGCCCTAGAAAACCCTAAATCCTCAGCCTCAGAAAACACAAAATTGCAATCCCTAAAAAAACCTCATCCATTATCCCCAGAAATCCCTAGACCATTATCCCCTGTAAATCCTAAACACTTATTCCCATAAACCCAAAACCCACACCCCTTGAATAACTAAAAATATCAAACCTAGAATACCATAAACCTTAAACCCCAAAAATCCAAAATTTTCATCCATAGAAAACCCTAAAACCTACCCCAAGAGAAACCTAAAATCTCAACCCCAAAAAACCCAAAATCCTCATCCCATGAAATCCCTATACCTTCATCACTAGGAAAATGTAAACAATAAACCCAGAAAACCATAAACCATCACCTAAAAAAATCTAAACCTACATCTTACGAAAAAACAAAATCCTTAACCCTAGAAAACACAATCTCTCAGGTAAAAAAACCATAAACACATATCCCTAGAAAACTGTAAGACATCCTCCTAAAAAATCCAGGATATAATAACCCTAGAAAACCATATACCCTTAGCCAATGAAAACCCTAAACCATTAAACATAGGAAACCCAAAAGTATTATCCCTAGAAAACCCTAAACCCTCAGTCCCAAAAACCCTTAAATATCACCCATTTATAAACCTAAAACCTCACCCATAGAAAAACAAAAAACTACTTCCCCAAGAGAACCCTAAATACACATTTCTAGTAAACTATAACCCCTCTTCCCAAGAAATCAATAAACCTCCATAACTATAAAACCCTAAACAATATGAAATAGAAGAAATTAAAATCTCCTCACTAAAACCCCTAAACTCTCATCCCTAGAACTATATACCCTCATCCCCAAAAAACCTATACTTCCAGCCTTAGAAAACCCAAAATGATTATCCTTAGAAAAACAAATTCTTAAACAATAGAAAACCCTAAACCCAACACCCCATGAGACTATAATTTCTCAAACCTAGAAATCCATAAATCATTAGCTTCATAAAACCCTAATCCATCATCCGTATAAATCCATAAACCCTCAACTACAAAAAACTCATGACCCGCGTTACTAATAAACGAAAAACCCCATACCTGAAAAACCCTAAACCCTCAACCAAAAAACACCCTAAACCATCATACCAAAAAATCTACAAATCATAATCCCAAAAAATCCAAAACCCCCATACACAATAACACCTAAATAATAAACCAAAAAAGTCCCAAACCGTTAAAAAAAACCCCATAAACCCTAATCCCCAAAAATCCAAACTCTCTGTGGCCCTAGAACCACTAAATCCTAGTCCCCAATCATTAATAAACCTCATCCCCAAAAATTCTTAATCCCTCATCCCCAAAATCCCTATAACCTCAATCCCAATAAAATCTATACCCACTTCCCAAAAAACCAAAAAATCCCCACCCAAAAAGACCCTTAAACACTACCACACCAAATCATTAAACACTCATCCCCAAAATCCCCATACTCATTGTCACTAATACCCCTGAAAACTTATCCAAACACCCCTAAACTATCTAGTTTCAAAACAACAAATCCCTCATCATCATTAACCCAAAACTATCATCCCCAAAAACCTTAAAACCTCTGCTAAAAACCCACCAAACCCTCATCCACAAAAAAAACATAAACCCTAATGACTAAAAAATTATTAAAACAACTACTCTAAAAACACATAAGCCCTCATCCCCAAAATCTTGCTAAAAACATTCACCAGAAATCATTAAACAATCATCATTAAAAAACCATAATAACTCTCCGGAAAAAACCATAAATACTCTGCCACAAATATCCCTAAACAACCATACATGGGAAACATGAAACCAACATTAGTAAGAAACCCTAGACCCTCATCACCATGAAATCCTAAACCTTCAGCTACATGTAACCCTAAACCCTCAACATTATGAATCCTAAAACACTGCTCCTAAATAATGAATGAACTCTCAACCCCATGAAATCTTATTAAACAAAAACCCATGAAACCCTAAACCTTGATTTCTAAGTAACACTAAATATATTTTCCCATGAAGCCTAATAAAATTATCCCCAACAAATCATAAACCATGATACACAAGAATCATTAAACCCTCATCCTCAAGAAACAATAAACCCACAGACGCATGAATCCCAATGAAAAACTAGAACATAACACATACTGAACCCTCATCCATGTGAATACCTAAGAACATATCCCTAATAAACGTTAAACACTCAACCATAAGAAACCCTAATCTATAATCCCCTGGAAAGCCTAAATCCTCATCCCTATTAAACCCAAAATAGTCATCCAAAAGAAACCCTAAACCATAATCCCAAATAATCCCTAACCAATTGGACCCATGAAACCCTTTATAGTTAACTTCAATAAACCCAAAACCCTTATCCCAAAAAAATACATAATCCCACATCACAATGAAATCCTGAACCCTCAACTCCATTAATCATAGAACCCTTATCCCAATGAAACTGTAATACCTCAGTGTAAACAATTATGAACCCTAAACCATTAGAAACCCTCATCCCCTAGAGGCCATTATCTATTAGCCCCATGAAACCATGGACCCTAATCCCCATGAATCCCATAACCCTCAGCCCTATGAAAAACATAATCCTTATCCCTAAAAAACCCTGAACACTAAGCCCCATGAAACTCTGAACACCTATTCTCAGGTAACACATAAACCTCCTACAAAATAAATACAAAATCATCAACACCATGAAACCCTAAACCCTCCACTCGAAGAAACAATAAACCCTTATCCATATGAAAATTTTAAACATCATCCCCAAGAAAACCTAAATGATCATACCCAATTTTTCATGAACACTCCACCCAAGAACATTTAATTCCTTTTCCCTGAGAAATTATTATCTGAACCCTAAGAAACATTGAACCCTCATCCCCATGAAACTGAGAAAATTATTCACCATGAAACCCTAAACAATCATCACATTAAACCTTCAACCCTCATCCCCAAGACACACTGACCTCTCAACCCTTTTAAACCAAGAATCCTCAACCATTTTAAACCCAAAATCCTCATTCAAAAGAAACACTGAATAATCATCCATGTGAGACCATGAACAATCGGCTTCATGAATCCTTGATCCTCATCCTCAAGAAAACTAAAACCCTTAATCCTATGTACCCCTAAACTGACATCCCCATGAATCCCTGAACACTCATCCATGAAAAACCATCAACCCTCAACCATAAAAAACCTCAATCCTCATTCCCATGAAGCACTAAACACTCATCCACAAAAAAAAATGAATCTATAGACCCAAAAAGCCATGAACACTCATATCCAGAAAACCCCCGCACCTCATCCACAAATAATGATAAACCCTCATCGGAAAAAAAAATCTTGAACCCTTTGTACCAGAAAATACAAACCCATCATCCCTAAAAATCATTGTGCCCTTATATAAAAATAAACCTAATCCATCATAAATGAAACAAATTTACCCTCATACCTAAAAAAAACTACGATATCCTGCTAAAAACCCAAATCCCTCAACCCAAAAAAACCTTGATCACTCATCCCTAAAAACAAATTCCCTCATCCAAAAAATACCATATCCCCTAGACCCATAATCCCATGAACCCTCATCCCCAAAAAACCCTTTACCCATAGGCCCAAAAATCCCAGAACCCTTGGCCACAAAAATTCATTAACCCTAACCCCCAAAAATGAAACACTAAATCCCATGAAATGCGTAACCCTCAGCACCAAAAAATCTACAATCATCGACCCCCCCAAACCCTAAACCCACATTCTAAAAAAACCTGAACCCTCAGCCCCAAAAAACCTTGAACCCATATCCCCATAAAACCTTGGACCCTCATCCTAAAAAATCTTTAAACCCTAATCCCTAAAACACCCTAAACCCAAATATTTAAAAAAAATATAATCCCTCAAGACCAAAATCCCTATATCCTCATCCCCAAAAAACCATGTTCCCTCACCATCAAAAATCATGAATTCTTCATTAGAAAAACACCTAATATATAAACACAAAAATATCCTAAATCCATATATTCTAAAATCCATGAAGCCTAATCCCCAAAAAACCAGAAAACCCTCAATCCTAAAAAACCCTAAATCCTTAGACCAAGAAAACTCTGAACGATAAACACACAAAAACCCAATAACTCATCCCCAAAATAACCCAATCACTTACCCTAGAAAACTAGCAACAACCATCATAAAAAACCATGAATCCTAATACTCAAAATAACTATAATCTCTAAGTACTAGAAAACCCCAAACCACCATCCAAAAAAGAAATCATAAACCATATGCCCCAAAACCCTTACACCATTTGCTGTAAAATAAAACTACAACCTCAACTCAATAAATCCTTGAACCCCTGGCCCTAGAAAAACATGATCAATTATCCTTAAAAAGCTTCAACACTAATCCCCAAAAACCACTTAACCCTTAACGACAAAAAACAATAATCCTTTATTAATTAAAAAACCTCAAACCAAATCCCAAAAACCGTAAACCCTAAATCATAATCCCTCATCCCCAACAACCGAAAACCCTTATCCCTAAAAACCACTAAACCCGCATCCCCAAACGACTCAATACTCTTAGTAATAATAATCCCTAGAACCTAATCCTAACAAAACCATAAACAATCAACAACAAGAAACCATAACCCAAAAACCAAAAAAAATAAATCCTTTCAACCGAAAAAAATAAAGCCACATCCTGGAAAAAATAAACCAACATCCCAAAAAACCATAAACCATCATCCATAAAAATATCATTTATCCTCAACCCCAAATGACTCTAAACCATCAGCCACAAAAAACCCTAAACCTATATCCTGAAGAAACACTAAATCTTCAACCCAAAAAAATCAATAAACATGCAACCCCCCAAAACCCAAAACCCTTGGACCTGAAAAACCCTAGACCCCTAGACCTAGATAACCATAACACTCAGCCCTGAAGAATCCTAAATATTGATCCCCAAAAAACCATAAAACCTTAGCCTGAAAAAATTTCTATCGTATAGCCCCCCAAAACCCTAAAAATACTTCCCAAGGAAACACTAAACCCCCATCCCTAAAAAACCCAAAACCCTACACCCCAAAAGAGCCTAATACATCATCCCCAAAAAACCCTAAATCCTCATCCACAAATTAACCGTAATCGATAATACCCAAAAAAATAAAATTTGATCCTAAAAAAGAACCCTAAACCCTATACCTAGAAACACTATAAATGCTCAGCCCCAAAAAACCTTATACAGTCATCCGAAAAACCATAAACCCTCAATCCATAAAACAAATAAACATGAAGAACCCCAAACACAGTAAACCCTGAGAAAAAAATCATTACCTATAACCCCTAAAAAATGTGAAACCCATATCCCCATTAAACCCTAAGCCCCCAACAACAAATAAACACTAAACCTTGAACCCCATAAAACATTACATACTCAACCAAATAAAACCCAAAAACAATATATTTAAAAAACCCTAAAAAATATTCCACAAAAAACCTAAACCCTCAACACTAAAGAATCCAAAATCCTTACAAATAAAAAACCTAGAACCACATACTAAAAAAAGATTAAACCAACAACCCTAAAAAATCTAAACCCCCAAATGCAAAAAAACCATATAAAATAATCCCAATAACTTTTAATCTCTCATCCCATGATAATAATAAAACACTGTCCCTAGAAAAAAATAAACTCAAAGGACTATAAAAACCTCAAACCTCAGTCTAGGAAAATAGAAAAACCTCATCTAATAAAAATCAAATCCCTTACCCTTTGAAAAAAGAAAACCCCCTTCCCCAAAAAACATTGAAACCCCATCCCTAGAAAAAAAATAATTTCTCATCCATAGAAAATTCTAAATCACCATCCATATAAAAATCTAAAACATATTCCCTAAAAAACCTAAACATCAATCCCAACAAATATCAAGAAACATAGCCCCAAAAAACCATAAACTCTTATCCATATAAATCCATAAATCCTCATTCCCAGAAAAATCTAAACCCTCAATCCCATAAATTGGTAAACTGACAACCGTAGAAAACCCAAACCCTTCTTTCCCTGAATAACCTAAACCCTCATCACAAAAAAAACCCTAAACCCTAACCCTAGAAAAAACCCTAAACCATTATTCCCAGAAAACCCTAAACCCCCATCCAAAGAAAATCCAAAATCCTCAACCTAAGAATCACTTAAATCGTGAACCTAAAAAAATTCAAAACCCTTATGTAACAACCCAATATTACATAGAACGTTATTTCTTAAATGTAATTCAGTAACTTGCAATACACGCATCACCGAGTTCAAGCACACCATAATATACCAAACTAGCCGTTCAAAAGCGGTTATTAATAGTATTAACTGAATTTTGAACTATATATAATACTTATAATATTACAATCCATATTATTTGTTTCTTAGATATAACGTAAGAAATAAATCATTTTTTCAGATAAAAGATGTATTTTTCAAAAAATGCACTTTTACCACTATTTAATGGTGATCCCTTTTTAAATACAATATTTGAAATTTTTATAAATTAAATCTGACAAAATAAACTTCTTTTTTAGAGTCGTGACATAAGAATTTAGTTTCAATAAATTTTTGGTACTTTTCTGATAACTTTCATATTTTGATGAATATTGAAAATTACTAAATTTTAATTAAAAAAACTTTTTTAATTGAAATAATTAATAGTGATAAATTATGAATTTTTGTGGTTTTATAGTATATATAGAATATATTTTTACCATTTAATACAATTTTGGTCATTGGATGTAATTTCACATTTAAACCGGACATAAAGATGTTTCAATCATTTCATAGTTATTATTTTTTTAAAACACGCTTTTTGTTTTGACAGCGGGAATTATATTTAAATTAATTTCTGTCACTTCTGTGTTTTGAATTTTGAAAAATTTATTCCATATTTCGTATCGGGATTTATAAATTTTTTAGATAGTTAATTATTATTTTCAGACATTTTGAATAAATAATTCGGTAAATATTTTATTTTACATAGTTAAAAGCAAAATCCCGTAAATAAGGGTAACAAAATAATATTTTAATAATAATAAATTACCCTATCACTTGTCCTAAACCTATTGGCTGATACATGTCCGTCCATGGGAATCTTTGGGTCGATTTTGGGACCCCATTTATTCACTTGTAAGTGAAAGGGACACTTTATATTAATTAAGTTAAAGTAAATACAAAAACGACATAAGAATATATCTTTTAATAAAATAATTTTTACATAGGGTTATATATGTTATATTTTCTACTATAAATATTAATTAGAAAGATAAAAATATTTCCTACATAATGGTATTTGTTTAATAATTTTTAGACATTGAAGAGTTAAATTTATTTATGACACAATAATGATTTAGTATTTCCTTTATTAATGAAAGAATCAAATAATTGGTATTAAAAATGTTAAAATAAAATTAATTTTAAATTTTTGATGACATAAACTAATTTTATTGGTTAAAATGACATGTTAGTGTTTCTTAAATGAATTTGTTTTGAATTAATAAAGTTGTTAAGACTAACAAAAATCAATTATTGAATAGTGTCAAAATTGACATAAAAGAGTTTTTAAAACAAATATTATATATTTAATTGATATTATATTCCTAAAATTATAAGGATCGGATAAATACTTATATCATGATAATTGTATCATTAATGGACCACTTGGGGTTATCTTGTAGGTATATAGTATATTTATTAACCATATAATATAAAAATACAACCTGACATGGTAAATGTCAAACTAATTAACTAAGTGTTAAAACTAAAAGATAAGGTTAATAAAGTTACCCAAACCTATCTAAAACCTATTGGTTGATCTTTTTTTGACCTATCACGACCTTATAATTTAAATAATCTATTTTGGAGCCATTAGAAACTGAATATTAATTTATTATAAAATAAAATTTTTAGCTTTTCCTTAGGTGTCCCTCACCCCTTTTATAAAAGGGAACTCACACATCACTCTAATTCACACCTTCTAGGCCTTTTGGATCGGCCCAAACCATCCCTAATATTCTATAAACTATCCTCCCTTAATCCTAGAGGCTTTAATTTATCCATAAATCCAACCTAATGAGCCCTTTTGATCAAATCAAAAGGAATAACCCGAAGGAGAGGTAATGTTTTCACCACCCTCTTTCAAGTTTGTTTCTTCTTCAACTTATTATTTCTTTGTTATTTCCCTTCTAAAATAATAAATCAAGTATATTATATATACTATGATGTTATTATAAATATTTCACAACTATATTCATTATTCTATCCATCTTATGAATGATAATGTCACAATTCGTGCGTACGTACGGCTTACCGTCTCCACGCCGTGGTGTAATTTTTTATTCAACACTATGTTATTTAGATGGATATATTGATGAGTAATATGTATATAAATAATGAAAATAACATGATAATGTCTCTTAAAATTAATATACCATCCAATTCCACACATTTAAGGAAATGATATTGTCGCTCGTTCATACGTACCGATTACCGTCTTCAGGACGTGATGAGATTCATTTCCACATTCACCATTCATCGAAGATTATAAAAATATATATTACAAATATGATTTTAATATATGAAATAATAATTCTACTGGAGATATATATATATATATATTTATATATTTATATGTACTTACATATATTTTATTCACTTACTTCGGTTCAATACGTTATTAAAACAGAAATAGCGTTTATGCGTACGTACGGACTACCGTCTCCATAAACGGGGTTTTCCATTTCACATATATATCTATTATAAAAAATTATATTCTAAATATATATGATATATAAATCATTTTTTATATTCTGGAATTATTTAAATCATGATCTAAGTGATAAATTAAATAGTAACAAGTTAAAACACGTACGTTAAAGAAAGCGATTATTACCCGAAATGTTAATTTAACATGGAAATTTTTATTAAATGAGTAGTAAAAAGTCATAAATGAATAATGTATGATATAATAAATAATAATATGGTTCTGGTATAATTTAATAACATACTATGGTCTTCATACAGAAGGATAAACGTACCCTCGACTAAAGGAAAGTGCAAGGTAATGGGTTTTCATCTCACTACTTATTCTCGTGAGATTCAAGCCATATTGACTCTATTACCTTTTTTGTGGTGTATGTACTACCCATAATTGTATTATTTGTGTAATAAACCTTAATTTATGTGTATTTACCTATTAATTGTATGATACCTCTTTAATGGGGTGTATGTTTCGTATGTTAACAAATTGGTAAGGGTTAATTTCACAATCTCTTTATTATCCGAGGTTGTTTTTATATAAGTATGTACTGGGACATATTTATTATCCATAAAAGAATTTTCAAAGGGATTATTTTTAAGGGACTTTTTACTAAAACCAAATAATAAATGTTTTTTATATTTATTCTTCTAAATCATTCTCATTAATGTCCATGTTTTCAAAATGTTTTTTAAGTTTTTATTTATATGGACATAAATGTTTTAAAAATGTTAATTCCATTCAAACGTCTCAATGTGGTATGTGACACTTTGATTCATAAATGTCTTTAAATGTCTTCCTTTATAAATTTTGTAACTTTTAAATGTTTTCATGAAAATGAGATATTTCTCTCAAAGAGTTTTCAAAATATTTTCATGTACGTCAACATCCTTTGATGAATTTTAATCTTATTTGAAGTTGATTTATTATTATACAAAACTTCCATATTTTATTGAGGGTTTTGTGATATGTTTGAATGTGGATGTGTTATTTTTATACTATTCATGTTTTATGGAGAATGTATTGACATTTCGTATTCTATTTTTAATACGAATGTTTATGTTATGTTTAAACTTGTTCATAGGAGGAATTCATTGGACTTAATAAGTGATGGGTGGAGGCCGCTATAGCTCCTCGATGCATCGGTAGGTCTGATGAGACAAACTAGTTTCATGGCACAAGGCCTTGACAAAATCTTATTTGTTTTCATGGCACGACGCCTTGACTATGTGGTTATGATAGTCTTGTATTATTCATTCCATCATTATAAAAGTAGTTAGTGATATTGCGTGTGATTATTCGACAAGTAGAATATCCATGTGAATAATTAAATGGAATTAATTCATTTTACTTTTTTCATATTATACTGAATTTCATGTTTAAAATGATTTTGTTTTATTTATACATTGCCTTAAATGGATATGCTTATTTATGAATGTTTCTGTTGTACTGTTATCCTTACACAGCATCTGAGCTCACCCCTTTCTATGCTTTATTTTTCTCAGGATTCCAAGAAGTGTATTGTGATTGATATGCAGGGTTAATCCATGGGAATAATGGAATTAATAAAGGATTATTCATGTTGTTCTGTATATTATAAAGTGTAATGTAACAATCATGTATGTAATCTATTTTCCAAGAAGGCTAAACCGATCGGTCCTTCGGGACTTGATTCCTTGTAATCATGCCAATATATTAAAATAATGCACCGACTCTAGGTAACTGGGGTCAGGGAGTTACACCTTATCCATCCAAAACCATAAACCCATATCCATAAAAATAAATATAGTCTCATCCCTAAAAATTACCAAACCCTTACACTCAAAAAAATCTAAACACTCATCCCCAAAAAAATACCAACCCCTCAACCATTGAAAACCCTAATCCCACATTCATAGAAAATATATACCAGTAACTCAATAAAACCATAATCACCCATCCATAAATAACAATGACCCCTCATCCCCATAAAACCCTAAACCATAATCCCCAAAAAACCCTGAACCCACATTATATGAAAATCCTAAACCCACACCCCCTAAATTAAAAACCCTTATGAACAAAAAACATATACCCTCAACCATAGATACGTGAAACCCTCAACACCCAAAATCCCAATTCGACCATACTTGTAACACCCCAATCTTCTATGGTACGCTTCCCTTTGAATAATGTAGTAGCTTGCATTGTACGCAACTTTGAGGTTCTAACACACTGCGGCCTATCAAACTATCTGTTATGAACAGTAATACCCAAATTTTTAAATTTTATCTTTCAAAATGGACTTCATTTTTGGATTCGGAATATCAAAATTAGCTTAGGGTGATTTTTCGGTATTTTTTTGAAAACATTCAATTTTTTATGAATATTGAAAAACAATGAGTTATGGTTTAAAACCAATTTTTTATTTAAATAATTATTTATTTTATTTAAATATATTTTATGTCAAAATGGATACATAATACCTATATAATTTCAATGTTATTCATTGGAGTTAATTCATAATAATTTTAGATATATAAAAATTAAATTTATCTTTTTACCGTCTTTTACCCACCTCCAAGGAGCATTTGCAAATTTTCATAAAACATAATTTTACGACTTCTATGAATTGATTTTCAAAAATCCGAGAGACACAGTTGATATCAGTAAGTAAAACATGGTTCAATGAGTTGAAAATAATTTTTTGTGAATAGTAACTTTTGACTTTTATTTACCACGGTTATAACTAAATAGGGTAATTAAATGAAAAATGATATTATTTTTACCCTAACGCATGTTCTAATTCTATTGGATAGGTGTAATTCAACAAAAAAACCTTAGGAATAAAATATTTTCATTTAGGTCCACTTGGATTAGAATAGGACATTAATTATTATTTTATTTAATGAAGAGTTAAAAGAGTTAAAATCCATGTTTAAAAAATAAACCTTTTTTAATATCGGGTTATACATAAGGTAAATACAACTATAAATAATCATTAAAAAGATAAAAATAATTACAACATAATAGAATTATCTTTATAATTTTTAGATATTAAATAATTTAATTTATTTATGACACAATGATGATGCAGTAATTACCTTATTAATGAAAGAATCAAATAAATAAATAAATATAATTTCAAAGTTTTTATGAAATCCACTAATTTTATAGGTAAATATGAAATTATAGGATTGATTCAATGTGTATTTTTCAATGTAATAAAGTTGTGATGACATTCACAAAAACCAAATAATAAATAGTGTCAAAATTGACATAAATGAGTTTTTAAAACAATATTATATTATTAAATAATATAATATTCCTAAAAATCTATGGTTCAGCTAAAGGACTTATATAATGATAGGTATATCATTAATTAACCACATGGGTTCTCTTGCAATTTTATTGTATGTTTATTAACCATATAATATAAAAATACAAAGAGACATTGTAAATGTCAAAAAAATTAACTAAGAATTTAATCTAAAAGATAAGGTTGATATAGTTACACAAACCTATCTAAAACCTATTGTTTGATATAATTTCTACCCATCGCTACCTTATCCTAGAAATAAATCATGATGGAGACATTAGAAACCGAAAATGATTTTATTATAAAATAAATTTTTGAGTTTTTCCTAAGGTGCCCCTCACCACTCTTATAAAAGGGCATTCCACCTTCTCTAAATTTCACACGTTAAAATCCATTTGGATCAACCAAACAATGCCCAAATATACTCCCAAATTTTCTAAATACAACCTAGAGTCCATACATTGGTCATAAAGACAACCTACAGAGCCCTTTTGATCATCTCAAAAGGAAACACCCGAAGAAGAGGTAATAATTTCACCACACTTTTACAAGTTCTTTTCATATTCCACATCCTCTATCTTTGTTTTTTCATTATAATATAATAAATCCAGTATCTTCTATATAAAGTGATGTTATTATAAAAATGGTACAACCCTAGTCATTATTCTATCCATCATATAAATGAAAAAATCACCATACATGCGTACGTACGGCTTAGCATCTCCACGTCGTGGTTAAGTTTGTTATTCAAACACTTCATCATTTGGATGGGTATAATAATGAGTATAACTAATTTGAATTATAAATATAACATGATAATGATTATTTATATATGATATATGCACCAATTATATAGGCTTTTAATATCAAAATAATGATATTGTCGCTCGTGCGTATGTACAGATTACCGTCTCTACGAACACGATGAGATTCATTCCCCATCATAACCATTCAGGACTAATTTTCAGTTTATGGATAAAAATAATGTTTAAAGAAGTAATATAATTAAATAAATAAATCAAATATATCTTATTCATAACAAACATGTATTACGTAACCAAGCATATAAAATATAACGAATCAGTTAACACCCAAAACGACGATAATACTAAAATTTCCTTAACAAAGCAATATTAAAATATCATATATGATATCATATTAATGTATAAGGTTATTTTATAATATAATAACAATTATTTGACCATTATACAGGAGGTTAACATACCCTCAACCATGGAAAAGTACAAGGTAAGGGTTAATTTCACAATCTCTTCATTATCAGAGGTTGTTCATATGTAATTATCCAATGGGACCTCTTTACCATTCACATCCATGTTTCTCAAAAATGTCTTTCACAACATTTTTAATATTTAATATTCAATGTGTTAATGTCATTTATAACCTTATTTTACTTTATACGGTTTTGGAAGAAATCTTTCTGTCATTTTCCAAACAATGTACTTTTTGATCTTTTTGACAAATTTAAGGTAAGAATGTTTTTTAACTTATAATGTGGGTGCGGCTATTTTCAATCATTATAACATTTTTGAAGTGTCCCTTAAAAGCTTATAAGAATATTTTCAAAAATAAATGTTTTCATTTATAATTATATTTTTTTTAATGATTTTAAAATTGAAAGAGAAACTTCTCTAAAAAGGTTTTGACTTCACCTATGTCAACATCCATTGATATATTTTAAACTAGTTTGAAGTTGATCTATTATGACAGAAATATTCCATATTGTATTGAATGTTTTGTGATTTGTTTGAATGTGGATGTATTATTTTTATACCATTCATTGTTTATGGTTAATTTATTGACATTTAGTATGCTAGTTTTAATATGAATGTTTATGTTTTATTTCAACCCTTTCATTTGAGGAATGTATTGGACTTAATGAGTGACGTGTGGAGCCCGCTATAGCTCCTCGATGCATCTATAGGTCTGATGAGACAACTAGACGTGGAATTGGCCGAGGCCATTCCCAATTTTATTTATGGTTTTGGATGAGGCCTAAATCATTTTTAGACGTCTTGGCAGAGGCCTTGAAAAAATGTCTCAGAATGTCTGACACTCTACATTCCCTCAATATTAAAATAATATTGATGGTTCATGTGGTCAATGGACTAGTAGAATACCCATGATTATGTTATATTATGGAATTATTTACTCAAATAATATTCCTACCATAAAATTGATTATGTTTTTTATTTGTAAAGGCATGCGTGTTCAATTATTCACCATGCTTAAAATTAATGTTATCTTCCACTGTATTGGTTACCCTTACAGAGCGTTTGAGCTCACCCCTTTCTTATTTTTCCTTTTCCCAGGATTCCAAGATGTGTTTTATGTTTGAGATGCTTGGTTAAGCTAAGGGAGTAATGGAATTCTCAAAGAATAATTTTTGTGGTGTTGTTTGTTAGAAAATGTAATGTAACGTTCATATATGTAATCTATTTTCAAAGGCTGCTAAACTGATCGGTCTTTCTGGATTTGATCCCTTGTCATCATTCCAATGTTTTGTAATAATGCACCGACTCTGGATAAATGGGGTTGGGGCGTTACAGTTGGTATCAGAGGAAGTTTATTACAAACCATGGAAACTAAATTTAGATCAACTCTGATTAAATCACATAGCCCTAAGATAGAATTTGAGGACTAGTATAGAAGAACATCCTAGAATTTTGGCATTCTAGAGATTTTTTGAATTTTCCAAGCAATACACCCTAATTTGGTTCGAGCTGGTAGAGGTGGCTCTGGCACAGATGTACCTAGGGGTAAAACCTGAAAACACCGATTTGATCTAGACTCGAATGGGAACTGGTGCACGACAATGAGCCTCACTACACTCTTAGTTACGACACTCCCGGGGGATATGCTTTGGATAATTATCATTTTCTATACAAACCATTATGCAAGCTTTATGAGTATATACTTATTCAAACAAAACATTTTATTATTATGGATTATATCCATTAACTGTTCAATTTATGTTTAGTGTTTTACATGTTTGGGATTTTGTATTGCTATTCATAAACTAATCTAGTTAATGACATTGTTTATAAATGGATCCTTGTGGAAGTTATAGAAACTGTATCAACACACGTAATCTATGTCGGGATTTCCCTCCTACTCAAGATAATTATTGTGGAGCTTGTGATAAAACTACTGCTGATTAGCTTATCACAAAACTGGGAAAACTCACTCAGTTTATGAATTATAACCTTCCTCGTATAGATCACCCTAATCCACAACATGGATGATCAATGTTATACCACTTTATGAGGAAAAAACCAAAAAAATTAATAGGAGTACAAATCCCATGGTAGCTGAGCAATGGATAAATTCCTTAGAAAAATTATTTCATGGTTTGGGATGTAATAAAAGGGAAAAGGTTGTCATGACAGTTTATCGCCTCATGAGAGATGCAGATCAGTGTGTTCATTGATTCAAAACACAAAAGAAGATGAAGAAGTATCAAAAATTGAATAAAGGGAGTTTAATTAACTTTTCTTAGAAAAATACTTTCCTCATGACCAGCGAGCAGATATGGAATGACAATTTCTGAGTCTAAGGAAAAAAGAGGATGAGAATGTCGCAATGTATAAAGCTAACATTACAAGGATATCAAGGCATTTTGCATATTATATGCGTACCCCCAATAAGTGAGATTGATTGTTTCTTTGATGGGTTAAAACCATTACTCTGTCATGCATTAGTATCACGATCCTTCTTATCGTATGAAGATATTGCCTCATGCGCTATCAAGACAGAAAAGGAATTCTCAATGTCTTACGTCATTAAAGAAATGAAAGAGAAGAAGAGATCTTTTAAACTCTATTGGAAAGAAAATGAGGAAACATGGAATAAGGGAAGAGTTGAATTTCCACCAAGTGATAATTGTGGAAGGAAGCACCCTGGTGCATGTCTAAAAGGATAAGGAGTTTGTGATAGATGTGGAGAAAAAAGTCACCAGGCTCGTGATTAAAAGGGAAATAAAGTGGATTTAAATGTTGAATGCTAAAATTGTGTAGAAATGGGGAATTATGAAAATTAATGTCCTAAGAGTCAAGGAAACCTACCTCAAAAAGTACCAAGGGCTCAAGGCCATTCCAATTTTGTTACTATTGTTGAAGTGGAATAATTAATGTATTTTTGTTTTTGGACTCATGGATTATATTCTAGTTATATGAATAATGTTATATATATAAGGATTGTACAGAAATACTTGTTGTTTTCATTAAGGTTTTAATATGGCTAAGGTAATTATATTTTCAATATGTGACAATAAGAAAAACTTTACTCTTTTTGGGGAATCTAATGTTATAATTGATTTTAGAATTTAGAAACCTATTACAGATAGTCTGGACAGAGGTATTTTTGATAACTATAAATGTTGGAATTTAATAATTTTAAATTTGGATAGTATTGTGTAGAGTTAAAAAATAATTTATTATATTATAATACTATAGTTTTAGGAAAAGGACAACCTGCTGGTCGGGTGATAACCCGTCGTTTCAGACAAAGCTCCAAGAATCGAACCGACAACCATAGTGCGACACGAATTTATTACTTAACACTAGCCTACATGAATTCCCTGGTTATTACAAAATATTTTTCTTCATTTAAATGGTATGTGTTAATATTTAGAACCTTATACTATTAGGATTAATATAATATTTTTTAGTTCTATTATCTTTTGCAGTGAAATATGAGTTTGTTGTAGAAATTAGTAGAAGGATTAAACTCTACATGTGATGTATATATATATATATATCTTATTCTATGAATATATTAATTCTTAAACATTAGGGAAGGAATATTAAAACAAAAAATGTGTTATCCCATTACCATATGTTTTGTTGAACTGATGATATTTTAAATCATCATAGATTGATGACTTTGAGGCCCTCAATTTTACACATGTGTGTGATTGATGACTTCAATCACTCCCTATAAATAGTTATGTTTTTTCTCTTATTACATGTCTATAATTTCTACAAATTTTCTCCTATTAGAAACCCTAATTTGGTGGTGACTTTCTCATTTCCCTTTCCCTCTTACTAAAAATATATTTGATTAACCCTATATCCGATGTGGGTTTTCCTCAAATGTATTTTCTATTTTCAACATTTTATTTTTGAAAAACAATTTCAAATTGTGAGGATGCAATTTATTGAAGGATGGGAGAATTTAACATGACAAGATTCCATGATACATTTCCCTTTGAAAAATGCAATAGCTTGTATTGAATTCCATTTTGAGATTCTAACACACCGCGACCAATCAAACTAGCCATTACGAATAGTAATACCCATGTTTTTAAATATTATAAATTTTATTGTTTATTATGGACTTTAATATTGGATTCAGAATATCAAAATTATCATAGGGTGATTTTTTGGTATTTTTCTGAAAACATTCAATTTTTGATGAATAGTGAAAAAAACTGAGTTAGGGTTTAAAACAAAATTTTTATTTAAATAATTATTTATTTTATTTAAATTTATTTTTGTTAAAAAATAGATATATAATAACTATATAAGTACAATGTAATTCATTGAAGTGAGTTTACAATAATTTTAGATATATATAAATTTTATTGAACTTTTTACCGTCTTTTACCCACCTTTTAGGTGCATTTACAAATTTTCATAAAACAAAGTTTTACCGCTTCTATGAATTGAATATCAAAAATCTGAGAGACAAGGTTGATATCAATATGTAAATTTTGGTTCAATGTAATGAATATATTTTTTGGTGAATAATAACTTTTGACATTTATTTACCACTGTTAAAAGTAAATATGGTAATTAAGGAAAAATGATATTATTTTTACACTAACACATGTCCTAATTCTAGTGGATAATTTTAATTCGACCCAAAACAAATTTAGGAAGAAAATATTATCATTTACGTCCACATGGACTAGAATAGGACATTTATTATTATTTTATTTAAAGAATATTTAAATGATTTAAAATCAAAGTTTAAAAACTTAATGATTTTTAATATAGGGTTATACATAATAGAAATTCAACTATAAATATTAATTAGAAAGATAAATATATTTCGTACATATTTTTATTTTATTTATAATTTTTAGACATTAAATAATTTAATTTATTTATGACACAATGATGATGGAGTAATTACTTTATTAATGAAAGAATCAAATAAATTGTATTATAAATATTAAAATAAATATAATTTCGAAGTTTTTATGACATCCACGAATTTTATAGGTGAATATGACATGTTAGGATTGATTCAATTTATATTTTTCGATGAAATAAAGTTTTAATGACTTTCACAAAAACTAATTACTAAATAGTGTCAAAATTGACATAAATGAGATTTTAAAACAAATATTATATTATTAAATTATATAATAGTTTCAAAAAACTAAGGATTGAAAAAAGTAATTATATAATGATATTTATATCATTAATGAACCACTTGGGGTTCTCTTGGCAGTTTAGATTATGCTTATTAACCATATAATATAAAAATACAAAGAAACATGGTAAATGTCAAACTAATTAACTAAGAGTTAAACCTAAAAGATAAGGATAATATAGTGACCCATACCTGTCTAAAACCTATTTTTTGAGAGTATTTAGACCCATACCGACCTTATACTAGAAATAAATTACCTTGGATACATTTGAAACCGAAGATTATTTTATTATAACTTAATATGCTAAGTTTTTTAAGGTACCCCTCAACCCTATTATAAATGGGCCTTCCCCCTTCTCTCAATTTCACACCATCAAAGCCATTTGGATCGGCCAAACCCTACCCAAATATCCTCCCATATTCCATAACTTAAACCCATAGGCCTTACATTGTTCAGAAAGCCAACATAAGGAGCCCTTTTGGTCAAATTAAAAGGAAACACCTGAAGAAGAGTAAATAATTTCACCACCCTCTTTCAAGTTTTTTTCTATTCCACTTCCTCTTTCATTGTTGTTTCAATTCTAAAATAATTACTCCAGTATCTTCTATATACTGTATTGTTATTATAAAAATGGTACAACCCTATTCATTGTTCTATCTATCCTATAAATAAAAAAGTCACCATACGTGCGTACGTACGGCTTACCATCTCTACGTCCTGGTGATGTTTGTTATTCAAACACTTCATCATTTGGATTGGTATAACAATGCGTATAACAGATGTAAATAATAAATATGACATGATAATTATTTTTTATATATGATATACACTCCAATTATATATTCTTTTAATACCAAAATAATGATATTGTCGTTTGTACACACGTATGGATTATCGTCTCCACGAACGCGATGAGATTAATTCGACATTGTATCCATTCAAGACTAATTTTCACTTGATGGTTAAAAATAATGTTTATAAATACATAATATAATTTTTAATATAATTCAAATATATCATATTCATAGTAAACATGGTTTACATAACCATGCATATAAAGGATAACAGAATCAATTAACACCCAAAATGACGATAATACGAAAATCTATTTAACAAAACAATATTAGAATATCATATATGATATAATATTAATTTATATGGTAATTGTATAATTTAATAACAATGATTTGACCATTATACATGATGTTAACATAATCTCGGCCAAGGAAATGTAAAGGGTAAGGGTTATTTTCACAATCTCTTCATTATTCGAGGTTTTTCATATGTAATTATCTCCGGAGACCTCTTTATCATCCGCATCCATGTTTCTTAAAAATTTATTTCACAACATTTTTACTATTTAATAGAAAATTGGTTAAATTAAGTTATACCATTCTTTGACCTTATACATTTTTGAGTGGAATATTTTTTTCATTTTCCAAAAAAGGTACTTATTGACCTTTTCGACAAATTTTGGGTAAAAATGTTTTTTTTAACTTATACGGCTGATGCGGCTATTTTCCGTAGTTATAACATCATTGAAGCTTCCCATATAAGGTTATAAAAATATTTTAAAAAATATATGTTTTCATTTATAATTATATAACATTTAAATGATTTCAATATATAAAGAGATATTTCTCTAAAATGGTTTTGATTTCACCTATGTCAACATCCTTTGATGGATTTTAAACTAGTTTGAAGTTGATATATTATGATAAAAATATTCAATATTCTATTGAAGGTTTTGTGATATGTTTGACTATGGATGGGTTATTTTTATACCATTCATAGATTATGGTTAATGTATTGACATTTCATATTCTAGTTTTAATATGAATACTTATGTTATATTTCAACCCTTTCATGTGAGGAATGTATTGGACTTAGTAAGTGACGGGTGGATGCCGCTTTATCTCCTCGATGCATCGGTAGGTCTCATTAACAAATGGACGTGGAATTGGCCGAGGCCTTTCCTAATTTTATATATGGTTTTTGGCCAAGGACTTCACAAAATGTTTTAAAATGTCCGACATTATACATTCACTAATTATTAAAATACCATTGATGGTTAATGTAGTCATTAATCTAGTAGAATACCCATGATTATGTTTTATTATGGCATTATTTACTCAGCTCATATTCCTACCATAAAATTGTTCATGTTTATTATTTGTAAAGGCATGTGTTTTAAATTATTCAAAATGCTTAATATTTATGTTATCTTCCGCTTTATTGGTTTCCCTTGTTGAGCGTTTGAGCTCACCCCTTTCCTATGTTTCCTTTTCCAAGGATCCCAAGAAGTGTTTTATGTTTGAGATGCAAGGTAAAGATAAGGGAGAAATGGCGTTATCAAAGGATTATTTTAGTTGTGTTGTATGTTAGAAAGTGTAATGTAACACTCATATGTATAATCTATTTTCCAAGGCTACTAAACTGATCGGTCATTCGGGAGTTTATCCCTTATGATTATGCCAATGTTATGTAATAATGCACTGACTCAAGGTTACAAGGGATGGGGCGTTACAATACAAAAAAAAATCCAAAACCCTCCGCAAAAAAAACTAAACCCTAAACACCAAGAAATTGAAAACCCTCATCCACAAATATATCAAAAGCCTCTTCATGAAAAATCTATAAACCCTCTACAAAAAAACAATACCATCAGCTTGAAACAAAATCCCAAACCCTAATCTGCCAAAAATAAATATCCCTCAGCCCTAAAGAACCCAAAAACTCAACCCAAAAACCCCACAACCTCATCCCCAATGAATCCTAAGCCTGAATCCCAATAGAAACTGACTACTGTAATCCCCAAAAAAACCCCAACCCTCAGCACCAAAAATTTCCAAACACATATCACAGAAAATATAATCCCTCTATCCTAAAACCGTAGACCATAAAAAAAAACCTATTCCATAATCCTTAAAAAAATACTAAACCCTCATCACAAATAACCATAAATCCGCATTTCCAGAAATGCTACACCCTCCTCCCAAAAAAACCAAAATCCACCTCTCCTAAAAACCGTAGTCCCTATGCCCCTAAAATTGAAAACCTTCACCCTAGAAAATCCTAAACTCTTAAGATGAAAAAACACTATACCTTAACCCAAAAAAACCCAATACACACATCCCTAAAAAACCCTTATCTCAATGCCCCCAAAAAGGCCAATCCCACGAAAAACAATTCTTAAACCCATAGCCCTATAACACATAAAATTTCAGCTCAGAAAAAACATATACCCTTTGCCCAAAAAAATCATAGATCCTCAGCCCCAAAAAATCAACAAACATATCTTCCTAAAACCCAAAAAAATTAATCCCTAAAAAAGAGTAAATCCTCAACATCAAAAAAACATAAATCATCATCCCCAAAAAAAATTAAACCCTTATCCCAAAGAAAAAAATACCCCTTCCCCAAAAAACATCCATCTACTGCCCATAATAATACTAAAACCCCATCCCTAAGAACCCTGAAAACCAAACCCCAAAAAAACACAGAGCCTTATCCCAAAAATAACATACACCCATATCCTAATGAAACACTAAACTATTATGCTAAAAAACTAACCCCTCAGAACCAAAAAACTGTAAAACCACATCCTTAAAAAACCAGAAACAGTAAACCCCAAATAATCTTTAACACTCGCACCCAAAAAACACTAAAATGTTAGCCTATAATAAACCTAAAGTACCTGTCCACAATGTACCCTAAACATTCATCCCCAGAAACCCTAAAACCACATCCCCCAAAAACATGATACCCTCTACCCAAAAAACACAAACCCATTTCCAAAAAAAAACACTAAACTCACATCACCCAAAAAAACATAAATCCTCTTTCTAAAAAAACCATAAACCCTCATCACCAAAAAACAAGAAACACAAAACCCCCCAAAACCATAATCCCTCATCCCGAAAAATTACCAAATCCTCACCTCAAAAAACAATAAGCCCTAAGTTGACCAGATAATTTTGAATCACTAAGAGGTGGAGGGGGTGAATCAGTGATACTAATAAATCATTTTACTAATTGAATCATTTAAATTAAACCTATATGGCTTGTTAAATACTTTTTATACTCTTTTTTTGTCTCTCAGCCTTACCCCAAATGACGCATTAAATATAAGGGCACTGAACACTAGTATATTAATGGTTTGGTTCAAAGACCTTGGCGTTGGTGTGTGGGTTATTATCCCCAACACATATTATCCACTATAATCAGATGAAAAGATACAATGGTTGATATAGACTATAACTATATCTCTCATGAGTCCCACATGAGGATCTTTATACTACTTTCCATAGTGATACCAGAGTCCCACTGTCCTTATCTAGAGTCCCACTGAAGAATTATTCTCCTCCTTAAATCTCACATTGTTCTTTTAGCTCTCGAGTCACAAGAACTACTTAATTCTTTTATTACTATTTGATTCACTATCGATGATCTGATTCTATTTCCCCATGGGCTTTCTAAATCAAAATTTCTTGTGTATCTCATAAAAAATATTCAATAGCCTTTACTAAGGTCTGTTTTCCTTGCTCAATAATTTTGATAACCTTTGTGATTAGTTTGTAGTGAAACAATTCTCGAGAAATTCATTCTTCTTCTAATGATGACCCAACCTCACTTATATTTGTGAAAATGGTTTACACAACATCATCAAGAATATTTATCATCATGAATGATCTTTCACTATGTCAAATGTGTCTCACTTTTTGAAACCTCAAATACTAACTACATGGATATAAGGTCTGTAGTAATTATGCCAGTTTTTAGTCTCAATACATTTCTTCTTCATGCATGCCTTTTATCGAATTCAATACACTTTCTCTTGAATATCCCAATTAATTATTTTTCATTCATGCAATGCATGGAATCCAAACATCAAATTATTTATTCTTCTTGGAACATATATACCAACTATCTAGGCTCTTTCATTATGTACTTTCACATGGATATGTGAATGCAAAAGTGGATGCATTATTCTCTCAAAACACATTGTCCACATTTTTTCATCTTATGTGGAAGTCATAATGGGTATAAGGCTTTGCATGTGTTCTTCAGACATCCAAACACAATCTTTCCACAAACACACCTATTCTTTTCTTTCTTTATTTGTGTGCAACCAAACCCAAATCGATACATCCCACGATTCACATTGTTTTTTTTCACTTGATAGGATGGATTCCTTTTTACATAGATACATTGTACAAATTTTCAATTGTATGGAAATATTTTAAAAATATAATCTCAATGAATTCTTTCTCCCAATTACTTGCTTTTAGTTATTCAGTATAATTATATTGTCATTCATTGTAAAAATAAATTCATTCTTTCATTGCATTAACTAGTTTTGTGAGATTGTTGTATATGCTAGCCCTTTCCTCTAATTCCTATTCCATGGCATCAACTTCTTCTTCTAGCTAATATTCTTCATAATGAAGATCTGTAATATTTGCAGAAATTTGTATCTCCACTTATCTATGGATTTTCTTTAGATGATCAGTGAGTTCAGGCTGAAGTTCATTAATTGATATATTATTGTCACATCTTGAACAGTCTTAATCAAAAGATTAATAATAAAAACAGATATTAGATGTTGTAAATTTTATATTACCTTCAGCAGAAGGTGTATCCCCATTATAATTATGATTCTTCTTCATCGTCCATGCTGGTTTCATCTTTATATTTTTTTGAGCCTTGGTTGAAATATACAATTGAGGTTTCTTACTCATTTCATGAAATTTTCACTTTATAAATAATCCCATGGATATTTTAGAGGTAACCTTTTCTTTGATACCATTTCAAGTACCTAGATTAGTGTGAATCACTAAGAGAGGGAGGGTGAATTATGGAACCCTTTAAATCTTTTTACTAATTTACTATTTTCAATTAAACCTCATATGGCTGGTTAAAGGCTCAATCCACTCCTCTTTTGTCTCTCAAAATTAACTCGAATTGTTCTATAAGAAGAAAGGCATTGAACACAAGTATTTACATGGTTCGGTTCAAAGACATACTCTTTACTCTATTGGTTATTCTCCCAAGAACAAATTCTCCACTATAATCTGATGAAAAATTACAATGGTTGAAACAGAGTCTCACTGTATCTATCCTAAGTCCCACAAGAGGTTCTTTTTACTTCTTCCCAGAGTGTTACCAAAGTCCCATTAGTCTACTCTATAGTCCCACTGAATACTTATTCTTCTCCCTAAATCTCACAGGGTTCTTCTAGATCTCGAGTCACATGAGAAGCATCCTTCTTTGAATTCTCTTTGATTCACTAAATATGATCTGATTCACTTTCCCTACTATATTAATAATTCAAACTTTTTCATGTATCTCTTTATGAATATTCAATAGCCTTTGGTAAGGTTTTTTGGCCTTGCTCTATAATTTTGATCATGTTTGTGATAATTCCTCAGTGAAACAATACATAGGAAATTATTTACACTTATGACAAAGACCCAACCACATTTATATGTGTGAAAAAGGGGCACACGTCTTCTTCAAGAATATTCATTGGAGAGAATGATCTTTCTCTATTTTACCTCTTTTTCACTTTTTTAATCCTCAAATATTGTTGGCTCAAATATAAGATCTTCTGTAATTCTTCATGGCATCAGTCTCAATACAATTAATCTAAAAACATGCATTGAATGGAATTGTAGAATCATTATCATTAATATCTCAATTAATTATGCTTCATTCATTAAATTCATGGAATATAAACATTCACTTCTTTCTGCTTCTTGGAACACATTTACCAACTATCAATGCTATTATTTATATAATTTCACATGTGTATATTCATGAAAGTGTGCATGCACTGTTCTCTCAACACACACACTTTCTAAATTGTTACTTCTTATGTGCATGCCTTAATAGGTATAAGTATTTCTATTTGTTCTTCAAGCAACCAAACACAATATTTCCACACACAAACTTGTTCTTTTCATTATTTATTTGTGTGAAACCAATCTAGAAAGGATGCAGCTGATGATTCACATTGTTTTTTAGCAATGGAATGGATGGAGTCCTTTGAGCATACACTGCCTATTTTCTTCTCACATATGAGTACATGTGTGCATGCATTTCCTCTTCCCTTGAGTCACAACCCATCCCAGTGGGGCTCGCGCTGTGACTCCCCAAGACTGCCTCCAATAGGCCAGGGGCTGGTGACTGGCACTGAGTATGCATATCACTAACATGGGAGGCATTGCCTAAGTACTTGTACACACACACACATCTCCATGCCCATAAATGTTGAAATGTAAAACACTAAGGAACAAAAATGCATGCATACAACTAAACCCAACCAACAGAGTATGACGAAAGGTAGAGTACTATAAAAGTAAACTGGGCCAGAATAGAAGCCCACCAAAAGCAAGAGTCTGAAAAACTACAAAGTCCAACCTGTAAGTACAAAGGTACAGGGACTGTCGCTCGTAGCCGTAGGAACACCACGTCCTGTAGAGAACTCAGAAAGCTCGGTCCTGTCCTGGTCCACCCTAGACCCTGTCAAAAGGCTGCTCATCTGTACAAGACACCAGATGTGTGGCCAAAGCCCATGCAGGGGTGAGTATCACAATACTCAGTAGAGGACCCCGAATACCACAAAGCAGTACACAAACTAATGGTTCAGTCAGATATACATAATATATGTTTATAGAACATATAAAACAAACCATATATACTCAAAACCCAGACCTGTGGTCTAGAAACAAGTCACGCAACCGCATACCCCTAAAAGGGATTCCGTCTGAAGATTTCGTGATATGCTTGTTCCAGGAGAACACAGTCCACGAGTCTTATAGCTCTGATGACATCCGTCTGGGAAGAGCTGTTCGTCAAGAACCGTGAAAAGATATAGCAACACTCATTACAGGAGACACAGTCCTGAGTGGGAAAGATTTCGATACACAGGTGAGGATCACTTCCAGGGTTATGGCTGATACCACGACTCATCTGGAATTCACCTTCTAGGTAGAGGATCAACGCCAGGTAATGTTTGCCACACCGATACCTGACTCTACCTAGGTTCTGGAATGGATAGAGGATCTCGATCCGGGCCTCTCGGATGGATTCCAGACTCTATCACAAAATTTTTGCTGTAGGGATCATAATCATGCATGATGGAATGATGCCTGATCTTCATGGGAACAAGAAGAAGGGACATTAATCTAAACGAAATATGTTCAAGGCCTGGTGAACAAAAGGGACCAAGACGTTTTCCAAAAAGTACACGGCGTGTAGAAATGATACACGCCGTGTTGTCTGACCCTGGGCACTTCCCATGTACAACGGCCCGTGTCGTGAGGCTGGTCATGTAGAAAAACTTAGTACACGACATGTAGTACGGAGTACACGCCGTGTCTGGGTAACTGGGGTTGGCTCCATGTACTCTGGCCATGTGCCCGTACACGGTCACCAACCCGTGTACTCCAACCCGTGCAATCTACACATGGGGTGACCCGTGATGTTTACCTCGACTTGTCGGGTGAGGGAGTACATGGTCGTGTACTCCATCGCATGTCCATGTATCACCGGGATACACTCTGAGCTCCGCATAACCGCATCTGCCGAGCTATACACACCATGCCGCCTGAAGCCGTGTAGATCATCTTGTGTCTGTGTACTACCCAAAGTACATGTCGAGCTTCGGGGAAGGTCCAACACGCCATGTAACCGGGTTCACACACCGTGAGATTCTTCTCTGACCCCGAAACCCTAGCTGCCATTGCCGGATCTACACGGCATGTTCTACGGAAGTACACGCTGTGTATTCTGGAAATTTCCAGAAACGGTGCTCTTCACCAACGCGCCTCCCATGCTGCTCTGATCATCAATCTGACAGTTTGATCGCCGCAAAACTTTTAGGTTCTGGTGGCCCCGACCCCATGAAGCCGCTTCCATCGTTTTCAGGCCTCTGATCGGCTCCGAAAACGTGTTCTGATATTCCCGCATGAAGAATGCTCGAACAACGCTCTTTCTGATCCGGTCCGATTTTTCATCTGCCATTGTCGTCGCACCTCCACAAGGACGTTGCGATTTTGAACCTTCGATTTGGGATTGTTGCATCGTAAAATGGATGCGCAATAATCCATTGTTCGTCACCCCCTGAAGAATGCGAAGAACGCGTGGGGAAAAAGGAGGAAGAAAAATCCAAATAAACAAATTGAGGAACAAACCTTCACCGCCATTCCTCACGGAGTTGATCCGCTCCCGTTAATAGGCGTAAAACGGGGCAAGAATCAACAAAAACATAAAGCATGGATCAATTCACTATAGTCTTCCTGAAGAAAAAATCCCTCCCGCAAGAAAGTTTGAATCCACGGATCAACTTGTTTGTGTTTGATCTTCATTTGTCGTTTAAACTCAAAATACGTGGAAAAGTAATTTAAATAACAAACCCTAACTTTTGAAAGGA
The DNA here is from genome assembly GCA_963277665.1 of Viscum album. Taxonomy (NCBI): domain Eukaryota; kingdom Viridiplantae; phylum Streptophyta; class Magnoliopsida; order Santalales; family Viscaceae; genus Viscum; species Viscum album. Next base: position 934,616,761 of record OY728132.1, read on the forward strand.
TCGATCATTGACGAATGTGTCGTGTTGCCGTTGCTGTCGGGATCCTTCAACGTCCGCGCAACGATCCTTGGGTTCGATCCGTTGTCGTTCGTCGTCGAGAATTTTCTCCAACGCATCGTGGATTCTGCAGAGGTTCCTTCCTCTACATTCCCAACGACGTAAAATTAATTAACCCATTAAAAAGGGGAAACAAGTTTTCATTTAATTACGCGGCAGTATTAATGGAATTGACTTTCCATTTCGAAGTCATTAAGATGCACCATTAATGTAGGAAACAACTACATCGTTGCTGCGCTGCAGTGGATGTTTCCTTAAATGAATTAAATTAAACTAGTTTATTTATTTTATTTTATTTTACTTAAAACGTCCGAAAATTAACTTTTTCCCTCGACCCGCGCCAGTCGAGGTTATCCTCATTCATAGGTAAAGTCGTCGTCTAGGACGTGATGGTGCGCTCATATTTTTAATCCGGGAAACCATTTGGAAACTGCCAGAACCACACACAAGTGCCGACTCAATTAACTAAAAAAAGTTCAAACCACCATTCCAGGCTCACTGGAACTCAGAATGATGTGCCGTCATCACACCCGGTCTCGAAATAATTCAATATATTATTTAAAAATAATAAACAGAAAATCCGAGTCATTACACCTTATGTGTATTATTCTTTACACAATCACAAAAAGTACTCGAGGTTACTCATATCAAGAACATGAGTGCATCCCAACATGTACTTCCCTTAACATACAATCCCCTTATTTATCTAAGATCAAACCCCTACAATATAGTGTTTATAAGTCATTCAAATAAAAGGGTGTTCTTATTTTATTCGTGAAAATGATTATGGTCATGGTTCTCTTTATACATGCAAAGGGTGTACGTGGATCTTCTCAACTGAACAGAGGATGGTTCACTACTTCTCCTCATGCAAGGGTTTTGTAATTCTCCTACACACGGAGAGTGTGGACCTCCTTTGCACTGGGTGTGTGAAAAACCTTCATGAACCCTGATGTTTTGAGGTTTTCCTCTTTGTGAACCGAGAATGGTACACTTCTTTTCCATTTGCAAGGGATGCACATGACCTATTCATTACAAGACACTTTGACAGTGCATGGAACATGTCAGGGCTTGTGGGTTCTCTATTCCTCCATGTAGAAATGGTGATTGAAACCTCTAATTGTAAAGTGCTCTATTTATATGAAAACAAGAGAGTCTCTCATTATATTAAACAACACAAATCCTCACTCGAGGGCCCTTAATGTATAGGCAATTATCATTGAAGTATCTCCTTTAAATCCCTAGAAAAAAGCATTATTTTAGTCCCATTAATAAACTAGGGATCTCGGGATTTGAATTCATCAATGATGGTTAACCGAAATTGCAAGAATCATGGCGCCTTCCCTCTTCGTGAGTGGAACTTTTATTTTCAAGGAACATACCATGTGAATACATGAATATATTAAATTTTATCAAATCTAGAAGCTTCCATGAAGATAGGGTATCCTCTCAACTTCTCTTGCTTCAGCCTCATTGGATCAACTTGTTCTATTGCATGCATGAAAATTCAGTGGTATGCATTATATTATGTTGTGCGGATGATCCCCATGCTATTGGTTTGATCATCAATGGTGGAAGGAGTACGATCATGGAGTTTTGACAGTGGAAATGTAGTACTGCTCCACGTCGCGGTTGGAGAAGGAAGATAGTGAACTTTTTCCATTAATCGTACATATCTAATTCATAATAGGAAGGTTCTAGATTAGATGAGCGGTCCATATAAAATGATCATATCTCATATGATATAAGTGGTCATGATGACCCATGTGATTAAATTAACATCCAAGATTTCTTCAGGTGCAAAAAAACGCCCCACATCGAAACCCCTCACAGAATTACAGTGGTATATGAACCAAGGCACTCAAGAAACATGTAATATCACTCCTCTCCCCCCTTCGGTGCTTCCCCCACAGTGGTTCTTGAGGGTGCGCTCTCTGTGCCCACTATGACACCATGCCATCCCGCATTGTGGATTTTCTATTCACCCATTTTCACTCCATCAAATCTATACACAGACCTTACATATGCTCGAATGGTTTCCCTTGGACGTGGTTGAGATAGTGTCCCACATGATCCTAAGCTTGAGTCAGGCCAGCAGGTTTCTTGGTTATCCAATCATTTTTGAGTAATCCAAATATGCACTTTTTTAACAAATGTGAAATAAAAAATGAATGTGCATGGCTTGGTTGCCGTCATTAAGTCCAACCCCATTCATGACTTTAGTTTGTCCATTATTCTTTTATTTTCATTCAATATTCTAATCATCATGCATCATGAATTCCATTATTAATTCTTTATTAATCTTCAAACAAATGGATCTTATCCCTTCATGTCCATTCCTTTAAGTAATCAATTCTCCTTGGAATTATAATTCCAAAGGTCGTTAATCATGTTTATTTATCCATCCATGGATGGTGATACACTTCACTCCCTCATGCATTGAATCATAATGAAAGGAAACATTATAGTTAATAATGTGTTCTCCATAACAAAAGTATTTGTCTGTGATGACCCGTAGAAACAATTTTCTGATTTTAAACAATTTATAGAATTTCCCAAGACTAGAATCAAATGTTATGAATTCATAACAGTTCTCCATGCATCACTGTCTTTGTACCGACTTCATCAGATTGATAGAAATGAGATATTCTCGTCTCATTGATCACCATTTCCTACCAACAACTATTGACAATACTTTTCAACTAATACAATTCATAATCAAATTGGGCTTTCCCCTGAGTGAACAACATTACATTATGCTTCACCACTTCAATTATCCTCACAACATCAATCATGACCTTTCCATATAGATATAGAAATCATATTGAAAAAAAATGTAACACTATTATCAAAAAACCCTCATCCCCAAAAAATAATAAACCCTCATTCCTAAAAAACCCAAAACCCTCAGTTCCAAAAAAAACACAAGAACCTCATCCCCAAAAAACTAAATAACCTAATGAAAAAAACCTAAACAGTACCCACAAAAAACACTAAACCATCTATCCAAAATCCAACAGAATGTCAATCCAAAAAAATACTAAACCCTCATTTCCAACAATTACCATACCCATATCCCACCATAAAAGAAACGATTACCATGGAAATCCGTATACCCTCATGCAAAAAAACCCCAAACCCTTATACCCAAAAATATATAAACACTTAGTCCAAAAAACCATAAATTTTCACCCAAAAAACTCTAAACCCTTATCCCCAAAAAACATAGAACCCTAAGCAACAAGAAACCATAAAACACTCAACCCTATCAAACAGTAAACCCTCATCCCCATTAAAAATGAAAAACCTCTACTAAAAAACCATAAAACCTCAGTCAATGAACCCCTAAACCCTCATTCACAAAAACCCTAAGCCATAAGCCACAAAAAAATCCCAATATCTCATCACAAAAAATCCTTAAACCTGAAACAATTATTCCCAAAATTCACTAAACTCTATTCCCAAAAATACACTAAACTACAACACAAGAACCCCTAAACCATTATCCCCTAAATCCCCAAAACCCTCATCTCTAAAAAAATCAAATCCCTTAGTGCTAGATAAACATAAAAACTAAACCCTTATAAAAAAATTATAATCCTAGATAAGTAAAAAATAAACCAATCCACCATCCCTAATCAACACCAAACCCTCAAACCAAAAAAAACAAAGAACCATAACCCAAAAAACCTAAAACACTCCTTCTAAAGAAAATAAACCCTTATCTCTAAATAACCCTAAACCACCTACCCAAAAAAACCATAAACACTCATCCCAAAAGGGAACGAAACCATATACCAAAATAAACCCTCATCCTAAAAATACAGTAAACCCTAAGCCCCCCAACACCCTATGTTATATCGCCCAAAAATCTGAACCCACAAAAATAAAAACCCCTAAACACGAATCCATTAAAAACAAAAAACCCCCATACAAAAAAAAGCTTAATCACTCATACCAAAAAATCTAAAACCTCTAGATACAAAAAACCCTACACTCTCATTGAAAAAAAAACACACCAAATCCATATATAAAACACATTACCCTAACCTCTAAATCACCCAATGTCATTATCCCCCAGAATAAATATACAGTCATCCCTAGAAAAACTCTTAACCCTCAGTCCATAAAAAATATAAAATCCCATCCCAAAAACCATGAACCGTCATCCCTGAAAAAATAGTAAACCCTTTTCCCCTAAAAACACTAAACCCATAGCCCCTAAAAATCCAAAACCATTTCCATTAAAAATAGTAAATGCTCAGCCCCAAGAAATGATAAACCCTCAACCCCAAAAATCACTAAACCCTCACTGACAAAAATAACTAAACCCACATCCAAAGAAAACCATAAACCCTCATAACCAAAAACCACAGACCCTAAATCATAGAAAACCCAAATACCTCATTTATAGAGGACCCTAAACACTCTACCCCAAGAAAACCCTAATTTTTTTACTCTAAAATTCAGATAAAATCCTCCACAAAAAACACATAACCCTCAACCTGGAAAAAATATAAACCCTCGTTCCTATTTAAACTCTAGACCTTCAACCCCCAAAAATCATGGATCCCTCATCCCAAAAAATCATGAAATCCCTAGAACCAAAAAACCGTAAACCCCCATTCATGAATAACCCCAAACTGTTATCCCTAAAAATCTATAAACACACAGCCACAGAAAACCCTAAAACCATTACCACAAAATCTATAAAACTACTACCCTAAAACAAAGAAAAAAATAAACCAAAAAACTCCTAAATCCCCATACTCAAAAGACACAAATTTATATATCACAAAATTCCTCAACTCTCACTCCAAAAAAAAATCAAAACCCTTGGCCACCAAGAAACCTAATTCCTCATTACCAAAAAATTATAAATACTCATCTAAAAAAACCTAAACCCTTGGTCCCCCAAAACCCTAAACCCCCAGACCCAAAAAGTAATAATCCTTAGGCCCCAAATATGTTTAAACCATCATCCAAAAAAATATATTAAAAAATTCCCCCTTCAAAACCTTAAACCCATGGCCCCAAAATACAATAAACCCTTAGCCCCCTGACATATTTAACCTTCAGAGCAAAAAAAATCTAATCCCTAATCCCAAAAAACTGAAACCCTCATTCTAAAAAAACATAAAACCATTATCTTGAAAAGATAAAAAATCTCATCCCCAAAAAACCCTGAAACGTCAACATGAGAAATAAATAAACCTAAAACCATAATAAACTCTAATCCCTCATCCCCAAAACAACCCACAACCCACAACCCATATCCCAAAAAACCATATTACACAACCCCCCAAAACCCTAGTCCCACATCCCAAAAAAACCATTAACCACAAACCTAAAAAACCATAATCCCAAATAAAATAATACCATAAAACTCCATCCCCCAAAAAAAACAAAAACCATCATCCCTAAAAAATCTTAAAACATTATACCCAAATAAACTCTATACCCCATTCCAAATACAGCCCAAACCCCCAGCCCCAAAAACCCTATACCCTATTACCCAAAACCTATAACCATGCAGGATGAAAAAACCCTAAAACCTCAACACCCAAAAAACCCAAAACCATCATCCTCTAAAAATGAAAAAACCACACCCCCCAAAAAACTAAACCTTAGAACAATGAAACCCCTAACCTGAACCCAAAAAAAACTAAAACCACATCCCTAAAAACCCTTGACCATTGGCCACAAGAAACCCTAAACTGTTATCCAAAAAAACACTAAACCCACACCCCAAAAATCTATAAACCCTCATCCCCCAAAACCCTAAAACATAATAAACAAAAAACCTTATACCATCATCCTAAAAAAACCAAAAATCATCATCCCCAAAAAAACCTATCAAAACCAAGACAATTGAGACCCTCAATTGAAAAAATATGATTCCTTCACCCATATAAACCCGACACCCTCAATCCCAAAAAAAATAAACTCACATCCCCAAAAACCATTAAAAAACAATCTAAAAAACCCAAACACTAAACAGTTAAAAAACATAATGCCATAGTCCTAAACATTATTAAAATTTGACACCCAAAAGAAATTATACCCTCTTCCCCAAAATATTCTATGAACTCTGACACAAAAAAATTTAAACCCTCATCCCCAAAAAAGCATAATATCAAATCACTAAAAAACACTAAACCCTCAGCCCCGAAACCATAATCTGACATCCCCCAAAAACCCAAAACCTTAATTGGCATGAAAACCTAATCCATCATCCCAAAAAACCCTATATACACACTATAAAAAATACAGTAGACCCTAAAACCCAAAAAACCGAAATCACACTTCCCAAAAAACCTAAAACCCACATTCCAAAAAACTGAAAAACCTTTAGCATGAAAAAAAACCATAACCCTCCACCCAAAAAATCCCAAAAAACATCATACCTAAAAATCACTAGGACCTCATCCCAAATGAATCCCCAAACACTCAACCCCAATAAACCTTAAACCCTCATCCACAAATAAACAACATACCCTCAAGCACCAAAGAAACTAAAACCCCATCCTCATGTAACTCTAAAACCTTATCCCTAAAAACCCAAATATGAATCCCCTTAAATTTCCAAAACCATGGCCCAAAAACACCTTAAACCCTTGGGCAGAAAACCCCAAACCCCATAGCCCAATAAAACCCAATATACACACCCCCAAAAAACCATAAACCCGAATCCCCAAATGAACACAAATCTCCCATAAAAAAAAACAACAAACACTCAACACAAAAAAACCCAATGATTATCCCCAAAAAATCACAAACCCACTAGCTTAGTAAACAAAAATCCCTCATAACAAAAAACCCTAAAACATTACAGTACAAAAAATCCCTAATCCCTTTGACATAAACCTATAAACCATCCTCCCCCACACCCTAAAACCTCATCTCCAAAACCCCTATACCCAAATTCTAAAATAAATCCTAATCACTCATCCCCAATAATCATTAAACCCTACATCCAAAATAACCCTACACCAACATCATTATAAAAATATAAACCCTGATCCCCATAAAACACTAAACCCTTCTCCCCCAAAACCCCTAAACACTCATCCATAGAATGCCTTAAACCCTCATCCACAAATAACTCTAAAACCTTGTCCCTAATAAAATACAACACCCTCATCACAAAACTACCCTAAACTACTACCCCAAAAAATATATTCTGAGACATATGAAACCCAAAACTCACAACACCAAATCCACTAAACCCTCATCCTCCAAAAAATAGAAACACATATCCCCAAAAAACCATAAACCTTTAGTATCAAAAAATTGTTCACCCTAATCATAAAAGAACCACTATCTCTTAGCCCAAAAATACTAAAATCTCATTCCAAAAATACCCTAAACCATCATCCCCATAAAAATGAAACCTTCTTTCTAAAGGACAAAAATCTGTCACCCCTTAAAAAATGTCATCCTCAATAGACACCACACCCTCATCCAGAAAAAACAAGAATCCCTCATCCCAAATAAAATTGAAACTCAGCCGCAAAAAATCCTAAAATAACATATGAAAATGAAAAAAAACACTTATCCCCAAATTATCACTAAACCCATATCCCCCAAAAACATTAAACCATAATCCTAAAAAAATCCATACCATTATCCAAAAAATCATAAACACATGGCCCCGAAAACCATAAACCCTCATCTCCCATGACAATTAAACCCCCATCCTAAAAGTACCAAAAACTTCAACCACTGAAAAACCTAAACCCTCACCCCCCAAAACACAAAACCCTCATCCTCAAAAAACCCAAATCCTACAGCGCCAAAAAACCCTAATCCCACTTCACCAAAAAAATAAAAAACCCTCATACCCAAAAAAACAAAAACATTATGCCCCAAAAAACACCAATCCCTCAGCCCCAAAAATCCCTAATACCTTATCCACAAAAAAGATTAATCGCACGGCCTAAAAAACCCTAATCCCTTAGCCACAAAAACCCTAAACACTCATCCCCAAGAAAAACTAAACCCTGAGAAAAAAAAACCTTAACCCCAATCCCCAATTTAACCCTAAACCATCTTCCACTCAAAATCCAAAATGATCATCCCGAAAAAATCTTATATCTGTAGCAACAATAGACCCAGAACCCAATGACCCTAAAATAACCTGAACTCCCATCACCAAAAAATTTAATTACTTATCAAAAAAAAAATTCGCATCCCGAAATCCCTAAACCATCTACCCCAACAAAAATTAACCACTCCTCTCATAAAAATACCTTAACCAACATCCATGAAAAACCCTAAACCCTCCTCTCCAAAAAACACATAACCCTTATCCCGAAAAAACCATAAACCCTAAGTCCTCAAAAAACCTAAAAAATTATCTCTAATTACCTAGAAACACTAGAAACCCACAGAATAGAAAAAATATAAACCCTGATCCCAAAAAAAAATCACAATACCATAGCCCAAAAATCACTAAAACCTCATATGTAAAAACCCTAAAAATATTTCACTATAAAAATCAAAAACCATGGAACAAAAACCAACCAAAACCCTTATCCACAAAAACCCAACACCATTAGCCCCAAAAATTCATAAACCCTCATTCTAAAAAACTGAAAACTCTTTCCCCCAAAAACTATAAACCCAAAACCCCAAACCAATGGTAATCCCTAATCCCCAAAAACCAATAAAAATCATCTCCAAAAAACCCATAACCCATGGAACAAAAAACACAAAACAATAGTCCCCAAAAATTCATAAACCCTTATCCCTAAAAACCCAAATCCCATGGGCCAAAAATAACATAAAATTTACCCCACCAAAACCCCAATCCTGCACCCCCAAAAAACCCGAATCCCTTTTCCCCAGAGAATATTAAACCCTTTTCCCCAAGAAACATATCATACCTAAGACCAAAAAATACCAAAACCCTCGTCGATGAAAAACTCGAATACCATATTACCAAAACCCCCTAAAAAGTCATCCACAAAAACCTGAAACCATCAACCCCAAAAAACCCTAAATATTCATTCTCAAAAAACTGTAATCCATCTTCCTAAATAATACCCACAACTCTCACCCTAAAAAAACCAACTCCATCACCTCCATGATATCCTAAACCTTCATCAACAAAATACCCTACTGACTCAACCATAATAACCCCAAAACTCATAAACCCAAAACCCTCAACCATAATCCAAAAAAACCATATACCCTCATATCCCAAAATCCATAACCCTCATACACAAAAACAATTCATACTGTAATACAAAAATATAATAAAACCCTACTCCAAAAAAATATACACCCCATGCCCCCAATAACTATAATCACACAAAAAAAACTATAACCTCGACAAGAAAAACCGTTAAACCCTCATCCCCAATCACCACTAAACACTCAACCAAAAAAACACTAAAAATCATCCCCTAAACCCCTAAGCCCTCATATGATAAAAAATATTAAACCATCATCCCCAAAAACTAGTAAGCCTCATCCCAAAAAAACACAAATCCTCTAAACCAAAAAAATAATAAACCATCATCCCCAAAAAAACCCTAAATTCTCATCGCCAAAAAACTGTAAACCCTCATACCCAAGAAACACTACACCCCATCCCAAAAAACCCATTTCTCTTCATCCCAAAAAAAACCTTAACCATCATCCCTAAAAAACCATAAACACTCATCTCCAAAGACCACAAACCCCTCAATCAAAAAAAATCCCTCATCCCCCCAATCACCTAAAACCTCACACCCACAAAACATGAAACCCCTAGAACAAAATGAAATGATACCCTCTACACACAAAATCCCTACACCCTCATCCCTAAAACACCATAAACCCATATCCCGAATCAACCCAAAAGCCTCATCCCTCAAAAAACCTAAACCCTAAACCCAAAAAAACATAAAAAATCAACCCCCTAAAACCAAATAATATCTCTAATACTCAATCCGTAAAAACACATACCCAAAAAACCGTAAACTATCAACAAAAAAACCTAAACCCTCAAACCCAAAGAAAACCAAAAACCTCATCCCTAAAAAAACAATAAAACCATAGCCCTAGAAATACATAAACCCTTATCAATATAAAACCCTAAACAATCATCCCTAGAACCCCAAAATCATTAGTACTAATGATCCATAGACCATCATCCCTGAAACCCAAAAATCCATAGCCTTAGAAAACCCTAAACCCTTGGCCCCAAAAAACCAAAAATCCCATGTTATAAAAAACCTAAACCCCCAACATCGAACACACTAAACCCTAAAAAATTCAAAGCCTCGACCCCAAAAATATCCCAAACCCCCATTCCAAAAACTCCCCAAACTGTCATCAAGAGTAATCTCTAAACCCTATTCCATAAAAAAACATCTAACCCCACCCCCATAAAGGAAAAAACATGAATCCCCAAAAGTAAATTAACCATTATCTCAAGAATCTTCAAACCCTTAATAACAAAAGAACCAATCCCTCATCCCCAAAAAACAAAAACATTATTTCAAAAAATCCCAAAACCCTTATCCATAAAAAACCCAATACCCCAAAAAATACAAAACTATTAGCACAAAAACTATACAACCTCAGCCTAAAATACCCAAACCACTCATAAAAAAACCCTTATTCATCATATGAAAAAAATATAACCTATGTACCAAAAATCCATAAACACTTTATCCTAAAAAACCAAACAATATCCACCCAAAATAACCATAATCCCATAGTACAAATAACCCTGAAATCGTATCCCCCAATACCCTCAAACTTTATCCCAAATAAAACATCAACCCTCAGCCCCAACAAATACTAAACCTTCATACCTAAAAAATAATAAACCCCCAGTCCTAAAAAAATCATATACATTAAACCAAAAAAACCATAATCCCTCATCACTCAAAAAACTTAAACTCTCAACACCAAAAAATTGATATACCCTCATACATGAAAAATATCATTAAACCATATCCTAAAAAATTATAGGCCTCCAAACCCCCCCCCCCCCAAAAAAAAACTTAAAACATTCACCGAAAAAATACCCTAATCTTTCAGAAACAAATTACATTAAACCCACATTACATAAAAACCCTAAAGCCCAAACACCAAAAAACCTAAACCCTTATCCACAAGAAAACCCTGAACCCTTATCCCTAAAAAACACTAAACCCATATCCTCAAAATACCCCAAAAACTCACCCAAAAAAATATAAAATCTCAAATAGAAATAATCCAAAACAATCATCCATAAAAAACACTAAACCATCATAAAAAACAATCTCTATAGCCCAAAAAACATATAACCCCATTAGTCAAAATACACCAAACCCTTAGCCCCAAATAACAAAAAACATCCTCCCTAAAAAACACTAAGATATTATTCATAAAATACAAAGAAATAATTTCTTAAAAAACCCAAAACCTTCATACCCAAAAAACACTAACCCCATAGCCCCAGAAAACTCTAAACACTTACCCTCAAAAAACACTGAACCCTCACCCCAAAACACTAATCCATATTCCCCCCAAAACTATAAACCATTATCCCAAAAGAATTACAGACCCTAATCCCCAATAAATCCAAATACCCATCCCATAAAAACCCTAAACCCCCATCCCCAATAAAACAAGAGACCCACTGTGCAGAACATAAAAATTTTATCCCCAAAAAACCCTAATCTCTCATCCCTAAAAAATATAAATTCTCTGTCTTAAAAACACCTAAACCTTCATCATAAAAAATCCCAACCCTCAATCCCAAAAAACACCAAACCCTAATCCCAAAATAAAACCATATCCTTAAACCAAAAAAAACACCTAATGCCTCATCCCCCCAAAAATAAAACCACAATAGAAAAAAAATAAACCCCCTTCCACAAAATACTGTAAAACCATAATTCCATAAATAAAAAAATTCTTTATCCCAAAAATTCCCTAAAACCTCATCCACCAAAAAACAAAAATCCACAGTCCCAAAAAATCCTAAACCATATACCCAAAAAACCAAAAATCTCTGATCCCCAATAAAACTAAACCCCCATCCCCAAAAATTATGAGACACCTAGACAAAAAAACAATAATCCCCTATTCCAAAATATCCCCAAACTCTCATCCCCAAAAATCTAAAAACCCTTAACACCAAAAAGCACTAAACCATCATCCCTAAATATCCTTAAATTCTCAATTCCACCCAAAAATCTTAAACCCTTGTCCTCTAAAAACACCAAACCCTAATCACTAAACATCGTCAAACCCATATCCATAAAATATAATATACCATCATTACAAAAAAATAACTAATCCCTAATCCATATGAAACAATGATTCCTTAACTACAAAAACATGAAACCCTAAGAATAAGAACACAAAATCTGTAGCCCCTAGAAACCCCAAACAATCATGCCCAAAAAACCCAAAAAAATCTCACAAATCCATAAAACCTCATCCCCCAAAAACACTAAGACCTCATCCCCAAAACACTCTAATACTACGACCCAAAAAAACCCTAAACCCTCACCCCCAGAACACTATATACCTCTCATCCCAAATAAACTCTCAACCATAATCCACAAAAAACCCTAAAACCACATCACTAAAACCCTAAACCATCAACATTAAAAAAACATATATCCTCATCCCCAATAAATCATTAACCCTCAACCTGAAGAGACACTATACCCTCAGAAGAAGAAACCCCAAGACCCTCACCCCCAAAACCCCGTGACCTCCATCCACAAAAAACCGTAAATGACCATCCTTAAAAAAACAAAAAACCCTCATCCAAATCAACCATAAACCCTCATCCACTAAATAGAAAAAACCCTCACCCAAAATATCCCAAAAACCTCACCCCAAAATTCAATGTACCCTAAAACCCATAAAACCCTGAAACCTCATACCCAAACACCATAAATCCCCATCCTTAAAAACACTAATCAATCAACAACAAAAATACCCAAAACATACTACCCAAAAACACCATAAACCCTCATCCCCAAAAAACCATAATCCCCAGTCTCAAAAAACACAAAAACCATTGCCCAAGTAACCGTAAATCCTCATCAGAAATAAAACCTATACCGTAAACACCAAAAATACCAAAACCCCCATATCGAAAAAATCCCAAAACCCATATCCACAAAAGGATCAAATCCATTATCCTCCAATACAAAACCTAAACACTCAGGCCCCAAAAACCCCAATCTGTCATTCCCAAAAATACATAGAACCTCATACATAAAAAACCCCAAACCCTACACCAATAAAATTGTAAACCCATAGCCTCAAAAAAACAAAAACCCCAACAAAAAAACCTAATACCTCATCCTAAAAAAGTCTTCAACCTGCAGCCCCAAAAAATCCAAACACTCAATCCCCCAAAACCCCAAACCCTCAGCCCAAAACACCCCAAACTCTCATCCTCAAGAAAACCATATTCCCATATCCCCAAAAAATCCTCAAAACATATCTTCAAAAAACCCTAAGATTAAATCCCAAAAAACGCAATAACATACCAAGAAATCCAAAAAACGACAACCAATAAATAACCAAATACCTTAACCATAAAAAACATAAACCCTCTACACAAAAAACCATTAAACCATATCCCAGAATCCCTAAAAAATCAACCACCAAAAAACCCTAAACCTATATCCCAAAAAATCATAACCCTTGATGCCCACAAACCCTAAAACAAAATTTAAAAAAACCTTAAACACTCAGCCAAAAAAAACCAAAATCCCTCTATACTAAAAAAACCTGAAAACATTGTCCCTAAAAACCCATTTAACATCATCCCCAAAAACCCTAAACCCTTAGATTCAAAACCCTTAAACAACGTCTCAAAAAACTATAAACCACCATCTTTAAAAAAACCATAACCACACACCCCCAGAAAACCATAGACCCCAACCCTAGAAATCTATAACCCCAGTCCCAAAAAATCATAAAACCTTATCCCCTAGAAAAACCAAAACCCTCACCCCCAAAAATTCTTATACCCTTAACCCCTAAAAACCGTAAACCCCCAGCCCAAAAAATTATAAACTATTATAAAAATGGAAAAACTCTAAGTAAGAAAATAACCAAAATCATAAACCCCAAAAAATATAGACCCACAACCAAAAAACCCAAAAAAACCATAGCTTGAAAAAATCCTAAACCATTAAACCTAAAAAACCCTAAACCCTCAGCCACAAAAAACACAAAATGCTCATCCTGATAAAATAACAAAACCCTATACCACAAATAATCGTAAAACCACATCCCCAAGAAATGTAAAACAATCATTCCCAAAATAAATCAAAACCGTCATCCAGAAAAATCAACAGTCCCTCATAACCAAAAAACACCAAACCCTTGTCCCCAAAAAACACCAAATCTTATGCCTTGAAAAGCTAGAAACCCAAATTTCCAAAAAATAGTGAATATTAACCCCCCCAAAACCATAAAATCACTAGCATGAAGAAAATTGTCCCCACATCCCAAATTTTTTTACATGTTATCCCCAAAAAAACCTAACCCCAAATCCCAAAAAAATGAAAAACCTTCATCCCCCAAAAACGTATTCCCTCATCCCTAAATAAACCTATACACTCATCCCAAATAAACCCTACACCATAATATCAAAAGAACCATAATCCCTTATCCCCATGAAACCCTAATCCCTCATCCCCAAAAAACATTAATCATTCTGCCCGAAAACCACAATCCCTCAGCCCCAAAAAACCCTAATCCCTCATCCACAAAAAAGATAAAGACTCCGACTTAAAACCCCATAAACCTTTATTAAAATAAAGTAGAAAACCCACAGTACCAAACACCAAAAACCCTAATCCCTAAAAAACCCTCATCCCCAAAAATCTACAGCACTCTCATCCCAAAAAAAGTAAAACCTCTACCCAAGGAACACTAAACTCTCTACCCCAAAATTCCTAAAGCCACATTCCCATGAAACACTAAACCATCAGCCAATAAATATTTAAAAACTCATCCCCAAAAAAACCTATACAATTAGACACAAAAAAGGCTAAAATCTAAGACCAAAAAACTATGAAACCATCATCCCCAAAAAATAATTATCCATCATACCCAAAAATTAACAAAACCATTGTCAAAAAAAAGAAATCTTTTATCCAAAAAAATACCGAAACCCTATGTCCCAAAAAGCATTGAACCCTTAGTAGTAAAAAACCCAAAACCCTCAACCCAAAAGAACCCTAAACACATAGCAGAAAAAACACAAAACCCTATGCGCCAAAAAACCCACCCACGTATTCATTAAAACCCTATTATCATTATACTAAAAAACAGCATACCATAATCTACAAATAACTCAAACCATCATCCCAAATAATCCTAAAACATCATTCGAAAAAACATACAATCTCAAATATAAAATACATAATACCCTCAGAAAAAAAACAAAATCCCCCATCCCTAAACCCCAAAACCCTTAGCTTTGAAAAAGCCTAAACCTCATTCACAAAAAAAACATAAAATCGTAGCCCTAGAAATCAATATACTGTCATCTCAAAAAACCCCAATATCCTCAGCTCCAAAAATCACCTAAACCCTCATCCTTAATAAAAACTAAAACCGCATCTTCAAAAAACCCTAAACACCCCACCAAAAAACCTGAAACCATTAACACTGAAAAATCAAAAACCAACTACCAATAAAATGATAAATAATTATACCCAATAAACCATAAACACTCATCCCTATTAAACCAAAGTTCCTTGTTTAAAAAAACCATAGACCCTTGACCTCAAAAAACCTAGACCCTCAACCCCAAAAAACTATTAATAGTCATACCAAAAAACCCATAAACACTCAGCCCAAAAAACCACAAAACCATATCCAGCAAAAACAGAAAATCCTCCATTCTAAAAAACCCTAAACCCTTATCCACAAATGACCCAATACAACAATCACCAAAACACCATAAACCCTTGGTCCTAAAAAACCATAAAAATTCCATGCATAAAATCACTAAACCCTCATCCTAAAATCCCTAAACACTCGTCCATAAAACACATAAACCTTAAACCAAAAAAAACTATAATATTTTTTTCCTAAAAAAACTGGAAACCCTAAACCCCAAAATCCCTAATACCTCAAAAAGAAGAAAACAGAAAAGCCTCACCCCAATAAACATAAAACCATCATTCCAAAATACCCTAATCCCATATCCCCTAGAAACCCTAAAGCCTTATCAAAATAACCCCTAAACTATTATCCACAAAAAATGAACATTGTCGGCCCAAAAAATCCCAAGACCCTCATCCCTAATAAAATCTCAAATGATAAACAAAAAAAATCCCTAAAACCTCACGAAAAAAATGAAAACACCTAACCAAAAAACCCTAAACCATCATCATAAAAAAACCCTAGACAGTTAGCACCAAAAAATAAAAACCCTTAGGACCAGGAAACCAACACACTCATCCCAAAATCACCCAAAACTATCATCCCCAAAAAACCCTAAACCTAGATCCCCAGAGAACCTAAATAAATCAACCCCCAAAAAACCTATTCCAAAATACCCAAAAAACAAAACATCGTTATCTTAAAAAACCCAAACCCTCAATACCAAAAAACCAAAACCATCTATCCCAAAAAATCCTAACCCACTACCTGAAAACCCTTAGACCCTTATCATAAAAAAATAGTAAACTCTCAACACACAAAAAAACCCATAAATAGTTATCCAAAAAACCCTAAACCCTCGTCGCCCCAAAACACAAAATCATCATCCCTATAAAACCAAAAAACCCCACCCCCAAAAAATACTAAACTGTAACACACACAAAACACTAAACTATCAACCCCAGAGACCCTAATACATATCCCTAAGTAACACCCAACCCTCATCCCAAAAAAAATCTACACACTCAGCCCCCCCAAACCCCCAATCCTCTTCCCAAAAAAACCTATTACCATAATCCCCAAACATCCACTGACCGTCATCCCAAAAAAAATTACTACACACTATGCTCCATGAAACCCTGAACCCTCATCCACAAGATAACATAAAGCCTCGAAACTGAAAAAATGCTAAACCCACAGCCCCAAAAACCATAAATTCATATCTCTATAAACCTTAAACACTCATCCACATGAAAACCTAAACCCCCATACCGAATAAATCCTGTACCCCATCCCTAAAAAACTATAATAATTAATCCCTAAAAAACCCAAAACCCTTAATGCAAAATAAACTAAACCATAAGCTAGAAAAACAGAAAACCCTCATTCCCAATGTACAATAAAACATTCTCCAAAAAACAATATACATCATGACTGAAAACATGAAAACATCATCCCCACATAACCTTAAACCTTCATATAAAAAAAATAAACCCCCATATAGAAAAAACCATAAACCCGTATTGTAAAAGAACAATGAACCCTCAACCCTAACAAACACAAACCCCTAATCAAAAAAAAACCCTAAAACCCGAACCCTAAAAAAACTAAACCACTATACACAATAATCCTTAAACCATAGTCCCAAAAACACTAATCTCCCACCATAAAAAACCCAAAACCCTCAGCACTAGAAATTCCCAGTACAGTTATCCACACAAATTAATAAACCCCCACCCCCCAAAAAAATTATACCCTCCGAACCATGAAATTCTAAACCCACATCCCTAAAAACCCCAAAACCCATAACCTAGAAAAACCATAAACACTAATCCCTAAAGATACTAAACCCTTAAGATCAAAAAACAGTAAAAACTTAATTACAATAAACCATAAAGCCTCATCCCAAAAAAACCATGTACCCTCATCCACACAAAAAACTTAAACACTATTCCCCCCAAAACACCAAAACCTTAACACAAATAACAAAACACCCTGAATTGTAAATAAACATGAACTATATGGCCCAAAAAACACTAAACCCTCATCCACAAAAAATAATAAACACTCAACTCAAAATACCCTACACACTCAGTGCCAACAATTCTTCAACCCTCCACCCAATGAAACCCTCAACCCCCAACCCTAAAAACCCTAATCTCTTAGCCCCAAAAAACAATAAACCCCACTTCCCAAAAACCTGAAACTATCACCATAAAATCTTAATCCACTAGAATTACAAAATAGTAAATTCTAATAACCAAATAATCTAAAACCCCACCAAAAAACCCCTAAACCGTATGACCTAAAATATCTAAAATCCTCATTCCAAAAATAATAACTAAACTCTATCCCTGAATAATTCTAAACTCTAATTATGAAAAAACCATAAATCCTTAGAAAAAATAATACCTAAACCCTCCGCCCCATAAAACCCAAAATCAGCATCCCCAAATAAATCCACACCACAAAAACCTAACCCTAGAAAAACCAAATCTCTTATCTCTATTAAAACCAATACCCTCATATCAAATCCCCTGAAACCCCATACCCATTATACCCAATACCATCATCCCTAACAACATAAAACCTTATCCACAAAAATTAAAATACAATTATCCAAAAAAACAATATAATAAGCCACAAAATCTGTAGACCCACAGTATTAAAAGAACCCCTCACCCTAAACCCCGAAAAACACTAGACCACCCAGCCAAAAAACCTGAGACCTTCTTCCCCAAAAAAACCCAGACCCTCAGCCTCAAAAAACCCCTCAATACTCATCCACAAAAGATCAAAGACCCTCATCCCAAGAAAAACCTAGACACTCACCCACAAAATCCCTATACCCTCACCCTTAAAAACTTCATACCCCCAGAAAAAAATAATGATATACATTTATCCACCAAAAACCAGAACCCCCAACCCCAAAAAACCTTATACCCTCAACCCCATTAAACCATACATCGTTATCCTAAAAAAACTCAAGCCCCAAATTATAACAAAATCTGGACTAATATCCCAAAATAATCCTAAAATCATTTCCTAAGAAAATCATAAACCCTCATTACCCAAAAAAAACATTAAACCTCCTCCCGAAAATTCCCAAGACCAAATACAAAAAAATCCCAATAACGACACACTCAAAAAACCATGGAATCTCTTCCCTAAAATAACATAGGCTCTCTTCCCAATGAAACCCCTAGAACGTCAACACCCAAAAATACTATTCTTTCATCCCCTAAAAATCATATATCATCATCACCCAAAAACCGTATAACCTCATAACCATATAACCCAAGAATACTAGACCAGAAAAATCATTGTTCTCTATCCCTAAAAAAGCATAGTCACATGGCCCCATATAACCCAAGATTACTCGGCCCATGGATGAGAAACCCCCATCCATAAACAACACCAAACCATATCCTTTAATAACCCTAGACCATTCCCTAGAAATAAATAGATTCTCTTACCAAAAAAACCCTTGACCCTATCCCCAAAAAACACTATATATTTATAGAAAATTAAACCAAGATCATCATTCCTAAATAACAACATACCAACAGCCCCAAAATTCCTAGAGCCTCATCCCAAATAAATCATAGTCTTTTATCCCTAAAAACCATACACCCACATCCACATAAAACCCTAAACCCTTGTTCCTAAAAATCACTGCACAATGATCCCCCAAAATCCATCAACAACATCCCCAAAAAAACACTAAACCCATAAATTCAAAAAGTAATAAACCTGAAGCACCAAAAAATCCTTAACACTCAGCCGCAAAAACCCTAATCACATTGCCCCAAAAACCACAAACCCTCATTCCCAAAAATCCAAACACCCACTTCTCAAAAAAAAACATAAACCGCCAACCCAAAAAAACTAAATCCCACATCCCCCAAAAATACCATATCCTCATCACCAATAAATAATTCCTTTATCACAATAAACCCTACCCCCCCCATGCCAAAAAAATGTTAAGCCCTAAAAAACAAAAAACCCTAAACCCTATGCCTCAAAACCCCCTAAACCCTATGTCCCAAAATACCCTAAACCTTTAAAACAAAAAAACACTAAACCCACAGGCCAAAAATATCCCTTAACTCTAATCCCTAAAAATCACTGACCCCTCAGTCTCAAAAACCCTAAAACATCATCCATAAAAAAACCCAAACCCTTAACCCCAAAAATAAAATATTCTCGAATATAATGAAAACCTAAATACAAAAAAACAATAAACCAAAACCCCAAATAAACCCATAACACTCCTGATAAAAATCTATAAACCCATATCCCCAGAATACATAGACCGTTGGCCCTGAAAATCCCTATACTCTCATCCAAATAATACCCCAAACCCTTATCCTCAATAAACCCTAAACCCTCATCCTAAAGAAACCATAACCCTCTAATACATCACCAGAAGCAACAAATAAGAAAGTGGAGATAATAAAAGATATGTAGGTTATTTAAATGGAGTATTGGAAACACAACCCTCCATGTACTCTCAAATCATAAAAAATATGTCACCAGAAATGTAGATTCCCCACAAATTCCGGGAAAAGGGATGTGGCTAATTTTAGAAACTTTCACAACATGCATCAAATTTCATCAAATTAAGGATAAAAAATTACAATGGTGTAAGAATAATGTATTATGAAAAAATAATGTTTGTGGAATCACAGAAATTGAATTTAAATCCATGGGGGTTCTCAAATGTCACATAAATAGAAAAATTCTCACTTTCTCATGCGAATTAATAACCACACTAAATAATGTAGTAAGATTCCATCTTTCCAGAATGGCCCGAAGGCCTTATTTTTATTTTTATTATAGATAATCCTCTTTTTAATGGTTGAAGGGGAACCTGTACATGACCCATAGGCCCAAGGCACAAAGCCTGTCATGACCCGCAATACATGACCCGAAGGGCCAGAGGTATAGCATGCCCATTACATAACCTATAGTCCCCGCCAATTAGAACTTCTCCTCCCCAACGTCTTGCATCATTGATCGCCTTAGCTCCCGACCTTGCATTGCTGATTGGCTAGCATTTCCCCATATAATGCTACATAGTGCCTTCCCATTAATGAGTTACTATTATATTAATCCCTTTTCTATTTTTATGTGATATTTGTCACCCAAATAGGTGTGTGGTGACCCACCACAATGTTGGATACCAAAAAAGCGTGGGTTAGTCCAAAATGAATAATAAATTGGATAAAAATTCATTTTAAGGAAAAAAGTTTTCTCCTTTGACTTATTATTTTCCATATCATTCCCTCTATTTTAGAGAGGATGTTCCACAAATACATTGCATTTTCATCTACAATGTTTAGAGATACATCCAGAATGTTAAATATTAGAGAAACACCACCAAAACTGTCATCTAAATCGACCGTGAAGGCATTATTTCCCGTTCATTTATGTACATTGATTGGACCTTCAGCTCTAGGGTCCAACATTATCTACTTTTTTGGATGGAAATCTATTCTTCTAACGGTGAATCCACACACTGTCTATAGGTTTGGAAATGGCATTGTTTTGATTCCTATTATATCACTTATTATATCAATCATTAGATATCTCTATTTTAGATTGAAAAGATTCATGATGTTTTTAATCTACATTAACATATGATCCACAAAAATATTCACCTAATAATAATTTTTTATTGAACATAATTGTATTGGAATAATTATAACGATACCATAATCTACTTTAAATTGAGAGTGGAAAGTGCTATCACCTGGAGATTTATTGTATTTAAATTATGCAACTAAAAGATATAAATCTCGATCTCTCATATTCTATTTTACAAAAGTTATAAGAATAGTTAACAATGTATGATTTTTTACATCCATTTTCCCATTAGTTTAAGGGTGGTGGGAGGTGATGAAAATAATATACATATCGAATTTCCCCAATAATGTAATCAAAAATTGGATGATAAATTTAGTGTCTCTATATGTATCAATGTTGTGAGGAATTCCATCAACGATAAAATTATCTTTAAAAAAACTCACTGATTATTTGGGGAGGCCATAATGAAAACCATTCATATATCTTCCCACTTATACTCTAGAATAAATAACAAAATTTATAAATGTGGCTTGAAAGAAATATTTTCTCATTGAAAATTCCCACATCATGAAATAATTTCTTGGACATATGATTCCATATTTTGATAGTAGAAATACTAATTTCTTTTCACCAAGGTTTTTTAGATCCTAAAATGTTCAAAATTTCCTTCATCATGGGAGTAATAGATGATAATGTCACTATAATTAACCTACAAGACAAACATGTTTTTTTCTGTTGAATTTTAACCCATCATGGAATGAATAATCATCAAAAAAATACATCATGAAATTAGATTAAAATATCATTTTACACAATATAATAATAATTATCCTATTTAATATGATAAAATCTACGAATTTGAGTGTCTATAATTGCATTTAATTCATATCGTTTAGATAAAGTATCTTACAGCATGTTATATTACCCCTTATTGTATTTTGACATAAATGAGATTCACTGCAAGAATTTCACCCAATTATCATGCCTCAAATTCATATTTTTCACCATTTATAAATATCAATACCATATGGTCATAATAATGACCACATTTGTTTCTATCATATAATGAATCTGATGATCTAGGACAGTCACAATCACATAGATTATGTTATCATAAGTGCTATAATTCCTCCTTGAATCTTTCAACTTCTCATTGAAATATGAAATAATAAGATTTATTTGGATGAAATTAAAATCAATCCTATATAAACATGCATCAAACACCACTCCAAATAATTTTTGAATATCATGTGATTCCAAAATTGAATATTTAGATAATTTTTTCTTAATGGTTGAAATTTTTTCATTCACTACCCTTGAAAATTCAAATATCCCATTAATCAATAATTATGTGATGGGTCTTTTTATAGTGATGATATTGGAAAAAATCCAGCATAAAATGATTCCAAACCATCAAAACCACTAACATATTTGATGGATTTTTATGGTTTCATGTACTTGATAACTTCCACATATGATTGATCAGCCACGATTCCTTATTCAGATACCATATATAAATATAAAACTTGCGTTTAAAATTACTCTCAACTTTTAAACATTCTATATTGCTTTAGATATAATATAATGGAAAAAACTGGTGACGATAATCTACATGGACCTCCATATCAATGATGTATATCCAAATAATATTGTGTTAAATGACAAAATATAACGGTTTTAGAACTACATTCAAGATTCACATGGAAGAACAAGGATAATGTTAGACATCGAATGGCATGAAAAACAAATCAAACAATCAACCATTGGGTTTGAATTTTATTTAAATAAAATTCATTTTCTTGATTAAATTATGGTGGTATCCACTCCCAAGATAAATTTCATAAAATATTTATGACACATGTGATTCATCGAGAATATCATCGAGTCTTGGAATGGGGCACAAGTATATGATTGTAATTATATTTATAAGTACACTATCAATCCACATGTGATACTAACCATACTTATTCTGCACCAATAATGATGGAACAAAAGATGAGCTCATTCCTGACCGTATAAAGCCTTGATCCAACAATTCATCCACTTGCATATATATTTCCTTTTATTCTTCATGATTAAACCAATTTGCTAGTCTATTAGGAAACTATGAAACTTTTACAATATCAATCATTTTTTCAATGCCTCTAAATGGAGGTAATCCACCAAAATTATCATTTGGAAAACATCATGATATTCAAGAATTAAACAATAAGCTAACGGGTGGTGGTGACTCTTCCACTCATGGAATATCTTCACTATAATCAATAAAGAAAAATATTCATTTTTTAATGGGTTTCGTTCTCCACTGGAGCTCGATTGATATATAAGATACCATTAGACTATTATAGAACAAATAATTATTGGAGACTCAAGGATAACACCAGAGGTGAAAGTGTAACATTCTATTTCCTATAGTGAAAAGAATATATGCTCTTACTTCCAGTATATTTCACTTCACTGTCGAACTTCCATGTCCTTCCCATTATAATTAATTACCAAACTATATAATTGATCAATATTCATTGTAATTAATTATTTTCCCCATTTTTTCTCTCCTCTTTAATGTGATTCTATTAATTTACTTATTTTTCTATATGGATAATCCATTTTAGACCTAAAATAAGTATTATGTATCCCCCATAGTTACGAATTCTTAAATGTATAGACTGGTCCCATTTGAATAATAATTTGTCCTAAAATTATAATCACGCTTGAATGTATTCTCCCTAGGTTGAATCTCGTGCATATAACTTATTCCAAAAAATACCCTAACCCCTTAGCCCCAAAAAATCCTTAACCCTCATCCTAATAAACAGTAATCCCATAGCCCCAAAAAACCCAAAACAATCATCTATAAAAAAATCTTAAACCCTTTTCAATAAAAATCCCAAAACCATATCCACAAAAACCCAAAACCCTTATAAAAAACATATTTATTAATCCCAAAAAAACACATATAACTGTAGGACAAAAATCCTAAAATGCCCTCCCCCAATAATCCAAAACCCTTCTCCCTAAAAGAAATCCTAAACCCTTGTCATTAAAAAACCCAAAACCCTGAGACAAATAATATTATAAACCCTCATCCCTTAAAAATTCGTAATTGTCATCCCTAAAAAAACATAAACCATCATCCCAAAAATATGCCTAAAACTAACCCCCAATAATGAAAAACCATAATAATTAAAAAAATATGATCCAACATCCCTAAAAATTCTAAACAGTCATCCAAAAAAACATTAAGCCCCTAGCACGAAAAATTACCCCTAGACCGAAATTCCCTATATTCTCCTACCCATATTTCCTAAATATATCTTTCCGAAAAAACATTATACCATCACCCAAAATAACCCTAAACCATATTACCTAAAAACCTAAAACTTTCATCCCCAAAAACCTAAATCCTTAGCACAAAAATATCAAAACACTCATCCCCAGAACAACCATGACCCCAATCACCAAAAAAACCAAATGACTTGGCCCTAAAAACCTATATACCAGCATACCAAAAATTCCCACAATGCCCAACCCCAGAAATCCATAATCCCTTATCCCTAAATAATCATATAACCCCATATCAAAAATAACCCAAACCATCAAACCCTAAAAATCCTACACCCACTTCGCTAATTAATTCTCAACTCACATCCCTAAAAATACAGGAAACCATTTTACCAAAAAACTCATAAACCCACAGTCCCAAAAAAACGTAAACCCATAGCTCCAAAAAAACACAAACAATCATCCCCACCCAACCCTAAACCCTCATCCTCAAAAATGAATGAAACCACTTCGCCAAAAACCATAAACCCTCATCCCAAATAATTAGTTATCCACCATAACCAAAAAAACATAAACCCTTATACTAAAAAATTCTAAACCCTCCGACCCTAAAAAACACTAAAACCAGGGGAAAAATTAATTTGACCAACTTCCAAAAATACCATAAACCCTTATCCCCAAAAAACACTTATCATTCATCCTCAATGAACTCCAAACATTCATCCCCAAAAAATTCATAATCACGAAAAAAACTCTAAACCCTAATCCTCCAAAAACCCTAAACCATCATCCCCAAATAATCCATAATCCCGTAGCCCCAAAATAACCTAAACCCCTAGCCATGAAAGTCAATAATTCTTCAGCCCTTAAAACCCATTACCCCAAAATCCCAAAATAATGTAAACCGTCATCACAACATACCTTAACCCATAGTCTCATAAAATACTAAATCCTCAACTTCTATAAAAATTGAACCCTTATCCCCATAATCCCCAAAAACATAGTCCTATAAAACCCTAAACATTATTCCTAAAAAAACTATAAACCATCCTACCCAGAGAACCCTTAACTCTCACCCCCAGAAAAAACTAATCCCTTAGGTCTTGAAAACACTAATTACTCCTCCAATGAAAACCAAAAACCAAAAACCCATGAAAAAATAATACCATAACAACACAAAACTAGAAATTCTCATTACTAAAAAATCCTAAACCCTCATACCAATAAAACCCAAAAACCTCATCCCCAGAAAACAGTAAACACTCATCCCTTTAAAACCCTAAACCATCATACCTAGAAAACCATAAACCATCATACACATAAAAACCTAAAACCTCTTCACTAGAAAACCATAAACACTCATCATTAGAAAACCCTAAAACCTCATCCCTGGAATATCATAAACTGATATCCCCAGAAAACCTTAATCCCTGTTACACAGAAAACCATAAACCTTGTTCCCTAAAAAAACCTAAACTCTCAACCATAGAAAATCCTAAACCCTCAGTCCTAGAACATCCTAAATCATCATCAACAAAAATCTCTAAACACACAGTCCTAGAAAACCCCAAACCCTCGTCCCAAGAAAAACCATATCCCTCATCTCTAGAAAACAATAATCGCTCAGCACCAGAATACCGTAAACACTCATCCCTATAAAAACGTAATCACCTAGCATCAAAAAACTATAAACTTCCTACCATATAAAAAGAATAGAACATAAAAACCCATATGCCTCAAAAACTAAAACTCATCAGTCAAAAAAAACCAATAACCCTCATACCTAGAAATCCTTAAATCATTATAAACTGACAAACCTAATCCCTCATCACCAGAAAACCCTAATAAATCATCCCTAGAAGTCCATAAACCCATATCCTAAGAGAACCATATACCCTTTTCAATGAATACCCTATACCCTAATACTCTTATACTCATAAACCATCATCCCAAAAATCCCTAAATCATCATCCATAGAATACCCTAAGCCTAATACCCCAAATACCCTAATATCTAAGTCATAGAAAACCCCAAAACCACAGCCACATGAAACCGTAAATCTGAATCCCAATAAAACAAGGAAACCTAATCCATAAAATCACCTAACCCATCATCCCCAAAAAATCATGATAGCTCAACCCTTGAAAACCATAAACCCAAATCCCTGGAATACCCTAAACCTACATCCCTATAAAACCATGAGCCCTCATACCTAGAATATGTTAATGCTTTAGCACACAAACCAATTTATCCTCTTTCCTAGAAAATACTAAAACCATAGTGGGAGAAAATCATAAACCCTTATCCTCATAAAACCCTAAACTGTCGGCCCTAGAAAATGAAAATCCCCCATCCCTAGAAACCATACACCACAATCCCTAATAATACATTAACTCTCAGACCCAGAAAACCATAAACCCTCAGCCCTAAAAAATCACAAAACCACATCCCTAGAAAAACCTAACCCCTAACCCACAAAAAACACTAAACTCTCATCCATAGTATAACCTATATCTCCATCCCAAAAAAACAGTAAACACATAGTACAATAAAACTATAAACCCTTAGTCCCAAAACCCCTAAACCATTAGCCCCATGATTCCATAAACCTTGTCCCTAGAAGACCCAAATCACTTAGACCGATAAAACCATAACCCATTTTCATTATAAAACCCTTAACCCTTATCCCATGGAATCCATTAAACCATAAACTCAAGAAAACCATAAAACCACAGCCCCAGAAAACCATTAACCCTATATATAAGAACAACTTAATGCCATTCCACACAAAACCCTAAATTATCTACCCCATAAAATCCTAAACCCTTATACCTAGAAAATCCTAATCTCTCTTCCCCAAAAAAACATAAACCATCATCCCCTCAAATCCCTAAACCATTATCCTCAATTCCCCCTCAAACCACAGCCTCAAAAAACCATTAACACTCAACCCCAAACCAATAAACACTTAGTCACAAAAAACCACAATTCATTATACCCCTAAACCCTCATCCTAAAAAACCTCAACCATAAACCCCAAAAATCCTATATTGTTATCCCCAATCACCTATATGCACTCATCCCAAAAAATACCTAGACCCTTAGAACCAAAAACCTTAAACCGTCATCCCCAACCCCCCAAAATGTCCATCCCCAAAAAACCCTAAACATTCGACCCCCAAAACAAGTAATCCCCTAAAACCCAAGAAACCCTAACCATCATACCCCTTTAAAATTAGATTCTCATAACAAAAAAAAACAGTAAACCATAAACTCCAAAATAACCCTAAACCCCTATCCCCAAATTCCTTAATCCCTCATCTTTAAAACCCCAACGACCTCTTCCCAATAAAACACAATTTCCTCATCCCAAAATCCCTAAACTCTCAACCTCAATGAACCTATAAACCCTCTGACCAAACATACCTAAAAGCATTTCCCCAAAATCCTAGACACCAACATCCCCAAAATCCCTAAATACTAAATACTTTAACTTGTATCCCAACGACCACTTAAACCATCCTCCTAAAAACCCCTAAACTCTAATCCTAAAAAAACCCTAAACCCTAATCCCAAAAACCAAAAAACTCTCATCACCATAAAAACACAAACCCATATCACCAAAACCCCTGAATCCTCATATATAAAAACCCCAAACCCTCTTCCCCAAAAAGAATAAATACTAACCACCAAAAATCCATAAGACCTAATCCGAAAAAAAACAATCAGCCACGAAAGGATAAAACATCCACTAAAAAAACATAAAACCCCATCCCTAAAATCCCAAAAACCTCATCCATAGAGGACACCATAAAACATCATCCTCAAAACATCAAAACCCTCATTCATAAAAATTCCAAAACCCTCAAGTCCAAAAACCACAATCACAGAACACGAAAAAACCACCAACCCATTTCCCAAAACCCCAAAAACATTATACCTAAAAACCTTAAACCAACATCCCAAAAAACCAAACAAAATCATCCCCAAAAATCCATAAAACCTAATCCCGAAAAAAATACATAACCATCGGCCCAAAAGGACAAACCCTATGCCCCAAAAAAACAATAGAACCACAACCCCAATAACCCAAAAACCTCATCCATATAAGACCCAAAACATTTATCACCAAATATCCCTAAACCCTCATCCACAATAAAATATAATCCATCATCCCAAAAACCAAAAAAAATATTCCCCAAAAACCCCAAAACAATTTTCCCCATAAACACTTAAATCCTCTTCCCCAAAAAATAATACACCCTCTGAGCAAGAAAACCTTAAACCCTCAGCCCTAA
Source organism: Viscum album (assembly GCA_963277665.1). Lineage (NCBI taxonomy): Eukaryota > Viridiplantae > Streptophyta > Magnoliopsida > Santalales > Viscaceae > Viscum > Viscum album. The sequence goes on from OY728132.1 coordinate 934,645,839, forward strand.
AAAACATAACCCGTATCTCCAAAAATATTAAAACCCTATGCCATAAAAACACTAAAAGGTCTACCAAAAAATCAATGAACCCTAATCCCCAGATCCCATAAATACTCATCCCAAAAAATACATAATCCCTAATATCCAAAAAAACTATAAACAATCATCCCCAAAAAACCATACACCCTAAACCCTAAAAAAACACTAATCCTTCATCCCATGAAAACCTAAACTCTGTGCCGCAGAAAACTATAAACCCTCATTCAAGAAAAAACCTAAAAACGAATCACCAATAAATCATAATCCATCATCCCAATGAAACCCGATACACTCAACCCACTAAAACCCTTAAACCTCACTCTAAGAATCCCAAAATACTCATTCCAAAAAACACAAAAAAACAATCCCTGAGAAACCCTAAACCCTCGTCTCCTATGAACACTAAACCCATAACCCCAATAAAACCTAAATCATCATCCCCATGAAACACAAAACCGTTATATACAATTAACACTAAACTATAATCCCATTGAATCACTAAAACCTCATCCCCAAGAAACCATAGACACTTAGCCCCATGAAACCCTAGACACTCATCCCCATGAACACCTAAACTGTAATTCCCAAGACACTAAAAGATAATCCCCAAGAAACCAAAATCCTTCATCCCCATGAAACCATAAAACCCCTTCCCTTATAATCTTTAAACTCTCATCCCTATTAAATCCTAAAATCTCTTTATGAAGAGTCCTGAAATCATAGGACCTAACCAACCCTAATACATCCTCTCTAGGAATCTCTAAACCCTAATCCCCAAGAAACACAAACCCCACATCCTAATGAAAACCTAAACCCTCATCCCCATGAAACCCTAAATCCCTAGCTGAATGAAACCATATACCCCCATCCCAATGAAAACCTCTACCCTCTCTTCATGAAACCCAAATTCCTCAGCCCAAAGAAACCCAAAACCCAAAACCATTGGAAAATAAAAACTCTAGGCCCCAAGAAACCCTAAAACAATGTCCAAAAGAAACCCAAAACCATAATCCCTGATGAAAAAAATCATTATCCCTAAGGAGCCCTAATCCCCTTGAAACTCTAAAACATCATCCCTAAAAACCCCTAAACCCTAAAACCCAAGAAAGCATAAACCCTTGGATAAATGAATCATAAAACCGTCATCCATATAAAACCCTAAACACTCAAACCCTTGAATACCAAAACAGTCATCCACATGAAACCCTAAACCTAAATACTAAGAAACTCTAAACCATCATCCACATGAATTCCTACACCCTCAGTTCGAAGAAACCCTAATAAATTATCCACAATAATACCTAATCATTAATCACTAATAAACCTTCAACCCTCATCCCAATAAAACAATAATCTTTCATGCTATGAAACCCAAAATCCTAATCCCTACGAAATTATCAACCTTAAACCCTAAAAAAACTAAACCATCTTCCCCATGAAGCTCTAAACTCTCAACCAGAAAAAACACTGAACCTCAAGCCCCATGTAAACAAGAACCATAAAAATGATGATAACCTAAACCATCAGCACCCAGAAACCCATAACCAACAATCATATGAACCCCACAACCCCCTGGTATAATACAACCATATCCATTTATCAAATGAAACCCAGAACGCTTAGCCTAATGAAACCATGAACCCTCATCCACAATAATTACTAAATCGTCATCACTATGATGCCTTATACCCGTAGAGCCATGAAACACTCATATATTAGCCTCAATAATCCTGAAACTGTTACCCCCCAAACCCTAATACCTTAACCAAAAACTCATAAAACTCATCCTTAAATAACCCAAAACCAACATCCTTAGAAAACAATAATCTCTCATCCAAGGAAACCCTAAAGCCTCTTCCTCAAAAAAAATAGAAACCATGACACCAAGAAACCCTAAAATCTCTTCCTCAAAATAAAACAAACCTCAACCCCAAAAAAACCTAAACCATTATCCCTAAAAAATATAAACTCTCAGACCCAAATAAATACTAATCTATCAGCCCGAAAAAAATTTAATCCCTAGACCCTAAAAAAACAAAATATAAATCTTTTTGAAACCCAAAACAATCAACCCTAATAATAAATGAACCATCTAGACAATGATACCACTAAACCTCTGTGTAACAAAACCCATAACACTAATCCCCATGAAACTGTATTCACCCCACCCCCAAACCCTAATACCTCATCACCAAAAACCCTAGAACCCTCTTACCTAATCAACCATGATCTTATTTGATATGGGAACCCTTAACCCTATGTACCATGAATCCCATAACACACATCACTATCAATACCTAAACCCCCATAACCCAAAAAACCTATACCATCAGCACCGAAAATCAATAAACCCCCTTCCTATAAATCCCCAAACCCCACACCCCAAAATCCTATATGTTGAGCAAAAAAACCCTAATCCATTATCCCCACAAAATAGTAAACCCCCACCCAGAAGAAACCCTAAACCCTCATTCATAAAAACAGTAAAACCTTATCCCCAAAAACCCATAAACACAAAACGATAAATAAACCCTAAAAACCCAACCCCAAACCCCCTAATAATCATTTCAAAAATATCCTAAACCCTTACCTAAAAAACATAAACCATATGCACAAAACAAACTGTAACCATCATCCCACCAAAAAAAATAATCTCTCATCCACTAAAACATTAAATCCCCTACCCTAAAAACCCATTATCATTTATCTCCAAAAAATGATACCATATTATCATAAAAAAAGAACGATCCCTCACCCAAAAAAATCCAAAAAACCATTTTCTCTCACAAAACCATAAAACCCAAGCCCAAAAAAATAATATATTGTCCCTAAAAAATAAATAAACCTCTTAAAAACAAATAATCTCCATTAAAAAAAACATAAAACCTCATCCCCCTAAAACCCTAAAACCCTATCCCCAAAAACATGTAATCCCTCAGAACCAAAAAACCCTAAAATCTTAGCCCCTAATAATCATGAACCCCTTACACCAAAAAACCTTGAACCCTCTACACCAAAATACCCTTCACCCTCACCCCTAACAAATTTATAACCATCAACCCTAAAAACCATGATCCCTTATTAAAAAAAACAATGAACCCACTACACCAAAAAACCCTTAATCCTCATCACCCAAAAACCAATAATGCTCTGCCACAAAAAAAACCATAACCACCCCGAAACACTAAACCGTCACACTTAAAAAACCTAAACCCTCAATCCCTAAAAAACCTAATTCCATGTCCCTAAATACCTTAAACCCTTAATCCCAAATAACCCTGAAACCCTTAGATCCAAAAATGATGAATCTTCAACCGCTAATAAACTTTAATCAATACTCCAAAAAACAATTAACCCTCATCCCCAAAAAAACCATGAACCCGATTCCATAAAAAACACTGAGCCCTTAGCCATAAAAAATCATGAACATCCCAAAACACCCTAAACCTTCATCCCAAAAGAACCATGGATCGTCAAATGCAATAGTCTCTAAATCCTTAGCCCACCAAACATCAAAAAACCCTCTTCCCTGAAAAATTCAATAGCCTCATACCCAAAACACCCACTTTCCTCATCCCAAAAAAACAACAAACCATCAGCCGCAAGAACTATAAAATATTTGAAGGAATAAATTTTAAATAATCATATACAAAAAATCATAAACCCTCAACCCTAAAAAATATTAATGTAATAACCCCAAAAAACATGGCCGATCATCCACAAAAACACTAAACACTCATCCTTAGAAAACCCTTAACCATCCACAACAAAAAAAACCCTCTTCCTTCATCCATGAATAACCCATAACCCTCATACCAATAAATCCTCAACCCTTAGACCCAACAGACCCTAGTGACTCGTCTAGGAAAAACCCTAAATAGTCATCCCAAAAAAACCTAAACCCTCATCCCAAATTAAGCTAAACACATAGCCCCCCAAAACCCTAATCCCTCATCCCAAAAATCCCCTAAAACCTAATCCCCCATAACCATGAACCATAACAAATAAAACAATACAAATTCGTCCAAAAAATGCTAAACCGTCATCCCCGAAAAACAACTCATTCCTCACCCACAAAAAATCCTCAACCCTCAAATGTAAAAAACCCTAAACTCTTAGCATCAAAATACATTACACCATCGGCCACAAAAAACACTCATCCCTCAACCTCGAAAATCATTAAAACCTCATCTCTAAATAACCCTAAACCCCCACCACTACCATACCCAAAACCCTAATCCCCAAAAACCCTAAACCTATAACCCCAGAAACCCCGAAACCCGTTCCAAAAATAGGCCTAAACCTTTATCCAATGTAATTTTTATCAACATCCCTAAAAAAGCATCAACCCACTTCCCCAGTAGAGCATCATCCCAAAAAAACCCTTATCCCCCAACCCTAAAAAACCCAAAACCATCAACCCCAATAAATAATTAATTCTTCACCCTCATAAAATCATAAACCATCACCTTGAAAAATAATTAAACCTTTTCCCCAAGTATCCCACAACCCTTATCCCCAAAATACAGTCAACACTCCACGGAAAAAAATCTTTGAAACCTCATCCACAAAAAAACCCCTCAATCCATAGTTCAAAATCAACTTATATGATCTCCTTCACCTTTTCCAAAAAAAACCTCTACCCTTAGCCACAAAAAAACAGCAATGGTACGACATAAAAAAACCCAAACCATTCATCCCCAAAAACCCGTCAACACTCAACCCCAAAAAACACTAAACCCTAATAACCAAAATACCCATAACCCTTACTTCATAAAATCCCTCATACCTCGTAAAAAAATACCCTCAACCCCTACCAGAAAAAAAATCAACCCCCCAAAACCATCAACCATTAGCCCCTAAGTACCCTAAGTCCTCATCCCCAAAATACCTCAACACACACCCCTAAAAACCCATAACTATCATCCAAAATACTTTTATACATTTATACCCCAAAACCATAATCATTTATCACAAAAATAACCACAAACCTCATCCCTAAAAATCTATAAACCATCAGCCCCAAGATATCTCATCCCTCAGTCCGAAAACCCCTCAACCAACAACCCCAAATATTCCACAACCCTCATCCCTAAAATATCATTTACTCCCATCTTCTAAAAAAACCTAAACCATTTGACCAAAAAATACCAAAACCTTCATCCAATAAAAAACCAAAACCCTCAAACATAATCAAAACCTATACCCTCATCCCTAAAACTGACAATACTATAAAATCCCAAAAACCGTAAACCCTCATCACCCAAAAACCCTCAACTATTAGGCCTAACAAACCCTAAACCCTCATCCACAAAAATCTCACAACCTCATCCACAAAGAACACTAAATAGTCCTCCCCAAATAACCCATAAATCCTCATTTTAAAAAACCTTCAAAACCAGAACAATGCCCAATCTACATCACAAAAAGACCATTAGTAGTCATCCCCATGAAACCCTAAACCCTCACACCAAAATGAAAGCACCCCATTACATAAAAAACACCAAACCCTCGCTCGATGAAATTACAAATCCCACAACCCTAGAAATACATTAACCATAAACCCCAAGAAACCCAAAACCCACAGGCACAAAAACACTACAACACTCAGCACCATATTTCCCTAAGCCCTCATCTGCAAAAAACATTCAACAATTCACCCAAAAATCAAAAAAACCATGGACCCCAATAAACCTTGAACCATCAACCCCAAAAACCTCAATAAACCCTCAATAATCATCCCCAAAACATTTTCCACTTTCATCTCCAAAAACCCCTCAACCCTCAACCCCCATTAAACCTTCTACCATTATCCCCTCAAAATCCCCAACAATATTCCCCAAAAAAAACTGGAACCTCGAAACCAAAAAACATTAAACCCTCAACCCAATAAAATTATAGACTTCATCCCCAAAAAAACCTTCAATCCATAGCACCAAAAACGAAAAACTATTATCCCAAAAAATCAATAAATTCTCAGAATGAAAAATATCCTCAACCCTTAACAGCAAAAAACCCTCTATCCTCATCCACAAAAAAATCTAAACCCGGTGTCCCAAATAACACTAAACCATCAACCCAAAAATCCCATCAACACCATATACTCAAAAACCTCAATCCACAACCCCAAACAACCTTAAACCCTAACCCCCAGAAAATCTAAGACACTATACACCAGAAAAACCTAGACAGTCTACACATGATGATTTTTAAACTCCATCATCCTTGTTGAATTTAAGGCCACACACTTCAAATGTTAATAATAACCTTTACCTTTGAGTTTTCAAAACATTGATCCTTTAAGAGTATAGGTGATTAGTATTAAAGTATGTAGGTATTAAACCATTAAGTGATGATGTTGTTTTATCTTCTTAAATGAACCCATCTCAAATATAAGAAATTGAAATCATTGAAAAGGAAATATATCCAATCCACCCAAGTGATAACCTAGAATCAACTCACTCTTTAAAATTGAATTCACTTAAGTATCATAGATTTCATTTATATCCATATTAAATCAACCCAATTTGGCCACTTCATAGCCAAAAACAGTCCACAGAATGTATGTGTATGTAGGTTACACCTTAGGTCTCTGAGGGTTTGATAACCTAAGCTAAACTACAAGGATCGTTCTACCTTCATCTCATGGGTAAATTTGAGCGAGAATCAGATTTTGGCACTGTTTCCAGGGACCTAAGTAAGTTATCTTAGACACTATCATCCTTTTTTTCTTCCCACTTCTCAGTTCTCACCCCCTCACTCCTATGGAAGGAAATTTTGAACAAGTCTAAACATGGGAAACCTATCCCTACTTTGATCACCCAAACCCATGTGTGATGTACAAGAACTATCCAAATTTCTACTGGTGGGGTAATCAACAACTTAATGAACCACAATCTTTTAACTCAAATGATACACAAAATAATCCAACATATAATGAGTTTCAATCCCTACAAATCCAATCTGAACACCCTCCTGTGCAATTCCAACAACTTAACTATCCACCAAAGAATTGACCATTTGGATCAACCCCTTATCCATCCTAATCCAAATACATTAATTAAAAAATTGTGTCCACAAATGGAGGTAATGAATTTTGAGGATTCATCATTGACATTAGAACTACAAAACTTTGAAACGGTTATGGAACTCATTCCCACTCATGTTACCCCTTCCTCGTCATTGATGGGAGACTCGTTTCGCCCACAAACCTCTCATGAATTTGTTGAAGAAACAAACATTGGATTTGGGATAGATAAAGTTGATAAAGTAATTATTTAAGGGTCTTTAAATCAAGAGGAAATTGATTTTTTGGATTCAAAAGTGGAAAATTTGACATCGTGGATTGAGTGCCCATGTTATAGCTCCATTGATGATTGTTCGAAAACACCAATCATTGAAACATTGGGAGAAATCACAAACATTGATTCCATACCCATCCCATACACTAATATTTCCAATTTGGTGGTTGAATATTCTATTCAAAAGGAACCATTTTTTTTAATTTTGGAAAATGAAACTGAGTTGGATTTAAATTCTAAACCTGTGTTTGAATGTCCTATCCAAAAGGAGTTCAAAATTATTATCCTTCCCTCCCTGCTAAAGAATCTCATCATAAGGTCTAATAATTACCTTTCAATTGGAAGTCAATCTTCAATTGAAACAAAAAAATTTGGAATGATCATTGATTTCTTAGGAAAGACTACATAGAAAACTGGATCAACCATTTCTGATATTCCTTTGACATTAACAGTCTTTTTAGAACATAGGTTTGGGTATGAAAAATTTCTAAAAATAGAATGAATCTCAACATAGTATAAGTGGTGAAACATGTGGTCTTTAAAATATAGAATGTTGGTATTGGATAAGTTGGGGGTGATCAAGTCATGCTAATGACATTAAACAAAGCGCTGCATGGGAGGCAACCCCTGGTTTTCAAGTTTCCTATCATTTTTTTTGTTTTAATCAACTTTATATTTTAAATAAGATTAATTAATCATTTTGATATTTAATAAAAAAAATTTACTGTTGACATGTTCTTCTATTATGAGTATGAATGGGTATGAAAGGGGGGAACCATATTCATCAGTGCCAATGGTGTGATCCTTGAGTAATACCTTACCCAGATATTTAAAAACAACTCAATGTATCATCAGTTTATTTTATTTTATTTTAATGTGTTTGTAGGATAAAATAAAAATACAAAAAAATAAATAAAAATATATTAATAATAAAAAAAAGAGAGGCATCGGGGTTCGCGGGTCAAATCTCATCACAACCAGCGAAGCCGCGGGGATTCGAACCTGGGATTGAAGGGAGACAGGGGCGCGTGCTTCCCACTAACCTACAACTTTTTGTGATTCCTTATTCTATAATTTTTTTATATATACTTATATTTTAATTTATTTATTATATATATATATTGTTTTGTTTTGTTTTGTTTGTTTTGTTTTTCCTTTTTCTAATAGGTAACTTTACAAGTAACATGGATATCGAAGGATTCAAAGGGAGCAGCAAGAATTTCAACATCAACCACCAGGTCACTTCATTCCATGATCCCCATTTTCAATTTTCTTTTATTAACTTTCATTATCTACATCTACCCCCTTCTAAATATTCATTTTTTTAAATACTAAGGACAATGTTATTTTAAGTTGGGGGGGAGATAAAATAAAAAATGCTTTTGTGTCAAAGTAATTAAATGATTCGAAAAAAATTTGTGTAAATGGAAGGAAAAATTCCTTTAACATTGAACATGGTAATACACAATGCACACTTTGGAAATTATTATCAAATAATCTAGCATGCCCCGATTCTGATTTTAATCCTAGTATAATTTCATGAGCATATATTTTGGAAAGTGTGGCTATCCAATGTGATATTTCATTGTTTATATTTTCATCCCAATAAAAAAAATCACAATGCACGTCCTTTGGATAGTTGCGTATTAGTTTGATTTCCTGGGGTCCCCCAAATAAATATCATAGTTTTGGGGATCATTTTAGTTTTAATATGAGTATTCAATAAAAAAATTAAAAAAACTATAAATTTGTGTGTAGAGAAATGAAATGACCTAATGCGTGGATTTTGGAAAATGAGGATCATGACTCTATAGTTGTCTAGCCCAGAGTTATTAATTTTATCTCTATTTTTGGTAATTTGAATTTATTTTTGATTGAGTTAACTTGAGATGATGCCCGAGTATGTGGACTTCACTTGGTTCCCTAAGGTCTTTGAGCTAGGGAGTCATCGGCAAAGTCTCGCTACAGGGGTTGAACCTTTTGAGTGAAACATCAATTACAATGGAAAAATTGCAAAAAAAAAATACAATTTTTTTTAATATTCATCTTAATATTTAAATGTGATTCCACCTAGCGCTTCTGTCATTTCCCCCTTGAATATATATTAACCCCCATTTCTATTGTGATGAACAACACATCCTCATACTTAATTGATATTGGATGAAATATGGTAATGAATTTGAACAAAGGAATGAGTGTGGGATTGAGATATGCTTATGAAACTATCTTGTATTAAAATATTTTCATGGGTTTCATGATTATTTGGTATAAGGGATTTGGTGATCTTTGTGTATTAAAATGTTTTTGGAAAAGGGAATTCGAATTTCATATTGTTGAGATATATTTGGCTCGGGACTAGAAACACTCAAGTTGGGGGGGCATGATTATGCACTAAATGAGGCTAATATTCATTATTAATATATATAATAATGATGTTATTTACTATTCATAAACAACATTATCGTGAATTTTTCACTTTGAACATCATTTCACATTATGATTGTAATATCTTCTTAAAATACACTATTGTGTGGTACATTTTGGAACTTCATTTAAAGTACCCAATGATTCATCTGAATTTAAGGAATTTATTTATCCTTATTTTAAGTTTATATTTTTGGGAAATTGATCTACACTTCAATATTAACATGTTTCTTTCTGAGATCAATGGATAATTCATGGAAGAAGATGGGGATATTTTGTGATGAAAGAAAACAATTCTGGAGAAGACAGATTGGACACCATTTCACTGATGAGAATGTGGGGCCCAACACACAGGCCCAATGAATCCAAAATATCTTGTAATTCTAGAAGACATGTAGAGGAACAAATCACCCATCAGGATCCAAGGCCAATTCGGCTTCCATGGTAGACATTAAGGTGGCCCAGTGTGAAGATAAAATTCTGGGCTAGATTCTGCGGCCCAGGAAACAATCCTACCAATATGATCATATCTCAGAATCCACAACTTCAAATAGCCCCACATGTTACAGGAGGTTATAAGACATTCAGGGATCCCTTTTCATCTTCTATTGACCACTCTTATTCGGCCATCTAGAAGGTCTTACATGCTCGTCTGTTTGGTGGATGAAAGTCGGCTTCCACCTCATGTCAAGTGTGGAGAAGTCTATGTTCCACAAGCTTTCCTCCATCCAAGGCCTACCATAATCATGTGGGATGCTTTGTACTATTGGAGGCTCTACCCAAATCTCACAGAATGCATATTTAAGTTAGTGTTGGTGGAGGAGTTTTTCTTCTCTAAGAATTCTTTTAATCTTAAAGTTATGTTGCCAATTTGTTTTTGTAACGTTCTTCCTTCACATGTACGTCGTTTTAATTCATCCCAGTTTCTTAATAAAAGTTCTTCTAATCCTCTTATTCTGTTGTTCTCCATATCATTTTGATACTGTTTCCTCATTGTGTGAATTTATTCACACCAAACCTTGTGAAATTATTCACACAATGGTGGAGTGATCATTTTCTTTTTATTGTTTTCTTTACTTCTCCAATTCTTCTCTCATGAGCCTACATTCTGCTTCCATTGAAACCATAGCATCAATGTAGGGCTAACCCACTTATGGTTTGATCCAAGGGAGATGCAAGGGGATGTATTGGATGTTATTTATCACCCCATTAATGTCTAATCACTTATTTAATTGAGATTTTTATTTTATGGTTTTTAAACTCTATCATCCTTGTTGAATTTAAGGCCACACACTTCAAGTGCTAATACGAACCTTTACCTTGATGTGCTCAAAACATTGATCCATAAAGTGTATAGGTGATTGGTATTAAAGGGTGTAGGTATTAAACCAATAAGTGATGATGTTGTTTTATCTTCTTAAATGAACCCATCTCAAATATAACAAATTGAAATCATTGAAAAGGAAAGACATCCAATCCACCCCAAGTGATAACCTAGGATCAACTCACTCTTTTAAATTGAAGTCACTTAAGTATCTTAGAGTTAATTTAAAACCATATTAAATCAAGCCATGTTGGCCACTTTATATCCAATCACAATCCATAGAATGGATGTGTCTGTAGGATACTTCTTAGTTCTCTGAGGATTCAATAACCCAAGCAAAACTACAGGGACCGTTCTACCTTCATCTCTTGGGTAAATTTGAGCGAGAATCAATCTACATGGTTTTTTTGTATTCCAAATTGATCTTAAAGTAATCCTCCATGAGACTCTTGGATGATAATGTCACTATAATTACCCTTTAGAATACACAACTTCTTTTTATTGAAGAAAACCGCTCATTCAAATAATAATACTCTAAAAATACATTCTCACATTAGATAAAAATATCATTTAACTCTACATAATGCTGATAATCATATTTCAGAAGATGAAATCCAATAGTTTCAGCATCTATATTTGTAAATATTGTAGACTTTGGAGACAAAGTATATACCACATAGTTATCATACAACAGTTGGAGTTTTGGAAGAAATGTGGATGATTTCATCAATTCCAAATAATTTTCATTCTATAAACTTTACCTATGTTTATCATTGAACAATATCAATGCCTGATTGTCTGAATGAAGAATAAACTATTTTTATCATTGATAATGAGAGAGATGATCTATGATACTCAAAATAGAATGAAATTATTTCTCAGATGTTCTATAATTCCATATTCAATCATTCATATTATCTTTGAAATGTCATATGGGATTATTAAATTTGATGATAAAATATTCATACCAAACTCCAGTTTCATGACACTCCATTTCAAAGACATGATCAAATCTGGGTAATGCCACAACTAGTGCTTTACATAATTATTTCACAAAGATTGTAAGTTCTTCATTTGCTACCTCTGACCAATAAAATTTCATATTTGTCAGTCATTCAGTTTTGGGTGTCGTGATAGTGATGAAATTGTAAATAATAGATGATGAAATTACACCAACCCATGAAAACTCGTTAATTATTTATATATTCTGATGGTTTCCTTGAATTAATTGCATTAGAAATTTAGTTATCCACTACGAATACTTATTTGGACACAAAATATCCCAAAAAACAACTTCTGTTGAAAAGAACTCACACGTATCTATCATTCCAAATATCTTCTATACCCAGAAAATGCTAAATATGATCCACATGAAATTATACATCATTCTTATTAATCAATATATCATCCAGATAAAAAACTAAAAATTTACCAATAAATAGATTCAGAACGTCATTCATGTGTGGTATTAATGTTGTAGGAGCATTTGAAGAGCCAAATGGACTATCAAGTCACTATAAACTATCACCCTTTTGTTTTGAATCCATTATTCAATCATCCCCTTATTTCATTAGAATAAATTGGTATCCTTTTTAATGTTCATACTTTAAAAATATTTATTAATGATGTAAGTCATTTAAAATATCATCAAATCATGGAATTGTATATCTATTTTTTTGTAAATAATTTATATAGATCTTATATAGATACACATTTGATATATACTACCATTATTTGGAAACAAAAATGCTGGAATAGAACACAAGCTCCTTCTTATCCTTACAAATCCTCGATCAAACAATTCATCCACTAGCTTCTAGAATAACATTTATTCTCTAGGATTACATCGATATGTTGTTTTATTAAGAAATTATTCACCATCTAGAAGTTCAATATGTTATACAATGCCTCTAAATTGAGTTAGTCCACCATGATGGTCATTTGAAAAAGAAACATGATATTCCTTAATCAATGAAAGATATAACAGATGGTGACGAATCTTCTCCTCATGAAATGACTTCTCCATCATCAATAAAGAAAAAAAGGATATTTATGGATTGATTTCTCAAATTAAGATGTTTTTGATAGTGGGATACCATGGGGATCTCCTGGGAAAAAATACATGATGAATCTAGTATCACTTCAAATGAGAATGTGTAATATTAATTTCCCCATATTGGAAAGAATTTGTTTTCTTCCTCCCATAATATATCACATCCCTATCAAACATACAAGGCCATTCCAAAAATAAGTGACATGAATACATTGGAATAACATCATACAATACCTCATCAGCATACATCATTCTAAAGGAAAATTGAATTGGACCTGTCTGCTGACATGATGTGTTCTCAAATTCTTCTTCCATTGTATTTTTAATGACAGAGGATGATTGTGAGTTGGAAGATTCAATTTATCCTCCATTTTAGTTGATGTATCTTTCATAAAACTCTAACAATAAAAAATAAGCATGCATACACTCCAATTTATTGTGAAATGAATTTGGAACAAGTTTTATTATTGACCTTCATGATGGATGTTTTGAGAATGAAAAAATATTCATAGCAGAATCATGTTACCCAAAACGGAATCATCTACCATGTGATCTTCATTTTTTTCCAACAACATGTTTGTCCAATTTGATTACCTTATATATATCCTTGATATTAATTATATTTATAATTTTATTTTTATGGATATTTTAATAAAAATTACCATACCAAGGAAATTTAAAACCCTTTTGATTCTGACTTCAAAGGAGTGGGAATTTCATTTTGGTTATTCCATAACATTTACATTCATTATATCCTACATCTTTTTCCTTCCAAATTAATTATCACCAACAATATATTTATTAGAATAAATACCCTGGTAACATGATATACATGTTTTTTAGTTAAATTTCATGGGTCCTTTAAGGTTATATTTTTCTTTCAACATTCATTTCGAACATTTAAACATCATTAATTGAATAAAATGGTTGTAACTCCCCTATGTGAATGTTAATCATTTAATCCACCCAAAACTGTGAAATGGGATGATCCTTCTAGTAGATAACATCACATAACATAAGTAAATGATCAAACTCCCAAATATAACCTTTAATGGATTTTTCTATAGCTATCATTCCATTCATTTAAAAATAAAATTATTGAGTATAATTATTAGGCATAAGTGTTCTACTCAGGTGATTTTTCAACTTCTACCAAAAACATAATTTTAATTTCCCATAATATTCTCACAATCTCTTCAAATTTCTATACTAAAGAGATTCAAAATAAATAAAATTTATAATTTCTACCTTTATCATATTCTCAACTAAAAAATTCATAAAATCGAAGAATCGTTTGATTTCCCATAGAAAAAATTTAAAATCATCATGATTCAAACTCCCATAAAAATATGGAAATCCAATTTTGAATCCTCATTCAATAAATTCAATTTTCTTCTTCATCACATTTCCTCATCTGAATCACAAAAATCATCACCTTTTTTATCAATAAAAATGGTGAAATATTGCACATATTATGTTGATATGGACATTACGATTTCATTGAAGTGGTGGGAAATATTTTCATCATTCTATCAATATTATTGAATGTATCTCACTGATTTGAGTAATTAACAACTATAGATGTGAATTGGATATTACACATATGGATGGATGAGTAGTGGATCGACTTCTACATGAAACAAAGGAGATTTTTTATTTGATAGAGATTAATTAGATGAATGATTCAAAACATAGTCATAGGAGCCAAATAACTAATACAAAATTTATACATCACTAGAGTATCAAAATTAGTATTTTAAGTTGATAGATCAAAATGTAGTCAAATTAAAATAGTGTAATGTAAATACCACCATTAATGGTGTCTCCAAAATTAAATAATTAATCACAAGAAATAGAGATTCACCACTAATTTTTGTCAAAGGGAAGAGGATAAAGTAATAAAGTTGTACAATAAGCTTCATATTTTCTAGTATTCAAGGATTACTAATAAAATGTAGTGAATATATATTATAAAGTATAAATAAATTGATAGAAATGAACCAGATCGAATTAATTTGCACAAGGAACTCAATGGTCACATAAAATACAAAAAAACAAATTTACAAGTCTAATTAATGAACCCACTATCCAAAGTACAAATATTCCTTCTTAGGAATTATTTACTCCATGTTACCTATCATATGAAATTTTCTTCATCCACATTCCCTGCATTTCCATCAGCAGTTTTCATTTTGGCCCCCAATAATTGTTTTGTGGCCCACCATTTTGTCTCTTTCAAAATAAATTGTGCCGACCCATTTTATTAAAAGTTGGGCATAAAATTATTTTCAATACCTAAAATATTTTCCTTAGGTTAAATATTTTCCATTTCACCCTCTTCCCCAAACAACTGAAAACCCTATACCTCAAAATAACCTAAAACATGAACCCTCAAAACCCATAATCTATCAGCTCCAAAAAAATCATAAATCCTCATAACCAAAAAACCCAAATCCCTCAGAAATAAAACTATCTTTAAACCTCATCCACAAACAACCCAATATCCTCACCCCCAAAAATTCATAAAATATCATACCAAAACAACCCTATACCATCATCATAATAATAAAACAGGAATCCTATGCCCTAAAAAAATGAAACCCTTAGCCCCAAAAAACCCAAAAATGAAGAGCCCTAAAATTATATAAACCATCTACCCAAAAAATAAAAAAACCCATATCCATAAAAAACCCTGAAACCTTGGCCACTAAATAACAAAATAACCCCATCCGAAAAAAAACCAAAATCCTTATACATAAAACACTACTTAACCCTAATCCACAAAAAATCCACGACCATCATCACAAAAAAATGCTAAACCCTCTACCCCACAATATCTATGAATCATCAACCCCAAAGAACCACAAACACCAGCACCAAAAAAGATAATCCCTCAACCATAATTAACACTAATCTGTAATCCCCAAAAATCCCTTAACCCACATCTAAAATAATTCTTAAACACTAAGCCCCATGAAACCCTAAACAAACATCAAGATGAATCCCAAAACCCCGATCCAAACAAACCCGAAACCATCATCCCTAAGAAATCCTAAACCATCATCACCAAGGTACCATAAACCCTTATCTCCATGAACACATGAACGCTAGACCCCATTACTCTTAACCTACAACCCCCTGAAACCCTAAATTGTAATCATGAAGATTCCATAATTCCTTAGTTCCATAATACCCTAATCACTCTTCACTATGAATCATTAAAAACAAATCCAAAAGAAACCATATACCCACATCCCAAATAAACACTAAACACTTTCCTCTAGGAAACCAAAAATCCTTAGTCTAATGAAACCCAAAACCCTTATCCCAATGATACCTTAAAACATCATATAAATGATAACATAAACACACAACCCCAATTAACTGTAAACCCTCACCCAGAGAAACTCAAAACCATCATCCTCATGAAATAGTAAAGCCTCATCCCCAAGAAACACTAAATCATCAACCACTGGAAACCCTAATCCATCATCCCCATTAATAAATAAATACCCATCCCCAAAAAACCCTTATCCCTCATCCCAATGAAACTATAAACCTTCCACACCATGAAACAATAAACCCTCTTGCCGAAGAAACCCTAAGCCATCAACCCCAACAAACTATAAACCATTATCACCATGAAAACCGAAGCCATCATCCCCATGAAACCGTAAACCATCATCCCCATGAAACCTTAATCTCATACCCCCAAAAAACTCTTAACCCTTAGACACAAGAAACTCTGACCCCTCATCCTCATGAAACCCTAAACCATCATCCCAAAAAAACCCTAAACCTTCATCCCCAACAAACCCAAAAATCTCATCCCCATGAATTTATAAACAATCATCTCTAAAAAAACTAATCACTCAACCCTGAAAATACTCAAAACACCTAGACCTAAAAAAATGTATACCCTCTACCCAAAAATAATAATCCCTCATCCAGAAAAATCTGTAACCCATAGCAGCAAATAATTATAAACACTATGCCCCAAAAACATAAATCCATATCAACCAAAAACCTAAACTCTCTTACAAAAAAACAAAAAACCCTCAACACCAAAAATACCTAATCACCAATATCCCATAAAGGCTCATCATAAAAAATATCTAAACCCTTATACATAAACAACCATAAGCAAAAAGACCCCAAAAACCCTAAGCCCCAAAAAACCATAAACCAAAATCCCATATCCAAAATATCCTCATCACCAAAAAACACTGAACCCTCATCCCATAAAAACATAAACCACCATACCCAAAAAACCCAAAACCTTCATCTATTAAAACATTAAACCCTCATCCCCAGTAAAACCCTCAAATATCATCCCACAAAATCCATAATACCTCTGAAGCAAAAAACCCTAAACCCTTAACCCCGAAAAACCATAGACACTTTGCCCGAGAAACCCCAAAACCCATATCATTAGATATATCTAAAACCCTAAAAACATAATGTCTCAGCATAAAAACCCCCAAAACCCTTATCCCCCTAAAACCCTAAACCCTAAACAATAAAAAACCCATAACCCTTATCCCAAATAAACACTAAACCCTAAACCCTAAAACCCCCAAACCACATCCCCAAAAATTATATAACAATCAAACCCAAAACACCATAAACCCTGACCCCCAAAACACCAAAACCCTCATCTCAAAGTACACTAATACCACATCCCCCCCATATACCAACAAACCATGATCCCCAAATAACCCAAAATCCATCTCCCATATAACCCTAAAACCTAAAAACCCAAAACCCCATAAAAACAATTCTTGAAAAAAATTAATCCCTTGGCATAAAATTGATAAAACATCATCCTCAATAAACACTAAATCATCATTCCAAAAAATAACAAAACCCCCATCTCAAAAACACTCTACACCTTATCCACCATAAAACCACAACCCATAACCCCAAAAAACATAACTACTCCACCAAAAAAATCCACACACCCTCTTTCCTAAAAACATTAACACCCAGAATATAAAAATTATAAACCAATGACTCCTAATAATCAAAAAACCATTATTCCTCAAAAAACCTACACCCCTATCAATGAAATAATTAATACCTTACCCCCCAAACCCTAAACCGATAACCCCAAAAACCCTAAACCCAGATGTCAATAAAAAATCCCAAACACACAGCCCAAAAACTCCGTAATAGCCCAAAAAACCTTAAACCCTCAGACCCAAAAAATAATAAAATTCCACCCTGAAAAAACCCTTAACCAATTTCACCAAAAACCCCTAAACCCTTATCCCACTAAACTACTGAAGCCTGTTAAAAAAAAAACCGCCTAAATTCTCTACCCTCAAAAAAACCTACAACCTCAACAACAAAAATCCTAAACCCTCACACCAAGGAATACTAAACCATCATCCCTTGAAACACCTAATCCATCTTCCCTGAAAGACCATAAACAATCACAAAAAAAACCGTAAACCCTCATCCCTGAAAAAACCTAAAACCCCTAGCCTCAAAAAACCCTAAACCCTTAAACCCAAAAAAACAATTAAACCCTCATCCCCTTAAAACTATAAACTCACTCCCCAAAATATCCTAAAACCTCATCCATAATAATATCTAAACCATAACCTCCTTAAAACAATAAATCCACAGCCTCAAAAAAACCCTAAACAGTCATCCCTAGAAGACCCTAAATACTCAGACCCCCAAAACACTAAACACACTCCCCTAAAAAACCATATAACCTTGGTCCCAGAAAACCTAAACCCCATAGTATATGAAAACCACAAACCCTCGGCCCAAAAAAAACCCAAAACCATCATCCATAAAAAAAACCTAAACTCCAAGCACTCGAAAAACCGAAAACATCGTCCCTTTAAATCCGTATAACCCCATCCCCAGAAATCTAAATACTTGTATCCATAAAAACCAAAAACCATCAACCTCAAAGATCCTTAACCCCTAAGCCCAATAATAACCTAATCCCTCAACTCACAAAATCCATAAATGCCTAGACCCATAAAACACTAAACCACATTACCTATAAAATCCAAAACCCACATCACATAAAAACCATAAACCCACATCCCTAGAAAACCCTAAACCCTCATCACCAGAAAACCCTGAACTCTCATTCCTATAAATCCCTATACCCTCTACTGTAGAAAAAACAAAACCCTTAGCTCCAGAAAACATTAAATCTCTCTCCCCCAATACCTATAAACACACAACCATTAAAAACCATAAACCAACATCTCAAAAAAACTTAAACCCTCATCCCAAAAATCCCTAACCCCCATCCTGAAAAAACCCAAAAACCATGGCTCCTAAAGACCCTAACAACATATCCTTATAAGTCCCAAAACACAAAGCCCCAGAATAACATTTATCCTAAAGCCCAAAAAACCCAGAATAATCAACCCTAAAGAACCTAAACATTCAGGCCTATAAAACAATTATTCCCCATCTCCAAAAAACCATAAACCCTCATCCATTGTAATACATAAATTGTCTGCCCTAGAAAATACTAAACGCTTATGCAAAAAAACCTAACCCCTCAACCACAAAAAACCCTATACTCTAGGCACCAAAACCCCTAATACCCCCATCCTAAGAAGTCCATAATAAAATTAACCACTAAATATCATAAACCCTATATCTAAAGGACACTAAATACACATTCCATAATACCCAAAAACAAAATACCCAAAAACCCTAATCCCACAGCAGCAAAAACCCTCAACCCAAAACAATCCATAAACCCTCAATACGAAAAAACCCTATACAACTTGCACTAAAAACCCTAAACCATAATCCTTAAATAAAACCATATAACATTAGAAAAAAACCCTAAACCCTTGTCCCCAAAATACTGATCCCTTATCCCCAAAAAACCAGAAATCATTAGCCCCGAAAATCCTTAAACCCTCAGTCCAAAAATACATTAAACGCTTTTCCCCAAAAAACTCTCAACCCATAATATTGGAAAAACCTAATCCCTCGACACAAACAAATCATAAAACATAATCCCCCATAACACCAAAACCATCATCCACATAAAACCATAATCCCTACGCTCACAAAAACTAAAATAATCAACCCAAAACATGCGTAAAACCTCAGAACCAAAAAACCCTAAAACCTAAACCCAAAACACTAAAAAATCATCATCCCCAAAACCCAATGAACTATCCACCCCAAAAAAACTAAAACCTAAACAATAATAAATCTCAAATCACTCATCCCAAAAAACCATAAACACTAATCAGTAAAAAGATCTAGACACTCATCCCTAAAAACCTCTAAACCCGCAGCCCCAAAAAACATTAAACAACCTGCCCTAAAAAACTCTAAAACCTCATACCCCAAAAATAAAAAAACCCCATAAAAACCATAAACTCTCATCCTCAAAAAACATTGAACCATAATCCTAGGAAAACCCTAAACCCACATCCACCCAAAAACATATATACTCATCCCCAAATAACCCTAAAATAAAATCCCCAAAAAAACCTAAAACCACATCCTATAAAAACCCTATTCCCTCATACCCAAAAATAACCTAAACCCTCATCCCACAAAAACACAAAAACCCAGCCCAAAATAGTACATTATTATCCAGGAATTACCCTAAAACCACCTTAATAAAAACAATAAAGACTCAGAACCAAAATAAGGCGAAACCTGATCGGTTTAAACTCTAAACCCTTGATTCCATCAACCCATAAACCCTTAGCCCAAAAATCCAAAAAACCTCATCCCCTTAAAAATATAATCCCTAAAATGAAAAATAATTTAAAACACTCTTCCCAATAAAATCCTTAACCCTAAAACCCCAAATATCCAGAATCCTTATCAATCATCTTAAAAATTCCATAAACCCACTGCCATAGAAAACACTATGACCTCAACCCTGGAAAAACATAATCCCTCAACCCCACAAAACCTAAAACCTCATCCCTAGGGAACCATAAACCCTTAACCAGGGGGATCCCTAAACCCTCATCCCAAAAGAACCCAAAATACTCTGTCTCAAATAAAACGTAAACCATGCAACCAAAAACCCAATACACCCATCAATATAATACCATAAAGCCTCATCCCTAGAAAACCCTAAACCCTCATCCCTGGAAAATCCTAGTCCCATAGCCCTAGAAAACACAATACCCTCATCCCCATAAAACCCGTAAACCACATCCCCATTGAATCCTCAATCCATATCCCAATAAAATCTAATCCCTCATGCCTAAAATCCTTAAACCATCACCACTAGAAAACCCAATTCCATCAAACCTGGAAATCATTAAACCCTTATCACCACAAAACCCTAATCCCTCATCAACAGAGAAATGTAAACCCAATGCCCCATAAAACCCTTAACCCTCATCATGAGAAAAACCTAAACTCTAAGACCCAAAATACCCTAACCCCTTATCCCTAGAAAACCCAAAACCCACATCCCATGAAAACACTAAACCCTCAAACAATCAAATCATAATCCCTAAAACCTATAAAACAGTGAATCCCCAACCCTTTAAAACCATAATCTATCAGCCTAAGAGAACTCTAAATCCTTATCCATAAATAACCATCGACCCACATCCCATTAAAACCATAAATCCTAATTTTCATAATTCCCTAAACTACTAGACCTAGAAAATCGAAACCCAAAATCCCAGAAAATCCTGAACTCCCATCCAAAAAAAACCTACATCCTAAGACAATAAAATTCCTAATTCTATATCCCCTAATAATGCTAAATCATGTGCCCCAAAAAAACTAAACCATATTCCTTAGTAAACCCAAAACACTCACCCTCATAAAACCCAATATCTGTAGTCCCAAAACGCCCTATACACTCATCCATTGAAAACCTGAAACCCTCATCCTTGGAAAACCCTAAACCCTCATCCATAAATATCCCTAAAATCACATCCCTGGAGAATCAAAAAACTTCAAACCCAAATATCCCTAAACCCTCATCCCTAAAAAATCATAAACCGTCCTCCCAAATACCTCTAAGCATTCATTCCTAAAAATACCTGAACCCTTAGCCCCTAAAACACATAAAACCATGACCCGAAAAAACCTGATACAGTCATCACAAATAACTAATATTACCAGAGCACCCTAAACCCCTAAACACCCATCCCGTAAAAACAAAATGAACTTTTCGAATGAATACCCCAAACACCCAAATCTAGAAAAAATAATTCCTCACTCCCAAAATAACCCTAAACCCTCATCCCCAAAAATCCTTAAATCCTATTTCTTAGAATAAACTAATCCCATATCCCCAGAAAACCCTTATCCATAGTCACTATAAAAAAATAAATCATCATCCCTAGAAAAATAAAAACCTTATCCCCAAAAACCCTAAACCCTAAACCCTTGAAAACCATATACCATCTGCCCCATAAAACAATAAACTCAAACCGATAAAACCATAAAACCTCAGTCAATTAAATTCAAAAAAAAAAATCATCCCTAAAAAATCCAAAAGCCTCATCCATATAAAATAGTAAATACTAATACCGGAAAAACCCTAATCCCTCATCCCTAGAAAACACTACACCCTAATACCTATAAAATCCAAAACACCCACCCCCCAAAAACACTATAACCTAAGCCATTGAAAACAAAAAACCATCTCAGTAGAAAAACCAAATCCACTATCCCTAGAAAACACTAAAACTATACATATAAAATACCCATAACCCTATTCCCCAAGTAACCAAAAAACCATCACATCCAAAAATCCATAAACCCATATCCCCCCAAAACCCTAAAATACCATCCCCAAAAAATCAAAACCCTAACCCCCAATAAAACTGTAAATCATCATCCCTAAATAACAAAAAAAACCTATCACCACATAACCCAAAACGCAAAACCCCATTAAAATGCCTAAACCCACTCCTGAAGAAACCCCTAAACATTTATCACTAAAACCCCATAAACCCTCAATCCCTAAAAAATCCTAATCCTCTCCCCTATAATAATGATAAACCCTAATCCCAAAATTCCTTTGAACCCTTGCCCCAAAAAAATACCCACATCTCTATAAACCCAATACCCTCATCCCTAAAATCCATAAACCCTAAACCTGAAAAAACCCAAAACCCTCATCTCCAAAATATTGATAAACTCTCATCCTTAAAACATAATAAACCCTATTCCTAATGCCCAAAAAATGATAAATACCCAAACCCAGTAAACACAATACGATTGTAACCAAATCCCTATAGCCTCTGCACTAGAACACAACAAACCATTATCCTAAGATAACCCTAAACTCTAATCCTTAGAGATCCCTAATCCCTCAGCCTCAGAGAACTGTAAACCCTAAGATAAGAGAACTATTCAATGATATTTCCATAAACCCTAAAGACTAAGCACCATAAAACCCTAAACTCCAACCCCTTGAAAAAACCGAAATCCTAATGCCTACAATAAAGTGGACCCAAATCCCAAAAAAACACTAATCCCTAAACCCCATAAAATTCTCAACCCTCATCCTAATAAAACCATAATCCCACATCCCCCCAACACCCAATCCCCTAAACGTCAAAAAAACCTATAGAATCAACCCTAGAAAACCCTAAACCATCTCCCATAGAAAACCCTAAAACCACATCCACAGAATACCTGAAACCCCTAGCCCTATAAAATGATAAACCCTCAGCCCAAGAAAACCAGAAACACTCAGCCGCAATAAATCCTAAACCCTGAACCCAAAAAAACACAAAAACCCTAAACACTAGAAACCAAAAAACCCTCATCCCCAATAAACCATAAACCCTAATCCCCAAAAATAGTAAACCCCATTCCCTATAAATCCTTAATCCCCCAAGATAACAAAACCCTAAACCCTAATCTACAAAACCCATATCCATCAATCCTTTAAAACCTTAGACCCCAGGTTCTATAAACCACAAAACCCTCAATCCTAGAAAACATAAACCTTCAACCCTAGATATCCCTAATATTATAGACCTAGAAAAACCTAAAACCTCATCCCTAGAAAACCCTAAAAACTCACCCCTATAAAATCCTAAACACTCATTCCTAAAAAATCGTAATGCATAATACTCAAAAACCAAGAAACACTCGGCCCTAGAAAACCCTAAACCCTCACCACCAGATACCCCTAAACCCTCTCCCCTAGACAATCCTAATCCCTCCCCCCATGAAATCCCTAACCCCATAGCCCTAGAAAACCATAAAACCATATCCCCATAAAACCATAAACACTCATACCCAAATTTCCGAAAATCAATAGCCCTAAGAAACCCAAAACCATCATCCCAAAAAATCTATACACCTTCATTACCAAAACATTCATAATCCCTTAGCCATAAAAACCCTCAAACCGCACCCTAAAAACTCGTATACTTTGTGATCGAAAAATCATAAACCATCATCCCCAAAAACCCTTATACCCACATCCCCTGAAAACCCTAAATGTTCATCCAAAAAAAAAATAAACAATGATCCCTAGAAAATGCTAAACCCTCGGCCACATAATATTCTAGACCCTCTTCCCCAAAAAACCCAAAACCCGGTGCCCAAAAAAATCCTAAACATGTGTCCCTAGAAAACCCTAAACCTTCATCCCTAAAAATACCTACACCATGATACCCAGAAAATCATAAACCCTTAGCCCTTGAAAATCCTAAACACTCATTACAATAAAACCCTAAACTTGTATCCCCAAACAACCTTGAACTGTGTCTAAGAGAAACATAAATCCTCATTCATGAAAAACCCATAACGATCATCCCCAAAAAAACCAAATCCATCAGCTCTAGAAAAATCTAATCCCACATCACAAAAAATCATAAAACCTCATCCCCTAAAATTTGTAAACACTAATGACTATAAAACCATAAAAATATCACCCATGAAAACCCTAAACCCTCATCCTTATAAAATTCTAAGCCCTCACCCTTAAATACCCTAATCATTTGTCCCTAAAAAAACCTAAAATCCCATTCCAAAAAATACCATAATCCATCTTCCCCGAAAAACCCATAAACACTCATCCCCCTAAACCCCTAAACCCACAACCCCAAAAAACCCCAATCGTTATGACCCAAAATATAAATAACACTCAACCCCAAAAAACCCAAAAATTACATCTGCAAAAACCCGTAAACCATCAGACCAAAAAATACCTAAATGTCTATGCCAAAAACCCCTAAACCATCATGACCAAAAACAGCTTGAACCCTCTACAGACACAAAATCCTAAACCCTCTACACAAAGAAACCCGAACTCTCATCCACAAATAACCTATAAGAGCATTCCCCAGAAATAATAAACACTCACCAGCAAGAAACCCTAAACCATAAGCCTTACAATACCATAAACCCTCATGCCAAAAAACCATAGAACCTCATTCCCAAAAAACCGTAATCCCTCATCCAAGAAAAAATTCTAATCCTGAATCCCCAAAAATCCCCACCCCTTCATCCCAAAGAAATTATAAACCCTCGCCCCTAGAAAAATATAATTCCTCGTCCCAATGAAACCCTAAAACTTTCGTCCCATGAAATCCTAAAACTTTAAATACCATGAAACTGTAAACCCTCAACCTAAAGAAGCATTAAACACTCATCCTGATTAAATGTAAAACCCCATGCTTCCACGATACACTTCTCTTTGAATGATACAATAGCTTGTGTTGTACTCATCCTCGAGTTCTATCACACCACATCCAATCAAACTGGCCGTTTAAAAACTATTTATGAATAGTAATACACACTTTTTGAAATTTTTTAATTTATTTGTTCAAAATATACTTCATTTTTGGATTTGGAATATAAAAATTAACTTAGGATGAATTTTTTTTATTTATCTGAAAACATTAAATTTTTGAATAATAGTAAAAAAATTATGTTATTGTTTAAAAACAACTTATTATTTAAATAATAATATTTACTTTAAATTTATTTTACAGTAAAAATAGATACATAATACCAATATTAGTCCAATTTATTTCATTTTATTCATTTTATAATAATATTATATATAGAAATTTTTATTGAACTTTTTATCGTCTTTTACACACATTCTAGGAACATTAGAAAATTTCCCAAAAATGTAATTTTACTACTTCTGTGAATTGAATTTAAAAAACCCAAGAGACACGGTTGACATCAGTGATAAAAATTTGGTTCAATAGGATGAAAATACTTTTTTAATAATTACTTTTAAATTTTATTTACCATGGTTATAAATAAATAGGGAAATTAAAAGTAAAAATTATATTATAATTACCCTAACACATGTCTTAATTATATTGGATAAGTATATTTCTACCAAAATAAACCGTAGGAATAAAATATGATCCTTTATGATCCACATGGATTATATTTGGATATTTATTATTATTTTATTTAAAGAACAGTTAAAAGTTTTAAATTCAAATTTTAATATCTCAAATTTTTAATATATGGTTACAAATAAATTAATTTCTATAATAAATATTATTTATAATGATAAAAAGATTTATTCATCATGGTATTTAATTTACATTTTTTATACATTAAATAATTAAATTTATTTATGACACAATGATGATGCAATAATTACGTTATTAATAAAAGATTAAAATAATTGATATTATAAATATAAACAAAATGTAAATTGAGACATTTTCTGCTATCCACAAATTTTCTGGATTAATATGACATGTTAGGGTTTAGTTAATGTTTTTGGTCGAAGTAATAATGCTTTGTTGACATTCATAAAAACCAAATACTAAATAGTGTCAAAATAGATATAAATGAGTTTTTAAATAAAATACTATATTATTGAATGATATAATATTCCTAAAAATCTAAGGTTCGGCCAAAGGACCTATATAATGATATATAAATCATTAATGAACCACTGGGGGTTCTATTAAAATTTTATAGTTTGTTTGTTAACCATTTATTGTAATAATACCAGAAGACATGGTAAAAGTTAACCTATTTAACTAAGAGTTAAATCGAAAAGATAATGTTAATATGGTGACCTAAACTTGTGTAAAACCTTTTTGTTGAAATTATTTAGACCCATACCCACCTTATCCTCGAAATAATATCATTATGATAAATTATAAACCCTAAATAATTTTATAATAAAATAATATTTCATGATTTTCCTAAGGTGACCCTTACCTCTCTTATAAATGGGTACTTCCCATACTCTTAATTTCACACCACCAAAGCCATTTGGCTCACCTAGACCCAACCCAAATATCCTCCCAAATACATTGAAATAAACCTATAAGTATTAATTTGATCATAAAGACAAATTAAGGTTCCCTTTTGATCAAATCCAATGAAAACACCAGAAGAAGAGGTAATAATTTCATCAACTCTTTCAAAATTATTTTCTTCTTACACTTCCTCTTTATTTGTTGTTTCCATAAAAAAAATAACTCCAGTACCTTCTACATACTGTGATTTTATTATAAATATGGTAAATCATATTCATTATTTTATCCATCCTATGAATGAAAAAGTCTCCATACATGCGTACATATGGCTTACCGTCTCTATATCGTGGTGTAGTCTTCAATTCAACACTTCATTATATGGATAGGTATAATAACGAGTATAATTGATGTAAATAAAAAATATAACATGTTAATTATTCCTTATATATGATATACCATAAAATTAAATACTATTTTACCATCAATAGAATGATATTGTTGCTCATGCTTATGTACAGATTACATCTCCACGAACTGGATGAGATTCATTCCCCATCATAACAATTAAAGAATAATTTTAGTTTTATTATTAAAAACAATGTTTAAGAACTTAATTTCATTCTATATATGAATAAAATACATCTTATCCATAACAAATATGATATATGTAACAAAACATATAAATGAAAACGAATCATTTTACACCCGAAACAATGATACTCCTGAAATATTATTAACAAAGCAATATTAGAAGATCATATATGATCATATTAATGAATATAGATTCTTTTATAATAAAAATTATTTAGCCATTGTAATGTAATTTGATGTACCATCACCTAATGAAGAAAACATGTTAAGGGTTAATTTTACAATCACTTTATTTTCCAAGACTGTTTATACGTAAGTATCTACTATGACTTCTTTATCATCCACATCAGTGTTTCTAATAAATGTTTTTCAAAACATTTTTACTATTTCATAGACTATGGGTTAATTTCATTTATACCCTTGTTTTATTTTCCATAAATTGTGTTTAAAAGAATCATTGGGTCATTTTCTGAATAAGGTACTTTATGACCTTTTTCCAAAAGTATGGTAAGAATGTTTTTTCAACTTATATGGCGGGTGTGGCTATTTTCTGCTATTATAACACATTGACGGCATACCTTATAAACTTATAAAAATATTCTCAAAATAAATGATTTATTTTATAATTATTTGAAATTCTTTTTTTTCAAATAGAATGAAATATTTCTCTCAGATAGTTTTGATATAATCTATGTCAACATACATTAATGAATTTTACACTTGTTTGATGTTGATTTATAATGATACAATATTCCATATTGTATTGAAGGTTTTTTGAAATTATTGACTATGTATGTGTTATTTTTATACCATTTAGGGTTTATGGTTAAAGTAATAACATTTAGTATGTTAGTTTTAATATAAATGTTTACGTAATGCTTCAAGCTTTTCATATGATGAATGCATTGGACTTCGTAAGTGATGGGTGGATCCCGCTATAGCTCCTTATTGCATCTGTAGGTATCATGAGAAAAACTAGTTTCTTGGCTCAAGGACTTAACAAAATCATATTTTTCGTATTTTCCCGAGGCCTTGATTAAGTGGTTATGATGTCCAAAATTATCCATTCCATCATTATGAAATTAGATATTGATATTAAATGTGACTATTCGACTAGTATAATATCCATTTGAATAAGTAAATGAAATTATTTTGATTTATATATTCAATATTATTCTGAATTTTATGTTTAAATAGTGTTTTTTAGTCTTATACACTGCCTTAAATGTTTATTCTTATTTTTGAAAGTTTCCTCTATATTGTTATCCTTACTGAGCATCTGATGTCACCCCTTTCTTATGTTTTACTTTTACCCAGACGTGAAGAAGTATATTATGATTGACCTATAGTGATAGAATAAGAGATATGAGTGTGTTTAAAGGGGAAGCAGTGTTTTTGTTTTTATTTCATGATGTAATGTTAAACATATGTATGTATCTAGTACATCTAAGGCTACTTAACCAATCTGTCTTTCAAGACTTGATCTTTTGTGATCATTCCAATGTTTTGTAATAATGCACCAACATTGGGTAAATGGGGTCGGGGAATTATAGTTGGTATCAGGGAATGTTTAGTATGAACCTTGGAAACTTGATTTAGAAGAAACTTTGATTAGAGAACATTAGCCTAAGATAAAATTTAAGGATGAGTATAGAAGAACATCAATGAATTTTGGTAATGTTGAGATTTTTTGAGTCTTCCAAGCAATAAATCCATGTCTGGATACGACTAGGCAGAGGCAGCTCGGGCATAGATGTACCTTGGATGGAAAACACCGACAAGGATTTTCGGTCTTGACCCAAGGTATCTGGGTACATGACAATAGGCCTTTCTGCATTCTTACATACAAAACTACCATGGGATATGCATATGATAATTCACATATTATTTAAAATATATTATGAAGGATTTACAAGAATATACTTTCTCAGAGAAAGATTTTTATGATTATAGATTTTATCCATAAATATTTCAGATTATGTCAAGTGTTTTTAAAGTTTGGCAATATGTATTGTGATTCATAAACTAATATAATGTATTCAACGGTTTAGAAATGGAGTCTAGTGAAAGGAATGAAAACTTTATCAACAAATGTAATCCATGTAATGACTTCCCTTGTACTAAAGATAATTATAGTGGTGCTGGTGATGCAATGGGTGATGATCTGCTTATCACCATACTGGGACAACACACTCAAGTTATGAATAATAACCTTACCCTTATAGAGAACCCTGATCCACAATGTGGAAGATCAATGTAAGACCAAATCATGAATAATCAACCACTATCATTAAATGGGACTACAAACCCATTTTTATCTAATCAATGGATAAGTTCCTTAGGGAAAATATTTCATTCTATGGGGATTAGCGAAAGGGAAACAATTTTCATGGCTATTTATCACCTCCTATGAGATGCAGATCAATGGTTGTTATTAATTCAAAACACAAAAGAGGATGGAGAAGTTTCAAATATGGAATGGAGGGAGTTTAAAGATCTTTTCCTAGAAAAATACGTTACTTGTGAATATCGCCCGGATATGTTAATGCAATTTCTATGTTTGAAGCCAAAGGAGAATGAGAATGTTATAAAGAATGAGGCTAACTTTACAAGGATACCAAGGAATGTTTTAAATTATATACGTAACTCATGAATTAATATTGATCAATTGTTTTATAGGTTAAAACCATTTCTCCATCAAGAATTAGTCTCAGAATCATTCTCATCATACGAAGATATAATCTCATATGCTATCAAGAAAGAAAAGGAAATCACTATACCTTATGAATTTAATTAAATGTAAGAGAAGAAAATATGTACTGAACACTCTAGAAATGAAAATAATGGGAAGAATGTAAAAGTTAAATTTCCATCCTGTAGTAAATGTGGGAAGAAACACCCTGGTACTTGCCAGAAGAGATTGGGAGTCTATTACAAGTGTGGTGAAAAAAGCTACCAAGCTTGAGATTGCAAGGGAAAGAAAGTGGTTATCATGTTTAATGCTACAATTGTTGAGAAGTGAGGCATTATGAAACTGAATGGTCTATGCTCCCAGGAAACATACCTCATAAATAGACAAGGGAGAAAGGCCAAGATTATACAATCACTGCTATTGAGGTTGAAGATACGAAGGATGTGGTGGAAGGTAATTTAATGGTTTCATCAAATTTATCCAATGCATTATTTGATTCTAGATCATCTCATTGTTTCATATCTTCCCAATTTTTCAAGAAAATTATATATTTATAGTTTGATTTAACAAGGTAGTTGTCAGTCAAAACACCTAAGTGAAGTATCATTGCAACATTTTTCTGGGAATTAGTTTCCATTACGACATATAAAAGTTCATTATCTATTGATATTATCATCATTCCCATGATTGATTTTGATATAATCATTAGTATGGATTTTCATTCAGAGCATGATGAAAATATTTATTCTATGAAAAAGGAAGTTACAATTTTTGATAATGATAACGAGTGCCTTATCTTTAGAGTAGAAAAGTCACCATCAGATTTTAATCTAGATCCACCCCCAATAGCTCTACTAAATTAATTTATTGGGGTGCAAGAGAGTGAAATAACTACGGGTGAGTAATGGAATGTTCAAATATAGGATGTACCAATTTTTCAATACTATGATGATGTGTTTCCAGAGGATTTACTCGGACATCCTAAATTACGGGAAATTGAGTTTTCCATTAATTTAATTCCTGCTTCAAGGCTCATATCGAATACCCCTTATAGAATAGCCACAGTGGAATAAGTGTAACTAAAGAAACAACTATAGGAATTGAGTAATAGAGGATTTATTCTCCCGAGTGTTTCTCCATGGGATCCCCTGTTCTTTTTTTAATGAATAATGATGGATCTATGAGGTTGTGCATTGACTATAGGGAGTTAAATTCTATAAAAATAATGAAAAAGTATCCCATACCTTTCATTGATGATTTATTAGATCAAATTCTTGGAGATAAACATTTTTTCAAAGAATGAACTTCGATCTGGATAACATCAGTTGTGTGTGAATAAGGAAAACCTTCCAAAGAAATCATTTTGAACTAGGTATAAGCATTATGAGTTTATAGTAATTCTTTTTGGGCTAACTAATGCACCCTCTGTTTTCATAGATCTAATGAACAGAGTTTTCATGGAATATATTGATGACATTTTAGTGGTATTTATTAATAATAACTTGGTATACTTCAGAGGATAAAAATATCACTTGTGCACTATTCTAAAGACTCTTAGATGAAATGAATTATATGGGATATTTAGAATGTGTGAATTCTGGAATTAGGATATTTCTTTTCCTTTCCATATTGTCTCAAAGGATGGAATCTCTATTTCTCCCTCTATGAAAAAATAAATCGATGAATGGCCAACACCAATGAGTATAACTAAGGTACACCATTATATTGGTTTAGTATGTTATTATCGGCCTTCTGTCTAGAATTTTGTCTAATTGGCTAACCCATTAAACAAGCTCACTCGTAAAGGGTCAAATTTGTTTTCAAAAAGGGAGTGAAGTATTTTTTCAAGAATTTGGGAGAAGATTATTCAATCCTCCTATCTTGAATATACCATTGTGGAATAATTTATTTGTTATTTAGAGTGATTCATCAAAGAATGGACTTGGTTTTTTCGTTTTGCAAAATGATAGAGTTATTTCATATGCATCATGGAAGCTAAATATTTGAGAACAAAACAATACTAATCATGATCTTGAGTTAGTATGTGTAATATTTACTTTGAGGATATGGAGACACTATCTCTAGGGTGAAAATGTGAGATATATATCGATCACAAGAGTTTGAGGTATATTTTCTCACAGAAATATCGCAACATGAGTCAATGGTGATGGATTGAACTACTCAAGGATTATTATGGCACTATACACTACCACTTGGGAAGTAAAGTAATGTGTCTAATGCTTTGAGAAAAAAGTATCATGGTGTTCTGAACAAGATGAGATTTAAAGGGATCCTATTTTCATGGATTTAGTAAATATGGATTTGGGAATAATCATGGAAGGTGAATCATTTATAATTTTTGAAATGGATTCCAAACCATCATTACTAGAAATTATACAAATTTCTCAGACTAATTATGTGGAGTTTCAAAAGAAAATAATGATTTTAATGATGGGAGATAGATTAACTTTGTATATGAAGGTGAAATTTTGACATTTTGGAAAAGGCTTTGTGTTCCAAATATACTAGATCTAAGAAATGAATTTTTGGATTATGCTCATAGCTCCAATTTCTCTATACACCCTGGTATCACTAAAATGTATAGATATTTGAAGCAATATTTTTGGAGGGGAAACATAATGAGAGATATTTCTAATTATGTGTCATGATGTATGGTTTTTCAATAGGTGAAAGCTGGAAGAAAACATCCAGAAGGAGTCATTCAACCTCTTCCCATACCGGAGTGGAAGTGGGATGATATTATGATGGACTTTGTCTGGGGGATACCAAAGACTCATAGATGGAATGATGTAATATGTGTCATTTTTTGATCGTCTTACCAAGTCATCACATTTTTTTCTATAAGAGAAGATTTAACACTTGAACACTTAGCAAGACTAAATATTAATGAAGTCGTAATACTTCATGGTGTACCTCTATCGATTGTTTCTGATCGTGATCCCCATCTCACATCAAGATCCTGGAAAAGTATTCCGAAATCCCTAGATATGGAACTTCATTTGAGGACTTCCTACAACCATCAAACTAACGTACAATTAGAATGGACTAATTAAACCATAGAAAACATAATGTGTTCTTTCTAACTTCACATTCAAGGTATGCGGGATTATCATTTACCTCTGGTAGAATTTTCTTATAACAATAGGTTCCATTCAAGTATTCATATAGAATATATGAAGCATTATATGGAAAGGGATGTCACACGCTAACATGATGGGATGATGTTGGTGAAAGAAAACTCATAGGCCCAGAACTTATTGAGTAAACAATTGAAAAGGTGACTATTATCCAAACCCACATTGAAGAAGCTCAAAGTAGCCAAAAGAGCTCTGCTGATAAAAAAATGAAGCGTTTGGAATTTCAGGTAGGAGATTGTGTTTTCATGTTGGTATCTCCATTGAAGGGTGTTATGTGATTAGGTTAGAAGGGTAAATTGAGTCCTAGGAACATTGGACCTTTCAAAATTATAGAACAGATAGGAGTAATAGCTTACCATTTGGCAATGCTGCCATGTCTCTCCAATGTTCATGATGTGTTCCACGTATCACTATTGAGAAAATACTTGTCTGACCCAATGCACATACTCACCTGTGATGAAATATAACTTGAACCAGATCTATCTTATTACGAAGAGCCTATCATAATTATTTGTACCAGAGAACAAGTGTTGAAAAAACGGATGAATCATCTGGTAAAAGTACTTTTGAGAAACCATAAAATAGAAGAGGCAATGTGCGAACCCTAGGAACTTATGATGAAGAACCACCCAAATCTTTTTATGCAGTAATATTTTAGAAATTTCAAGGAAGAAATTATTTGAAGGAGGAGATAATGTGACACCCCAATATTCCATGATACGCATCATATTGAACGATGAAATAGCTTGTGTTTTATGCAACTTTGAGTTCTAGCACACCAAAACCAATCAGACAAGCCCTTTAAAAACTAGTTAATAATTTTAAGAGCTACTTTTTGAAATTTTATAAATTTTATTTTTCAAAATGGAATTCATTTTTTTGTTAGGAATATAAAAATTAGCTAGGCTGAATTGATTGTATTTTTCTGAAATCATTCAATTTTTGATGAATAGTGAAAAACACTATGTTATTGCTTAAAACCGACATCTTATTTTAATAATTATTTTTAATTTAAATTCATTTTAAAGTCAAAATAGATACATAATACCTTTATTATCCAAATTTAATGCAATTGAGTCACTTGATAGTAAGATTTGATATATAAAAATTTATTGAACTTTTTGTCAAATTTCACCCACATTTTAGACACAATTGAAAATTTGGATAAAACATAATTTTAACACTTATCTGAATTGAATTTCAAAAATCCGAGAGACGCGAATGACATCAGTATGAAAAATATGGTTTAATGTGATGAAAATATTTTTTGGTGAATAGAAACGTTTGAATTTTATTTACGACGGTTAAAAGTAAATAGGGTAATTTAAGGTAAAAATGATATTATAATTACCCTAACACATTTCTTAATTATATTGGATAAGTATATTTGGACCAAATTCAAAATAAAGAATAAAATATGATCCTTTTTTGATCCAATTGGATTATATTAGGTCATTTATTATTATTTTATTTAAAGAAGAGTTAAAAGTGTAAAATTTAAATGTTAATAACTAATCCATTTTTAATATAGGTTTATACATAAGATAAATTCAATAATAAATATTAATTAGAAATCCAAAAAGATTTTATACATCAGGGTATTTTATTTATAATTTTTAGACATTAAATAAATAAATTTATTTATGACACAATGATGATGCAATAATTACCTTATTAATAGATGATTAAAATAATTGATATTATAAATATATAAAAAAATTTAAATTGAGATATTTTATTCCATACACGAATTATCTAGGTTAAAATGTTTTGTTAGGGTTTATCTAATATATATTTTTCGAAGTAATCAATATTTGATGACTTTCACAAAAACCAAATACTAAATAGTGTCAAAATTGACATAAATGAGTTTTTAAAACAAAACTCTATTACTAAATGATATAATATTCCTAAAAATATATGTTTGTTCCAAAAAACATATATAATGATAGATATATCATTATTGAACCACTTTGGGTTATCATGGATAATTATAATATGTTTATTAATAATTTATTATAATAATACATGAAGACATGGTAAAAGTAAAACTATTTAACTATGAGTTAAATCTAAACGATAAGGTTAACATTGGGTGATACACATGTCTAAAACCTTTTATATGAGAATATTTCTACCCATCTCCACCTTATCATAGAAATAAATCCATTTCGATCCATTATAAACTAAAAATAATTTTATAATAAAATAATATTTCATGCTTTTCCTAAAGTGACCCTTACCTCTTTTATAAAAAGGTACATCCCTTTCATTTAATTTCAAACCTCAAAAGCCATTTGTCGCTACAAAGTCCTACTCAAATAGCCTCCCAACTTACCTAAATGCATTCTAGAGACATTACATTGATCATAAATCCAACCTATGGATCCCTTTTGATCAAATCAAAAGGAAGAACCCGAAAAAGATGTAATCATTTCATCACCTCTTTCAAAGTTCTTTTTCTTATTCCACTACTTATTTCTTTGTT
Organism: Viscum album; assembly: GCA_963277665.1. NCBI lineage: Eukaryota > Viridiplantae > Streptophyta > Magnoliopsida > Santalales > Viscaceae > Viscum > Viscum album. Next base: position 934,682,089 of record OY728132.1, read on the forward strand.
GTTTCAATTCCAAAATAATAACCCTATTAAATTTCACATTTTATGATGCTATTATAAATATTTTATAACCAAAATCATTATTATATCCATCCTATGAATGAAAAAGTCACCATACATGTGTACGTAAGGCTTATAGTCTGGACGTCATGGTGTAGTTTTCAATTCATCAATTCATTATTTTTTTGGGAATAATAATGAGTATAATTGATTTAAATAAAAAAATTTCATGTTACTGATTCTTTATATATGATATAACATCTAATTACATATGATTTGATCATCAATAGAATGATATTGGCACCCGTGCGTATGTATGGATTACCATCTCCACGAATGTGATTAGATTCATTCCCCATCGTAACCATTCAAGAAAGATTTTTATTTTATTATTAAAAATAATTTTTAATAACATAATATCTTTTTGGATATTAACCAAATAAATCCATTCCATAACAAAAATTACTTACGTAACAAAAAATATAAAGGAAAACGAATCAGTTAACACCCTAAACAATGATACTACTGAAATGTTATTAATAATACAATATTAGAAGATCGTATATGATATCATATTTATGTTTGTGGATTCATTTATAATAACAATTATTTATCCGTTATACAAGAGGTTAACTTACCCTTGACTAAGGAATAAGACATGGTAAGGGATAAGGTTCAAATATTTTTATTCTTTGAGGTTATTAATACATAATTATCTAATGGGACTTCATTATCATCCACATATGTGTTTCATAATAAAGTATTTCAAAACAATTCTACTATTTCCTTGACTATGGGTTAAAGACATTATACCCTTGATTGACTTTTTATAAAAAAATTGAAAGGAATATTTTCATTGTTTTCTGAAAAAGTTACTTTATGATATTTTTGACAAAATTGAGGTAAGAATGATGCTATTTTTCGCCATTATAACACTATTTAAGCTTCCCTTATAAACTTATTAGAATATTTTCAAAATAAATTTTCTCTATTATTCTAATGTCCCAAAGTTTCATTAATGGAAATCCATCTTGATCTAGTTAAATGTCTCTTTATGTAAAATTTTTATATAAGATGTAAACTTCTTTGGTTTTATATTAAGAATTTTGACCATTGATATTATATCCATTGAACAGTTATCACGTGATTATTATAAATATAGGGATTTAACAAACCCAATTTACTAAGACAGAGGATGTGATGGCCTCATATAGTAGAATTGCTCCGTACGAAGCACATTTATCAGACCTCGAAAAAGAGGTGGCATCCTTCGGCATCGCTCTTCACCAATCCCAAGCTGAGCTTCATCATGTCATGCTTGAATGGGACCATCTATAGGAAAAGTGGAAGTTTTTAGAGATTACCACTCGAGCGATGTTAGTCGAGCCACCCCAAGAGTCTTTCACCATCACACACCTTACCCTTAGGTCTTATGCGGCTGTTTTAAGGGGTTATGTAACAAGTTTCTAGTACTATGTACATATACATTATTTTTTGTATATAATTAGGAGTATGCTTTCTTGTCATTATTGATACATTGTAAATAGTTTTTAAAGTGCAAATATTTTTTAGTTATTATTTAATAAGGAATTATATTTTAATAAATTAAAGGTATTTTTGAATTAAATAATATTTTAAAAAAATATTATTATTATTAAATTATGTTTTATTAAATATATATGATCATATGAATGCAATTGTAATTTTTATGAAGGTTTGAAAGCCATTTTTGTCAAAATCACGCGAATTTTTTATAAATGTCGGTTTTTATTTTAAAAGTGAAAATTAACATATTTAGATAATTATATAGATAAAATAAATGGTATTTCTGGAATTAGGACGTCGAAATTATACAATGGTGAATTTTTCATAATTTTCCGAGGCAGTCAAATTTTTGGTTAAAAATTAAATACCGTTTAAATATATAATGTGTTTGATGACATCATAATGACCAAATAGTGATGTAATAAAATACTATAAGCTTTATGTTCGGAAAATATATGTTGTACCATTAAAATAATGTGATTTTGGGTTTGTTTGAATTATTTTACAAAGCATTAATAGACCCCTCAAAACTTATTAAACATCTTGTCTTTTAAAATAGTTTTCCATGCGAGTGTGACTAACCTCCACATAAGAAACCTAATTATGTAAGGGGTCCCAAACCTGAATAATAAAAAATTCTCTAACCTTTCATATATAATCCTACCCAAGATACCACTTCCCCCTCACTCAAAGCCTTTAGATTTCATCCAACCTCTGCCCTACTCTCTCTACAATCCTCCCATGGTGTCCCATGCTCCCAAGAAGCCTCCCTCAAGCCTCTCTCTACCCTTTGGAAACACACTTCCAAGTAAGAGTTTTTATTCCTTTCACTTTTATGTCCAATTTTCTTAATATTGTCATGCCCATTTTATTTCAATTATAAATGTTGGAATATGGTTTCTCACCTCCCCCATACAGCCCTCTTATTGTTTTAATGATGGGAGACCTTTTTCTCTCTCATTAAATGCCTCCCATATAAACCCGTTACTATGTCGAAATTCCGAAAGGAACTTCTCTCTCCTCATATATATTCAAGCAATACTTTTGTATCATGAATCTAAATTCCAGTACAATTGTTGGGAAATGTATTTATATGACCCCCCTTACTATCCATTTCATGTAGATATGATGATACACCCCTTTCTCCCTGATCAATCATTTTTATGAAATTTTATATCATGCTGTTACACTGCCGAAATTGCACTAATTTTCTAAGCCAATGCCATTGTGTAGTGAATACCATGCCCATTTCTCCATCAAGGGTATTCAACTTGATGCACATTTAATCATTGATTATAATGTTTCATGTATGAATTCCAAATTACATTATCTTGGAAAAAATGATTATGTTTTATGAATCCATGTTTTATGATCCATGTGGAACACTTATGAATGAAATGTTTAAAAAGGGTGCACCCTTATAGCGCTCCAATTTGTTGGCTAAGGTATAGTATCATGATACATCATGTGAAATGGGTGTTGAATCATTATAATTCAAGTGCAACGAGGGTTTACTCGTGCTTCTTGTGCAATGAGTATTTACTCATGCTCCATGTGCAATGAGCCTTGGCTCATGCTAATTCCATGATAAGTGTTGATTCCATATTTCCTTGTTATGATTATCATGTTTTATCATGCCTTTATGTTCATGTTTCTCTTGTGCTATATTTATATGCCTATTGTCTAACATGTAATGTACTCCTCATGAATTCCATGATTACTCCCTTACTGGGCTTTATAGCTCACCCTTTTCTTATGCATGTCCTCAGGTAATCCCATGAAATTCTATGTACGAGGGAATGTAGTGGTCATGTAAATGATGTTTTCAATAAATATGTTGTATTTCATGTTTTATTTTTTATGTAATGATACTAATCCCCAAAGACACTGGACCTCTCGATCGTCGTTGTTGTATCATGTGATGTTTTATGTAATAAATCATGTTTAATTTTGTAATAAAAGTAGGGTTGTCATAGTTGGTATCAGAGGATAGGTTTAGTTATTTTTGGGATTAGGATTTGAAAACCCTATTAAAGCCTTAGATACAGGAATATGTACAATAAAAACGTCCCTATGTTTTGGTGATTACTGTGTATGTGGGTTATCAAGCAAATACATCCTTGTCTGGATACATGCAGGTTGAGGCGGCTCTGGCAAAGATGTATCCTAGGGGTAAAACCTAAAAACACCACATTGAGCATGACTCGAATGGGAACTGGTGCATGAAAACAGGGCTTGCTGCACTCTTGGATACGACACACTTGGGGGATATGCTTTGATAAATTAACAAGCTTAGTATTAACCCTTATGAAGGGAATTAAAAAATTCCCCTAAGAATATATGTTAGAAAGTAGATCATGAAAATCCTATACTCAAGCCTATAGATTCATAAGTTAAGGAAATAAAATTTAATTTATAAATCATCATCTTTTGTCTTTGGATTACCCTTTATGTGTTACCCCTAAATTTCCTTTTATTCCAGCCAATGGCCGGTAATAGTAGGACTCGGGCTAACAACCAATGTGAATATCAGTGTGATGAATGTACAAATGAGATGCCCAATCCAATGGGAGCTGAAATCGCAAACTTTCTCACACTTCTCTCTCAGATAACTCAAAATTTGACTAGAAACATGGGTCAAGAGTAACTTTCAACCTCCCCCCCCCGCTATGAATTAACAATTCGCTATCGAAAGATTCATGACACAAAGGCCTCTTACTTTTAGTGGATCATCTGATCCAACGATCGCTGAACAATGGATCGACTCCATTGAAAAGATCTTCTCCATCATTCAATGTTATAAACAAGAGAAGGTTATCCTAGAAGCTTATTGTATGGAGGGTGAAGTTGATCAATGGTGGACGTTGATAAAAAATATGAAGCCTGAGGAGGAGATCGAGGCGTTGGAATGGAAGGATTTCAGGAAGATGTTTTTCGATAAATATTTTCCGCACACCCTCCGACTTAAGATTGAAAGGGACTTCCTTTCCCTCAAGATAAAAGGCGAAGAATATATTGGAGCGTATGAGGCAAAATTCACAAGGTGTGAACGATACTCTTACGACGTTTTCATTACCCCAGAATGCAAGGTTGAACGCTTCATTGGTGTGCTGAAGCCTAGCCTGCATAAAGAATTAGCGATCCGTGACTTCGACAGTTATAAGGATATTGTCCTATGTGCCATCAAGGTCGAAATGGAGATCAAGTAATCACAAGGGAATCTTGGGGACAAGAAGTGTAAGGTAGACTTCAATGCTGGTGGTCCGATGGATAAATCCAATGGTGCTAAGAAGATCCAGCACCCCACTTACCAAATGTGCAGAAAGAAGCACCATGGAAATTGCCTCAAGGGGATGAGAAAATGCTTTAGGTGTGGAAGAGAAGGGGACCTAGCTGTTAACATTCGGCAAGAAAGACCCGCAGTTGCGACAAAGTAGATGAACACTCCGTTCAAACCTCAACGCATTGTTCATTACTACAAATGAAAAGAACTGGGGCATCTTAAAAATCAGTGCCATAATCCAAGGCTTTTCGGAGGCAACCAACAACCTCCAAGGTAGAAAGGAAGAGCTTTTTACATCACTTCTACCATAGTGAACCCCGAAAATGAAGTGGTGACTGGTACACTAGTTATTCATTCATGAATAGAAAATGTAATTTTCGATTCAGGTTCTATGCAACTTTTATATCACGAATGTTTAGTAGAACTATCCCACTACCACCACAAATCATGGAAGTGAAGATGTCAGTTAGTACGTCAAATGGGGAAATCATTTCATCCCATGAATACAAGTCCTCCCCTGATAAAATCTGTGGATTGAATTTCCCGGAGAACCTCGTCATACTCCCTCTAGTGGAATTTGATGATATTCTTGGCATGGATTGGCTTTCCTTATATAGAGTCAACATAAATTGTCTGGAGAGGTAAATCACACTCCATGTGGAGAATTGACCCCCGATTCATTACAAGTGTAAGGAGGAAGATGAATCTCCTTTAGCTCCATAATCTCAAGAAAGGATATTAATGCCCTATGAGCATGTGTATCTGGCTCAGATGATTGAGTCCATGGAAGAAACCATCCTTGAAGAAATGCCTATTATGAGGGAATTCACCGATTTGTTTCCTGAGGAACTATCTGGTCTTCCTTCTAGAAGAGACGTTGAATTCTCAATTGAACTTATACCTGGGTAAATACCAATATCCAAGACTCCATATAGAATGGATGTCTTTGAGATTGAAGAGATGGAGAAACAACTACATGAAAATATGGATAAAGGGTTTATACGCCCATGTGCTTCACCATGGGGTGCCCCAGTCCTCTTCGTCAAGAAGAAGTATGGGTCAATGCGACTTTGCATCGATTATCGTGAACTTAACAAAATCACGATAAAGAACAAGTATCCTCCACCACAGATCAATAAATTATTCTATCATCTACATGGATCACAATACTTCTCCAAGGTATATTTGCAGTGGGGATATTATCAAGTAAGGGTGATGAAATATGATGTCCCCAAGACCGCTTTTCGTCAAAGATACGGGCACAATGAATTCATAGTAATACCTTTCAGTCTCATCAATTCTCCAACAATCTTCATGTACTTGACTAATAGAGTCTTTAGAGATTACCTAGACAAATTTGTGGTGGTCTTTATAGATGATATTCTAATATACTCCAAAACCAAGTAGGATCATGAGGAGCATTTAAGAACTATACTGGAGACTTTGCGCTAGGATAAGCTTTATGCAAAGTACAGAAAGTGTGAGTTCTGGTTGAATGAAGTCTCATTCATGGGCCATATCATCTCAAGCAATGGGATATCTGTGGATCCCTCCAAAACATATACAATTGGGGTATGGCTGAGGCCATCATCGGTAACAGATATCTGTAGCTTCTTAGGGTTTGTTGGATATTATCTACAATTTGTGTGACATTTCTCATGATTGTCCAACCCTCTTACCAAGCTAACTCAAAAGGTTGTAATGTTTTCCTGGAGTGATGAATGCGATGAAATCTTCAAGGAGTTGAAAAGGAAGCTTATCATTCTGCCCGTTCTCACTTTACCCATAAGTGGGAAGCTTTTTCTGGTATTCAGTGATGATTCAAAGAAGGGCTTAGGTTGTGTGCTAATGTGGAATTACAAAGTGATATCATATGCCTAAATAATGTTTAAAATCCCTTAGAGAAACAATCCAACACATGTTCTGGAGTTGGCGGCTGTGATCTTTGCCTAGAAAATCTGGAAACATAATATCTATGGGGAGAAATGTGAGATATATACTAACCACAAGATCCTTAAATATATATTCACACAGAAAGAGCTTAATATGCTCCAGAGAATATGGATAGATCTCATCAAGGATTTTTACTGTTCAATACATTACCACCCTAGGAAAGCAAACAAGGTGGCAGACTCCCTAAGTAGAAAGGACCCAGCGATGCTATTAGTGATGAGAATTGAAAAGGATCCAATCTTCTTAGGCTTGATGAAGATGGACATGGGAATAATAAATAAGGTAACATCATCCATCCATTCACAAATGATTGCTCAAACTTCTCTTTTGGAAAGGATAAAAGATGCTCAAAAGGATGATGTAGGAATTCAAGAAAAAGTTGAAGCTATCAAAAAAGGGAGATCCTCTGATTTTAATGTTAATGAAGAAAGAATTGTGCAATTTGGGAAAAGACTATGTGTTCCATCATGTCAAAAGATGAAGAAGGAACTTTTGGATGATGCACATAGTTCAAAATTCTCTATTCACCCAGGGATCACAAGATGTATCGAGATCTCTGAGAAAACTTTTGGTGGGTTAATATGAAGAAGGAGATTGTTGAATATACATCAAAGTTCCTGGTGTGTCAGCATGTGAAGGAATAGAGGCAAATGTCTAAGGGGGTGATGCAACCATTGCCCATACCAGAATGGAAATGGGAGAACATCACCATGTAATTTGTCATAGGACTTCCGAGGACATCCAAAGGAAACAATAAAATCTGGGTTGTTGTTGATCGTCTTACAAAGACTGCACACATAATTTCTATTCAGGATGATTTCTCATTGGATCAAATGGCAGAGATATATTTCATGTAAGTGATAACACGACATGGAGTACCACTATATATTGTGTCTGAGCGAGATCCAAGATTCACCTCTATGTTTTGGAAGAGTCTTCAACATGCTCTGAATACTGATCTAAACTTCATTACGGCCTATCATCCTCAAACTAATGGCCAATCTGAGAGTACTATCCAAACAATTGAGGACATTTCGAGAGAATGATCAATGGACATTAAAGGAGGATGTGATCAACATCTTCCTCTGGTTGAGTTCTCTTATAATAACAGCTTCCACTCGAGCATCCAAATGGCACCATATGAAGCCCTGTATGGGAAAAGGTGCAGAACACCGACATGTTGGGATGTGGTCGGTAAATGTATGCTGGTGGGACCATAAATGGTCAAGGAAATAGTGGAGAAGGTGAAAACCATTCAACATCATATCAATTCAGCCCAGAGTCGACAGAAGTGTTATGAAGATAATCGTCGACGAGTCCTTGAGTTTAAAGTTGGAGACATGGGTTTTCTATGCATATCCTCGTGGAAGAATTTCATGAGGTTTGGAAAGAAAGAGAACTTACGTCCAAGGTACATCGGGCCCTTCGAAATTCTTGATCGTGTTAGGGCTGTGGCCTATCAAATATCACTTCCTTCTACCATGGACAATGTACATGAAGTCTTTCATGTATCCCTATTAAGGAAATACATACGAGACCCTTCACATGTACTCTCTTCTGAGGTGGTACAGTTGGAGAATGATCTTTCTTATGAGGAGCAACCAGTGACGATTTAGATCATAGAGAAAAAGTCCTACGAAATAAGACAATGCACCTCGTCAAGGTGTTGTGGAGAAACCACAATTTTGAAGAAGCGACTTGGGAATCAGAGGAAATGATGAAGCTAAGGAACCCACATCTGTTTTAGTGTGGGAAAAGCAAATTTTGGGGGAGAAATTTCTTAAGGTGGGAATATTGTAACGACCCAAAGATTCACTAATGGAAATCCCTCTTGATCTAGTTAAATGTATCTTTATGTAAAATGTCTATATAAGATGTCAACATCTTTGGTTTTATGTTAAGAATTATGATCATTGATTTTATGGCCGTTGAATAGTGATTACATGATTAGTATAAATATAGGGATTTAAGAAACCCAATTTACTCAAACAAAAGAATCGATGGCCTCATCAAGTAGAGTTTCTCCATACGAAGCCCATTTATCGGAGCTCAGAAAAGAGGTGGTGTCCTTGGTCTTCGCTCTTGACCAAGACCAAGCTGAGCTTCATCACGTCAAGCTCGAACAGGACCATCTACGGGAAAAGTGGAAGTTGATAGAGATTACCACTCAAGCGATGTTATTTGAGCCACCCCAAGAGTCTTTTATCATCGCACACCTTACCCTTAGGTATTATGCAGCTGTTTAAGGGGTTATATAACAAGTATCTAGTTCTATGTACATATACATTATTTTTTGTATATAATAATGAGTATACTTTCTTGTCATTATTGATACATTGTAAATAGTTTTTAAAGTGAAAATAGTGTTTTTAGTTATTAATTAATTAAGAAATATATTTTATTAAAATAAGGGATTTTTGAATTGAATAATATTTTAATAAAAAAATAAAATTATTATTAAATTAAATTTTATTAAATATATATGACTTTATGAATGCAATTGTAATTTTTATTAAGGTTTGAAATCCATTTTTGTCAAAACCCGTGAATTTTTTATAAATGTCGGTTTTTATTTTAAAAGTGAAAATTAATGTATTTAGAAATTTTTTTAGATAAAATAAATGTTATTTCTGGAATCCAGACGTCGAAATTATCCAACGGTGAATTTGTCATAATTTTCTGAGATAGTCAAATTTTTGGGTAAAAATTAAATATCGTTTAAATATATAATGTGTTTTATGACATCATAATGACCAAATAGTGATGTAATAAAAAACTATAAGTTTTATGTTCGGCCAATATATGTTGTACCATTAAAATAATTTGATTTTGGGTTTTTTGAATTATTTTACAAAACATTAATGATCCCCTCAAGACTTATTAAACATCTTGTATTTTTAAATTGTTTTCCACGGGAGTATGACTCACATCCACATAAGAAACACCATTATTTTAAAAAGTTCTAACTTTGGACATATAAAATATTTTCTTCCTCTTCCCTCTTCCAAAAACCAGGGCCAAAAACCATGGGTTGGTTTGTGGTTTGGATTAGTTTAATGTAAGGGGTCCCAAACCAAAATAATAATGAATTATCTCACCTTTCCTATATAAACCCACCCATTATCCCACTTCTTCTTCACTCTAAGCCTTTGTATTGATGAAGAAACTCTTCCCTAATCTCTCTATAATCCTCCCAAGGTTCCCCAAGCTCCCAAGAAACCTCCCTCAAGCCTCTCTCTATCCATTGGAAGCACACTTCCATGTAAGGGTTTTTCTTCCTTTCACTTTTTTGTCCAATAATCCTAATATTGTTTTTCCCTTTTAATTTAAATTATAAATTTTGGTGTGTGATTTCAAACCTACCCCATAAATCCCTCTTATTTTTTAATGATGTGAGACCCCTTTCACTCTCATTAAATTCCTCCCATATACACCTGTTTCTATGCCGAAATTCCGAAAGGAACGTCTCTCTCCCCATTTACATTCAAGCAATACTTGTGTATCATGAATATAAATTCCATTACAATTGTTGGGACATGTATTTATATGACACCCTTACTGTCCATTTCATGTATATATGATTAGAAACATATTTCTCTCTCATCAACCATTTTTATGAATTCTTATATCACGCTGTTATGCTGCCGAAATTGCACCGATTTTCTAAGCCAATGACATTGTGTAGTGAATACCTTGCCCATTTCTCCATCAAGGGTATTCACCTTCATGTACATTTAATTATTGATTATAAATATTCATGTATCAATTCCACATTACTTTATCTTGGAATAAATGATTATGTATTATGAATCCAAGTTTTATGATCCATGTGGCACACTTATGCCTGAAATGTTTAAAAAGGGTGCGCCCTTATAACACTCCAATGCATTGGGTAAAGTATAGTGTCATGATACGCCATGTGGAATGGGTTTTGACTCATTCTAATTCAAGTACAATGAGGGTTTACTCGTTCTTTATGTGCAATGAGGTTTTACTCATGCTCCGTGTGCAATGAGTTGTGGCTCATGCTAATTCCATGTTAAGTGTTATTGCCACATTTCCAAGTTATGATTATAATGTTTTATCATGCCTTTATGTTCATGTTTCTATTTTTCTCTATTTATATGCCTATTTCCTAACATGTATTTTACTCCTCATGTATTCTTTGTTTACTCCCTTACTGGTCTTTATAGCTCACTCTTTTCTTATGCATGTCCTCAGGTAATCCCATGCAATGCTAAGTACAAGGGAATGTAGTGGTCATGTAAAGGAAGTTTTCAATAAAGATGTTGTATTTCATGATTTATGTTTTTATGTAATGATCCTAATTCCCAAAGACACTATACCTCTCAATATTCTTAGTTGTATCAAGTGATTTTTTATATAATAAATCATGTTTATGCTTGTAATAAAAGAAGGGTTGTCATAGTTATGAATACATGAAATTCAAATGATTTCAGAATAGATAAATATATTTCTCCCAGATATTTTTTTTTCATCCATTTAAAAATCCTTTGATTTATTTTACACTTGTTTTATATTGATTTATTATGATACATTATTCCATATTTTATTGAAGTTTTTGTGATATGATTGACTGTGGATGTGTTATTTTTATACCACTCATGTTTTATGGTTATAGTATTACCATTTTATATGTTAGTTTTATTAAAAATTGTTTATGGTATGTTTCATTCTTTTCATGTGAGGATTGCATTGGGCATAGTAAGTGGCGGGTGGTTCCCACTACAGCTCCTCGATGCATCGGTAGGTCTAATGAGACAAACTGGTGTCTTGACACAAGGCCTTGACAAAATCTGTTTTGTAGTCTCGTCATGAGGCCTTGTCTATGTTGTTACGATGTCCAGAATTATGCATTCCATCATTATGAAATTAGAAAATGATATTATATGTGATAAATAGACTAGTAGAATATCCATTTGAATATGTAAATAGTATTATTTTTATTTTTATTTTCTATATTATTCTGAATATTATGTTTAAAAGGAATCTATTTTATTCTTATACATTGACTTAAATGATTATGATTATTTATGAAAGTTTCTGATATATTTTTATCTTTACTAAGCATATGAGCTCCCCCATTTCTTGTGTTTTATTTTTCCCAGGTTGTGAAGATGTATATTACGATTGAACTGCAGGGATAGACTACGGGGTATTAGTGTGTTCAATGGGAACACAATGTTGCTGTTGTTTTTATTTAATGATGTATTGTTATACTTATGTATGTATCTATTACATCAAAGGCTACTAAACTAATCGGTCTTTTTGGACAAGATCTCTTGTCATCATGCCGATGTTTTTTAATAAAGCATCGACTCTAGGTAACTGGTGCCAAGTTGTTACATGAAACCCCAAACCATCTTCCCCAAGTATACCAACACCCTCAGCACCATGAAACCCTAAACCCTATGTCCTATGAAATGATAAACCGACATCCCCAAGATACACTAAATGCTGAGCCCCTAGAAACAAAAAACCCACAACCCCATGAATCCATATACCCTTAGTCCCAAGAAAAAAACCCATATACTAAAAAAATCCAAAATCCTAAACCCCATGAATACCTAAACCCACATCGCCAAGAAATCCTAAACCCTCTTCCCCATGAAACCCAAAACCATTTTCCCCAGAAAACCCAAAAAACCCATCCCCATGAAATAGTTGACACTCTTCCGAAAACATACCATAAAATTTCTATCACATGGAACCCAAAACCATTAGCCCTAAAAAACCCTAAACTTGCATCCTCAATAAGCACTAAACCCTCATCCACATGAAACCCCAAACTGTCCACCCCATGATACTCTAAATATCCAACAAAAGAAAATATACTTCCCCATCCCCAATATGCCTTAAATACTTATCCCTAAGAAACCCCAAATCCTTATACGTAATACAATCTAAAAACTTATCCCAATAAATCATAAACCCTGAACCCCAAGAAATCAAATTGCCTCATCCATAGGAAACCCAAAACCATAATCCCATGGATTCACTAAACCCTCATCCCTAAGAAACCCAAAACCCTCACCCCCAAGAAACCATAAACCATTAGTCAAAAGAAACCCCAAAATCTCATCCTTAAGAAACACTAAATCCATTACCAAATAAACCCTAAACCCCATCCCTACGAAACCCTAGACACTCTTCACTAAGAAACCCATAATATTAACCCCTAGAAAAACATAAACTCTCATCATGGGGAATCCCTCAACAATCATCCCTATGAAACCCTAAATCCTAAAACCCAAGAAATGCTAAACCCTCGGCCCCAAGAATCCCTAAATCCTCATCCCCTAATAAACCTAAAAAATTATCTCCTTGAAATAATCAACAATAATTCCTACGAAAACCTCATGATAAAGGAAAAAAAACCATAGCACCCATCCCTAGACAACCCTAAACCCACATCACAGAAACACACTCAACCCTCATCCCAAAAAATAAACCCAAACCTTAAACCACAAATAACCATGAACTGTCATTCATAAAAAACTCTCTACCATCGTCCATAAATGCATATACCTTCAGTCCCAAAAAACCCTAAACCATTATCCCTAAAAACCCATGGACCCTTAGGCATAATAACACCCCACCCACTTAGTCCCAATGTAAATTGAATCCTAATCCGCAAAAAAACCTAAACCATCCACAACAAAAAACCCTACACCCTCATCCCTAAAATTTCCTCCATTCTATTCCCCTAGAAAACATAAATGGATAGCCCTAAAAAACAAGAACCCACATCCCCAAAATATCATAAACCCTCAAAAAATACCTAAACCCTAATCCCTAAAAAACCCAAAACCCTCTATACCAAAAACCTATAAACCCTCAGTCTAAAATACCGCTAAACCGTCATCCCCAAAAACACAGAACCCTCATCCCAAAAAACCCTAAACCCTCAGCCTCAAAAATCATAAACCCTTCGTCACAAAAAACCATAAACCATGAGACTTTAAAAAATATAAAACCTCACCCCCTAAACCCCTCAACCCCATATCTTGAAAAACTATATACTATAAAGAAAACTCTATAACCTTATCCCAAAAAACCCTAAACCCATAGCCTAAAAATCATTTTTCTAATAGCCCAAATTTAACTCATACATATACCAAAAACCCCTCAAACCTCATCCACAATAATCCTGAACCCTCATCCCCATAAAACCCTCATCCTTCATCTCAAAAAAAAACATCAAAACCATATCAAAAAATTCATAAATTATCGACCCTAAAAATCTTAAACCACCACAAACAAAAAACACATAAACCCTTATCCCCAGAATCCCCTAAAACACCATCCCCAAAACCCCCTAAAAACTACCCCCCAGAAAACACTACACCCACTTCCCCTAAAATCTTTAAACCCTCTTCCCTAAAAAACCCTAACCCCATGACTCTAAAAACTCTAATCCATTATACCCAACAAACTTATAAATACAATAACCCAAAAAAAGAAATACCACCATACCTAAAATATAAAAAATCCACAGCCCCAAAAAATATGAAAATTTAATCCTCAAAATACCCTAAACCCAAAGACAAAAAAAACTCTCATCCCAAAATACCTAAAACCCCCATCCCCAAATACCCAAAATCGCCAGACCAATAAAACCCTTAATCTCTCATCCCCAGAAAACCCATAACCCTCATCTCCAAAAACCTTAAACCCTCATCCCAAAAAACACTAAAACCGCATCCCCAAAACAATTATATCCTAAGATTCAAAAAACAAAAAACCCTATACTCTAATAAAAAATCCCTTAATCATAAAAAACATGGAAACCTCTGCCCTAAGAAACCTAGAACCCTCATCCCAAAAAAAATATTACCTCATGTCCCTATAAAACCCTAAACCCATAGACCAGCAACACCCTAAAACCTCATCATATAAAAACATAAACCCTCATAAATAGAAAACTCTAAACCCATACCCCAAGAAAAAAATAAAACTTCATCGATGAAAAACCCAAGACCGTCAACCCCAAAAAAATCCATAAACCCTCAACCCCCAAAACCTTAACACTCATCCCTAAAAACCCCTAAAACATAATACCCCAAAAAACCAATCCCTCATAACCAATAGAACCTAAAGTCTCGGGCCAAAAAAACCCTAAACCCTGACCATGAAAATCACTACAATCGTAGCCAACAAATTCCCAAAACAAAAATCCCCAAAAAAAACTAAAATATCAACCCTAAAATCCACTAAACACTCATCCCCAAAATTACCTAAACCCTTATACCAAAATATCAAATGCCCTCATCCCCTGAAAATCATAAACTATTATAACCAAAATACTATACCCACATCTACAATAAACCATAATCCATCATCCCCTAGAACCATATAGCCACAACTACAAAAAACATAACCCCTCATCCATAAAAAACCAAAACCCTCATCCACAACAAATTTTTAAACCCCCATACATATAAAACTCAAACCATTATCCCCATAACACAATAGATCCTCATCCCTATAAAACACAAAAACCACATACCCATGAGTCTCGAAACTCCATTTCCTATAAAACACTAAACTCTCACCCACACAAAATCCAAAATCATTAGTTACACAACTCCCTAATCCCTTATACCCAAAAACCATACAACAAAAAAGCCACAATATCTGAAAACCATTGCACAAAAAAACATAAAATCTAATCCCAAAAATTCTCCAATCCCTCATCCCAGAAAACCCTAAACCCTCTTCCCCAAACAACCCTAAACCCCATTCCGAATAATAACTAAACCCTAAGTGCCAAAAAAAACTAAAATTGTGTCCCTATTAACCCTGAAACACCAATACGAAAAAAAAACATGAAGAAAAATGACCAAAAACCCTAAACCATCTACCCTAAAAAATTCTAAATATAAAATCATAGGAAAGCCTAAAACCTCAGCTGTAGAAGAACCCTAAACCCTCATTCCCAAAAACATCTTAACAATTTCCTTCAAAAAATACCTAAAACCTCATACCCAAAAACCACTAAACTATTATCCCAAAAAAACTCCTAAATTCTCAGCCCAAAACCTCATAAACCCTCATCCCCAAAAAAAATTCAACCCCAAACAAAATAAACCCTAAATCCCCATCCCCAAGAAAACCATAAACCCACATCCCCAAAAAACACAAATCCTTCAACCCCAAAAAACCCTAAATCAACATTCCTAAAAAATCTTGAAACCTCATCCATAAAAAACCCTAAACCCTCAACCAAAAAACTCCAATATCATATTCCCTAACAAACTATAAATTCTTATCATTAAAAAACTAAAACCCTCAACTATAAAGAACTCTAATCCCTCTACTCCAAATAATATAAACTCTAACCCCAAAAAATACATAAACCATGAACCCTAAAAACAATAAAACCTCATCCACAATGAATCCTAAAACATTATACTTCAAAATCCCAAAACCCTCATACCCAAATCCGTAAACCATCAACCCATAAAATCCAACAAAATAAGACTTCTGAAATCATCAATCATGATCCCCAAAAAGAACTTAAGACTATGATCCCAAAACATCATCCTTAAAACCACTCAACCCTATGTTCCCAAAACCAAAAAATCCTTATTCACAGAACCCCTTTACCCTTTGTCCCAAAAAACCCAAAACCCCAATCCCAAAATATTTCCAAACCCTCATTCACAGAATCCCCAAACTGTCATTCCCAAAATACCATAAACTGTTAAGAATAATAAACCCTAAACCATCATTTATAAGAATCCCTAAACCCCTACAACCAAGAAACCCAAAACTAAATCCCCAAAAACTATAAAACATAATCCCCATATAAAACTAAACACTAAATCCAAAGAGAAAAAAATTATTACCTCCAAAAAACCCTAAATACACATCGCTATGAAATGCTAAACCCTCAGCACCAAGGAATCATAAACTCTCAGCCCAAAACGACCCTAAACGCTCATCACCAGGAAACTATCAACCCTCATCCTTAAAAAAACTAATCCTTCTATCTGAAGAAATCCAAATACCTCTTGACTAAGAAACCCTAAACCCACTACCTTGAAAATCCCTAAACTCTCATACCTTGGAAACCCACAAAAATCATCACCATGAAATCCTCAACCACCTATCCTAAAAATCCCTAAACCCTCATCCACAAAATTCTGTAATCCCTTATTCCCAAAGAAACTACCAACCCTATTCCCTAGAAATCCTGCAACCCTCATTCTGAAAAAACTAGGAGACAATATCTATATAACCCCTCAACCATTTTCCCCAAAAAACTCTAAATCCCCATAAAAAACTAAACACCCAACCCCAGAAAACCATAAATCCTCAACCCCAAAAACCCTAATCCTAAATCCCCAAAAAACCATAATCGCTCATTTGAAAAAACACCCAAAACCCTTAACCCAAAAAACCATAATCCCTCATCCTTATAAAATTCTAAACACTCATCTGAAAGAAAATAAAACTGCACCACTAAAATAATCTACACCCTGATCACCATATAAACTGAAAACCATTATCCCAAGAAAATATAAACGATCAGTCCCAATGAATTTTAAACCATTATCTAAAAATATCACAAATCTACAACCCTAATAACCCTAAACCGTAAACCCTAAAACCTAATCCCTAAAAAAATTAAACCTTCAGCACCAAAATACCCTAAATCCTTGTAAAAAAACCTTCATCCCAATAAAACATATACAATCTACCCTAAAAACGTTAAACTATCATCCTATATAAACACTAAACAGTCATGCAAAAAAAGCTAAACCATTTTCACCAAGAAATCCTAAACCCTAATCCCCCAAAAACCCTAAACACTCATCCCCTAAAAATCCTAAATATGAATCCGCATGAAACCCTGAAACCTTATCCATAAAAAACCATAAATATTAATCCCCAAAAAACCCTATTCCCTCATCCCTAAAAATTGCTAAACACTCATCCGAAAAAGACCCTAAACCCTCATCCTAAAAAATCCCTAGACCCTAATCCCCAAAAAACCCTATATCATTTTTCCCAAAAATGATAAATGATCATCCCCAAAAAACACTAAACCCTCAACCACCAAAACCCAAAACCCTCATCCCTAGAAAATCCAAAACCTCAATCCTAAAACACCTAATACTATAGCACAAAAAATCATAAATACTCAGCCCAAAAAGTCCCTAAATCCTCATATATCAGAACCCCTAAACCGCAATCCCAAAAGACTCATAAACCCCTATCCCCCAAAAAAAATCTAAACCCTCATCCCCAAAAAACAAATAATCATCAACCCATTCAATCCCAAACCCTCAACCCCAAAAAACACTAAACCCTTTTCCAGAAAAAACCCTAAACCATAAACCCCAAAAAATCCTAAAACTCTATATCCATAAAACTATAAACCATATCCCAAAAAAATATAAACACTTAGCCAAAAATAACCATAAACTCTCATCCCAAAAAATACCTAATCCTTATACCCTGAAACACCCCAAATACTTAGCCTCAAAAACCCCAATCCCACAGTATGAAAATTCCCCCAACTCTCAGCCCCAATAAAACCCAAACCCTTATCCCTATGAATACCTAAACCATCATACCCAAAAAATCTAATACCTAAACTCAAAATAACCCTAATCCATCATCCCCCAATATCATAAACCCTCATGCCCAAAAAAACCCTAATCACGTGATGCTTGAAACACCTAAACCTTAAACACTAAAATTAACTAAACCCCTGGCCCCAAAAAACCAAAAAACCATATACCCAAAAAAACACTAATCCCTAATCGCATAACAACCCAAAACACTCATCCCAAAAAACCCATAGATATCAAAACCATTAAATCAAATGGTTTCATCCCAATAAAATCATAATCCCTCAGCCCCAAAAAACACAATACCCTCATCCCCAAAAAACCCAAAAGCTTTATCCCTAAGAAAACATAACACCTCATTCCAAAAAAACCATTAAACAATCATCCCCTAATTACCCTAAACCCTTATCTCCAAAAAAAACTATAAAACCTTTTCTCTAAAAAAACATTGAACCATAATCACCAAAAAATCCTAAACCCCTAGTCACAAAAACACAAAACAATTAACCAAAGAAATCACTAAGCCTTAATCCACTAAAAACCCGATACCCTCATCCCCAAAATACCATCAACTCCAAGACCCAATAATCCCTAAACACTAATTCTCAGAAAAAAAACATAAACCTTATTTCCTAGAAAACCTTAACCCCACACCCTCAAAAACTCTAAACCCAAAAAGCCAATAGAACGCTCAACCATAGCCCCAAAAAACCCTTAACCCTCATCCCTAGAAACCTAATACCACTACAAAATAATCATTCAGAACTCAATTAAAAAAACATCAACCCTCAGTCAGAAAAATAGTAAACCATAAACAACAACAACCATAAAACCTCTACCCTAAAAACACTGAAACTATCTTCCATAAAAACCCTAAAACGTCACCACCAGAAAATTATAAACATATTGTAGAAAAAACTATAAACCCTCTCCCCAAAACCCTAATCTCTCATTCCCAAAAAAATCTGAAACCTCATCCATAAAAAACCTAACCCTTAATATCCAAAAGTAGTAAACCCTAATCCCCCAAAAACCATAGACCCTCATCCCAAAAAAAAACCCAAAACCATCCTCCCAAAAAACCCAAGAAATACAACCCCAAAAAAACCATATACCCCCATACCCAAAAAGTCCCAATAACCAAGGTTCATAAAAATCAAAATAGCCCCACCAAAAAAAACCCAAAACCAATAGTCCCATAAAACACTAAAACACCTTTCCTAAAAACCCAAAAATTATCATACCCAAAAATACAAAAAACAAAAAACCACAAATTACCCATAACCCTCAGCCCAAAAAAACCCTAAACCATCAACATTGAAAACCCATAAATCCACAGCTCCCAAGAACCCCAAACTCTCTCCCCCAAAATACGGTAAACCCTTATCCCAATGACCATAAAACCATATCCATAAAAAACCAAACTACCCTCAACCCAAAAAAACCATAGGACCCAAACTCACTAAACCCTAAACACTTATTCTCAAAATCCCCCTAAAAACACAACATAAAAATCCATAAACCCACACCCCATAGAAACCCTTAACCCTTAGTGTAATAACCCGAGATTTTATTAGATATATTCTTTTTAATTTCTTTCATATCTTCTATTTTACGATACACCAAGATTATCTTGTGCTATACGCAACACCGTATTAGCTTACAGTATACGCAACACTAATCCAGGATCGTGTTACACACAATTTCATGTCTGTTTGATAGTAGTTATTCTAAAAAACAATGAGTATATATATATATATATATTCAATGTATTTTGTTATACGCAACAACAAAGGAGTCGTTCAATACATGCAAACCTTACTTGGCTTGCATTAGACGTAATCACGACCTTCCTCGATAGCGTGTGTTGTACGCAATACCGAGTTTTACTAAACAACGATATATTATTATAATATTATTACGAACTAGCCGTTATGAATAGTATTAACTATATTTTGAATTTTATAACATTATTATTCATCTTACACATTTTCTAGAACGTGGTATAAGAACAAAATAAATGTTTCGGGTAAAATAAGTATTTTTAAAAAAATGCAGTTTTGCCGCCTTTTGATGGCGCACCCACATTAAATATAGTTTTTGACATGTTTATATGTACAATTTTACAAAATAAAATTATTCTTTGGAATCAGGATATAAAATTTTACCTTGGGTAAATTTTTCTTATTATTCTGATAACTTTCATATTTTAATGAATAGTAAAAACACGCTATATTTTAATTAAAAACAACATTTTTCGTCGCAATAACTTATGTGGTTAAATTATAATATTGAATGGTTTTAAAGTATAAATAGAATATATTTTTACCATTTAATATAATGTATGTCATTAGCATTGATTTTACATTGATTTCGTTGGTTAAATCAATTCAATCTTTTGCAATGTTTTAAACAAAAACCCGTTTTCATTCGACAACGGGAATAATTTTAATTTAATTTCTGAAACTTCTATGTATTGAATTTGAAAAAATGGATTCCATATTTTGAATCAGTGGTTCCAAATTATGTTAATAGGCTACTTTTTATTTTTGGGAATTATGAATAGTAACTACCGTAAATTTTATTTACCATAGTTAAAGGTAAATCGTGTAATTAAGGGTGAATATAATATTATAAAATTATCCTAACACATGCCAAAAATCTTATTGTATGACTAAAAGTCGACCCATATCATCTAATGGTCGGATTAGATTCATTTTATGGACTTTTCACCATGAAAATAATTTAATTATTATTAAAACCAAAAAAAGTGACAACATGTCACTCTCTTAAATCTTATAAGTATAATAATTTTAATTTAGTGATAAACATCATAAAACTTATAACATGAATAGTCTTCCGAAAGATAGTAAAATTATATATATCATGATAATTTATATAGAATTTATAGGGATTAAATAATTGTCATTAATTGTGATACATTAATGATGCAGAAATTATTTATTAAGTGAAAAATAAGTAATATAGATTTTATTGAAATAATAATACCCATTAGAAGTTCCCAAAACCTGAAAAAAACATATTGTTAGTCTATATATACACCATAATCATCCAATGACCTAATATATAACCGTTTGGAGTCTTATAATAGTGATTATGGCACTTATATTATTTTAATTTAAATGATGCCAGAGTTGTAATATTCATAATTTATTATATATAACAATTTAAATATTGTTATTTTAAGATTATAAATTCTAATAAAAGTATTACTTTGAAAGGTAATAAATTTATCTTCATCATAGGATTTTATTTTTAATTTTTATGCAACAAATACGTATATTAAATAAATATTCAAAAATGTTGTAGTAATTATTTTATTAAGAGATAAACCAAATAAATGGTTTTAAAAATAATAAAATAATTATTATATGAACTATTTAATGTTCTCCACTTATTTTCTAGACACATATGACTTTTATAGAATCTATTAAAGCTTTTATTTCGAACATATCTTATGTATTTATTTTATTTAAATTCATATAAATGAATATTGTCAAAATTGACACTATTGTTATTTTATAATAATAACAAATTATAAAATTGTTTAAAAATCACAAAAATATTTAAAAATTATAAATTTAAATTTATATGGTGTGAAAGTTTATTAATTATCCAATTATGAACAATTCACAACAAATAAGTAATTATTTTTTATAATTTAAAATTTAGAATGTTATTACCAAAAATAAAATTAAATTTTTAAATAAGGATAAATCAAGTTGATAATGTTTAAAATAAATTCCTAACATGTCTAAATTTGATTGGATGATGATATTACAACCCTATATCATCTAATATTTGAATTTGAGTCATTTTCAGAGGTTTTTAAGAGGGTTTAGATTTATTATAAATTAATATTTTTAAGAATTCCAATGGTGCCCCTCTCCTCCCTTATAAAAGGGCACCTCCTCCCTCTCTTCTTCACACAACTTTGAGCTTTCATGATCGGCCAACCCCTGAAGAATTATCTTCTCAACTTCTTAGGAAACATCCTAGAGGTCCTGGTCTTCTTCAAAGACAAATTTTAGTGCCCTGAGAGGAGGTCTCAATGAGGCGCTTTAAAGAAGAGGTAATGTCCATTACCGATTCTTTCAACTCTATTTCTTCTTCCACTTATTCTTTTTTATTTGTTTCATTATGAGGTAATAACATAAGTATCAATAATATACTGATATTTTATTATATGTATGAAACAACCATATTTCACCATCTATCCATCCAACGGAAAACGAAATCACCGCGCGTGTGTACGTACGGAATACCGTCTCAACGCCGTGGTGTAATCTATTTTCCACCACCACCTTACTTGGATAGGCATAAGGGTGATATTAATGAATATATATGATTATGGTAAAGTGATATTGATTCTGTAATATTATACATACACTTTAATATAATTCCCTGATCTTGGGAATGATATCATCGCTCGTGCGTACGTACGGACTACCGTCTCCGCGACGCGATGAGATTCACTCTTCATTTTAACCATTCATGAATGATTATAAAGTATATATAATGAATAATAATGAAATATATGACATAATAATGATACTGGTTTTATGTATACATATATATATGTATGTAATTTACTTAATTCCATTCAATTCAAAAGGGAAATGAAAACAGCGTTCATGCGTACGTACGGCCTACCGTCTCCATGAATAGTGTATTTCATTCCTTTTTATTGATCTATAATATATATGTATATGATGAATATATATTATATATAAATCATGTTTTACATTCTGGAATTATGTAAATCAGGATATAAGTAATAATATCAAGAACGGCAAGTCGAAACACATACGATAAATGAAATGATTTTACCCAAAACGCTGCTTTAACATGGAATTTACAAAAGAATGGGTAATATAAAGTCATAATTGAAACATTTATGAAATAATAACAATGAATATGATTCTGTAATAAGTCAATGACATTATTTAAATCATTATATAGGAGGTTCGGATAGTATAAAGAATATCTGACCTAAGGTAAGGGATAATTTATCAATCACATTTTTATCCGAGATTGGTTATTCGAAAGTATTTACTGGGGTCATCTTTATCATCCAAGCCCATGTTTTCTAAAAATGGATTCATGTATGTTTAATGTCCTTTTTAACCATTTTTTACTTTTACTTCATGGTATGTAAGGAATCATTTTTTTACGTTACGAGGTACTTTTTGACTTTTCCGGCAAAAGTACGAGAAGAATTTTTTTTAATGTATACAGAATGAAAGGATTTTTAAGGTTTTATAAAGACATATTTTCATTAATATTCCTCCAAAATATTTCATGACTATTTAAATAAAATATTTTCATTTTAAAATTTCATGATGTTTTGTGAAAAGAAATTGATTTTGAAAAAAAAGATATTTTCCTCAAGAATTAATTTCAAGTGTTTTATCAAACCATTTTCCATCTAAGATGACATTATTTCATATGTGTATGTTTCAAGTATAAATTCTCTATGATTTAAATGGTTTCACTTTTCTCATTATGAAATGATATCCATTTCTTTTATATGGATTATGTGATGATGGGATGATGTTTATGAAACCCATTTTATTTGGTGGGTTATTATGAATGATGTATGTTTATTTTGTGGCACAAGTAAGAATGATTTCATTATGAGATGGGTGGGACCTATATCTCCCTCAAATTCATTGGGTAAAAATTTATATCTCATGAGATAGAAATGGCTGAAACGGCAATTTAAACTCGTTCAGTAATACAGGACTGGAACAAGGAGTGAACTCGATTCTGAAAGGGACTTTGTCCACTAAGATGGTCTTGGAAGCAATGCCTTGGCTACTATGGAAATCATAACAGGTGCTTAATGGTTTCCACAATTACATGTTTTATTCCCATGCTATTTTATCATGGTTTATGTTCCATTATGATCTATGCCTTATATACTTCCATGTTTTATGTCGTTGCTCAAGATTTTGATGTTTAAACATTATTTTCATGTTTTTAAGTTCAAATGTATATGGTATGTTGTATTTTATCCATGCATACCCTTACTAAGCATTTGATCTCACCCTTTTAATGTTTTATTTTCCCCTAGGATCAAAATAAAGGTTTTAGGTAAGGAAACAAAAAGTGGAAGATCATTACGAAAGATGTTGAAGATCTTTCACCACGATTAGAAGATTACGTTCCAAGTTTCCAAAGACACTAAACTATTACGGTCCTTGTGTGTCTGTTTTTGTTATGTATTATGTATTCCGCAAAAGTAATGTAATGTCCATGTATGTTAGGCTTTGGGTCTCTACAGTTGGTATCAGAGGAAAGGTTTAGTCAACCTTTGGAAACTAGGATACAAAAATGTTAGTGAGATCCCTAGAGATATTTCTAAGGTATGTCTAAGGATTTTCCTAAGGATAAGTATACGTATAGGATACAGTCCTAGAACTATGGTAACGATCTTAGAATTTAACCTAAGATGTTAGATATTGAGGGAAATCCCCCTTTACTGTGTTGTTTTCCCTAGGATGATTTTTACCTCTCACACTAATCTTTTTGGGTTTTAGAAAATGGCTGGAAACAGGAAGATTCATGATAATGGAGGATATAACGGACAATGGAATGATATTCTTCAGGAGAAACCAAATGAAATGGGATTTGGAAGTCCAAACATCGTTATTATGCCTAATCAGCAATCTCATAATATGATCAATAATCTCAACTTTGGTAAGTTTCCCGACTCAGATAATAAGAGAAAGATGGAGTTTCATGATGATTATAGAGGAAAGATAGTTCAATTTCCCTCATGTAAATCATGTGGGAAGAGGCATCGGGGAGATTGTTTCAAGGGAACTGGAAGATTCTTTGGGTGTGGAAAAGAACGACAAAAATCTAATAAGTGTAATGGAAAAGGATCAGTTAACACCATGGATGAGGATAATGGTATTGCTACAACATCAACAATGGTTAAATGTTTTAAATGTGGTATGTACGGGAATTATGAAAACTAATGCCCTAAGGGAAAGTCTCATGAAGAGAATCAGTACGGTCGTATGGGTAGTATTTATGTTGATGATGATGAAGAGACTAAAAATGATTTGTGAGATAAAATAATTGTTGAAACTTGGTCAATGGTTCTAAGAAGGTAGTGGAATGATTACATGTTTATCAAGTGTAATGTTGTATAAGTAATCTCATGGTACTATGGAATAAAAAGACATCTAAGTATTGTTACATTGTTTTCTTTCCTTATGTTTTGAAAGTGTGTGATGAATGGTACCCGTATTTTTGGAAAGTAGATGATATGCGCATAATGAATGGATAAGAAGATAATGAGATGTTGGATTGTATTCATGAGCTCATGACTGATATAATGACTTAGTGATATTATTGTTTGATTATATAGATTTTTTGGGATTTTTATATGTGGAAAGAGTTACCTTTTGACAGTATTCATGTTTTCACTAAGGTTCTATGGTAATTTATGTTTCAATAGAATATATGACTAAGGTATTCATGTGTTTGGAATACAACCAACAAGATATGTCTTATGATATATGTGGGATAAATGCTTGTATTCACATACTTGGTAGATAACCTTTCTAGTAATTGTTTTATTTATACTATGAGGTTGGACCGAAGTATTTTAGATAAAGATTGAAGTAGATTATATTGGACACAAGTTATTATTGTTTAAGGATAGAACTTTTTTCGATATTATTGATGGGATGTTATAGTAATTTAGTTTTAGAAAAAGGACAACCTACAGGATGGGCGACAGCCCATCGCGTCGGACAAGGCAGTGGGAATCAAACCCACAATCGAAGTGCGACTAGCCTTTATCACCTACCACTGGCCTACAGGAAGTCCCTGGTTAGTATAAACTAGTTTTATTTTATTAAGCGGTATGATATATGAAGTATAAGTTCATTTTTGGAAACATATACGATAAATCTAACCATTTGATGGACTTATAACTTTTGCAAACCTTTTGTTTGAAACAAATGGAATGACCCATCATTCTATAACATGATATTCTAACACATCACGAATAACAAATTCAACTTCATTTCATTAAGGGCTGAAGTGGAAATTGTTCAATTCACGAACAATAGTGGGATTGTACCAAAATCATGTAAGTGTTTCTTTTAATTCATCAACTTTAGGGAAATGATCTTGAAAACCAAAAATGTTGTCCTAGTGACCTTATATATGATGAATCAGATGGTACCTTAGATCATCGCAAATCTATGGATTTGTGATTGTTGGCTTTTTCATAGCCAAGTTCTCTGCCACTCTCTATCATAACATGATGGTTAGATTTCTCTTATATATCCATATTTTCACCTATGTTATCCTATGTGGAAACACAGTGATTAGTTTATTTGGGTAACAGTTATGTTTCATACTTTAGATTTTAAAGTTAAGTTTTGGTATTCTTTTTTACGATGTGGGATTCAATTAAAGAAACTTTCAAGTAGAAAACCATTTATAACCCCGACGAATTTCGAGGGAGAAATTCATTTTAAGGGGGGTAGAATGTAATAACCCGAGATTTTATAAGATATATTATTTTTAATTTCTTTCATTTCTTCTATTGTACGAAACACCAAGATTATCTTGCACTATACGCAACACCGTATTAGCTTGCAGTATATGCAACACTAATCCTGGATCGTGTTACATACAATTTCATGTTTGGTTGGTAGTAGTTATTCTATGAAACATTGAGTATATATATATATATATTCAATGTATTTTTTTATACACAACAACAAAGGAGTCGTCCACTACATTCAACCCATACATGGCTTGCATTACCCGTAATCGCGACCTTCCTCGATAGTGTGTATTGTACGCAATACCGAGTTTTACTAAACAACGATATATTATTATAACATTATTACGAACTAGACGTTATGAATTGTATTAACTAAATTTTAAATTTTATAAAATTATTATTCATCTTACACATTTTCTAGAACATGGTATAAGAACAAAATAAATTTTTCGGGTAAAATAAGTATATTTAAAAAAATACAATTTTGCCACCTTTTGACGGCGCACCCACTTTAAATCTAGTTTTTTACATGTTTATAAGTTCAATTTTACAAAATAAAATTATTATTTGGAATCAATATATAAAATTTTACCTTGGATAATTTTTTCATATTATTCTGATAAATTTCATATTTTAATGAATAGTAAAAACACGCTATATTTTAATTAAAAACAACATTTTTCATCGCAATAACTTATGTGGTTAAATTATAATATTGAATGGTTTTAATGTATAAATAGAATATATTTTTACCATTTAATATAATTTATGTCAATATCATTGATTTTACATTGAATTTGTAGGTTAAATCAATTCAATCTTTTGCAATGTTTTAAACAAAAACCCGTTTTCATTCGACAATGAGATTAATTTTAATTTAATTTCTGCAACTTCTTTGTATTGAATTTGAAAAAATGGATTATATATTTGGAATCAGTGCTTCCAAATTATGTTAATAGGCTACTTTTTATTTTTGGGAATTATGCATAGTAACTACGGTAAATTTTATTTACCATAGTTAATGGTAAATCGTGTAATTAAGGGTGAATATAATATTATAACATTACACTAACACATGCCAAAATTCAATTGGATGACTAAAATTCGACCCATATCACCTAAGGGTCGGATTATATTAATTTTATGGACTTTTGACAATGAAAATAATTTAAATATTATTAAAACCAAAGAAAGTGACAACATGTCACTCTCTTAAATCTTATAAGTATAATAATTTTAATTTACTGATAAACATCATAAAACTTAGAACATGAATAGTCTTCAGAATTCTAATAAAATTATCTACATCATGATAATTTATTTATAATTTCTAGGGATTAAATATTTGTCATTAATGGTGATACATTAATGATGCCTAAATCTTTTATTGAGTGAAAAATCAGTAATATAGTTTTTATTGAAATAATAATACCCATTAAAAGTTCTACAAACCTGACCAAAAATTATTTGTAGTATATATATACACCATAATCATCCAATTACCTAATATATAACCATTTGGAGTCTTATAATAGTGATTAGGATACTTATATTATTTTATTTTAAATGATGCCAAAGTTGTCATATTCATAATTTAATATATATAACAATTTAAATATTGTTATTTTAAGATTCTAAATTCGAGTAAAAGTATAATTGTGAAAGTAAATAGATTTATCTTCATCATAGGATTTTAGTTTTTATTTTTCTGCAACAAATAAGTATATGAAATAATTATTCAAAAATGTTGTAGTAATTATTTTATTAGGAGATAAACCAAATAAATGGTTTTAAAAATAATAAAATAAATATTATATGAACTATTTAATGTGATCCACTAATTTTCTAGATACATATGACATTTTTTGAATCTATTAAAGCTTTTATTTCGAACATATATTCTTTATTTATTTTATTTAATTTCAAATAAATGAATAGTGTCAAAATTGACATTATTGTTTTTTTATAAAAATAACATATTATAAAATTGTTTAAAAATCACAAAAATATTTAAAATCTATAAATTTAAATTTATATGGTGCGAAATGTTATTAAGTATCCAATTATGGATAATTCACAACAAATAAGTAATTATATTTTGTAATTTAAAATTTAGAATGTTATTACCACAAATAAAATTAAATAGATTAAATAAGGATAAATCAAGTTGATAATGTTTAAAATAAATTACTAACATATCTAAATTTGATTTTATGATGAGATTAAAACCCTATATCATCTAAGATTCTAATATGAGTCATTTTTGGAGGTTTTTAAGTGGGGTTAGATTTATTATAAATTAATATTTTTAAGAATTCCAAAGGTTCCCCTCTCCTCCCTTATAAAAGGGCACCTCCTCCCTCTCTTCTTCACACCACGTTGAGCTTTCAAGCTCGGCCAAACCCTGAAAAATTATCTTCTCCACTTCCCTAGAAACATCCTAGAGGTCATGGTCTTCTTAAAAGACCAATTTTAGTGCCCTAAGAGGAGGTCTCAAAGATGCGCTTCAAAGAATAGGTAATGTCCGTTACCGATTCTTTCAACTCCATTTCTTCTTCCACTTCTTCTTTTTTACTTGTTTCATTATGAGGTAACAACATCAGTAACAATAATATACTGATATGTTATTATAAGTTTGAAACAACCATATTTCACCATCTATCCATCCAACAGAAAACGAAATCACCGTGCGTGCGTACGTACGGAATACCGTCTGGACGCCGTGGTGTAATCTATTTTCCACCACCACCTTACTTGGATGGGTATAAGGATAAAATTAATGAATATATATGATTATTTTAAAGTGATATTGATTCTGTAATATTATACATAAACTTTAAAACAATTCCACGATCTTGGGAATGATATCATCGCTCGTGCGTACGTACGGACTACCGTCTCCGCGACGCCATGAGAATCACCCTCCATGTTAACCATTCATGAATGATTATAAAGTATATATAATTAATAATAATGAAATATATGACATATTAATGATACTAGATTTATGTATATATATATGTATGTATGTATGTAATTTACTTAATTACATTCAATTGAAAAGGGAAACGAAAACAGCGTTAATGCGTACGTACGGTCTACCGTCTCCATGAACTGTGTATTTCATTCCTTTTTATCGATCTATAATATATATGTATATGATGAATATATATTATATATAAATCATGTTTTACATTATGGAATTATGGAAATCAGGATATAAGTAATAATATCAAGAATGACAAGTCGAAACACATACGATAAATGAAATGATTTTTCCCAAAATGATGCTTTAACATGGAATTTACAGAAGAATGGGTAATATAAAGTCATACGTGAAACATATATGATATCATAAAATGAATATGATTCTGTAATAAGTCAATGACATTATTTAAATCATTATAAAGGAGGTTCAGATACGTTCAAAGCATATCGGACCTAAGGTAAGGGATAATTTATCAATCTCATTTTTATCTGAGATTGTTTATTCGAAAGTATTTATTGGGGTCATCTTTATCATCGAAGCCCATGTTTTCCTAAAATGTTTTCATGTATGTTTATTGTACTTTTTAACTATTTTTTACTTTTACTACATGGTATGTAAGGAATCTTTTTTTTACGTTACGAGGTACTTTTTGACTTTTCCGGCAAAAGTACGAGTCGAATGTTTTTTAACGTATATGGCATGAAAGGGTTTTTACGGTTTTATAAAGCCATATTTTCAAGAAGCTTCCTCCAAAAGATTTCATGACTATTTGAAACAAAATCTTTTCCTTTTAAAATTTCATGATGTTTTGTGAAAAGAAATTGATTTTGAAAAATAAAGGATATTTTCTTCAAGAATTCATTTCAAGTGTTTTATCAAAACCATTTTCCATCTATGATGACATTATTTCATATGTGTATGTTTGAATTATAAAGTCTCTATGATTTACATGGTTTCAAATTTCTCATTATGAAATGATATCCATTTCTTTTATATGGATTATGTGAAGATGGGATGATGTTTATGAAACCCATTTTATTTGTTGGGTTATTAGGAATGATGTATGTTTATTTTGTGGCACAAGTAAGAATGATTTCATTATGAGATGGGTGGGACCTATATCTCCCTCCAATGCAATGGGTAAATATTTATATCTCATGAGATATACATGGCTGGAACGATAATTTAAACTGGTTCAGTAATACTGGACTGGAATGAGGAGTGAACTCGATTCAGAAAGGGACTTTGTCCACTAAGATGGTCTTGGAAGTAACGCCTTGGCTACTATGGAAATCATAACATGTGCTTAATGGTTTCCACAATTACATGTTTTATTCCCATGCTATTTTATCATGGTTTATGTTCCATTATGATCTATGCCTTATGTACTTCCATGTTTTATGTCGTTGCTCATGATTTTGATGTTTAAACATTATGTTCATGTTTTTAAGTTCAAATGTATATGGTATGTTTTATTTTATCCATGCTTACCCTTACTGAGCATTTGAGCTCACCCTTTTTATGTTTTATTTTCCCCAGGATCAAAATAAAGGTTTTAGGTAAGGAAAGAAAAAGTGGAATATCTTTATGGGAGATGTTGAAGATCTTTCACCACGATTAGAAGATTACGTTCCAAGTTTCCAAAGACACTAAACTATTACGGTCCTTGTGTGACTGTTTTTATTATGTATTAGGTATTCCGCAAAAGTATTGTAATTTCCATGTACGTCAGGATTTGGGTCTCTACACTTATCCCCCCTAAACCCCAAAACATCAGCCACAAAACCCTAAACACTCATCCCAAAAGACATTAAACTCTCATCCCAAAAAAATCCTAGACAATCAACCGAAACACCCCAAAACCTCATCCCTAATAACCCATAAACCCTCATCCCCCGAAATCACTAATCCCTCGGCCTTAATAAACCTAAAAACTCTGCCCTAAATAACCCTAAATCCTCATCCCCAAAAACCACTACACCATAATACCCAAAGAACACTAAACCATCATCCCTAAAAAACCATAAACCCTCAGATGCAGAGAACTGAAAACCCTCATCCCATGAAACACATAAATCCTCATCCCAGAACACCTAAAACCTATACCCCAAAGAATCCAAAAATATAATCTCATGAAAACCCTAAAAACCCAATACCAAAAAACCCTAATCCATAATCACAAAAAAATCTTAAATGCTCATCCCCAAAACAACTCATCCCAGAGCCCATAATAACCCCTAAAATATTGGCAATAATAATCCTAATCCCCCTACCATAGAAACGCATAAAACCACATTCTCAATAAACTGTAAAGCCTCAACCCTAAAAATCAATAAAATCCTCAACACCAAAGAAATGTAAACTGTCAGTAAATTTTCTTTAAAAAAATACTAAATCGCCTGCCCATAAAACCCTACACCCTAATATCCAAAAAGACTATTCTAACAGAACAAAAAAAACCACAATCCCTCATCACCAAAATAAAAATCTGTCGCCCTATAGAACCCATAATTGGACAATATAGAACCACTAATCAAATATCCCGAAAACACCTAATCCCATAACCTAGATGAATCCTAATCCCTAGGCCACAAAAAACCCCAATCCATGATCCCTAAAATCCCTAAACCCTTATCTCCAAAAAAACCCTAAACCTGTAGTCCCAAAACCATGAAACCCTAAGCCACCAAATCCCCTAAACCACCATCCACAAAACCCCTATACCCTCTACTAAAAAATAAATTAATCCCACATCCCTAGAAAATTCCAAATACTCATACCTAGAAAACCCTAAACACTCAGACCCATTAAAACTTATACACATACCTACAAGAAAACCTATACCCTCATCCTCAACAAACCCTAAAAACTAATCCCTAGGAAACCCTTAAACCTCATACCCAACAAACCTTAAACCCTCCATCAAAAAAACCCTAAACCATCACCCCCAAGATACACTAAACCCTTTGATCCATGAAACCCTAAACCCTCAGCCCCCCAAAGCTACTAAAATTTCATTCCTATGAAACCCTGAAACATCTCCCTCAAGAAACCTTATATCCTTAAAACCACAAAACCCTAATCACTCAGCCTAAAGAAAACATAAATCCATGGACCCAAAAACCCCAAGACTCTCATCCCTAAGAAACCCTCAACCCTCATCCACAAGTAACCCTCATCCCTCATTCCAAAAACCCCTCAACCATCAACCACATAAAGTCAAAAAACATCACCGAAATAAACCCTCATCCTTCAACCCTCACCCACAAAATAACCCTCAATTCTATACAAATAAAATCACAATCACTTACCACCAAATTCCCAAAACCCTCACCTAAAAAAAATCATAAATCCATATCACCAAAAAACCCCAAAACCCTCAACCCCAAAAAACCACAAAACCCACAACCGGAAAAAACAATAGGCCCTCTACCCCAAATATCCAAAAACCATCATGCTGAAAAAATCATATACCTACATCCCAAAAAACCATAAATCCACATCCCCCAAATACCCTAATCAATCCTCCTAAAAACCATAAAACATCATAACGAAAATAACGTAAATAGTAAAAAAAAACATTAAAACACATCCCCAAACATCACTAAATCTTGATCCCCCAACACTCTGAAACCCACAATGCTAAAAAAACAAGAAACCCTCATCCCTAAACAAATTTGAAAACTCATCACCAAAAACCCTACATCCTTATCCCCAAAAAACCCAACCTACTCATTCCCAAAAAACATTAAACCCTAATCTCCAAAACCCCCATACAATTAGACCCAAAAGAACCAAACAATCATCCATAAAAATAGAAACCCCTCAACCTCAAAAAATCACAATCCCATAGCCCTATAAAACCAAAAAACCTCATTCCTAGAAATCCCAAAAGCCTCATCCACACAAAAACCAAAACCCTCATCCCTATAAAACCCAAAAACATTATCCCTAAAAAATAGAATACCATATTCCCCAAAAAACTACAAACCATCAACCCTGTAAAACCCAAAAATGGCTGCCCCCAGAAACCCAATCCTTCAAACCTAAAACACATGAATCCATCATCCCCACCAATACCCAATATAATTTCACTAAAAATCCCTAAACCCTAAAAAACTATAAAACCCTCATCCCTATAAAACCCTGAAACCTCATCCCTAGAAAACCCTGATCCCTCGGCACTACAAACCATTGAACCCTCATCCCCAGAATACCAAAACCCAAAACCCTATAGAACCACAAACCCTCATACCTATAAAAATAAAAACACCAATCTAGAAAGAACAAAAAACTCTAAACCCTAGAAAATCATATACGCTTAGCACTATAAACCCCCGAACCCCCAAACCTAGAAAACCCTAAACCCTCATCCCCATAAAACACTAAACCCACAACCCATAAAATCTCAATAGCTAATCTATTGATAAAATTAAACCCTAATCCGAAAAAATATGAATCCCACATCCTCAACAAACCCAAAACTCACATCCATAGAAAACCATAAACTCATAGTCTTAGAAAAAATTAAACCATCATCCATATAAAACCCTAACACTATGTCCCAAAAAACCTAAACACTCATTGATATAAAACCAAAAACCTTATATCTAACACAGCCTTAACCTCTAGACACAAAAAACCCTAAACCAGCAAACCTAAAAGACCATAAACATGGATTCCCAAAAAACCGAAAATTAATAGTCCCAAAACACCTAAAAATAGCCTCAAAAACATTATACCCTCATACTAAATAATCCATCGACCCTCATCCCAATGAATCCCCAAAACCTAAGCTCAAAAAAACAGAAAACCTCTTCCCAAAAAATTTCTAAACCCCCATCCCAAAAAACTCTAATCTCTCATCCCTATGAAATCCGAAAACCATAGATCCAAAAGCCTAAAACCTCAGTCCAAAAAACCATAATGTCACAGCCCCTAAAAAACCCTAAACCCCATCTCTAAAAATACACTAAACCCCCTCCCAAAAAGATCCAAAAACCATATCCCTAAAATTCCAAATCCCCTCGGTTCAGAGAACAACATAAGCATGGGAGGAATGGTTACCAACTTTAATTTTTCCCATATTCAATGAACAATTTGGGATCATTATGATGATGAATGCCAGAATCCAAAAAATTGAACCAAGGATTTATAAAAATGAATAGAAATCCATAAATAAGAGAGAGGATCAAAAAAATTTGTTTATAATTAATTTAATTTAATTAATGGAGTTCTTAAAATGTGAATCCTTCTTCGTTGATGCATTCCAATAAGTATCTGTTGTGAGCCATCATTTTATTATTGTGATGAAGGGTAGATCCCCATACGTGGTGATCCCAACATGTTACACATATATATATGGATGTCCCCAATGGAGTATCCCTATGATAGAATGTGATATCCTTGTGCTTGCGATTTCATCCTTCAATCACCTTAAGAACCGCTTTCAAATCATTCTCCTTAATCCAGTGGAGGAGGATCTCTCTCATTCATGGGAGAGTTACTAGAGAGTGATGAACTATCTCGGATTGAGAGATTTTCTCCTGTTCATTATACGTAACAAAAAATCAATCATCTCTTCACTAGAACTTGTCTAAAAAGAGAATAATATAACCAGGTAATAAACTCACTTGGGTAATAATCAATAATTTTCCCAACTGCCTTATTATTTTGTTAATCCTATAGAAATCTCTTTATAAAAAAATATCCACAACATTGATATTTTGTAAAATGTTCTTATCTTTAAAGTAATAATTAAACCTTATTTGACTAAATAACATTCATTATTATTATTTCTCATTGGGCCATTAGCTTAGTTAACCAATCCTCCACCATATTTACTGAATATTAAATAATGAATATTTATATATTAACTTAATATCACTACATTATTTGACAATAAATATATATAAATATCATATTCACTAAAAAGAAAATATAACATTTTTTAATTATTCCTCCCACAATATATTCTCTTGAATAACTAATGTCGAAATAAATGTTATAGGACATCCCTGAATAGATATTAAACCACATCTATGAATAACCATTGTTCAAATTGTTATATAATAAATAATATATTATGTAGGTGAGATATTGGATACACTTAGTGTGTGACCCTCTAGGCCTCTTTGTCAGTGTCATTAGGCGGAACACCTAATGCCCAAGGTTAGAGTCTAGAAACACGCCCATGTACCCATATAGAAATAAGTTAATTCCATAATGAAATGTCCCCATACAAGAATTAATATTGTGTAATATAATCCATTTGTATCGATATCATCGATCAATTGGGTTGTATGCTATTTCCATCAACCAATGTCCTCAATTTCTCATTCTTCAACTTCCTAGAAATTGGACTTTATTATAGTAAATAATGGCCTTGGATTTATTTAGGCTATATCATTTCCATCCAACACCTTGAGATATCAAATTAAGTAATGGAAAATAAGGGAAAAATAATTTCTCTCATTATTCATTAATGTAGTATTACTCATGACACGCCCAACATATCCTACCTCATCGTGAACATATGTCATCATGGTTTTTGCCAAAACATCTAAGTGCTCGTGTCATAATAAAAATTAATAATAATAAAATGTCTATGGACCAATACCCACATCCATATATAGGAATGTCGAATGGCACATATAAATGTGGATATCCTACTATCAGGTGTTGTTCTCATAATATCCTCCTTGATATTTCCAAGGGCATACATCATTAGAATGTGCCTCAAAGTCCTATGAGTTTTCACCCATTATAGCATTTATCATTTCTGACAGATTTCCATAGAACCATGTTATCTATGTGACATTGGAACCAATCCCTTCATGGATTGGTCCACACTAAATATTATTAGTATTTGGTCAATATATTTACTTTGACTTAGTCTAATCTGCCACTCGGATCTATCACAAATGATGTTGATCCCATGAAATTAGGATAGTTCGCCTATGTCTATCATAGATAAGCACTTTATAAACTAGCCGATAACATATTATACGTCTAGTATGACATTACCAATAAGTAATATGTCATGAACATATATAAATATGATAATGATTGAATTCCCACTAATACTTTTGTAAACACACTATTCACATTCATTTTTAAGGAATCAAAATACTTTTATGGAATCATAAAATCAAATGTTCCATGACCGAGATTCTGGATTCAATCGAAAAATGGATATCTGCAACTTCAAAATTTTATTGGCATCACCTATTGTCATAAAACATTCTGCTTTTGTCATATAGACATCTTCCTAAAGGTTCCCATTACGGAATATAGTTTTCACATCCATTTCCAAATTTCATTGTCATGGTAATCTGCTATAGAAAATATGATTCTAATGGTTTTAATGTTGGAAACTAGTGAAAAGGTCTCATTATAGTCAATTCCCTGACACTTTTTATACCATTTATCCACTAGCCATTATTTTTTAGGTAATTACATTACTTACAATGTCCAGTTTCCTATTGAATACCCATTTATGCCTGATAGGATTTACATCAGCTGACGCATCAAACCATTCCCAATCTTGGTTATGATACAAGGAATCCATCTCAGTATTCATAACATATAGCCATCATACATCTTCTGAGCTCTCTACTGCCTTGTTGTAGGAAGGTGGTTCATAATTGTCCAATAATAATGAGTCCCCATCCTCAGTTACAAGAAAACCATATTTCTCTAGTTTCTTTACCAATATTAAAATATAACATAGTACTTGTGCTTCAGGAATAAATTCTTCCATGGGGACCTATGAAACTTGTTCCTATACCACCACATATTTATCTTGAGCATCAACTTTATCGAAGCCAATATTGCTCCCGCTAACCTTTTTGAAGATGTGACCCCTCTCAAGAAAGACGTCTTATCATGAAACAGATACATTCTTATTTTAGTGGTTGTATAGGTAGTATCCCATTGTTTCCTAGGTAAACCCTATAAAAATACACATCGTTCCCTGGGCTGCTACTTTTTTCCCTGATAAATCCTTAACAAATGTCTCAAATCCCCATACACTTGTATGCGAAAAAATGGGTTTCTATCCACTCAATAACTCAGTGGGAATTTCATTTTCCACCTTTGTTTGTACTTCATTTAAAGTGTATGTTGCATTTTTTAATGAATATCCCCAAAGGGATAATGGATGATTTTCACAACTCATCATCGACCATACCACGTTCAACAAGGTAGGGTTCCTACTTTCACTAACACCATTCCACTATGGTGTATATGGTGGAGTATGTTGATATAGAATCCCAAACTCCAGTAGATGTTTGATGGACTATTTGTTATGATATCCATGACCACGATCTGATTGGAGTATCATTATCTTGCTTCCATGATGAATCTCTAATTAATTTATGAATTCTAGGAATTTATCAATGGCATCGGGCTTATTCCACATGAAGTAAATATAACCATATCTTCTCAAGCCATTAGTAAAATATATGAAATAATAATATCCACCATGAGCTTATACTAGAAATGGTCCACCCATATCAGTGTTTACCAATCCTAGAAGGTCTGTGGCCCTTTCATCCTATTAACAAAGTTGAGGTTTGGTCATTTTCCCTTGTAAACAAGAATGACTTTTATCAAGTGGTTTTATCTCATAAGAGTCTAAATAAACCTATGCCTATATCATTTTAATATACATCATGATTCCATGATAAAGATGGTGATGCCACAACATGGTGTTGTATTAGTCATGTGAACTTGATTCATTATAAATTTCGAACACTTGGTTTTCTTTGTATAATACATATATACTATTATTTATACGTTCCATACAATAACATATGTATTCCTTATAAAAGTAACTAATTTTATTTATGAACATGAAAATAAACACATCTGTTTTTAGACATGATAAATAAATTATTTTTCTGGTAACACTGTGTACATAATAACAACCATGTAAAAAAATCATTCTTATTGGAAATGTGTGATGGTAGCCACTAATGAAAAAATCAGCCAGCCTCACACCATTGGCATCTCACAATTCCACCTCTCGTCTAGAAATTTTCTGAAATGTACATGTTTCCGACATTTTAATATGGATGTTAGAACAAAAATATATATCTAATACCCAATCTGTTAAAATGGAAAGATTTCAATCTATAATGAATGTACCTTTGGATTACCCTTTCCATTGGGTGTAGTTTCTCTTCTATTGGCCGGACACGCCACATGAATAGCATACGACATCATTTTCCAAACCCTCACATTGGATCTTATTCTTCTTGGTCAGATAGTGCTCAAGAGATTTAGATTGTTTATAAACATTAGGCCTTTTTTACTTGTCCTTCATCTTCATATTCACCATAATGAATAGGGTTTTCACACCCCATGTCCTTATCCACATGAAAAATTAATATAAAAAGTTCAGATAAACTCTTCTTCTTATTGAACCTATTTTAAGAAAAAATAAAACTAGAATAGTTATCATGTCGTAATGACGGTTTGAGATCATTATGAAACTCATCTAGGAATTTAATCCATAAGATGTCTAGATGGTCAATGTAGACAATAAGAATAAATACATGTCGCCTAGCTGGGAAATACTATCCAAGATTAGTGATGAAAAATACATTTGAGATCTCATACCTCTTTTGTCTCACCTTCTCATGATATAGATTCCAAAGATTAGTCATCGCGATATAAGGATACATTTCCTCATGTTTCATTAAGAGCTCATTGGTCAGGGATGGTACCATGGGGAACTAAAAATCTGTAGCATCATTAAGATATTTATCATAAATAGTGATCTCCTCATCACTCACCTCATTTCTAGGCGCAACTAGTAAAGGTCCTTCTAACACATATAGTTTCCTTTCATGTAGAAGGATGACCTTAAGGTTCCTTTTCCACTTATGTAAATTAGTAAAAATGAGATGGTTTTCATTCTCGAGTATGGGTCATAATGATAATGTTTGATTTCATATTTAATTCCATTTCAGAAAATAAAACGAATAGAGTTTTATTAATTTATCTGATAAAAAATAATGCAAGTAAATAAATATTTATTAGTCTGCAAATATTTTATCGATACCCAATAGTCCTCACCATTAGGGTTGGGATATTCTGTTTCTTGTACATTATAGTAGTAAGGATCCATATTTCCTTCACATTACCCCCACCATTTTCTGTTCAGGAAATTTGAAATGGTTAATGAAATAATTCCAAATGAAAAATACATTTACTCATATCTCCATGATCCGTTGAGTGGACTCTCTAATTTTAAAATCTTAAATTGTGTGTTTCCCCATATTTTTCCTCTTAGTTACACCAAATCCTTCATTTGAAGTCATCCAATGATGTAAAACATGTCATGCCAACCAAAAAATTCAACATAGAATTCCCTGATAATTGAAATCACCCCATCATTTGATGGTCATGCTCATTGAGCTATGGTCCGATTCTAACCAAGGTAATAGAGGGCTATACCAAATTAATATTTTTTTTGTTGGATTTTATCCTTTGTGTATAAATTTCCATTTATTATCATTAAAAATTATTCATAATATTATGTGGGATAAGATTATGTGATTAACCATGTATTAGATATTATTTATGAATAACCCAATTTATTTTACTTCCATCTTGTATAATTGTATTATTCAATAATTATGTGAACGTGATAATACATCCATAATGAATAATCTATGAAACTAAAAGAAATAAAATAAAGGGTGTGATGATGAGCATGTTTTAATGATTAGTTTATCAAGTGGTTGAAAAAATAATCTCTGACCTATGGGAGAAACACCTTAAACCAATAAGGTTTGTGTTTACAGATTTCCACCTGTCAACCTTTGTATCTTATTGGGGTTTGTTCATCTCGACTCCTAACTTGATCCATCCACACTTTCTTGGGAGATCCATACATTACATATGCATTTACTCACATGCAGGTGAGGTGTAAAAGGGGGTTAACATAAAATAAATAGTGGGATCTAAGGCCCTACAAATTAATATGGAGTGAAGAAGCACATATAAACAAATTAATTTAATATAAAATCAAAAGTCAATCAAATCACATACAATGGTCTAGTCTTTG
Organism: Viscum album; assembly: GCA_963277665.1. Lineage (NCBI taxonomy): Eukaryota > Viridiplantae > Streptophyta > Magnoliopsida > Santalales > Viscaceae > Viscum > Viscum album. Next base: position 934,723,093 of record OY728132.1, read on the forward strand.
TGATGATCATCCACATACATGGAATGAATTACGCATTTAATAAAACTAGCATTAAATTATTTATTCCTCCTTATTTAATAAATTATTTTCTTGAATCAATAAATATTATCTTTAATTAATAAATCCTTTTAAATTAATTTTTTTAAATTTCCTTGAGATTCCAATCCAATATAATTTAGAACAAATTAATAAATTCATTTAGAATTTACTTTGTTCAAAACATTTACCATGGAGGTAACTCGGTGAACACTTTTCCAAAACTACCCAACATGTACTATACATGTTTACACTTTATTCTTTGTGACATGTAGTATGCACATAGATTCATTATTATAATACAACCCTTACATGATTTTCAGATCTTTGATCATTACACAGAGGTTAATTAATGTTATATATGTACATAAAATACCTACCACATGTTGTGTCTAATATTTACGACCCCATTAAGTTATATGTCTCAAGGGTTACATAATATAACAACAAATTTTAAATATCCATAATCTAGAAAAAGTTCATGCCATGTAGATCTGACTAAATATCATGTACACTCCTCTCCGTCCATCTAAAGTACATGCCAGGGCTAATAGTCTGTGATGTGTACTTCAATGTTATTTTGATTACATGGCGTAACTAGTGGTCTACATGTTGGGTTGACTACATGTTACATGATCACTAGACTTCTAATCCGTTTATTGGATAAACGGACAAAACCTGACCTGAATGGGACTACATGTCGTGTCTAATGGGCCAAACAGTGTGTTGTCCATTTGACCATGTGCCAGTTTGTCCTGGTCAAAATGCAGTGTAAGAATTAACTACATGTTGTGTGATTAATAAACATGGGTTGAGTAATTTTCAAACTATTATTGATCCATCTACAACAACTACACAACTTTTAAATATGAATTCATGGAATGTTCTGCTCTGTTACCTGGAAAGAACCCTTGGCACCTCCAGATGACTTTCTCAATTTAATCTTATTCAAAAATTAAATCATTTCTATTATATCTAGAGGAATTATAGAGGAAGAATAGATCTAATAATTCATATTTAGAGAAAGATTAAACATAAATTGAAAAACTAAATTATAGAAGAATAAATTATCAATGAATAATTTAAATAATAATAAGTATTAATTTTCCGCTCTTATACCAGTTGTAGGTTCTTGCCATAGTGAAATCATAGGAGGGACAGTGAACAGGAAGAATTTTCTTCAATATTCAATCAACAATTTGGGATCAATATGATTATGAACACCAGTATCCAAAAAAAAGAATCAAGAATTTATAGGAATGAATTTAAACCTAGACCCAAGAGATATGATCAAAATATTTTTTTATTAATTAAATGAAATTAAAGAATTACATCTAAGTTGATTCTTTCTTCATTGATGAATTCTACCTTAGATCTACTGTTTAACTTTGTTTCATTATATAGATCAATGGTAGATCTCCTCTACTCGTAATCCACACTTGTTTTGTGTACCTCATGATGTCATAGAAGTAGTATCTGGTTGCTAGCATGGAAGATGATTACACTTACAATGTCTGTTGTTGGTTGCACTGAGAACCATATCCAAAGCATTATCCTTGAGAGTTTTTCTCCATTTTGTTGTGCACAATAAAAAATCAATCTTCATTTGTATAACACCTGGATAATAAAAGAATAATATAACCAGGTATTTAATTCACGTGGGTAATAATAAATAATTTTCACATGTTTCTTAATAATTTTATTAATACTAGAAAAATACCCATGTCAAATAAGAACCACATCATTATTATTTCCAGACATACACTTATCTTGTGAGTTATAAATAAATATTATTTAATCAAATAATATTCATTATTATTAATTCTTTCTATACATTTAACATGGTCTTCCAATCGTCCACCATAATTATTGAATATTGATTAATTGATATTTATTTATTAAATATATATTACCGCATTATTGACCAATTAATATATATAAATATTATATTTCCTAAATAGAAAATAATTAGTTATTAATTATTCCACTCAGAATATATTCTCTCGAACAACTAGTGTCAAAATAAATGAAATAAGGAATCCAAGATAAATTATTATACCACAATAGAGAATAATCTTTAGTGAACTAGTTAAATAATAAATAATATATTATATAAGTGAGACACTGGATACACGTAGTGTTTGGGACTTTAGGCCTCTTTCTCAATGGCATTAGGTAGAGCACCTAATGTCTAATGCAAACATCTAGAAACATGTCAAGGAAACCATAGAGAAAGAAGTTAATGTGACAATGACATGTCACATCATACGAATTCTTACGAAGTAATATAATCCCTTTGTCTTGATATCTCCAATCATGTGGGTTGAATTCAAGTTCCATCAACCCATATGCCCGATTTCCCATTCATTGACTTCCCAAAAATTGAACATGCCTATGGAACACCATGTATATGGATTTATTTAGTTTATTTCATTTCCATAAAACAACCTATGATATCAACTTATGTTATAGAATAGAATGGAGAAATATTTTCAGGCATTACATATTAATGCAGTTTTGCTCGTGATGCCCCCAATATATCATACCTCACCGCGAAAACATATCATCATGGTTTTATCCAATACATATAAGTACGTGAGTAATATTACGCATTAATAATAATAATAATGTCCAAGGAAAAATACACACATCCAAAAATAGGAACATCCAATGACACATATAAATGATGATTCCTACTATCAGGTCTCATTCTCATATAAATGAGGATTTCCTACTATCAGATCTCATAATGTACAAAAGAAGATGGTTCTAGGGAACCATATCCAATAACACCCTCATACCTAAAACCCCGTAGACAGTCATACTCATACAAATAAACACATATCCCCCTAAAAAGTGAAAACCTCATAAAAAAACTATATCCCCTAAGCCCCCAAACCCCCAAAACCCCTTTCAATAAAAACCCCTAAAACCTCATCCTAAAAAACCATGAACCCTCAATCCAAAAAAAGCATAAACCCTATTCTAGAAAAATCCTAATCCCTCATCTAAAAAAATTGCTAAACCCTCATCCAAAAAGATACCCCTAAACCTTCATCCTTTAATTATTCTAATCCTCAATCTAAAAAATTCATAAAACCTCAATCCCATAAAACCAAAAACCCTCATCCCAAAAAAAACTATATACATAGTAACAGACAAACCTAAAACCTCATCCCCACAAAACCATAAACCATCAGCTCCATCGAACCCTAAACCATTATCACGAAAAACCCTAAACCCGTAGACAAAAAAACACTAAACCCCCATCTAATTAATTTATAAATCCTAACCCAAAAAAAACCCCAAACAGTGAGAACTAGAAAACCCAAACAATCTTTCACAAAAAACACAAATCATCATCTCCAAAATACCAGAAAACCACATCCCCCCAAAAAATTAAATCCTCATCTTGAAAAAGCACTAAATACACATCCCCCAAAAAACTAAACCCTCAACAAAAAAAATCTCAAACCCTTAGCACCAGCAAATCCCAAACTGTTAGCCCTAAAAATACCCACACATTCATCCCTAGAATACCCAAAACCCTAAACACCATAATAACCCAAACCCTCAAACATATAAATTCTCAAACCATCCACTCCATTAACAACAATTCCTACTCTCCAAAAAACTTCAAACCCTTTTCCCCAGGCAAACCCAAACATATAACCATAAAAAACCAATCCCACAAACCCAAAATACCTTAAACCCTCATCTACAAAAACCCAAAACCCATAGTCCAAAAAAAACCATCAACCCTTGCCCCCCAAAAACCATAAACCCTCATATCAAGAAAACCAAAATACCTCATCCCATGAAAAACGTAAACCCTCATCACAAACAAAACCGCACCCTCAAACCCAAATAAAAGTAAACCCTTAGCCCAAGAATTCCCTAAACACTCAATCATTGAAAACCATAAACACTCGGCCACCAAAATCACTAAACTGTCAGCCTCATAAAACCCTAAACCTTAATTCCCAATAACCCAAAGCCCCTAATCCAAGAAAACTAGAAACCTGAAACCCTATAAAACCCTAAACCCTCAGCCACAAAAAACCATAAACCCTCAACCATAGAAAACACAAAATACACAAACCAAGTAATCCATAAACCCTCTTCCCTAGAAATCCCTAAACCCGCATCCCTAGAAAAATATAAAGCCTCATTCCTAGAAAACACTAAAACATCATCACCCAAAAATACTAAAGTTTCAACCCCAAAAATACATATATACCTTAAAAAAATCCTAAATCATCTTCCTTATGTAAACCTAAACCCGAATCCCCAAAAAACCTTTAACTATATTCACAAAAAACACTCGTAAACCCTCACAAAAAAACACTATATTATATGACCAAAAAACACGAAACTAACATTCCAAAATACCATTAATACTATATCCCCAATACCAAAAACCAGAATCCCTAAAAAAACTAAACCCCCCGCCTAAAAATCCCCAAATCCTCAACCCCAAAAACATTTAAATATTCAAACCCAAAAAAACCCTAAACCCTCAACCCTCATCCCAGAATTACACTAATCCTTCAAACCCAAATCCCGAAACCCATAGTATAAAAAATATATTCCATTATCCCCAAAAAACATTAAACCCTCATCCTAATAAATTTCAAAACCCACAGGCCCAACAAACCCTAATCCATCACACTTGAAAAAATTTAAACCCTCATCCACATAAGAACATAAATCATCCCGCATAAAATCGTATAAACTCTCTTCCCCATTAAACCCTAATCCCATAATATAAGAACACTAGAAACTCAAAACCAAAAAACATAAACATCATCCCCAAAATAAACCTAAAACATCAGTGCCAAACACCTAAATCCACAACCCTAAAACCCCAAAAAAACCCATCCCACAACCCCCAAAACCTCATCCCCAAAAAACCCTAAACCCTAATCCCAAAAAACCCTAAACCCCCATCCCCAAAAAACACATATACCATCTGCCTCAAAAAATCCTAAACTCTCATACATAGAAAAACCTTATCCTAAAACCTTAAATAATAATACCTTCATCCCCCAACTCCAAAATAAATCCTTAAGCCCCCTACACCAAAAAAATCCTTAACCATTATCCACACAAAACCATAAAACCAATGTCCCAAAAGAATATAAAAATTGAGTCCATAAAATCCCTAAACCCTCATCCCCCCAAACTAAACCCTCAGCACCAAAAAACCCTGAAACCCTTATCCAAATAAATCCTTAACCCTTATCCATAAAAAACCCTACAACCTCATCATCAAAAACCTCTAAATTCTCATCCCCAAATAACCCTAAACTGTCATCCCTCCAAAACCCTAAACTCTACACCAATGAAAACCATAAACTGTATGTCTCAATAACCCATAAACCCCTGCCCTATAAAACCCTGAACCCTATTCCTCTAAAACCCCTAAACCCTCCACCCTAGAAGTCCCTAAACACTCATCCACTGAAATCCCTAATCCCACAACCTGATAAAATCCTAAAACCAGCACCTGAGAAATCATAAACCCTTATCCCAATAAGACCCATGTAGGATAAAAATATAGATGTAGATGCTCAATTACAAGAGGGGATGAATTATATATTTAAAAACATTCACTATTTACCTTAAGTAAATAACTGTTTAACAATGTTAATGAAGGTAAATTCACAATCCCTCTTTAGTTATAGCTAAAAGGGATAATTGGAAGGGCCCAAGTCCAATTATAAGAAACATATACATAAAAAAGTTAAACATAAAGAAACTTAAGAAAGATTATATTATGGGAGGATTATACATTAATGCATATAGAATCTTATTTAACAGAGTAAACATCTATATGTAATAGAGAGTATATGAATTTTATACATTATTTCCTTAAAAAATACCACAGAAATAAAACATCTTACAAAGCATGTAAACATGTAGGAAATATTTTAACACAAAAAAGGATATCCAACAACCTTGGATACATCTCCCTTGATTTAAAATTTCAAGAAAGTCTATCTTACCCACACCGGGTAAGCCCTATATAAGAATTTTGGAGTTCGTCATGCAATCCTTGTAAGCCCTCTAAATTTGAGGTAGTAAAAACCTATTCCTTCTTATCCCCGGAAGTCCTCAAACATTAAGGTAGCTGGAAACACTATCTTCTTATCCACATAATCAGTCGATTGTACCCAACAAAAATTAGAATTTCACTAGGCTGAACAAGTTTTTTACGATTGAACATGATGTTTACATGTCACAAAAGGAATGATAGTTTCTCTCTCTATAAATCACTTCACAACATCACAACATCACGACATGTAATCTCTTTCAGTGTATTGTTCTCATTCAAATGAGCTCCTATTTATAGGCAATGACTCCAACAATCTGATCTTATATCCAACGATCATATTTTCCCTCAAATTTCAGAGGGACATGTACACGTGTCACTCAAATAATGGTTAGTTATAAACAAACTGTATGTCATTGTTTTATGTAGGAAAAAATTGGGAAAAAATATCTTTCTTGAGAAACAATAATATGTAAGGAAATAATATCGTGTTTAAGAAACAATGATCCAATAAAATTGAAACAATATATTAGGAATGTAATGAATGATAAAAAATGAATAAAAGTAAACATGGAAATATAGATTTCCGAATATAAATATACAAATAATTAGATTGTAGAAAAATGGATATTCAGAGTCTGAATTATAAGGAATTTGGAATCTGAATTCTGAGGAATCTGGATTCTAAATATTAGAGAATTTGGAGCATATATTTTGAGGAATTTAGTGTCTGATTTTTAGAGGATTTAGAGTCTGTATTTCAATGATTTCGGAGTCTGAATTTTAGAGAATTCATAGTTTGAATTTCATAGAATTCGGTGTTCAATTTTCAAAAAGACTCAGTATCAAAGGAAATATATGATTTCAAGGTTTTATATATGGATCTGAATTTTTGGGTTAATAAAAAAAGTATTATGGTTTAATAAAACAATATATAAGACATTGAAGACCAAGGGAGGATTATACTTTTCTTAGAGAATACAATTTTCCTTCTGAATATTACACGTAGAGAAAGATAATTTAATATAAAAAATGATTGTTTGTGATTCTCAAAACATTAAGGAATGTAAAAGTCATTGTAACACCCCATGCTTCTATGGTACATTTCCCTTTGAATAATGTAATAGCATGTGTTGTACGCAACATCGAGTTCTAACATACACCACAACCGATCAAAGCTGTTATGAATAGTAATACCTAATTTTTGAAATTATATATATTTAATATTTCAAAATAGACTTCATTTTTGGATTCGTATTATCTAATTTAGCCTAAGGTGAAATTTTGGTACTTTTCAGATAACTTTAATATTTTGATGAATGGTGAAAATTACTAAATTTTAATTAAAAACAACTTTTTTAATCAAAATAATTAATAGTGATAAATTATGAATTTTTGTGGCTTTAAAGTATATTTAGAATATATTTTTACCATTTATTACAATTCTGGTCATTGGACATAATTTCACAGTTAAACCGAACATAAACAAATATCAATCTTTTTATAGTTATTATATCTTAAAAACACTCTTTTTTGCTTTAACAGCAGGAATTAATTTTAAATTAATTTCTGCCACTTAAGTGTTATGAATTTGGAAAAAGGGATTCCATATTTGGAATCATGATATTCATATTGTGTGAATAGGTAACTTTTATTTTTAGAAATTTTGAATAATTACTGCGGTAAATATTTTATTTAATATAGGTAAGGGTAAATCAGGTAAATAAGGGTTAAAAAATAATATTATAATAATACTAAATTACCATAAAAAAGTGTCCTAACCTTATTTTTGGATACATTTCCGACCCTGGGAATCTTTGGGTCGATTTTGGGACCCCATGGAGCCACTTGTATGTGATAGGGACACTTTATTTTAATTAAGTTATAATAAGTACAAAAATGACATAAGTATATATCTTTTAGAAAAACAATTATTGCATAGGGTTATATGTGTTGGATGTTCGAATATTAATATAATTAGAAAGATAAAATGATTTCCAACATAATGTGATTTTATTTATAATTTTTAGACATTAAATAACTTAATTTATTTATGACACAATGATGATGCAGTAATTACCTAATTAATGAAAAATTAGAATAATAGATATTATAAATACCCAAATAAATATAATTTGAGACTTTTAATGAGTTAAACTAATTTTCTAGGTTAATATGACAAGTTATAATTGTTTTAATTAACTTCTTTATAAGTAAACATTCTGCTATGATTTTTACAAAAATCAATTATTGAATATTGTCAAAATTGACATAAAAAGGTTTTTTAAAAAAATATTATATTATTAATTGATATTAAATTCCTAAAAATCTAAGGTTCTTACAAGAGACTTATATCATGATAGTTGTATCATTAATGGACCAATTGGAGGTCTCTTGGATGTATATGGTATGTTTATTAACCAAATAATATAAAAATACAAAGAGGCATTGTAAAAGTGAAACTAATTAACTAAGAGTTAATACTTAAAGATAAGGTTAATATAATGACCCAAACCTGTCTAAATTCTTTTGGTTGAGTGGTTTTCGACCCATCCCCACCTTGACCATTAAATAATCAACTTTTGGGCCATTATAAAGATAATATGAATTTATTATAAATTAATATTTCTAGCCTTTCCAAAGGTGCCCCTCACCCCTCTTATAAAAGAGAACTCCCCCTTCTCATTACCTAACACCATCAAAGCCTTTTTGTTCGGCCAAACCCTGCCCAAATACTCTATCAACTTCCCTCACTACAACCTAGAGACTTTATTTGGATCATAAAACCAACCTAAGGATCCCTTTTGATCAAATCAAAAGGAAGAACCTGAAGAAGAGGTAATGATTTCACCACCCTTTTTCAAGTTCTGTTCTTCTTCCAATTCTTCTTCCTTTGTTGGTACCATTCTAAAATAATAACTCCAGTATCATATATACACTGTGATGTTATTATAAATATGGTACAACCATATTCACTATTCTATCCATCCTTTGAATAACATGTCACCATACGTGTGTACGTACAACATACCGTCTCCACGTCGTGGTGTAATTGTTATTCAATAAATTATTATTTGGATGGGTACAATAATGATGTGTAACTCATGTAAATAATAAATATAACATAATAATTATTCCATATATATGATATACCATCCAATTATATATTATTTTAATATCAAAAGAATGATATTGTCGCTCGTGCATACGTACGGACTACCGTCTCCACGAACGCGATGAGATTCATTCTCCATCGTATCCATTCAAGTATAATTCTCATTTGGTGATCAATAATAGTATCTAAAGACTTGATATCATTTTGGATATGATTAAGATACAACCTATCTATTACAAACATGGCTTACATAACAAAACATATAAAAGAAAACGAGTAAGTTAACACCTGAAACAACGATAACTCTAAGATATTATTAACAAAGCAATGTTAAAAGATCATATATGATATCACATTAATATATATGATTATTGAATAATTTGATAACAATTATTTCACCATTATATAGGAGTTTAACCTAACCCAACCAAGGAAAATTACAAGGTAGGGGTTTATTTCGCAATCTCTTCATTATCCGAGGTTTTTTATATGTAATAATCTACTCATATCTCTTTATCATCCACATCCATGTTTCTTAAAAATGTATTCAAAAACATTTTTACTATTTACATGAATATGGTTTAAAGTCATTCATACCCTTTTTTGACTTTTTATAAGAGTTTTATACAGGAATCTTTTCGTTGTTTTCCAAACAAGGTGCTTTTTATCCTTTTCGACAGAATTAATGTAAGAATGTTTTTTTAACTTATATGGCGGGTGCATCTATTTTCTGCCGTAATAAAATCTTCGAAGCTTCCTTTACAAGATTATGATAATATTTTCAAATAAAATATTTTATTTTATAAATATATGACTCTTAAATGATTTCAAAATAGAAAGTGATATTTCTCTAAAAATAGTTTTGATTTCATCTATGTCAACATCCTTTGATGGATTTTATGCTTATTTGAAGTTGATTTATTATGATACAAAAATTCTATTGAAGGTTTTGTGATATGTTTGACTATGGGTGTCTTATTTTTATACCATTCATGGTTTATGGATGAAGTATTTACATTTCGTATGCTATTTTTAATACGAATGTTTTTGTAATGTTTAAACCTTTTCATATGGGAATGCATTGGACTTAATATGTGACGGGTGGAGCCCACTATAGCTCCTCGATGCGTCGGTAGGTCTAATGAGACAAACTAGTGTCTTGGCACAAGGCCTTGGAAAAATCGTATTTGTAGTCCTGGCACGAGGCCTTGGCTATGTGTTATGATAGTCTGGCATTATGCATTCCATCATTATGACAGTGGTTATTGATATTTCATGTGATTATTCGATTAGTAGAATATCCATTTGAATAAGTAAATGGAATTATTTCATTTTACTTTTTCCATACTATATTGAAGTTCAAGTTTAAAAGGCTTTTGTTTTAGTTATACATTGACTTAAATGTTTATTCTTATTTATGATACTTTCCGCTATATTGTTATCCTTACTGGGAATTTGAGCTCACCAATTTTCTATGTTTTATTTTTCCCAGGATGTGAAGAAATAAATTTTGAATGACCTGTAGGGATTTTATGAGGGGATAATAGTGTGGAATATGGAGACATTATGTTGTTGTAGTGGTTTTTCACTTTATGATGTAATGTAAAACATTATGAATATATCTAGTGTTTACAAGGCTACTAAACCAATCGGTATTTCGAGATTTGATCTTTCTTACGATCATGCCAATGTTATGTAATAATGCACCAACTCTAGGTAACTGGGGTCGGGGCATTACAGTTTGTATCAGAGGAAGTTTAGTACACACCTTGAAAGCTATATTTAGATAAAATCTGATTAGAGCACATAGATTTAAGATGGAATTTGAGGATTAGTATAGAAGACCTTCCTAGAATTTTGGTATTGTAGAGATTTTGTGAGTTTTCTGAGCAATACATCTCTGTCTGGATACGAGCAGGTAGAGGCGGCTCTGGCACAGATGTACCTAGGGGTAAAACCCGAAAAAACCGCTTTGAGCTAGACTCGAACGGGAACTGGTGCATGACAGCGGGCCTTGCTGAAATCTTGGTTACGACACTCTCGGGGGAGATGCTTAGGATAACTCTCATTTTCATTAAAAATCATTATGAAGTGTTTATGAGTATATACTTTCTCAAAGAAAACATTTTTATGATTATGGATTATATCCATAAATAGTTAAATTTATGTAAAGTGTTTTATAGGTATGGAATTAAGTATTTTGATTCATAAACTGATTTAGTTTATGCCATTGTTTAGAAATGGCGCCTAGTGGAAGAAATGGAAACTATATCATTGCACGCAATCCATGTAGGGATTTCCCTACAGATCAAGATAATTATAGTGGAACTGGTGATGCAACTGGTGCCGATCAGCTAATCATCATACTGGGACAACTCACTCAGGTTATGAATAATAACCTTACCCGTATGGAGCACCCTGATCCGCAACGTGGTGGGTCAATGTTATATCGCTTCATGAGGCAACAACCACCAACGTTCAATGGGAGTAAAAATCCCTTAGTATCTGAGCAATGGATAAATTCCCTAGAGAAAATATTTCAGGCTTTGGGGAGTAGTGAAAGGGAAAAAGTAATCATGGAAGTTTACCTCCTCACTAGAGATGCTAATCAATGGTGGTCATTGATTCAACATACTAAGGAAGATGATGAAATATCAAATATGGAATGGAGGGAGTTCAAAGAACTGTTTTTAGAAAAATATTTTCCTTGTGACCATCGAGCAGATATGGAAAGGCAATTTCTGAGTCTGAGACAAAAGGAGGATGAGAATGTCGCAAAGTATGAGGTTGAATTTACAAGGTTAGAAAGGTATGATGGAGATTATATACATAACCCAAGAAGTAAGATTGATCTTTTCTTTGATGGGTTAAAACCATTTCTCCGTCAGGCATTAGTCTCACAATCCTTCTCGTCATATGAATATATTGTCTCATGTGCTATCAAGACAGAAAAGGAATTCTCTAAGTCTTATGACATTAAAGAAAAGCAAGAGATGAAGAGATCTGCTGATCAATCTGGGAATGGAAATAAAGGGAAGAAGGGAATGGTTGAATATCCATCATGTGGTAAATGTGGGAAGAAACTCCCCGGTACTTGCTTGAAGGGAACATGAGTCTGTTACAAGTGTGGTGAAAAAGGCCACCAAGCTCGTGATTTCAAAGGGAAGAAGGAAGCTACCAATGTTCAATGCTACAATTGTAGGGAGATGGGACATTATGCAAATAAATGTCCTAAGCGTCAGGAGAACATATCTCAGAAAAGACCAAGGGATCAAGGCCAAGTTTATGCTATCACTACTGCTGAGGTAGAAGCTCCGAAAGACATGGTGGCAGGTAATTTAATGGTTTCCTCAAGTTTAGAAAATGCATTATTTGATTCTGGATCATCGCATTGTTTCATATCTTCCCAGTTTGCTATGAAAATTAGATATTTCCAATTTGACTTAACAAGGGAGTTTTCAGTTAAAACTCTTAAGGGAAGTATCCTTGCAACAATGTTTTGTGAATCAGTCCCCATTAGAGAAAATAAATGTTCTTTATCTGCTGATCTCGTCATCATACCTATGATTTAGTTTGAAATAATCCTCGGTATGGACTGGCTTCTGGACTATGATTTGAAGATTTATTGTAAGAAGAAAGAGGTTAGGATTCTTGATGATGATGATAAGGAACACCTTATCTTTAGAGCAGAATCGTCACCACATAATTCTTATCTAGATCCACCCCCAGTAGCTCAACTAAATTCAATTAATGGGGAGGAAGAGAATGAAATGACTATGGTTGAGGAAAGGAATGTTCAAATAGAGGATGTACCTGTTGAGAAGGAACATGTAGATGTATTTCCAGAAGATTTACCTGGACATCCTCCAGAACGAGAAGTTGAGTTTTCCATTGATTTAATTCCTGGATCAGGGCCTATATCGAATACCCCTTATAGAATGGCCACTGTGGAATTAGTCAAACTAAAGAAACAACTAGAGGAATTGAGTAATAAGGTATTTATTCTCCCTAGTGTTTCTCCATGTGGTGCCCCTGTTCTTTTTTATAAAAATAATGATGGATCTATGAGGTTATGTATCGACTATAGGGTGATCAATGCTATAACAATAAAGAACAAGTATCCCATACCTCACATTGATGATTTATTTCACCAACTACATGCAACTCAATAATTTTCAAAGATTGACCTTCGATATGGATACCATCAGTTGTGTGTGAAGAAGGAAGACATTCCGAAGACAGCATTTCGAACCAGGTACGAGCATTACGAGTTTACAGTAATGCCTTTTGGATTGACTAATGCACCCTCTGTATACATGGATCTGATGAATATAGTTTTCAAGGAATATCATGATCAATTTGTGGTGGTAATTATTGATGATATCTTCGTATAATCTAAAAACTACGAAGATCATGAAAATCACTTGCGCATTATCCTGAAGACACTGAGAAGACATGAATTATATGGGAAGTTTAGCAAGTGTGAATTCTGGATTCAAGAGATTTCTTTTCTTGGCCATATTGTCTCTAAAGATGGAATCTCTGTTGATCCTTCTAAGGCCAAGGAAATCCAAAAATGGCCAGCACCGACGAGTATAACTGAGGTATGTAGTTTGATTGGTTTAGCAGGTTATTATCGACGTTTCGTCCATAATTTTGCCCGATTGGCTAACCCATTAACAAAGCCCACACGTAAAGGGGTTAAATTTGTTTGGACACAAGAGTGTGAAGAATGTTTTGAAGAACTGACGATAAGAATAGTCAATGCTCTTATATTGACTCTAACATCGGGGAATGATGGGTTTGTTATTTATATTGATGCATCGAATAAAGGACATGGTTGTGTCCTTATGCAGAATGATAGGTTTATTGCCTATGCATCACGACAGTTGAAAATTCATGAGCAAAACAATCCTACACATGATCTCGAGTTAGCAGCCGTGATCTTTTCTTCGAAGGTATGGAGGCACTACATCTATGGTGAATGATGTGAGATTTATACTGATCACAAGAGTTTGAAGTATATTTTCTCACAAAAAGAACTCAACATGAGGCAAAGGAGATGGCTTGAATTACTCAAGGATTATGATTGCACGATACACTACCACCCGGGGAAGGAAAACAAGGTGGAAGATGCTTTATGCAGATAATATCATGGAGTTTTAAACAATATGAGAATTGAAAGGGATCCAATTTTCATGGATCTAGTGAAGATGGACATGGGAATAACCAGGGAAGTTGAAACATCAATGCTTTTTCAAATGATTTCCAAACCATCTTTACTAGAAAGGTTTAAGATTTCTCAGACCGATGATGGAGAATTTCAAAAGAAGATTAATGTTGTGAATGATGGGAGTTTGAGAGACTTTGTGTATGAAGATGGAATTTTGAAATTCGGGAAGAAAATTTGTGTTCTTGATATACCTGATATAAAAAGGGAATTGTTGGATGATGGTCATAGTTCCAATTTCTCTATACACCCAGGGAGCACCAAAATGTATAAATATTTGAAGGAACATTTTTGGGGGGACAATATGAAGAGGGAGATTGCCGATTTTTTGTCAAGATGTATGGTTTGTCAACAAGTGAAAGCTGGAAGGCAACATCCTGGAGGAGTCATGCAACCTCTTCCCATACCGGAGTGGATATGGGACAATATTACGATGGAATTTGTCATGGGGCTACCAATGACTCCTAGAAGGAATGATGCAATATGGGTTATTATTGATCATCTTACCAAGTCAGCACATTTTCTTGCTATAAGAGAAGATCTACCACTAGAACGTCTAGCAGAAAATATATTAATGAAGTTGTGAGACATCATGAAGTACCCCTATCGATTGTTTCTGATCATGATCCCCATTTTACTTCGAGATTCTGGAAAAGTCTTCAGATAGCCTTGGATACTGAACTTTATTTGAGCACTGCATACCACCCTCAGACAGACGGACAATCAGAAAAAACTATTCAAACCTTAGAAGACATGTTGAGATCTTGCTCACATGACATTCAGTGTATGTGGAATCAATATTTACCTTTGGTAGAATTTTCCTATAACAATAGCTTCCATTCGAGTATTCAGATGGCACCATATGAAGCGTTTTATGGAAAGAGATGTCGCACACCAACCTGTTGGGATGCCGTTGGTGAAAGAAAACTTGTAGTTCCATAACTTGTGTAGGAAACGATGTAAAAGGTGAAGGTAATCCAAAATCACATCAAAGCAGCTCAAAGTAGGCATAAGAGCTATGCCGATAATCGAAGGAAGGATTTGGAATTTCAAGTCGGTGATTATGTTTTCCTGAAGGTATCTCCATGGAAGGGAGTCATACGTTTTGGTAAGAATGGTAAATTGAGTCTCAGGTACATCGGACCTTTCGAAATTCTAGAATTAATTGGGGTTGTAGCTTACCGATTGGCAATGCCGCCAAGTCTCTCCAAAGTTCACGATGTGTTCCACGTATCTCTATTGAGGAAATACATGCCTGACCCAACACATGTACTCACCTATGAGGAATTAGAACTAGATCCCAATTTGTCTTATTGCGAAGAGCCCATTAGAATTCTTGATACGACTGAACAAGTACTGGGAAACCGGACGACGCGTCTGGTAAAAGTTTTGTGGAGAAACCATAAGATGGAAGATGCAATGTGGGAACTCGAGGAACTTATGATGAAGAACCACCCGAGTCTTTTCATGTGGTAATATTTTAGAAATTTTGAGGACGAAATTATTTGAAGGAAGGGAGAATGTAACAGCCCAAGCTTCTACGGTACATTTCCCTTTGAATAATGTAATAGCTTGTGTTGTACGCAACATCGAGTTCTAACAAACACCAGAACCGATCAAACTAGCCGTTATGAATAGTAATACCTAATTTTTTAAATTATATATATTTTATATTTAAAAATGGACTTCATTTTTGGATTCTGAGTATCGAATTTATCCTAAGGTGAAATTTTGGTACTTTTCGGATAACTTTAATATTTTGATGAATAGTGAAAATTACTAAATTTTAATTAAAATCATCTTTTTTAATCAAAATAATTAATAGTGATAAATTATGAATTTGAGTGGTTTTAAAGTATATGTAGAGTATATTTTTACCATTTAATACAATTTTGTTCATTGGACATAATTTTACAATTAAACCGAACATAAACAAGTATCAATCTTTTGATAGTTATTATATCTTAAAAACACGCTTTTTTTTAACAGCGTGAATTAATTTTAAATTAATTTCTTCCACTTATGTGTTTTGAATTTAGAAAAATGGATTCCATATTTGGAATCAGGATATTCATATTGTGTGAATAGGTAACTTTTATTTTTAGACATTTTGAATAATTAATGCCGTAAATATTTTATTTACCATGGTTAAGGGTAAATCCGATAAATAAGGGTTAAGATATAATATTATAATAATAATAAATTACCCTAAAACGTGTCCTAACCTTATTGGTGGATACATGTCCGGCCATGGGAATCATTGGGTCTATTTTGGGACCCCATGGAGCCACTTGTAGGTGATAGGGACACTTTATTTTAATTAAGTTAAAATAAGTACAAAAATGACATAAGCATATATCTTTTAGAAAAAAATTTTTTACATAGGGTTATATATGTTGGATGTTCGACTATAAATATTCATTAGAAAGCTAAAAATATTTCCTACATAATTATATTTTATTTATAATTTTTAGACATTAAATAACTTAATTTATATATGACACAATGATGATGCAGTAATTACCTAATTAATGAAAAATTAGAATAAATGATATTATCAATACCCAAATAAATATAATTTGATATTTTTTATGAATTAAAATAATTTTCTAGGATAATATTACATGTTAGTATTTCTTTAATTAGCTTTTTTTGAAGTAATAATTCTGTTATGATTTTTTAAAAAATCAATTATGGAATAGTGTCAAAATTGACATAAAAGTGTTTTTAAAACAAATATTATATTATGAATTGATATTAAATTCCTAATAATCTAAGTTTTGGCCAAGAGACTTATAACATGATATTTATATCATTAATGGACCACTTGGAGGACTCTTGGATCTATATGGTATGATTATTAACCAAATAATATAAAATTACAAAGAGACATTGTAAAAGTGAAACTAATTAACTAAGAGTTAATACTTAAAGATAAGGTTAATATAATGACCCAAACCTGTCTAAATTCTATCTGTTGAGTGGTTTTCGACCCATCCCAACCGTAAAATTTAAATAATCAACTTTGGCGCCATTAGAAACCAAATATGAATTTATTATAAATTAATATTTCTATCTCTTCCAAAGGTGCCCCTCACCCCTCTTATAAAAGGGAACTCCCCCTTCTCATTACTTAACACCTTAAAAGCCTTTTGGTTCGGCCAAACCCTGCCCAAATACCCTCTAATATTACATCACTATAACCTAGAGGACTTAGTTTGATCATTAAGACAACATAAGGATCCCTTTTGATCAAATCAAAAGGAAGAACCTGAAGAAGAGGTAATGATTTCACCACCCTTTTTCAAGTTCCGTTCTTCTTCCACTTATTCTTCCTTTGTTGTTACCATTCTAAAATAATAACTCCAGTATCATATATATACTGTGATGTTATTATAAATATCGTACAACCATATTCACTATTCTATCCATCCTTTGAATAACATGTCACCATACGTGCGTACGTACGACATACCATCTCCACGTCGTGGTGTAATTGTTATTCAATAAATTATTATTTGGATGGGTATAATAATGGTGTGTAACTCATGTAAATAATAAATATAACATAATATTGATTCTGTATATATGATATACCATCCAATTATATATTACTTTAATATCAAAATAATGATATTGTCGCTCGTGTGTACATACGGACTACCGTCTCCACGAACGCGATGAGATTCATTCTCCATCGTATCCATTCAAGTATAATTCTAATTTGATGATTAATAATTGTATCTAAGGACTTGATATCATTTTGGATATGATTAAGATACAATCTATCCATTAAAAACATGGCTTACGTAACAAAACATATAAAATAAAACAAGTAAGTTAACACCCAAAATGACGATAATTCTAAGATATTTTTAACAAAGAAATGTTAAAAGATCATATATGATATCATACTAATGTATATGATTATTGAATAATTTAATATCAATTATTTCTCCATTATACAGGAGGTTAACATACCCCACCCATGGAAAATTATAAGGGAAGATTTTATTTCGCAATCTCTTCATTATCTGAGGTTGTTTATATGTAATAATCTACTGGGATCTCTTTATCATACACATCCATGTTTCATAAAAATGTATTTAAAAACATTTTCACTATTTACAATAATATGGGTTAAATTCATTTATACCCTTGTTTGACTTTTTATAAGAGTTTCATAACGGAATATTTCTGTCGTTTTTCAAACAAGGTGCTTTTTAACCTTTTCTACAGAATTAAGGTAAAAATGTTTTTTTTAACTTATACGGCGGGTGAAGCTATTTTACACCATGATAAAATCTTCTAATCTTCCTTTACAAGATTATAATAATATTTTCAAATAGAATGTTTTATTTTATAAATATATAACTCTTAAATGATTTCAAAATAAAAAGAGATATTTCTCTAAAAAGAGTTTTGATTTCATCTATGTCAACATCCTTTGATGGATTTTATGCTTATTTGATGTTGATTTATTATGATACAAAACTTCTATAGAAGGTTTTGTGATATTTTTGACGGTGGATGTGTTATTTTTATACCATTCATGGTTTATGGATGAAATATATACATTTCTTATGCTATTTTTAATACGAATGTTTATGTTATATTTAAACCTTTTAATATGGGAATGCATTGGAGTTAATATGTGACGGGTGGAGCCCGCTATAGCTCCTCAATGCATCGGTAGGTCTCATGAGACAAAATAGTGTCTTGGCACAAGGCCTTGGAAAAATCTTATTTGTAGTCTTGGCACGAGGCCTTGGCTATGTGGTTATGATAGTTTGGCATTATGCATTCCATCATTATGAAAGTGGTTATTGATATTGCATGTGATTATTTGATTAGTAGAATATCCATGTGAATAAGTAAATGGAATTATTTCATTTTACTTTTTCCATACTATGTTGAATTTCATATTTAAAAGGCTTTTGTTTTAGTTATACATTGCCTTAAATGTTTATTCTTATTTATGACACTTTCCGCTATATTATTATCCTTACTGGGCATTTGAGCTCACCCCTTTTCTGTGATTTATTTTTTCCAGGATGTGAAGAAGTAAATTATGAATGACCTGCAGGGATTTTATGTGGGGATAATAGTGTGGACTATGGAGACATTATGTTGTTGTAGTATTTTTTGACTTAATGATGTAATGTAAAACTTTATGAATATATCCAGTGTTTCCAAGGCTAGTAAACCAACTGGTCTTTTGATATTTGATCTATCTTGTGACCATTCCAATGTTATGTAATAATGCACCAACTCTGGGTAACTGGGGTCTGGGTGTTACAGTCATAAAGAAACATTATTGACTCAAAAATCTCCCCTTTATTGAAAAACCCAAACATAATTTTGAAAAAGAATATAAGTAAAAAGGTTTTCACTTTTGAAACATAAAAAAATACTTATCTCCCTTTACTTATTAACCATGATGAATACGATTGACTCCCCATATGATTTGAAATCCCTAAGGATCTTATTATTATCTTTCTTAGGGAATTTATTTCATATTTCTTAAGAGAATCTTAATTAATTAGACTTACCCTTACTTAATATCCCACTTTTTAGGGCATTATATTCTTTTTTACTTCATATTCATTTGATCATTAATTGTTTTTCCTATGTGATTTGGAAAAATGAATGGAGGGAATGAAAAAAATTGTACCTAAAATATTATAAATATAGAAGACAAGGATATCTATAAAAAAATTCATTATGATTGGGAAAAAAATTAGTATAAAAAATACAAAAAAGGACCAGATTATAAGAAAAAATAATTTTTCCTTCTTTTCCATTGGCATAAGATTACTCAAGGTTCCCTTTAACATCTTCATCTCTTTGTGATCATCCTCAAATTTCTTAATCAACTGATCTTGGTCTGGATTTCTCTTTTAATGAACGTTGATTCTTTATTCTTGGGACATAATAATTTATGCTTCAGGCTTAAAGACCTCTTATTTATGTTTGAAAATTTCATCCAACTCTTCCCTGAGTTCTCTTTCTCTATTCAAATTTAGAGAAACTGAATTGATATTTCCATTTAGATCTCTATCTTCATGAACCTCACTATCTTGTTCATGGTTCAGATTTTTTGGGAAACTTGTTGTGAGGTTCTTGATTGTCTCATCTAACTTATCAAAATCATCTTTTATTGAATCTTGGAAGTCAACCATAATTTTAATGTCATCAATCATTACATTAGAATTTTTTTTAATTTTCTTCCATGATCTCCTATGAGCATCATAACCAATAAGAATGGTTTTGAAAGACACTTCAATCTTAAGAAACATTTTCTAGAGAATGTTTGTCGTGTCTGATTTCTGATTAATTGATTGTTGATGAAATTAGCATCTCGAGTCAATGATTTTAAATAAGGGAATATTATTTATTAGCTTCTCCAAAGACTGAACTACAAAATCATATCCCATGGACGATGATGTTTCTGAAGCTAATTCCTTTGCTGGTGAGGAATCAATATCGTTCACTTTAGCTTCCCTCATAGATGATCCACTGATATATTTCATAGCATTATAAATAATATTATTTCAAGGAAAAATAACAACATTATTTCCTTTAATAGTTATAGATATTTCCTTCCCATGATTTGGAGATTCAAGTCCAATATTTTTGACTTGGAATATATTATCATCATCAAAATCTTAATCCTCATCATCTCCCTTAATACCTTAAGGATAAATGAAATCATTGTTGCTTATCTCATCATTAGAAGGTTTATTAACCTCACCCTATCCATCATCATATTTCCCTTGAGATATTATTTTGGTTGATTCAACTTGGGGTGTTATGATAGATAACATATCAGTAGGACTTTCCTTCTCATGGTATTCTTCACCATTTTTATAATATCTTCAATTTCCTCTTCCTCTTCCTCTTCTTCTATTTGATTTTCTTTCTGAGAAATGTTTATCAATAATGGGTTCCAGTATTGAAAACCTATATCCTGTAGTTTCTACTGTAACTAACTCTTGAAGGAAGGATTCCAATACTTGGATATATCCAAATTAATAATTTGTATCTTTGTGGAATGATTAAACAATTTTGGCTTCTGAAATGTTTTTCTTTATATTTTTCTCTTTATCTTTCATCTCAAGCTCTTCTGAATATGTATTTATATTTTTCATCTTGGGTGGAGCTGACTGGATTTTTGGAATGGCCTCTTTTTCTTTTGATTTAAGTTTTTATCTTTTCTCTTCTTATGGGTTTGTCTTGGAAGTTTCCCATACTTCCCATTTCATGGTTAAATCATGAATTTCTCTTTCAGAGATATCATAAAACTATCATGACTTGATAATGAAGCCTATTTTCACTTCTCCTTAGAGTATCATCACTCGGTAACAATATCATGAAGGGTATGGGTATTTATCTTCAATAAATGTTAAATGATTCCAAACAGAGAACAATGATATACAAAAAGATCATTGGATACATGATTATCTGACACATGAGGGTGCCATTCATGATATTAATAATGGTTAGAAGGATGTACATGATCATGATTACCTTTCTAAGATTAACTAAAATTCTATCATAAAGATATCTCTCTTCTTAATAGAGTTTTTTCTCACTTTCTCAAAATAAGATATAGTTTCATCTATAAGGATAATAAACAATAGTTGGTATTAAGATGATTTATCTTTATTGACATGACTCCATCGAGTCTAGGGAACTCAATTGCCTTTCCTTCTCAAAGCATCATTCTTTATCTGGCGTCTTCTGAGAGAAAATGATTCCTACACCTTCATAAAGAATACCATGAATGATTGTACCCATGTTGAATGATAAAGAATAGTTCATCCCATAACTCATAAAGGAATACTTTTCCCTTCCTATTTCATAAAAACATACTGAATCATAAAATTCTATGAGAAGATCAGGATAAACTGGATCCTGACTCGTTAGATTAGCTACACAAAGAATTACATACTATTCTTCTTTATAGCTTTCTAAATTGGGGAATTATATTTCATAATGAAATTTGTTTCAACAAACAATTATCTATAGATTTTCCAATCATTGATCTCCTTGTTTTAGGTCATCTGATTTTGAGAGGAAATTTCATCCGACATCTGGAACTTAAGGAAACTGAGAAATCTAAATGACTGATTTGTAGGGCAGTAGAGATTTGGTGAAAAAATTCTAGAAAAATAGATGTGGGACACGAATATGTGGGGCCTTAATATAAGAATCTTGATGATTTTTAAAATTCCAAAATCACTCCAATAGTTGAAATAAGATTAATCTGATCTAACAGTTGGTATCAATTTTGAAGAAAGATTTTAAGGTTATAATATTTTGAGGTATTAATGAAAAATCAGATTTACATAATGTGAATCTAAATGTTTTTTCTCAAAACATGATAGAAGTACAAACATGTAATAATAAATTTATGAATTTTTATGTAAGTAACCATAATACCTTATCCCCCCAAACAACTAAACTCTAAAAAAAATAACCATACCCCCTAATACCTATAAGATTCTAAATCCCTCATTCAATGATGACCCTAAAACCCCATCCATAGATTACCCTAAACCCTCAGGCCTAGAAAACCATAAATCCTTATCCCTAGAAAACCGTAAAACCTTTTCCCTAGAAACCCCTAAACCTTCACCCTTGAAATCCATTAACCCTTATCCCTAGAAAACAATAAACTCCCAACCCCAAAAAACACTAAATTCTCATCCCCAAAAATTCATAAACTCTATGAACAGTATAACCTAAGTGATCAGTCACAAAAATCCTGAACCCTCGTTCCCAAAAGACACTAAATGCTAAGACCTAATAAACAGTACAAACAAAGCCCTAAAATACATTAGAAGCTCAAACAATATAAAGGATAAAACATTAGCCCCATGAAATCCTAAACCCTCGTTCTTTAATAACTGAAATCCCTTTTCCCTAAGAATCCCTAAACCCTTATCCCTAATTTCAAAAAACCCTCACCCCAAAAAACCCTTAAGCCAACAACCCAAAAAACCCCTACACCATCATTCTAAAAAATCCATAAACACTCATCCCTAGATAACCATAAACCCTCATCCCCAAAAATCCATAAACCCACAACCCCAAAAAACCCTACACTATTAGCCCATTGAAACCATAAATCCCTTGATCCAAAAATACTATAACTCTCTTGTGGAAAAATCCACAAACACTCAACCACAAAAAAAAACCTAATAGATTGGCCCCAAAAACCCATAACCCTCATCCTATAAAAACCATAAAACCTCATCACAAAAAACCCTAAATTATCAACCTAGAATAACCCAAATCTTTAAACCCAAGATAACCCTAACACCTCGACACTTGAAAAACCTAAAACCTCTTCCCTATGTAACCCTAAACACTCTGGCCTAGAAAACAATAAGCACCCCTCTGTAGAAAATCCAACACCCTAACCATAGAAATTCTTAAACCATATACCATAGAAATACCTAACCCACAACCCTAAAAACCCCTAAACTCTCAGCCCCATAAAACCATGAACACCAATCCCTAGAAACCCCTAAAACCTCAACCCCAGCAAACCCCAGCAAACCCTAAACTCTCAACCCCAGAAAAACCTGATCCCTTAGCCCCAGAAAAACCATAAAACATCATCCCTAAAAAATAAAAAACCCTCAAACGCATAACACCTAATCCATAATCCCCATAAATATTGATAACCATGTTAAAGTAACCGAGTTGATTTCATAGGAGGAGTTATATTTGTAAGTCCTGATGATACATGGGAGATTAATGAGATCAACTGCAACAATGGGATCTCATCTCGCTTCATTAATGTCCCAATGGATCTTAACTTGAATGTATGTAGAAAATAGGCATAGTATCTAACTAATTCAAACCCAAGTATGTTTTTTAAATTTTGGACCACATTAATGCAAGAATTTTAGATTTCATTCCATTATGGAGAATTCTAGAATGTTATCTTTGGAACCAAATCTCATATACAGTGGGCTAGGTACTCAAATTCCAAACTGGTAGGCTATGGTTGGAAGGGAACGTGTTACTACTCCCAAAAAACATTGTTAGGCATTAATTTTTTGACATTAGGGGGACAAGATTGGTTGAGCATTTATTAATAAAGGGTATTAGACCCCTGACTATTATATCACTACATGGATATAAATATCCACCCCATGAAATTTCATTTTCATTCATGATTTTAATAAAGAGATTATGTTTTGATTATCTCAAATGTCTCAAAATTGTTACATTTTTTCCCTAACTCTTGTGCATCCATTCAATTTCATTCTACAGGTTAGATTTGTAATCCATGATCAAAAATCCCTTAATTTTGTGACTCTACCCAAGTGTGTTTTGTTGTGCATAAACTATCACTTACCTCGTATGAGGTAGTTGTCTATGTAGTAGGTCACACTCATTACAGTGTTTGTTTAATACTTTAATCTGATATCCATACCCATTATTTTCCACTTATCCTTGATCAACATCCTTCATCCATCCCCATGTCCAATGAAGATAGAGAAACCTCATGCATATCGCAGCAGTTTGTATAAGTGTACTTGTTAACATGGTAGACATCTGTCCACTCATTTAAATTACTTGTATCCATTACCTTTATTATCCTTTCTCATTATCCACCCATTCAAAAAAAATATTTTTCTTTATAAACCACCATATTTGGCCTATGTTGTGAAATAGTGTAATATTGTTACATTGATCCAATTATTCATCCATAATTTTTTAACTTATAATTTCTTATAGGTGATTTGTATCTGGAAAAAGAAATCAAATTCTCTCAACTCTTCATTTTTTACTTATCAATATTAATAAGATCCTTTATTTGATAGTTTTTAAAAAATATATCTAACTCTCCATTAAATCATCTTGTTCTATTTAACTCCAAGAACAACATTTTTTGGATAGATTTGACCAAAAATGAATATAAAAATAAGATTCAATTACTTCTTTGTGGTTAACATTATTAGAACTTTCAATTTCTGTACATCACTTTCTCCATCATTTTACTTCATCGTAATATTATATTTGGATCATATTATTATTAATTTTTCTTATCTTGCACAATCTGAAAAAACTAACATACCAAAACATTCTACCCTTTTAAACCCTTTTCAATTATTATCTAACCACTTTTCACCCTTTACCATTAATAAACCCATTACCACTCACGCCGATTGTGTTAAACAATCCCCCAACATAATCTCAATTAGGGAAGGACTGGTGGCATGTGTTTCCCTAAACAACGCATTATATTTAATAAGAGATTGGTCTTTAAATTGAGTGTCGAGAGTGGAGAGGTATAATAAAAAATAACTTGTGAGTGTGTATATCTTGTGTGTGTGTGTGTTTATGGTTGTGTGTATGAGAGTGTATTTTATGTGCATGTAAATTTGTATTCATCTGTGGATAAGTTTGTACATCTTGTGTGTGTGTACCTATTTTGTGTGTGTGTATCATTGTGTGAGTTTCACTGCACGTGTGTTTGTGTTTTTCAAATATATCATCATCTAAGATCATTGGAAGAAAATTGGTCATGCAAGGGATGAAGGAAGGCAAAGTAAGTCACCCACACGAGAAGCTTCACAACTCCAAATGCATGAATTGGGGACCCATTTTGAGGTGTTTCTTAGTATAAAGTTGGAGGTTTTACATGATATGATTGAAAACATTAATGAATCAATCAATCCTGAGGATGATCCATTATATGACACAACATGCTCTGACACCACATTTCCACCACATCATGGAGGAGGAGATGGAGAACCATGATGGTGATTTTGAGGATGTTCCAAAACAGAGGATGTAATAAAAACCTTTAGTAGGCCAAAGGAGACCACATGATTATGTCCTACTTAGCATGATCAATGTGAAGGTCACATTGTATCAAGGTAAAATCGATTCAGAAGCATTCTTGGAGTAGGAGATGTGGATAAAGCAAGTCTTCCCATATCATAAATATTCCATGTAGAAAAATAAAAAATGAGCATCCCTTTAATTAATTTACTATGCAATAATATGGTTCAATCAATTTCAAAAGTATAGAACCCTATAAAGAGGATCTTCTATCCAAACATGGGAAGACATGAGTTTACCATGAAGAAGTGGTTTTTTCCCTAAAACTACCATAGGGATCTCCAAAAAAATCTTCAAAGGCTCACCCATTGGAGTAAGAGTGTATAACCTTACTACAAAGAGATGAAAATTTCTTTGATTAGAGCAAACATTGAGAGGGATTGAAATAAAACCATGTCACAATTTTTTACATGGGATTATTCTGGAGATTTCTGATCAAGTGAAGATGTATCACCATGTAGAGATACAAGATATGATCTGCCAGGCCACCGAGATCAAGAAACAAATCAAATGGAGGAGAAATATTAGAAAACCAACATTTTAGGCTTACAAAAGAAGAGATTGATCGTAACAGTGAAAAGGTAATTCTGCAATATAAGAAACCAACATTTTAGGCTAACAAAACAAGGAATTTGGATATACGTTGTGAAAAATAGAAAAAAAGTGGTCACATTTATAGTGATTTCCCAAAATTCCACACCATGACCATAACATGTATGGATAATGGGAGACTGATTGATAGCGATTGGAAGAGAGGAGGATGAATCTCCAAAAATTGATAATGGGAAATTTATGATAGATGGTGAGATTCTAATCCCCATGAGAGTTTTAATTGATAAAATGACCATTGTAGAGATAGATAAATGACATAATATTTTACATACCTGATGTAAGATCAATGGGAAGGTATGTAGCATTATTAATAATGGGGGATGTTTTAGCAATGTGGTGAGCACATAGTTGGTGGGGAAGATGTGACTACTGACACTGAGGTACCAAAATCTATACATTCTTTAGTGGTTGACTGAAAATGGTTAGATGAAGTTCACCAAACTAATGATGGTATTGTTAACCATCGATAAGTAAAAATTTGTGATTTTGTGTGATGTTGTTCCTATAATGGCTTTCCATTTGTTGTTGGGATGACTGTGGTAGTATGATTGTCATGTTACACATGAAGACTTATTTAATCATCACTCTTTTATAATCTGAGGGAAACCTCTACCCTTTAACCACATATCCCCCAAGAAAATTTTGGAAGATCACATTTTGGGAGAGAATAAATAAATGAGCGATGAAAAAAAAGAGTGAAAATGAAAAATAGGGAATTAGAAAAATATAGAAAATTATAGAAGAAATGATATTATGGGAAATAAAACATCAGATGGGAAAAATAATTTTTGAGAAGGGAAATGTGTGATTTTGGAAAAAAAAGTGAAGTTAAGGAATATTTTTTTTCACAACAAACCCTCATAGTACTCATGTATGAAGAGGTGTTTCTAAATAATAATGACTAGACCCCTTTCCAGAATGTTGATCAGTATTTGTTACAGGATTATGATGGTATATTTACAGAAAAGGTGTCATCGGGTTTGACACCCATTAGAGGTATTGAGCACAAAATTTACCTCATACCTAGAGAATCACTTCCAAACATCCCTATATATCACACTAACCCAGAGGATACAAATTAAATTAAAAGGAAAGGTTATAGATTTTTGATGTGGGATATGTTAGAGAGTTGCTTACTCCATGTGAAGTATTAGTGATTCTAGTAACAATGATGGACGGAACCTAGATAATATCCTTTTACTGTAGAGCCATAGATAACATAAGGTCTGATATCAACATCTTATCCCTATTCTAGATGATATGAAAGTTGAGTTAAATAATTCATCTATTTTCTCACAAATTTATTTATATTTTGGGTAACATTGGATTATGATGATAGAAGGAGATGAGTGGAAAATAAAATTTATAAAAAAACATGGACTTTATGAATTTTTAGTCATTTCATTTAGTCACAATAATTCACCAATCACATTAATGAGGTTAATGAATCATGTTTTACATTCATATAATGGAAAATTTGTATTATTTTAATTTGATGACATTTTGGTCTATAGAAAGTCTTTTCACGACCACGTAGATCACTTATGAAAATTCTTCAAGGAATTCAGTATGGAAAACTTCTTTGGAAACATAAATAAGTGTGAATTTTGTCTCAATAATATTGGTTTCCTATTTTTTTTCAGTTCCAATGGAGTTGATGTTGACACTGATAAGATCAAAGCAATACAAAAATGGACAATGCAATACTACATTGAAAATGTTAGAATTTTTAATGGGAATGGTAGGTTTTACATGAGATTTTTGAAGGACATTATCACACTAACAACACCATTGAATGAGTTTACAAAGACAAATGTTCCTTTCAAATGGGGGACAACTCAATAGAAGGCCTTCGATGCTCTTAGGTAGAGACTCACCCACACCCCTCTACGTGCACATCCATACATTAGTACGACCTTTGAAATTGAATTTGATACAAGAGTAATTTTCATAGTAGGAGTACTCATGTAGGTAGGTAACCTTATTTCTTTCTTTAGTGATAAATTTAATAGCCTAACCCTATACAATGAAATATATGATAATGATTTTAATGCATTTTTTGGAGTTCTAGAAAGTGGAACCATACCTTTTCCCTAATTAATTTTTGATCCATTCTAATCATGGGGAAATTAAATACCTTAGTATGGAACATAAAAAAAGGGGAAAATATAGATGATTGTAATTCATTTAATAATTTCCATATGTCATCATGCATAAAAAAGATTAAAAAATATTGTTGTCGCTATACTGTCACACTGTTATTCTTTTTTATCCTTATGGATTCAAACCACTGTGGTTTGTATGAATTAAGGAATTTTTTCCAATGATAGTTATTTTATTGAACCTTATGATCTATTCAAACTTGGATTCTGTTTGGAAATGTTGTATTTACATGATGAATTATTATTCCAAATTGCAAACCTTTGCATTACTAATTTCTCTATTTGTTTACATTTACTAAAGGAGTCACATTCTGGTGAGTTAATGGGAAATTTTGGTATTGAAAAGATTTAAGAGTTCACAGTGATCATTTCTATTGGCCTAAGATATCTAGAGATGTTGAAAAATTTGGGGGAATGTGCATTGTCTTCCATAAAGAAAAATCGATACTGAACCCTTATAGACTATATCTTCCACTCCCAATCCACAAGACCCCTTGAGAGGAAATATGAAGGGAAATTATTGTGGGGTTACTGTAGATGGAATGGGAGAGATATTACATTTTTGTTTTGGTGGATCAGTTTTCTAAAATTTCACATTTTATTCCATGTCACAAAATAGAGGATTCCACTAACATTGCAACAATTTTTTTTAGGAAGTAGTCAAACTCCATGGAATGAAAAGGATGTTGTGTCAGATTGAGACACAAAATTCCTCAATTACTTTTGTAAGACCTTATGGAGAAAACTTTGTACAAATTTACTATTTTACTATACTTTTTTCTACAAACCGATGAAAAAATGGAGGTGGTTTATTAGATACTATAATTCCGTATGCAAAAAATCATCCAAAATAATCTCAACAATTGGGAGAAGTGTCTACCACATGTGTAATACACATATAACAAGGCCAAGAACCCCACTACTCAATATTATCCATTTGAAATTTTTTATGGTTTTAACCCCTTCTCTCCTATTGATATAGTTCCTTTGCCTTTATAGGAAGTAACTAATATGGATGTGAAAGGGCATGTAGAGTTCATCTTGAAAAACCATGAAAAGCCAAAGATAAATATCAAGTTCATGATCTAGAAATATGTCAACTGTGCAAACACGGGTCCCCAAAAAATTTCGTTTGAGCCAAGTGACATTGTCTAGGTTGATTTATGGAAGGAATGATTTCCCAACAGTCCTAAATCAAAATTAATTCCACGTGGAGACAGACCATTCTGAGTGATTCATAATATTAAAAATAATGATTACAAGATAGAATTTCTAGGTGAGTATGGTTTAAGTGACACATTAAATATTTCTAATCATTCTCTTTTTTATGGTTACAGGGGATGAAGAGTTGAGGATGTCCCCTCTTCAAAAGGGGGAGGATGGTGAGAATCGTGTTAAAGGCACCGATTCAATTGCGCATGAGGTGTTGTATTATTCTTCCCCAATAATGCATGTGAGATTAAAGTGGTTGAATTCAATAATTGATGCCCAAATAAAATCATTATGGGCCCAATGGATATTTATGTATGGAGAAAATGGGCCTATTATATCACTTATTCAATCCCAAATATGATGTTAAAGCCTGGTCCATGAGGTTGAATGAAATTTAGAAGCCTTTCCCACATAGAGAATTCTAGAAGGCATCATTGGACACCAAATTAAAATATTATGGGACAGGTAATTAAAGTAAAATATGGTTGGATATGGGTAGAAATGCATGTGATAAATTTCCAAAAAGTTTTTTTATACATTATCTTTTTGAAATTATGAGGTTATGGTAGGTTTTGATTTTTTGAATTTAGGGTATTAGAACCTTGACTACTGTATCACTGGTTGTCTATAAATAGCCACCCAATTACATTTTAATTTCATTAAAATAATTTATTGAGTGTTTATTCTTTGTTTCACTCCATTTTTTGGTAAATGTTTCATTTTCCCCAAAGCTCTTGTGCATTCGTGCCATTTCACTCTACAAATTGGATTAGTGGGTGAAGATCTCAAAGCACCCAATTATGTACCTCAACCCAAGTATGTTGTTGTGTGTATTAGATATCACTTCCCTCCCATGAGTGTATTGTTTTAGGATTGGGTTGCACTATTTATATACTTTATTGAATAATTGAATCCACTTTCCATACCCATCATCTTCTAGTTATCCCTGATCAGCATCCTCCATCTGTTGCCCTACTCTGTGAAGATAGGGCCAAAATATGCATCAAACATCAAGAAACCCTAAACCCCCATCCCTAGTGAACACTAAACATTAATTCCTAGAGAAAATTAATCCCTCAGTTCCAAATAACAATAAACCCTTTTCCAAAGAAAAATATGAGCCTTTATCCTAGAAAACCCTAATCCATCATCCCCATCAATCCCAAAACCCTATGCTCCATATAACACAGAACTCAAAACCATAGAATACCCTAGACCATATACCTATGAAAATACTACAACCTAGTCACAAATAAATTTCTACACCCTTTTCCAATCAAAATACATAACCATATTCTCCAAAGAAAACATCCCTTCAACTGCAAAAAACCCAAAACCCTCATTCCATTAAAACCGTAAAACATAAGCCTATAAAACCCTAAAACCCCATTCCCCAAAACCCTAAACTCTCAACCTTATAAATTGATAAACCCTCAGCCCCAAAAACACTAAACAACCATTCAAAAAATCTTAAAAACACTCATCCCAAGAAAAACATAAACACTCATACCTAGAAAATAATATATAGACATCCGTAAATATTTCTAAACACTCAACTCCAAAAAACCATAAACCCTTAGACTAATAAAATCCTACATCCTCAGCCACCGATAGTTCTTCGCCATCAACACCGTAAATCCCGACACCCTCATTGTAACACACCAATCATCAACGGTACATTTCTCTTTGAATAATGCAATGACGGGCATTATACGCAACTTTAAGATTCTAACACACCACAACTAATCAAATTAGCCGTTATGAATAGTAATACATACTTTTTGAAATTTTATAAATTTTACTTTCAAAATGGACTTCAGTTTTGGATTTGTAATTTCAAAATTATCTTAGGGTGAAATTTTGGTACTTTTCGGATAACATTCATATTTTGATGAATTGTGAAAATTACTAAATTTCAATTAAAAACAGCTTTTTTAATCGAAATAATTAATAGTGATAAATTATTAATTTGAGTGGTTTTAAAGTATATTTAGAATATATTTTTACATTTTAATACAATTTTGGTCATTGGATGAGATTTCACATATAAACCAGAAATAAACAAGTGTCAATCTTTTGATAGTTATTATCTCTTAAAAACATGCTATTTGTTTTGACGATAGGAATTAATTTTTAAATTAATTAATGCAACTGATATGTTTTTTAATTTGGTAAAATAGACATAATTTTTTGAATTCAATCTATTAAATACAGAGTAGGCCTAATTTTTGGTATTTTTCTGGAAACATTCATTTTTTGATGAATAGTGGAACCACTATGTGGTAGTTAAAAAACTGAATTTTTCATAAAACATAATTTTACCGCTTTTGTGAGTGAAATTTCAAAAATCCGAGAGACACGGTTAATATCAAGGAGTAAAATGTGGTTCAATGAGATGAAAATGATTTTTGGTGAATAGTAACTTTCACTTTTATTTGCGACGGTTAAAAGTAAATAGGGTAATTAAGGGTAAAAATAAAATTAATATTACTCTAACACATGTCCTAATTCTATTGGAAAACTGTATATCCTCCAGAAACAACCTTAGGAGTAAAATATTATCATTTCGGTTCACTTGGATTAGATTAGGACATTTATTATTATTTAATTCAAAGAAGAGTTAAAAGAGTTAAAATCAATGTTTATTTACTAAAACATTTTTAATATGCGGTTACACATAAGATAAATTCGATTATAAATATTAATTAGATAGATAAAAATATTTCCTACATAATTAAGTTTTATTTATAATTTTTAGACATGATATTATGTAATTTATTTATGACACAATGATGATACAGTAATTACCATAATAGTGAAAATCTAAAATAATTGATATTATAAATACCCAAATAAATATAATTGTAGATTTTTATTGAATTAAACTAATTTTCTAGATTAATATGACATATTAGGATTGATTTAAGTGGATTTTATAGAAGTAATAATTCTGTTATAAGTTTCAAAAAAATCAATTATTGAATAGTGTCAAAATTGACATAAAATAGTTTTTAAAAACAATATTATATTATTAATTGATATTAAATTTTTAAAAATATAAGGATCGGCCAAGAGACTTATATAATGATAGGTGTATCATTAATTAACCACTTGGGGGTCTCTTGGATGTATATAATAAGTTTATTAACCAAATAATATAAAAATACAAAGAGACATTGCAAAAGTGAAACTAATTAACTAAGAGTTAATACTTAAAGATAAGGTTAAAATAATGACACAAACCTGTCTAAATTCGATTTCTTGAGTGGTTTTCGACCTGTCCTCACCATAACCTTTAAATAATCTAATTTGTAGCCATTAGAAACCGAATATGAATTTATTATAAAATAATATTTCTAGTTTTTCCAAACGTGCCCCTCACCCCTCTTATAAAAGGGCACTCCCCCATCTCATTACTTCACACCTTCAAAGCCTTTTCGTTCGGCCAAACCCTACCCAAATACTCTCTCAACTTCCCTTAATACAATCTAGAGGCACTATATTGATCAGAAATCCATCCTAAGGAGCCATTTTGATCAAATCAAAAGGAAGAACCCGAAGAAGAGGTAATGTTTTTACCACCCTTTTTGAAATTCTTTTCTTCTTCAACATCTTCTTTATTTGTTATTAACATTATAAAATAATTAATCCAGTATATCCAATATATTATAATATTATTATAAATAAGGTACAACCATATTCAGTATTCTATCCATCCTTTGAATGACATGTCACCGTACGTTTGTACGTACGGCTTACCGTCTCGACGTCGTGGTGTAATTGTCATTCAATAAATTATTATTTTGATGGGTATAATAATGATGTGTAATTAATGTAAATAATAAATTTAACATTATAATTATTATTTCTATATGATATAACATCCAATTATATGTTATTTTAACATCAAAATAATGATATAGTCGCTCGTGCGTACGTACAGACTACGGTCTCCAAGAAAGCGATGAGATTCATTCTCCATCGTATCCATTCAAGTATAATTATCATTTGATGATTTAAAAATAATGTTTAAGGACATGATATAATTCTGGATATGAATAAGATACAACCTATCCATAACAAACACGACTTACGTAATAAAGAATATAAAGGAAAACGAGTAAGTTAACACCCGAAATGACGATAATACTAAGATATTATTAAGAAATAAATGTTAAAAGATCGTGTATGATATCATATTAATGTAAATGATTCTTGTATAATTCAGTAACAATTATTTCACCATTATACAAGAGGTTATCCTACCATCGACGAAGGAAAAAGTACAAAGTAAGGGGTTTCTTATCTCACTTTTAATTCAGTGAGATTTCCATTGTTCACCACTTATTTATTGCATGTGGTGTGTGTACTACCCATGATTGTATTAATTGTGTAATATACTTAAATTTTATGGGTATTTATATCATCATTGTATGATCCTTCTTTCATGGGTTCATGTTTCAAAAGTTACCAAATCGATAAGGGAATTTGAAATTTCAATTTCCACTCATTCGGCTTTGCGCATACTTCATTGATTATTTTACTCCAAGGTTATGTGTGGAATCACTATTCATTTGCTTATGTCAAAATTTACACTCCCCTTTCTGTGGATATAATTTTGATACACATAATCACTCCATTTATAAATTCTCAAGTGATCGGTAAGAAATTGATAAGATTAATTTTTAACTCAATCTCTATTTGTTGAGTTAAATATCCAATTCATTGGTCTTGTTTTAAGAAGAATGTGTGAATGTCCTAGGATTGAATTACTATAAATATCCAATAATATTGAGTGTATTTATATTTTTCACACATAATTATGTCTTTGATTTATCCTTAACCTAACGATATGGTCTTTATATGAAATTTCATATCAATTTACATTCCATTGAGACTCCTTTATTGTTATACACCAAATCACTTTTATATGGTGTATATAATGTACTTTGACATAATATATCATGAATCCCTTTATTCTCATGATATTACAATGTTTTTATTTCCTCAATTATTTTTATTCAAGTGTCTCTCTTTTTGTTAGGAACTCTAACTAAAATTACATTTTAAAATGTTTTAAAGATTGATTATTCTAAATCTTTCTCAATAATGTCCATGTTTTAAAAAGGATTTTAAGGATTTATTTATATGGACATTAATGTTTTAAAATAAAAATTCCTTTAAAATTTTCAAAGTGGTATGGGACACTTTGATTCAAAAATATATTTTAAATGGATTCCTAATAGATAGTGTGACTTTTAAATGTTTTCAAGAAAAATAGGGATATTTCTATCAATGGTTCTGATGATTATTTTCATCTATGTCAATATCCTTCATCATTCTCGATTGAGGTTAATATGATAAAATAAAATCATCCATATTGTATTGAATGAGTTATGTTTGACTGTGGATATGCTATTTCTATACCATTCATGGTTTGTGGATAATGTATTGACATTTCGTATGCTTGTTTTAATACGAATGTTTAGTTTATGTTTCAAACTTTTCATATGAGGAATGAATTGGACTTAGTAAGTGACTGGTGGAGCCCGCTATAGCTCCTCTATGCATCAATAGGTCTCATGAGACAGACTAGTGACTTGGAACAAGGCCTTTGAAAATCTTATTTGTAGTCTTAGCACGAGGCCTTGGCTATGTGGTTATGATAGGCTGGCATTATTCATTACATCATTATGAATGTGGTTATTGATATTGAATGTGATTGTTTTACTAGTAGAATATCCATGTGAATAAGAAAATGAAATTATTTCATTTTATCATTGCCATATTATGTTGAAGTTCAAGTTTAAAAGGATTTTGTTTTAGTTATAAATTGTTTTAAGTGTTTATGATTATCTATGAAAGCTTCTGCTATATTGTTATCCTTACTCAGCATCTGAGCTCACCCCTTTCAATGTTTTATTTTTCCCAGGATTTGAAGAAGTAATTTATGAATGACCTATAGGGATAGTATGAGGGGATATGAAGACAAGATGTTGTTGTAGTTTTTTTACCTTATGATGTAATGTAAGACTTATGAATATATCTAGTGATTCCAAGACTACTAAACTAATTGGTCTTTCGAGACTTGATCCTTTGTGATCATGCCAATGTAATGTAATAATGCACTGACTCTAGGTATCTAGGGTCGGGGCGTTACAGTTTGTATCAGAGGAAGTTTAGTACAAACCATGGAAGCTAGATTTAGATAAACTCTGATTGGAGCATGTAGACCTAAGATGAACATTGAGGATTAGTATAGAAGAACTTCCTAGAATTTTGGTATTGTAGAGATTTTGTGAGTTTTCCGAGCAATACATCCCTGTCTGGATACGAACAGGTATAGGCGGCTCTGGCACAGATGTACCTAGGGGTAAAACCCGAAAACACCACTTTGAGATACTCTCGAACGGGAACTGGGGCACGACAATGAGCCTTGCTGCACTTTTGGTTACGACACTCCCATGGGATATGCTTAGGATAATTTACATTTTATTTACTAACCGATTTGAAGTATTAAATAAATAAGATGAGAGTAAATGACCATGGTTAATCCAAATGTGTTTCAAATTGATAATATGGTGACATGTTAATCTATAAATGATTTTATGACTACTGTTACTCACACAATGCTTTCTGGTTTTAGTCAATGGCTGGATTCCAAGGAAGTCATAGTGACTTTCAGAATGATGTACAAGGTGGGAACGGTGGTGGCAATGAGCAATAAATTAGAATGTTGATAGGTGTAAAAGATATCGTCTTTATTCCAAATCAATTTTCAAAAAATATGATCAAAAATATATATATTAACCAATTACCAGACTCAACAAATAATATAAAGGTGATGAATGATAAGAACTACAACATTGGAGACTATGGAGAAAAGAATCCTCAATTTCCATCATACATGAAATGTGGAATAAGACACCTAGGAACGTGTCTCAATGGGACAAAGAAATGATTTACATGAGGGAAGGAAGGACATAAAGTGAACAATTATCGATGAAAAATGAAGAGTACTATGGAAGAAGATAAAAATGGTCCCAAGAGTCCATTTACAGTCATTTTCCGTAAATGTAGGGGATCTGGCCATTACCTGAGTGAATGCCCTATTCTATAGGATATTTTTTGGTCAATAAAGATGCTATGTGGAAATAAATGGTTGGAGAAATGTTTAAAAAGTATTAGTTCTCCTTGTTGATGGGTTTACTTTGGAATAATTTTCTCTTTTATTTTTGACCCTGGAGTTTTCCATGTGAGAATGATATTTGAGGAAGAATTATCTTTTCTCTTGTGGATATAGTTATAAATAACCATTTGGTTTTATATGATCGTTGGGTTTTAGGAAATTATATGTTATTATAATTTGGGATGAAAATGCAAGGTATGATATAATATTTGTGGTTAAATTATGTTATGGTTATTTTGAGGAATTTATCTCATTTTGGTAATGTTATAAAATATAGTTTTTGAAAAAGGACAACACGCAGACCGTGTGACAACCCGTCACGTCGAAAAATGATGTGGGAATCGATCCCACAACCAAAGTGAGATTGGGATTTATCGCATACCATTGGACTACGTGAAGTCCCTGGTTAGTGTGACTATTATTTTTAGTTAAATGATTTTATTGATCAATAATAATTTGATTTGGGATCTAATGTCCTATCAAATTAATACCATTAGTATAGGAAAATGATTTGTTAATTAGGTGATAAATGTTATTTTGGAAGTTGTTCTCTTTGTTGTATGGAAAATAGAATAGAATGGGATTTCATTAGAGAAGTAATGGTGAATTTTTATCTATGTTTTTATTGTGTATTTATTGTGATTTGGGATGTTTATTGAAATGATTAGGTTTATTACATTTATGTATGTGACGTTAAGAGTAAATAATTTCAATTGGAGATACAATTTAAAGTGGAAGACTACATTCTTATATGTTCTGAGTTTCAATATTAGTTTGGATTATATTAAAGGATTTTAAGGACAATTGATTATTGAATGGTATTTATTTAACTTTGGGGTATTGATGGATTAATTTTAGAAAATTAAAATTAGTGATTTTTTTCTCTCTAATGGAATATCCATTTTGGGGATCATCAGATATTATGCTAACCATTTTGGTTTTGATTAATCTCTAAAGACAAGGTAAAACAAAAATATTCAAACCCAAAAATCCCTATAACCATATCACTAAAAAAATTAAACCATAAAGCCCAAAAATAAATTATCCCATAGCCCCAAAACACTAAACCCACATTCCAAAAAAAACCACAACCCTAAAAAACTCTAAACAATCATCCCCATAAAACCCTAATACATTAACCTAAAATACAGAAAACCCTAAGAACCAAAAAAACCCTAATCCCAAAGCCCCAAAAGACCCAAAATTCCCACCCCTAATATACAAAAAACTCTCATCCCTAAATAACCAAAACACTCATCCCTAGAAAACCCTAAACCTGTATCACCACTAAACTTGAAACCCAATTCCCAATAAAACTTCAAACCCTCAGCTATAAAAAAACAGGTTCTCGTAGCCCAAAAATACCCTAATCAATCAGGCCTAACAAATTTGTAACACTCTGGCCCAAAAAACACCCAAATCATTGGCCTCAAAAACCCTCAACCCTATACCAAAAAACCCTTAATCCTTATCCCCAAAATACAATAAACCCATATCCAAGAAAAACCATCAACCCTCATCTACCAAAAAGACCAAAAACCCTCACCCCCAAAACAGACTAATCCTTATGAGTAGAAAACCACTAAACCCTCATACAATGAAATCATCAATACATATTCACAAATTAATTTCAACCCACAAGCCCAAAAATCAGTCAACCCTTATCCCTAAAAAACCCATAGCCCTTATCCGAAAAAAACCTTAACCCTCAGCCCCAATAATATTCAACCCTAAACCCTAAAAAACCCTCACACATCTGCCCCAAATGACAAAAAAACCTCCAAAAAAACCTACAACCTTGAGAGCCAAAAAACCCATGTCCCTCATTTCTAAGAAACTATCAACCCTTCTCCCCAAAAAACCATCAAACCACAGTCTATTTTTTTGAACAGTCAGTCCAAAAATACCCTCAACCATGTTCACCAAAAAACCACATCCCTTCACCACAAAAAAATACTCAATCCGCAACACCAAAACAACCCAACCTGTCATCCAAATATACACAAAACCCTCATCCCATGAAAACCATAGACCCTTATCAACCAAAAACCCTAAACCATCATCCCAGAAATACCCCAACCTAATACCCCAAAAAAATGTATCCAATCATCCCCAAAAATACCATCAACCTAAATCCTGATAATACTCCCAACCCATAGGACAAAAAACCATAATCCATCAGCACCAAAAAACCCTAAATCAGTATCCCTAGAAAATAATAAATCATTAGACACAACAAACTATAAACCCTATTTCCCAAAAAAACCATCAACCCTCAGCCCCAAAAAAACCCTAAACCCTCAAGGATAAATGACAATAATTTTTTTTCTCTAATAAAAACTAAACCCTCACTAGAAAAAAATCCAAAACTCTTAGTCACCAAAAATATATGATCACTCAGCCATAAAAAACCCTCAGCTCTCCTCCCCAAGAAAACCTCAACCCTCATCCCCAAAAAATCATCAAACCTCAACCCCTAAAAACCCTCAACACATGTCTCAATGTAAAACAAATCCCTAAACACAAAAAAACATGATCCCCAAAAGAAACCAAAAACCTCAAGCCCGAAAAAACTATAAAATGATTTCCTAAAAAAACATAAAACCTCATCAAAAAAAACTAAACACTCAGCCTCAATAAACCAAAATAGTTATCCATAATAAACCAAAAACCCTCGTACCCATGAAAAAAATAAAGCCCCATTAAAAAATAATCCTTATACATTAGCCCCAGAAAACCATAAATCCATAACCCCAAATAACTCAAAACCCACATCCCTAAAAATCCATAAACCTTATACCCCAAATAATCATGTATCCTTCCCAAAAAAAATAATCCTTTAGCAACAAGAAATGATAAATTCTCCACCCCCAAAAACCTTAAACCCCCATTCCTAAAAAATATTGAACCTTCAACCCAAAAAAGTCAAACCCTGATCACCAAAAAAACCTAAACACTCATCCCAAGAAACCATAAACCCTAAACCCAAAATAACCCTCAACCTCATTTCATTATAAACCAATATCCACAAAATAACTCATCCTAAAAAACCCTTCAATCCTCATTAAAAATATAAAACCATCAACACAAAAAACCTTCATTCCTTCATACCAAAATATCTTAAAAAATAATTCACAAAAATCCATACACTGTCAGACTCAAAATAAATTGAACCCTCTTCCCTGAAAAACCCTGAACACTCGGACATAAAAATCCATAAACTTTTAGCACTAAAAAATAATTAACTCTCATATCATAGCCCCCATAAACCTTAAACCATTATGCCCAAAAAACCATCAACCCTTAAATGCAAAAATCCCCAAACCCTCATCTCTTACACCCAAAATACATATACCCCCAAAACCCTCAATTCATATCTCTAAAACACCATCATCCCTCCACCCAAAAACTCCTCAACACTAATAACCCGAAAAATCACTATCATTGTTCCTTAACACCAGAAATCCATAGCCACAAAAACCATCAACCCTAAGTCCAAAAAAAGTAATCTTAAACCCCAAAAAAATCCCTAAACCCACAACATAAATAATGCCAAACCCTCAACCATAAGGAACCCTAAACCCTTATCCCCAAAAACCCTATTCCCTAATCCCTTAAAAATACCAAAAACCTTAGAAAAAATATCCCAATACCCTCACCCCAAAATACCCTATAACCCACATCCCAAAAACATTCTAATCCCCCATCCCCAAAAAATCTCAATCGTCATACCAAAAATAATTATAAACATCCATCCCTAGGAAATATTAAATCATGCATCATAAGAGAACCTTAAACCCTCACCCTCAATAAACCATCAACCCATAGTAACAAAAATCCCAAAACCCACGACCCCACGACCCCACAAAACCCTAAACCCTCGGT
Source organism: Viscum album (assembly GCA_963277665.1). NCBI lineage: Eukaryota > Viridiplantae > Streptophyta > Magnoliopsida > Santalales > Viscaceae > Viscum > Viscum album. Next base: position 934,764,457 of record OY728132.1, read on the forward strand.
CTCACAAATACATAGACCGTCAACCTCACAAGTATATACCCTTATCCCCAATAAACCTAATCATTATGCAGAAAAAACCCTATAACATCATCCCTACAAACCTACAAACCCACAACCCTAAAATTCACAAATCCCTTTTCCCAAAGAAACCCTAATCCATCTTCCCAAAAAAACCCTAAACCCCCATTCCAAAAAAACTGTCAACCCTTTGTCCCAAAAAAATCATTGAAGACATTCCAAAAAATATTCTAATCCCTCATTCCCAAACAAACAAAAAACCCTTTACATGGAAATACCATAAACCCTCAGCCCAAAAAATCCCTAAAACACCATAAAAAAATTCCTATATCATCTTCTCCAAAAAAATATACCCTAACCTGACTCATTCCGCAAAATACCAATACCCTCATACAAAAATTATTCTTACACCACCATACATAGAATCCTTATATAGTCATCCATGAAAAACCTTCAACCCTTATCTCCAAAAATACATCAACCCTGAGCCCCAAAAACCCATCAACTGTCACCACAATAATCCTCAACCCATTATCCCCAAAGAAGCTCCACCAATAGCCCCAAAAACTCTTAGTCCTTATACACCGAAATATCCTAAAACCGTTGCACCAAAAACCCCGAAACCCATAAAAATACCAAACCCTCATCCCTAGAAAACCCAAAACCTACTACCCCAAAGAAACACTAATCCCAGAGACCTAAAAAATAATAATTCATAATCCCCCAAAAAATGATAAACCCTATAGAATAAAAAATATAAAATTCACAGTACAAAAAAAACCCCCATCTATAAAAAACCTTATAACCTCATCCCCCAAAATCCATAAACCCTCATCCCTAACAAACCCTAAACCCTGATAACAAAAAAACCCTCAACTCCCATCACCAAAAAAACCAGAATCCTCGTCCCTAAAAAACCCTAAACCCTCAACCCATAAAAAACCCTCAACCATCATACATAAAATTACCTCAACCCTCAGCCGCATAAAACCCTCAACAATCTGCACAAAAAACTAGTCAACCATCATCCCTAATAAACCATCAACTATCAGCCACCAAAAAAAACTATTTCTTGATTCCTAAAAAACACTAAAACATGGTAAAAAACACATAACCATATGTCCTATAATCCCCTTAAAATGCAGTCCCAAAATACTGTAAAATCGTAGTGGAAAAAACCCTTAACCCTCAAATCCAAAAAACCATATACCCTCATCCAAAAAAAATCATTAAACCCTCTTACATAAATAAAAAATAAATTAACAATACTAAAAAACCTAAATATTATGCCCAAAAAAACCCAAAACCCACATTCCTAAAAAATATAAACCAATATCCCAAAAAAACCATAAACCCTCATTACTAATAACCCCAAACCCTCATCCCCAAAATTAACTAAGCCCTCATCCACAAAATTCCATCCTCTGTCACTCAAAAAAATCCAAAACACCCATCCCCAAAATACCCCCAATCCTCATCATCAAAACAATGAACGAACCTCCGACAAAAAAAAACTCTCAACCCACCCCCCCAAAAAGCAGTAAACAATCAGCCCCAAATATCCCGTAACCGTCGGCCCCAAAAAAAGTAAAACCCACTTACCTAAAAAATCGTAAAACCTTGATCTGGAAAAACCATCAACCCTCATCCAAAAACAAAATTCCACCTATACCGTAAAATACCCTAAACCCTCTTCCCTAAATAATAATAAGCACTCTTCCCCACAAAACCAAAAACCCACATCCTGAAAAACATCTAAAACCTTAGCACTAAAATACTCTAAACACTCAGAATTAAAACAAATCAACCCTAACATCCAAAAAACTATAAAATGTCATCTGAAAAAAACAAAATTCCATCAACCCCAAAAAACCTCCACCTTTTACATTATGAAACCCCAATCCATCATCCTAAAAAATCTCTAATTCCTCATTCCCACATAAACCTACCCCATCATCAAAAAAATCATAATACCTCAACCTGAAAATACCATAATTCCACTATCCAAAAAATATTTCAACCCTCAACCCAAAAAAACTATCATCACATATACCGAATAAACACTAAACCCACTTCCCCAAGAAACCCTCTACCCTTATCCCAAAATACAACATGTATAAGAACAAAAACTGTAAACCCTCACCATAAAAACCCTTAAACTTTCAGCCCATAAAAACCATAAACCCTCAGTCCAAAAAAACACTTAACTTATATCCACAAGAAAATATCAACCCTCATCCCCAAAAAACCCCAAACCGGAAGCCCCAAAAATCACTGATCACTCATCCCCCACTAAACATCATCCCTCATCCCTAAAAAAACACTCAAACCTCTACCCTAAAATACCCAAAACTCCCATCCCAAAAAGACAATAAAAAATATTCCCTAAAAAAATAAAATGTCGATAAACCCTCCACCCCAACAAACCCTCATCCCTCATCCCCAAAATACTATCATCTACCAACACAAATAACCTTAAATCCTATCCCAAAAAAACCCTAAATCCTAAACCGTCAACATTAAACATCATTAAAAACTTATTCCCAAAGAACCCTCATCCATCATTCTTAATAAAACCTCAAAAATTAAACCAAAAATACCAAAACATCTAATCCCCAAAAAATAATAAACCATCGGTGCTCAAAAAACATAAACCCCCTTCCCCAAAACCACTAAACCCTTTCCCACAGAAAAAAAACATTACCATAAAATCCCTAAACACATATCCCATAATTACCCTAATCCTTCATCCTCAAAAAATTATAAACCCTCAATCCCAAAATAACCATAAACCCCCATCCCAAAAAACCCATAAACAGTTCAATACCACCCAAAAAATCCCTAACCCCATTGTCCCAAATATACCCTAAACCCTTTCCCAAAACCCCGTAATTTTTAATGTCCAATAAATGATAAAACCTCATCAAGAAATAACCATAAACCCATAGCACAAATAATCATTAAATACTCATCCCAAAAATATAAAACAAATATCATCCATAAAAACCCTTAAAACCTTACCCAAAAAAACCCAAAAACCATAGAAAAAAAACCCTAAACCATCTACCCGAAAGATCCTAATCCATAATCCACAAAACACATTAAACCCTCATCCAATGAAAACCTATAATACTTTACCAAAAAATACTAAACCCTTATCCCCCAAAGAATCCTAAACACTCAGCTTAAAAAATCCCTAAACCTTAAACCACAAAAAAACACAAACCCATAGAAAAATATAATCGTCAACCCTTAGCCCCCAAAATCCCATTAGGCAAGATCCAAAAAAACCGAAAAAGTCATCCCGAAAACATCATAAAAACTAATTACAAAAAATGAAAACCCACAACACCATGATACGATAAACCATACGCCCAAAGACCATAAACCCACATCCCCAAAAAATCCTCAACCGTCAACTCTAAAATACCCTAAATTCTAATAACCAAAATTTTATTAACCAAAATTAAGAAAAATAAAACAAAATCACTCAATCATAGAAACCTCTAAACCCTCATCCGCCCAAAACCCTATATAATATTCTGTAAAAATCCCTAACCCTACAACAAAAAAAATCTAAACCTTATTCCAAAAAAACCCTAAAGAGTCATCCCTAAAACAGTAAATTTTGGACCCAAAAAATACATATCACCAAAAATATCTAAACATTCAAAAAAAAATCCCTCATCCCCCCCAAAAAAACCTCATCTCATAAAAATATCAATCATAATACCCAAAAAACCATAAACCCTCATCCGTAAAAAAACCACAACCCACATCCCCAAGAAAACCAACACCATTAACCCCCAAAATCCACAACTCTCATCCCTGAAAATTGAAAACCCAAATCCCTAAATATAACTCAAACCCCACTCAAAAAACCCTAATCAATCATTATAAATGACCCCTAAACCCTCATCAAAAATAATCCCTAGACCTACATCATAAAAAAACCCAACCCTGAGCATGAAAAAACCACCTTCCCTTTGCCCCAAAAAACATGAAAACCTCATCCCCCATATCCACTAATCCCATAATCCCAAAATATATTTCAAACTTATCCATAATAAACTCTAAATCGTATTCCCTAAAAAAAACTAAAACCCCTTAGCCCCAAAACCCCTAAACCATGAACCCACAAAAAACCTAAACTCTAATCCCCAAAAAACCCTAAATTCTTATCCCCCCAATCTCTTATACACTCAATCCTAAGTAAACCAAAACCCATAACCCCCCAATCCTTAAACCCTTATACCAAAGAAATACTAAAACTCTAAACCCAAAAAAACCAGGAACCCTCAATACCAAACAAACACGAAAACATCAGCCCCCGAAAAACCATAAATCCTTATCCCAAAAAATCTAAAACACATAAACCGAAATAAAAATAATCCATTACAACCAAAATACACTAAACCCGCCACCCCAAAAATACTAAAATCTAGTAGACCCTAAAAACCCAAAATCCTCAACCCCAAAAAACCATAATCCATCTGCCCCCAAAATCATAATCCCCTAGTGGAAAAAACACTAAACACTCAAACCAAAAAACCTAAAACCCTCAGACATAAAAAACCCAAAAACCCTCAGGCCCAGAAAACCCAATAATCCTCTACATAAAAATACACTAAACCCTTAACCCCATAAAATCATTAACCCTAATTCCCAAAAAACTAGAAACTCTCAGCCCCAAAAATACATAATATCTCGTCCCTAAAAAAATAAAAACCCTCATCACCAGAAAAACTTTAACCCTTAGCCCCCCAAAACACAAAACCTATGTCTTTAAGAATACATAACCCCTCTTCCCCAGAAAACAACAGACCATGTTCCCCAATCCACAAAGAAACATTATCCTCAAAATAAACTCAACCCTTATCCCAAAAAAACCCTCAAACCTCATCCAAAAAATTCCAAAACACTCATCCCCGAAAAAACCTCAACCCACAATACCAGATAACCCTCAGCCCTCTACCCCATAAAACAATTCATAATCATCCCCAAAAAACACCTAACCCTTAACCCTAAAAAACTCATATCCCACAATTCCAAAATGCCCACAATCATCACACTAAAAAATTCCAATACCAAGCCAGAAAACAACCCAAATAGTATTCCCATAAAAACTCCAAACTCATACCCCGAAAAAACCGCAAACATTCTCCAGAACCCTCCACCCTCACCACCAAAAATCTCCTCCTTTAACCCAAATATTCTATAAAACATCATCCCCAACATATCCCAACCCTAAGCCACAAAATCCTTGACACTCATCCCCTAATACCCTTAACACCCAACCATTAAAAAATCCCAAAATATTCATCCTCAAAATCCCCCAACCATCATCAAAAAATATACCTCAAGCTTCATCCCCCCAAAACCTAATCAGTCAGCCACAAAATATACCTAAACCCTAATCCCTAACACCCAAACCCTTATAACCTAAAAACCCTAAAGAGTCAACCACAAATATCACTAATCCATCAATCCCTAAAAATCTCTACTCCCTCAACCCCTAGAATACCTAAACCGTCATCCCAATGTTACACTAAAAGATCCTCCCAAAAAATGCCTAAACCCTAATACCACAAAAACCATAAACCCTCATCCCCAATAAATACTAAACCCTTATCCTCAAAACCCCCAAAAAACTCATCCCCAAAAACCCTAAACCGTATTTATAAAATTATTAAACCATCATCCCAAAAAACACTAGACCATGAATCCCAAAAAAATTCTAGTCCCTCAACCCAAAAAAACCCAAAACCATATTTCCCAAAAAACCGTAAACCCTCATCCCCATATAAACCTTTAATAACATTCCCCAAAAACTCTTATACCACATCCATAGAAATCCATATTCCCCCAGAACTAATATATTATAAATCCTCATCAACAAGAATCTATAATCTATATAACCTGAAAAAAAATTGAAAACCATAGCCTCAAGTATCGCTAAACGCTCATCCCCAAGAAATCCTAAACCCTCATCCCAAGAAAACCCAATATTCTTAGTTAGAGAAAACCATAAACCCTCATACCCAAAAAACATAAACCATAATTCCCAAAATCCAAAACCATCTTCCCCAAAAAATGAAAAACACTCATCCCAATGAAATGCTAAACCGAAGTCCTATGAATCACAAAACACTCATCCCAAAATAATCCTTAAAACCTCAGTTCAAAGAAAAATCTAAAAATTCAACCACAAAAATAAAGTTACTGATATCCCCAAGAATATCCTAAAACCTAATCCACCCAAAACCATAAACATTCATAACCAAAAAATCCCTAAACTAGTATCCCAAAAAACACCTAACCACTTATCCCTAAAAAACATAAACCCTTAAGCCAACAAATAAAAAACACCTCATCCATAAATAACCCTAGACCCTCTGCCCCAAAAGACCCTAAACACATGGCCCCAAAAAAACTAATACATCATCCCTAAGGAACCCTAAACCACCATCCCCAAAATCCCTTTAACCAAACCCAAAAACTCTAAACCACATCTCTAAAAAACCCTAAACCCTCAACCACAAAAAACTCAAAACACTTATCCCCAAAAATCCATAAATTCTCATACCTAAAAAACCGTACAACCTCATCCAGAAAATTTCATGAACCCTTATCACCAAGAAAACCAAAATCCTTAGTCATAAAAAAACCCTAAACCCTAATCCTGAAAAAACCAAATCCCCCAAACCTAAAAACTGTAAACCCTCATTCCCAAAAAAACCATAAATCCTCGTCCTCAAAAAACCCAAAACTGTTGGCCTCTAAAAACCCAAAACAATTATCTCTAAATAACTCTAATCAATCATTCCCATGACCTTAAATACCTCATACATAAAAAACCAAAAATCTACTAACCCAAAATACCCAAACCCTCATCCTAAATTAATCCTAAAACTACATCTCAAAAAAATCCCGAAACCCCAGTCCCCAAAAAACCCTAAACTATCATCCCATAAATACCTAATCCCATCGCCTCAAAAAATATAAAATTCCATCCAAAACCACCCAAAACCATCAACCCAAAAAAAACCATAACACATTGCCGAAAAAAAATTCTAATCATCCAGCCCCAAAAACCCAAAAAAAACTCAAACCCTATAAAACAAATCCACAATAGTATGCTCCATGAACCCCCAAACCATCATCCCCAGAACACAAAACCCTAATCCCCAAATAATCCTAAACCCTCAATCAAAAAATATCATAAACCATCATCAATAAAAAAACAAAAACACTAAACCCAAAAAAACCACATACACAAATCATTAATATAAACGAATAATTAAAATCCATAAAATCCTAAACACTTATCCCTAAAAATCCATAAACCTTTATGTCCAAAAAAATATGAAAAACTCATATCCAAAATACTATAATACATCCTCCCCAAAAAACACTAAACACACATCCCTAAAAAAGGACTTCTTCCCAAAAAACCCTAAACCCTCACCCCCGAAAATCCCCAATGCATTATTCCCAATAAACTCTAAACACTAATCCCTAGAAAAACCAAAACCCCCAGTACAAAAAAACCAAAATTCTCAGCCCAAAAAACACTAAACTCTCAGCCCAAAAAAACCTAAACACATAGCCCCAACAACAATATATAATTATCCCCCAAAATCCCAAAACCATCATTCCTAAAAGAACATTAATCCTTAAACGCAATGAACCTTAAAACCTCATCCAAAAAGAAAACAAACCCTCATCCATAAAAAAACCTAGAACATTAATGCAAGAAATAATCATAAACCCAATTTTCCAAAAACCAAAAACCGTCATCCCAGGATTCCATAAACCCATGTCCCCAAAAAACCGAAACCCACTTCCATGAAAACCCCTAAACACTCATCCCAAAAAGTCCCTGAACCCAATGGAACCAAAATTCCCTTAACATAGAATCCCCAAAACACTGAACTCTCATACATAAAGAAACATAAACCCTCAACTTGAAGAAAACTAATCGCTAATATTGAAAAAAATAAACCCTCACCCCAATACGTGTAATACCTCATCCAAAAAATCCCACATACCACATCCCCAAAACACCAAAATCCCACAGCTCCAGAAATGAAAAAACCCTATGTCCTAAAAAACACTAAAACCTCTCATAAGAAAACACTAAATCCTCAGTCTAAAAACAATATTAACCCTCAAACCAAAAAAAACTAAACTATCATCCCTAAAAAAAATAATCCCCCAGTCGCAAGATTTCCAAAACCCTAAGACCCAAAAATCCCAAACCATCATACCTAATAAAACCAAAACCATCATACCATAAAACCTAAAACTAGCATCCCCAAAAAATAAAAACACTCATCCAAAATACCCAAAACCCTCAATCCCCTAAACCCCTCAATCCCATAAAAAAAAACCCTAAATCATTTTACCCAAAAAAACTAACCCATATGTCCCAAAAAACCCCTAAATATTCATCTACAAAAAACCGTCAACTCTTACCCCTCAAAAACTATCAATCCTCAACTGAAAAAACCCACAACCCTCATCCCTGAAAATCCCCAAATCATTTCCCAAAAAAACCTAAATCCCCAACCCTAAAAACCCTCAACACTCATCCACAAAAAATTCCTAAACCTTACATCAAACCCCGATACCAATGTCCCAAAAATCCAAAAACCTCATACCCAAAAAACTCCCAATCATCAGCCCCAAAATTTCCCAACCATAATCCCCAAAATACACCCAATAATAAGAGCCAAAAACCCCAAATATCACTAACGAAACCCCCAAAACACTTCCCCAAAAACCCCAAACTCCCAGCCGAAAAAAACTGAAACCATCAACCATAATAAACCCCCAACCTTCAGTCCTAAAAAATATATCCAAATATCATCCCCATAAGACACAAAATTTCATCTAAAAAACCTAAATCCTAAGCCCCAAAAAACCCAAACCATCTGCCAGAATGCCCCTATCCCACAGACCCAAAAACCATAAACCCTCAGACACAAATACCTAAACACTCAGTCCCAAAAAAACACTAAACCCTCTCCCCGAAAATCACTAAACCCTTAGCCTCCTAAAACCTTAAACCGTAATCCCCAAAATACCCTAAACACTTATCCCCAATAAACACTAAAACATAATCAGTAAAAAACCCTGAACAATAAACCCCAAAAACCACTATACCCTTAGTCCCAAAAAACACAAAACTATTATCCAGAAAACAGTTAAACCCATATCCTCAAAAAATCATCAACCCTCATCCATAAAAAATCCTAGAACCTCAGCCCCAAAAAACCCTAAAATCTCTTCCCAAAATACCCCTAAAACATCAACCCCAAAAATTAATCCCCAAATACCCCTAAAAAATTATCCTAAAATACCGTTAAACCCCCATCCCTATAAAACCATAAACCCTTATATCTAAGAAACCCTAACACCACTGCACAATAAAACTAATCCATCACCGTTAAGACACCCTAAACCATAATCCCTAAATGGATGAATACCCAAATTCCTCAACCCCAATAAACTAAAAACCATCATCCCCAAAAAAACTGGTTTCCCTCATCCCCCCAAAACCCTAAATACACCATGCCAAAAAATATCTAAACCCTAAATTCCAAACAAACCAAAATCCCCTAACTCCACAAATACCTATACCCTTAGCCTATTAAAAAATAAAACACTCAGCCCCATGTCCCTTAAATATTCTATCCTAAAATAACCATAAACTCCAGCCATAACAAATCCTAAACTGCATCCCAATAAAACCCTAAAAACTCACCCCCCCCCCCAAAAAAACCCAAACCATATTCCCCAAGAAATCCCTAAGACTTCAGCCTCAAAGAACCATAAACCCTTAACCCCATAAAACCATAACTTGTCATCCCCAAAGACCCCTAAACGATTATCTATAAAAACTGTAAATCCTAAACCCCACAAAACCCAAAACTAACTGCAAGAAAAAGAAAAATACATCATCCATAATGATCCCAAAACCCCCATTCCCAAAATACCCTTAGACCCTCAACCCAAAAAACCCAAAACCCCCAACCCCAAAAACACAAATACTCTCATAGAAAAAAATCATAACCCTTATACCCAAAAATATCTACAATTGCAGCCAAAATCCATTAATGTTCATCCCAAAATAATGATAAAACCCCACCCCCCAAAAACTCTAGACCATCAGTTAAATCATCAACAAACCCCATACCCAAAAATTTGTGACCCCTCAAGCCCCAAAAATCAATTCACATATAACCAAAAAACCCTAAAACCTCATCCCCAAAAGGCCCTAATCCTTTAACCACAAAATACCATAGAACCTCCGCACGAAAAAATCATAAATACTAATCCCATAAAAACCCCCAACCATCACCCCTAAAATAGCAAATAACTTAGTCCCACAAAACCTTAATAACCTCATCCCCTTGAAAAGCTATACCCATAGCTTCAAAAACCATAATCCTTTATCCTCAAAACCTTAGGCCCTCATCTACAAATAATTGAATTCCCTAGGCACTAGAAACACATAAAACCAAATCCCAAAAAAACCCTAAACCATCATTCCCCAAACCCCTAATTCTTCACTCTAAAAAACCCTATATCCACAGCCCGAAATCCCCAAACCCTCATCCCCCAAAAATATATAACTCTGTACCCATATATACCTTAATATCCTATCCGAAAAACTCTTGGCCCTCATCCCAAAAAACCCTAAAACGTTCATCCACAATGGGACCTAAACACTCAACAACAACAAAATCCCACAACACTAAATAAAACTAAATTCTCAGCCTAAAAAATAAAAAACCCTTATATGATATCCCAATAAAACCTATACCGTCATCCCAAAATAACATTAGACCCTCATCCCCAAGAACCCTAAATCATAAACTCCAACAAAGCATAAACCTTTAGCACGAAAAAACCAAAAACCTCACCCCCAAAAAACCCAAAAACCACAATCCCATAACAACCCTAATCCATCAAATCCAAAAAAACTCTAAACCCTCAATCAAAGAAATTCCTTTAACCTCTATCCTAATAACCCCTAATCCATCCACCCCAATAAATGCATAATCCCTTCACCCATAAAAAACTAAACCTTCATGCCCAATAAACCCTAAACCCTCATTATAAAAAAACCCCTAAACCATCATCTACGAAAAACCCCTAGTCCATTATACCCAAAAAAATGATACACCCCAATCCCTATGTACACCAAAACCCTCAGTTCTAAAAAACCTAAACTCTTAACTTAAAAAATCTCTACCACCGTATCCCCAAAGCCAAAAAAACTCTTACCCCTATAAAACCCTATACCCACATCCCCAAAAAACGTTAAATATACATCCCCACAAATCCCTGAACTATCAACCATAAAAAACCTAATACCTCATCCCTAAAAAACCAATGTGTGTAAACATCGACAAACCATAAATCCTCAGCCACAAAAAACCCTACAACCTCATCCCTAAAAACATCTAGACCTTAAATAAAAAAAAAGGAATCCCCCACCCCAAAAATCCATAAACACTAATCACTAAACATCATAAACACTCTTCTCCAAACTCCCCTAAACCTACAGGCCCAAAAAAAATGTAAACACTAATCCACACAAAAAACCTAAAACCTAAACACTAAATCCCTAAACCCTGATGCCTAAAATCTCTTAACCCACATCCTAGGAAATCCCTAAACCCTCAGTTGCAAAAAACAATAAACCCTCATCCCCCAAAATTGATAAACCCTCATAAAGAAAAAAAACCATCGGCCACCAAAAGCAAATATACATCAGCTCTAGAAATGCCTAAACACTCATCAACAGAATACCCCAAACCCTATGTTTAAAAAATACTAAGAACATCATACAAAATAAATCCTAAATCCTTAGTCTCAAAAATACCTCACACCACATGCGAAAATAAACCTTAACCCTCAGTTCCCTTTAAATTGAATCACCCATCCCAGAAAACACCCAAAACTCTTTTCCGTAAAACTGCAATGCCCAAAACCCACATCCCAAAAAAACCTAGAAAAATCCCCCTATACCCTAAAACCTCAGTCCTAAAAACCATAAACCCCTATCGCCTAAAACCCTAGAACCCCACCCAAAAAAATCTCTAAACTCACATCACATAAAATCTAAAAAACCATCATCTAAGAAAATCATAAAAAATTCACCTCAAAAAACATTAAACAATCAACCCAAAAAACCTCCTCATCCCATAAAATACCTAAACACTATTGCCCAAGAAACATGAAACCCTTATACCAAAAATACGATAAACTCACTTCCCCAAAAAAATAAAAATCCCTCAGACCCAAAAAACATTTACCCTGAAACACAAAAAATACCCTATCCCACATCACCAAAAAAATCCTAATCCCTTATTCTAGAAATCCCTAAACCCACAGTCCCAAAAAACCAAAAACCATCAACTCCATGAAACCTAACCCCTCATCCCAAAAAACCCTAATACCATAGACCCAAAAATATAAACCCTTTATTATAGGAAAACAGATAACCATCATCCCTAAAAAACATAAAATCGTAGCCCCAGAAAACCCTGTTTTAAAATCCCTAAAAAATGTAATACCTAATCCCACAAAACCCCTAAACTCACAGAAAAAAACCTGAAAAAAGTATCCCCAAAATCCCCAAAATCCTCAAAACCAAAAAACACAAAACCGTTTTCCAAAAAAATCTTAAAATCCTCCTCCCCTAAAACCACACACCCCATAACTCTAAACAATCATAATCTTTATGATCCAAAAAACCGAAAATCCTCATCCCAAAAATATCATATTCCATCAATCCAAAGATACCATAAACCCTCATTTCTAAAAAAACCTAATCACCAAAACACTCACCCAAAAAAACTAAACCCCTCAATCTAAAAAACAAAGACACTCAATGATACAATACAATAATGGATTAGCTATAAAAACTCTAAAACTGCATCCATAAAATACACTTAACCATCAACCCAAAATGTAAAAAATCAAAATATCAAAAAACCACAATCACTCAAACCAAAAAAACAATAATCCAATATCCCAAAAAAAATGATAAACTCATATCCAACAAATCATTAAAAACATAGCCACAAAAAACACAAAACACATACCATAGAAAGCCCTAAACCATCAACACCAAAAATCATTAATCCTTCAGCCCTGAAAAACCTAATCCACCATCCGCCAAAATAACATAAACCCAAATGTTTTAAAATTCCAAATCCATTATCTACAAAAAACCTAAACACCGTTCTATAAAAATACACTAAACCCCCATCCCCAAAAATCCTTATACCCAAAGCTCCAAAAAACCATTAACACCCATCCCAAAAATACATAAACCCTTATCCATAAAAAACCCTAACCCCCCCCCCCCCAAGAATCCTAATCCCTCTACCTAAAAAACCAGAAAAACTCATTCCAAGAAAACCCTGAATTATCATCCCCAAATATCGAAAACCATTATCCCAAAAAATCCAAAACTCTCATCACCAAAAGACCATAAACCGTCAATCCTAAAAAAAATTAATACCCCAGCCTTAAAAATCATAAAACCTTTTCCCCAAATACCCTAATACCTTAGCCCAAAAAATACTATTACATTGCCTAAAAAACCCCTAAAACGCCATCCATAGAATGATAACCATTCATACCCAAAAATAAAATAAACCCTCATCATGAATCACCCATAAACCCGAGTCCTAGATATTTGTATACTTTGTATGAAAAAACCCTCGAAACACCCTAGCCCCACAAAAATATCAACCCTCATTCCCAAATACTCGAAAGCCACAACCCCAAAAAACCTTAAACTATATTCCATAAAACACCATCAATCATCATCCTCTAAAACAATTAAGCTATCAACCACAAAAATCCCAATTCACACATCACTAAAATCCCAAAACACTCCTTCCCCATAACATAGAAACCATTTGAATCAACGAACTGTTAATCCTCATCACCAAATAATCGTAAAACCTCAGCCAAGAAAAACCTTGAACCCTCAAACCCAATGCCCTGAACCTTCATCCCCAAAAATACAAAATACCTCATCCCAAAAATCAATAATTCCCCTTCCCCCAAAAACTATAAACCCTGGAAACATAAATGCATAAACCCTCAACATAAAAAAAACCCCTAAATCCTCAACTCCAAAATAATCTAACGGTCATCCGCAAAATACCCAAAATTCCCATCACCAAAATTGTTAGACCCTAATACCCAAAACTATTATACGCTCATCCCAAAAAAACCTCAATCCCTCACCCCAAATATATTGTAATCTCTCAACCAAAAAAGACCTAAACACTGAGCCAAAAAAATCGGTAAACCCATAGCCCCAAATATCAGTAAAACCTCTCCCCTAAAAACCCTAACTCATCAGGCCCAAACACCTAAATCATCGTAACTAAAATTCCTAACCAAGGGCCCCAATAAAACCTAAAACCATAACCCCTAAAAAACCCTAAACCCTCAGTAAAAAATCCATTAAATCTGCCTTTCCAAAAAACCAGAAACACTTTGCTAAAAAAGACAAAAAACCCTCAGACCAAAAAATAATAATCTCTATTCTCCAAAAAAACTATAACCCTCAGCCCCAAAAAACCCATAACTCTCATACCTAAAAATCCATAAGCACTCATCATGAATATATATATTAACCCTCAACCCCAAAGTTCCTAACCATCACCACAAACATCCCTGAACACTCATCCCAAAAAACACTAAACCCTTATCCCTAAAAAACTAAACCGTTAGGAAAAAATAATCTAAACAATCACCAGAAAAATCCATTGACACAAAACACCAAAAAACCCTAATGATTATTCCACAACGATCACAAAACCATTAGCCCCAAGGAAACCCTAATCCCTCAGCCCTAAAAATCTCTAAACCATCATCCTAGAAAACCCTAAATCTTACACCCCATTAAAACCTAAAACAACATTCCAAAAAATCCATAAACCCTCATCCCCAAAAAATAGAAAACCCAAAGCCCTAGGAAACCCATAACCCTCATCCCTACAAAACCTGAAACCCTCATCAAAAATAAAACACTAAACCCTCGACCATAAAAAAAACTAAACCCTCATCCTTAAAAAACCATATACTCTTATCCCATGAAGACAAAATCCAAATATACCTATAGAAACCAAAACTCCCAACCTAAAAATCACTAAATTATCAACCCTTGAAAACCAGAAATCCTCATTCCAATAAAACACTAAACCCTCCTCCCTAAAAAACCCTAAAAAAACATCTCACAAAATAACTACACACTCAACACCAACCAAACCCAAAACCCCTTTCCCCAAAATTCCTAAAAACTCATCCCCAAAATCCACTAAACCCATTGATGAAAAAAAACCTTAACCCCTCATCAAAAAAAAAATAAACCCTAATCCCCAAAAAACAATTAACCCTCAGCATGAAAAAAACACTAATTCTCTTTCCTCCCAAAAACTTAAACCCGACTCCCCCAAAAACCATAAACACTAAGTCCAACACACCCTAAACACACATCCCAAAAAACCATTAACTCTTAGACCCCCAAATCCTAATTCCCAATCCCCAAATACCCCTAAATCCTTGGCCACAAAAAACCAAAAAACCCATGACCCTAAAGAATCCCTAAACCCTTACACCTCAATACCCTAAACTCTCACCCCCCAAAAAATATATATCTTCATCCCAAAAAAACCCTAAAACCACATCAATAAAAAACCATACACTCTTAACCCCAAAAACTATAAACCCTCATCACCTAAAAAAGTTAAACTGTTAGACATAAAAATACATAAAACATCATCACCTAAAACAACAAAAACCCTCATCCAAAAATTTCTAAAACACTTATCCCGAAAAACCGTAAAACCCTTAGTAGAAATAACATTAAACACTCATCCAGTAAATCTCATAAACATGCATACCTATAAATACTAAACCGTCAGTCAAAAAAACCACTAAATCGTCATCCCAAAAAATCCTAGACCCTCAGCCCAAAAATACCCTAAACCCACATCCAAAAAAATTATTAAACCCTAATTGTCCAAAATCCATAAACCCTCATCCAAAAAAAAACCCTCAAACCACATCCCCAAAAAATAATCAATCCAATGCCATTAAAAAATGAACCTACATCCCCAAAAAACCATCTAACCTCATCCCCAAAACCCTCAAACCCTAGAAACAAAAAAACAAAACATATTCCCCAAAAATTTCTCTTAACCATTTTCCCAAAAAGACTCTCAACCCTCTCCCACAGAAAAAAACTAAACCCTTGGCACAACAACTAAATCCTCATCCCCAAAAAATCCTCAACACTCAACCCCAAAAGGCACTCACCCCTCATGAACAATAAAACCTATTACCTAAAGATAGAAATAAATATCCCATCAAACCTAATCCAAAAAAAATTATTAACCTCATCTTAAAAAACTTTATACCCTCATCTCCAAAAAACCAACAGCCCTTAGGGCCATAAATACCCTCAAAACTCTACCCCAAAAAAATCAAAACCATCATCCTCCAAAAAACCAATAAACTCATCCCCAAACAAAACTAAACACTTCTCCCCAAAAAACCTTTATCCCCTAGACACAAAAAACCATCAACCCTCATCCCCAGGAAACCCTAAACCCTTACTACAAAAAAACTCTTTACCCTTAGCACCCCAAAAATTATATACTATCATTCCCCAAAAAAACCCTACACTTTCTACAGCAAAAAATTATAAACCCACAAAACATAAAATCCCTACACACTCATCATATTAACCCCTAAACCCACTTCCCCAATTACCCTCAAACCTTATTCTAAAAAACACACAAACCTCAACCCCAAAAAACAATCATACCTCATGGTCACAAAACCCCAAACAAAAATAAAAAAAACCAAAACCTTCATCCAAAAAAACCAAAATAATGACCTTAAAAAACCTAAACCCTCATCCCCCAAAAATCCTAAACCCTCATCCCCAAACATAATCCTTATCCCCGAAAAATGAAAACCATCATCACCAAAAATCCCTAAACCATCAGCCCCACCAAAACCCTAAAAATTTCCTAAACCCTTGTCCCCAAAAAAGTATATAACCTTACTCCAAAATTCAACAAGAAATGATCACTAAAAAACCGATTCTATAAACCCAAAAAAACATTAAACAGATACACAAAAATTATAAAAATTATTCCCTAAAAAATCTCAAAATAGTCATCCATAACAACCAAGAACCCATAGCTCTAAAACCCCTGAACAGTCATCCCAAAAAAACCCTGAAACCATTGAAAAATAAATGAATTAAGATCCCAAAAATTCCCTATTCCATTGAAAAAAACCTGAACCCTTATCCCATAAAACATTGTACATTCGTCCCAAAAAACAATGAACCCGCAACAGAAAATACCCCAAAACCAATAGTCCCAAAAAAACCCACGAACCCCCATCCCCATTAAAAATGCCCCTATAGTACCAAATAACACTAAAAACTCAGACCCATAATCCCTAAAATCTCAATGAAAAAAAACCATCAAAACTAAATCCTAAACAACCATTTACACTCAGTGACAAAAAACCAAGAAAGCTACACCCCACATAATTATGATACTTCATCCCCAAAATACACTAGACCATCAATCTCAAAAGACCATGATCCCTACACACCAAAAAATATGAACCCTAATCCATATTATTCCCCATCAAAATGAACCCTCATCTGAAAAATACCATCAACCTTAATCCCAAATAATCTAAAAGCATTGTTCCCAAAAAAAACATAACACTCAGCCCAAAAAATCCCGAACCCCCATCCCCAAAAAACCCGGAATCCCTAGCCCCAATAAAGTTGAATCCTCAACCCCAGAAAACCTTTAATTGACAGCCATAAAAAACCATGAGCACTCATCCATAAAAATTCTAGAACCCTCATAAAAAAAAGAACTATCGGACCTAAAGAACCCTAAACCCTCTGCCCCAAGAAACCCACAAATATCATCCCAAAAATACTAAACCTCAACACGGTTAAACCCTAAACCCTCATCTCTAAAAACCCCTAAACCCCATCCTAATAAAACTATGGTCCTTTATCACCAAAAATATCTCAACCCTTTGCCCCAAAAAACATAAACCCTTATCCCCAAAGAACCATGAACCCTCACCACTAGAAAACATGAACCCTAAAACAAAAAAAACCCTAAACCCTAAAAAAACACTAAACCCTCACCCCCAAAAAACCCAAATCCCACGTCCCCAAATTACAATATAACATAAGCCCCATAATAACCTAAAACCTAGATCCCGGAAACCCTAAATGATCATCTAAAAAAATTCGAAATCCTAGGCACCAAAACACATTAATCCCTCATTCCAAAAAACATCAATCGTCATCCCTAAAATATCGTCAACCATCATCCACAAGAACCCCGCAACCCTCATCCCAAAAATATTGTGCACACTCAACCACAATAAAACCTCTAACCTCATCCTTAAATATGCTTATATCCATATCTCTTATTAACCCAGTAGAATATTCGAAAAAAATACATAAACTACAATCCCTAAAAAAACCCTTGACACTTATCCTAAAAAATACTTCAACCATGATCCCCAAAAAATCATAAACCCATATCCCTAAAAAATAATAAACCATCAACCCCACAAAAATATAAACCCTTTTCTCGAAAAACCCACAAAACCTCAACACCAAAAAATGATATTTTTTTATCTTAAAAAACAACCTCTACCCTCAATCCCAAATTTCCCTAAACCCTCATCCCCAAAAAACCCTAAACCCTCAGTCCCCCAAAAACCTAACCTCTCATCCCAAATAAGCCAACAACACTCATCTACAAAAAACAATCCACCCTCATCCCCAAAAATAATTAAATCCACATCCTCAAAAAAACACTTTAATCCCCCAACCACAATAAATTCATAAAACCTCATCAAAAAAATTCCCTCAACCCCAAATATCATCAACTTATATCGCCAAAAAAACTAAACTCTTATCCCCAAAATACCTTAAACCTTCAGATAAAAAAAACCTCAACCCTTACACCCAAAAAACTCTTAACCTCATTCCCAAAAAACACTAAATCCTCACCCAAAAATACACTCAACCATCATACCCAAAATACATTAAACATTAAACCCTAATAATACATCAACCCTAATCACCAAAAAACACTAAACCCTCTACCGCAAAGAAAAAAGCAACTCTCATACTCAGAAAAACCCTAATCCTTTAGCCCCAAGAAAACCCAAAACCCTCATCCCCAAATATCTCAGCCCCTCAGCCCCAAAAAATCCATATACCCTCAACCCCAAAAAATCCTAAAAACTTATCCCAAAAATTCCCTAATCCCTTAGACAAAAAAAACTAAATCCATATCCCAAAAAACACTCCATCCCAATGCCCAAAAAACATTTTACACCAAACCCCAAAAAACCATAAACCCCCATCCAAGAAAACCACTCAAACCTCAAACCCACAAAATCCTTAAACCCTCTAACCCAGGAAACCAGCATCCCCCAGTACCAAAAATCCCTCAAACATCAACCATAAATAAAAATAAACCCTCTACTTAAAAAACCCTAAACCCTCGACCACAAAAAACCCTAAACCCCCTTGCCGGAAAAAATCCCTCAATTGTTTTCCCCCCAAAACCCTTATAATTTATCCAAAAAAACATTCACCCCTAGGCCAGAAAAACCCTATACCATCATTCACAAGAAAAACCTCAATCATATACATCCAAAAAACCTAAAATCTCATCACCATAAAAATCCCAAACCATTATTTGAAATAAAATCCTCAACCCTCATCCAAAAAAAACATAAACCCTTATCCCCAAAAAAAACCTCATTCACAAAAAAAGCTCAACACTAATCCCCCAAAAATTCACATTCCTCAGCACACAAAAAACCTAAACACTTACCACAAAAAATCCTCAACCATTAATCTTAAAATCCCTCAATAATCAACCCAAAAAAACTATACAATGTTATCCAAAAACATTAAACACTCATCCCCAGAAAATCATATCCCACACCCCAACAAAAACACAAAACACTCTTCACCAAAAAACCCATAACCTTTATCCCTAAAATACACACAACCCTCGACCCCGAAAAAAACCTAAACACACTTACCCCAAGAAAAAAAACCATTATCCCCATGAAACCATGAATTAACATACTCATGAAACCCAAAACCATCATCCCTAGAAAATCATCACCCCCCAAAAAACCCTCCACACAGATATCCCAAAAAACACACAACCCTTATGCTCAAAAACCAAATACCTTCAACCCCAAAAACGATCATCCCTTATCCACAAAAGACATAAACCATTAGTGAAAAAAATCCTTTAACCCACATCCCAGAAAATACCTAAACCATTACCCATAAAAAACCATAATCCCTAAACCGCATAAAATAATAATACATCATCCCCATAAAAACATAAAACATCATCCCCATAAATACGTAAACCCCAACCCCAGAAAAAACTATATAGCCCTGCCTTGAAAACCCAAATACCTCAGCCCTAGAACCGTATAATCCCTCATCCCTGGAAAAGTGTAAATTGTTAGCACAAGAAAACAATAATCCCAAATCCTAGAAAATACCTTCACTCTCATCCCAAAAGACCCTAAACCAAATCCTCTATAAAACACTAAACTATTACCCATAGAAAATATAAAACCCTCATCACCTTAAAATAAGAAAACATAATCCAAAAAAAACCCAATACCCCCATCCCTAGAAAAACCTAAACCCTTATCCCCAGAAACTCCAAAACACTCATCCCCAAAAAACATTAAACCCTCACCCACAAAATCCCCTAAACCATGGTCCCCACAAAACCCTATACCCTCATCCCTAAAAAATCCTCATCATTAAACTCTAAAGTCCCCTAAACCATCTTCCCTAGAAACCCCTAAACCCTCATTCCAATAAATACCTAAACCCTCTTCCCAAAAAAACGCTAAATCCCCATCTAAAAATTTAACCACAATCCATCAGATGCATTAAAACATAACATATCAGAAAAAAATGAATACACCTATATCCCTATGAAACCCTAAACCCTCATCCCTAATAACCCCAAAACCCATATCCCCATACAACCTTAAACAATCACCCCTAAAACACTTAAACACTCAGCCCCAAAACCAAAAACTATCATCCCTAAAACACCATAATCTCTCATCCCAAAAAAACCCGTAAATCCTAAGACCTATAAACTCCTAAACCCTACGATCTAAAAAACCCAAAACCCTCATATCCTAGAACACCTTAACATGAATCTCAAGAAAACCATGAACCCTTAACCTAAAGAACAATAAATACTCATCACCAAAAAATCCTGACCCCGCTGCCCCAAAAATAACTAAATATTCGTCCCCAAAAACACAAAAACCCCAAGACCCAAAAAAAACATAATCCATCAAAAATAAAATCACCTAAACCCCCATCCACACATAAACCCAAAACATGCAATCCCAAAAATCACTAAAATATCATCCATAAAAATCAAACAAATCATCTACCAAAAATAGCACATCACCCTAAGAACCAAAACCCAAAAAACATCATTCCAAAACCGCAAAACATTATTCCAAACAAAAATTAAACCCTTACCCAAAAAGACATAAACACATAGCCTCCAAAATCCCTAAATCCTCTGCCCCAAATCATCCTTATCCCTCATCCAATGAATCCTTAAACACTCAGCTCCAATATCCCTAAAACTTTATCTCCAAAACCACTTAACGGTCAACCTATAAACACGTTAACCCTCAAAACAGAATAACCCTAAACCATAATCCCCAGAACACCTAAATCTATAGGCCAAAAAAACTCAAATCATTATAATCAAAAAAACCACAACACTCATCCCCAGAAAACCCAAAACCCTTTTTCCCATGAAACTAGAAATCCATAGAACTAGAAAAACATAATCCCTTATCCCAAAGAAACCATAAATCCTCTACCCAAAAAACCATAAACCCTAATCCATAGAAAATCCAATACACACAGCACAAAAAAATCCCTAAACACTCTACCCCCCAAACCCTAAACCATCATCCCCCAAACCCCTATGCACTTATCCAAGAAGACCTAGAAACACTAATTACCAAAACAACCTAAACCCTAATACAAAAAAAAACCCTAAATCCATATTACAAAAAAACACTAAACCCTATCCCAATAAAAACCCTAAACCCTTGGACCCATAAAAATACCTAAACCCTCGGTCCTAAAATCCTCAAACCCTCAGACCCAATATCCTAACCCATTATCCCCAATAGCCCAAACCCCTGCTAAAACCCTAATACATCATCCCCCAAAATCATAAAACCTTAGATGAAAAAAAATATTATCACATTGAATAAAAAAATATAAACCCTAAACCCTAAACCCCCACCCCCAAAAGGCTAAAAAAGCATAAAAAACCGATACCCTCATCACTAAAAATACTAATCGATCATCCGAAAAAAAAATTAGTTACTGATACCCAAGTAAACCTAAACCCTTATCCCCATGAAACCCTAAACCCTCAACCTTATGCCCCAGAAACCCGAAACCATCATCCCCATGAAATATTGAACTCTCCGTCTAAAGAAAATATAATAACACATCCATAAGAAACCTAAAACCCCCAACCCCATTAATCCCTGGACCTTCTTCCCCCTACAAGACTAATACATTATACACCCAAACCCTTAATCCCCATACATATGAATCCCTAAAACCTCACCCCATGAATCCCTATACCCACACCCCCATAAAATCATAATCCCTAAGCCCTATGATATCCTAAACGCTATGACCCAAGAAACTGTAAACCCTTTAACAAAAAAACCCTAAACACTCATCCTTAAGAATCCTAAAACCCCAATTTCTATGAAAACCTAAACTACTTTCCCTACAAAAACCCTAAATCCTCAACCCCAAGAAAACATTAACCCAAATCCATATGAAACACTAAACCATAACATCCGGATAAAATAGAAACATTTATCCCATGAAACCCTAAACCCTCATCCCATCGAATCACTAAATCCCCATCCCCAGGAAACCCTAAACACATAGCCCCAAAAACCCTAAACCCTAAACAGTAAGAAACCGAAAACCCTCATCGCTATGTTAACCTTAACCATCATCCCTATAAAATTTTAATGCATAATCCTTATGAATTCCTTACCTCTCAAACCCAAGAAACCCTAAAAACTCATATATAAAAATCCATAAACCCTTATCCCAATGAAACTCTAAACCCACTTCTACACGAAATCCAAAACCCTCATCCTAAGAAATAGAAAACCCAATAACTATGAATTCCTAAACACTAATCCACATGAAACCCTAACCCCTCATCCCCAGAAAACCATATACCCTAACCCCCATCATCCAATGAAACTCTAAAACATCATTCCCAAGATGCCCCAAACCCATAACCCCATGAAAACCAAAACAATCATCCCTAAGAGACATTTAACCCTACCCCCAAGATACAATAAACCCCTAGCTACAATATACCTTGAATCCTTATCCAAAAGAATCCCTAAACCCCCATCCACCAGAAATATGAAACCCTCATCCCTTTTAATCCTTAAAGCCTTCTCGCTAATAAACCATGAATTGTTAACACCAAGACACGATGAACCCTCATTAATAAGAAACCCTGAACCCTCATCCCAATGATACCCTGATCTCTCAACACTAAGAAGACCTGAACCCTCATCCCTAATAAATGATAAAGCCTATTCCTTAAGAAAACTGAAATCATCATCCCAAAGAAACCAACAATCCTCATATCCAAAAAGCAATAAACCATTATCCCAAAGAAACCATAAAACCTCATCAAAAAAATGAACCATTCTCCCCAAGATGCCCTGAACCCTCATCATTAAGAAAAACTAAACCCTCATCCTGAAGAAACACTAAACCATCAGGCCTAAGAAACCCAGACCCTCAGCACTAAGAAAACCAGATACGTCATCACTAGGAAACCTAGAACCCTAATACCCATGATAT
Source organism: Viscum album (assembly GCA_963277665.1). Classification (NCBI taxonomy): domain Eukaryota; kingdom Viridiplantae; phylum Streptophyta; class Magnoliopsida; order Santalales; family Viscaceae; genus Viscum; species Viscum album. The sequence continues at coordinate 934,788,533 of OY728132.1, forward strand.
CATAAACACTCAACACCAATAAATAATGAAAAATCGTCCCCAAGAAACCCAAAACCCTCAAAACCAATAAACCCACATCCCTCATCACCATGAACCCTCAAACCCTTAGCCCTATGAAACAATAAACATTCAACCAAATGAAAGCATGAACCTTAATACCAAATAAACCTTGAATCCTCATCCCCAATAAACCAACGAACATAATACCAATGAAACACTAAATCCTCATGGGTAAGAGGACTTAAATCCTGAGCCACAAGAATCCCCAAACCCCAAAAACCATGAACCCAATTTTCCAAAAAAAAACTCATTAGAATATGATCCCTAAAAACGGCTAAAAACACAAAAAAAAGATAACATCCATAAAAAACCATACACCTTGAGCCCCAAAAACCCATAAATAATGAGACCCAAAAAATCATATACCATGAGCGCAAATAATATTATACCCTAAGTTCCAAAATAACATAATCCCAAATCCCCCAAAAAAACACTAAGCTCAAAAAATCCATAAACCCTCATCCAAAAAAACCCACAAACCATATTCCCAATGAAACCCTTAATAACAATCCCCAAAAATACCATGAACCCTAATCATCAAAAAACACTAGACTATGATCCCCCAAATTTCAGAAACACTGAGCCTCTGAAACACTAAACCCTAGGGCTAGGAAAACACCAAACCCTAAGATGATGAAAACCCAATTCCCTTGGACCCAAAAATACCTTAACCTAGAGGCCCAAGAATCCATTATTCATGAAAACCAAAAAAACATGGATCCCTAATAATCATAAAAGCATGCACCCTCGACCACAAAAACCTTCTACATTCAGCCCCAAAAAACATTACACCCTCAATCCAAATAAAGCATCAAGCCTTACCATAAAAAACCCTAAACCCTAAACCCCCCAAAAAAAATAATTCACCATCCCCAAAATTATATAATTCTTCATCCCCAAAAAAACTAACCCTTTTCCCATAAGAATATAAACCCTTGTCCCCCCAAAACCCTAAACACTCGTTTAAAAAAATCCATAAACCCATTACCCCCAATCACTGAACCGTCTACCACAAAAAACCCTATACCCTCATCCCCAAAAAATCATGAATCATTAGCCTAAAAAACACTAAAACATACACACCAATAATCTTTGAACCATAAGAAACAAAAGAACCTATAATACCATAGACCTAAAAACCCTATTCCATTATCCCTAAAAAATAAAAATCCATCATCCCCAAAAACTCTTAAATCTCACCCAAAAAAAACGTAAACCCTTAGCCCCAAAAGAAATATTGTCCACAAAAAACCCTAAACCCTCGACCCCTAAACCGTAATTCCTCTGTCCAAATAAACACTAATCCCTCATCCCAATAACCACAATAGTTTTCTCAAAAAAAACGTAAACCCTCATCTTCAGAAAACCTTAAACACACTTTACCAAATAACATAAATCATTATCCCCAAAAACCATAAACCTTTATCCACCCTAAACCCTAATCCCCTGTCCCAACATAATGAAAAAACCTCACCCCCCCCCCCAATCTAAAATTCTCATCCACAAGAACCACTAAACCCACTTCCCAAAAAAACCAAAAAGCCCCATGTTCCAAAAGAACCCTAAAACATCAGTCCCAGAGAAACCTAAACCCATGTCCCTAAAAAGCAATAAACTCTAAGCCCCAAATGTCCCTAAAAATAATGTCAAAAAAATCCAAAACCATATTCCACCAAAAAACATAACCCATCATCCCCTAAAAACCCTAAACCATCTACCAAAAGACCCTAAAACCATAGCGCCAATATTAGTAAAATCTCAGACAAAAAAAAACACTAAACAATATGGTGTAAGAAAATCTAAGAAAACACCCTAAAAACATTAAAATATCATACACAAAGTGAAATAAACTACCAAGTCCGAAATTCATGAATCCCTAAGCCACCCAGAACACTAAAACCTTTCCACAAAAATCCAAAACCTCTGCCCCAAAACACCATAAACCCTCAACCCCAAGAAACCCAAAACCATCGATGTAAAAAAAACATAAAACCAAAGTCCAAAAAATTCTTACACCATCAAAAACAAAAATAATCTTAACACTCATCCCCCAAAAAGACAATCTCTCATCCCCAAAAAAATTATAAAACCTCAAACGTAAAAAACACTGTAAACTCATCTGAAAAAATCTCTGAACCCTCATCCCTAAAAACTCTAAATACCAAAACACCAAAATACCTATACCATCAGACCTAATACCAATAATAATCTATCACCCTATAAAAATAAATATTTATAAAGGAAAAAAATAAATTCTCATTCCAAAAAATCCCTATTCATTTGACCCCAAAAAATAATAAACCCTCATCTCCAAAATACCCCAATCCCTCACCTGAAAAAATCCCCAATCCCTCAGACCCATAACCAGAAACCTTTAACCTTCATCCCCCCTAAACCCTAAACCCTCAGCTCAAAAAACCATACACCATCATCCCACCAAAAAATAGTAACTCTCGTACCCAAGAAAACCGAAAAACCTCATCCCCAAAAAACCCTATGCCATATAACCCGAAAAAGCATATAAACATGGGCCAAAAAACCCTAAAACATAAGCCCAAAAATTCCTAAACCCTTATCCAAAAAAATAATTTAACAATCATAAAAAAACCATAAACCCTCATCATCAACAAAAATAATCCCACATCCAAAAAAACTGTAAACCATATACAAAAAAAACCATAATCCATTAGCCCTATAAAACTGTAAACCCTCAGTCTAGAAAAAATCAATAAACCCTCAACCACAAAAAAAACTAAGACCACGGCCCCAAAAAACACTAAAACCATTAGTGAAAAAATTTCATCAAAACATGTCCCCAAAACCCTAAACCATGTCTCCCCCAAAAATCCTAAACAATCAGACCTAAAAATCCAAAAACCCTCCACCCCAAACATTCCAGAACCCTGACCCTGAAAAAATATAAAACACCAATCCTTAAAACCCCTTTACCCTTTCCGAAAAATTCCCTTAACCCTGTTTCCTTAAAACCATAACACGTAAAACCATGAAAAACCTAAACACCAGTTAAAAATTAATCAAAACCCTAATCTAAGAAAAAAAACTAAATCATAACCCCCAAAAATCCATATATCCTCATTGACAAAAAACCTAAATCTTTTATAAAAAATTCCCAAAAACATCAGTCCCATCAAATCAAAATAATTCATCCTCAAAAAAATTAATCCTCTTTCCACAAAAATCCATAAACCATCATCCCCCAAAAAGAAAAATCCTTCATCCTAGAAAATTCCTAAACATAAAGACCTAAAATACAACAAACCCTTTGCACCAAAAAACCGAATTTCTTTATCCCAAAAAAACTAAACCCTCATCTTTAGAAAAACCTAAACACTCAATCCCCAAAAAACCCAAAACCATTATCCTTAAAAAACCATGAATCTATACCTTAAAAAATTGTAACCCTCATCTCCAAAAAAACCATAAACCATCTTCAAAAAAACAACCTTAAGCACTCAACCCTTGAAATGGATAAAACCTCATCACCATTACACCAAAAAAACTCAACACTAAATAACCATACAACATCATACCAAAAAACACACAAAACCTCAACAAAAAAAAACAGTAAAGACTCACGTAAAAAACTCCATAATCCAACAACCCCCGAAATCCCTAATCATAGAGCCCCAAAAAACCCTAATCCCTTAGCCCTAAAACCCATAAATCCTCCTCAGTACTGAAAAGCGATCAACCCGCATCCCCAAAAAAACCATAAACATTTAACCCCAAAAAACTCTAACACCTCAGCCTCAGAAAAACCCATCACACTCACCCATAAAATACATGAAACCCTTGGTCCCAAATACACTAATCTTTTGGCCTAAAAAACACTAAATAGTCATCCCTATAGATCTATGTACCCTCATCCTTTATAATCCCAAATTCCTAATTCCAGAAAAACCATAAAACCATTTATAAAAAAATCTCTAAACCCTAGTCCCAAAAACTAAATTGTCCATCATCCATGAAAAATCGTAAATGCTGATCCATAATTATCTTTAATCCTTAAGCTAAAAAAACCAAAAACATTGCTCCAATGATTCCTAAACCCCCTAACCAAAAAAACATAATCCCCGACCCAAAAAAAACATAATCATCATCCCTAAATACAAAAAATTATTAACCCCATGAAATCCGAATCCCTCAACCCCATGAAACATCAAATCCTCAACCCCAATAAACCGTATTCGTCATAATCAAAAAAATCTCAAACCTCACCCCCCAAAAAGAAAAAATTCCATAAACTAAAAATACTCTAACCCTCAGGCCCAATAAACCCTTAACCCTAATCCCAATAAACCATAAACCCTAAAACCAAAAAATTCTAAAATCATGGCCCCAAATCCCCAAAACCCATAGCCTCAAAAAACCACAAACCCTCTACATTAAAAAACCATAAACCCTCAACCTAATAAAACACCATACCCTTAATCCCAAAAAAACTAAAAGGACTCAACCCAAAAAAAATTAAACCCGTTGGACTCAAGAAACACTAAACCATTGGCCTTAATAAACCCTAACCCCCTTCCTTAGAAAACCCTAAACACTCACCCAAATATCCCTAAACCCAATCCCCCAATGAAAACCCAAACCATCATCCGAAAAAATCCCTACACCATCATACTTGTAGAACTAACCCCTCGAACTAAAAAAACCTAAACATTCACCCCCAAAAAATGCACAACAGCCTACCACAAATTATAATAAACCCTATGCCACAACAAACCCTAAATTCGCATTACTGAAATAAGCTAAACACCCATCCACATGGAACCCAAAACCCAATGTCCAAAAAAACCCTAAAACCTTACCCCAAAAATACATAATACCCTCACCCTAAGTAAACTAAAAACCATGAACCCCAAAAATCCTTTAACAAAACGACAAAAAATCATAAACCCATCACCCAAAAAAACCCTAAACCCTCCCCCCAAAAAACTCTAGAACCTCATCCAAAAACAACCTAAAACCAACCACACACAAAACCTTATACTATCGTCCCTAAAAAACCAAACACGCATCCCAAATAAAACCTATACCATTATTAAAAAAATAATATTCTCTGATAAAAAATACTGAACCATCATCCATAAAAACCCAAAAACCCTCATACCCACAAAAATGAAAAGCCTAATCCCTATAAAATATTTAACACTCATCCCCAATAAACAAAAAACCCCTAGCCACCAAAAACCATAAACTCACATACCTAAAAAACATAAATTCTCATCCCAAAAAATATATATATACTCTAGGCCCCAAAAAACAAAATACCCTCAACCCTAAAAAAAGTAATCCAGGAGCACTAAAAAACCTGAAAAACTCAATAAAAATATAAATAAAAAACACCGAAAAACCCTAAAAAATTATCCCCCAAAAAACTATAAACCATCAGGCCTAAAAAACCCAAAACCACAACCCAAAAAAACCACAAACCCTTATCCCCAAAAAACTGCAATTCCTCTGCCCAAAAATCCTATAATTCCTCAATAAAAAAACCCTCAACCCCACAATGTTCATAACCATTATCCCCCAAAAAATTTAAACACTCACCATCAAAAATCCAGTAACCATCATCCCGAAAAATTAAAAAACCATCACCCTCAAAAGCCCTGAAACACTAATCACAAAAAAACCACAAACCATAACACCCAAAAAACCCAAACACTAAGACCCAAAAATCCCAAATTCTATACCCCAAAAAAACAATAACCCTCATCCCATAAAATTACCCAAACCCTCAGTCCACAAATCCCCTAAATAGTCAGCCCCAAAAAACCAAAAAATCTCATCCCTAGTGAACCCAAAACCATCATCCCCTAAAAAACCCAACCCCCATCCCAAAAAAACCCCAAACCCTTAACATCAACAATCCTTATAACCACATCCCCCAAAAAACCTAAAACCTCATTCCCAAAATACCCATTATCACTAATCTTCAAAAAACCCATTCTCTTCATTCCCAAATTACTCTAACCACACATCACTAACAAACCTAATACCCTCAATCCCAAAACACCCAAAACACACATCCATAAAAAACCATAATCATCAACCCAAAAAAAAATATAAATCCCAACACAAATAAACACAATGCTTCTGCCACAAATGACACTAAATTATCTTCCCAAATTACCATAAATCCTCTTTCAAAATAAACCCTAAACCCTCTTCCCACAAAAATCACAAATCCTCATACATAAAAACCATATACCATAGCCGAAAAATATACAAAACCATCTTCGCGAAAAACCAAAAAACATCATACCTAAAAAACCCTAAACCCTCAGCACCAAAAAAACAAAATATTTAATCCATAGAAACAATAAACCCTCAAATCAAAAAAAAACAACCAAACCCACATCCCCAAAATACTCTTACCCATGGTATATAAAAAACCCTAAACCCAAATCTATAAAAAAACCCAAACCCTCATCCCTTGAAAACCCAAATACCTAATAACAAAAATAGACTAAACCATTAGCCAAAAAACCCCAAACCCTTCGTCCAAAAATACCCATACCATCAGCACCAAAGTACCCCAAACACTAATCCCCCAAAACCTAAACACTCCTCCATAAAAACCCCTAAACCATAATACCCAAAAAAACTCATTTCCATAAGCCCCAAAAAAACACAAATCCTCATCTATAAAAAAACCTAAACCCTCTTCCCTAAAAAACCCTAAAACATTAACTAATAAAACAACAAAACACTTATCCCCGAAAATACGAAACCATTTTCCCCAAAATAACTCAATCTGTAAACCATGAATACTTGAAAACGTCATCCCCAATTTCCATTAAACCATCATCCTAGGAATATGAAAACCCTCATCCCTAAATAATAGTAAACCCTAATCCCAAAAAAATCTAAGCATATTCCCTAAAAAACCCTAAAACCCCGTCCCCATAAAACCCTGAACCCCCCTCCCCAAAAAACATTAAAATTAGTCCCCAAAATACCATATACACTGTACCCCAATAAACCATAAACCTTTAACAACATAAATACCAAAAATCCCTTCACCAAAAAACCCAATACCAGCATCCCCATAAATACCTAGACACTGTGTCACAAAAAACGCTAAACAATTAGCCCCACAAAACCCTAAACCCACAACCCATTATAATGTAAAACCTAAACCTTGAAAAATGATAAACCATCAGTCCTAGAAAATCCTAAACCCTATTCCATGGAAACCCCAAATCCATAATCCCTAGAAAATACTAAACCCCCAGCACAAAAAAAACATAATCCTGTATCCCTAGAAAATACTAAACCCTCTTCCCTAGAAAATAATATTCCCTCTTTGTCAAAAAACATAAACCTGATCCAAAAAAATCATAAACACCCTAACCCAAAATATCCCCAAACCCATAGTAGAAAAACCCAAAAGCCCCATCACTAGAAAATAATTATACCTCAACTCTAGAAAATTGTAAAACCTCTTCCATAGAAAACTAAAAAACCCCATCCCAAGAAATCCAAAAACCATTCACCCAACCAAGATACATCATCCTAAAAAAACCCTAATGCCTCATAATGAACCCATAACAGTCATCCCTAGAAATCCTAATCCGTCATCCCAAGTAAACCATAAATCCTCGACCCAATAAAACCTTAAACACTCATCCCCATGAAACCCCTAACCATAATACCCATTATTTTCTAAACCCATATGCACAAGAAAAAATAAACACTCATCCCCATGAAATAGTAAAACCCATGAAAAAATAAAACCCTAAACTCTCTACCAAAAAACATATTAAAATATTATCTTGAGGAAAAAATAATCACTCAACCCAAGGAAACCCCAAACAATCAGCCCTATAAATATATAAAACCACATCCCAAGAAAACCGAAACCATAATCGCTAAAAATCCATAAAAATCAATCCTAGAATATCATAAACACTCAGACCTAGATAACAATAAACCCTCTATCATAGAAAAAGGTAAAAACTCACCCCTAGAAATAAAAATACCGTTAGCACCAAAAACCAAAAACCCTCATCCCAAGAAAACCCTAAACATTCATTCCCAAAAAACCAAAACACTCCTCCCTAGGAAAACCTAATACCTAGACACCATGAAACCTTAAACACTAAAGCAATATAAACACTAAACACTTATCCCTAGAAATCCCTGAACCTTTATCACTATAAAACCTTAAACACTCATCCCAAGATAACCATATACACATATCCCCATAAAACTATAAACAATTAGCCCTAGGAAATATAATCTCCCATCCAAAGAAAAACTGAAATCCTCAAACCGATAAAATCATAAACCATCATCTCTAGAAAAATATATGCCCAGGTCTCTAGTATACCCTAAACCATAAGAATATGAATACCCAAAACCTTCCACCGTAGAAAACCCTAAAACTACAGACCTAGAAAAAGATAATCCCACTATCCCACATAAACCCTAAACCACCATCCCAATAAAATAATAAACACCCACCACTATAAAACATTAATCCATAAGACCTAGAATACCCTAAACACGTATCCCCACAAATCACAAAACCCCTGTCCCAAAAAACACTAAACCCCCATCCCCGAAAACCTTAACCCTAAGGCCCCGAAAACCAACAAACGTAACTACAAAATACCCTAAACCTCTTTCACAAGAAAAACCTGAACCTAAAAACCTAGAAAATTCTAAATTCCTAGCACTAGTAAAACATTTAACCTCATCCCATGAAACCCCAAATCACTGATCCTTAGAAAAAAGTAAATCATTATCCCAAATAAACATTATATCTTCATCCACAAAATACCTAAAATACACATCACTAAGAAAACCTAAACCGTCACACAAGAAACCTAAAACCCTCATCCATTGAAATCCTAAACAATCATATCTTGAAAACACTAAATATTTAACCCAATAAACCATAAACCATCATCCCTAGGAAACCCTATACCCTTATCCCCAAGAATCCCAAAAATATAAGCTCTATGAAACACTAAAACATTATCCCTAGGATAGCCTAAACCCTCATCCCGATGAAACTCTAAACCCCCATACATTTGAAACCCTAATCTATATTCCCTAGGATAATGTAGATCCTCATCCATAGGATGTCATAAACCGTAAACCCTAGAAAACCCAATAACATTACACCCATTAATCCCTAATTCTTTTGACCTATGAAAACATTAAACTATCTGGCATAGAAAACCCTAATACCTAATCCAAAAATAACTACAAACCCACATTCATGAAAAAAACTAAACCCTCAACCCAAGAACCATTAACCTCCATCCCTATAAAACCCTAAACTATTTTCCATATAATCCCTTAAACCATCATTAGTGGAAAATTGTAAACCATAATCCTACGGATACCATAAATACTAATCTCAAAAATACCCTACACCCTCATCCATATAAACCCAAACCCTCATTCCCAAAAAAACTAAAACCCCATTCCCCATGAAAATCCTAAAACATCATCCCTATAAAACCCTCAACCCCCTACCCATTAAACCAATACCCTCATCCCACAATAACTTTAAACCCTCATAACCTAAAAACCCAAAACCCTTACCCCATAAATCCCTAAATAATCACTACCAAAAAAACCCAAACCCTTTTCCACATAAAATAATAAACTCTTATATCCAAAGAACCCTCAATGATCTTCCCCATAAAACCCTAATCAATCATCCACAAAAAACAAGAAACCATCATCCGTAAATAAATCTAAACTCTCAGTCCCATAAAAATAACATCACTAATCTCTATAAAATCCTAAACCTTCATCCCCCCAAACCCTAAACTATTAGACCAAAAAAACACTAGAAACTTCTCCAAAGAAAACAGTAAACCCTAAACCCATGGAAACCTTAAACCCTCAACCAAAAAAAACACTACACACTCAATCACATAAAACCCAATGCCCTCATCCTCATATAAACCTTAATTCATAACACTAGAAACCCCAAAATCTGTATCCATAGAAAACCCTAAACAATAATGCACTAAGCACCATTAACCCTCATCCCCAAAAACCCTAATACCTCATCCCTAAAAAAACCCATAACCCTCACCCAAGAAAATAACAAACCTTCAACCCTAAAAACCCAAAACCCTCATCACTATAAAACCAAAAACCCTCATCCCTAGAAACCCCTAAACCCAATCCCCCTAAACCCTAAACCCTCATACCTTGAAATCTTAAATACTCATTCTCAAAAAACCCCAAACCCATAGCCCCAAAAAAGAAAAATCTATATCCCATGAAATATTTAAAGTCATCTCCCTAGAAAACCCTAGACACTCATCATAAGAAGACCAAAAAGACTAATCCCCAGAAAACAATAATCCCTCTTCTCAAAAAAACCCAAAAACACTATTCCCCAAAAAACACTATACCCTCATCCGGAAAAAAAACCAAAAACTATCATCCATAGAAAAAAATTAAACATCATACCTAAAATATCATAAACTATAATCCCCCCAAAGGTCTCATCCCAAATCCCTAAAAATAGTAATACCATATCCCTAAATAACCCACAACCCTAATCATAAAAAACCCTAAACCATCGGCATGAAAAAACCTAAACCCTTAGTCCTGAACGACCCTAATTGTTCTACTACAAAACCATAATCCCCCACCCCCAAAATACCCGAAGATATCTTCACCATGAGAATGAAAACCCTAATCACACAGCCCTAAAAAACCATAAACCATATTCCACAAGATAGAAAAAACCCTGAGTATGAAAAAACATTAAACCCACATCCCTAAAAAACCCAAAAACCTCAACCAAAAAACCATAAATAATCTTGGAAAATAAACAACCCTTATCACCAAAAAAACCCCTCTTCCATGAAAACACTTCTTCCCATATCACAAAAATCCATCATCACCCCCAAAACCTAAACGATCAACCCTAAAACATCTAAATCCTTTTGTCTTATAAGACCCTAAAAACTCATCCATAACATACCATAAACACTCATACTTAAAAACCCCAAAACCCTCATCCCCAAAAAACCATAAACCATTATCCCCAATTATCAAAAATCCTCATCCCCAGAAAAAAGTATACCCTTAACGCCATATGATCACTCATCCCTCAGCCACAAAAATTGCCATAAACTTTTAGCCCTAGACAATCCTCATCCCTCATCTCCAAAAAACCCTCAAAACTCAAATAGAAAAAAAACACTCATCCCTAAAAATATCTTAATAACTAATCCCAAAAAACACAATTACCTCTTTCCAAAAAAATCCTAAACAATCATTCCCTAAAAAATAATAAATACTCATCCCCAAAAAACAATAATCCCTATTACCCCAAAAAACCTATCCCACGTCCCAAAAAAACCCTAACATATCATCCTAGATGACTCATATACCCTCATCACAAAAAACATAAAACCATCATCTTCATTTAAATCCTCGTTTTTTGGTGTTATTTTTTTGGTTTTTTCAGGATAGTTTATTTTCGATAGATCTGAACCTTTTACGTTGATAATAATTACATTATCTTCAAATGTTTAATAATATTATAAGTATCATATTTTTTAATTATATACATAATTATAGTCATTCAAAAGTTTTAGATAACAAAATGAAATGAACTATTCATGGAAATGGTATGTCGTAGGTATGGAAGAACAATGTTTCCATTTCACAACAGATGGAATGAAAGAAAGGAAAATTGTAATTAAATATTAATGAATTATTATTATTTCATTTATATTTAAAATAATAATTTTATATTGTCCATATTACATTTCAAGTTAATTGTATGTGAAAAAATATTCACGTCGCTTTGGGAGATAATAATCTATTGTACGTAGGAATGTTGTTATCGTATCTCCCATGAACTGGAAATTAAAAGATAAGTGTGAGATATAAAAATACATAGGTATTATTTCATTAAAATATATATATATATATATATCGTATATCCATGATCATTACCAAAACTTAATGGTGTTGATGGAAAGAGATTCAACTCAGTTATGTGAAGCAGTAGTCTGCCATACACATGAGCAATGACATCATTTACCATTTGAGGGTAGATGAGATATATATAGATAATTAAAAAAACATTATAACATACAAATATATTTAATATACTAAGGGTATTATATTATCATTCTAAAATTTTAATTGGGGAGTGTGGAGGATGATATAAAATAAAAATGCTTGTTGAAGAATGTTACCTTCATTCAGAAAACTTTATTTGTTTTACAATAAATTCTACCACTGGTTCAATTTATGACCAAAAAGAGGATTCTAGGTTGATTAAATATTTTTTGATGTTATTTTGTTATTTAAGGGTCGAACCAATGTGTTTTTAATGTTTTAAATTAGGAGAAGATGGGGTGAAATTTTATAAGGGAGGTATATGGCACAGTTGTAATTATTTAAATGAGTGAATTCCAAAATAAATTATCATATAAAATGTATCCAATAGTTATAAATTCATCATATTAGAAGGTAAAAAAACAATATATGGGATTAAAATGGGGGTTTTAAGTGTTTTATTTTATTTTTAACCGTCCTCTTTTATGTTTTACCCATAACAAACCAAATTTTACCTTAACTATAATAAATAATTTATAATTTTTTTACAATATATTATTTTTAGAAAATAATCTCAAATTATTATAAAATGTTTAATATGAATATTAAAAATATGGGATCCATTTTTCAAAATTCTCTTTTTTGATATGGAAGAAAAAAAAATTCAATTATTCTTGCAGATGCAACGAGAAAACATGTTTTAAAAATGAAAAAAGTACAAATGATCAAAACAATTATTTTAAAATTCATCATAAAAAATATTCCAATGGTTTATATTTTATTAATAGAAATATAATTGAAATAATTTAACTTTAAAAGTTTTAATTTTATTCTATTTTTTAAAATAATTAGTTTTAATGATAATATTATGCAAAAGAAATTATTTTCCACTATTCAAAGATAAAATATCATTTTCTAAAAATTATCATAAATTTATCCAAATATAATATCCAATATTTTATTTCAAAGATTATTCTTAGTTACATAAATTTTTTCTCTACATCTGACTAGAATTAAATTCCAAAAAAGTGGGAAATAATGGGATTAATCTAATTTTTTTGAAAAAGAAAATTTTTAATAGTAAAATTTGATTTGATCTTTTATCAGGTTGATCAAAAATATTAAATGAATATAAATTTTTTATTAAAAATTTAATATAAATATATAATTTAAATAATTTAATAATCATCATTATTTTGATTTACAATTGTGATTCTCGTTTGTGGGAATGAATATTTTTTTTTCAAAAAAAACATTTCTTTTCTATACACATTCCCTTTATTTACATTTATAATTTATTATGACCCCATTAATTTATTTTAAAAATTTTTGAGACATATATTTAATGATTTATTTAATAAGATTCATTCTATCCATTCAAACTTCTAGCTAGTAACTGTAATTTTAAATAATAATATTAATAGTATGTTATTGTTCAGTAAAAATCCTTCTTGCATGTAATACAATCTATTGATGAAACATTAATTGTGTTTAAAAAAACCTCAAATTTGTTCTGTGTATAGTGAATTATTAAATTAAAATTAATGGAACCTAAAAAACTGAAAAAAAATATTTAAAAATATATTAGAATGTTAAATTCAACCCCCCCTGTAAATGAATTTCTCCTTCAAAATTCATCTTAGTCATAAACGATTTACCATTCAAAAAATAATTAATAGAATCCAAAAAATAAGAATAGAAAATAAACAATTCATTAAAACATAGTGTCTAAAACATAATGGTTAATTGAATTGACGCATAACAAGGTATCCAAATAGGGAGAATATTTGTGGGAAATCAAAATATGGATGTGGAAGGAAAATGTAAATAATTATGTACAGTGATAGAGATCATTGATCACTAGAAATTGTGTGATCAATAGAAGTTTAACGACCAAAAATACATAAATATGTGATGAGTTAAGAGAATACTGATTCATCATTAATTGAGGAAAAAATACTAAATCATTATTTCAAAATACGTTTTCTAAATTTGATGGATTCCTTCAATACATAGGATAATAAAATAATAAAATATACAATCATTGAATGATTATTTTATTACATTAGTCAGAATTCACCATAACCCCATCTGTTTCCTGAAACGATGATAATTGATGATGAATTTTCCATTCACGAATAACTAAAATTAACTTGTAATAGATTATAAGATCCATAAAAGAATTATATGTCATTAATAATATAAAAAAATGATTAACATTTGTTATTTTATATTATCCGACCTTCAACATAACCCATTCCATAAATAGCTAACCTTAAGTCTACTTTAAAATATGTCTTACCAAAATTGAAATCAATAGATTGGCACAATTTTATCCTATATCCTTCCAGAATCAACATAACAACATTATTAATCATAAATAAATTCTCATAAAATAATGTATACCTTAAGCACTTTAGTACATAAAAAATAAAACCATATATGCTCCAATAATTCATTCACCATTAATTAATAAAATATTTTACTATCTTATTGAAAACATTTTCATTTGAAATTTGGGAACACACCTTCACTTATAGACTATAAGATTTGATTTCCATATTCTAAAATCTATGTAGTGTGGGATAATACGCACTCAAAATCACACCAAATTTTCCAAAAGGATGAGAAAAAAGATTTTAATATATATTATTCATACAAAATCCAATATGAAATTCCTCACATTGAAGAGGAGGATAAGTGTACCTAAATTATCATGATTCAATTTTTCCATTATAACTATATATTATTTCCCTATATCCTTCTTTGTAAGATAATTCTTATGTCGGTAATCATCACCATATTAATATTTGAGAATTTGTTAGAATAATGTCCACAATGCTCTCATTTCAAACCCTAAATTGAATGGTGTGAATTTGGTGTAGTTTTAAATTTATTCACATTACTTCAGAATTCATTCACCCAATGACTATATTTTCCAAACCTAAAATGTATAGTAGTAACCATAGAAAAAATTACTCAACCTTTCCTTCTATAATTTGATCTTGTAGGAAGGCTCATTTTCATTTTTTCATAGATTTTATAGTTTACGTTGAATTCCATCATTATCTTATTATTAGTATCATCATATTGATAGTTAAATCCAATTTATATTTCCACACCAATGGCACATCCTATGATTTCTTCAATGAAATTGAAGTGGATTCTGGATAATAACCTTACAATGCATAGTTTTATGACTCCAATGAATCGATCAACCATGATTTCATGTTGGAAAATAATACCAGAATATTACCTTAAATTTCTAGAAGAATTGTCTTCGTATGACCTAAATGATTATTTAGCCCTTTTAATCAATTAATTCTTCTACTTTCATATGATGAATATAATGATTATACTTACTGGAAAAAAATGTTCTTCAACTCATCCAAATTGATGGAGTTAAGTTCATGTTTTTCACTTGTATTCTTGATATGAGTCCACCATTGATATGATTCACCGTATATGTGATATTAATCTACAATGAAATTCTCATGGTATAAGAACTGGGGAAAAGAAATTATATTTTTAGTGGTACTGATCCATGGAATAGATTGTTGTGGATAAGAATACACACTGAAATATGGTGGAAATTTCCATATAAAAGACTAAAAAAATTCATTCCCTCATTTTAAAATTTTTATGTATAGCATTATTTATTGATTGAAAAATAATCTTAGAATATAATCAATATTTTTTATTCCATATCCCATATTAGTTTTTTTTCAACAGGACAATCATTTTGTTTTCCACCACATTCAACAATATCATGATTCCATCGAGTTCCATCCATGGGCTAAAATAGAAACTCATAGTGTGGGAAATATTAATCATAGTGGGGAAACAAGTAAATAATGATAAATTACAAATAAAATGTCAATATTTGACACCATATATTTATACTCTATTATCCATGATCAAATCTTATTAAAATAAATCATAATGGAACATAAGGAAATGTTATAAACAACATAATATCCCCCTGGAGTGTCAAACTAGGTGCATGGTAAAGCATGTTTTCATGTAAAATTTATTTCCATGTCTAGATTATGTCCATGTTTTTTCGGTTGTTACCCCATGGAAATTATATTCCAAAACCATGTCAACTTGAAGTATCCTGGGAATGATTTGTCACTAGGTAAACCACATAATCTATTCCACAACAAAACATTATGATGATCACCTAAGATTATAATCAATATAAATAATGGGAATATATTATCTAAATAATGATTTCCTAAATATAGTTACCAAGGATTATACTAAACAATATTTGATACCAACTATCAAGGCCTCGACTCCCATAACCGAGAGCTAATGTGTACATTATTACCTTGGAACTAGATACAAACATTCACAACCCCATAGAATAAGTAGAATAGTAGTATGGTTAAACTAGAAACATAATTGAATCTCTCTTAGATTTTAAAATGTAAAATATGGCATATAATTTTCATTGAGGGAATCATTATTCACATTATCATATCCCATCATATTAATCATAATGAACCTCTTCGCATCTTGGGAAAAGGAGACATAAAAAATAGAAATCTCGATTGATCAGAAGTTTTAGTCCTATAGAAGAATATATAAATGATCACATAATTATAACATTAGAATAGTTTTATGGTGACATGGTCTTAATATTTGAAAAAAACTATACCAACATATCAATGATCATAAACAAGAGACCTGGTATAATGATTGAGATTTTGTAAGACATGAATCATGATGGAATCCAAGAGCATGAGTCATGAGGTCATAACATTCGAATAAAATAATAAATTTGTTGGAAACACATAATCATAGAAATATTTATGTCATGGTTATCGAAAAAGTCTTTCATAACACCATTGGCATGGTCTAGCCACCTTTTTACGTGTTCAAGCTTGGGATAACCACCGATTTACCCTATGTTTCAGGCTTTAGATAACCACCCGTGGACCCACTTTTTAGATCATTGGATAAACACCCATGTAATATATTATTTTAATCCTAGGTTGATATGATACATACCCTTTGGTCTTAGTATTGGATTATCCTCTCATCTACACTTGATCTCCAAAATCATTAATCATTACCCAGTTCATTGGAGGGAGAAATAGTTGCCACCCATAGAATAATTAAAATAATAAATATTTGTCCCACAAGATCTTAAAACATCCATCGTATCATAACCCAATGAACAATATGGGTTTCACGAACATTACATAATATAATGTCATCTAGAAAAGAGAAAGGATTCATAATCATTTCACTCTTTCATCATAGCATAAACCATGTGAAAATAATCTAGTTTCATAAGCATTTCATCATGGTAACACAATTGGAAGAGAAATAGGTTTCGTAAATATAAATTAATTATAGAAATAATAAGAATGATTTCCTTTGATTATAAAACTAGTAAATTATAATTAACATCAAAGGATGACATCATATATTTGAAAAAAATTTAAAGGTCACATAAAACATCTTTTGATGGAAATATGCTTTGAACATTGATTTTTTTTAAAATCATCAAAAAATTTCAAAACCCTTTTCATTGAAAATTATATTTAATGAGAAATTTATTTTTTTTAAATGTGAAACTTTTTAAAAAACCATTTCATTTAATATAACCTTTAAATATAATTTAAAATTACTTTTGAAAACATTTATGTAATACATAGTAGTGGAAGAAACTAATCTCCAACCTAAGAGGGAAATAAAGTCAGATTTTCATAAAAACATTTTCATAACTGTATTTAGTAATAAATATTAGAAAATTGTGATATTATATGAAAAGATAATTATTAATCCATAGTATAATAAAATTCATTTTTTCATGATTGTTATTTAGAATAATTTATCATTGTAATCATAATTATTAACAATATTCATAAATTGTTATTTTATGACATTAAAATTTTACCATTTGGTAACATCGAATCACAACCCCACAAATAAAATAACTATAAAAGAAACTTAAAAATATCATGGTAATAAATAATTTCATGATATTAAATTATAAAATGGTTGTGTATAGATATTATAAAATAATTTAGATGAATAAAAAATCATATATCTCGAAGAAGAAAAATCAAGAAAATATACCCTACTACTTGGGTATCATTTCAAATGAAAACCCCGAAAAATTGGGATCCTAAAATGAATAGGGGTGAAATTTTATAATTGAGGTGAGTAGAACATTTGTAATTTTTTATAAGAGTTAATTCCAAAACAAATTCATGTATAAATGATTCAATAATGATAAATTCAATATTTTGGATATCTTGTTATCTATTTATGTCCTGAACATGTATGATAGACTTGTTATTGATTACTTTTAACCCTTTGTTAAATTTTTGTCCCCATGATTAAAACTATGGTAAATAATTAATTATAACTTATTATATAACATAAATTACTATGAATCAAAATATATTTTCTATTTTACAAAAAATCTATTCCTATAAGTGGCATACATTAATTTAAAATAAATCATGCATAAGTAATGAGAATGTTAGTTTTCAAAGAGAAAATGTTCAAAAGTTTTAAAGTTTATCATATTAAAATTCAATATCAAGAATGTTATAAAAACATAAAATGAATTTATAGATATAAAATTGAAATAATTCTAATTTATATATCTTATTTTTTTAAACCTTTTAATCTAAATGAATTTTTTCGTAAAAACTAATTGTTTTTACTATTCACTAAAAAAATACCTTTTCAGAAAAATTTCCCAATTAAACCATAATATAATTTTGTTGTGATTATTTAATTTTCCATGTTTATTTTTTCAAATTTATTCTATATGTATTAAAAAATTAATTTGAAAATATATCCGCAAATACGTGACAAAACTATTTTGAAATACATTTTTAACCGAAAATTGGACTTATTCTTATCTCATACTTATCAATCCTATTAGATGGATATAGAATCATTTTATCTAGTACAATATATATATATATATAATAATTAAATCCTTTATTAATCGTTATTAAAGTAATTTATTATGATAAAATTCTTTTTTGTGCATGGAAGTAGATTTTTTTAAATGTTTCATTTATATCCAATTAGTTATTATTTTATTTTATAAATAATTGAGAAACAATGAATTAATTATATTTATTTATAAACGATTTATTTTCATAATTTATTTAATCTAATTAATTTCTTCAATTCCAATTAAAATAAGAAAACATCCATATTAATTAAGAATATTTATAGTATATTATATTTCGGTAAACATGGCACTGATTATAAAAAATTCATTTTAAAAATCTCAAAATTTTATTAAATGGAATTTAAACAAAGTGTTGAATATAATTAATTATTAACTAAGTGTTATGTGTAATAAAAACTATTGAAAAAAATGTTTCAAAAAAATCTAAGGATGTTATATTTTGGGTTTTATGGGCTGTAGGAATAGTTTTTTTCTTGGGCTGTGTGTATAGGGTTTTTTGGGGTGATCGTATAGTGTTTCATAAGGATGAGGTCTTAGGGTTTTATGCGGTTGAGGGTTTAGTTTTTTCTTAGTATGAGGTTCTATATTTTTCTTATTCTTAGTGTTTAGGGTTTTATAGAGATTTTTTAGGGTTTTCTTGTGTTGTGGGTATATAGTTTTAATGAGATGAAGGTGTATGATATTTGGGGGTAAGGGTATAGGATTTTCGGGGTTAAGGGTTTAAAATTATCAGGGACTCTGTGTTTATAGATTTATAGTGATGATGTGTTAGGTTCTTCATGGATTGAAGCTTTAGGGTTTTTTGGGGATGCTGGTTTGGGGTTTTCTTTGTCTATTTTTTAGGGTTTTTTAGGTTCGGGGGTTTATTATTTTTTTGGTATGAGGATTTAGGGTTTTTTGGGGATTAGTTTATTGGGTTTCATGAGGATGTGGTTTTAGGGTTTTAGAGGCTAATGGATTAGGGTTAGGAGTGGATAGAGGATTTAGGGTATTTCAGGGTCGTGGGTTTCAGGATTTATAGGAATAACGGTTTATGGGTTTCTAGGTATGAGGGATTATGTTTTTATATGGATAAGTGTTTAGAGTATTTTATGGATGATGTATTGGGTTTTTATATTGATAATGATTTGTGGATTTTCCAAGGATAAGGATTTAGTGGTTTCTAGGGATGAGGGTTTCGGGTTTTCTGATTTTCTGGGACAAAAGATTGAGTGATTTTTTGGGATATAGATTTAGTGTTTTCAATGGATAGGGTTTTTTGTTTTCCTGGGATAAGGTTTTAGGGTATTCTGATGCTTATGGTTTATTTTTTTTCTTGGGAATGGGGTTTAGTGTCTTATGTGGCTGAGGAATTAGGGTTTTTTGTGGATATATGAAAATAAATTTTTTGGGATGGGGGTTTAGGTTTTTTGTCGGACAAGGGGTTAGTGTTTTCAAGGGATGAAGGTTTTGGTTTTTCTGGTGATGAGTTTTTAGGGTTTTCTAAGTGTGGTTTCTTAGGGTTTTTTGGGGATGAGGGTTTATGGTTTTTTTGGGATGAGGGTTTATGGTTTTTTGGGGATGTTTTGGATTTTATGGGGAAGAGGGTATTGGGTTTTATCAGCTATGAGATCAAACTTTTCTTGGGATGAGGGTTTATGGTTTTACGGGTCTTAGTTTATATGGTTTTCTAGGCATATGATTTTGGTTTTTTGGGGATGAGGTTTTATTGATAATGGGGAATGAGGGATTAGGGTAATCCAGGGACGTGGGTTTTGGGTTTTATGGGGTTGAGGGTATAGGGTTTTTGATGGCTAAGAGATTAGCTGTTTCTGAGGCTCATGGCTTATGGTTTTCTAGGACATTGGTTTTATCTTTTTATAGTTCTACAGTTTTAGGGTTTTTAGGGAAATGTTTTTAGCCTTCTGTAATGACTAGTTTTTATTGTTTCTTGGAAGAATTATTGAGAGTTTTATAGGTAGGTAGGTATAGGTTTTTCTAAGGATGAGGGTTTAGAGTTTTCTAGGGATAATTTTTAAGTGTTTATTAGGTCTGATGGTGTTGGTTTTACTAGGGCTGCAGGTTTAGCGGTTTCTAGTTGTGATATTTTAGAGTTTTATGGTGCTTAGGGTTTAGGGGTTTCTAGGGATGATATATTACAATTTTCATGGGGCTTATCATTTTGGTTTTCTATCAACATGGGATGAGGTTTTTCTTTGTATGAGGGTTTAGTGTTTTTTGTGGCTGGGGGATTAGTGTTTTCTTGGGATGATTGTTTAAGGTGTTTTGGGTATGAGTTTGTATGGTTTTATGGGTAAGGTGGATTAGCGTTTTATGGGTATATGAGTTTATTGTTTTATGGGGATGAGGGTTTAGGGTTTTTTGGTGTTGAGTGATTATGGTTTCCTAGGAAGATGGTATTTTTGTTTCATGGGATGGGGATTTAAGGGTTTTCGGGTTGAAGTGTTTAGGGTTATTTGGGGATGAGAGTATAGGTTTTTATGGAGAAGTGTGATCTATTTTTTCTAGGGATAATAATTTAATGTTTTTGGGGGATAAATATTTATTGATTTATAGGGATGAGTTTTTAGTGTTTTCTAGGTAAATGGGAATAGGGATTTCTGGGGACAGGCATTGGTGGTTTTGGGGTCTAAGTGCTTAGGGTTTTCTAGAGATTAGGAATAATGGACTTATAAGGCTTTGTTTTTAGTGTTTTCTAGGGAATTTTGTTTATGTATCTATGTGGATAGGTCCTCCAATTATCACTTGATGAGGGATTAGGATTTTCTAGGGCTGAGGGATTATGTTTTTTTTGGAATGAGGATTTATGGTATTCTTGGGATGATAATTTAGGTTTCTCTGTGGCTGTGAATTTAGGGTATTTTGGGATGGGGTTTTGGGTTTCTTGGTGATGATGATTTAGGTTTATGGGTCTAAGGGAATAGGGTTTTTTGGGATTAGGATTTAGGAATTTCTGGGCTAATTGTTTTGTGGTTTCCGTTGCTGAGAGTTTGTGAGGATAAGGGATTATATTTTTTTGTATGAGGGTTAAATAATTTTAGTGGCTGATGGTTTATTGTTTTATATGAATTAAGGATTAATTTTCTCAAGTTCTAAGGTTGTATTATTATCTTGGGATGAGATTTTAGGATTTTTGAGGGATGATGGATTAGGATTTTCTAAAAATGAGGGTTTAGGGTTTGGGGGGATGAGGTTTTATGATTTAGTGGGGTTAAGGGATTAGGGTTTTCTAGGGATAAGGTTTTACGGTTTTAGGGATCTATGTATTTAAGGTTTTCTGGGGTTGAGTGTTTAGGTATTTTTGGGGAATAAGGTTTAGTGTTTTATTATGGGGATTTTGGGTTTTTTTGGGTGAGGGTTTAGGGTTTTCTAGGGAAGAGGGTTTCAGGGTTTTCATGGGTAAGGGTCTGCAGTTTTATGGGGTTGAAGGTTTATAGTTATTTTGGGATTAGGGTATAGTTTTTTTTCAAGGATTTGGGATTTTTTTCTTCTAAAGAATCGGGTTTATAGTTTTAAAGGTATAAGGGTTTAATGTTTTCTAGGGAGTAGGGTTTATTGTTTTTAGGGTATGTGGTTTAGGTTATTCTAGGAATGATGTTTAAGGGTTTATAAGGGATGGGTGTTTTTGTTTTTCTGGGACTGAGGACTTTGTTTTTTTATGGGGATGAGTGTTTAGGGATTTCTAGAGTTGAGGTTTTTTTGTTTTTGGTGTATATGGTAAGGGTTTTCTTGGGATAAAGGGTTTAGGATATTTTAGGGATTATTTTTTTTAAAATTTATAATGCTTAGTGTTTAGACATTTCATGGGAAGATGGTTTAGTGTTTCATGGGGGTATGTGTTTAGGTTTTTCAATGTATGAAGTTTTAATGTTTATTGGGGATAATGGTATAGGGTAATCATGGGTTGTTTTATTAGTATTTTTGTGATAAGGATTTAGGGGTTTTTGGGCTTAGGATTAATGTATTATAGATAGGTTTTAGTCTTTCCGGTGGATAAGGGATTATGTTTTAATTCCCATGAGGCATTAGGTCTTTCTAGGGATGAGTGTTTTGTATATTCTAAGGATGAGGGTCTAGGATATTTTATGTATGTGGTTCTATGTTTTTCCAGTGTAGAGGGTGTATGGTTTTATAGGGATGAAGGTGTAGGGTTTTCTGGGGATGAGGGTCTAAGGATATCTATGGAATATGGTTTAGGTTTTAATTTGGATGATGTTCTAGGGTTTATTAGGGATACAGTTAAATGATTTTTAGGGCTGAGGGTATAGGGATTTCAAGGGTTGTGGGTCTAGAATTTTTTCAGGGCTAGGGTATTGGGTTTTCTTTGGTAGTAGGAATAGTGTTTTGTGTTATAAGGGTGTACAGATTTATTGGGATGATGGTATATGGTTTTCTACGGATACAAGTCAATTTTTTTAGGGATGAATTTATAGGGGTTTCAAATGGTGGGGGTCTAGGGTATTTTTAGGAATATGATCTGGGTTTATATTTGGAAGAGGGTTTACTTTATCTAGGTATTAGTGTCAAGGGACTTTAGAGGATGGGAGTCTAGGTTTTCTTTCCTTGTAGGTATAGAGTTTTATGGGGATGGGGTTTTTGATTTTTCAAACAATGTGGGTCTAGGTATTTCTAGGGAAGAGGGTGTATAGTTTTTCAGGGAAAAGGGTCTAGTTTTTTTTTAGGATGAGCGACTTGGTTTCTCTAGGGATTATGGTGTAGGGTGTTCTAGGGGTATGGGTGTAGGTTTTTCAAGGAATTATGGTTTTCTCAGGCTGAGGGTCTATAGTTTTATATGGATGAGGTTATAGGACTTCTTGGGGATGAATTTCTATTATTTTCTAGGGATGAGGGTATAGTGATTTTAGTGGGATGATGGTTTATTTTATTTTGTGGATGAGGTTTAAGGGTTTTATAGGGTTTAGGGTTTAGGGTTTTCTAGGGATGATGATTTTTTTTTGGGGTAGAGTGTTTAGGATTTTCTGGGGATGATGGTTTAGGGTTTTATGGGGATGAGGGTTTAAAAATTCATGGGATTAGGATTTATGGTTTTCTTGGTGTGAGGTTATATCGTTTTCTAGGATTGTTGGTTGTAGGTTGATTAAGACAGGTTTATGACTATTTGGGGATGAGTGATTATGTGTTTTTTGGATATGGATTAGGTTTCTCTACCACATAGTTTTTATGTTTTTCTAGGACTAATGATTTACGGTTTTTGGTGCTGATGGTTAAGGTATATTAGGGGATGAGGATTTATGGTTTTATGGGGCTCGAGATTAGGATTTTATTGGTATGAGGGTCCATGGTTTTTAGGGGATATTGTTTTATGTTTTTAGTGGGAATTGATTATGGGTTTCTAGTTCTGAGTGTTTAGTGGTTTTTGGGGATGATATTTTAATTTTTTTATATGGTTGAGATATTAGGATTTTTTTGTGGTTGAGTGTTTAGGGATTTCATCAGTTGAGGGTTTATGGATTCTCTGGGGATACGGATTTAGTTTTTTTATTGTTGATGGTTTAGTGATTTTCATGGGATAAGGGTATATAGTTTATCTGGAGATGAGGTTTTGGGTTTTTTTCTAAGGGTTATGGGGTTTTTATGGTTGAGTATATATGGTTTTTTAGGGTTAGGGATTAGGGTATTTTAGGATTATTCATTGGGTTTTTAGGGATGATATTTCAGTTTTTTTGGATCTGATGGTTTAGGGTTATTTATGGATGGGTTTTTATGGTTTTTTAGGGTTGGTTTTTTTTTGTTTTTGGGGGTGACAGTTCGAGGTTTTTCATGGTTGACCATTTAGGATTATTTTTGAGATCAGGGATTATGTTATCTTATCAATGATTGTTTATTTATTTTTTGTACTGTGATTATTGGATTTTTCAGGATGAGGGTTGATGGTATTTTGGTAAATTAGGATTTCAATTGTTTCGGAAAGAGGGTTTTTGGTTTTTTGGGAAGAGTGTTTAGGGAATTATGGGGCTATGGGTTTTGGGACTCTTGGGGATTATTGTATTCAGTTTTTTGGGCCTAAGGGTTTTGTCTATTTTATTCAAAATTATTGGGTTTTTTCTGGATGAGTTTTTAAAATGGATATGGGATTAGTGTTTTCTAGGAAAATATGTTTAGGTTGCTTTGAGACATAGGATTTAGGGTATTTTTTGGATAAGTGTTTATAGAATTTTCAGACTGAGGATATATGGAATTTTGGGGCTAATGTTTTAGGGTTTTTTTGGGGCTATGGGTATAAGGTTTTTTAGGGAATAAAATTTAGTATTTTCTAGGAGATTTTATAGGGTTTTTAGAGATGAGAATTCGGTATTATTTAGGGATGATGTGTTTCAGTTATTTGAGGATGATGATTTGGGGTATCTGTGGGATGATAATTCAAGTGTTTTGGGGGTGTATTGTTTACTTTTATCTTGGAATGTTTGTTGAGGGTTTTTTGGGGTAGATGGTCTAAGGTTTTTAGGGGCTATGTGTTTTTTATTTTTTGTGGATGAGGGTTTAGTGTTTTTTGGGGATGATGGTTTAGGGTTATTTTGGGAATAGGGTTTGGGATTTTTATTTAGAAAAAGTGTTTATAATTTTTAGGGTATAGGGTCTATAGTTATTTAGGGCTATGTGTTTAGTGATATTGAAGTAGAGAGATTAGGGGTTTTCTTTGGTCTCACTTCTTTGGGCTTTTTATGTTGTTGGATAAGTAATTTTTGAGACTAAGTGTTTTGGGATTATGGGTCTAGGGGTTTAAGTATTTTTGGGTGATGGTTTAAATTTTCATTGGGGGATGAGGATTTACATATTTAATAGGATAATGGTTTTGGATTTTATGGGGGTGAGGGTTTAGGGTTTTCGGGATCAGGGTTATGGGTGTTTTGGGGAAAAGGGTTTAAGGAATTTTAGTTCTAAGGGTTTAAGTTTTTTTGGGAGGGATTTGGGATTTTTGGAGGTCATAGTTTACATTTTTTGGGATGAGGGGTTAGTTTTTTTTGGGGCCGAAGGTTTCAGGTTTTCTAGGAAAGAGATTTTTTCTGTTTTTTTAACTAAGGGATTTGATTTTTTATGGATAAATCATTAGAATTTTTAGGGATGAGAGTTGAGGGATTTTTTTGGAGATTAGGGTTTAAAATATTTCAGGGTTATGGGTTTATGATAACATATGGATGACAATTTATGGGTTTTTATGGTATAAGGGTTTGTGTTTATTCTATGGTGAAGTTTTTTCAATTTTTTTGGGATGTAACTTTAGGGTCTTTTGAGGATGAGTTTTTTTTGTTTTTACGGGATGGGGGTTTTGGGTTTTCTTGGCACGATTGTTTCGTGTTTTATATATTTGACAGATTATGGTTTCCTAGGTAAGATGGTTTATTTTTTTAGGGGATGAGTGTTTTTTCTCTTTGGGAATAAGGGTTATGTTTTATTTGGGGATGGGGGATTGCTGTTATTTGTGAATAGGGGTTTGGGTTTTTTTGGGATAAGTGTTTTTGGATTTTTGGCATGTAGGGTATGTTGTTTTTTGTGGACTGGGGTTTGGGTTTTTTGGGGCTATGTGTTTGGAGAATTTTGGGGCTCGAGATTTGGTGGTTTTTTTGGGTCTATGGTTATAGGGATTTTTGAGGGTGAGTGTTTGGGGATTTATAGGGATGGGGTTTTTGAGTTTTTTTGGGTCTAATGGTTTGGTGATATTTATTGTTGAGGGATTGGGATTTTCGGGGGCTTAGGGTTTGGTGGTTTTTGGGGATAAGGGTTTTGGTTCTTTAGTGGATGTGGGTTTCATGTTTTTTTGGATGTTGTTTTAGACTTTTTTAGGGATGCTAGATATGTTTTTTGGGTATATGAGTTATTGAAAGTTTGTGAATTATCATTTCATGTTTTTTGGGATATGGGTTGGATGTATTCGGGGATAATTTATTAGGTTATATAGGTTGAGGGTTTGGGTTTTTTAGAAGCTCTTGTTTTAGGGATTTATAGGGATTATGATTTATGGTTTTTATAGATTAGGGGTTGGGGTTTTTTGGGGATGAGGATTTTGGTTTTTATGGGATTCAGGGTTGGTGGTTTTTTTGTGATGTGGATTTCATGTTTTTAGGGGATAAGGGTGTTGGGTTTTTTTGGGTGTGTTATTTGGGTTATTTCTAGGATGACCATTTTGGTAATTTTATTGATATGGGTTTAGGGTTTATTAGATATTAGGGTTCTGGGAATTATTGGGGATGAGGGTTTAGGATTCTTTGAGGCTGAGGGTTTATGGTTCCTTAATGATGACGATTTTGATTATTTTAGTGCTAAGGTTTTCGGGACTTTGGGTGATGAGGATTTGGGTTTATTGGGGATGAGGGTTTGTAGTTTTTTTGGATGATGGTTTTTTGTTTATTGGGGTTAGGTTTTTGGGGTTTTTGTGGATAAGGTCTTGAGGTTTTTTGGGTTTCAGTGTTTGGTGTTTTAGGGTAGAATGTTTGGGGTATTTTGGAGATGGGGGTTGATGTTTTTTTGGGAAGTGCATTATAGTTTTTTTTCGGATGAGGTTTTAGAATTTTTAATGAAGTTTATGGTTTTTTTTGTTTGAATTTTTAGGGTTTTTGAGATTGATTTATAAGGGGTATTCTTAGAAGAGGTTTTAGATTTTATTGTGTATGAGTATTTAATGTTTTTTATATGAGGGTTAAGTGTGTCTTTTGATTGACTATTTACTGTTTTTTGTGTTGAGGGTTAATGTTTTTTAGGGATGTAGGTGGATGAATTTTCTAGGAAGGCGGTATAGGGAATTTTTTCAATGTGTTTAGTGTTTTGGGGATAAGGGTTTAAATATTTTGGAGGTAAAGTTTTAGGAGTTTTTTTGGATTAGGGTCTTAGGTTTTTGGGCTTATGAATTGTGGGTTTTTATTGTTAAATGTTTAGGTTTTTTGGGATATGGGTATATGGTATTTTGGCAGAACTGGGTTTAGGGATTTTCAGGGCTACGGGCTTATGGTTTTTCTTATGATGATGATTTAATGTTTTTCTTGGGATGAGACTTTTGTGTATTTTTGGGGATTATGGTTTAGGGTTTTTCAGCACTAAGGGTTTATTAATTTTTCGGTTATATGGTTTAGGGATTTATAGGGATAATATTTATGGTTTTATTGTTATGATGGTTTATTTTTCTTAGGTATGACTGTTTAGGGTTCTTTGGTGTAATGTATTAGTGATTTTTTAGGATGAGGTTTTATGTTTTTTAGTTCTGAAGGTATGTGATCATGGGGGGTAAGGGTTATGGGTTTTGTTGGGCTCAGTTTTTACTGTCATTTTGAGATATGGGACTAGGATTTGTTTGGGTCCATGTGTTTAGTTTTATTTTGGGGATAAGGGTTTACTGTTTTTGGTTCTCAGGGTTTATTGTTTTATCAGTTGAGTGCCAAGAATTTTTTGGAGCTGAGGGTTTACAAATTTTCTGGATAAGGGTTTATTTTTTTCAAGGACATGGTTTTAATATTTTTTTGGTGCTGAGGGTATTGGGATTTTTTGGGGATTAGGGTTTAATGTAATTTAGGGATGAGAGATTATGGTTTTTGGGGATAAGGGTTTTTCGTTTTCTCGTTCTCAGTTTTTACAATTTTTTGGTGGTGAGGTTCAGGGTTTTTTGGGGCTGATGGTTTAGGTTTTTGTGGATGAGGGTATAGGGTTTGTTGGGGTTTATAGTCAATGGGTTTTTATAGTTCATGGTCTTAGATTTTTGCTGGTTGAGGATTGAGGGTTTTTAGGGATGAGTGTTTAGGGTTTTTGGGGATGAGTGTTTAGGGTTTTTGGGGATAAGTGTTTTGTGTGTTTTGTGGATGAGGTATTAGGGTTTTTAGAGGATGATGTTTTGGGGTTTTTTGGGACTGCCATTATAGTGTTTATGGTAGATGTGGGATTAGGTTTTCTGAAGGAAGGGGGATTAGGATTTTGGGTTTGAGGCTCTTGGTTTTTCTGGGTCTATGAGTCCAGGTTACATCGTTCCAAGAGTTTAAGGTTTATTTGGATAAGATTTTAGGGGTTTAGGGGGTTTTAGGATTGGGGTTATTTGGGTTGAGGGGGACTGGGTTTCCCACGACAGATGGTTTATGATATTTTTATGGATTAGAGTTTTGGTTTTTTGGGGATGAGAGGTTAGTTTGTTTTAGGAAATGTGGTTTTTGGTTTTTTTGAGGCTATGAGTTTCGGGTTTTTTATGAAGGAGGGTTTATGATTTTTTAGTCAGAAGAGAATATGGATTTTTATGGATTGTGTTTGAGTTTTTCTAGGGTTTCTAGAATAAGGTTTTTTAGTCCTAAGTTTTAGGTTTTTTTAAGACAAGGTTTTTATATGGATTTGGGTTTATGGTGTTTTGGGGATATGGGATTAGAGTTTTTTAGGGATTAGGGTTTATTTTGTTTTAGAGATGAGGGTTGGGTATTTTATAGGCCTAACCTTTTATTCTTTTTTGGTTGATGGTTTAATATTTTCCACGGCTGAGGGTTTTCGGGTTTTCGGGATGATGGTTTTGGGTTTTTGTAGTTGATGGTTTAGGGTTTTCTGTGGTGTACGGTGTAGGGATTTTTACGACAGATGTTTTAGGGTAACTTTCTTCTAAGGGTTTATGGGTTTTTAGGGTTGCAATATTATGTATTATTGGGGTTTAGTGCTTAGGTTTTTTTGGTATGATGGATTATGTTTGTTTGGGGATGAGGATTTTGGTTTTTTGGGGTTAAGGGTTTATGGATTTTGGGAATAGTTGTTATGGTGTTTTGGCGATTAGGTTTTCGATATTTATAGGGATAAGGGATGAGGGTATTTATGGATAATGGTATAGGTTATTATGGAATTTGGGGGTCAGGATTTTTTGGGGTTGTGAATTTAGGGTATTTTTTGTTTAAGGATTTCAGGATTTTGGGCGATGAGTGTTTCAGGTATTTTTTCCGAGGGTTTAGTGTTATTTATGGGTGTCGGCTTAGACTATTTATGCTTTTATGGGTTATGTTTTTTATGGATAAGGTTTTTGGGTTGATGTCTTAGTTTTTATTTGATAATAATTGTAAATTGTTTTTTGGGGATGAGGTTTAAGGGTTTTTAGGGCTGAGGGTTTAGGTTTGTTGGGGGAATTAGGGTTCTTGATTTTGATGGGGCATAGGGATCACAGTTTTTTTGGGCTGAGGGTTAAAGGATTTTTTGGGATATTGGTTTTGGGTTTATTGAGGATGAGTGTTCATATTTTTTTGGGGTTGAGTGTTCTGGGTTTTTAGGGTTGAGTGTTTAGCGTTATTTGAGTCTTAGTGTTCCATGTTTCTTTGGACAGAGTGTTGGGGTAATTTTATGGCCGAGGGTTTAGGGTCTTTCGGCTATGCGTTACTATTTTTTTGGAATGATGATTTAGGAATTGTTGGTAATGATGTATTATGGTATTTTGGGGCTATGTGATTAGTATTTTTTGGGGTTTAGGGATTATTGTTTTTAGTGGGTGAGGTTTTAGGGGTTGGGATTTATAGTTTCTATTGTGGGTGTAGTTTTTGGGTTTTTTTGGGATGAGGGTTTTTTTCTCTGGGTATAAGGGTTTTGTATTTCATAGGTATGATAGTTTAAGGTTCATGGCGATGTTGGTATAGTGTTTTTTGAGGCTACTGGTTTCCATTTTTTTGGGATGAGCATGTCGGTGTACATACAGATGAGTGTTTAGGGCGTTTTTGGGATGATTGTTTAGGTTTTTGTATTTGATGAGGGTTTCGGGTTTTTTTGGTTTTAGTGTATAATGTTTTTTTGGGATAAGGGTTTTTAGTTGTTTGGAGATGATGTTTTAGGGGTTTTATGGGATAACAGTTCATGGTCTTTTATGGATGAGTGTTTAGTTTGTTTAGGGATGAGGGTTCGTGTTTTTTCGGAGCTGTGTGTCAAGGGTTTTTTGGGGCAAAGGGTTCACGGTTTTTGGGGTCCCAGGGTTGATGGGTTTTTTGGGATGAGGGTTCTTGGTTTTTTGGGACTCAATATTCCTAGTTTTTTGGGTCATTTGGTACAAGGATTTTGGGGATAAGGTTTCAGTGTTTTTTGGGGCTGATGGTTCATGGTTTTAAGGCATGACAGTTCAAGGATTTAAAGGAATGTGTATCAAATGTTTTTTGTGGTTAGGGTATTGATATTTTTTGGGATTATGTGTTAGGGGTTTTCGTGGGTTAGGTTTCATAGATTTGATGGTATATGGTTCAAGGTTTTAATGGGTTTAAGGGTATAGTGTTTTTTGGGGATGAGGGATTAGGGTTTTTTAGTGTTCTAGGATCTAGGTTTTTTGGGGATTGGGGTTCATGGTTTTTTGGGGCTGATGGTGTAAGGTGTTTTGTGGAATATAGGTTATTGTTGTTTGTGGGTGGTGAAATTTTTTTTGGGGGATGAGGGTTTCAGGTTAACTGGTGCTAAGAGATTCAGGTTTTGGGTGGATTATGGTCTATAGATTTCTAGGGATGTGGGTTTGGGGTTTTATAAGGATATGGGATTTGGTTTTTTGGGTGTTTTTCTTTAGTGTTTTTTAGGGATTTGGGTTCATGAATTTTTTTTTGAGGTATTATAGTTTTTATGGGATATCGTTATAGGGTTTCATTGGTGGATAAGTGTTAGGGTTATTTAGGGCCGATTAACTTGGTTTTTTTGTGCGTAAGGGATTAGTATTTTTTTGGGATGACTGTTTAAGGTTTTTTGGGGCTGATGGTTTGGGGTTTATTTGTGATAAGGGTTTTGGGGTTAATAAGGATGATGTTATAGGAGTTTTTTTGAATTATTGTTTGGTGATTTTTGTTTTTGAGGGTTTGGGGGTTTTTGGTTTGTGGGTTTTGGGATTGGGTGGTTGAGGGTTTGGGTTTTTTTGTGGGAGACGGTTTGGGGTAAATTTTAGGTTGAGGGTTAGAGGTTTTTTGTGGACGGGGGTTCATATTTCTTTAGGATGAGGTTTTAGGTTTTTTAGGGATGATGGTTTGGGATATTTTGTGGATGGGGGTTTGGGATTTTTTTGGGCTAAGGGTTTCAGTATTTCAGCGATGAGGTTTTCAGTTTTTTATGAGTGTATGAGGTTTTTTTGGATAAGGCTTTGTAGTTATTGAGGCATGGGGTTTGAAATATATTAGGGTTGTTGTTTTGGTGTTCCTTGGGAAAAGGGGTTTAATTTTATTCGGGGAATATGGTGAAGTATTTTTTGGGGAAGAGGGTTTTGGGTTTTTGTGGGATTAATGTTTCAATTTTTTGGGTTGAGGGTTTTGGTTCTTTCAGGCTTAGGTGTTTCATTATATTTTCTGAGGTTTTATGGTTTCATGGGGATAAGGATTTAGGTTTTTTAGGTTATTATGGTTTATTGGTATTTTTTAGATCATTTATAAGTAATTAGGGATGGTGGGTTAGGGTCTTTTGAGGATGATGGGTTATGGATTTTTCGGGATAAGGGTTTAGGTTTTTTTGAGGATGTGGGTTTATAATTTTATGAGGCTAAGGGTTTATGGTTATTTTTCTCTTGGATTTTATAGTTTCATGGGGATGGGGATTTATAGTTTGTTTGGGATGAATTTTTATCATCTTCTTTGGGATGTGGTTTTAGTGTTTTTTTGGGGCCGAGGGTTTAGTGTATTTTGGAGATGAGTTTTTATGAATTTTTGTTAAGATATTTTATACTTTATTTGGGATATGTGTTTAAATTTTGTTGTGAATATGGTTTAGGGTTTTAGGGGTTGGGAGTTCAGGATTTTCTAAAGATGTTGGATTATGGTTTTTGGGGGGATAAGGGTTTCCGATATTTGGGGGTTGAGGTTTTTGGGTTTTTGAGGTTGTAGGTTTAGGGTTTTTGTGAAATATGGGGTTTGGGGTTTGGGGTCCTTAGGTTTTAGGGTTTTCTGGGAATGAGGGTTTGGGTACGAATATTTAGTATTTCTTAGGGATGATGTTTTTGGTTTTTTTGCGGCATGAGGGTTTTTGTTTTTTTGGAATGTGGTTTTAGAGTTTTTGAGGTTCTTGTTGATTGATTTTTTTTGTGGATAATGGTTTACATTTTTGTGGGGTTTTGGGTTTTGGGTTTTTTGGCAATAAGATATTTTATTTTTTGGGGGTTGAGGGTTTATGGTTTTTGGGGTAATGGGAAAAATAGTTTATAGGTTCTTAGGGTTTTATTTTTTTCTGGATGAGGGTAAATGGTATTATGGATAGGAGGGTTTTGGATTTTTCATGACAATGTTTTTAATGTTTTTTGGTATTAATATTTAGGGGTTTTAGTGTTGGAGAGTTTATGTATTTTCAGGATGAGGGATTATTTTATTTTTGGGGCTGAGGGTTTTGTGTTATTTATAGAATGGGATTTATTTTTTTGTTGTTGTAGTTTTAGTTATTTTAGGTTTAGGGTTTAGGGTTTTTTGGGATGTTGTTTTACGGTTTTTTGGGGATGTGTGTTTAGGATTTTTATGTATTTACGAGATTATGAATTTTCTAGGTAAGGGTTTAGTGTTTTTTATTGAGTATTATTGGCTTTTGGGGGATGATGTTTTAGGTGTTTTTTGTGGATTAGGGTTTAGGGTGTTTTGGATGTTAGGGTTTAGTTTTTTTTGAGTATGTGGGGTTAAGGGATCAGGGGAATTAGGTTTATTTATTACGGTTTGTGGGGTTTGGGGTTTTTTTTACTTTGGGAATTGGGTTTTTTAGGGATAAGGGTTTCAGGTTATTTGGTAATGAGTGTCTAGGGTTTTATGAGGTTAAGGGTTTAGGATTTATTGGGGATGAGGGTTTAATGTTTTTTTTGGAATGAGGGTTTTGGGTTTTTGGGGATGCAGGTTTTTGATTTTTTGTGGATGGGTTTATGGGGTTTTTTGGTGATGGGGGTATGGTGTTTTTGGGTATATGGGTTTACAGTTTTTTGTGTCTGGTAGTATTTTGGGTTTTGGGGCTGATGGTTTTTCGGTTTTTTGGGTATGATGACTTGAAAATTTTTGGGGTTTTGGGTTTAATGTTTTTTGAGGAAGAGAGTTTGTGGTATTTTGGGGTTTTGGGTTTAGTGTCTCATGTGGATGAGGGTTTTATATTTTTTGGGATGAGGGTTTGAGGGATCAAAAGGCTGAGGAATTGTGGTTTTTTGGGGATGAGGGTTTGGGTTTTTTGGGTCCTCAAAGTTTGTGGTTTTTTATGCAGAGGTTTTGAGTTTCTTTAGGGATGATCGTTCGAGGTTTTTGGTACTCAAGGTATAGGGTTTTTTTTGCGATGAGGGTATAGGATTTTTTATGGGATTGTGTGTTTTGGTTTTTTTTTGTACGATGGTTTGGGGTTTTTCCCCTTAGGGTTTAAGGTTTTCTAGAGAGGAGAATTATGGTTTTTTGTGGATGTGGGTTTAGGGGATTTTGGGCTAAGAGATTTCGATTCTATAGAGTTTAGGGTTTTTTAGGGTTGATGGTTTTGGGTTTTTCGGGTCTGAGTGTTTGGGGTTTTTTGGGGATGAATATTTAGGTGTATTTCGGGACATGGATTTTGGGTTTGTTGGAGATTTTGGTTTTGGGTTTTTGGGGGTCGAGGGTTCATGATTATTTAGGGTCAAGGTTTTGGTTCTACTTTGGGTGGATGTATAGGGGATTATGGGGATCAGTTTATTGAGGTTTTTAGGGATGAGGGTTTATATTTTCATGGGGATATGTTTTTTGGTGATGTTGAGAACAAGTATTTCTTGTTTTGGGGGGATGATGATTAAGGTTTTTTTCAGCCAAGTGATTATGATTTTTTTAGTGTTACGGTTTAGGGTTTTCATAGGGATATGGGTTTAGAGATTTTTGGTAGTATTAATAAATGGGGTTTTGGGGGTAATGGTAACAATTTTTTGGGGATGTGTGTTTTCTATTTTGGGGGTATGAGGGTTTGTTTCCCATGTCATGAGGGTTTAAGTATTTTCATGGCTACGAGTTAAGAATTTATTTCTGTGGTCATAGAGTTTTTGGGGAAATGGGATTAGGGGGTTTTAGGGCTGCTGTTTTTGGATTATTTGGGGTTTAGAATTTAGGGTTTTTTGGGATGTGGTTTTATGGTTTTTTGGGGCATGTGGTCTAGAGGTTTTTTAGGATAAGTGTTTAGGTTATTTTGGGGATGAGTGTTTAGAGTATTTTCGGGCTTAGGGTTTAGTGTTTCTTTGTGGATGAGGGTTTAGGGTTTGGGGGGGATGAGGTTTTAGTGTTTTTTGGAATATGGGGAATATGTTTTTTGGGGCCAATAGTTTATTGTTTATTAGGAATGATGGTTTATGATTCTTGGGTAAATGGATTTAGGTTTTTATGTATATGTGATTTTGGCTTTTGAGGGTGAGGTTTAATGTTTTTTTGGGCAGGGGGTATAAGATTATATCAACCTAATGATTTAGGGTTTTTTGGGGTAGATGGTTTGGGAGGAGGGTTTAGTGTTATTTTTTCATGAGAATTTAGGGTTTTTTAGGAACAGGGTTTCATATTTATTAGGGAGAAGGTTTTGAGGCTTATAGTTTATATCCATTTTGGGATGTGTGTTTAGGATCATTAAGGATGATGAATTAGGATTTCATGAGGCCAAGGGTTTATCTTTTTTGGGGATGATGGATTAGTATTTATTGGGGTGGGGTGGGGGGTTAGTGTTTCAGGGGCTGAGGATTTTGGATTTTTTGGGACTAAGTGTTCATGGTTTTTTGGGGTCTTGTGTTTAGGGGTTTTATGGGGATGATGGTTTAGTGTTTTTTGGGGGATAGGGTGTTAGGGTTTGTTGGACTCAATGGATAAGGTAATATTAGGGATAATGGTTTATTATTTTTTGGGTTGATGGTTTAGGGTTTTTCAGGATGAGGATATGTGGGTTTTTAGGGCTATGTGATTTTGTTTTTTTGTGGTCGAGGGTTTAGGGTTTATTGTGTGAAGTGTTTATCATTTTTTTCAGAAAATGGTTTAAGGGGTTTTTTATATGGTTTCTAGTTTTTGGGGTAATATGGTTTATGGATATGTGGGACTAAGGTTCTAGGGTATTTTTGGGTTTTGTGTTTGTGGTTTTTTGGGAATGAGGATATGGGTTTTTTTGGGGTTGAGGATTTTGGGTTTTGGGGGTTGAGGATTTAGGGAATTTGTGGATGAGGATTTTGGGAATCATTGGGATGATGGTTCATGGTATTTTGGTGATGAGGGTTTTGTTTTTCTTGGGACTAAGGGTTATATGTTTTTGTGGATGAAGGTTTAGTGTTTTTTGGGGATGATGTTTTAGTTTTTTTGGATGAGGGTTTGGGGGTTTAATATATAAAATATTAGTGTTTTCTGAGACTTAGGGTTTATGATATATTTTTTATGATAGTTTAGGTATTTTTGTTAGATATTTTTAGATATTTTGGGCCTTGTGTGTTATTTTTTTTATGCTGTGGGTTTAGGATTTTTTGGGGCTATTGGATTACATTTATTTTTAGGCATATGGTCTAGGGTTTTTGGGTTACTGATTCATGGTTTTTTCTCAGTGTTTATGGTTTTTTGGGGTGTGTTATTAATGGTTCTTTTGGTTTCAAAGTTGATGGTTTTTTTGGAGGAGGGTTTGGTGTCTATTATGGATGGGGTTTTGGGTATTTCTCGTATGAGGATTTACGTTTTTTGTGGATGAGGGTATAGGGTTTTTTTGGGGATGAGGTTTCTCATTTTATGGTGTAGAGGGTTTTTGGGGTTTCCAGGACTGCAAATTAAGGTTCTTGCGGGGCAGATTGTTGGATACTTTTTTGGGCTAATGAGTTTTTAGTTTTTTGGGGATGAGGGATTAAGGTATTTTTGTATGAGGGTTTGTGGTTTTTTGAGGGTGAGGGTTTTTTATTTTTTTGAGGAGGGGTTGTGGTTTTTTTTGTTGAAGGATTATGTTTTTTTTGCCAAGGGTTTAGGGTTATTTGGGTCTTCTAGTTTAGGGTTTTTTGGCCTAAGGTTTTTTTTTTGGATGAGGATGTGGGGTTTTCATGGGCTGATTATTTTGGGTATTTTGGGTCTGAGGGATTAGCATTTTTTATTCCATGTAATTTGTTTTTTAAAGGGATGAGGATTTAGTTTTTTTTCCGGAATGTGGGTTTAGTTTTTTATGGGTCCTAGGATTTCGGGTTCTTTGGGTATTAGGGTTTATGTATTTTTTGGGGATTAGGGTTGAGTGGGTTTTTATGGGGTTTCACAATTCTAGGGCTGTTATTTTAGATTTTTTTCCTCAAGGTTTAGGTTTTTAGGACTAATTGTTAAGGTTTTTCAAGGGAAGAGGGTTTTCTATTTTTTAGGCATGAGGAGTTTGGATTTTTTGATGCTGATGGGTTATTGTTTTGTATGGATATGTTTTTAGGTATTTTGGGTGCTGATGTTTTAGGTTTGTTTGGGTTTGAGGGTATAGTGTTCTCTCAGGTATATGTTTTGCTGTTTTTTACCACTAGTGGATTGTAGTTTTTAGTGCGAAGGCATTAGTGTTTATTGGGGTTTAGTGTTTGAGTTTTTTTTTGGAATATTTTTTGGGATTTTTCAGTGCTAATGGATTTAGGATTATTTGTGGGTGATTATTTAAGGTTTTTTTGCATTGAGGGTTTGGGGTTTTTTTGGGACAATGGGTTTAGGTTTTTTCAAGGATTAGGGTTTACTATATTTCGGTGGTAATGGATTAGTGTTTTCAGGGTTGTGGGTTTAGGATACAGGGGGGGGTAGAGGGTTTAGTGGTTAAAGGGTATAGGGCTGGGCGTTTTGGGGGTTGGGGGTTTAGGGTTTTCTGGGGAAGACAACATGGTGTTTTTTGGAGCTGAGGTTTTAGATTTTTTTGGACTTGAGGTATTAAGTTTTTTTGGGATATAGTGTTTTTGGTTTTTTGATTATGAGAGTTTGAAATTTTATGAGTTTGGGAGTTTGGTGGTTTTTTAATGAGGGTTCTTATGGTTTTAGGTGAACTTACTTTGGGTTTTATGGGATGAGTGTATATGGATTTTTGGAGAGGGGGATTTATATTTTCCTTGGGATGTGGGTTTAATTTTTTGGGGGGGATGATGGTTTAGGGGATTTAATGGAATTGGGTTTTTTTGGGTTTATGGTTTTCTGTTTTTTGGGACTAAGGGGTTATGATTTTTGGGGCTTGAGTGTTAATGGTTTTTTGGAACATAGGGTTTAGGTTATTTTTAGGGTTAGGGTTTATGATTTATTGTTTCTGATGGTTTTTGGTAACTTAGGGAGGTGTTTTATGTTTTTTGGGACCAATGTTTTAGGTTTTTTTGTTGAGGGTTTGGGGTTTCTTGTGGATGAGGGTTCATTGTTTTTTTGGTATGAGTGATTTTGATTTATTGGGTCCAATGGTTATGGGGTTTGGGGGTGGAGTGATTTGGGTTTTTTTGTGGCCAATTGTTTATGATCTTTTTGGGTCAATTTTATGGGGATATTTGGGGCCCAATGATTTGGGTTTTTTTGTCAGAGGGATTATAGTTTTTATGGTGATAGTTTAGTGCTTTTTTGTGATCAGATTTTATGGTTTTGGGGGGCAGACGGGTTTGGTTTTTTCATATATGAGTATTTAGCATTCTTTGGGGATGAGGGTTTTTGTTTTTTGGGGATGGTAGTTTGGGGTTTTTGGGGGTCAAGGGTTTATGGTTTTTATGGATGAGTGGTCTAGATTTTTCGCAATTGAGGGTTTAGAGTTTTTTTTGGGCTATGTATTTGGGTTTTTTGGGGGTATGGGTTTATTGTTATTAGGGGGAGGTTATAGGGGAAATTAAAGTTATGGAGTTATGGTTTTTTTGTGGCCTAGGGTATAGGGTATGAGGGTATAGATTTTTTTGGTTTTCGGTTGTGGGTATTTTGATGCCAATGATTTTTAGTATTTTGGATAAGGGTTTTAATGGTTTTTAGGGGTTGAGTGTTTAGGGTTTTTTAGGTTCGAGGGTATATTATTTTTTGGGAATGAGGGTATAGGAATTTTGGAGTGGAGGGATTATGGTTTTTTGGGGTTATGGTTTTAGGATTTTCTGTGGATCTGTTTTGTGGGTTTTTCAAGTCCTAGGATTAATGGTTTTTTAGGCCCAAGGGATTATGTATTTTAAGGATGAGGTTTTAGGGAATTTTGGGGATGATGGGTTTGGGATTTTTTTCAATGAGGGTTTAGGGTTTATTTTTGGGATGATGGTTTATTATTTTTTGGGACTCAGCCTTAACGGTTTGTTGGTGTTGACAGATTATGGTATTTTTGAGATGTGGGTTAGGAACTTCTGAATCAAGTGAATAGATTTTTTCAGGTACGAGTATTTAAGTTTATTTAGGGCTAAGGGTTGCTTTTTGGAGGGGCTAGGAGTATTGGGATGTTTGTGTCGAGTATTTAGGGTTTCTAGTTGATGAGGGTTTATGTTTTTTTGGGCATTGGGTTTTTGGTTATTTTGTGAAAGGGATTATGTTTTTTTGGGTGAAATGATTTTGATTTTTTTTATGTGGAGGGTTTAGTCTATTTTTCATAATAGGATTAAGTTTTTGTCCATGTTTCAGGTCTGAGAGTTTTTTGTGGATAAAGGTATTTTGTTTTGTTAGAGCTTAGGTTTTAGGGTAATTTTGGGGATAATGGATTATGGTTTTTTGTGTTAAGGGTTTAGGGTTTTTTTGGAGGAGGGTTTAGTGTTTTTTGGGAAGGAGGATTTAGTTTTTTTTATAAGAGTAATGTTTTAATGGGATAAGATTTTAGGGGATTTGGGGTTTGAAGGATTAGGATTTTTTAGGGTTTTGTGTTTGGTTTTTTTATTATGAGGTTTTAATGCTTTTTGGGATCAAGTGTTCAGGGTTTTTAGCAGCCTAGGGTTTAGGGTTAATGGGGTTTTAGGTTAATGCTTTTTTAAATATGTTGTTTTAATTTTTTTCGTAGCCGAGGGATTATAATTTTAATGTGATAAGGACTTATGGTATTTTGGTGCCAATGTTTAAGGAGTTGTTGTTTATGAGTGTTTATGGGTTTTTTACGATATTTAATTTAGAATTTTTGGTTTTAAAGGGTTTATGGTATCTACTATCGAGGGTTTAGTGGCTTTTGGTGATGAGGTTATAGTTTTTTTGTGGTAGAGGGGTTTGGATCTATTTGGGGCTTAGGGTTTATGATTTTCGGGGCTTAGGGTTTATAGTTTTTTAAGGGTGAGGGTTTAGGGTTTTTTTGGATGAGGTTTTATGGTTTATTGGGGATTAGGTATTATTATTTTTTATGGTTGATAGTTTTTGGTTTTTATGGATGATGATTTAGGGTTATTGATGATTTACGTGTTAGGATTTTTTTTCATGAGGGTGATGTTTTTTTTGGGTCTATGTTTTAGTTTTTACAGGGATGAGGGTTTGGATATTTTTGGGAATTAGTGTCATGGGGTTTTGGGGCTTAGGGATTATGGATTTTTTGGGATGAGTGTTTAGTGGTTTTTGTTGTAGAGGGTTTAAGGTTTTATGTAGCTAGGGGTTTATGGTTTTTTATTATTGTGGGATTTGGGATTTTTGCAGCTTAGGATTTATGATATTTTGGGGTTGGTGGATTTGGGTTTCTAGGGGTTAGGGTTTACTGTTTTTGTGGATTTGGGGTCAAATCATTATGGTTTTTGTGGGATGAGAATTCAGGGTTTGTTGAGCCTAGTGTTTGTGTTTTTTGGGGATGAGGTTTTATGGCTTTTTGGGGAATCATGTTTAGATTTTTTTGGGGTTTAGGGTTTAGTTTTTTTGTTAAGGGTAGCAATGGTTTTTTGGATGCTGGTGTAGGGATTTTTTAGGATGAGGGTTTAAGGTATTTTGGTGATGATGGTTTATGATATTTTGGGATGAATGGTTTTCTTTTTTTTTTATTCAATAAAATTTAGTGTTCATTTGGCCTAAGGGATTCAAGTTTTCTTTGGTATGAAGGATTCCAGATTTTTGGGGGCCGGTGTTTTATTATTTATTAGTTCTAAGAAGTTGGGGTTTTTAGGGTGGAGGGTTTTTGGGGTTTTTAGAGCTGAGGGTTTATCTGTTTTTGGGGAACATGTTTACAGTATTTTGGGGGATGAGGGAAATTAAGTGTTTAGAGTTATTTGGTTATGATGGATTAGGATTTGTTTGGGGGATAATTATTTAGGGTTTAGGGGACAGGGTTTAAAGGATTTTGGTTCCATTTTTTTTAGTGATGAGTGTATATGGTTTTTTAGGGCTGAGGGTTTAGTGATTTTTGGTGATAAGGGTTTAGATTTCTTTTCCTGAGTGTAGAGGTTTTTTGGGGCTATGTACTATGTTTTTTGGGAATGATATATTAGGTATTTTGTGACTAATATATTACTGTTTTTTGGGGTTTAGGGCTTTGGGATATTTGTTGGTAAGAGTTTATGGTTTTTTTGGCCCAGGTTTTAGGTTATTTTGGGCATGATGGATTACAAATTTTCGGGGATGAGGGTCTAATTATTTATTGGGAGGTGGGTTTATGTTTTTTGGGGGATAAGGGTTTATGGATTCGTTGGTTTGAGTGAATAGGGTTTATATTGGGATTTAGGTGATAGGGTTTTTTGAAAACCTAGTTATAGTTTTTTTTCCGATTAGGGTTTAGGGTTTTTTGGGGCCCAGGGTTTAGGGTTTTGGGGAAGAGAGTTTACAGTTTTTTGGTCCATGTGTTTAGTTATTTTCATAGAAGAGGGTATATGGTTT
Organism: Viscum album; assembly: GCA_963277665.1. NCBI lineage: Eukaryota > Viridiplantae > Streptophyta > Magnoliopsida > Santalales > Viscaceae > Viscum > Viscum album. The sequence continues at coordinate 934,830,239 of OY728132.1, forward strand.
TTTGGGATAATGATTTTGGATTTTTTTTGGTTTGAGGGTATAGTATTTTTTTTCTTCGTAGTGTTTAGTCTCTGTTGGGGTTGAGTTTTTTAGGTTTTTGTTGGGGAGGGTTGTCGTCTTTAATGGATACAGGTTTAGGGATTGTTTAAGGGGGAAGGGTTTATGGTTTTATTGTGCGAAGGGTTTAGTCTTGTTTAGGCTAGATTTTTTTTGGTTTTTTGGGGATTAGTGTTTTGGGTTTTGGGGTGTAGGTGATTATGGGTTTTTTTGGGGATGAGGGTTTGTTATACTTTTCTGAAACAATATTATGATTTTTGGTGGATGATAGTTTATTTGTTTTTGAGGATGAGAGTTCAATGTTTTCTTCGGATGATTTTTAAGGGTTTTTGGGGCTACGAAGATATGGATTTTTGTGGGACTGAGGATTTATGGTTTTTTGGGGATGAGGGTTTATGGTTTATTATAGGAGAGGGTTTAGTGTTTTTTGTTTTATAAGATTAACATTTGTGTGCTAAGGGTTGATAGTTTTTTGTTATTGAGTTTATAAGGTATTATGGGTCGATGTTTTAGAGTTTTTTGGATATGAGATTTTAGTATTTTTTTGGTCCATGGGTTTCGGTTTTTTAGGGCCGTGGTTTATGGATTTTTAGATCCAAGTGTTTATATTTTTTGGGGTTGATGGTTTGGGGTTTTTTCCCTATGGGTTTAGTCTTTTGGGGATGAGTTTTAGATTTTTTTCTTCTGAGTATTTATAGGGTTTTGGTTCAGATAGTGTATTGTATTTTTGGCAGTGAGTATAGGGTTTTTTTAGGGATGATGTTTTATAGTTTTTTTTCTACGATTATAGGTATTTTAATGCGAGAGGTTTGGAATTTTTTAGCTCCAAGCGTTATTTGGGGAGGATGTTATTGGGGTTTGGGTGTATTGGGTTTATTTTTTTATTGTGATGAGAGTTTAGGTGTTTTTATGGCGTGGGATTTCTCATTTTTTCATGTTGAGGGTCTATAATTTTTGGGGATGATTGTATAGGGAATTTTTTAGGATATGGGTCTAGATTTTTTTTGTATGAGGTTAATGGTATTATAGGACTGAGGTTTTATTGTCTTATGGTGCTTAGGGTTTATGGTTTTTTTCGGATGATGTTTTAGGAATTTTTTGAGATGAGGGGTTAAGATATTTTGTGTCATTTGTATTATTATGTTTAGGGCTTTGGGATTTTCATTTTTTTTATGATGGGGGTTTTTTCTTTCTGGGGGAAGATGGTTCAGGGTTTTTTGGTGTGGGGGTTATTAGGGTTTAAGATATTGTAGAGATGAGGGTTTATCATATTTTGGGGGTGAGGTTTTATGTTATTTTGGGGATTTGTGTTTAGGGTTATTTAGGGATGAGGGTTTTGGGTTTTCTAGAATAAGAGTCATGGTTTATTCGGGTCGGGGTGTTTAGTGTTTTTTTGTGATGGGGTATGGATTTTTTTTGTGGTTGAGGATATATGGATTTTAATTGCCGAGGGATAAAAGATTTTTTCAGGCCTATGGTTCAGTTTTTTGGTTGGATGAGGGTTCATTTATTTTTGAAGATAAAGGTTTAGGTTTTATTGGGAGTTGAGGGCTTATGGATTTCTTGGATATAAGGTTAACGAATTTTGGAGGGTGAGGGTTTTTTTTTGGTTTAGGGTTTAGTGTTTTTTGGTGTTGAGGGTTTATTGTTTTTTAGACCGAGGGATTTGAGTTTTCATGGGGATTAGGGATCAGGGATTGTTGGCGATGGGGGTTTAGGGTTGCTCTTCCAAAGTGTTTAGTATTTTTTTGGAAGAGGGTATTGGGTTTTTGGAGTAGGGTGTTTATGGAGTTTTAGGGTTGATAGTTTATGCATTTGGGGGCATCTGGTTTTGGGTTTTTTAGTTCATTGTGTTTGTATTTTTTTGGAGATGAGGGTTTTTGTTTTTTTGGGGATAAGGGTTCAGGTTTTCTTTTAGCTAGCATTTAGGGTTTTTTGGGCTGAGGGAATTGTTTTTTTAGGCCCTAATGCCTAGGGGTTTTTTGGGTCTAACAATTTGGGTTTCTTATGATGGGTGTTTAGTGTTTTGGGGAAAAACTTAATTTTCTATATGGATATGTTTATAGTGATTTATGGGACTCAATGTTAATGGTATATTTGTTTGAGGGTTTAATTTTTTTTCAGTTGAGGGTTTAGTTTTTTGTATGTCTGAGGGTATATTTTTTTTGGATTTTGTTTTTAGGATTTTTATGTTAAGGTGTTTAGGGTTTTTTTGGGATGATATTTTTAGGTTTTTTAGGTATGATTGTTATGGATTTTTAGGGAATATTAATTAGGGTTTTTAAGGATAATGGATTATTTTTTTGGGGCCATGAGTTTAGCTATTTTTTGTGTTGTGTGTTTAGCTATTTTTTGAGCCAAGGGTTTAGGGTTTTTTAGGGATGAGGTTCATGGGATTTGGGAGGTTTGAGTTGTAGGGTTTTCCCTATAGTTTTTGGTTTTCTATGGTGAGAATTTAGGTTTTTTTGGGATGTACTGCTCATAGTTTTTTGGGATAAGAATTTAGGGTATTTTGGAATATGGTTTTATATTTTTTGCGGTAGAGGGTTTCATTTTATTTGGGGATGATGATTTTGTTTTTTGGGGATGAGGGTATAGAATTTTTAAAGGCTGAGGGTTTGGCTTTTTTGAGGATGCATGTTTAGGGTTATATGGTGCTGATGGTTTTGAGATTGGTATGGATGGGGGTTTAGAGTTTTTGTGGCTAAAGCTTTATTTTTCTTAGTTATTATGCTGAAATTTTTTTAGGGATGGAGTTTATGTTTCTTTTTGGGGCAGAGTGTTTATTTTTATTTTAAGCGATTGATTTTTGGTTTTTTTGGGGTAAACGGGTTTTTTTGGCTGATGGATTAAGGTTTTTATTTGGATGATGGTTTAATGTTTTTTAGGCTAAGGGTTTAGGGTTTTTTGGAATATAGAGTTTATCATTTTTTTGGGATTCAGGTTTAGGAATTTTTTTTGACTGAGGGATCAGGGTTTTTTGGGAATATAGATTTGGTTTTTTTGGGGGTGGTGGTTTATTAATTTTGGGGATGAGGTTTTAGGGTTTTTTCAAACAAGGGATTCAGGTTTTTTAGGGCCATTGGGTATAGTGTTTTTAGCGAAAATGTTTTATAGTATTTTTGGGGACAATGGATTGGTCTTTTTTGGGATCAAGTGTTTACGATTTTGGGGATGATGGTTTTGATATTTTGGTGTTGTGTTTTTAAGAATTTATTTGGGGATGTTTGTATAGAGTTTTTTATGGCTAACAGTTTAGTGTTTTTTATAGATGAGGGCATAGGATATTTTAGGATGTGTGATTTGGGTTCTATAGGTAATAGTATTGTTGATTTTATGAGTTGAGGGATTTGTAATTCTTTGGTATGAGGTTTTATTGTATTTTCATTCTAAGGGAATTTTTTTTGGATGAGTGTATATTTATTTTTGAGAATGAGGGATTAGGTTTTTTTGGGATGAGGGTTTATTTGTTTAAGGGATCATGGGTTAGGGTTTTTTGGGGTGAAGGATATGGGTTTTTTTGGGGATGAGTGTTTAAGGGTTTTTAGTGATGAGGGTTTAGGGTTTTTTAGAGATTGAGGTTTAGTTTTTTTGGGGGAGGAGGGTTTAGGGATTTTTTGGGGCTGAGGGATTAGGGTTTCTTAGGGACGGTATTTTTTTATTTTTTGGGGGTGAGGGTTTAGTGACTTTATTGCTATGGGTTTGGGGATTTTTGGGTCCTAGGGATTTATGTTTTTCGGGGCAAAGGTTTTCATGTTAATTTGGGGTTCTAGGTTTTGGGTTTTTTAGGGGTGAGGTTTAGGGTTTTTTTGGGGTTGAGGGATTATGGTTTTTTTGGGATGAGGGATTATTGGTTTTTAGGATGGAGAATGTAGGTTATTTTTCTTATGAGGGTTTATCATTGATTATAGCTTACAGATTAACATTTCTTTAGGATTGATTATTTAGTTATTTTTTTGGGATGATCGTTTAAAGATTTATTAGGTGGATGGTTTCGGTTTTTTAGGGTGGATGGAATTGTGCTTTTTTGGGTGTGATGGTTTTGGTTTATTTAGGTGTAGGATTTATGGTTTTTAGGGGTTGAGGGTTTTTTGTTTTTTGGGGATGATAATTTAGGTTTTCCTAAGGTTAAGGTTTTAGGGTTATCCAGGGTCGAGGGTTTAGTCTTTCATAGGCTTTGGCAATTCATGTTTTTTATGGTCGATGATTTACGGTTTTATATGGAATAGGGGTTTGTTTTTGTGTGGTCGAGGGTAAGGGTTTTTTATGGATGAGGGTTTTGGGTATTTTTTTCATGAGGGTTTTAATTATTTGGGGATAATGATTTTGGGTTTTTGGGGGATGAGGGTTTTATTTTTTAGGGACAATGGTATATGGGTTTTGAGGTTAATGGTTTAGGGATTTTTGGGGTTGATAATTTAGTGTTTTTTTTCAGGCTGAGTGTTTCAGGGGTTTTGTGGCTGAAGGTTATGGGGTTTTCTGGGGCTATGGGATTTTGGTTTTTAGGGATTAGTGTTTTGGGTTCTTTGGGGGTGAGGTATTATTATTTTTTCGGTATATGAATTAGGGTATTTTGTTGCAAATGGTTTAGTGGTTTTCTTGGTTGGGGTAATTTTTAATTTTTGGGGATGTGGATTTAGGGGTTTGGGTGATGAGGGGATATGGTTTGATAGATTTGATCGTTTTGGGTTTTTTTGGGAAGAGAGTGTAGGGTTTTTTTTATGATTACGGTTTTACCTTTCTGTGGTTGTGGAATTAGGGATTATTGGCCCTAATGTTTTATGATTTTTCTGGGAAAAGGGTTTTCAGTTTTTTTTGGGAAATGGTTTTGGGTTTTTTATGGATGAGGGTTTAGGGTTTATTGCGTATAAGGGTTTATGGGTTTTGGGGAATTAGAATTTAGTGATTTTTGGTATGATGTTTTAAATTTTTTCGTGTTGAGGGATTAGGGTTTTTTGGGGATGTGGGTTTATGGTTTTTTGGGATGTCAGTTTTTGTTTTATCAAGAATTGGGGGTTTTGGGATTTTTGGGGTTGAGAGATTATGGTATTTTGGAGATGAGGGCTAATTTTTTTTCAGGATGAGGAATCCTAGTTTTTTTATGAGTGTTTGTGGTTTTTTGGGTTTGAGGTTTTACATTTTTTTGTTCAAAGGGTTTAGGTTTTCAAAGGATGAGGGGTTAAGGATTTTTTTGGGGATGAGGATATAAGGTTTGTTGGCCTAATGGTTTTTTTTATAGGATGATGTTTTTGAGTTTATTGGGGATGAGGCTTAAGGGTTTTTCTGGATGATGGTTTAGGATTTTCTACTGCTAAGGGTTTAGTTTATTTTGGGAGTGAAAGATTAGGGTTATTTGGGGCCCAAGGAATAAGGATTTTTGAGGATCATGGGTCTTTTTTTTGGGCCATGGGGTTTAAGGTTTTCTTGGAATGAGGTTTTGGGGTTTTGGGGTTTCAGAGCATAGGTTCGTTTTTTATTATGAGCGTTTTGGGTTTTTTTGGTGATGAGGAAAAAGATATTTTCAGGGCATAAGGTTAAGGGGATTTTTCCGATAAGGGAACAATGTCTTTTGTGGTTATGGGATTAGGCTTCATGGGAGATTATCATATAGGGTTTTTTTGAGGTTGGAGGTTAAGTGAATATTTTTGATGGGGATTTAGGGTTTTCGAGGGATGAGTGTATAATGTCTTTTAGAGATGGTCATTCAGTGTTTTTTTGGGGATGAGGGTTTAGGGATGTTTTGGGATGTATGGTTATGGTTTATTGGGGCTATGGGATTAGTAATTTTTGGGGATGATAGATTAAGGTTTATTATATAATATTAATTAATATTTTTCTGGATATATGAGTTAGGTTTTTGGGGGTGATGGATTATTGTTTTTTGGGGATAATGGATTTTCTTTTTGGGGTCAATGTCAAGGTGTTTTTGGGGGGAAACAAATTTGGGTTTTTGTGTTCATGGAATTGGGTAATTTTGGAAAATTTATTTGGGGTTTTTTTGGCTGAAGGATAAGGGTTGTTTGGGGTTGAGCGATTAGGGTTTTTTTTGTGGAGATTAATTATATTATTTTGAGTCTAAGGGATTAGTAAGTTTCTCCGTTTTGGGTTTTTTTGCGGATGTGTGATTATGATTTTTTTAGTGATGATGATTTTTTTATTTTATTTTTATGTTGAGAGAATAAGGTCTTCTATTTCATAGGGTTTTTTCAAGTATTTTGGTTTTTTTGGGAGAGGGTGTTGTGTATTTTGGAGGATAGTTTATAGATTTCTAGGACTGAGGGTTATTGGTATTTTTGTGATGAGGGTTGTAGGTTTTTTCAGTTGTGAGGGTTTTATTTTTTATAGAATTTAGAGTTTTTTCTTTTTGAGGGATAAGGTTGTGTGGTTTTGGGGCTACGGTTTTGGGGTTTCTAGGGATAAGGGCGTGGATTTTTTTTATGGAAAATGGTTTTAGGTTTTTTCGGGATTTTGGATCAGATTTATTTTAGGATGAGGGTTCATTCTATAATGTCTAATCGTTGTTTTTTTTTAATATGAAGGTTTGGTGTTATTTCGGATGAGGATTTCAGGTGTCTTGGAGTAGAGGGTTTTGTATTTTTGTGGGATAATGTATTAGGGTTTGGTGGATTAGGATTTTGGAATTTCATGGACTAGGTGTTTTGGGTTTTATGAAACTAAGGGTTTTGGGGTTTTGGGGGATGATGATTTGGGATTTTTGGGGATGAGGGTTTGGGGTTCTTTTGGGTTGGGGTTTTAATTATTTTTGGGGATGAGGGTTTGGATATTTTAGGTGCGGAGGGATAATGGGGTTTTAAGGATAATTGTATAGGGTTTTCTGGGGTTGTGGGGATGGTGTTTTCTAGTTCTTAGGGATTAATGTTTTCTAGGGTTGACGTTTTAGAGTTTTATGGGGATAATGGTTTTGGATTTTATGTGGATGAGTGTTTTGGGATTTCTAGGGCTCATGTATTGAAGTTTTATAGGGATGTGGTTTTGGGGTTTTCTATGGATTAATGAATAGTATTTTTGGGGTTGAGGGTATGATGATTTCTCTAGATAAGGTTCTATATTTTTTTTGAGTATGTGGTTATAGGGTTATTTGGTATTATGTTTTGGGGTTTTAATGGTCTGAGGGTTATGTTTTCCTGGTGTTGTGTATTTATAGTTTCTAGGTTTGAGCAGTTACATTTATCTAGGTTATAGTGTTTGGTGTTTTATCAGTTGTGGGTTTAAAATATTTTGTGGATATGTGTTTCGGGTTTTCTAGGGATGATGATTTTATTTTTTCTAGGGATAAGGGATTTATTTTTTCTGGGGATGAGGGTTTCAAGTTTTCTTGGGAACTGTGTTTCATGTATTATTGGAATCCTTTGTTAGGGTTTTCTATGAATGTGGTATTAGGGATTTTTGGGGCTAAGGGTATATATTTATTTGGGTATGTGAGATTAGGTGGCTTTGGGGATAAAGTTTTTGAATATTTTTGGGATAATGGTTTAGGGTTTTTTATAAATGGGGGGTTTAGGTTTTATAGTGATAAGGGATTATTCATTAATGGGTGTGAGAGTTTGGAGTTTTTCCTGGTTAGGGTACTTCTTTTTCTTGGTATGCGTTTTTTTGATGATGATTTTTCATAGTTTCCTTGAGATGAGGGATTAGGCTATTTTTGTTCTTACTGATTAGGGATTTATAGGGAAGTGGGTTTCATTTTTTAGGGAAGCATGTTTGGGGTTATTTGTAGGATGAGGATTTAGGGTTATTTGGGGAATAAGGATTTTGTTTTTGTAGGGATTAGGGATTAGACTTTTCTAGGGATTAGGGTTTGGGGAATTTTCTGGTTGAATTTTTAGGGTTTATTAGGGATTAGGTCATGGGGTTTTTTGGGAATGAGGGATTAGGGTTTATTGTGGATGTGTGTATAGAGATATTGGGGCCAAGTGTTTATCTTTTTCTATGGTTGAGGGATTGGTACTTTCTAGGGAACATGATTTATGTTTTCATATGGAAGAAATTATTATGTATTCATGGATTGAGGATCCAATTATTTATAGGGATAAGGGTTTAGTGTTAGGGTCAGTGTTTAGGGTTTTCTAGTGTTGAGTGTTTGGGGTTTTCTGTGGGAGATATTTTTGTGTTTTCTTGGGAGGGGGTTTGGGTATTAGAGGGATTTGGGTTTGTGGCTTTCTAGAGTAGTGGGTTTTGGATTTTCATTGTCTGGGAATTTATATTTTTCTAGGTTTAAAGTTTTACTGCTTTCTGAACATCATATTAATGATTTTGAACACCCAATTTGTAAAAAAATTCATTGGATTGGGAAGATGATTTCTAGAATAAAAGGCACACTAGACTCACCTTTGAACCAAAAAGAGGTTCTAATCTTATTTAGTAAGGGAATCATATTCCTCTGGGATCTAATATAAATATGATGATGCTTTTAAATTTTTTAGTAAAAAAAAATAAGTTTTTTGAAAACTTTTGATTCATGTATTATGATAGGAAGTGGGAGTGATGGGGTATCCAATAATATTGAGGGTTGGATGTATTGAAAATTATTGGAGGATGGGTAGTTAAAATACATCCCAATGAATTTAAAAATATGATATGCCAATATTCAATGTATTCAATGTTATGAAGATGTCATGATACATAAAGTTGTCTGATAGGAATAATGATCTTTTTGATGGAAAATATTTTTTGTCTTATTCCATATGTGTGAGATCATCAAACATATAATTGTATACTGGATATAATGTTTTGATCATACCCTAGTATTATAAAGATTCTTCTTCTTAGTAAGACCAATTATCCATGATGAAAAAATCTCTAAGGAGGATGTGATTTGGTATCAAAATCAGGAAATGAAATAAGTCAGTCAGTTCCAAGCTATAGGAACTGGTCTATTAGACGTGATGTTCCACTGATTATCGAAGATATACTGACACAGATTGCCTGATGTAATTCAAAGGTAGAATTGTTTTTCTAGTAATTATTGGGACCGAAAAAAATAAATGAATGTTTTGTTTATTAGGGCCATTATGATGAAGAAACTTAGATATCAATAAAAAAATTAGTAAATAATTTCCATGAAGAATAATTTTAATTGTTTTCCAAGAGGGAACACTGTTTTCTATATCAAGTGGGTCAGGAGAAATTATCCTCAAGTGTTTGAAGAAGTCAACAAATAATTATCAAGAAAATAATATAGTTTTAAGAATATGATATCATTTTTTTCATTAGTTGGTATGGAAAATAAAAATGGGAAGACATACGATTTATATTTTCCACATTTGGTATAGTGAAACGTATTGAAGAATATGATTTACTCATCATAAGGATGAAATCTGAATGGGAAGATATTCATTCATTTGGTGCCTAACAACATAATGGGATTTCTTGAGTTCAGATTTTTTATGTGGGTCAAGAATATCGGAGTGTGTTTGACATGTTTTTAGTGGTAAAGAAATTATTTTATAGGATGCAATGGTTTTATAATGAGAATGAAAACAGAAAAGTAAATTTTTTCACTAATTCACCCCACTCATAGTTATAATACAATCTTTACTTGTCATTTACATTTTTTGTTTTTTGGGAATGAGGGTTTAGTGATTTTTGAGGTTGAGGGTTTAGGTTTCGGTTTTGGTTATTGGAGTTTAGGGGTATTATGGGTATTGGGGTTTACTGTTTTTAAGGGATGAGTGTTTAGCTTTTTCATGTGTAATTGTCTAGTGGTTGATAGTGATGTAGTCTGGGGGGTTTTCTGAGATGAGGTTTTGTGTATTTTGGAAATTTGTGTTTAGGGTATTGGTGCTAAGGGTTAAGGGTTATTTGGATTCTAAGGGATTTAGGGTCTTGGGGTAGAGTGTTTAAGTGGTCAACTGATAATGTTTTTGATGTTTTTTTAGGGATTATGGTTTGGAGGTTTTTGTCTTTCATACTTTGGGATTTTCTAGGGAATATGTTTTATGGTTTTTCTAAGCTAAGGATTTAGGGTTTTTTTGGGAAGAGTGTTTATGGTTTTTTGGGCCAGACTGTTTAAATATTTTCGGGGTGAGGGTATTGGCTTCTTTATGGATGAGGATCTTATGAGTGATTTAGTTTTTTTAGGGAAGGGTGTTTATGGTTTTTTTTGGGTTTATGATTTTTTGTTTTTAATGGAATATGGATTATGGTTTCTTGGGGGATGAGGGTTTAATGTTTGATGTTTTTTTGGGTTGTGTTTTTTTTGGGACATTGTGTTTAGGATTTTTGGGGATGAGTGTTTAGTGATTCTTGGTGTTTTGGGTTTTGGGTTTTTTGGGGATACTGTTTTTTGGTTTACTGAGGTTGAGGTTTCAGTGTTTTTTTGTTAGATATTTTCTGTATTTGGGGATGATGTTTAATAGTTTTATTCGAGATGACGGTTTTATTGTTTTTCATAATCAATATTTAGTGATTTTTAGGGGATAATGGTATTTCGTTTTTTTGGGGATAAGGGTGTATTATTTTTGTGGTTTAGGGTTTTTCATTTTTTTTGGATGAGTTTTGAAGATTTTTTTGGGATGAGTGTTGAAGATTTATTGGGGTGGGGGTTTAGGGTATTTTGGGCTGAGGATTGAGAGGTTTTTGGGGATAATGGTTGAGTGTTTTTTGGGGTTTTGGGTTTTGGGTTTCATGAGGATAAGGGTATATTTTTTTCGGTTTATAGTGTTTTCGATTTCTTTTTTGAATGGGATTTTAGGGTTTTCCTGTGATTGGTGATGTGGGTTTATTAGATTGAGGGATTAGGGTTTTTCAGTGCTCAGGGTATAAGGTTTCTGGGGAACAACATTTATGGTTGTTTAGTGTAGATAGTTTATGGTTTTTTGGGGATGTGTGTTGAGGGTTTTCTATAGCTAAGGGTTTATGTGTTTTTATAGAGATGAGGGTTTTTTATTATTTAAGGTTTTGTTATTAGGGTTTCTCAATGATCAGGGTGTTGGTTTTTTGGGGATTATGTTTTAAAGATTTTTTTGGGTATGAGGGATTAGGGATTCATAGGGAAGAGGTTGTATGAAAGTTTATGGATAAGGGTTATGATTTTTAAGGGAATTCAGTGTCGTTTTTTTTGGATGAGTTTATTGTGTCTTTTGGGGTAAAGGTTTTAGGTCATTTTTGGACTAATATTCTTGGGTTTCATTGAGGATAAGGGTTTGGGTTATTCTAGACTACAGTTTCATAGTTTTATAGGGATGAGGTTTAAGGTTTTAATGGGTCTAGGGTGGGAGTTCTTTTTTGGGCTAAGGGTTCACGGTTTTTAGGGTTAAGGGTAGAGTATTCTTTGGGGATGAGGATTTAGGTATTTTAGGGGCTATGGTTTGGGGATTTTTTTGGAATTGAGGGTTATGGTTATCATAGGAATTTAGTTTGAGGGATAATATAGGATGAATGTTTATGGTTTTATGGGGCTAATGGTTTAGGGTTTTTAGAGATGATAATTTATTTTCTGGGGTATAAGAGTTTAGGGATGTCATGTTTTGAGGGTTATGTTTTCAAGGGATGAGAGTTTAGGTTTTTTCATTGCTAAGGGTTATGGTATTCATTCAGTTGAGAGTTTATGGTATTTTTGGGTTGATTATTTATGGTATCGTTGGTCTGGGTGTTTAACATTTATCAGTTCCAAGTGTGTAGGGTTTCTTTGGGATAAGGGATGGGGATTCATGGGTCTAAGAGATTAGGTTTTCTATTGGATGAGGGTTTAGGGTTTCTTGGTGCTATTGGATGAGGGTAACATGGGGCTGAGGATTCAAGGATTCTTAGGGATAAGTGTTTTCGGAGATTTATGGGGATATGGGTTTAGGGTTTATTGGGGATAGGGATTTAGGGTATCATTGGTTTCAGGGTTTAGTGCTTCAAGGGGTTGAGTGTTTAGGATTTCATTGGGATGAGGGTTTACGGTTACTTGGGGCTATGAGTTTAGGTTTTCTAGGGGAAGAGTATTTATGGTTTCTTTTCGCAGATATTTGGGGGTTTCATGGGCATATGATTTTAGGGTTTTTTGGGGAAATTGGTTTAGTGTTTCATTAGGGTGAGGGTTTTTGGTTTCCTTGGGTTGAGGTTTTAGGTTTTATTATTTCCCAGGTCTTATAGTATATGCATTTTTTGGTCTGAAGGTTTTGGGATTCATTTGGATTAGAGTTTAGGGTTTCTTTGGGATTAGGGATTAGGATTTTGTGAGAGTGAAGCTTCAGGGTTTCATGGAGATAAGGGTTTTGGGTTTCATGGGGATGAAGATGTAGGTTTTCATGGTGATGAGGGTTCAGGGTTTTATGGGGCTAAGGGTTTATGGTTTCTTGTACATGAGGGTTTAATTCTGCTTGGGGATGATTTTTAAGGACTCCTAGGGTAGAGGGTTAAGGGATTCTTGGTGATGAGGGTTTATGGTTTTTTTGGGATGAGGGTTAAGGGGTTTTAGGGCAGACAGTTTAGGGATTTTTTGGGGATAAAGGTTCATGTATTTTGACATATGATAGTTAATTTTCTTTACATGATGTTTTTTATGTCCTTTTTGGGTCGATCATATTAGGATTTTTTGGGGATAAAGATTTAGGAGTTCTTGGGGATAAGAGATTAGGGGTTTTTGGAGCTGAGGGTTTATGGTTTTTGGGGCTAAGTGTTTAGTTTTTTTCTGTGCTTAGTGTTTAATGATTTTTTGGGATGATTATTATGGATATAGTAGCATTACAGTTGGCAGTTTCATAGGGATTAGGGATGGGGTTTTTTTGGGTTATTTTGTGGTATTTATGGACTAATGGTTTTTTGGATTTAGGGTAAGGGTTATGGATTTTGGGGGGGGGTGATTTATATTATTTTTTGGGATGAGGTTTTATGGTTTTTTTAGAGATGAGGGTTTAGTGATTAGGGGATGTGGGTTATGGGTTTTTTGGGGGATGAGGGAAGGGATAATTTTAAGGATGAGGGATTGGTTATTTTTACAAAATTATGTGGGGTTTTTTGGTCTTTTTTGGGGGGTTTATTTGGGATAAGTATTGGGTGTTTAAGAGTAGGTGTTTAGAATTTTTTTGGGACTATGTGTTGGTGTTGTTTTTGGGGCCTATGGGTGAGGATTTTTTGGGGGTGAGGGGTGAGGCTTTTTGGTGGTGAGGGATGTGTGTTTTTTCAGGGATGAGTGTTGAGGGGTTTTTAGGGCTCAATGATGAGGATTTTTTGAGGGATAAGGTAGATGGGTTTTTATGGTCGAGGGTTTAAGTTGCTTTAGATTGAGGGTTTAGGTTTTGGGGAGGCGTATTTTGTTTATGGTTTTTGGGGCTATGTGTTTTGTGTTTTTCTGTGCTGAGTGTTTAATTCTTTTTTGGGATGATCATTATGGATATACTAGCATTACAGTTGGAAGTTTCTTATGGATTAGGGATGGGGTTTTTTGGGTTATTTTGGGGTATTTTTGGACTAATTGATTATTGGATCTAGGGTAAAGGTTGTGGATTTTTTTGGGTGGGATGATTTAAATTATTTTTTGGGATGAGGTTTTATGGTTTTTAGAGATGAGGGTTTAGTGATTTGGGGATGTGGGTTTTGGATTTTTTTGGGGATGAGGGTAGGGAGAATTTTAAGGATGAGGGATTGGTTATTTTTACACAATCATTTGGGGTTTTTTGGTCTTTTTTGGGGGGTTTATTTTGGATAAGTATTGGGTGTTTAAGGGTAGGCGTTTAGAAATTTTTTTGGACTATGTGTTGGTGTTGTTTTTGGGGCCTAGGGGTGAGGATTTTTTGGGGGTGAGGGGTGAGGCTTTTTTGGTGGTGAGGGCTATGTGTTTTTTCAAGGATTAGTGTTGAGGGGTTTTTAGGGGTGAATGATGAATATTTTTTGATGGAGATGGTAGATGGGTTTTTATGGTCTAGGGTTTATGTTTTTTTAGGTTGAGGGTTGAGGTTTTGGGGAGGGGTGTTTTGTTTAGGGTTTTTTGGACCAGAGAGTTTATGGATTGTTAGCCCCGTGTGTTGAAATTTTTCTATTGTTGAGGGTTATGTGCCTTTTGGGATGTGGGTTTTCGGTTTTTTATGGAAGGGGTTTAAGGTATTCTATGGATGATGTTTTAGGGTTTTTTTGGGAATGAGGTCTGAGGATTTTTAGGAATGAAGGTTGAGGGTTTTTTGGGGATGAGGGTATACATTTTTGGGACTGATGGATTACAGTATTTTGGGGATATGATTTAAGGTTATTTTGGGGGTGGGGTTTTATAAATTTTTATGGCTTGATGAATAAGATTATTTGGTGTTGAGGGTTTTATTTTTTTTGGGGAAATGTGTTTAGGGGTTTATGGAGATGGGGTTTTAGGGTTTTTTGGGGATGAGGGTTTGTGTTTTTTGGGGGCTAAGGGTTTAGGTTTTTTTGGTTAAAAGTGTTTAGGGTATATGGGTAGTAGGGTTTAATGTTTTTTTCGCTAAGGGATTAGGGTTTTTTGGGGTATATGGTTTATGTTTTTTCAGTGATGTGGGTTTACAGATTTTTTATGATGTATATTTATGGTATATTGGTGTAGAGGATTATAGATTTCTTAGAGATGGTGGTTTATGGTTTTTATGGTACGAGGGTTTAGGGTTTTTTGGGGATGAGGGTTTAGGGTTTTGTTTTCGTGATATTTTAGTGATTCTTCACACAAGTGGTTCATGAATTTTTAGGGCTTAGGGTCTAGGGTTTTTTGGGGATATGGGATGACAGTTTTTTTCCCTGGGGGATGGGGTTTTTTGGGGGATGGTGTTTTTTTTCGAGGTTGGTGATATTGGGGTTTGGGGGGATATCATTTTAGTGTTTCGTAGGGATGATTCATTAGTGTTTTTTTGGGGATGATGGTATTGATATTTTTGGGGTGAGGGTGGGGGGTTTTCTAGGAATGATTATTCCTGATTTTTATTTTTTGCGGGTTGGGGATTTGGGGATTTGGGATTGGTGTTTTTTGGGGATGAGGGATGGGGATTTTTTTGTGAGGGTTTTGAGGTTTTAATGTGGTTCCTGGGGCTTAGAACATGAGGTTTTTAGGGTTGTGATTTGAGGCTTTTTACTATTTATCATTGGGTGTTTTTTCGAATTAGTGTTACGGGTTACATGGGATGTGTGTTGGGGATTTTTGGGGGTCATGAGATAGGTTTTTTTTCAGGTGTGGGTTGAGGGTTTTATGGGGTTTGAGGGTGTTTTTGGAATTAAGGTATTTTGGGGATGTGGGTTTAGGGTTTTTTGGGGCAATGCATTATTGGGATTTTGTGTCTGAGAGTTAAATGTTTTTTTGGGTATAACGGTTGATATTTTTTTGGGGAACAGGATTTGGGTTATCTATGGTAGAGTATTTTTCAGGGTTGAGTGTCGAGGGTTTTCTTGGGCTGAGTGTTGAGGTTTTTTTTGGGATGAGGTTTTAATTTATTTTTAGAGATGATGGTATATATATTTTTTTGGGGTATTAGGGTTGATGTTTTTTTTGGATGAGTTTTGATGGTTTTTTGGGGCCCATGGTTAAGGGTTTTTCTAGGGCTTAGGTTGAGTGTTTTTTCTAGCTCATTATTTTTGACTTCTTAGGGATGAGGTTTTAGGTATATTTGGGGATAATGATTAAGGGTTTTATGGAGAGAGGTTTTGGGGTTTTTAGGGTTTATATTTTATGTTTTTTTAGGGTTGATGGTTGAAGGTTTTTTATGGCTGATCATTTACGTTATTTAGGGTCGGTCGGATTAGTGATTTTTGGGGATTAGGGTTTAGGATTTTTTTGGTTTTATTATTTAATTGTTTTAGGGTTATTTGATTACAAATTATTTAGGTATGATAGATTATGGTTTTTTAGGATTGCGGGTTTTGGGTTTTGGGGGCTGTTGGATAAGCATTTTTCAGTTTGAGGGGTTTTTTTTGGGGTAGAGGGTTTAATTTTAGGGAAATGAAGATTTATGGGTTTTTGGGGAAGAGGGTCTAGCATTTTTGGGGGATTTTGGTTTATGGTTTTCTGGGGATCTAGGTATAGGATTTTTTGTGAGGAGGGTTTTTTGTTCGCAGTATTAGTGTATATAGTGTTTTGGGGATGATTGTTCACTGTTTTTTGAAGGTTATGATAAAAGATTTTGTGGATGTGGTTTTTGGGTTTTGTTTTGATTTAGTTTATGGTAATTTTAATTATAGTTTAGGGTTTTTTGGGGTGGAGGGTTTAGTATTTTTTAGGTCTAAGGGTTTAGGGTCTTTAGGGGATGCGAATTTAGGTTTTTTCGGGTATGATGGTTTTGGGGTTTTTAGGAATGAGGGTTTATGGTTTTTAGGGATAATGTGATATGGTTTTTAGGAATAGGGTTTTGGGTTTTGTTGAATGAGTGTTTAGGATTTTTTTGGGGGATGTGATTTTTGGAATATTTGTGAATGAGGGTATTGGGTTTTTTTAGTGCTAGTGGTTTAAGGTTTTTGAATATTAGGGTTTTTTGTTTTCTAGCTAATAGGTTTTAGGTTTTTTGTTGGATGAGGCTTTAGGATTATTTTAGAATGAGGAATTAAGATTTATTTGAGATGAGTGGTTAGGTTTTTTGGGCCTAATGTTTTAGGCTATTTTTGGGTAGATCATTTAGGGATTTTTGGGTCTATGTGTTTAGGGTTTTCTTGGGCAATGGATTCATCATTTTCTAGAGAAGAGGATTTATGGTTTTTTAGGGTAGAGGGTTTTGGGTTTTTTCAGAAGTGGTTTTAGTGTTTTCTTGTTTAGTTTTTTTAGTGTTTTTTGGGGATGAGGTTTGTGTATGTATGGGTATGAGATTTTAGGGTTTTATGGGGATAACATTTTTGGTTTTTATAGGGTTCAAAGTATAGGGTTATCAAGTGGATGTTTATTGAGGGTTTTCTATAACTAAGGGTTTATGGATTTTTGGGATGAAGTTATAAGGTTCTCAAGTGCTAATAGTTTTGGGATTTATGTGGATGACAGTTTATGGTTTTTTGGGGAAGATGAATTTGGATTTCGTCGGACTGTGGTTTTATAGTTTGTTATTGGATGAGAATTGATTAATTTTTTGTGTTATGTGTCTAGGGTTTTAATCAGCTGCATGTTTATGGTTTTTTGGAGATGGGGGTTTTCTTATTTATAGGGATTATGGTGTTTTATTTTCTAGTGATGAGGTTTTATGAATTTCTAGTGATGAAAGGCTACGGATTTCTAGGGAGAGGGTGTTAGTTTGTATATGGATGACATTTTTGTGTTTTATAGAGATGAGGGATTTGGGTTTTCTATGGTTGATGGTTTAATGATTTATAGTGATTATCCTTATGGTTTTCTAGGGTTGGGGGATTATTTTTTTCTATGGGTATTGGTTTAGGGTTTTTTAAGGCTGAGGGTTATATGTTTTTTGGGGATGGGGACTTAGGGTTTTCTTAGGCAGATAGTTTAGGGTTTTTTTGGGATGAGGGTTTAATATTTTGTGGTGTTGTGGGTTTCGTGAATTCTGAGGTTTGTAAAATAGGTTATTATGGTGATCAAGGTTTAGGTTATTCTAGGGATGAGGGTTCAGGATATTATTGGGCTGAGTTTTTATCATCATTTAGGGATGAAGGTATACAAATTTCTCTAGATGATGGGTTATGGTTTTTTTGAATGAGAGATTATGGTTTTCTAGAGTTGAGAGTTTAGGGTATTCTATAGATTGGGGTTTAGGGATATATAGGGGTGGTGGATTATTGATTTCTATGTATGAGGATTTATCATTTTCTAAGGATTAAGGTTTAGGGATTTCTAGGTTTGAGGGTATAGTTTTTTTTGTGGTTGTGGATTTAGGTTTTTATTTGGATGAGGGTTTAGGGTTCTCTAGGGAGAGGGTTTATGGAAATTATTTCATAGGGATTATAATTTTCTAAGGATGATATTTGAAGGATTTATTGGGAAGTAGGTTTATGGTATTTTGAGACATTATTTTTAGGGTCTTCTGAGGTTGAGGGTATAGAATCTTCTAGGGATGAGGGTTTAGGGTTTTCAATTATTAAGGATTCATTAATTTCTATTGCTAGGGTTTTAGGTTTTTTTGGGGATAAGGGTGTGAGGTTTACTACGGCTAAATGTTTAGAATTTTTAGTTTTTGTGGGTTTAAATTTTTTTGTGGATATGATTCGGGTTTTCTAGGGATGATGATTTTAGTTTTTCTTTGGATAAGGGATTTAGTTTTTCTGGGGATGAGGGTTTCAGGTTTTCTTGGGAACTGTGTTTCATGTATTATTGGAATCCTTTTTTAGGGTTTTCTATGAATGTGGTATTAGGGATTTCTGGGGCTAAGGGTATATATTTATTTGGGTATGAGAGATTAGGTGGATTTGGGGATATGGTTTTTGAATATTTTTGGGATAATGGTTTTGGGTTTTTTACAAATGGGGGTTTTAGGTTTTATAGTGATAAGGTATTATTCATTAATGGGTGTGGGAGTTTGGAGTTTTTCCTGGTTAGGGTACTTCTTTATCTTGGTATGTGTTTTTCTCATGATTATTTTTCATAGTTTCATTGAGTTGAGGGATTAGGCTGTTTTGGTTCTTAATGATTAGGGATTTCTAGGAAAGAGGGTTTCATTTTTTAGGGAAGCATGTTTGGGGTTATTTTTAGGATGAGGATTTAGGGTTTTTTGGGGAATATGGTTTTTGTTTTTGTAGGAATTAGGGATTAGGCTTTTCTAGGGATTAGGGTTTGGGAAATTTTCTGGTTGAATTTTTATGGTTTATTAGGGATTAGGTCATGGGGTTTTTTATGAATGAGGGATTAGGGTTTATTGTGGATGTGGGTATAGAGATATTGGGGCCAAGGGTTTAGCTTTTTCTATGGTTGAGGGATTGGTTCTTTCTAGGGAATATGATTTATGTTTTCATATTGATGAAATTATTATGTATTCATGGATTGAGGATCCAATGATTTATAGGGTTAAGGGTTTAGTGTTAGGGTCAGTGTTTAGGGTTTTCTAGTGTTGAGTGTTTGGGGTTTTCTATTGGAGATAGATTTGTGTTTTCTTGGGAGGGGGTTTTGGGTTTTCAAGGGATTTGGGTTTGGGGCTTTCTAGAGTAGTGGGTTTTGGAATTTCAATGTCTGGGAATTTATATTTTTCTAGGTTTAATGTTTTACTGCTTTCTGAACATCATATTATTGATTTTGAACACCCAATTTGTAAAAAAAATCATTGGATTGGGAAGATGTTTTCTAGAATAAATGGCTCAGTAGACTCACCTTTGAACCAAAAAGAGGTTCTAATCTTATTTAGTATGGGAATCATATTCTTCTAGGATCAAATATAAATATGATGATTCTTTTCAATTTTTTATTTCCAAAAAAGAATAAGTTTTTTGAACTCTTTTGATTCATGTATTATGATAGGATGTTGGAGTGATGGGGTATCCAATCATATTGAGGGTTGGATGTATTGAAAATTATGGGAGGATGGGTAGTTACAATACAACCCAATGAATTTAAAAATATGATATGCCATTATTCAATGTATTCAATGTTATGAAGATGTCATGATACATAAATTAGTCTGATAGGAATAAAGATTTTTTTTGATGGAAAATATTTTCAGTCTTAGTCCATATGTGTGAGATCATCAATCATATAATTATATACTAGATATAATGTTTTGATCATACCCTAGTATAATGAAGATGCTTTTTTTAGTAAGACCAATTAGCCATGATGAAAACATCTCTAAGGAGGATGTGCTTGGGTATCAAAAACAAGAAATGAAATAGGTCAGTGAGTTCCAAGCTATAGGAACTGGTCTATTAGACATGATGTTCCACTGATTATCAAAGTTATAATGACACAGATTATCTGATGCAATTCAAAGGTAGAATTGTTTTTCTAGTAATTATTGGGACCGAAAAAATAAATGAATGTTTTGTTTATTAGGGCCATTATGATGAAGAAACTCAGATATCAATAAATAATTTAGTAAATAATTTCCATGAATAATAATTTTAACAGTTTTTCAAGAGGGAAAATTGTTTTCCATATCAAGTGGGTCAGGAGAAATTATCCTCATGTGTTTGAAGAAGTTAACAAATAATTATCAAGAAAATAATATAGTTTGATGAATATGATATCTTTTTTTTCTATAGTTGGTATGGAAAATAAAAATGGGAAGACATACGATTTATATTTTCCACATTTGGTATAGTGAAACGTATTGAAGAATATGATTTCCTCATCATAATGATGAAATATGAATGGGAAGACATTCATTCATTTGGTGCCTAGCAACATAATGGGATTTCTTGAGTTCAGATTTTTTATGTGGGTCAAGAATATCGGAGTGTGTTTGACATGTTTTTAATGGTAAATAAATTATTTTCTAGGAAGAAAGGGTTTTATATTGAATATGGAAACAGAAAAGTAAAATTTATCACTCATTGACCCCACTGATTGTTATAATACAATCTTGACTTGGCATTTACACTTTTTGTTTTTTTTAGAATGAGGGTTTAGTGATTTTTGAGGTTGAGGGTTTAGTTTTCGGTTTTGGTTATTGGAGTTTATGGGTATTATGGGTATTGGGGTTTAGTGTTTTTAAGGGATGAGTGTTTTGCTTTTTCATGTGTCATTGTCTCGTGGTTGATAGTGATGTTGTCTGGGGTATTTTCTGAGATGAGGTTTTGTGTATTTTGGAAATGTGTGTTTAGGGTATTGGTGCTAAGGGTTAAGGGTTGTTTGGATTCTAAGGTATTTTGGGTCTTGGGGTAGAGTGTTTAAGCGGTCAGCTGAGGATGTTTTTGATGTTTTTTTCTTTTTAGGGATTATGGTTTTGAGGTTTTTTTGTCTTTCATGCTTTGGAATTTTCTAGGGAATATGTTTTATGGTTTTTCTAATCTTAGGCTTTAGTGTTTTTTTGGGATGAGTGTTTATGGTTTTTTTGGTCAGACTGTTTATAAATTTTCAGGGTGAGGGTATTGGCTCTTTTATGGATGAGGATCTTATGAGTGATTAAGTTTTTTTTAGGGAAGGGTGTTTATGGTTTTTTTGGGTTTATGATTTTTTATTTTTAATGGAATATGGATTATGGTTTCTTGGAAGATGAGGGTTTAATTTTTTATGTTTTTGTGGGTTGTGGTTTTTTTGGGACATTGTGTTTAGGATTTTTGGGGATGAGTGTTTAGTGAATCTAGGTGTTTTGGGTTTTGGGTTTTTTGGGGATACAATTTTTTTGTTTTCTGAGGTTGAGGTTTCAGTGTTTGTTTGTTAGATATTTTCTGTATTTGGGGATGATGTTTAATAGTTTTCTTCGAGATGATGGTTTTATAGTTTTTCGTAATCAATATTTAGTGATTTTTAGGGGATAATGGTATTTTTTTTTTGGGGATAAGGGTGTATTATTTTTCTGGTTTAGGGTTTTTGATTTTTTTGGATGGGGTTTTAGAATTTTTTTGGGATGAGTGTTGAATATTTTTTGGGGTTGGGGTTTAGGGTATTTTGGGTTGAGGATTGAGAGGTTATTGGGGATAATGGTTGAGTGTTTTTTGGGGTTTTGGGTTTTGGGTTTCTTGAGGATAAGGGTATATTGTTTTTTGGTTTATAGTGTTTTCAATTTCTTCTTTGAATGGGGTTTTAGGGTATTCCTGTGATTGGTGATGTGGGTTTATTAGATTGAGGGATTAGGGTTTTCAGTGCTCAAGGTATAAGGTTTCGGGGGAACAACGTTTATGGTTGTTTAGTGTGGATAGTTTATGGTTTTTTGGGGATGTGTGTTGAGGGTTTTCTATAGCTAAGGATTTATGTGTTTTTATAGAGATGAGGGTTTTTGATTATTTAAGGTTTTGTTATTAGGGTTTCTCAATGATCAGGGAGTTGGTTTTTCGGGGATTATGATTTAAAGAATTTTTGGGTATGAGGGATTAGGGATTCAAATGGATGAGGTTGTATGAATGTTTATGGATAAGGGTTAGGATTTTTAAGGGAGTTCAGTGTTGTTTTTTTTGGCTGAGTTTATTGTGTATTTTGGGGTAGAGGTTTCAGGTCATCTTGGACTAATATTCTTGGGTTTCATTGAGGATAAGGGTTTGGGTTATTCTAGACTACAGTATCATAGTTTTATAGGGATGAGGATTAAGGTTTTAATGGGGCTAGGGTGGAAGTTCTTTTTTGGATAAGGGTTCACGGTTTTTTAGGGTTAAGGGTAGAGTATTCTTTGGGGATGAGGATTTAGGTATTTTAGGGGCTATGGCTTGGGGATTTTTTGGAATTGAGGGTTATGGTTATCATAGGAATTTAGGTTTAGGGATAATATAGGATGAATGTTTATGGTTTTATGGGGATAATGGTTTAGGGTTTTTAGAGATGATAATTTTTTTCTGGGGTATAAGACATTAGGGATTTCATGTTTTGAGGGTTATGTTTTCAAGGGATGAGAGTTTAGGTTTTTTCAGTGCTAAGGGTTATGGTTTTTATTCGGTTGAGAGTTAATGGTTTTTTGGGTTGATTATTTATGGTATCATTGGTTTGGGGGTTTAACATTTCTCAGTTCCAAGTGTGTAGGGTTTCATTGGGCTAAGGGATGGGGATTCATGGGTCTAAGAGATTAGGTTTTCTGTTGGATGAGGGTTTAGGGTTTCTTGGTGCTATTGGATGAGGGTAACATGGGGCTGAGGATTCAAGGATTCTTAGGGATAAGTGTTTTTGGAGATTTATGGGGATAAGGGTTTAGGGTTTATTGGGGATAGGTATTTAGGGTATCATTGGTTTCAGGGTTTAGTCCTTCAAGGGGTTGAGTGTTTAGGATTTCATTGGGATGAGGGTTTAAAGTTACTTGGGGCTATGAGTTTAGGTTTTATAGGGGAAGTGAATTTATGGTTTCTTTTCGCAGATATTTGGGGGTTTCATGGGGCTATGATTTTAGGGTTTTTTGGGGAAATTGGTTTAGTGTTTCACTAGGGTGAGGGTTTGTGGTTTCCTTGGGTTGAGGTTTTAGGTTTTATTATTTCCCATGTCATATAGTATGCGGATTTTTTGGGCTGAAGGTTTTGGGATTCATTGGGATTAGAGTTTAGGTTTTCTTTGGGATTATGGATTAGAATTTTGTGAGAGTGAAGGTTCAGGGTTTCATGGAGATAAGGTTTTTGAGTTTCATGGGGATGACGATGTAGGTTTTCATGGTGATGAGGGTTCAGGGTTTTATGGGGCCAATGGTATAGTGTTTCTTGTACATGGGGGTTTAATTCTACATGGGGATGATTTTTACGGACTCCTAGGGTAGAGGGTTAAGGGATTCTTGGTGATGAGGGTTTATGGTTTTTTTGGGATGAGGGTTAAGGGGTTTTAGGGCAGACAGTTTAGGGATTTTTTGGGGATAAAGGTTCATTTATTTTGACATATGATAGTAAATTTTCATTACAGGATGTTTTTTATGTCCTTTTTGGGCTTCTCATTTTAGGATTTTCTGGGGATAAAGATATAGGTGTTCTTAGGGATAAGAGTTTAGGGGTTTTTGGAGCTGAGGGTTTATGGTTTTGGGGGCTAAGTGTTTAGTGTTTTTCTGTGCTGAGTGTTTAATGCTTTTTTGGGACAAAAATTATGGATATACTAGCATTACAGTTGGCAGTTTCATAGGGATTAGGGATGGGGTTTTTTGGTTTATTTTGGGGTTTTTTTGGAATAATTGTTTTTGGGATTTAGGGTAAGGGTTATGGATTTGGGGGGGGGGGTTATTTATATTATTTTTTGGGATGAGGTTTTATGGTTTTTTAGAGATGATATTTTAGTGATTAGGGTATGTGGGTTATGGGTTTTTTTGGGGACGAGGGTAGGGAGAATTTTATGGATGAGGGATTGGTCATTTTTTCACAATCATTTGGGTTTTTTTGGTCGTGTTTGGGGGGGTTTATTTGGGATAAGTATTGGGTGTTTAAGAGTAGGTGTTTAGAAATTTTTTGGGACTATGTGTTGGTGTTGTTTTTGGTGCCTAGGGGTGAGGATTTTTTGGGGGTGAGGGGTGAAGCTTTTTTGGTGGCGAGGGAAGTGTGTTTTTTCAGGGATGAGTGTTGGGGGTTTTTAGGGCTCAATGATGAAGATTTTTTGAGTGAAAAGGTAGATGTGTTTTTATTTTCGAGGGTTTATGTTTTTTTAGGTTGGGGGTTGAGGTTTTGGGGAGGGGTATTTTGTTTATGGTTTTTGGGGATAAGTGTTTAGTGTTTTTCTGTGCTGAGTGTTTAATGCTTTTTTGGGATGAGCTTTATGGATATACTAGCATTACAGTTGGCAGTTTCTTAGGGATTAGGGATGGGGTTTTTTTGGGTTATTTTGGGGTATTTTTGGACTAATTGTTTTTTGAATTTAGGGTAAGGGTTGTGGATTTTTTTGGGGGGGATGATTTATATTATTTTTTAGGATGAGGTTTTATGGTTTTTTAGAGACGAGGGTTTAGTGATTTGGGGATGTGGGTTATGGGTTTTTTTGGGGATGAGGGTAGGGAGAATTTTAAGGAAGAGGTATTGGTTATTTTTACACAATCATTTTGGGTTTTTTGTTCTTTTTTGAGGGGTTTATTTGGGATAAGTATTGGGTTTTTAAGAGTAGGAGTTTAGAAATTTTTTGGGACTATGTGTTGGTGTTGTTTTTGGGGCCTACGGGTGAGGATTTTTTGTGGGTGAGGGGTGAGGCTTTTTTGGTGGTGAGGGCTGTGTGTTTTTTAGGGATGAGTGTTGAGGGGTTTTTAGGGCTCAATGATGATGATTTATTGAGGGAGACGGTATATGGGTTTTTATGGTCGAGGGTTTATGTTTTTTTAGGTTGAGGGTTGAGGTTTTGGAGAGGGGTGTTTTGTTTAGGGTTTTTTGGAGCTGAGAGTTTATGGATTGTTAGCCCTATGTGGTGAGGTATTTATATTGTTGAGGGTTAAGTGTCTTTTGGGATGTGGGTTTTCGGTTTTTTATGGAAGGGGGTTTAAGGTATTCTAGGAATGATGTTTTAGTGTTTTTTTGGGAATGAGGTCTGAGGATTTTTAGGAATGAAGGTTGATGGTTTTTTGGGGATGAGGGTATACATTTTTGGGACTGATGGATTACAGTATTTTGGGGATATGATTTAAGGGTATTTTGGGGGTGGGGTTTTATAAATTTTTACGGCTCGATGAATAAGATTATTTGGTGTTGAGGGTTTTATGTTTTTTGGGGCAATGTGTTTAGGGGTTTATGGGGATGGGGTTTTAGGGTTTTTTGGGGATGATGGTTTCAGTTTTTTGGGGGCTAAGGGTTTAGTTTTTTCGGTTAAATGTGTTTCGGGTATATGGGTAGTAGGGTTTAATGTTTTTTTGGCTAAGGGATTTGGGTTTTTTGGGGCATATGGTTTATGTTTTTTCAGTGATGTGGGTTTACAAATTTTTTATGATGTATATTTATGGTATATTGGTGTAGAGGATTATGGATTTCTTAGAGATGGTGGTTTATGGTTTTTAGGGTACGAGGGTTTAGGGTTTTTTGAGGATGAGGGTTTAGGGTTTTTTTGTCATCATATTTTAGTGATTATTTACACGTGTGGTTCAAGAATTATAAGGGATTAGGGTCTAGAGTTTTTTGGGGATATGGGATGATAGATTTTTCCCTGGGTGATGGTGTTTTTTGGGGGATGGAGTTTTTTTCGAGGCTGGTGATATTGGGTTTTGGGGGGATAACATTTTAGTGTTTCGTAGGGATGATTCATTAGTGTTTTTTTGGGGATGATGGTATTGATATTTTTGGGGTGAGGGTGGGGGGATTTCTAGGACTGATTATTCCCGATTATTATTTTTTGTGGGTTGGGGATTTGGGGATTTGGGATTAGTGTTTTTTGGGGATGAGGGATGGGGATTTTTTTTTGAGGGTTTAGAGGTTTTAATGGGGTTCCAGGGGATTAGAACATGAGGTTTTTAGGGTTGTGAGTTGGGGATTTTTAGTGATGATCATTGGGAGTTTTTTCTAATTAGTGTTACGGGTTACATGGGATGTGTGTTGGGGATTTTGGGGGGTCCTAAGATAGGTTTTTTTTCAGGTTTGGGTTGAGGGTTTTATGGGGATGAGGGTGTTTTGGGAATTAGGGTATTTTGGGGATGTGGTTTAGGGTTTTTTGGGGCAATGCATTATGGGGATTTAGTGTCTGAGAGTTAAATGTTTTTTTGGGTATAACGGTTGATATTTTTTTGGGGAACGAGATTTGGGTTATCTATGGTAGATATTTTTTAGGGTTGAGTGTCGAGGGTTTTCTTGGCCTGACTGTTGAGGTTTTTTTTGGGATGAGGTTTTAATTTATTTTTAGAGATGATGGTATATAGTTTTTTTGGGGTATTAGGGTTGATGTTTTTTTTGGATGAGTTTTGATGGTTTTTTGGGGGCCATGGTTAAGGGTTTTTCTAGGTCTTAGGTTGAGTGTTTTTTCAAGCTCATTATTTTGGACTTCTTAGGGATGAGGGTTTAGGTTTATTTGGGGATAACGATTAAGGATTTTAGGGAGAGAGGGTTTCAGGTTTTTAGGATTTATATTTTATGTTTGTTTAGGGTTGATGGCTGAAGGTTTTTTATGGCTGATCATTTAAGTTATTTAGGGTCGCTCGGAATAGTGATTTTTGAGGATTAGGGTTTATGATTTTTTTGGTTTTATTGTTTAATGTTTTTAGGGTTATTTGATTACAAATTATTTAGGGATGATAGATTAAGGTTTTTTAGGATTGAGGGATTTGGGATTTGGGGGCTGTTGGATTAGCATTTTTCTGTTTTGGGGTTTTATTTTTTTTGGGGTAGAGGGTTTAATTTTAGGGAAATGAAGATTTATGTGTTTTTAGGGAAGAGGGTCTAGCATTTTTGGGGGATTTTGGTTTATGGTTTTTTGGGGATCTAGGTTTAGGATTTTTTGTGAGGAGGGTTTTTTGTTTGTAGTATTTGTGTATATAGTTTTTTGGGGATGATTGTTCACTATTTTTTGAGGGATATGGTAAACAATTTTGTGGATGTGGTTTTTGGGTTTTGTATTGATTTAGTTTATGGTAATTTGAATTATAGTTTAGGGTTTTTTGGGGTGGAGGGTTTACTATTTTTTAGGTCTAAGGGTTTAGGGTATTTAGGGGATGAAAATTTAGGTTGTTTCGGGTATGATGGTTTTGGGGTTTTTAGGAATGAGGGTTTATGGTTTTTTAGGGATAAGGTGCTATAGTTTTTAGGAATAGGGTTTTGGGTTTTTCTGGATGAGTGTTTAGGATTATTTGGGGGATGTGATTTTTGGAATATTTGGGAATGAGGGTATTGGGTTTTTTAGTGTTAGTGGTTTAAGGTTTTTGAATATTAGGGTTTTTGGTTTTCTAGCTAATAGTTTTTAGGGTTTTTGTGGGATGAGGCTGTAGGATTATTTTAGAATGAGGAATTAAGATATATTTGAGATGAGTGGTTAGGTTTTTTTGGTCCTAAGGTTTTAGGCTATTTTTGGATAGATCATTTAGGGATTTTTGGGTCTATGTGCTTAGGGTTTTCTCGGGCTATGGATTCATCATTTTTTAGAGAAGAGGGTTTATTGTTTTTTAGGGTAGAGGGATTTGGGTTTTTTCGGAAGTGGTTTTAGAGTTTTCTAGTTTAGTTATTTTAGTGTTTTCTGGGGATGAGGTTTGGGTATGTATGGGTATGAGTGTTTAGGGTTTTATGGGGATAACATTTTTGGTTTTTATAGGGTTCAAAGTATATGGATATCAAGTGGATGTTGGTTAAGGGTTTTCTATAACTCAGGGTTTAGGGATTTTTGGGATGAAGGTATAAGGTTCTCAAGTGCTAATAGTTTTGGGATTTATGTGGATGAATGTTTATGGTTTTTTGGGGAAGAGGAATTTGGTTTTTGTGGGACTGTGGTTTTATGGTTTGTTATTGGATGAGAATTGATTAATTTTTGGTGTTGAGGGTCTAGGGTTTTAATCAGCTGCATGTTTATGGTTTTTTGGAGATGGGGGTTTTCTTATTTATAGGGATTATGGTTTTTTATTTTCTAGTGACGAGGTTTTATGAATTTATAGTGATTAAAGGTTACTAATTTCTAGGGAGAGGGTGTTAGGTTGTATATGGATGACATTGTTGTGTTTTATAAAGATGAGGGATTTGGGTTTTCTATGGTTGATTGTTTAATTATTTATAGTGATTAGCCTTAGGTTTTCTATGGTTGGGGGATTATGTGTTTCTATGGGTATTGGTTTAGGGTTTTTTAGGGCTGAGGGTTCAATGTTTTTTGGGGATGGGGACTTAGGGTTTTCTTAAGCAGATAGTTTTGGGTTTTTTAGGGATGAGGGTTTAATATTTTGTGGTGTTGTGGGTTTCGTGATTTCTGAGGTTTGTTAAATAGGTTATTATGGTGATCAAGGTTTTGGTTATTCTAGGGATGAGGGTTTAGGTTATTCTTGGGCTGAGTTTTTATCATCATTTATGGATAAAGGTATACAAAATTCTCTAGATGATGGGTTATGGTTTTTTTGAATGAGAGATTATGGTTTTCTAGAGTTGAGAGTTTAGGGTATTCTATAGATTGGGGTTTAGGGATATATAGGGGTGGGGGATTATTGATTTCTAGTTATGAAGATTTATCATTTTATAAGGATTAAGGTTTAGGGATTTCTAGGTTTGAGGGTCTAGTTTTTTTTGTGGTTGTGGATTTAGGTTTTTATTTGGATGAGGGTTTAGGGTTCCCTAGGGAGAGGGTTTATGGAAATCAGTTCATAGGGTTTATAATTTTCTAAGGATGATATTTGAAAGATTTATTGGGAAGTGGGTTTATGGTATTTTGAGACTTTAATTTTAGGTTCTTCTGAGGTTGAGGTTATATAATCTTCTAGGGATGAGGGTTTAGGGTTTTCAATTATTAAGGATTCAGTAATTTCTATTGCTATGGTTTTAGGTTTTTTTTGGGATGAGGGTTTGAGGTTTTCTACGGCTAAATATTTAGGTTTTTCTAGGGATTATGGTCTAGTGTTTAATTGGGATTAAAGTTTTTTATTTTTCTAGGTATAAAGGTTTAAATATTATATGGTTAAAGGGTTTAGGTTTTTCTATGGATGAGAATTTAGGTTTTTATAGGCCTTAAGTTTTATGGTTTTTTGGGGATGAGGGTTCCCAATTTTTGGGGTTGCGTTTTTAGTGTTTTTTTATGATGAGGGTTGACGGTTTCCTGGTGTTGATGGTTTAGGGTTTCCAAGGACATAGGGGTTGGGGTTTCGTGAGGATAAGGGTTAATGGTTTCCTAGGGATGAGTGTTTAGGTATTCCTAGGGCTAATGGTTCAGGGTTTCCTGGGTTTTATGGTTTAGGATTGCCTATGGATAAGGGTTTTGAGTTACTTGTGGATGAGGGTTTTGGTTTCCATTTAGTTGAGGTGTTATTTTTTGTAAGGGATGTGGGTTTCCATTTTGCTATTGCTAAAGTTTTAGGGTTTGCTGGACCTGAGTGTTTATCTTTTCATTGTATTGAGTGTTTATATTTTCATGAACATATGTGCTTACTGTTTCCTTAGGATTATGGTTTATGATTTTATGGGTATAAGGCTTTTGGTTTTTCATGGGATGAGGGATTAGTTTATTATATAGAATAGGTTTTATATAATTATGTGGATGAGTTCTTAGGGTTTATTGGGGATGAGGGTTACATGCTTTTGGGGATGGGTGTAGTGATTATTATGAAGATGAGAGTTTAGTGTTTTCTAGGTCTATTGGTTATGTTTTTTCCATTGTTATGGGTATATGGTATTCTAGGGGTGAGGGTTTAGGGATTTCTCTTGTTCATTGATCAGTTTTTTCCTAGGGTGATGGATTATGGTTTTTTATGGAAATTGTTTTATAGTTTTCTAGGGATGAAGTGTTTAGGGATTTTCAGAGAAGTGGATTTAGGTTCTTATAGGGAGAAGTGTTTGGGATTTTGGGATGTGGTATTATGGTTTTAGGGGTCTAAGGGTGTAGTGTTTTGTGTGGATAAGGGATTACAGCTTTCTAGGGAACATGGTTTAGGGATTTCTAGGGCTGAGGGTTTCATGTTTCTATTGGGATCATGTTTTAGTAATTTAATGGGATGTGTGTTTACTGTTTTATTGGGGTAAGGTTTTAGTGTCTTCTATGGATTAAGTTTTATGTTTTTTTGGTGATTATGGTTTAGGATTTTCTAGGATGAGGGTTTGGGGTTTTCTGAGGATGGGGGTTTAGGGTCTTCGAGGGATAAGGGTGCTAGATGTTTTGGGCTAATGGGTGTTTTGTTTTCTAGTTTAGATGATTTCATGTTTTATAGGGCTATCCGATTAGGGTTTTTTGGTGTTAAAGGATTATATTCTCTAGGGTTTTGGTGTATAGAGTTTTCTATGGGATTGATGTTTAGCGTTTTATAGGTTTGAGTGTTTAGTGTATTCTTAGGGGTAGGGTATTGCGTTTTCTAGGGATGAGGTATTAGGGTTTTGGGGGGTTCATGAATTACTGTTTACAATGTATGAGGGTTTAGGTTATTCTGAGGATGAGGATTTAGTGTTTTCTATGGATGGGGGTTTTGGTTTTAATATGGATAATGGTATAGGGTTTAATTGCATTGAGGGTTTAGGGTTTTCTTTAGTAGACAGTTTGGGGTTTTATTACACTGATTGTGTTGGGTTTTCTAGTGTTGAGGGTTATGGTAATTTTGGGGGATTTTCATTAGGGTTATCAAATAATGAGGGTATTGGGATTTATGGGGACGAGTGTTTAGGTTTTTCTAGGAATGTGGGTTTTGGGTGTTTTGGAGATGAGGGTTTAAGGTTTTATAGGGATAAGGTTATATGGTTTTCAGGGGATAAAGGTTTTAGTGATTATATGGTTGAGGGTTGAGGGTGTTCTAGGGATAGGGGTTTAGGGTTTTCTAGAGTAGATGGTTTAGGGTTTTTTAGGGATGAGGTTATTGGGTTTTCTTTGGCTAAGGGTTTAGGGTTATCTAGGGATGTGAGTTTAGGTTTCATTGGGCAGTAAGGAATATGTTTTATGGTTAGGTGTGTTTAGGGGTTTCTATGGATGTGGTTTTAGAGTATTTTGGGATTGTGGGTTTACAATTTTTTAGGGGTGAGGGATTAGAGGTTTCTAGTGATATGAGTTTATCATTTTTCAAGAGCTGAGGGTTTAGGGTTTTTTAGGGATTCTTTATTAGGGGTTTATGTCGTTTAGGGCCTAAGGATTTATATGTATAAGGGATTATGGTATTATGGGGCTTGGGTTTATTTTTCTCTATGGATGAGGCTGTATGGTTAGTTAGGGAATTTGGTTTAGGGTCTTATAGGGATGAGTGTTTGGGATTTTCTAGTGAAGACTATGTATTCTTCTAGGGATGAGAGATT
This sequence comes from Viscum album, assembly GCA_963277665.1. Taxonomy (NCBI): domain Eukaryota; kingdom Viridiplantae; phylum Streptophyta; class Magnoliopsida; order Santalales; family Viscaceae; genus Viscum; species Viscum album. Next base: position 934,861,580 of record OY728132.1, read on the forward strand.
ATGGTCATTTGGTGCTGATGGTTTGGGATAATATAGGGATGATGTTTTTGGGGTTTCTAGGGCTCAGGGTTTATGTTTTTTTGGGAATGAGGGTTAATGGGTGATTAGAATTATGGTTTTTATGTGCTATGGATTTTGGATTTTCTATATTTGAGGGATTAGTTTTTTCTAGGAATGTGGGTTTAGGTTTTTCTAATGTTTAGAGTTAATTTTTTCTAGTGTTAATGGATGAGGTATTTTTGGGATATGTTTTTAGTGTTGTATATGGATAAGGGTTTTGGAAATTCTAGGGACGAGGGTTTAGTATTTCCTAGGGTTCAGTGTTTAGTGTTTTCTGTGGGTGAATGTTTAGGGTTTTCTTTTGTAGAGGCTCTGGGGTTTTCTGGTTATGAAATTTTAATGATTTTAGGGTCTGTGTGTTTTGGGGATTTGGGGGAATGAGAATTTATTGAACATTGGGGATGAGGGTTTAGGGTTATTTCTGAATGGTTGAGGGTTTCAGGATTCTAAGGGTATAGGGTTTTGGGTTTCATATTTTTATGGTATTAGGGTTTTTTGGGTCAGCGGGATTATGGTTTCCTAGTTATTAGGGGGTAGGGTTTCCTAGGGATGATTTTTAGGATTTTATAGGGATAATGATTTAGGATATTTTAGGGTTTAGGGTTGGGGATTTTTTGTGTAAGAGGTTTTTTTTCGCAGTAAGCGTGTAGTGTATTTTGGATCTAAGGGCTTACGGTTTTTGGTGGATGCTGGATTGATGTTTTCTTATGGAATTCATTTATTTTGGGGTGGTTTGGGGATTTGGGGATTTGGTGGGAGAGTGTTCAGTGTTATGTTGTGATGAGTGTTTTGGGGTTTTTGTTTATTTGGGTTTAGGATTATATTGTCGATGAGGGTTTAGGGTTTTCTGGAAAACGGTTTTGGGTTTTGGTGGGGAAAGGGATTATGGGTTTTTATGTATGAGGGTTTATGTTTATTTATGTTGAGGGTTAAGGGTTTTTTATCTTAAAGGGTTTAGGTTTTCGAGGAGGAGAGTTTTGGTTTTTTTGGATACGGGATGCGGTTATATTGGGGATGAAGTTTTGTGGTTTCATGGGGAAGAGGGTTTATGGTTTCATGGGGATGATGGTTTTGGGTTTTGTTGGCTAAGGGTCTATTATTTTTTGGGGTGGGTGTTTAGGGTTTTTTCATGTATATGTATTTATCGGTTTTTTGTGGAGGATTCTGAATTTTTTAGAGTTATAGAAAAATGGTTTTCAGGGGAAAAGGGTTTAGGGTTTTTTGTGGTTGAGGATTTTTTTTGGGGGTTGAGTGGTAATAGTTTTTTTTTGGTAATGGGGCTTTAGAGTTTTTTTGCTGCCGAGGGTTTGGTATTTTTTGGAATGATGGTTTTTGGTTTTTTGAGGATTATAGTTTATGTTTTTTGAGGGATGAGGATTTATAATCTTTTTAGGATGGTGATTTAGGGTATTTTGGGGCTGTCGGTATAGGGTTTTTTCAGGATAAGGTTTAAGTGTTTTTTGTGTTGGAGTGTTTATGGGTTTTTATTGGATGGGGGTTGAGGGTTGTTTTGGAGTTTAGGGAATAAGATTTTATTGTGGCTGAGGGTTAGTGTTTCATGGGTCTATGTGTTAATGATTTTTTAGGGTGTAGGGTATTGGGTTTTTTGGTGATGAGGGTTTTCTATTTCATATGTATGAGAGTTTACAATTATTTGGTGATGAGAGTTTAACGTTGTTTGGGAATATTGTTTTTTTGGGTAATTTTTATTTGTTTTTTGGTACTGTGGTTTGAGTGATTTTTATGTATGAGGTTTGAGGATTTTTTAGGAATTATGGTTTATTTTTTTGGAGATGAGGTTTTATGGGTTTTTGACTCATTGTATAATGTTTTTCATCCTAAAGGATTATGGATTTTTGGGTCTTGGGATTTGTTTTTTTGTGTGGTTGAGGGATTATGGATTTTGGGGATTTTGGTTTAGGGTTTTCCGGGCAAGCTGTTTAGTGTTTTTTGGGTATTATGGTTTTGGGTTTTATGGGATGTGGGTTTAGTGCTTTTCTAGGGATGAATGTTTTTTGTTTATTAGGGAAAAGTAATTTTTCTTATGATTATGGATTAGGTTATTTCAGTGCAAAGGGTTTATGTTTTTGAGTGGAGGGATTCTAGTTTTGGTGTTTTGGGGGTTGTGGGATATTGTGTTTTTGGGGCTGAGGGTTTAGTGATTTTTTATGATGGATTGGGAATATAAAGGGGTGGTGATTTTTTTTTTGGGATAAGGGTTTAGTGTTTTCATGGATTGAGGGTGTATGGTTTACTGGCCTCAGGGTTTACAATTTCTTAAGACTGAAGGTTTTGGGTGTTTGAAGGCAAAGGGTTTAGGGATTTCTATGGATAGGAGTGTAGGGTTTTTCTAGGGCTAATGGTTTATAGATTTTTAGGTCAAATGGTTTATGATATTATTTGGATGTGTTTTTAGGATTTTAATGTGAATCTCGTTTAAGGAATTTCAGGGTTTATGGGACTTGTATTTTTTAAGGTGATGGTATGGGGATTTCATAAGATTAGGGGTTACTATTTTCAGAGGCTAAGTATTCAGGGTTTAATGGGGTTGAGCTTTTATGGTTTTTTGAGGCTGATTCTTTGAGGTTTTTTATAGGTGATGGTTTAGTTTTTACTAGGATTGATTGTTTATGGTATTTTGGAGTTGAGGATTAAAGTATTTATGTGGATGATTTTATAGATTCTTCTAGGGTTGAGGGATTATGGTTTTCTGTGTTTAGGGTTTAGGGTTTCCTGGGGATAATGGTTTAGGGTTGTTTAGGGTTTAGAGATTGTGTTTTTCTATAGAAAGTGATTTATGGTTTTATAGGGTTGAAGAATTAGGTTATATGGTGGCTCGGGGTTTATAATTTTTGGGGAAAATTGTTTAGGGTTTAATGGGGATAAATATTTTGGGTTTTTTAGGGGAGATAGTTTAGTTTTTTATGGGGATGATAATTTATGGTTTTCTATATATGAGGGTTTCCAGTATTCCATAGTTGAGGGTTTACGGATTTTTGGGGAAGAGGGATTAATTATTTCTAGGTTTAAGGGTTTAGTGTTTTCTTGGTGTGAGGTATTTAGGTTATTATGGGGATGATGATTTTTGGGTTTTGGGGGATGAGTTTTTTTTTCATTTCTAGGGCTGACAGTTTAGATTTTTCCAGCCCTAAGGATTTCGGGTTCTTTAGTGCTGAGGATTTTTAAATTTCTAGGGAAGAGTTTTTAGTGTATATTTTGGTTGAGGGCTTAGTGTAGACTAGGGCTGATGGTTAATGGATATCCTCGGACATGGGTTTGCAGTTTTATGGGGATGTGAGTTTAGTGTTTTATTTTGATGAGGATTAGGGTTTTTCGGGCTGAACCGTTAATGTTTTTTGGGATTACTGTTTCAGGTTTTTGTGAGAGGAGGCTTTTGGGATTTATGGTATAGAGGGTTTAGGGTTTATAGGGATATGTATTTATGTTTCTTGGGGGGTTTTTTATTAGGGTTTTTAGGGAGGAGGTTCTTGTTTTTTTCACACAGGGTTTATGCTTTTTTGGGTATAAGCGTTAACGTTTTTTGGGGCTTAGGGTATTAAATTTTTAGGGTAGTGGGTTTAATTTTTTCTTTTCCTTAGCGTTTAGGGTTTTCATGGGGATAAGGGTTCTGAGGTTTTAAGGGTTTATGATTTATGGAATTTTGGGGATGAGGGTTTAGGGTTTTTTTGTGTAAGATGATTAATGTTTTTCTGGGTCGTAGTGTTTATGTTTATTTGGGGTTGAGTTTTTAAGGAATCTTCTATAGAAGGGTTTTTGGGTTTTTTGGGATTAGGTTTTAGGGTTTTTGAGGATTATGGTTTAGAATTTTTTTGGGGGATTTAGTCATTAGGATTTCTGTGGCTATGGATTTAGGGTTTTTTGGGGTTGAGGTTAAAGGGTATATTGGGGATTGGTTTTGGGTTTTATTAGGGCAAATATATTAGGTTTTTTGTGGATGATGGTTAAGGTTTTTTAGGAATTAAGGGATTACTTTATTTTTTGGATAAGGGTTTTAATATTTTTTGGTCAAGGGTTTATGCACTTTTTGGGATCAGGGATAGTGTGTTTTGGGGAAAAGGATTTAGGTTTTTTCAGGGACAAGGGGTTAGGGTTTTGGGGAGCAGAGGTTTTAGGGTTTTGGGGGATGTGGATTGAGGGTTTTATGTGGATAAGTGTTCAGGGATATTTGGGGATGAGGATTCAGGTTTTTTGTGGGCTAAGGGTACAGGGTTATTTGTGTCAGAGGGTTCATGGTATTCTATATCAGTTTTTTGTGTTTTTTGGGGGATAGGGGTTTATTGTTTAACATGGATTATGGTTGAGGGTTTTTTGGGCATGATGGTTGGGGTTTTTTTGGATTTAAGGAATGGGGGTTTTCAGGGGATAACTGTTGAGGGATTTTCGGGGCATGAGTGTAGGGGGTTTTTGGGGATATTGGATGACAGGTATTTGGGGTTGTAGTTTTAAGATTATTTGGGGTTTATGGTTGAGAATTATTTAGGGCTGAAGTTTCAGGATTTTTGGGACATAGATTTTAGTTTTTCTTAAGGATTACTATTCATATTTTTTGTGGATGTGGTTTTGTGGATTTTTTGGAATGTGGTTTGAAGATATATTAGGTATAAGTTTTTATCGTTTGTTAGGGATAAGGGTTCATTTTTTTGGGACTAAGGGTTGAGGGATTTATGGGGCTAAGGGTATGGGTAATTTTGGGGCTTGAGGATGAGGGTATTTTTGTACTATGGTTTGAGGTTATTTTGGATATAAGGGATGTGTTTTTTCTAAGCTAAGGTTTGATGTTTTTTTGGGATTTAGGGTTTATGGTTTTTTGGTTGGTTGAGATTATTTTTTGATGATGATTTAGGATTTTTTGGGGGATAAGGGTTTAGGATATTTTGGGTATCGTGGTTTATATTTTTTCTTGATATGGGTTTTGGTGTTTTTGGGGATAATGGTTTTGGGCTTTTGGGGATAGTTTTTTTTGGTTTCTAGGGATTAGGGTTTTTTTGTTCTCGGGGAAGACTAATTGTTGAGGGTTTTTTGGGGCCGAATGGTTTAGGGTTTATTTGGGGTGATGTTTTAGTGTTTAATTTCAGCTAGGCGTTCAACAGTTTTTGGCTGAGGGTTTAGTGTTTTTTGGGGATGAATGTTAGATTATTTAGGGGATGCCGTCATATTGTTTTTTATGAGGGTATTGGGTTTTTTGGGGGTTAAGGGTTTAGTGTTCTTTTAAGACAATGGTTTTGGGTTTTATTTGTGTCATAGGGTTATGTTTTATTTTAGAGACAAGAGTTTATGTTTCCTAGTTCATAGGGTCTAGATATTCTTGGGAATGTGTTTTTAGGGTTTTTTAGGACCGAGTGCATAGTGTTTTTGGGAGACAATGTTTTATGGTATACTAGGGATGAGGATTTAGGGTTTTGTATGGATGATGTTTTACTATTTCTGGGGAATAAGGATTATGGTATTTTGTGGTTGAGGTTTTAGGTTTTTTTGGGATGATGTTTTATGGTTTTTTGATGTTGATGGTTTAGGGTTATTGGGGATGTTGGTTTATTACTTATTCAGGAAAAGGGATTATGTAATTTTGGGGTGTATCTTTTAGGGGTTTTTTGGTTTGGGGACAAATATTTTTTTTGATGAGTTTTCATGGTTTTTGGGGATGAAAATTATGGTTTTTTAAGGATCTGGATTTACGGATTCACGGGTATAAGGGTTTATGGTTTATTGGGGTTGATGTTTTAGGGTATTTATTCTTGTGGATTTAGGGGTTTTTGGTGCTTATGGGTTTTTGTTTATTGTGGATGAGGGTTTAAGGATTTTTATGAGGGTTTGGTGTGTTTTGGGATGAGGGTTTAGTGTTTTTTGAGGCTATGAGTTTAGGATTTTTTGGGGAGGAGAGTTTTAATTTGTTGGTGATAAGGTTTTAATGTATTTTAGTCATCAGTGTTTTTTGTTTTCAGGGCTCATGATTTAATATTTTTTGGTGCAAAATTTTGGGGGTTTTCGGGGGATGAGTGTCTATGGTTTTTTATTATTATGAGTTTGGGACTTTTCTAGCTTAGGTTTTAGAGTTTTTTTGGATAAGGGTTCAGGGTTTTTTGTTGCTATGTTTTTTAGATTTTTTTATAGAGTTTCCTTAGTATTTATTTATATGAGGATTTAGGGTTTTTAGGTAAAAAGGGTTATGGGTTTTTGGGGTGTGAGGGTTTATGGTTATTTATGGCTATAGGATTAGTGTCTTTTGGGGATGAGGATTTATGGACATTCTGTTATGATTGTTTAGGTTTTTTTGTGGATGAGAGTTTAAGGTTTTTTGGGTTTGAGTGTAGAGTGTTTTTTGGTACTGAGGGTTGAGGGTTTTTTGGGGAAGACAATTAAGTGTTTCAATGGAACGTCTTTTGAGTGTTTTTTATAGATGAGGGTCATGGTATATTTTTTACATGGGTTTGAGGTTTTTTTATGGATAAGGGTTAATGTTAATTTGGAAATATGGCTTGAGGATTTCATAGGGATGTGGGTTGCAGTGTTTTTGGGGCTCATGGTTGTGGGGTTTTTAGGGATAATGTTGAGTGTTTTTTTGGGATGAGGGTTATGGTTTTGGGGGGATGTCTATTTTTTGTGTTGAGGGTTGATGGTTTTTTGTGGATGTGAGTTGAGGGTTTATTGTGTATAGGATTAAAATTCTTTTTGGGATAATGGATTATTTATTCTAATGGTTGAGGCTATTTTGGGGATAAGGGTTTCGGTTGTTTGGGATGATATTTGATGGTTTTCTGGTGATGAGTTTTTAGGGTTTTTTGGGGTAGAGGGTCGATGTTTATTTTTTGATATTTGTTTTTTGTTTTTTTGGGTGACATAGTTTTAGGTTTTTTATGGTATAAGGGTTTAGGGATTGTTGGAGACGAGTTTGTACGTTTTTTGGGGTCTAAGGGTTTAGCCTTTATTAGGGATGAGGGTTTTAGATTTTTTTACTAGGACTGTGGGATTAGGATTTTTTGTTGTTGAGGGTTTAATGTGTTTGGGGGATGAGGGTTTAGGGATTTTTTTGACAAATGGATTTGGGTTTTTTAGGGATTAGGGTTTGGTACATATTGTTTTCATGGGTTTAGTGTTTTTTTTCCTTTTTTGTAGGATTTTTGGGGGCGGAGTGTGAGTATTTTAGGGGTGTGGTTTTATGGTTTTTTTGGGAATGGGTTTGAGGTATCATTGTGTAACAGGTTTGAGGGGGTTTTTTGGATAGTTTTTTAGGGTTTTTTAGAGTGGATGGTTTACATTTTATTTGTGGAAAAGGTTTTGATATTTTTTTGTTGAGGGTTTAGGGTTTTTCTGGTTATTGGTTTTATGGTTTTGGGCCTATGGGTTTAATTTTCTTCAAATTGAGGGATTAGGGGTTTATGGTGATATTGGATTAGGATTTTTTGTGTTCAAAGGGTTAACGGTATCTTGGTTCTAGCGGAGTAGGGGTTTTAGGATTTGGGATTTTGGGATTTCATGACTAAGGGTTTTGTTTTTTTTAGGGTTGAGGGTTTATGGTTTTTTTGGGTTTGTAGTTTACGTTTTATTTGGTTATGGGTATTTTGGGTGTTTTGGGGCTTAGGGATTCGGGTTTTGGGGATGGGGGTTTATGGTTTTTTGAGGCTAAGGGTTTCAGGTATCTTATTTTTGTTGTGTTATGATTTTTTAGGGTTGAGGGTTGAGGGGTGTTTGGGGATGATGGTTTAGATTTTTTATAGGGTTGGGGATTAACTGATTTTTGGGGATGATGGTTTAAGGTTTTTTGTAGATGAGGGTTTATGGTATATTTGGGATGAGTTTTGATGATTTTTTGGGGATTAGGGTTTAGGGTTTCTGGCGGTGATGGTTTTAAATTTTGTGGGGCCAAGGCTTTAGTTCTTTTTCTGAGATCATGGGTTATGTTTTACTAGGACTGTGGGTTTAGGGATTTTTGGGGATAAGGGATTATGGTTTTTTGGGGTTGCGAATTTAAGGATTTTTTATGCCTAGTATTTAATATTTTATATGGTTGAGGGTTTTCTATTTATTAGGGGTGTGGATTTTGTTTTTATTTGGACAAGGGTTGAGGTTTTTTAGGGGAGGAGGTTTTATGGGTTTTCAAGGGAGGTGTTTGAGGGTTTTTTGGGGATGATTGTTGAGAGTTTTTTGGGTTGTGGATTTTTTGGGGATGAGGTTTGAGGTTTTTTGGGAGCTTAGGGTTTAGGGGTTTGTTGGGACTGGGTGTTTAGGTTTTTTTAGGTCAGAGGGAATTAGTTTTTTTGATGAAGAGGGTGTGAAATATTATGTGTAATGGTGTTTATAGTATTTTGGTTCTAAGGGTTTAGGGTTTTTATGGCTATGATTTTATTGTTTTTTTGGATCATGGATTAAGATTTTATGTGGATGAGGGATTTGGGTTTTTTTGGGTTAAGGGAAAATAGTTGTTTAGGGATGATAGTTTATGGTTTTTTTGGGCAGTGGGTTTTGTGTTTTTAAAGGATGAGGGTTTAGAAATTTTTTGGGATGATTTTTTATGGTTTTTCAGGTTCTTTTTGGGATGAGGGGTGTAGGGATTTTTATGGCACGTGTTTTGTATTTTTTGGGATAAGGGTTTTTGGTTTTTTTTGAAGATGCTGGTTTGGGTTATTGTTTGTTTTTGGGATTATGGTTTTTTTTTGGGATGAGTGATTATGTATTTTGGGAATGAGGTTTTATAATTTTTTTGGGACTGAAGGATACATATTTTTTGGGCTGACATTTTAATGTTTTGTGGGGCTGAGTGTTTAGGGTTTTTTTGGGATGAAGTTTTACTGTATTATGGTGTTGAGGGTTTTTTTGTGTGGATTTTTAATGTTTTTTTGGTTCAGAGTTTTTAGGGTATTTTGGGGAATATGGTTGCATTATTTTTGGGTCTAATTGTTGAGGTTCATTATGATAGACGATTTTGGTTATTTTGGGGATCAGTTTTTGTGTTTTTGATTGATGAGGGCAGATGGTTATTTGGGGTTGAGGGCTGCTGATTTTTTTGGTGCAGACTATTTAAGGATATTTTTATTAAGGGTTGATGGTTTTATGCAGAAGTATGTTGCTGGTTTATGGGGGTGATTATTTAGGGTTTATTGGGGCTGGGGGTTGAGTGTTTTTTTGGAGGGTTGATGATTTTATACTGTTTACTGTTTATCTTTTTTGCAGGTTGAGGGTTGATTATTTTTTAGAGGATGGATGTTCAGGTTTTTTTTGCTGCTAAGGATTTATGGTTATTTGAGTCTTTATTTTTTATGGTTTTTATGTCTATGGGTTTAGGTTTTTTGGATTATAGTTTAGGTTTTTTTGGGGATTAGGTTTTAGGGTGTTGGGGGGTTGAGGGTTTGGGGTTGTTTGGGCTATATTGTTATATTTTTTTGGGGGATGATGGATTACAGATTATTGGGAATGTGGGTTAGTGGTTTTTTGAGGGGAGGGTTTAGAGATTTTTTTTTAAAAAAAATTTATTAATTTTCAAGGATGAGGGTGTTTTATCTTATGGAGTGAAGTGTTTAATGCTTTTAGGGTTGAGAGTTTGTGGTTTTTTGGGTATAGGGGTTATAAATTTTGGGACATGAGTGTTTATGGTGTTTTTGGAATGAGGGATTAAGTTACATGGGGTTCATGTTTGAGGTATTCTTGTATAAGTGTTTAGTGTTTTTTAGGGATGAGGGGTTAATGTTTTTTTTGAATGAGTGTTTAGATTTATTTGGGGATGAGTGTTGTGGATTTTCTGGGGATATGGGTTTAGAGTTTTTTGTGGATGATGGTTGATGTTTATCTTGGGACGAGGGATGAGGATTCATTTTGGTTGTTGTTTGAAGTTTTTGGGGGGAAAGGGTTAATGGATTATTAGTCCTATGGTTGAGGGTTTTTTAGGAAAATGTGTCATAGGTTTTTTTGGGCATTGGGTTGTGGGTTTTTTTGGGATGGATGAATAGATTTTTTGCGTAAGAGTAATTATGATTTTTTTGGGGTTAGGGTTGAGGTATTTTGGGGGTTGACGTTTGAGTTTTTATTAGGGTTGAGAGATTAGGGTTTTGTGGGCCCAAGTTTGTCAATGTATATGGCGATAAGGATTGAGGGATTTTTGGGGATAAGGGTTTAGAGTTTATTGAGGTTTAGGTTTTTTGTTTTTTATGGGATGCGGGTTTATAGTTTTTGATTAATGGTTTAGGTTTTTTTGGGAATGATGGATTTGGGTTTTTTGGCTAGAGGGTTTAGGGGTTTTTTTTAAATAAGGGTTTATGATTTCTTTGGGATTTGGGTTTGGGATTTTATAGGAAGAGTGTTTTGGTTTTTTTTGAGGATGAGGGTGTATAATTAATTTGGTATTAAGGGTTAGGGTTTCCTTGGGATAAGGTATTACACTTTTTTGGGTTTAATGTTTAGGTTTTTCTAGGGGAAGGGAATAATATTTTACAGGGACGTAGGTTATGTTTTTTTTGGGGGAATGCGATTGATGTTATTATTTAGGAAGATCATTGAGGGTTTTTTGGGTATGAGGATTTACGTTTTATTGGGGACCATGGTTGTAGGTATTTTGGGGTGATGTTTTAAGGTGTATTGGCGAAAAAGGAAGAGGGTTTTCTGGAGTTGAGGGTTGAGGTTTTATTATTCTAAGGGTTGATGGTTTTTGATGTTGATATTTAAAGGATTTCTAGGGAAGAGGTTTCTGTATTTTATGGGGTGAGTATTTAGAATTTTTTTATTGTTGGTTTAAATTTTTTTCAATATTTTTGTTTAAGGTAATTTAGACTAATTGTTGGGGCTTTTTTGGTTTTGAGATTTTTTGGGGGATTAGGGTTGAGGTGTTTTTTTGGGGCTCTGGTATTCGGGTGGCTTTGGCCATTGTGAGTGTTTCCCAAAGATCGGAACATTTTTTGAATCTAGTAGCTACATGTGATGTTGGTGATCCTCATCGAGTATCAGTGACTACCGTGCTAAAGGATCAGGGAAAATAGTACATGTTACCTACGACTTCGGTGGGGACAACGATTGTTGTGGGTGTTTCCCCTTGATCTAAACTTGATCTGAATCCAGCGGCTGTGTGTGTTGTGGCTGATGTTATTTGAGACTCGGTGGGTTCCATGCTTAAGGATCGACAACAGTAGGTCGGGGTTCATGTGGATTTGGTGGGGATATCCCTTATTTCTGATTTTCCCTACATATCAGAATAGGGGTTTTCGGCTGTTTTGCGCATAGATTAGGATCAATGTGCTCTGGTTGGTGTTGTGATTAAGGATCTATGACTGGAAAATGTGACTTATGTGGGGGATAATGAGTCTACTATGGGGATTGATGATGATTGATAAACCTCGATGACTCCTTCTACCCTCACTTAGAAAAAGGCATTCATGGTTAGGCTGGTCGATCCCATGATGGTGATACCTGATTTTCAAAAAACTTGTCGAGTTTTTGGGTGAGGCATTAGGATTTTTTGGGGTGAGGTTTGAGTTTTTTTTGGGGTTGGGGTTTGAGTTTTTATTAGGGTTGAGGGATTACGATTTTCAGGGGCCCACGTTTGTCGATTTATATGGCGATAAGGATTGAGGGATTTTTTTTATGATGGTTTATAGTTTACAGAGGTTAAGGATTATTGTTTTTTTATGGTATTAGGGTTTATAGTTTTTTGTTAAACGGTTAGGTTTTTTTGGGAATGATGGTTCTGGGTTTGCCGACATAGAGGGTTTAGGATTTTTCTTTGCAAATAAGGGTTCATGGTTTCTAAGGGATTTGGGTTTGGGTTTTTTTTCGGAAGAGTGTTTTGGGTTTTTTGAGGATGAGGGTTTATAGTTAAATTGGTATTTGGGATTAGGTATTACACTTTTTTGGGATGAGGTATTACACTTTTTGGGTTTACTGTTTAGGTTTTTTCTGGGGGGCATAATATTTTATAGGGAAGTAGTTTTAGTGCTTTTTTTGGAGAATGTGATTGAGGTTATTGTTTGGGAAGATCATTGAGGGTTTTTTGGGTATGCAGATTTATAATTTATTGAAAACTATGGTTGTGGGTCTTTTGGGGTGATGTTTTATGGTGTTTTGGGGAAAAAGGAAGAGGGTTTTCTGGATTTGAGGGTTGAGGTTTTTTGAAGCTAAGGGTTGATGGTTTTGGGGGTTGAAATTTTATGGATTTTTAATGAATAGGTTTAGGTATTTTATGGGGTTAGTATTTAGAATGTATTTATTTAGGGTTTAATGTTTTTTCAAGATTTCTATTTAGGGTTTTTTAGTCTAATTTTTGAGGGTTTTTGGGTTTGAGAGTTTTTTGGGGACTAGGGTTGAGGTGTTTTTGTGTATTAAGGTCGTGGGTTTTTTTTGGATTATGGTATAGTGCATTTTGGGGAAATTGTTTGGTGGTTATTTAGTATAGTGGGTTTAAATATATTTGGGTATTGGATTGAATATTTTTCAGGTAGAGGATTGGTGGTTTTTGGGGAAGCATTGGGGGTTTTTTGGGGTGAGGGTTGTCAGTTTTTTAGGGACAGGGGATGATTGTTTTTTTCGGATGAAGGTTTTGGGTTTTTTGGTGTTGAGGGATTATGGTTTTTGAGGCTATTTTCTAAGGGATTGTTGGTGATAAGGGTTTATGATTTTTGGGAAATGATGTTTGCTGTTTTTTTGGGGATGAGGGTTGAGGGTTTTTGGGGTTAAGTGGTGAAGGTTTTTTGGGTATTAGTGTTTATGGTTTCTTGAGACTGAGGGTTATGTGGATATTTGGGATGTTGGTTGATGGATTCATGGGACACATGTTGAGGGTTTTGTATGGTTGAAGATTAATTTTTTTTAGGGGTGAGGGTTGAGTTTTTCATGGGGCTGAGTGTTTAGGGTTTTTAAGGATGAGGGTTTATATTTTTTTTATGGATGAATGTTAGAGGAACTATAGGTATGATGGTTCAAAATTATAGGAATGACGGTTTAGGGTTTATTTCCATATATTTGTTAAGGTTTTTTGGGTTGAGGGTTTAAAAATATTTGGATGGGGGTTTAGCATTCTGGGAGCTGTGACTGTAAGGGTATTGGGAATGTGGATATAGGATTTTTGGGGTTGATAGTTGAATTTTTTTTGGGGTTCATTGTCAATTTTTTTTAATTGGGGTTGAGAGTTTTTAGGGATGGGGTTGTAGGGTTGTGGGGATGTGGTAGGAGAGATTTGTGTGCATGATGGGTATGTTCTTTTGATGATAATGCTAATTTCTTTTGGTCATTGAGTGTGGAGGTTTATTTTTAGTTGTGTGGTTATAGATTTTTAAGGATTATAGTTTTTTCATTTTTTGGGATGAGGATTTGGTGTTTTTTGTGGTTGGGGGTTTAGGGTTAGTTGATTAAATTATTTTTTGGTTATTTTTTATGAGGTTTTGGGGTTTTGTGATTGAGGGTATTGAATTTTTTTGGGGTTGATGACCTCGGGTTTTCTAGGGATTAGGTTATTTGGAATATTTGGGCTGACGGTTTAGGGAATTTTGGTTCTGAGTGTTTATTGTTTTTTGGGGTTTCAGTATTAAGGTTTTTTGATGATGAGGGTTTTGGTATCTTGACATGTGGTTTTATGGGTTTTATTTTTGAAATGGGGGTATATTTTATGGATTTGAGTTTTAAGGTGTTTTGGTGTAGTGGGTGTGAGTTTCATAGGGATAAAGGTTTATGTTTTTATGGACTTGTTTTTAGAGGGGTTTTGGGGTTGAGGTTTTTTAGATATTTAGGCTGTTGGATTACGGTTTTTTAGGTTTGAGTTTTTAGGGTTTTTTTGGTCCAGGGTTTATAATTTTTTGGGGATAAGCGTTTAGGGTTTCTTAATGGCAAGGGTTTATACATTTTTTGGGATTGATGGATTTTTGTTTTGGGGGATCATGATTTTGGGTTTTGTGGGAATGATGGTTTTGGGTATTTGGGGATTTAGTTTTTTCATTTTTTAGAGCTAAGGGTTTAGAGTTTTCTAGGAAGAGTGTTAAATGTTTTTTGGGGATAAAGGTATGGGGATTTTTGAGGATGAGGTTTTATGGTTTTCTATATATGAGGATTTAATTTTTTTATGATAGGAGTTTATTATTTTTTATGGATGAGGGTTTAGGTGTTTTTTGGGGCCATGTATTTAGCGATTTTTCGGGATAAGGGATTAGGTTTTTTTTGGGTCGAGCGATTCATATTGTTTTGTATTATGGGGTTTTTTTATTTTGGGGATAAGGGATTATAGTATTTTGGGTAGTGTATTTATCACTTTTTGGGGATGAGGGATTGTGGTTTTTTGATGTCAAGTGTTTATTGTTTTTTTGTGATGAGAGTTTAAATTTTGTTGGGGAAGGCGGTTTATGGTTTTTTGGGTCAAGGGTGTGGTTTTTTATGGGATACGACCTTAGAATTTTTTTTGGGATCCATGTTTAGGTTCTTTGGGGCCATGGGTTTTGGATTAATTTTGGGGGATGTGGGTTTGGATTTTTTTGGGGAAGATGGTTTGGGTTTTTTAGTTGTTGTGGGTTTTTGAATTTTTGGCAGTTGGTTTTGGGTTTTTTGGGGATGTGGGTTGGGTGTTTTTTGTAGACATGCTATAGGGTTTGTTGGGGAATATGTTTTAGTGCATTCTAGGGATAAGGGGATAGCAATGTATGGTTTTGGGAGTTTATTATGTTCATGGGAATAGGTTTATGGGTGCTCTAGAACTGAGGATTTACAGTTTTGGAAATGATGGTATAGGGTTTTTTGGGGTTGTATAGTATGGTTTTTCATGTTATGATGGTCAATGGGTATTAGGGGATGTGGGTCAAGGATTTTTTCTTCTTTGGGTTTGATGGTATTGGAGGATGATGGTTGAGGTTCTTTTGGGATGTGTGTTTATTGTTTTGGGGGATATTTGGTTAGGATTTTTTTGGGATGAGGGTTTCAATTTTTTCGGGATGAGGTTTTGTGTTTTATTTTTGGCTGAGTGATTGGGTTTTTTTGGGGATGAGACTTTTTGGTTTATTTGGGATGTGGTTATGAGGTTTTTTATGGATGATAGTTTAGGGTTTTTTAGTGTAGTGGATTTAGGTTTTTTTTAAGTTGAAGGATTTTTTGTTATTTGGGGATGAGGGTTTTGGGTTATTTAGGGATAAGTCTTTATAGATATGTGGGGATCAGGGTTTTGTGGTTTTGGGGGATGAGGGTTTAGGATTTTTTATGCTCTATAATATAATTATTTCGGATGATGGATAATGTTTTTTGGGTTTGTGGGTTTAGGTTTTTTGAGGGATGATGTTTTTTAATGTTTTCTAGGACTGAGGGTTTCAGGTTTTTTGGGGATAATGGTTTTGGGTTTTCATAGATAGGGTTTTGGGGTTGTTCAAGGATGATCATTGAGGTTTTTTGGGGCTAGATTTTTTTTTGTTTTCATGGTTAATGGTTTGGTACTTTTTAATGTTTATTTTTTGATGGTTTTGGGGGATGTGGGTTTTGTTATTTTTATTGGTATGGGATTTGGATTTTCTGATGCTGTGGTTTGTTTATTATTTTTTGAATGATGGTTTTGGATTTTCATGGGTTGAGGAGTTAGTTTGTTTAGGTATGAGTGGTTAGGGTTAATATTGTAAGAGGGTTTAGTCTTCCTTCAAAATGAGGGAATAGAGTTTTTTGTAGAGGAGGTTTAGTATTGTTTGGATATGAAGGTTTTGGGATTTTTGGGAAATAGAATTTAGGGTTATCGGGACTAATGATTGAGGGTTTTTTGGGGATAAGTGTTTTTTGGTTTTTTGTATTTAGGGTTTAGTGTTGTTGGTTCTAAGGTTTTAGGTTTTGGGGGAACGAGGGTATAATGTTTTTTTGGGACTTTGGGTTTTTTCCTATTTTGGGATGAGGGTTTAGGGGTTTTTATGGTGTTGGGGGTCAAGCAGTTAGGTTTTTTGGGATGAGAGTTAAGGGTTTTTTTGCAGAGGGATTATTATTTTATCAATATGAGGGTTTAGTATGTTTGAGCATTGATGGTCAAGGGTTTTCTGGGATAGGCTATTAATGGTTTTCAAGCGATGATTGTTTGTGGATTTATAGGATGAGGGTTTACGGTTTTTTGGGGCAAAAAGGTTAGTGATTTTTGGGGATGAGGTTTTAGGAGTTTTTTTTTAATAAGTGTTTATGGTTTTCTCTAATTAAGGGATTAGTTTTTATTAGTGCTAAGGTTTTTGGGATCTCTTAGTCTTAAGGTTTATGGTTTTTTAGGGATTACGGGTTAGGTTTATTTTGGGATGATAGTTTATGGTTTTTGTTGGTTATGATGGTTTATAGATTTCAATGGATGATTGTATAGGATATTATTGGGATGGGGGTTTACAATTTTCTATGGAAGAAGGTTTAGTGTTTTATAAGGATTAGGGTTTAGGGTATTTTTGCAGCTAAGGTTATATGGGTTTCTATAGTTAATGGTGTAGGGTCTTCTGGGAATAGGGATTATGGGTTTTATATGGACGGGGGTCTAGTGATTTCTAGTTTTGAGGATATAGGTCTTATTGGACTAAGGGTTTACCCATTTATTGGGTGAGGGTTCTGGATTTTTTGGGTATGATGGTTTAGGGTTTTATAGGCCTAAGGGTCAAGGGTATTCTGGGGATGAGGGTCTATATTTCTCTAGGGTTAAGGTTTTAGGGTTTTTAGTGGATGGGGATGTAGGGTTTTTTTGGGAATAATGGATTATGGTTTTCTAGGATTGAGTGTTTAGTGTTTTCTTTGGAAATTGTTTTGGGTTTTCAAGTGCTTAGTGTTTGGGGTTTTTTGGGGTTTAGGGTCAAAGGTTTAATAGGACTGACGGTTTTTTGAAATTTCGTGGATGAGGGTTTAGGATTTTTAGGGGATATGGGGTTATAGTTTTCATTGGGATGAGGGTTTAGGGATTTTAACGGATGTGTGTTTAGGGATTTTGTGGGATGAGATTTTAGGTTTTTCTGGGACTAGGGGATTAGGAGTTTCTTGAGATGAGGGTTTAGGGTTTTCTAGGGTTTAAGGTTTAAGGTTTTCACGATCTTTAGAATAATTGTTTTATAGGACTGAGGATATAAGGATTTATAGAGATGAGGGTTTAGGATTTTATATGGTTGGTAATTGTGTTTTCTAGGGTATAGGGTTTAGTTTATTCTTTATCAAAGGCTTGTTGTCTTCTGAGGTTGAGGGTTTAGGGTTTCATTGGTTTTAGGGTTTAGGGTTTTCTTGGGAATGAGGGTTTCAAACATTATAAGGCTAACGGTTTTTGGTATTTTGGGGATAGGGGAATAGAATTTTCATGGGTTTAGTGTTTAGGGTTTTCTAGGGAAAAGGGTTTAGAGTTTTTTATTATTGATGGTTTAGGGTTTTTTAGGTCATAGGGTTTAGGGTTATTTGGGTCTTCTATTGTAGGATTTTTTTTGGGGCTATGGGTTCAATTTATTTAAGGATGAGGGATTAGCATTTTTTTGGATCCTAGGGTATTGGGATTTTGGGGGTGAGGGTTTTGAGAATTTTGGGAATGTGTTTCTTGGGTTTTTTTGGGTTGAGTGTTTAGGGACTTTTGGTGCATAAAGACTTAGGATATTGGGGAATAAGGGTTTACTGTTTTGTCAGAATTGGTTTAGTATTTTTCAAGGTTTTGGGTATAAAATTTTTGGGTGTGAGGGTTTATATTTTTAGGGGTTGATGGTTTAATGTTTTTTTGGGTCGAGTGATTAATGTTGTTTAGGGATAAGGGTTTTTGTTTACTATAGTAGAGGGTTTATTGTAATTTGGTGTTGAGTGTGGTTTATGGTATTTTAGGGGATAAAGCTTTTGAGATTTTTATTGATAGGGATTTAGTTACTTCTATTACTATGTGTTTAGGATTTTCATGGGCAGATGGTTATTTGTTTTTTTGTTTGTTAAGAGTTTGAGGTTATATATGATTTAGGGTTTAGGTTTTTTATGGCATGAGAGTTTAGAGTTTTCTAGGGATAAGGGTTTCAGGTTTTCTGGGGTTCCTGATTTCATAATTTCTTGGGATGAGGATTTTGGGTATTTAGGGGTTGAGTGTATAGTGTTCTCTAGGGATGAGAATTTAGGGTTTTTTGGGGAAGAGGATTTAGGGTTTTATTGGGGATTAGAGTTTGGGGTTTTTTGGGGTAGATGGTCTTAGGTATTTTATGGGTTGGTTTGTAAATTTTTTTGGGGTTTATGGGTTTTGATTTTTTATAGTTGAGGGTTTAGGTTATTTTGTGGCCTTGGTTTTACGGTTTGTTAGACTAGGGGGTTATTGGTTTTTAGATGATTATTTTGGATTTTTAGGATTGAGGGTGTTGTGTTTTTGTGGTTTTCAGTTTATTGTTTTATTTCAACTTGAGTGTTATAGTTTTTTGGGGAATAGGGATTAAGGTTTTAGGACAAATTTTTTAGGTGTTATTGGGGATCATTATTTATTATATTTTTGGATAATGGTTTTGGATTTTGGTGGGATTTGGGAATATGGTTTTTATATGATGAGGTTTTATGGTATTTTGGGGTTGATAATTTATGATATTTTTGGTTTTTAGGATTTGGATTTTTAGGGATGAGTATTTATGGATTTCTGGCTATGTGGGTGTATATTGGATTGGGGATTAGGGTTTAGGGTTTTTTTTTCTATGAGTGTTTATGGTGTTTTAAAGTCAATGGTTTAGGGATTTTTTAGGGATGTGGGTTTAGGATATTTTGGAGTTGAGAGTTTAGGATTTTTAGTGGATGAGGATTTCAGGATTTTTTGATCGGGGTGTCAGGTTTTTGGGGTTGTGAATTTATGTTCTTTTTGGGGATAAGGATTTGGAGTCTTTTGGTGCTAAGGTTTTTGGTTTTTCTATGTCTAAGGGTTTATGGTTTTTGGGGTTTATAGTATAGGGATTTTAGGAAATGGGAGTTTAGGGTTTTCAAATGCTGATTGTTTACAGTTTCTTGAGGATAAGGGCTTAGATTATTATAGGGCTGATGGTATTTTTTTGGATGAAGGTTTTGGGATTTTTTTTATGAGGTTTTATGGTATTATTGGAGTGGGGGATTAGTGTTTACTAGGGATAAGGGTTTAGGGGTTAATTGGTTTGAGGGGTTACGGTTTTCTAGGAATAATGGTTTTGGGTTTTATAGGGACGAGTTTTCAGGATTTGGGGGGCTTATGGTCTCAGGTTTTTAAATGATTTTGGTTCAATATATCATGGGGATAAGGTTTTATGAATTTCTAGATATGAATGATTAGTGTTTTCTAGGATCGAGATTTTATGGTTTTCTCAATATGATGCTTTAAAGAATTCTATGGATTTACTTTTAGGATATACGATGACTAGAGGCTTGGAGTTTAATATGGATGAGGGTTTTCTATTTTCTACTGATGTGGTTTTAGGGTGTTCCTAGGATGAGGGTTTAGTCTTTTCTAAGGATGATAGTTTAGGATTTTTTGGGGCTTTTGGTTTAGGGTTTTCAAGACTAAGAGTTTAAAGTTTTCAGGGGATGAATATTTATGTTTTTATGGTAATTAGGGTTCATGGTTATTTAGGTATGATGTTTTTGGGGTTTTATAGGTTTGATAGATTATGGTTTTCTATGTCCAAGGGTTTAGGGTTTTATGGGCCTCACTATTTCAGGTTTTCTGGTGCTGAGGGTTTAACGATTTCTGGGGATGAGGTTTTAGGGTTCTCTAAGACTATTGGTTTAGAAACATTTGGTGTTTTGGGTTTACTATTTTTTGGAGATAATTATTTACAGTTTCATGGGGTTGAGTGTATATGGTATTCTATGGATAGGAATTTAGTGATTTCTTGGTCTGAGATTTTATGTTTTTCCTAGATTGATGGTTTAGGGTTTTCTGTGGTTGAGGGTTTAGGTTTTTCTGAGGTTGGGGGTTTAGGTTTTTCTAGGGAATATAGATTAGGGTTTTATAGGGATAAGTATTTTTGTTTTGATAGGGATAAGGATTTATGGTTTTCTAAGGTTGTGGGTTATGGTTTTCTAGGGATGATTGTTTAGTGGTTTCTAGAGAGAAGGGTTTAGCATTTTCTATGGTTTAGGGGTTACCGTTTTCTTGGGATATGGGAATAGGTTTTTATAGGGATGTTGGTCTTAGGTTTTCAGGGGATAAGGGATTGTTATTTTTCGTGGTTTTTGGTATAATATTTGTATGTTATGAGGGTTTAGTGTTTTTAGGGATGAGGTTTTATGGTTATTTAGGTTTTTGAATTTAGGATTGTTTAGGCTAGAAATTTAGTGTCTATAGGGACGAGGGTTTAGGGTTTTTCCGGTTGATGTGGAATGGTTTTTGGGGATATGTTATTATGTTTTTTTGAGGATGAGGGATTTTTGTTTTTTGGTGTCAAGGGATTAGGTTTTTTTAGGTTTCAGTATTTCATGTTTTTAGGGGATGATGGTTTAGCTGTTTTTGGGATTAAGGTTTAGTATCATTTAGTGTATTGGTTTTTTGGTTTTTGGGGGGATAATGGTTTAGTACATTTTTTAGGAATGGATTCAGGATAATTTTTACCTTTGGGTTTATGGTTTTTTAGGGTTACGGGATTACTATTTTTTTGTTTGAGGGTTTATGTTTACTTAGGGTTGATGGTTTATTGTGAACAAGGGAAGAGTGTTTAGGGTTTTTTTATCCCTGATGGTTTTTTTATTTTTTTACTAGGTGTTTAGGGTTTTCTAGTAAAAAGTGTCTAGGGTTTTCAATAGGTAAGGGTTTAGAATTTTTTGTGGTTTAAGGTTGAGGGTTTTATGAGGAAGAGAGTTTTTGTTTTTTAATGATAAGGTTTTAGGGTTTTCTAGTGATATAGTTTTTGGGAATTTTTTTATTAGGTATTTCGTTTTTTTCTAAGCATGGGGGTTTATGTTTTTAATAGGGATGAGATTTTAGAAATTTTTTTTAGTAGAAGAGTAAGTGATTCATTGGGGAAAAATTTCTTGGTTTTCTTTTGGGAGGGATGATGGTTTTGGGTTTTTAGTGTTGAGGAGTGTGGTTTTTTTGGAGTTGAGGATTGATTGTTTTTTGGATAGGGTTTAGATATCTTTGGGGGATAAGATTTAGGAGATTTTTTTTCTAATGGTTTATGGTTTTTTGGGATGAAGGTATAGGGGTTTATGGGGATGAGGGTATATATTTTTTGAGGCTAAGGTTTTAGGGTTTTTTGTTGAATAGGTTTTGGTTTTTGGGGGTATTATCATTTACTGTTTTTAGGAATGATATTTATATGTTTATTGGTGATGCGTGTTTAGTTTTTTTTATGAGGGTTTGTTGATTTGGTAGAAATAGTGTTTATGGTTTTTGAAGATTAAGGTTTATGGTATTGGGGGCTTGATGTTTTAGGGTATTATGTGGCAAAGTGTTTAGGTTTTTTTGGTGATGAGGTTTTAGGGTTTTTTGGGGAAGAGGGTGTAGGTTATTTTGGGCATGATGATTTATCATTTTGGGGATTTTATGGTTTAGGGAGTTTTTGGGTTGAGTCACTATCTCTTTTTAGTTGATGGGTTTAAGGTTTTTTGTGGATAATGTTTTAGAGGTTTTTTGGGAGTGAAGTTTTATTCTTTTTTTACTGGTGTGTAAGGTTATGGTGGATGAGTATTTAGTTTTTTTCATGATATGGGTTTAGGGTTGTTTGGTGTTGAGGATTTAAGGTTTTGTGGGATTGATGGTTTAGGGTTTTTGTGGTTGTAGGGTTTTCGAGGACTGAGAGTTTAGGGTTTTATGGGGATGATGGTTTATGGGTTTCAAAGATAGAGGGTTTCAGGTTTTGTTGGGGTTCAAAGTCTATTTTTTATTTGGGTTGATGGTTGGGGGTTTTCTAAAGAGGATTTATGGTTTTCGTACTCAGGGTTTGGTGTTTACTAGGGTTGAGGGTATATGTTTTTCTTGGTATAAGGTTTTATTGTTTCTTGGGGATTAGGGTTTTGGTTTTTTTTGGGATAAGTCTTACGATTTTATGGGGATGATATTTTATGGTTTTCTATGGATGAGTGTCTTGTATTTTTAGGGGCTATGGTTTTATGGTTTTTTTGGGATGAAAGTTTAGTATTTTCTAATGCTGGGGGTTTAGGGTACTCTATGGAAGGGGGTTTAAGTTTTTCCGGGGCTGAATGTTTAGGGTTTTCAATGAATTGGGGATTAGGGTATTATATGGATGAGGGTTTTGTGTTTTCAATTATCTAGGGTTTAGGATTTTCAGGGGATAATGGTTTAGTATATTCATAGGATAAGGTTTATTTGGGGGGGATGAAATTTTTGGAACATTTAGGCCTGATGGTTTACAATTTTTTAAGGAGTGCTGTTTAGTTTTTTCTAGGCATAAGGGTTTAGTGTTTTTATGGAAAAATGGATAAGTGTTTTATGGGATTTATGGTTTTGGGTTTTATGGGTCTAGGTGTTTATGGAATTCTGGGGCTCTAGATTGTGGGTTTTGTGGAGCATATGGTTTATTGTTATCTAGGGATGAGAGTTTATGGTTATCTGGGGCTGTGGGTTTAGAGAATTTTGGGAATGATGTTTTTGGATTTTCTAGGGATAATGGTTTATGGTGTTATAGGGAAGAGATTTTATGATGTTACATGGATTGGGGTTTATGGTTTACATGTATTAAGATATTTGGATTTTATGGTGTTGATGGATTCATATTTTCGAGGGATAAGTTTTAGGTTTTCATAGGGTTGACTGTTTTGGATTTTCCAACGATGAGTTATTTGGGTTTCCTTGGGATAAGGATTTAGGGTCTTCTAGGGATGATGGTTTAGGGTTTTTTGAGGTAGTGGTTTAAGGTTTTCTCAATAAAATGGTTTATGGTTTTCTAGTGAAAATTCATTTTTTCTTTAGGGGTTAGTGTTTTCTATGGATGAGTGTTTAGGGTATTCTGTGGATGAGGGTTACATATTTGCTAGGGATGTGGGTTTGGGGATTTTTTGGGGTTGAGTGTAAATGGTTTTCTATGGTTGGGTGTTTAGTATTTTATAGGGACAAGGGTTTAGGGTTTTCTAAGGTCAAGGATCTTCGTTCTTCCAGGGCTGATGGTTTTGGTTTTTCTAGGGATATGGGTTTATATTTATTTATGACTACAATGGTTTCGGTTTTTTAGGTCAATGGTTTTAGGTTTTTTTTTTGGATAGAATTTTGTGTATTTTGGGAATGAGGGTTTACTGTTTTTTTTAATAATTTTATTCTGGATCTTAGAGATATGGGTTTTAGGTTTTTTGGTTTTTAGGGTATATTATTGATGAGTGATTCATATTATTGGGTACTAACTATTTATAGATTTTGTGAAAAAGGGTTTAGGTTGTTGGGAAGATGATGATTTAGGGTTCTTCAGGATGATGATTTATGTTTTATTATAGAAGAGGGATTGAGATTTTTTGAGGTTTAGGGATTACTATTTTCTAGGGTTGAATGTTTAGGAGTTATTTTGTTCGAGGGATTAGGGTTATTTGGGGATGATTGTATTTGGATTTTTAGGCTGAGGGTTTTGGATTTTTGGGGATGATGGTTTAGTCAATTTTGTTGCTGATGGTTTTGGGTTATATAGGATAGAGTGATTAAGGGTTGTTTAGGGCTGAGGATTTAGGGTTCTCTAGTACTTAGTGTTTAGGATTTTATATGTTTGATGGTTTATGGTTTTCTGGGGATGTGGGTTTTGGGTTTTCTGGGGTTGTGGGTTTAGGATTTTCTGGGGATGAGATTTGGGGGTTATCTAGCGATGAAGTTTTAGGTAGTTTTAAGGAAGTGGGATAAGGAAATTTTTGATGAAGAGGGCTTATGGTATCAATGTGGATGTGGTTTTTTGGTTTTTTTGTGCTAATGGTTTAGGGATTATTGGGGAAATGGATTTCTTGTTTTTTAGGGATGAATGTTTCCTACTTTTTTGGGATGAGGTTTCTTTTGGGCATAGGGATTTTGGTTTTTTATAATGTTTTATAGGTTTATTGAGTTGATGGTTTAGGTTAACCCAATGATGAGGGTATCAGTGTTTTGATGCTAAGGGTTTAATGACTTTTGGGGTTTACAATTTAGGATTTAATGGGGATTAGGGTTATGGTTTTTTTGGGCCTCAGATTTTAGGGTTTTTTAGGCTTAGAATATATTATTTTCTTATGGCTCGGTGTTTATGGTATTTTAGATAATAGTTTTTGTGTTTTCTAGGTGATGAAGTGCAATGGTTTTGGTGATTTAGATTTTGAGTTATCTTGGTTCTCATGGTTTATGTTACTTCGGGGGATTCCATTTTAGTGTTTTGGGAGATGAGGGTATATGGTGTTTTGGGGTGAGGGTTTAGGGTTTTTTGGGGCTGATGGGTTAAGCTGTTTCATGGTTGATGGTTTAGGGTTTTCTAGGGTTGGTGGAATAAGGTTTTGGGGGATTTGGTTTTATGATTTTTTGTGCCAGAGGTGTTAGGTTTTTTTAGGGTAAGGGTTGAGGGTTTTTTCGGGCTAGGGGTTTAATGTTTTTTGGGTTTGTTGTTTTTGGTTTTCTAGGGGCGTGGGATTATGTTATTTTTTGGGATGATGGATTGTGGGGTTTTTTGAAAGAGGGACTGGTGTTTTTTGGTGCTATGGTTTTGGTGATTTTTATGGATGGGGGTCTATGGTTTTTTGGCCTCAGGGATTGAATTTTTTGGCGATAAATGTTTTGGGTTTTTTGGGATTCATTTTTGGGTTTTTTTGGGGCTATGGGTGTGGGGTTCATTGGGGATTGGGGGTTGGGGGTTGGGAGTTCTATAGTTGATGGTGGTTAAGGGGTCATGTGGATAGGGTTTTGTATTTTTTTCACACAAGTTTATTGGGAGTTTTAGTGGATGCCTGTTTGGGGTTTTTTAGACTAGGTTTGGGGTTTTTGGCATTGGGGGATTGGGGTTTTTTGCGGCATTGGGCAAGTGATTTTTTGTAGCTGGGGGATGGGGATTTATGTGGTTGAGGGGATGTGGTTTTTTGGGGATGAGGGTTGCTTGTTTTTTGTGGATGAAGTATTTTTACTTTATTGCAGAAAACGGTTTTTTGTTTTCTGGGGTTGAGGTCTTCGCATTTTTTTAGGCCTCGGATTGTGTTTTGTTGCTGCGGGGAATTGGAAATGGGGTTTTTTTTGTGATGTGGAATTTGTTTTGGGGATGTGGTTTTTTTTGGGATTTCGAATTTACATTTGTCTGGATGGGGGTTTGGTGTTTTGGGGGATGAGGGCCCATGGTTTTATAGGGAAATGATCTTGGGGGTTTTTGGGCATGTGGGATTGTCTTTGTTTAGTGATTAAGTAATTGGGTTTTTTTGGTGATGTTGTTTCAGATATTTTTATAGACGAGGGAGTGATTTTTTTTGTCTCTATGGTTATCAGTATTTTTTGGACCAAGGGATTGTGATTTTTCGTTGCTTTGGGTTTGGGGTGTCTTATGGAAAATGGATTTGGTTTTTTTGGCTTAGGGTTTGGCATATTTGGGGGCTATGGGTTGGGTGTTTTTTGGGGATGATGGTTTGGAATTTTTTTGGGATGAGGGTTTGTAGATTTTTACGACTGAGTCTTTGGGGTCTTTTGGGGATACGGGTTTTGGTTTTTTTTAGGATAATAGTTTTTTGTTTTTTTGGGAAGAGTGTTTAGGTTTCATAGGTATGAGGGTTTGATGTTTTTTGCGGATGTGGGTCATTCTTTTTTGGTATGGGGGATTAGAGTTTTATTCGGATGTATTGTTTTGGGTGTTTTTAGGCTTAGGGTTTAGGATTTTTTAGGGATGAGGGTTTAGTGTGTTTTTAATTCTGAGGGTTTGAGGTATTTTGGGTCTTAGGTTTTAGTTATGTTGCGGATTTTGGATTAGGGTTGTTTTTTGGTTTAGGGTTTTGGTTTTTGGTGATGAAGGATTAATATTTTTTATGGGTGTGGTTTTCAGGCTTTTTTAGAGTTTATGGTTTACAATTATTTGTGATTGGGGTAAATGATATTTTATGTTTGGGTGTTTGGTGTTTTTTATGGTTGAGGGTTTAGTGTTTTTTGGGGCCTATTTTTAAGAATTTTTTAGGGGATATGAGTTACGTTGTTTTTGGATGAGGGTTTAGTAATATTTGGAGCTGATACATTAGGATTTTTTTGGGATAGAGGTTTATGGTTTGGGGGGATGAAGTTTTACGGGTTTTTTAGGGATGACAGTTTAGGGTTTTTTGGGGCTGAGGGGTTAGGGGTTTTTATGGAGGATGGTCTAGGGTTTTTTGGTGATATGATATTACATTCTTTTGGTGATGAGAGTTCATGGTTTTTTTTCCATTTGATTAGGTTTTTTGCGGTATTGAGTATAGGGTTTATTGGGGTTGTGGGTTTAGGGTTTCTTAGGTTCAAGTGTTTAGGGTTTTTTAGGGATGTGGGGTTATGGTTTTTTGGAGCATATGGGTTTAGGCTTTTGTTATATTGAGGGTTCATGTTTATATGGGGATTGGAGTTCATGTTTATATAGGTCCCATGATTTAGGGTTTTTAGGACCGATGGTATTTTTTTCTTTCTGAATCCAATGGTTTACTATTTTTTGGTGATAATGGATTTTGTATTTTTGTGGATGATGGATTAGGGTCATTAGGGATGTGGTTTAGGATTTATTTGTACTAGGTGTTTAGGGTTGATTGGGTTTGTGGGTATTGGGTTTATTATAGATTAGGTTTTAGGGTATTTTTGTTTTGAGGGTTTTCTATTTTTCTATTCTTGAAGGTTTTGTCTTTTTAGGATAAGATAAGGTGGTTTTGTGGGCTATAGGTTTTGGGATTTCCGGTTGTAATGATTTGAATTTTTTCAGGGCTATGGGATTGGATTTTTTGGAATTAGGATTTGGTGGTTTTTTTGGATGAAGGTGTGGGGTATTATCTAGTTGAGGTTTTGGGGCTCTTTTGGTCCTAAGGGTTTTGGTATCTTTTGGGGATAACATTTTATGCTTTTTATTAGTGGGATTAGGGGTTTAAGGGGTGAGAGTTTAGAGTTTTATGGATCTATGGTTTTTGGGGTTTTGGGGATGATTGTTTGAGGTGTTTGGGGATAAGGGTTTTGGTTTTTGGGGATATGGATTTTTTTATTCTAGTTTTAAGGGTTTAGTGTTATTTTGGGGTGTGGGTTTGGGGTATTTTTGGTTTGATGGTATAGGTTATTGGGGGGAGAGGGTCTATGGTTGGTGTGAGGTATTGGGATCGTTGGGGGATAAGGGTTTGGGGTTTTTTAGGGTTGATTGTTTATGGTTCGTTTGGGATGAAGGTTAGCGTTTTTTGGGGTCATTGGGTGAATGTTTTTGGGTGATGATGTTTTATAATATTTTCAGGGTGAAGGATTTGTCTATTTTTTGGATAAGGGTTTAGGGTTTTTTCGAATGAGGGTTTAGAGTTTTTTGGGTAATACAATTTAGGGTGTTTGGGGATGAGGGTTTTGTGTCTTTTGCAGTTGAGGGATTAGGATATTATGGACATGGGGGTTTAGTTCTATTTAGAGATGAGGGTTTTGAGGTTTTCAAGTATGAGGGATTAAGTTTCTTTGGGGACGATGTTTTAGGTTTCATAGGGGTAATGATTTAGGGTTCGTTGGGGCTAAGGGTATAGGTTTTTAGATATATGTTTATTTTTTGGGGAAGATGATATATTTTGGGGGAGAAGATGTTTTTTGGGTATTTGGTGGAGGGTTTGAGGATTATTTTTGCTGAGGATTTGGGTTTTCTGTGGCTACTGGTTTTTGGTTTTTCGGGTCTAGGGGTTTGGGGTTTTGTCTTGGGTTGGTGGTTTTGGGTTTTTTTTGGGATGTTCGTTTAGGGTTTTTGGGGATAGGGGATTAGGTAATTTTTTGGTTGGGGGTTTGTGGTTATTTGGGGATTAGAAAATATTTCATCAAAGGAAATGACTATCATGAAACAAAATAAACGTATATATTATTATAATTGTATTTGTTCAAATATATCCATTTTGGATAACATGGAATATATAAGTAATGAGATGATAGATAAAGGGGAAGATAATTCTATGTAACAAATTAATGGAAAATCCAACTCCATTAAATGCAAGAATAAAATGTGCAACATGTTTAATTGGTACAGTATTTTTCATGCCAATTTCCCTAAAAATAGAATTATTTATTTAATGGAAAAAAGGAAAATGAGGTGGATGAACATAGTGGTGATGAATCTGAAAATGATGATCATGATGGGGAAGGAGTTGATGAGGATAACATGCTTGTGCTCTAAAGTGTTTTTCAAGATAAAATAATCTATTAATAAGATCAATGATGAAAATTTTTCCAATCTCATAAACCATACTTAATTAGTCCTCGAATGTAATTACTAATATTAAGAGTTGCTAAAATGTTTCATCAACCAGAGTAGTGTATAAATTGTACCTTCCAACACTGAATCATCCTCAATCATAAAAGATGTAATGGTTGAACAACATGAGCAAACATCATGTAAATAAATTTCTTCTCATTTCATATTCAATTAGTATGAACTATATTCATGAGGCATTTTGAAATTCTATTCCGAGGGATTCATTTCACTTATTTTTGGGAAGGCCTTGTCAGTTTGACAGGGATGTGAAATAATATTAGAAGAAGAAAAAATATTATTTTCAATCCTTAGAGAAAAATATTACACTTTCTCCTATGAATCTATCCCCGACTCTTCCTGAAACATTTGAACAAGAAGAGTCTAATGGTAGCCTATTTATCAATAAATATCAATTGGAAAATTAAATACACAAACAAAATCATAGTTTTTATTGTTATATAATAAAAATCATTCCACGAGAACTAGAGTTACCACCATTCGTTAGATTGTTTATTAACTAAGAAATATGATGATGTTTTATTTATAGAGATTATAGGTGTATTACAACAATTTACCAGAATTGAGAACTAGATTGATCTTGTACTAGATTTTTAGTATCCCAGTAAACTATAATATTGGTGTAGTCTTATAGATTCCATGTAAATATAGTTGACATTTGATGAATTGGTGGATTTAGAATATATAAATCCACGTATGATCCTATGTTCTGATCTAGAATTGTTGGTTCTGAAGAAAGATGGTATGTATGATATTTTTATTGATAGTTGATCAATAATTAATATAGCTATAAATTAATGGTATCCCATTCTCTAAATTGATGATATGATTGATGAATTTCATAGTTCATCAATTTTTTGAAAGATTATCTTCAGATTCGATACCAACAGATTCAAATGAAAGAAGGGGATCAGTGAAAAATGGAATTCAAAAAACAATTTGGATTGATTATGATGATGTCCTTGCATTCATGCCTCTCAACTGGACATAATAATCCCATTAAAATAATTAATGTTGTTATGAGACCATTAATTGTTATTATTGAGTTTATCTGGTTGATATTTTGATTTATAGAAAGAATATAGATATCCATGTGAATCATCTTTGACTATTATTTTTCATTCTACGAGAAGAAAAACTAGATGGAATGTTAGAAAAGTTTGAGTTCCTTTAAATAGATGTTGTTTTTTTTTTGGAAAATATGACAACCAAAGAAGGAATCATGGTGGATCAATCACAGGTGTATTTAACTTATTCCTAGACCACATTACAATCCGACATAGAAGTAATGGGTTTTTATGGATGACACCTTTTATCATCTCATTAATTCCAATTTCATCACTATCATGGAAACCATCACTAAAATCTTTAAAATGGAAATATGTTGTCATCACAGGGTGTAGATTATATTGTTGATTCATTAATAAAATTATTTTCGAATAACCAGTTTTGACATTACCAAATGATTTCAATGACATTGATGTGGATTCCAATTCAAGCGAAGTAAATAAAAAATCTGTTATCATCAAACTAAGGCATCCCATTTACTATTTTAGTGCTAAATTGACTGATTAATGTAGGAATTATGACACCTATCAGATAAAATTTTATAGGATTGTAAGAGACCTATATCATTGGTCTCATTATTTGAGAATAACACATTTTCCTCTACCTTATGACCATTTGTAATTGCTATTTGAGATTGATTTACAATTGATGAGTTCAATGAATGAACATTTGGTGGAATTCATTCAATCATTATCATTTTTTTCAATATTAACAAAGGGTTATGATAACCCAATGGTTGATACTTTATCTAAGATATATTCATTAACTGAAATTTGAGATGAGAAAAATCTTATATTATATCTTCTGAAAGAGGATTATAATAATTTTATGGGGTAAAATTCTACTTTAATCCTATTTCAAAGTGAGTTTTTAGATTAATATTCTTTACATGGTGGGTTCTATTAAAGAGAAAAATTATGTGTGATCCAATGGGTAATTAAAAATACATTTTCATCCTGGAGAGTCATAAAGGAGGAAATTTCCGTCAATTTGGAATCCACAAAACCATAGAGATAATTTAGGATAATTTCTAATGGACAAAAATGAAACCATATTTCAATGAAATTATTTTGATTTGTGGAAATTTTCAATGAGAAAATATTCATTTAATGAATTTTTTAAAAAACCCAATAACTATTCTGAAGCAGCTATGGGACGATCTCAGCATGGGTTTCATTATGGATAAAACAAACCCCCAATGAGAATTTTTTAAAATAAATTGATCACCTTAATTTAATTCCTCATATAATTGCTTCAAATAGAAACACAATTTCTAAACAATTTATAATGTACCTAATAGTGTAAATTATATATGATGGATTACTCTAAAATATTCATCACCCTAAAACTAATAGAAAATTGGATGTTACAATTCATAAATTTTGAAATATTCCGAGAACAATAGTGAAAAGGAATATTAGAGATTTCAATTTATAGCTTGTACAAGATAAATTTTCATACAAAAAATACTCAAAGTGCTACCACCCAACATTATTTATTTATTTTTTTATGGATTCAATCAAATAAATACTATATAATTATATTCAGTTACTTTTTGTTTTTAATTGAATATTAGTGTGGAAAATAATTCCAACTATATTAGGAAGCATTATTGATATTTTAAATCTAAAATATATAAGTATAATGAATCATATTAGAGGTGAGCTAATAGAAAAGGGTTAAATTCCCTTTTTTATCCTAAATACGGAGTTTGGATTCACCATCACAAGAGGCATTTCTATAAAAATGGTATTTCAATAATTCACCATGAGTTGAAGGCCCTTCCAAGGTCATGGAATGAGTGGGAAACACTTCGTTAAAAACTGATTGACCTTATGATTTTAGTGGTGTTTATATAATGTTAATCCTTGTGGATTTACCTCCTAACATTGAATACGTCAATTCCATGGATTAGTGGGAATGTCCTCCCCAACCCTATGGGAATGATTTTAAGTACATTCTAAACATGGAGAATAATATTTGTCCTGAGTTGAATTTTATGCCCAATTTTTATTCTATTGGGATCATCTTACATTGATTTCGCATCAAACAAAATGGCGGCGCACAACCCACATATTCGTTTTTGCCAAAAATGTCATATCTACATGGAAAATGAATGAAATTCATAAAAATAAATTAATTAAGTGAGATAACATAGCAAAAAATCCTTAATGAGGAACATCTCTACATTAGAATGTTGGTTTGTTATTTATCATGTGAATGTGTTCTTTTATCTTCAGATAACATTTGAGTTCCCCTTGCAGTGAAATTAGATTTGGGTCATTTCCCTAACATTATTTTTACATATAATGTATTTTCAATCATTTTTAATCAATATACCAAAATCTAATGAATTATTTTTGTATTTTTAAATGTTTCTAACTTTACCAACTTACCTTCTCCCAGAATTAGTGGGGAATCACCATTTCTGTTGATATAGTATTTAAACATAGTGAAACCATGGTTGTTAGAATGTTAATTTTTACTTTTCATCCAAACAAATTCCAATATACCATATTAACATATAAATTTCATGATTGTAGCAAAAAAATATGGTTTAGGTTTAATTGGTGGGGGGGGTTTATGATTTTTTAGGCTAATTTCTGATGGTTTGTTGGGATAAGGGTTTAGGGTTTTTAGGGTTGAGGGTTTATGGTTTTTTGGGGATGAGGGTCTAGTTATTTTTTAGGATAATGGTATTGGGATTCTTGGGGATAAGGGTTTAGTGTTTTTGGGTATATGTGTTTTTGTGATCTTAGGGATCTTGTGATAGGTTTTTTTGGGGGTGAGGATTTAGGGATTTTTGGGTCCATGGTTTTTTAGTTTTTTGGGACATAGGGATTGGTGTTTTTAGGGATGAGGGTTTAATTTTTTATGGGGATCAAGGTATAGGGTTTTTTGGGTCTTATCATTTTGGGTTTTTGTTGGTTATTGGGTTAGGGATATTTCATGAAAATGGTTTATATTTTTTGGGGATGATGGTTTTGGTATTTTTGGGTATGAGGTTTTAGGGTTTTATTAGACTTTGGTGTAGGTATTTTTGGGTCATATGGTATAGTTTATTTTGGATAACTGTGTTTAGGGTTTTTAAGGAAGAGGGTTTAGGTTTTCTTAGGGATGAGTTTTTAGGTTTTTTAGGTATAAGGGTTTAGGGGTTTTTAGTGGATTAGACTATATGATTTTTTGGGCTGAGGGTTCAAATTAGTTTTGGGGATGATGGTTTAGGTTAGTTTTGGGATTAGGGTATAGGGTTTTTTGGGCCATGGTACTAGGGAAATTTTGGAAAGAGGGCCTAATTTTTTTGGGTCTAAAAATATAAGGTATCTTGGGGATGGGTTCTTATGTTTTTTGGACCAAGGGTCTATGGTTTTTTCGGGTTTGATAGTGTACAATTGTTTAGGGTTTTGGAATTATAGAATTTTTTGTGACGAGGTTCAAGGGTTTTTTTTTTGGGATGAGGTTCTATTCTTTTTTTGGATGAGGATCTTGGAATTTTTTGGGGAATGAGGTATTATTGTTTTGGGTGTTGAGGGACTGGGATATTATGGTGAAAGGGCATGGGGTTTTTTGGGGCTAAGATTCTAGGGTTTTGTGGTGATAAGGTTGTTGGCTTTTTCATGAGGGTCAATATTTATTTGGGGCTAAAGGTCTAATGTTATTTGGGGGATGATGGTATTGTGTTATTTGGGGATGAGGGTCTAGTCTATTTTGGGACTATGATTATAGGTTTTTGGGGGATATATGTAAAGTGTTATATTTGGTGATTGAGGTCTAGGGTTTGTTGAGATTGATGGTATAGGGTTCTTTGGGCATAAGGTCTAGGGTTTTTTGGGAATGGGGGTCTTCGGATTTTTGGGCCAGAGTGTCCTTGGTTTTTTATGGTAACATTCTATGGTTTTTTAGGTTTGAGGGTTTAGGGTTTTTGTAGGTAGGGGTTTATGTTTTTTATGGAAAATGGTATATAGTTTTCTAGGGATGAGGGTCTAGGATTAGTTGGGGATGAGGGTATAGTTTTATACTTCATTAGGTTCTTTGGAATTTGGGCAATGGGAGTCTATGGTTTTTTTAGATAGGTGAGTGTGGTGTTTGGTGATGATGGTCTAGGTATTTTAGGGAATGTAGGTATGGGGTTTTTATTAATGTCTAGGAATTTTTAGGATGAGGGTCATGGTTATTTTTCGGATGGGGGATGTTTTTTCTCTGAGTGTTTATGTTTTTTTGTGGATAAGGTTTAATGGTTTTTTTGTAAGGGTATTGGGTTTTTTGGGGGTGAGGAGTTAGGGATTAATGAGGATGATGGTTTAGTGTTTTAAGGGGATAATCTATTAAGGTCTTCTATGGATGAGGGTTTTGAGTTTTCTAGGGTTTAGGGTTTAGGGTTTTCTAGAGCTTCTTGTTTAAGGTTTTATAGTAATGAGAATTATTGGTTTTCTAGGTTAAAGAGTGTAGGGTTTTCATAGGCTACATATTTAGGGTTTTTTTGGGATCAATGATTATTATAATTTTAGATTTTTGTTTAGGATTTATTAGGATGAGGTTTTAGGGTTTTTTAATGAAGATGGTTTATGATTTTTTGGGATGAGTGTTTTGTATTTGTCTTGATAAATAGGGTATATGTTTTTCTGGGAATAGGGTTTGGGGTTTTAGGGGATATTATTTAGAGTTTTAATGGTAGTGGGTTTAGGGTTTTTAGGGAAAATGGTTTAGGAATTTTTTGGGATGGGGATTTAGGGATTCTTGTGGATGAGGTTTTTTGGTTTTTTGGGGTGAGTGTTTAGGGTTTTTTTGGGATTATGGTATTGGGTTTTCTGAGGATTTGTGATTACGGTATATTTGGGCGTGGTTTTACATATTTATTTGGGATTAGGGGTTTAGTAATGTTTAAGTATATGGGTTTATGGTCTTTTTTGGTTGTGGGTATAGTTTTTATTAGGGATATGTATTTGGGGTGTTAGTGGAAGAAGGTTTGGGGGGATCTTAGAGATACATTTTATACGTTTTTTCGGTTGAGGTTTTATGTTTTTTTTAAGTATAATGGTTTTGGGTTCTTGGAGATGAGGTTTTCGGGTTTTTGGGCCAGCGATTTAAGAGATTTTTGATGATGAGGGTTTAGGGTATTTGGGGATGAGGGTTAACAATATTTTGGGGCATAGTGTATAACATATTTTGAGATATGGATTTATAGTGTTTCAGGCATAAGGGTTTAGGGTTTTTTTGGGTTGTGTTCATAGGGTTTTTTATTATGAGGTTTAGGGTTTTTTGGGGGATGGTTTATTTCTTTTGGGTCTAAGGGATTAGTGTTGTATGGGGTCAAATGTTTAGGTTATTTTGGTAGTTTAGTTTTTTGGGGTTTTTCGGTGATGATGGTCTATGTTTTTTTGAATGAGGTTTTAGGGTTTTTTTGGATGATGGATTAGTGTTTTTGGGGATTATTGTTCAGGATTTTTTTAGGGGTGAAGACTTTGGGTTTTTTAGGGGATGAGGGTTTAGGTATATTTGGGGTGGAGTGCCATGTGATTCTTAATGATGATGAAATAGGTTATTTTGTGATTGAGGGATCATGTTTTCTTTAAGATGGAGTATTTTTATTTTTGGGGATAGTGGTTTAGGGGGTAATAGGGATGGGAGTTTATGGATTTTTTAGCTAGGTTTTTGGGGTTTTTTAGCATATGGGTTAAGGGTTTCTTGGGGCTGATGGTTAGGGATTTTTAGGGTTGATGGTTTTTGATGTTATTAATTGATGAGGGTATATGGTTTTTTTGGGTTGAGGGTTTAGTGAAATTTGGGGATGAGGGTTTATTTATTTTTTGTTTGTGACTATTCAGTATATTTTTGGGGATATGGGTATAGTGGTTTTAGATAGAGAGTTTTTGGTTTTTTAGGGCTTCTGTTTGGGGGTTTCTTCAGGATAAAGGGTAGGGGGTTTTTTGGGGTTGGGTGTTGGGGGATTTTTGGGGTTGACAGCTATGGTTTTATTGGGGCCAACAGTTAGGAGTTTATTTGGGATAAGGTATGTGGTCTTCATGTTGAAGAGGGTTTTGGGTTTTTAGGGGCGTAGGGATTGAGGTTTTTTTAATGTGGGTTTAGGGTTTTTTGGGTCTGGGGGTTATGATAATTTTTTTTCTAAGTTCTAATTGTTTTTTAGGTATGAGGGATGTGGGTTTTGGGTATGTGGGTTTAGGGAATTTTATAACCTAGTTTTGGAAGGATTTTTGGGCTAAAGGTCATTGGTTTTTTTAAGATGAGAGTACTAGGTTGTTTAGGGATATTGGGTGAGGTTTTTATAAGAGTTTAGTTATTTTCTGGGATAATTATTATGGTTTTTTGGGGGTGTGGGTTTAGTGTTTTTTTGGGGGATAATGGGTCAGATATTTATCTGGATAAGTGTATATGGTTTTTTTGGGATAAAGTTTGGTGATTTTTGGGTCTATGATTTTCGGATTTTGGGGATGAGGATTTACATTTTTTGGGGATGAGGGTTTGTGGTTTGAGAGTTTGGGGTTGAGTGTTTTTATTTTGGTTTTAGGGTATAGGTTTTCTTGGGGATTAGCATTTATATTCATTTTCAAGAAGAGTGTTTAGGTTTTTTTAGTTGTAAGGGTTGCAGGTTTTTTCTGAGGGTTGATGGTTATTTGGGGTCTGTGGGACATTAAATTTTGGGGATGAGGGCTCAGGATCTTCTATCACTTAAGGATGAGGATTATTTAGGTTATAGGGTGTGGTTTTTTTGGGGGGAGGGTGAGGATTTCAGGATTTTAAGGGTTTACGGGTTGTGTGTTTTTTGGGGTGGAGTATAGTTAGTTATTTGTTATAAAGAATCTATTATGTTTTTGGGATGAGTTTTGAGAGTTTTTTCAATGAGAATGTTTTTAGGGTTTCTTACAATTATGGGTTGAGGGGTTTTTTGGGAAGAGGATGGGGTTTTTTGGTGCAAAGTGCTTATGGTTTATTATTACTAATGGTTGTGAGTTTTTGAGACATATGGATGATTTTTTGGGGGCTTTGGTTTGAGGTTTTTTTGAGCTAAGTGTTGTGGTTTATTTTTTATGAGGGTTGAGGGAATTTTTTGGATAAGACTATGGGGGTTTTGGGGGCTAATGGTTTAGCTATTTTTGGGGCTGATGGTTGATGGTTTTCTGTGGAAGAGGGTTAATGGATTTTGAGACTTTGGGATGAGGGTTTTGTGGGGCTCGAGGATGATGGTTTTCCAGGACAAGGGTTTATATGTTTTTTAGGCTGATAGATGAGGCTTTTTTGGGTTTAATTGTTGATTGATTATTGGGGCTAATGGTTTGGATTTTTATAGGGATGAGGATTTACAGTTTATTATGGTTAAGTGATTAGGGTTTTTCTAGGGCGGAGGGTTGAGTATTTATTGAATTGAGGGTTGAGAGTTTTTGGAGGATTAGGGTTTAGGGTGTATTAGTGCTATGATGGTTTTAATGAGAAACATTATAAGGGTTTTTTGGGTCTGAGAGTTTAGTGTTTTTTGGGGGATGAGGGTTGAGTGATTTTTTGGGAAGACCATTGTGGGTTATTTTGGTTCTGGGTTGATGGTTTTGGAGGGATACGGGTTTTTTGTTCTTTTGGGATTATTTTTTATGTGTTTTTTGGTCCTGATGGTTGTAGGTTTTTTGGGGATGAGGTTTTAGGACTTATTAATGCTGGGATTTAGGGTTTTCTAGGTCTAATGGATTTTGAGGATTTAGGGTTTTTTGGGACATAGGTTTTAGGGTTTTCAGGGATTAGGGTTTAGGGTTTTTTAGTGTTTAGGGATTAGGTTTCATTTCTTTTTGGGGAATCTTGTTTAGGGTTTTTAGGGAGGATGGTTTAGGTGTTTCGAGGAATGAAGTTATAGTTTTTTAATGGGGTAGATAGTATCGGGATTAGTTTATAGGGTTTTTGGGGTGCTTTGGGTTTAGGGTATTTATGGGATGGGGAATATTGGTTTTTTGGGGTTCAGGGTTTATTGTTATTTTTGGATGAGGGTTTATTATTTTTTGGGGATGTGGTTTTGTTGATTTTTTGAGGATAAGGGATTAATTTATTTCATGGAAGGATGTTAATGGATTTTGGGATGGAGGGTTTATGGTTTTTTGGTGATGAATGTATATGGTTTTTTAGGGTTAAGGGTTTATGAATATTTGTGGGTAAGCGATTATGGATATTTTGGGAATGAGGGTTTATGGATTTTTGAGTCATAGGGCTTATGGTTTTTACGGATCAGGGTATATCATTTTTTTGGATATAAGGGTTTGGGGTTTTATAGGGATGACAATTTAGGGTTTTCTGGGGATTTGTGTATATGGTTTTTTGGGGATAAGTGATGTTGTTTTTTAATGATGATGTTTGAGGGGTTTTTTGGGATTTGGGTCTATGGATTTTTTGGGATGATGGTAAAATTTTTATTGTGGATGATGGTTAATTTTTAATATATATGGTTGACATTTTATGTTTTTATGGGGATGAGTCTTTATGGTTTTTTAGGGATGAGTGTTTTGGGTTTTATGGGGCTATGATTTTACTTTTCCTTGTGGGTAATGGTTGAGGGATTTTTGGTGATGAGGGTTGATAGTTTTTTTGAGCTGATTGTTTATGATTTTTTGAGAGTATGAGTTATAGTTTTTTTTTGGATGCTGGTTCAGGGTTTTTTGAGGATGAGAGCTTAAATTTTTTTGCTTTTCAGGGTTTACTATTTTTTGGGGATGATGGTTTAGTATTTTTTAGGGGTCAAAGGTTTATTGTTTTTTGGGGGATGGGGGTTTATGGTTTTTTTGAAGTTATGAATCATCAATTTTTGGGAACATGGTTTAGTGTTTTTGGAGGATAACTGAATAATGTTTTTTTGGATAGAGGTTTGAGTGTATTCTTGGGATCATGAATAATTGTTTTTGGGGTAGTGGGTTTTGGGGATTCTTTGGGCTAGGGGCTTATTGTTTTTTTGGTCTAATGGTTTTGGGGTTTATTGGGATGAGAGTTTACAACTCTATTTTGATTAGAGTACAGAGATATTTGGGACATAGGGTTTTGTATTTTTTTAGTGAATAGGGTATTTGGATATTTTTCAACTGAGGGGTTAGGGTTTTATGGGTATATGATTTTAGGGTTTTTTGGGTTGAGAGATTTGTGTTTTTTGGATATGGGAACTTAATTGTTTTGGGGGTTAGGGTATAGTGTTATTTTATTGGATAAGGGTAATGATTATTTTAGTGCTGAGGGTTTATTGTTTTGGGTGATGAGGACTTTAGGGTTTTTAGGGATGAGAGTTTAGGGATTTATTGGATTCAGAGTTGACGGTTTTTTGTGGTTCAGTTTGAGGGTATTTTGTGATGTGGGTTTAGTGTTTTATAGGGATAATGGTTTAGGGTTTTTGGACAAAATGTAAGGAATATATTCAACTATGGGTTTAAGAATTTTTAGGATATTAGGGTTTAGGGTATTTTGGGATGAGGTTTGAGGTTATTTTTGTGCTGAGGAATGATGGATTTTTTTATGATAGTATGGGTATATTTGTGAGATAGAATTGTGGATTTTGTTGGGGACGAGGGATAACTGTTTTATGTTACTGAAGGTTGACGGTTTTTTTGGGGAGAAGGGATGAGAATTTTTTGGCACTGATGGTTGATTTTCTATTAGGGATGAGGTTTTAGGGTTTTTTGAGTCTGAGTGTTTTGTATTTTTTTATTACTAATGGTTTAGATATATTTTTTGGACGACGGTATTGTGTTCTTTGGGGATAAGGGTCGAGGATATTTTTAGTGCGTAGTGTTGACAATTATTAGGTGATGAGGGTTTAGGATATTTTTGGAACGATTTAGGATTTTTTGGGCCTGTAGGATGAGGGTTTTTTTGGGTAATGGAATTTTTTTTTTTGGGGATAAGGGTTGATGGGTTTTTTGTGTCCAATAGTTGAGTATTGTTTGGGGATAATGGTTAATTGTTTTACTGTATCTAATGTTTTAGTGTTTTTTGAGGATGATGGTTAATTATTTCATGTTGGTTGAGGTTCTTTGGGGATAATGGATGGGAGATTTTTGTGGATGATAGATGAGTTTATTTTAGAGGTGATGGTTGTGGTTTTTTAGGATGAGGGTTGAGGGTTATTTATTGTTGAGGTTCACGAGTTCTTTGGGGTTGTGGGATAAAGGTTTTATTTTGAGCTGAAAGATGGGGGTTTTATGGGCATGAGGATTGATTGTTATTTTGGGACAAGGGTTGGGGGTTTTGGGAAATGATTTGTGGGTTTCACGGGATTTATGGTTGAGGGTTTTTTTGGAGATGACGGTTTAGAGTTTTTTTGGTCTGTGGGTTTCTAATTTTCTATGGTTTAGGTGTTAAGGATTTTCGTGGAAGTGGTTTAGGGTATTTTATACTATGGTATTGGGGTTTTTTTGGGATAGGGTTGAGGTGTCTTTTGCGTATGACAGTTGATGTTTATTTAGGGTTAGGGATTATGGCCTTTTGGTATAATATTTTATGGATATTTGAGTCTAAGAGTTATGTGTTTTTAGGGATGAGGTTTTAGGGTATTTTGGGGATGAGGGTTAATGATTTTTTATGGATGATGGTTAGGGTTTTTTTAATTGATGTGTGTGTAGTCTATTATAAGGATTAGGGGTGAGGGATTTTTTGGGAATCGGGTTGATTTTTTTAGGGATAAGGGTTAATGTGTTTTTGGGATTAAGGTATATTATTTTTGGGGGTTAAGGGTTAATTGTTTATTGGTTATGAGGGTTTAGGGTTTGTCGGGATTGATTGATATCTGTTATTTTGAATTAATAATGACGATTTTTTGGGCTAATGGTTGAAGGATTTTTAGAAAGAGGGTTCAGGGTTTTTTTGGTTGAAAGAATTGTTGTTTTTCTGGGGCTGAGGTATTATGGTTTTTTTGGAAGTGGGTTTATGTTATTTTTGGGTTCAAGGGCTAATGTTGTTTTGGGATGAATGTTTAGTTTTTTCTGGGATGAGAGTTTGGTAATTTTTTGGGGTGAGGTTTTTTGGTACTTTTGGGCTAAGGGATTAGGATTTTTTGGGCTTTGGGTTTTGTTTATTTTTGGGATGAGGGTTTGTTGAATATTGGGTGTGAGGGTTTAGGATTTTTGGGGATAAGGGTTATCATTTTTTTGCGATAAGGGTCGACCATTTTTAGGGATAATGGTTTTAGGTGTTTTTTTGTTCACGAGTGGTTAGGGTTTTTTGGGATGGGGGATAAGTGGTTTTGTAGATGATGCTTTAGTTTATTTTGGGGATTATGGTTTACGATTTTTGTAGGATTATGGTTTAGGATTATTTGGGATGTTGTGTTGTGGTTTTAGGGGGCTTTAGGGGTAAGGTTGTTTGTGGATGAGGGTTTTGTGTCATTTATGGATAAGGATTAAGGGTTCTTTTGGTGTTGAGTATTTTGGGTTTATTGGGGTAGAGGGTTTAGGGTTTTTTGGGTCTGAGGTTTTAGTATTTTTAATCGATGGGGGTTTCGGGATTTTTTGTAACAATGGGTTATGGATATTTAGTGTTATAGTGTTTATGTTTTTTTGGGGTTCTGGTTTTTCCGTTAATGGGAATGACTGTTTACTATTTTTTGTCGCTGAGGGAATACATTTTTTATGACAATGTTTTGGTGTTTTTTGTGCCCAGGGGTTAGTTTTTATGGTGCTTTGGGTTTAGGGTTTTTTGGTGTTAGGTGTTTAGGGTTTTCCTGGGATGAGGGTTTGGGAATTTTTGTGAAATATGGTAGATGGTATTTTGTTTATAATGGTTTATGTTTTTTTGGTGTTTAGGGTTTTTGATTTTTTTAGGGAAGATGATTGAGGGTTTATTGGGATAAGGGGTTTGGGTTTTTTGGGATGAGTGTTTATAATTTTTTGGGTCTAGGGGTTTATAGATTTTTAATGGTTAGGTTGAGTATTTTTTCTCCTCAATGTTGGGGTTTTTATTGGGTATGGGAGATGAGGGGCTTTGGGAGGTTTGGGTTCATAGGTTTTTTGGGATAAGGGTTGAGGGTTTTTTGGGGATGAGGGATGATTGTTTTTTGGGGATGAGAGTTTTGGGTCTTTTAGATTCTTCTACACCCATTATCATCTTTTAAAAATTTCTTCTCGATAATGAATTTTATATTCTTTTAAATTAAAATAGATTCACATTGAATCTTAGAAATATCAAAGAATGAAAAATATAACCTCAATTTAGGATGTGGGGTAGGGGGTTAGTGTTTGATTAGGTTTTAACATATTTAAATCAATTCATATTATGAATATTCTTATACATAATGTGTGGAGAATACCTATATAGGTCATTCAAGTTGAACACGCTCAATTTATTCTATGTAATGAAACACTATAAGACTAAAAAAATCATAACAAACCAAAAGGATAGTACCATCACCCAAACTTTTTTAAAAAAAATATGGAATAGAAAACCTATTTTATTAATTTGTTTTTAGAATACATCAATAATATCTCCTCCCTCATGAGTTACTTATATCCTTCTAAAAATTCTCTCATCTGATGACCATTTACAATGAATGGAACATACATCCCAGGATCCCTATTCTAGGAACCACCTAATGGAAAAAACATTAGTAAGAATAAAAGGACTATAAAATTTGAGATGAAAATTATCTAGGAAGTGTTTCATTCTATATGTTTACTAAAACAACTTCTCTCCAATATGTTACTATTTATTCAAAATTAGTTTGTCATGAAATTATTTTCCTTCTTCCAAAAAAGATCATTTCATTTTCACATTCATCATTCCTTATTTATTCCAAATCATTCATATACATATTCATTTATTTTCCAACATCAAATATATATATATTAAATGATTTTATAGCCACAAAATCATTAATCTCTACCTCCATTAGAATTTTAAAACCACATAAAAATACTATTCTATTTGGTGACATCTCTAATAGAGTCTTATAGTAATTCCAATACCCCTCAAGGGCATCCTCATGATTATGGTCCAATCATTCCTATTTAACAATTTTCAGAAGATTATTTTAGATCCATCTATTTAAATCTTCTTCCATTATGTTATTTTATGATGATAATTCATATTAACATTATAACTAAAAAACATATATTATCAAAAAATACATAATGGATAAATTATATAAATAAGTTCATTCGTAATTGAGAGTAAATCCAATCCTCCCAAACCTATAAAATATATTTCATTGAAAAATTGGGGCACCACTCTAGAATATTAATTTCATGTTGGAATATATTCAATAGAATTCGGAATATTGTTAACCAAAATAAGGATTCGAAAATATCCAAATGAATATAGAAAATTTCCCCTAAAATACATTCCCCTAACATCAAATACATAAAAATTCAACAAAGGTTCATGTGGAATCACATGTATTTTTGAAATATTACATTAGAATTGGAAATCTATACGTGTACTACAGAACTCATGAGAATCATGGAATATGTTAGGCTAAAATATACTAAATTATTTCACTTTTCTAGAAGTCCAAAATAGCCCAATGTGGCATCCAAAGCTCAAAAAATTAAAAAAATTAAAACTAACGATTTTTAAAATTTTGGGACACATATCCTCACAATCTAATCACTTCCCATGTTCCTTATGTGAGAATAATAAAAAAAAATATTTCCATGACTCACCAATAAATTTGGAAACAGGTTTTTTTGAAAAATAGTGGCGAACAATTTCAGAAGCTATGTAATTCACAATTATTTTTAACCAATTTACTTTGTCAATAGATGTAGAATATATAATCTCACTAGGAAAAAACATTTTAATTTGATTATTAGATGAATTTACTTAAATAAACACATCAGTTATCTAACTCAAATGACCAACCATGGTGTTCTAAATTCATTTCAAATATTAAATATCTATGTTAAATTCATGAAGTAACAAAATCGATTTGTTAATCCTTGGTTTTGATTCTAGATTCTTCTTGAGATATAAAATAATAGAATGATCCGTTACAACCATGACATTACATGGAGTGTATAATTTTCCGATATAGGATCTTTCATTGATTCATTGGTATGAGCATTTACACTATTTTCTCAAAATGCTATGTAATGTGTTTCTTTTTTAGCATCTAATATATCATTAGTATTTTTCATGAATGCGCTTCCTAAAATTAAAATTTTCGTTGAACATTATCTACCATCCTCTATATATGACAAGTAAATATCTGTAGGTAATTTGAAATCTTTTTCTCTTAACAACACATCACCAATAATTCAATATGGAATAGTTAATCTTCTATAATCATGAAGTATTACAATACTATAGTTTTTAAAATCGAAATCCTATATAGAGAAAAAACTAGAATAAGGTATAAAATTTTTGTAGGCTCTTAAATCCAGAATAGAACCCATAAATTAATGCTTACTAATGAAATAGATAATATAAATCATACCAAGATCATTGCATACAATAGAGTGGTAATGTTGGATCATGTAAGAAACATTTCTCCCAAAATTAAACATCTCACCCCCCATGAACATCAACCTATTATAGAATATCTCTATAAGATACCTAACATAATGAGGGATATATTTTATTGCCTATAATTTAGGGATAATAACATATTAATTTATAATAGTTTCTAGTACTTCTATATCAATTTAGGTTTTGACATTTTTTATTACAAGAGGGAGTCCCAAAGGATAATGAAACAACTCCTAATTTTTTTTCATGTAATCATAAACTACAATTTAGTCCTTTTTAAGAGCACATCAAGATTCAATTATCCCTATAATTTATTTAAAGATAGAATATATTATTTTTATTTTCTTTTTCTAATTTATATGTCGGTGAATAGAAGGTTCATAAACATGTTTATCATTTTTTATAAATATTTTAGAAAAAGGGTTTTGGACAAGTGATAATACAAGTAAAACATGAGGTTTGGACACTAATTCAAGGGAAATTCCATTTATTTAAGAAGAAGAACTATCTTTATCAAGTTATGTATCATTATCTACATCTTGTGGTAGTTTTATATTAGTTACTACTTCTAAGAATTATTTTATTAATATTCTCTCTTCCACATGACTTTACATCACACTAAGATTGTAATTTAGAACTCCATTGATTCATTAAACCACATCATTATATTTATTTTTATCCAATTTTATGAACAATAATTCATAGAAACATATTATGTTGATAAGAAATGTCATGTTTCTTTTTAGCCATTTATTCATTATGTGAATCAATTTTGTGATTATATTATTGTCTTGGGTTTTCTTGATTCAATATATTAATGATTTACCACTATCATAGACTTGAATTTTTTTTCATTGTACCAAAGATGATTATCAAAATGTTGAGGATAGAAATTCATCTTTTTTTATCATTAGAACTAATAATGTGTTATTTTTTTATTCCATCCTTGGTTGAAATGTTTATTTGTATGAAAATTCATGGACTAGAAATTATATT
The DNA here is from genome assembly GCA_963277665.1 of Viscum album. Taxonomy (NCBI): domain Eukaryota; kingdom Viridiplantae; phylum Streptophyta; class Magnoliopsida; order Santalales; family Viscaceae; genus Viscum; species Viscum album. The sequence continues at coordinate 934,906,399 of OY728132.1, forward strand.
TTGTGAAATGGTTGTTCAGTTTGTTCTAGGATAGTTTTATAAGAAGGACCCCATTACATACTTTAGGTCTGCCATGAAGTTAAATAAATTGATTATTAAAATGATTGGTATGAAAAAATATATAATGTATTCAAATGGGATAGGCCAGTTCTGTTTCGGATTGTGAAAGGGTATAGATAGATTGCATATAGTCTCTCAATATACCATGTTGACTAATATGAATCTCAATTAGGATAATATCATTGTTTTAATGAGACACATACATAGATGATTTAAATGGATAATCCACATAGAACCAAATATCTAGGAATTTTGGACCCCATATATTATGAGGATAGTTGCATATAGAGGATTATTATCAACTAATGATCCTCTAGTTGCATAATCAATCATACTCCTACATAGAAAGACTAATCCTATATAAAAATATTTTATAAGGAGTTAGTTAAAAACATATTGGCGTGGATAACTAGAGCAAAAAAATTTAGACTTCTCTTAGTACTCATGTAATGTTCAATCCAGTACCTTCCTAATTCCAGATATTACTTCTATCAATGAGGCAGTCTAAGATGCTGGGAAAATGTCTCTAAAATGACATTCAATAGTAAATGAAAACTCCATATTTTAGATTATTATGAGTAGTAAAACCACTATATTTCTAATAGATCTTATGAATATTGTAACACCAACATTTATAATTTATCTTCACTTACTCAATGTGTTTTAATGGTGATACGCACCATGTGGACTTTTTATGGGTTCTTATAAGGATCCTCATTAGGTAGACTATGATATTTTGGTAACCAATGAATCAATCTAGATCTATGATCAAAACTATGAGTAATTTCCTTATAGCCAATTATTTTTTTCTCAGATATCAACATTAAGAACAATGATCTTGGTTAGTGTTCTTGGATCATCAAGGGATAGTGGGTTTTAATCATTTTATGTTCTTAATGAAATTATTTATGTTGTTTCAAGTGTTGAAATTACAATTTTTTCATTATTTTTAATTTCTAAATCTTATTTATTTATCCTTTTATCTACTATTTTGTTAATAATATTTTATGATTTTTTAGATTTAGATATTTGTAATGTTCATACTGTAATAATTTTTTTATTTTTTTAAAAACCCTTTTTTATTTTGTTTTTAGTTTAATGGAATCATGTTATGATTCTTTCTATTTTATCATTTTAATACCCCTTCATACCCTCCATAGAAAAAATACAATTGTTTACTAATTATTTTTCAATCCTTCCTTAAAATGTATACAAAATTATAAAATAGATACTACAATATAGAAACAACAAACATTGTCTCCCAACAAGACAACTCCTTTGTATTTTTCTATAATTATTTTTTGAATTTATTATTTTATTCTTTCTAATTGTTATTTTTGGAAACTAATATTCTAATATAAACTATTATAATTTCTAATATTAGAGAAAATTTAGCATTGAATGATAAAATTACAAAAGAATGGATTAAGGAACAATTAATTGAAAAAATAGAACAACTCATCAGTCTAATGTATGATTCTTATATGTCATTCATCCTTTATAATATTATGTAGATTTTACAAATATAACAATTTAATATAAAATATTAAAATTCAATATATTTTATGTCATTAAAATTGGTCATTTGAAGTCAATATCCAAATCTAGGCAATAAATATACTTCATGTAAAAGTTTGTAAATTCTCTAAACAATCACCAAGAACAACTATACGGTTCATGCTCACTATACTCACAGACATAGATCATGGATTAATTAATTTAAAAATAGAGAATCTGCATAACTCATATATTCATATTGAATTAATAATACACATTCATAATTCATCTCAATCCAATCATAAATGTGTCGTACTCAGAATGCATAAAATATGATAAATGAAAGAAAAATTAATAAAACATCAACTAGAAATCGCATTTTAACACCCTATATTCTAGAGAGTATTACAAATTAAAAGTGAATTAAATATTAAAAAATAGAAATAAGTCACAATGTGGAACCACATTCTTTATAAAATCCAAATTACTTTAACATCAAGACAATTCATTGTTGAGTTTCAATCTCCATCCTCAATGGCTTTTGTGGTAGTATCATCCCTCTAAAAAATCATTTTGGTTTTCTTTCCTCCCTATTCAACCCAAAATATCAATAAGATCCTATAATATTTTTCTATAAAATTAACCCTCCATACATTATTCAAATAGATCAATTATTTTCTTTTCATCCAGTTTACAATCACTCCACTCCACCATCCATATATGACTTACAAATCCTTAGAAAAGCTAAAAAACAACCATATTTACATGTTTCATTATTTTTCTACATAAATTACTCTAGACCGTCACCCAAAATTTTGTGAACAACTTTATCCTCAACAAAAATGTCACTAGGGAAGACAAACTATTATGAGTTTAAATACCTATGTGTTCCACCGACTAGGAAATGTTCTATAGAATTGTAAAACTCAAGGCCACTAATTCCTTCAAACCGTACACTAAAAAAAATAATATCCTAGAAACCCAAATGAACATTGTTTATTTGGGAGGCTTGAGGGAAAAACTATATCTTCATGAATCATATCCAATTAAAAAATCATTATATATTGGTACAATGTGGACATGGGTCCTCTTTCTCTTCAACTGCTAGTGTGATTATTTCATTTCTGAAACCCAAACATTCATAATGTGTCATTGGTCTAAACATTCAAAATGAATGATGTTATAGTTCAAATGATTCATGTGAAATTCGATATAAAATTGATTCATCTTTTGGAATGTAAACTCAAGATCAACGTTCGACACAAGTTTATTGGTGGCATTATTTCTCATTATTTAATAATTTATTGGAAATGGATTCAATCTGTCCACTTCATGATTTAATTTTACATCATCAAATAAATTAAAACCAATTCATCCAAAAAATGTTTCATGGAAATCATCATCATCCTTATATTATTAAAACATTGTTAGTGTTTGAATTAGAATCGAAGAATCACCAACATCTTCCATCAGTCATCATTCCATATCTATAGTGTTTAGTCAGCACCAGGATAAATGTGTTCCAATAGAAAATAAATCATTATTATATCCCTGGTCACTTATCATCAAACACAGCCTGATTAGGGCCAATTAATACCAATTCTAACTCATGTGTAATTGAGTGGTCTTTCTCTTCAGTCAAAAAGACACAATTGATCATGACATAAAACATGAATTTTATTTTCACATTAGTGTTTATTAACTAAAATTAACCTTTAATAGAGGCTCCATTCTAGTTTTACTAGTGGAATGAGGTGGTGGTAGCAACAAGACTCCTCACAAACAATTGGTTTTAGTTCAGTGATAAGGTAAAATAATGTCATGAAAAAGAACCAGGTTAGATGAATTATTTTACATAGTTATTCTATTATGCACACCATCATTATAATTTTTACAATCTCACGAGATTATCTTATAATTAACATATTTTTTTATTATTGTAAATTTACATATGATGATTAGAATTTGTCCCCTCTTTTATATAGATGCTGCAAATTTTTATTTGTATAATTACAATATATCTTATTTCAATAGTGTGCTGACTGAAAAAATTGAATTATTTTACGTATGTCATTTTCTCCAAATTATCATCCACATGTGGTCGATAATCATCATATACAAATTCAATATTTTTTAAATTACCCTAAAAAATTCCCTGGAAATAAAAATTATCTAATTTGAAACAATAAAAATAAAAAAATCCCTAAAATTAAAAAAAATATTAAAAAATATTACACAAAAAAATTAAATATTGAATAAATTGAGTATTAAATTATAATATCATATATTAAAGATTTAAATTAACATAATGTTCATTAATAATGAATAACTACTTTCGAGATATAATTATTAAATTAATTAATAATTTAAAAATACATTTAAAACTGACATTTGAAATAGGACCCCAATATATAATAATAAAAATTCAATGAATAAATTTAAATCTAATTGATTACTATAAAAGGGAATCAATAATTTGTTTCTAGAAACTAGAAACATTAAAACATAATTTGATATTTCAAATTATTATTATATACTACTAAAATTTCATCAACATATTGCTAAATATATAGTAATACCTCATTATGATCACATTTCACTGTAAAACATATTAGTTCATTAGATTTGATGTTGAAAAAACGCATCAAATAAGTATACATCATGTTGTGATATATGTTTTTTGGGGCTGAGGATATAGTTTTTTTAATGACTGAGGGTTTTTTATTTTGTTGGGACGAGGGTTAATGATTATTTGGAGATGGGGGTTTAGTGTTTTTTCAGGTAGAAGGTTTAGGGTTAATTGGTGCTGAGAGTTTTGGGGTTTTTGATATTGTAGGTTTGAGGTTCTTTTGAAAAGTGTTGAGGGTTTTTTTAGTTTAGGGTTTTTGGTTTTTTTGGGATAAGTGTTGAGAGTCTGTGACATTTTATTGTTTTTTAGGGATCGGGTTTATTTTTGGGTGATGGATGATGGTATTTTTGGGATAGGGTTTTTGGGATTTTTGTTTTTGAGGGTTGATGGTTTTTTTGGTGTGGAGGGATGAGGGTTTATAAAATTTTAGTGTGAACGGTTTTGTGTTTTTTGGGTTTAATAGTTGAGGGTTTGTATGTGGATTACGGTTTATGGTTTATTGGTTTTCAGGGTTTTAGATTTTTTGGGATTAGTGTTTATGGTTTATTGAGGTGGAAGGATGGGTTTTTTTAAGGAAGAGGGTTAATGTTCATAGGGGCTACAGTTTTAGTGTTTTTTGGGGATGAGGTTTGATTTTTTTTGGGGATGAGGGATTATGGGTTTTCTAGGATGATTTATTCTGGATTTTATAGTTTAAAATATACGGGGGTTTAGGGATTACGGTTTGAGGTCTTTTGGGGATGAGGGTTTAGGGTTATTTGAGGATGAGGGTTTTGGTATTTTTACATTTGAGGGTTGATGGTTTTTTGTATATGGGGGTTTAAGTATTTTTTTGGTGGAGGGTCTAGGGATTTTCCGGGATGAGGGTTTAGGATTATTGTGGGGATGTGGGATATGGTTTTTTGGTGAGAGGGTAAATCATTATTTGGAATTAGTGTATAGTGTTTCTTGGGGATAAGGGTGTAGGGTTTTTTGGTGGTTAGTGTTGATGGTTTCTTGGGGTTGAGTGTGGAGGGATTTTTGGGGATGAGGGTATTGGTTTTTATGCTGATTAGGGTGTAGGGTATTTTGGGGATGAGGTTTGGCATTTTTTTAGTTTAAGGTTTAAGGTTATTTTATTGATTGAGGGATTATGATTTTTTTGGAAATGATGGTTGAGGTTTTTGGCACATGATGTTTGAGTTTTTTTTCATAATGATAGTTGTGGAATATTTGGTAGACGGTTGATTTTATATTGGAGCTAAGAGTTTAGATTTTTTTGGTGCTCAGGGATGTTTTTTTGGGCAGAGTGTTGAGGGTTTTTTGTATTGTGGGTTGAGGTTTTGGGGGGGGGGGGTGATAATTTCTGGTTTTGGGGAAGAGGTTTGAGTGTTCTTTGTGGTGGAGTGTTAATGTTTTTTCTGTTAAGAGGATTGATGATTTTTTGGGTCTTAGGTTTGCGGGTTTTTTGGGATGAGATATGATGATTTATTGCATTGAGGGATGTGGTAATATGATGCTAAGAGTTGACTGTATTTTGGGGAGAGGGATTGATTTTTTTGGCATTAGGGATGATATTTTTTAAGGAAATGTGTTAAATGGTTTGTGGGGACATGGGTTGGGGATTTTTTTGCGGCTGTGGGTGTAGGATGTTTTAGGGATGAGGGGTCAGGGTTTTCTGGGGCTAATAGTTGAGGGATTTTAAATAGAAAGGGTTCATACTATTTTGGGGCTAATGGTTCAGGGATTTTTCTTCTGAGGATTGATGGTTTATGGTTTTTTTGTCGATGAGGGATGAGGGTTATTTTGGGGATGATTGTTTTTATTTTTTTAAGGATGAGGGTTTAGGGATTTTTTGGATAAGGGCTTTGGGGATATAGGGAAAACTATTGTGAGTTTTTTGGGGAAGGGGTTTAGGGTTTCCTAGGTCTATGTGTTAGGATTTTTAGGAGGCAAGGGGATTAATGATATCTGGGGATTAGTGTTTATCATATTCTAAGGCTTGGGGGTTAACATTATTTTGGTTACTGGTTTAGGGTTCCTTGGGTATGTAGGTTAGGGTTTCTTGGGGATGGGTGATTAGGTTTTTCTATGGAAGAGTGTTCAGGTTTTCTATGGATAAGAGTATGAGAACATGGTCATAACATTATAAGATCATAACCTTCATAAAAGAGATCAAAATGAAGAGTCATGGAATAAATATTGGCATTTTTTAAGGCATGAATCACAAAGGAACCAAGAGCATAACTCCTAAAAGAAAACAAATGAATAAATCATGGAATTTTGGAAGTCACATAAACATATAAAATGATTTCAATAGTTTTCAAGGCTTACATCCAAGGCCATATTTTTGGAATGGGTTTACTACCCAAACCACCTTAGTAGTGAACATTTAATCCCATGGCAATCTTATTAGTCATGGTTAACACCCAATACCATCTTATTAGTCAAGGATCGCACACAAGACCATCGTAGAAGACAAATTTCTTTACTAAACCAGGATCACTCATCATTCTTACCATTTCTATCTCAGGATATATAAATATTTTCCCAATTTTTTGGAGGTAGATTTAGGCCTCACCCATAAAATAATGAAATCATACATATGTGTGCCATAAGATAATAAACTTTTCATCACATTATGACCCATAAAAAGAGATCGATTTCATAAACATCATAACATAACCCATGAAATTAAATGGGAATAAAAAACATTTCATTATACTAATTTTTTTTAAAAGTTAAATGTTCATAATAATTTCATAAATTAATAACCTGTGAAAGGAATAGGGTTTCATAATCCTTTTATCATTATATAACCGATGAATGTGAAATAGGTTTCATAAATAACTTGTCATCTGAAACATAAACAACTCAAATAAAGGATAATAATGGAGTCCTTGGATCATATCTCCAATAAGGCATAAACCATATATTTGAATGATATCATAGATAGAGATGGACATTCAATGATCACTTGGAGGATTTCTTATATAAAATAACCATTCTTCTAAAATAATTTATTTACAACTAAAACATTTTTTAAATCATTTTCTTAGCTACAAATTATCAATATTATGAATTTGACATTAAATTTAATTTATAAATTTAATTATGGGTTTATTAGGGATGTGGTTTTAGGGTTTTAGGGATCAATGTTTGCTGTTTTTCTTTTGAACGAGGGTTTTGAATTTTTTGTGAGGGAATTGTTATTTTGAGGCTATGGTAGTGGTGTTTTTTTGGGTATGAGGTATTGAATGTTTTTAGGGTCTATGGGTATTGGGTTTTTGGGGGGTTATTGATTAGGATTTTTGGGACTGAATGTTTTAGGTTTTTCTGAAGATGAGGTTTTTTGGTTTTTTGGTGATGATTGATTGTGGATATTTGAGGATGATGATCTATTTTTTTCTTTGGGATTTAGATTTTGAGGTTTTTTGGGACATGGGTTCAGGGTTTTTTGGGAATAAATGGTACGTGTTTTTTTTGGGTAGAGGTTTTATGCATTTTTGAGGATGAGGGTTTCCATTATTTGGGGCTACTGGTTTTGTTTTTTTTTATGACGGTTGATGGTTTTTTAGGTCAGAGGGTTTTCGGTTTTTTGGGGTTGAGGTATGTGGTTTTATGGATTCATGGGGATGGTTTTTTGGGTTTTTTTTGGGGATAGGGGATCGTTTTTTTGTGTGAGGGATTGTGATTTTTTTAGGATTAGGGATTGGAGTATTTAGAGGATGGTAAATTGCGGTTTTTTGGGGTTGTGGGTTTAGGTATATTTTTTATTGGTGGATTAGGGTTTTATGGGGATAAGGGTTTGGAATTTTTAAGGGCTATGAGTTTATGGTTTTTTTGGGTAGTGGATTTGGGGTTTTTTACTGATGAGGGGTTGGGGTATTTAGGGTTGAGTGGTTGGGATTTTTTGTAAGAAGGTTTGGGATTTATTGGGTTGTGGATTTGGGTTTTTTGGGGCTCAGGGTTTTGGGTTTTGTGGGGATGAGGGTTTTAGGTTTTTAGGGGCTAGGGTTTGGGGTTTGTTGGGGATGAGAGTTTTATGTTTTCTAGGGATTAGGTTTTATGATTTTTAGGGTTTGAGGATTTTGGGTTTTTTGGGGATTAGGATTTGGGGTTTTATAGGTTTTACCGATTAATATGTTTTTGGGGCTGAGTATTTAGAATTTTACGGATGAGGATTTATCATATTTTAGGAATGAGGGTTTATGGTTTTTTAATAGATAAGTGTTTACAGTTATTTTTTGATGTGGGCTTGAGGTATTTTTGGGTTTTAGTTATAGGAATTCATCAGGTTGAGTGATTGAGGTTTTATGGGTATGAAGCTTTTGTATTTTTAAGTCGGCAGTGTTACATGTTATTTCTCGATGTTGGTTTTTGGATTTTTATAACTCGGGGGTTTAATATTTTTAGGGATGAGGGTTTTTTTTATTTTGGTGATAAGGGTATGGGGTAATTTGGATTTGAGGTTTTATAGTTATTAAGGATGAGGGTGTAGGATTTTCTTTTTTGGGGGTCAGGGATTAGGTTATTTTAGGGGATGGGGGTTTAAGTATTTTTTTTATATGACTTTTTTGGGTTTATTTTAAATTGGGGTTTAGGGGTTTTTATGGTTAAGGGTTGGAATTTGTTGGTTCTTTGTGTTTCTAGTATTTGGAGGAAGAGTTTTCTTGGTTTTATTTGGATGAGGGTTTAGTGTTTTTATGGGGTTGAGGTTTTTCTTTTGTTGGGGATAAGGGTTTCGAGTATTTTGGGATGATGGTTCTTTGTTTTTTAGGTGAGGGTTTATGGTTTTTATGGATTTAGGGTTTTTTGGGGGGATGAGTTTATGGGGTTTTTTGGAGCTGTGGGATTGGTGTTTCATGGGGATCAAGGTTTTTAGTTTCTTGGCAAAGAGGGCTTGGGGTATTTTTTGGTTGTTGTTATTTTTTGGGGATGTGGATTAGAGTTTTTGAGGGATTAAGGTTTAGGGTTTATTGGGGTATATGGTTTGAGGAATTTTTTGGGAATTAGGTTTCTGGATTTTTGGGCATGAAAATTCAGGGTTATTGTGGATGAGGGTCCTTGGTTATTTGGGGATGATGGATAGGCTTATTTTGGGAATGAGGTTTTAGGGTTTTTTGGGATGAGGGATTTTTAATTTCTAGGGATGAGGGATTAGGTTTTTTTTATGGATGTGTTATATGGGATTATTGGTGTTGTGGCTTTGGGATTTATTTGGGGCTTATGGATTAGATTTTTTTTGTAGGTGGGGGTTTAGAGTTTTATAAGGCTTAGGATTTATGGTTCTTTGGGGATTATGATTTATTTATTTTAGGGTGAGGGTTAGTGTTTTCTTGGGGATGATTTTTTTGGGATAATAGGGATAATGGATTACTGTTTATTGGGGATGAGGGTTTATGGTTTTTATTAGGCTAAGAATTCAGTTATTTGGGGCTAAGGGTTTAGGGTTTTTTGGAATTGTGTATGTTTGGGTTTTTTGGGATGAGGGATAAATTTTTTTGGGCTAAATGTTTCAGATTTATTATGGATGAAGATTTATGATTTTTCAGGCTATGGATTTAATTTTTTTGGATAAAATGATATATGGTTTTTTAGGATTGATGGTTTAGGGTTTTATGTGTCTGAGGGTTTAGGGTTTATTAATATTAGGTTTTAGGGGTTTTTGGGGTTGTGGGTTTAGGGTTTTATTTGGCCTTGTTTTTGGGGTTTTCGGGGTGGAAAGTGTGGGGCTTTATAGGGTTGTGAATTTGGGGTTATTTGGGGATGATGGTTTTTTATTTTTTTTGAGGCTACATGATTGTAGTGTTTTAGGGCTGAGGGTTTTAAGAAATTTTGTGATTAATGTTTCAGTTATTTTGATGCTATGGGATTAGAGTTTTTTAGGGATGAAGATTTAGTGATTTTTGGGGTTGAGGGTTTTTGGGATATTTGGGGATGAGGGTTTTGGGTTTTTTATGTTGGTTTATGATTTATTAGGCGACTGTTTGGGTTTTTTGGGGGTTTAGATTTTACAGTGTCAAAGGGATGAGGGTTAGTTGAATCATTGGCTGATGTTTTAGTGCTTTTTAGTGATGATGGTTTAGGGTTTTTTGTGGTTGATTGTGTAGGGTTTTTTGGTCTAAGGAGTTGGGGTTTGGGGTGATGAGGTTTTAGGATTTTTTAGTGATGATGCTTTTTGAATTTTTGGGGATGGGGGTTAGTAAGTTTTTTGGACTGATGGTATATGGATTTTTAGAGATTTTGGTTTCTAGATTTAGGGGCTAGAGGTTTAAGGTTTTTTGGTAGAGGGATTAGTGTTTTTTGGGGATGATAGTTTAAGGTTTTTTGGGATGTCCATTTTATGTTTTTTGGAAATAAGGATTTAGGGATTTTTAGAGGAGACGGTTTTGGGTTTTTTTGGATTAGGGTATTTTTGTGGGAGATGGTTTGATGATATGTGGTGCTTAGGGTCTGGGGGTTTTTTTGGGATGACGGTTTTAGGGTTTTTTCACTAAGGGATTGGAGATATATGGGGCTAATTGTTTACAAATTTTGAGGATGTGGGTTTGAATTTTTTGGGGGATGAGGGTTTTGGGTTTTGGGGGATGAGGGTTTGCAGTTTTTTTAGAGATATGGGTTTCAGGTTTTTTAGGGATATGGGTATTAGGTTTTTTTAATGCTAGGGGTTTGGTGTTTTTTAGGAATGATGGTTTCATTTTTTTTTGGGTTGAGATTTTTATGAATTTTTGGGATGAAGTTTTATGGTTTTGGGGGATGAGGGTTGAGGATTATTTTGGGACTAAGGGTTTGGGATTATTTAGGGACGCAATTTTGTATGTTTTGGATTTGATAGTTTGGGGTTAAAGGGGATGACTGAATGATGTTTTTCAGGGATGATAATTTATCATTTCTTAGGTTATGGGTTTTAGTATATTTGTGGTTACATGTTTTAGGGGTTTTTTGTTTGATGGTTTTTTTCGGCGAAGGGTTTACTATTTTTTAGGTTGACGGTTTAGGTTTTTCTAGTGATACAAGATTCAATGATTTTGGGGGTGACAGTCTAGATGTTTTGTTGATGAGTTTTTATTGTTTTTTGGGGTTCATTGTTAGGATTTTTTTGGGAAAAGGGTTCTACATGTTTTAGAGATAAGGGTTTTGTGTTTTGGGTTTATAGTTTAGCATGTTCTGGTGATGAGGAATCATGGTTTTTTGGATGAGGTTTTTTTGGTTTAGGGTTTTGGCTTTTTGGGGGTTTACAGTTTGTGTTTTTTTGGTGATGAGGTTTTTTGGTTTCTTAGGAATGAGGGTATAGGGATTCATGAGGATGTAGGTTTACAAGTTATTTTGGGGCCTTTCTGTTATAAATTTTTTGGGTCTAATAGTTTTGGGTTTTGGGGGTAGAGGGTATAGGGTTTTGGGGGTACGATGGATTGGTGTTTTTTGTGATATGGGATAAGTGTTTTGGGGGGATGAGTGTTTATGGTTTTTTGTAACAAAGTGTTTGGTATTTATTAGGGGAAAGGGTTTAGGGTTTTTATTGAAGTGGGTTTTGGGATTTATTTAGGATCAGAGTTTCTCTTTTTCTAGGGATGTGGGTTTTGGGATTTTTGTGGATGGTTTTTCATATTTTTTGTATACGGTTTGGGTGTGTTTTGGGGACATATGTTTTTTGTTTTATAAGGAAGAGGGTATAAATTAATTTGGGTTTGATGGTTTAGGGTTTTTTGGGGTTGAGGGTTTACTATTTTTTAGCAGTACAATGTTTATGGTTTTTGTGCGGGAGGGTTTTGGTTTTTTTGGGAATTAGATTTTAGGGTTTCTTGGGAATAGGGTTTGCAGTTTCTAGGGGTTGCAGTAATAGGTTTTTTTATGTTATTTGAATTTTTGGATTTGGGGGATGGTTATCTATGTATTTATAGGGTAGGGGTTTGGGGTTTCGTAGAGATTATTAATTAGGTTCTATTAGGGATTAGGTTTTAGGGTATTTTGGGAGTGAGTGTTTGCAGTTTATTGGGGGTGCTAGTGTAGGGTTTCTATGGTAGAGAATGTTTTTTTAAGGATTAAGGATTAGGGTTTTGTGTCGTGGAGGTTTTGGGTTTTTTTTGGATCTGATCATTTGTTTTGTTTTTTGGGGATGAGGGTTTAGTATTTTTTGGGGCGATGGGTATGTGTTTTTATAGGGACTAGGGTTTAGGGTTTTTTTGGTTTAGTGTGTCTAGTGTTTTCATGGAATGATAGTATGGTTTTTTGGGTGATGAGGTTAACAGATTCCTAATGTGAGAGTTTAGGGTTATTTAGGGCTGAGGATTCATGGGTTTTTTTGGCCTTTAGGTATTGGGGGTTTTTGTGATGAGGGTTAAGGGTTTTTGGGATCAATGGTTTGATATTTTTTGAGGTCAATGATTTTCAGTTACATAATGATGAGTTTCTTAGTTCTAAGGGATTATATGGTTCTTGGGGATGGTTGTTTTGTGTTTTTTTGGGGCTGATGGTTTCGGGATTTTTCAGGAATGATTATTTAATTTTTTTTCCTGAGAGTTTGGGGTTTTTTTATATTTATATTTTAGCAGTTTTTGGTGTGAGGGTTTAAGTATTTTTTAGGCCGATGGATTGGGGTTTTTTGGGGATGATGGTTTAGGGTTTTTTTGGGATGAGGGTTGATGTTTTTAGGGGAAGAAAATTTTAGGGTCAATTTGTGATGGGGTTTTAGGGTTTTAAATGATCATATTTTAGAGTTATTTGGTGTTGTGGTTATATGGATTTTGGGGGATGAAGGATTGGGGATCTTTTGGGTTGAGGGTCTAGTGTTTTCTATGGTGATTTTTAGGGATTTCTGGGGTCAATGGGTTTTGGATTTCATGGAGATGATGATTTACGATTTGTTATAACTATGGGTTTATAATTTATGGGAATGAGGGTTTAAGGTCCTTCAGCGCTTGTGGTTTTTGTTTTTTGGGGTTGAAGATTTAATATTTTTTTGTGCTAAGGTCTTAGTGTTTAGGGGGGAAATTGGATAGGTTTTTTTTATGGCAGAGTGGTTAGGGTTTTTTTATTGTTTAAGGATTAATGGGATGAGGGTTTGGTGATTTTTGAGACTGTGGGGCTGGGAATTTTTTAGGCTGGGGGTTTAGGGTTTTTTGTGTCTTAAGGTCTTCAGTTTCTTAGGGATTAGGGTTTGGTTTTTTGGGAATGGGGGTTGGGATTATTTTGTGTGAGGGCATATTATTTTATGGGGATGAGTATATGGGATTTTTGGGGCCGTTGATTGGGGATTATTTGGGAATAATGTTTTAATGATTTATGGGGCCCTTGAAGTGGGGTCTTTTGGGGAAGAGGGTATTGGGTTTTTTGGGATGTGTTTTTACGATTTTATGGGATTGGGGGTTTAGGGCTTTTTAGGGATAATGGTTTAGGATTTATCTAGGATTCGGGTTTGTTTTTTGTGTGGGATGAGTGTTTGGATGGTTTTGGGGAAGAGGGTTTGTGATTTTATGGGGTTGAGGGTTTTATATATCATTGATCTAAGGGATAAAGGTTTTTAGTAGCTATGGCTTTGAGGATTTATGGGGATAAGGGATTCAGGTTTTTTGTGGATTAGGGTTTAGGTTTTTTAGGAAAACTTTATTGGGTTTTAGAGGATTAGGATTTAGTATTTTCTGGGGATAAGTGTTTAGGGGTTTTAGGACTAATTTTTAGGGGGTTTTTTGTGTGAATGGTTTATGTTTTTCTAGGATGAGTTTTTATTTTATTTTGGTACTTAGTGTTTTTCGTTTTAGGGGGATGAGTATCCAGGTATTTGGTGATGAATGTATTTTTTTTGGGTTTGATTGTTTTAGGTTTTTTAGGGATGAGTGTTTATATTTTTTGGGGGATGAGGATTTATTATTGTGGGTATCCTAATTGAGGTATTTTTACGTATGCGGTTTTATGATTTCTTTATGGATGTGTTTTTATGGATTTTTTTGGAAAATATTGTTTTGGGTTTCATGGGGTAGAGGGTTTATTTATTTTTTGGGGTGAGGGTTTATGGTTTTTTTGGGGACTATGGTTTGGTATTTTTTTGAGGCTTAGGGTTTTTTAATTTTTTCGGCTAGGGGTTTTCGGTTTTTTTAGGGTTTTTGTGTTTGGGGTCTATTCAGTATGAGGGTGTTGGGTTTATAAGGGCATAGGGTTTGCGGTTTTTATGGCCTATGTGTATTGTGTTTTTTGGGGTATGTGGTCTGTGGTTTTTTGGGGATGAGGGTTTAGGGTTTTTGGGGATTGAGGTATTCTAGTAATTTTGGGTGAATGTCTCTGGGTTTTGGAGATTAATCATTGAGGGTTTTATGGGGATGAGGGTTTATTTTTTGGGGGGGCTGATGGGTTATGTTACTTAGGGATAATGTTTTGGGTAATTTAGGTGTGATGGTTTTTGTTTTTGTTTTGGTGGTGGGTTTGGGTGGTTTTGGGGTGAAGGGTTTAGGTGTTTTGGGGATAAGGAATTAGGTTTTTTTAAGATGAGGTATTGGGTTTTGGGATTTGATTATTTAGGGTATTTTGATCCTTAAACTATATATTTTTTTGGGGGATGAGTGTTTTTTATTTTTTGGGTTAAGGTTTTTTGGTTTTTTGTGATGCTGATTTTGTGTTTTTTGGGTTTGGAGATTTATGGTTTTTTGGGGACAATAGTTTATTTCTTTGTTCCTGACTATTTAGGGTTTTTTTAGTGCCGATGATTTAGTGATTTTTGGGAAGGATGTTTTTGTGTTTTTTGAGGCTAAGGGTTAATTTTTTTTGTAATAAGAGTTTCATGTTTTTTGGGGTTGATTGTTTAGGGTTTTTGTGGATGAATGTTTGGGGTTTCATGGGTATGGGGGTTTAGGGTATTTGTGGTCGAGGTTTTGAGGTTTTGGGGATTATGGTTTAGTGATTTTTTTGGCTGGCTATTTAGGTTTTTTATGGAAAAAAATTTAGGGTATTTTTTAGATGATGGTTTGTGGTTTTTGGTGGCTGAGGGTTTAGAGAATTTAGGGGAAAGGATATGGTGTTTTATGGGGTTGAGGGTTTAGGATTTTTGTGGATGATAATTTTGGATTTTTTGGGTCAAGGGTTATGTTTTTTTTGGGGGGTTATGTTATATGGTTTTTTGGGTTGATGGGTTTCCTTTTTTTTAAATGAGTGTTTGGGGTTTTTTGAGATGATGGTTTAGGGTTTTTACTTTTTGAAATTTTGTGGTTTTTGGGATCTGTTTTTATTCTTTGTGGGTACTTACTGTAGAGGTTGTTTTGTAGACAAGGGATTATTGTTAATTGGGGATTGTGTTTTGTGGTTTTTTGGAGTAAAGGGTTTTATATTTTTTGGGGATAAGGGTTGGGGTATTTCTGGGGTTGGTGGATTAGGTATTTTTGGGTCTGAGGGATTGGGTTAATTGACGATAGGGGTTTAGAGATTTTTGGTATTAGGATTTAGGATTTTTTTTAGTATGAGGGTTTGAGGTTTTTTAGGGGAGATTGTTTTGGAAAATTTCGTGAGATGGTATATGGTTTTTTGGGGATGAATATTTTTTGTGGTTTGAGAAGACTGTTTAATAAATTTGAAGGATGAGGTTATATTATTATTTGGGGGATGATGGATTGGGGATTTTTGTTATAGAGGGTTGTTCTGGGGGTTTGGGGTTTTTTTTGTGGATAAAAGTTTTGGATTTCTTGGGGCCAAGGGTTTTGGGTTTTTTAGGTCTAGGGGTATAGGGATTTTTTTAATCTAGGGGTTTTGTTGGTTTAATGATGAGGGATTTGGTTTTTTTTATGAGGGTCATTCTGTTTTATGGATTATTTTTTATGTTTCTTGGGGTGTAGTATTTAGGTTATATTGGAACACTGGGTTTGGGGTTTGGGTGGGTGGAGGATTGAGGGAAAACAATTTTTTTGAATAGGGTTTGGTTTTTTTGGCGCTAAGGGTTTAGGGTTTTTGGTTCTAATGGTTTAATTGTTTTTGGGGATGATTATTTAAGGTGTTTTTTGGTTGTGGGATTATGGATTTTTGGGGTTGATTGTTCATTATATTTTGGGGCTAAGGGTATATGGATTTTTGGGGGTTGTGGGTTTAGATTTTTTTGTAACTGATGGTATAGTGATTTTGGTGATGAGCATTTGGGGTTTTTTTCGGATAATATTTTATAGTTTATTTGGGATGTGTTTATAGGGTTTATTGGGGATGATGTTTTAGGGTTTTTTTGGTATGAGGTTTTGGGGTTTGTTGGGGAACAAGGCTTGGGATTTTTTATAGCTGAGGTTTTGGGGTTTTTTAAGAGTGAGGTTTATGTTTTTTTGGGATTGATTGTTTAGTGTTTTTTGGGGATGAGGGTTTATTTAATGTTGTAGATGAGGGTTTAGTATCTATTGTGTATATTTGTTTTGGGGTTTTGGGGTTATGGGATATGGGTTTTTTAGGGATTAGGTTTCATGTTTTTTTGGGATAATGGTTTACACTTTTTTGAGGCAAAGGGTTTTTGTTTTTTTAGGCTATGGGTTATGGGTTTCATGGAATGAGGTTTTGGGGTATTTTGAGAAGATGTCTTAGGGTTATTTGAGGATGAGGATTTTGGGTGTCTTAGAGATGTGGATTTGGGGTTTTTTGGGATTGATATTTTTGGTTTTCTTGGGGTTGATGGTTTACTATATTAGATTCTTGGAATATACTAATTATTTAAGATTATGAATTATGGTATTATAGAGTATATGGATTCATAATTTTTTGGGATTTTATGTTTTGGTTTTCTAGTTAATAAGGTAAATTTATTTGAGGTTGAGGGTTTGTGTTATATTCATACTATGGTTTGGGGGTTTTGGGTTTTAGGGTATAGGGGTTCTAAGGGATGAAGGTGTTTGGATTTTCTAGGGTGAGGGATTTTGTTTTTTTGAGACTATGTTATTAGTGTTTGTTGGGTTGTGAGTTTAGCGTTTTTTTGGGGTTAGGGGATTTTTTATTATTATATCAGTATGGTTTTTAGGTATAGTGGTCATGGGTTTTTTGGTTGTCAGGGTTTGTTATTATTTTAAGATGTACATTTAGGGTTTATTTGGGGATTTGTGTTTAGAGTTTGTTAGGGATAATGGATTGGTGTTAACTAGGGCTTACGGTTGTGGTTTTTTTTGTTGTATAGTGTTTCATATTTGTTAGGGAAAATTGTTTGGGGGTTTTTGGGAGTGAGTGTTTATTTTTTTAGGGGATGGGGGTTTAGGGTTTTTGGGGATGTGGGATTAGTGTTTTTAGTTCTGAGGATTTATGGGTTTTGGCGATGCGGTTTTGGGGTTATTTGAGACTAAGGGTTTTGGGGTTTTTTTGGAATCAATGGGTTATTGGTTCTTGGCCCTTGTGTTAATGTTTTTTGGGGGATTAGGGTTTAAAATTTTTTATGGTGAAGGGTTTAGAGCATTTAAGGGCCATTCGTTTTGGTATTTTGGGGATGAGTGTTTAGTATTTTTTTCGGATGAGGGTTTTGGTTTTTTTGGGATGAGGTATTAAGGTTTTTTGGGGGTCAGGGTTTAGTGTTTTATGGGGATGATGGTTGTAATTTTTTTGGGATGAGGTTTTAGGGATTTTTAGGGTGGATGAGTTACATTTTTCTTGTCCATGGGTGATATTGGTTTTTTTGGGATATGATATTGGAGTTTTTTGGGGATGAGGGTGTCTTTTTTTTTGTGTTTAGGTCTTAGAGTATTTCGGGACCGAGGTTATCAAATATTTTTGAGGATTAGTGTTTTGGGGTTTTTTGTGCCGATGTTCTAGTTTTTTTTGGGATGAGTGTTCTTTGTATTTTGGGGCTGAGGCATTGGTGTTTTTTGGGGATAAGGGTCAAGGGATTTTTTTAAGATGATGATATCATTTTTTTTGGGATTGATGGATTGTAGTTTTTTGTGGCATAGAGTATTGGATTTTTTAGGGACAAGGCATTAAATTTTTTTGGACTGAATTTTTGGGGTTATTTTCGGCCTAGGGTTTGGTATTTATGTGGTCAATTGTCTAGGGTTTTTGGAGTGATGTTTTAGGGGTTTTTAGGGGTGAGGGAATGGGGTTATTTTGGGCCAAGATAATGGGTTTTCTTAGTTTTTTTGGTCAATGCGTATGGGTTTCCTAGGGGCTGAGTGTGTGTTAATGTTTTTGAGGATGAGGGATGATTGTTTTTTTGTGGATGAGGGTTTTGGGTTTTTTGTTCTTAGTGTTTATTTTTTTGGCTCTCATGGTTTAGGGATTCATTGTGGCTAATGGTTTAAGTATTTTAGTTGTATATGGGTTTAGTGGTCATTTGGGATTAGGTTTGATGATTTTTTAGGGCCGAGGGTGGAGGTTTTTTTGGGAAGTGGGTTGAGTGTTTTTTAGGGATGACGGTTGAAAGTTTCTTAGGGTTGAGGGTTGAGGTTTTATCTGTCTACGGGTTGATTATTTTTTGAGAATGATGTTAGGGGTTATTTTTTGATTAGTTCTGATGAATTTTTTGGATGATGGATGAGTTGTTTGGGGGGGTAAGGGATTAGGGTTATTTGTGCCCGAGGGTTGAGGGAATATAGGTGATAAGGATTGAAGACTTTTTTAGATTGGGAGTGTGTTTTTTTGGGGCCAAGGGTTTTCGGTTTATTGTGGATATGAGTTGAGGTTTTTTGGAGCATTGGGTCTTAGAGTTTTTGGGGGTTAAGTGTTGAGGGATATTTAGTGGAAAGGAATGAAGATTATTTGGGGATGAGAATTGTTGTTTTTTTGGGACTGAGGGTTTGTATTTTTGGGGATAAGGTGTGAGGGTTATTCGTGTTGATTGTTGAGTATTTTTACATTTTGATGGATGGGGGTTTTGTGGATAAACGGTTGAGGATTTTTTTTCTGTTATAAGGTATATTTTTTTGTGAATGAGGGTTTAGGTTTTGTGGGGAGAGGGTTTAATTATTATTGGGTTGAGGTTTTAGAGTTATATGGGGATGAAGGTTTAGGGTTTATGTGGGGATGATGATTTTCGATTTTCGGGGGATTAGGGTTTAAGTTATTCATTTGTAAATTGGATTAAATTTTTTTTGGTATGAGGGTTTAGGGTTACTTTGGTATCAGGGAAATGGGGTTTTTGGGGAAGTGGGTAGTGAGTTTTTTGGGGTTGAATGTCAAGGGTTTTATGGGGGTTGATGGTTGATGGTTTTTTATGGTTATGGGGTATGGATTCGTTAGGGATGGGGTGTAGGGGTTTTTATGGTTAGAGATTTTTAGTGTGTTTTAGGGATGAGGATTTAGGTAATTTGGGGGATGAGGGAAGAGGGTAATTTTGGTCTGAAGGAAGATACTTTTTAGGGATGAGGTTTGAGTGTTTTTTGGGGATAGAGGATGAGTGTTTTGGGGGGATGAGGGATAAGGGTTTTTTGGGGTTTAGGTATTTTTTTTTGAGATGTGGGGTTCTTGTTTGTTGGGGATGAGGGTTTTCGGTTTCGTTTGGTGATTTTAGAATGTATTTTGGTTATGAGGGTTTTTGGGTTTTTTGAGCTGAGGGTTCAGGTTTTTATGGGGCTGAATATTTAGGGTTTGGTGTTTTTGAGATTATGGTATTTTGATTTTGAGGGTTTATGGTATGTTGGGGATGAAGATTTAGTGTTTTAGGGAAAAGTTTAGAGAGTTTTTTGGGATAAGGGTTGATGGTATCATGGGGTTGAGGGTTCAATGTTTTATGGTCCTGAGGGTAAATAATTTTTTTAATGAGGGTTTATGGTATTTTTTATACGAGGGTTTATGTTTTTTGGGGGATGAGGGTTTAGGGTTTTTTGGGAAATAGGAATAGAGATTTTAGGGGCTGAGTTTATTGTATTTTATGAATAATGGTGTTTTCTTATTTGGTGATGAGGGTCTATGTGTTTTTTCATGCTGAGGGGTTAAGGTATTTTGAGACTGAGAATTTTTAATGTATTAGGGATAATGTATTGGTTTCTTTGTGGTTTATGGTATTTTGGTGCTAAGGGTTTTTGTGTACTTTGGAGGATACATTTTTGGGTTTTTTATAGCAGAGGGTATAAGCTTTTTCGGTTGATTGTTTATGGTGTGTTGGGGATGAGGGTATGGAGTTTTTTTGTGCTGGGGGTTTTGAGTTTTAGAAGATGAATGTATAGGGTTACTTGGATTCTTGGTTTAGGGTTTAATTTGGATGACTATTTTTGGTTTTTTTAGGGTTGATCGTTTGGGCTTTTTAGGGATGTGGTTTTATTGTTTCTGTTTTGTTTTTTTTGGGTTTGGGATTTCTGGGGTTGATAATTTGGAGTTTTTGGGGTCAAGGTTTTAGTTTTTTGGGGGATGAGTCTTTTTGGATATTTTATCGATGTTTTTGGGTTTTTTGGGGATGTTGATTTTAGTTTATTTGGGGGGGGGGGGTTTAAGATTTTTTGGGAGCTGAGGGTTTATGGGTTTTTTTACCTGAGGGATTGATTGTTTTTTGTTAAGGGTTTTCCATTTTTGGGAATTAGGTTTTTGGTATCTTTGGTGATATGAATTTTTTGTTTTATTATGGAATTTGGTTTGGGGTTTTTTGGGATGACATTTTATACTTTTTGGGTAGAAGTGTTTTGTGTTTTTTGGTTGTGTAGAGTTGTTGTTTTTTGAGATGAATTTCTAGGTTTTTTCGGGTTGATAGTTTAGGTTCGTTTGGGGATGATGGTTTATGGTTTTTTTTGTGATTGAGGTTCTAGGTTTATTTGGGGAACATGGTTTATGTTTTTTTGGGGATGAGGTTTGTGGTATCTTGGGATTAGATATTAGTGTATTTTGGCATTGAGGGTTTTACTGAGGGATGAGGGTTTAGGGTTTTTTGGGGCTATGGGTTTAGAATTTATTCTGGCTAAGGGTTTATTGTTTCTTATGTCTGTGTGTTTTGGGTTTTTGGGGCTAATTGTATTGGTTTTTTTGACCAATGATTTATGGTTTTGTGGGGATGAGGATTTGTTGTTTTTTTGTGGATGCGGTTTTAGGGTTTTTTGGGATGGAGGGTTTGGGGTTTTCTTGTATTGAGAGTGTTGATTTTTATAGGTTGAGTGCATAGGGTTAATTCTGGTGAAGAGAGACTAGGGTTTTTCAGTCAAAGGGTTTAGGGTTTCTGGGGGTTGAGTGTTTAGGGATTTTTTGGGGCTGTGAGTCTTGGGTTTTCTGGGGTTGAGGGTTTATGTTTTATTTGGATCATAAATTTAGGTATTCTTTGGTTGGGGGTTTATGATTATTTTTGTTTACTGTTTTAATGTGTTTTGGGGATGTGTGTTTAGGATATCTTAATTCGTGGGGGGGTATGGTTTGTTAGGTGCTGAGTTTTTAAGGGTGGGGGGGTTGTTATGGGGGTTTAGTGTTATTTGGGGCTCTGGGATTGCGGTTTTATGAGGCAGAAGGTTTAGAGTTTCTTTTCTTTGAGGTCATAGGTTTTTTTAAGGAAGAGTTTATTGGGTTTTTAGGGATTAGGGATTAAGATTTTTGGTACTGTGGGTTTGAGTTTTTATGGTGGTTGGTTTAGTATTTTACGGGATGAAGATTTCCAATTTTTTGGGGTCTTCTGTTTAGGGTTTTATGGTGTTGGAAGTTTAGATTATTTTTTCATTTAGGGTTTGGGGGTTTTTGGCCAAGGGATTGGGGTTTTTTGTGAGGGAGGGTTTAGTGTTTTTTTGGTAATTGAGATTATGTTTTTTGGGGTTGAGGGTTTGGGTTCTTTATTTGGGATGCGGGTTTTGTCTTATCTTGGTCTTGGGTTTTGCAATTTTTTTAGGCTGATGGTTAATTTTTTTTCGGTGAAGAGTATTTATGTTTTTTTTGGGTAGTTTCTTTAAGTTTTTTTGTGGATATGGTTTTAGGGTTATTTTGGGTTGTTTCATAGTGTATTTTTGGGACCAAGGGTATATGGTTTTTGTGGATAATGGTTTGTTAATTTTTTTAGAATGATGTTTTAGGGGTTTCTATATATAAGGTATTGTTGTTTTCATGAATATATTTTTATGGTTTTTTTATGTATGGGGGTTTAGTGTTTATTGGTGTAATGGGTTTTCTATTTTTTTTGGGATGAGGTTTATGGGTTTATGGGGGCAGTGGGTTTCTAGTTTTACAGGGAGGGGGATTTGTGTTTTTTTGGGGCTATGCGTTTGGGTTTTTTTGGGGTTTAGGGTTTATGGTTTTTTGGGGCCATGGGTTAAAGGTTTTTCTTGGTTTTGAGTGTTTAGGGTTTTTTGAGACAATAAATTAATAATTTTTTATGATCATGTTTTAGGGTTTATTTGGCTTGGTGTTTTATTGTATATGGGGACATGGGTTTTGAATGTTTTTTCTACGGTTTTAGGTTTTTTTGGTCGATGAGGGATTATGTATTTTTGTGGTTGAAGGTTGATAGTTTATTTAGGTTAAGTGGTTTTTGTTTTTGTGTGGCATGGGTTTATAATTTTTTGAGACTGAGGGTTTAGGGTTTTTTGGGGCTGTGGGTTTATAATTTTTTGTGGATGATAGATTATAGTTTGTCGGTGACAAGGGTTTATGGTTTTTTTAGGCATAGGTTTTTGGGGTTTTAGAGATATAGGTTTGGGGTTTCTAAGACTGTGGTTGTAGTGGTTTTTGGTGCTAGTGATTTTTATTTGGTATTTAGGGCTAAGGGATTTCTCGTTCAGGTGTTTATGGTTTTTAGGGGATTTGATTATGGGGTTTTTGGGTTGAAAGTTCAGGGTTTTTTTGGATGATTTTTATTGTTTATTAGGGATAAAGATTTATGGATTACCAGGGATGAGAAATTAAGGTTTCTAGGGTTGAGGGAATTGGGGGCTGAGGGATTAGGGTTTTTTGGGGGAAGGGGTTGGATTTATTTTTTGGATAAGGGTTGGTGGTGTTTTGGGCTAAAAGAAGGGTGTTTTATAGTGTGGAGGGCTGGGATATTTATGGATTATAGTTTAGGGGTTATGGGTGATGTTGTTTTATGAATTTTTGGGTGAGGGTATAGGGTTTATTGGGGATGTGGGTTTAAGGATTTTTTTGACACAACAAGTTTAGGGTTTCAAGGTGATGTAGATTTATGTTTATTTATGGTCGGGGGTGTAGTTTTTTTAGTTTAGTGATTTGGTTTTTTAGGGAAATGGATTTTATGATTTATGGGGTTGACAATTGAGGGTTTTTTGGGGGGATGACAGTTGGGATTTTTTTGGGTTGGGGCTTGGGGGATTGGGGGGATGGGGGTTGGAAAGTTTTGGTACTAAGGTTGATGGATTTTTGGAGATACTGGTTGCGTATATTTTTTTCGGAGTGTTGTTTGTTTTTAGGGTTGAAGGTATACGATTTTTAGGGATGTGTTTTTATAGTATTTCTACGACGGATGGTTTACAATTTTTTTTTAATGTTTTTTGTTTTAAGGCTATGGATATAGTGTTTTTTGGGGTAGAGGGTAATGGGTTTTTTGGAGATGTGAATGGATGGATTTTTGGGGAATATGGTTGGATCTTATTTGATGTTGAGGTTTTGGGTTTCTATTTTTGATTGTATGGGTTTTGGGGGGATGAGTGTTAGGGGTTTCATTAAGTTGATGGTTGGGGTTTTTTGGGGGCTATAGGTTAGGGGTTTTAGGGTAGAAGGATGGGTTTGGGGGGGGGGGCGGTGATTATTGTGGAAAATTATTGAGGTTTCTTGGTGATAAGGAAATAGTGATTTTTTTGGATGTGGGGTAGGTTTATTGGGGAGGAGGCTATAGGATTTGTGGTGGCTATGGATTTGTGATTTTTTGGTGTTGATGGTATAGGTATTTTTGGTGTGGTGTGTTGAAGATTTTATGGGGTTGAGGGATGAGGGTTTCGTAGGGTTTATGGTGTTATGGGGAAGATGGATGATGGTTTTATGGGGTTCAGGATTGAGGGGATTCGAATATTGAGAGTCTTGGGTCTATGAGGCTAAGGGTGTCAGTTTTTCGGGGATGTTGGATGAGAGATTTTTGTGATCGAGGGAATTGGGATTTTTGGGGGTTTTTATTTAATGTTTATGGGGGATAGTGGTTTATGTTTATTGAGCCTATGTGATTTTTCTTTTATGGGTTGAGGGATTAGGTTATTTTACATATAAGAGTTTAGGGTTTTGGGGGGTGAGAGTCGAGGGTTTATGGGGCCGAGGGATTGGGGTTTCTAGGGTTGAGGGATTAGGTTTTTTGTGGCCATGGGATTAGGGATTTCCTGGTGGGAGGGTTTAGTTCATTTTTTGGATGGGGGTTTATGATTTCATAGATATTAGTGTTTAGGGTTTTTTGGTCCAAGTTCTAGGTTTTATATAGTGAGGATTTATGGTTTTTTGGGATTAGGGTATAGTTTTTTGTTTTGGATTATGGTTTATGGTTTTTTAGGGATATGGTTTTTGGGTATTATGGAGTGGACGGTTTAAAGTTTCCTATGGTTGATGGTTTATTATTTCATAGGGTTGGTGGTTTATGGTTTTGAAGGGTAAGGATTTATGGATTTCTAGGGCTTAGGGTTTAGGTTTCCCTAGGGATATGGGTTTTGCTATTTCTTGGTATAAGGGTGTATTATTTGTTGGGGATGAGTGTTTATGTTTTTTTACATTGGTGTATAGATTTTTTAGTCATAAGGATGTAGGGTTTCTTGGTTTGGAGGGATTAGAATTTTAGGATATGGGGGTTTAGGGTTTTCATGGACTAAGGGTTTATGATTTTCTAGGGTTGAGGATTCAGAGTTTTTTGGTGCTGAGGGTTTAGGGTTGTCTGGGGATAATGGTTTAGTGTTTTTTGGGAGTAAGGGTTTATTGATTTCTTGGGGCCGGGGATTTAGGTTTTTCTTGTGGTGGAGGGTTTAGGAATTTTTTGGATTAATGGTTTATAGTTTTCTAGTTTTAGGGGTTTAGGGTTTTTTGGTGCTAAGGGTATTGGGTTTTCAAGCAGTGAGGGATGAGATTTTGTGGGGATGATAGTTTATGGGTGTTTAGGGAGGATGGTTTATTTCCTTATAGGGATAAGGGATGAGAGATTTTAGGGGTTCAGGTATTAGGGGATTCTATAGTTTATGGTTTATGGTTTTTTTGGATGAAGGATTTGGATTTTCTAGAGATGTTTGATTAGGGTTTTGGAGGTGGGAGTTTAGTGTTTTCTAGGTATGAGGATTTATGGATATATAGGGTTTATGTTTTTTTGGGTTGGTGGTTTCAGGGTATTTTGGGGATGAGGATTTAGGTTTTTTTTGGGTCGAGGGTTTTGTGTTTATAAAAAAAGTGGGATTAGAATTTTCTAAGGATGCGGGTTTTGGATTTACTAGGTGTGTGTGTTTAGGATTCTTTTTTGGGGTAGAGGTTTCATGCTTTTTTGGGTTGAGGGTTCACGGTTTTATAGGGATGATGGTTCCGAATTTTTTAGAGGTGAGGGTTCATGGTTCTTTATTAATGGGGTTTTGGTATTTTTTGTAAATGAGGATTATATGATTTTTTGTGACATGAGTTTAGGATTCTTGTGGAAGGAAGGGCTTTTGGGGATGGTTGTTTAGGGATTCATGGGTTTGTGGGTTTAGGTTTTTTGGGTATGATGATTTAGGTTTTTCATTTAATGAATGTTTATTTTTTTTTGGACCAAATTGTTTATGGTTTTTTGGGGCTAAGGGTGTATAATTATGTAAGGATTATGGTTCCTAGTTTTTGGTGCTAGTGGTTCATGTATTTTAGTGGAAGAGGAGTTATGGATTTTTGGGGTTGAAGGTTTATGTCTTATTTGGGGATATGATTTAAGATTTTTCAACTGTTGATGGTTTGCGAATTCATTGGTGTGTTTGTTTATTGTTTTACTAAGATGATGGTTTATGGGATTATGGGGATGAGGGTTTAGGATTTTGGTGGATGAGATTTTAGGAATTTTTTTCTAAGGATTCATGGTTTTTGGGGCTAATGATTCATAGTTTTTTGGGGTTGATGGATCAGGGATTGTGGGGATGATGTTTTGGGATTTTTTTATTATGTGGGATTATAGTTTTTGGGGTATAGGTTTCAGGGTTATTCTAGGTATGTGGGTTTGTGGGGTTTTGGGGTTTTGGGTTTTAGTGTATTTGGAAGAGAGAGTGTAGTGTTTTTTGGTGATTAGGGTATATAGTTTTTTGGTTATATTGTTTATGGTTTCCTACGGCTATGGGTTTTGGGTTTTAGGGTAGTGGGTTTAGGTTATTTTGGTGTTATCGGTTTACAATTTATTGATATGTAGTATTTATCAATTTTTGGGGATGTGGGTTTATAGTTTTCTATGGAATATTTCTTAGTTTTTTTGGGGGGTGAAGGTTTGGGATTTATGGGGATGAGGTTTTTGGGATATTGTGGAATGAGGCACTATGGTTTTTTTGTGTAGAGGTTTTACAGGGATTCAGGGTTGAGGTTTTACTATTTTGGGGTATAAGGGTTTAGGGTATTTTGGTTTAATTTTATTAGGGTTTTTAGGGATGTTGGTTAAGTATTTTTTTCAACAATTCAGTTTTTGTTCAATCAGAGGGTATTTGTTTTTTGGGCTAGAGGGTTTGGGGTTTTATCAGGATGTTGGATTGTGGTTATTTTGATCTAACGGTTTATAATTTTATGGGAAGAGGGTTTAGGATTTTTTGGGGATAAAGTATTATATTTTTATGGGGATGGGGCTTTTGAATTTTCTTTGCATGAAGGTTTGGGGATTTTATGGGGGATGGGGGTTCAGGTTTTTTATTCGTTTTTAGTGTTTCGGGTCTTTTTGGGGAAGTGGGTTTATGGTTTCTACGGATGATGGTTAATGGTTTTTTTGGTATGAGGGTTTATGATTTTTTATCCTCGAGGGTTTATAGTTTTTGGGGGATGTGTTTTTCAGGGTTTTTTGGGTTTGATGGTTTTGTGTATTTTTGGGCTGAGGATTTTTAGTTTTTTGGCGTTGTGGTATGAAGATTTTTTGGGGCATGCGTTTAATATTTTATTGGGTTGATTTATTTGGTTTTTTTGGAAGAGGTATTTTGGATTTTTTGGATGCGGGTTCAGTGATTTTTGTTGCTGGGATATTTTGGGTTATTTTGGGCCGATGACTAAGTGTTTTAAGGGGATGAGGGTTTAGGATTTTTTGGATATGGTTTTTGGTTTTTTGGGGCATATGGTTTATGGATTTTTTGCGGGAGAGGATTCAAGGTTTTTTGGGATTAGGGATTGTTTTTTCTGGGGATGAGGGTTTATGGTATTCTAGGATTTGGGTTTATGGTTTTTTTATTATGGATGTGTGTTTTAGTTTTTCAGGGAAGAATGTTTAGTTTTTTCAATGGTTGTGGTTTTTGGGTTTTCAATGGTAGTGGGTTTATAATTTTCTACAACTAAGGGTATTGGGTTTTTTGAGGCTGATGGATTTTGGTTTTCTTAGGATAACAGATCACTGTTTACTAGTCATGATATTTTATGGTTTTATTTGTCAGAGTGTCTAGGGTTCTCTAGTGATGAGGGATTATTGTTTTCTGGCACAGAGGGATTATCTTTTTTTTGGTATGAAGACAAAGGTTGTTTTTAAGGATGAGGAAATATTATTTTCTAGGGATGTAATTTTTGGGTTTTAAATTTATGATGGATTATGGTTTTCTTGGGATAAGGGATTATGAATTTTTGGGGCTGATGGGTTAGATTTTCATAGTGGTAAGGGTTTAGGGTTATATGTGGAAAATGGTTTTGGTTTTTCTAGGACATACAATTTAGGGTTTTTGTGGCTATGGGATTAGAGTTTTTTCTATATGATGGGTTAGGGTTTTCTAAATATAAGGGGTTAAGGATTTCTAGGGATGAGGGAATTGGGTTTTCTGAGGATGATGGTTTAGGATTTTATGTGGATCAGAGTTTATGGATTTTAGGGTTTGAGGTTATAGTGTTATTTGTGAATTTCATTTTATATTATTGGGGACTGATGGTTTTAGGATTTTCAAGAGACTAGGGTTTAGTGAATTATTAGGATGTGGGGTTAGTGTTTTTTAGAGGCTATCGGTATTGGGTTTTCTAGGGATGATCCATTTGGATTCTCTAGTCCCATTTTTTATGTTTTTATGGATGTTTCTTAGGATTTGTTATAGCAGAGGGTTTATGTTTGTTTTGTGGATGAGGGTTTAGGATTATTTCTAGTTGAGGTTTAGGAGTTTTTTGGCATGTTTTTTTTAGAGGTGACATCCAATTATAGTTTATCATTTTTGGGATATGTGCATTGTTTTTATTTTTAGACTATGGGAATAGGGTATTTTTGAGCTAAGGGATTTCCTAATTTTTAGGGTTGTGGGTTTAGGGTATTTTTGGGGTGAGTGTTGGTATCTTTTTATAGGAGCAGGTATAGATATTCAAGGTATGACTATTTAGGGTTTTATAGTGCTAAGGTTTTAGGGTTTATTAGTATGAGGATTTGGGGTTTTCTGCTGCTAAGAGCATAAGTTTTTCTTGGGATATGGGTTCATGGTTTACTAGTGTTTAGGGATTAGGGTTTTAATTGGATGGGTTTGATGGTTTTCTATGGTTGAGGGTTTAGGGTTTTCTGGGGATGATGGTTTAGGGTTTTTATGGAATGTGGGTTTAGTGTTTTACAAGGATTTTGGTTTATAGTTATATGGGGATGGTGGTTTAGGGTTTTCTATAAATGATGCTTTATGTTTTACTGGGGTAATGGTTTGGGGTTTTTCTGGGATGCTAGTTTAGGGTCTTATAGGAGTGATGGTTTTGGTTTTTCTAGGGATGATGTATTTGTGTTTTCTTGGACTATGCTTTTAGGGTTTACATAGGATAAGTGTTTAGCGTTTTCTTGTAATGAGGGGTTAGGGTTTTTTTCGAGAATGAGTGTTGAGGGTTTTATGGGGATGAGGGTTTGTGGATTTCTAGGGAAGAAATGTTATGGTTTTTTAGGGATCAAGGTTTAAATATTTTTTTTGGATGAAGGATTAGGGTTTTTTTGGGTCTATGGTTTTATCGTTTTTTAGGGAATAAGATTTAGTTTTCATGGGAATAGGGTTTAGGTTTTTTTTGGATAATGGTTTATGTTTTTAGGGTATATGACATAAGGGATTTTTTGGGGTATGAGGGATTTTGGGTCATTGGGGGGTGAAGGTTTAGTATTTTTTGGATAAGTGTTTGGAGGTTTTGGTGGGTGAGGTTTTATTGTTTCTTAGGGTATTGTAATTTTTCGGGAAGATTCTTTTTGTATTTTTGGGTCGAGTGATTAGGGTTTTTACGGATAAGATCATACAGTTTTCGGGGGATGAGGGTAATGAATTTTTTGTCTAACGGTTTTGGGTTTTATGGGGATGAGGGTTTATGGTTTTTTAGAGATATGGGTATAGGTTTTTTTGGGATAAGGGTATGGGTTTTTTGGGACTAAGGGTTTTGAGTTTTTTTTGGACTAAGGGTCTAGTGTTTTCATGAGAATAAAGTTTGCTTTTTTCTATGTTATTGAATATAGGGATTACTAGGTTTATGGATTTATGATTTTCTATGGATGAGGGTGTATAATTTTCGAGGCTTGAGGGTTTATATTTTTTTGAGGATATGGCATTCATGTTTTTTACTGCTGACTGTTTTTTTAGGAATGAGGGTATAGTATTTAATAGGGTAGAAGGATTAGGGTTTCCTGTGGATAATATTTTTGGCTTTCTTGGGGAATAGTGTTTAGTGTATCATGTGACATAGGGAATTGGGTTTCCTCAGTGTTAATGTTTAGGGTTAAAAAAGGATTATAATTTATGGTTTACTATAGATAAGGGTTTGGGTATTCCAAGGGGTGATGATTTGTTGTTTCCTGTGAATGAGGTTTGAGGGTGTCCTAGGAATAAGGGTTTTTTGTTTTCTATATCTGAAGGATTAGGGTTTCCTGGTCCTTTGGTTTTTTAGGTTTTGTGGGGTTGTGGGTTTAGGTATTTTTGTGGATGAAAGATTATTGTTTTCTAGGGATGATGGTTCTTGTGTTTCTAGGTCCAAGTGTTTAGGAGACTCTTCAGTATGGGATTATGGGTTCTAGTGATGATGGTTTAATGGGTTTTGGTTTTTATGATATTTGGATTGTTGGGAATGATGGTTTATGGATTTTTAGGTCCTAGTGTTTACCTTTCATTGGGGATGAGGGTTACCAGTTTTCTGGGAATGAGTGTTTTGTGTTTTCATAAGCTGAGATTTTATGTTTTTCTAGGGATTAGGGTTTTCAGCCTTCTAAGAGTGAGGGTTTAAGGATTTCTAGGTTTGAGGATTTTCTGGGGTGAGTTTTTTATGTATTCATGGGATTTGGTTTGCAGTTTTCTTAGTATCATCATTTTGGGTTTTCTATGGATTAGTATTTTTGGTTTTCAAGGGACAAGGGTTTGGGGTTTTGGGCGGGTGAGGGTTGAAGATTTTCCGGGATTTACGGTTTATCGATATGTAAGGATAAGGGTTCATTACTTTTTAGGATGAGATTTTATGGGTTCTAGGGATGGGGTTTTAGGGTATTTTGTGGATGACTGTTTAGGGATTTATGACGATGAGTGTATAGAGGTTATAGGTTCAATGGTCTAAGGGTTTCTAGGATAGTGTGAGTTTTTATATGGTTGAGGGTTTTAATATTTTTGGTAATGAAGATGTAGTTTTTTTTTTGAGATTTTGGATGTGGTTTTTATTGGATAAGGGATTAGAGTTTTCTCTAGATTAGTTTTTATTATTTTCATGGGATTAGTGTATAAGGTTTTCTAGGGTTTTGGGTTTTGGGGAATGAGTGTTTTGGGGTTTTAGGGGATAAAATTTTTGGTTTGTTTGGGGATGAGGGTTTAGGATTTCTTATGAAAATGGTATATAACATTATGGTCTAAGGGATTATTTTTTTCAGAGGTTTAAGGTGTAGTATTTTCTAGGGTATATTGTATATGGTTTATGGGGTTAAGGGTTTATGGTTCTCTTGGGATTTGGGATTAAAGTTATTTTTGTGTTTAGGGTTTATGTGTTTTGGGGAATGATTGGTTAGGGTTTTTTGGGGTTGAGGGTTTCATGTTTTCTAGGGCTAAGGTTTTTGAATTTGTTTAGAGTTGGGGGGATTAGATTTTTCTTTAGATTATGGTCTAGTGTTTTCAACGGCAAGGGGATTATGGTTTTTTTTGGGAATGAGGGTTTAGGGATTTCTAGGGATGAATATTTAGGGTTTTCTTGGTAAGAGGGTTTATGGATTTTTTTCAGATGAGTGTTTAGGTTTTTTTCGAAATTGGGGTTTAGTTTTTTCTGAGCATTAGGTTTTTTTGGTATCTTAGGTGTGAGGTTTTAGGGTTTTATTTGGATGTGGGATTGGGGTTTTCTAGGGATGAGGGTTTAAGATTTTATAAGGATGAGGGTTGAGTGTTTTCTAGGGATGAGTGTATTGGGATTTTTAAGGCGAAGGTTTTATAGTTTTATATAGATAAGGGTTCATAAAAATATATGGATGATGGTTAATTGCCTTCTGAGGCTATATGTTTCGGGCTTTCTAGGACTGAGTTTGCACAATTTTCAATGGTTCGGGGATTAGCAATCTTGAAGTATAAGGGTCAGCGTTTTCTGTGATAAGGGTTTAGGGTTTTATTTGGATAAGGGTACAGGCATCTCTAGGGAGAAGTTTTATTTATTTTATATGGATGTGGGTTTATAGTTTTTTAGTGCTGAGGGTTCATGGTTTTTTGGGGATTATTTTTTAGAGTTTTGTTGTTCCCGAGTGTTTAGGGCTCCATGGTTCTTTGGAATTAATATTTTTGGTGTTGAGGGTTAAAAAAAAATTTATATTGGTTTAGTTTTATTCGGATTAAGGATTTTTTTTGTTTATGTATTTCAGTTTTTTGGGGATTTGGGTATAGGGGATTTTTTGGGAATGGAGGTATACTATTTGGGTGGATTGCTGTTTATATTTTTTGGTATAATACTATGGTATTTTTGGGGGATAATGGTTTATTGTTATCTGTTAATTCTGTTTTATAATTTTTTTAGGTGGGGTTTTTAGGGTTTTTAGGGATATGTGTTTAGTGTTATTTAGAGATTATTGTATGGTTTTTTTTGGGATATGTGTTTAGGGTTTTTTTGGATGAGGGTTTATATTTTTTTTATATGCGGGTTCAAGAATTTTGAGGATGGATATTTAGGGTGTTTGAGGGTTTGTGGTTTAGGATTTTTTTGGAATGATAGTTTTGGGTCTTAGGGGAATATGTGATTTTTTTTTTCTCTATTATAAGGGTTAGGCTTTTTGGTGGTTGAGGATTTTGGATTTTTTGAGGATGATATTTTACGTTATATTGGGGATGATTGTTTTTGTTTTTTGGGGATAAAGGTTTACTGTTTATTGGTGTTTTTAGTTTAGTTGTTCTTCTGAATAATATTTTGAAGTTTTTTTGTTGATGTTTGAGGGATTTTGGGGGGCGAGGGTTTTGGGTTTTTTGGGGATAATGGTTTGGTTCTCTCTTAGTCTATGGGTTTAGGGTTATTTTGGTCTGAGGGTGTAGGGATTTCATTGGGCTAAGGGTTTTGTTTTTTGGGGGGATGATGGCCTAGAGTTTTTTTATGGTGAGTGACTATAGTTTTAGGGGAATGGGAGTTTTGTTTTTTGGGGTTTAATGGGTTTAGGGTTTTCTAGGGTTGAAGGTTTAGAGTGTTTATGATATGGGATTGGGGTTTTCTGGGGTTTGGAATCTTTCTTTTTTTGGGATGAGGATTTGTGATTTTATATAGCTTGGTGTTTTTTTTGTGGATGAGGGTTTTTGGTTATTTGGGGTTGGGTTTTTTGGGGGATGACGGATTATGGTTTTTTGGGAATGAGTGTTTTAGTTATTTTTAGGATGTGGGTTTGGTATTTTTGGAGATTAGTGTTTATGTTATATTAGGGATGGGGGTTTGTGAATTATTCAGGTTTAGGGGTTTGTCATTTTTTGGGATGTGGATTTAGGGATTTTGGGATGGAGTTTTGGGTTTTTTGGTGATAGGGGTTTGGGGATTTTTGAGGCTCAAGGATTAGTGTTTTTTTATTCGTTATGGTATTGGTTTTTGGTGGTATGGAATTTGGGGAATTTGGGGTTTATTATTTTAGAGTTTTTTGGTTCTAAGTGTTTCAGATTTTTAGGGGTTGATAGTTTATTATTTTTTGGGGATAAGGATTTACGGTATATTGGGGATGATGATTTTTGTATTTCTAATCCTATGTGTTTAGGGTTATTTGGTTTTTAGGGTGTTCAGTTTTTAGGGATGATGGTTTAAGGATTTTTGGGGCTGAGGGTTTACACTTGTTTGGGGTCAAGGTTTTAAGGATTTATGGGGCATAGGGTGTATGTTTTCTGGGGCATAGGATTTTGGGGCATAGGGTGTATGCTTTTTTGGTTCTAAGGGCTTAAGGTTTTTTAGGATAGAGGGTTTAGTTTATTTGGTGGCCAAATGTTTTGTGTTCTTTTTGGATGAGTTTTTAGGGTATTTTTGGATGATGGTATATAGTTTTTTATGCTAGGCGTTTAGATTGGGGGGGGAGGTTTTAGGTTTTTAGTGGACTAAGGATATTTTTATTTTGGGATAAGTGTTTTGGGTTGTCTATGGCCGAGTATTTATGTTTTTCTTTGGTATAAGGTTAGGGGTTTTCTAGGAATTGGGGTTTTATATTTTTTGGGTATGTGTTTTGGTGTTTATGGTGCTAATGATTTTTTAATATTTTTGGATCAATGTTCCAAGTTTTATAGTGAAGTAATTTTTTATTTTTTTGGTACTAAGAGGATAGTATTTTTTATGGATAAGAGTTTAGGGTTTTAGGGGCCTGAGTGTTTAGGTTTTTTTGGGCTATGGGTTTAGGGTTTTATGGGGGTTAGGGTTTATCAATTATTGGGCATAATGTTTTAGGGTTTTTTAGGTATGAAAATTTGGGGTTCTTTGGGGATGTGTGTTTTGGGTTTTTTGGTGATGTGGGTTTAGTGTTTATTGGGGTTGAGTGTTTTGGTTTTCTTCTACATAAGTGATTATGGTTTTTTTGGGTTGGTGTTTTGAGATTTTTTTGGGCTGAGGTTTTATGGATCTTTTGGAATGAGGGTTTAGGGTTTCTTTGGGAATAGGTATTATGGTTTTTTAGAGACAAGGGTTTCAAAACTTTTTTGGATGATTTATTAGGATTTAATAGGATGATGTTATTATGTTTTACTGGGATAAGGGCTTAAGGGGTATTGGGAGAAATTGTATTGGTTTTCTTAAGGATAAAGTTTATGGGTTTTGGGGGGATGGGGGTTTTGGGTTTCATAGGGATGATGGATTAAGGTTTTTTAGGTGATAACAATTTATATAATTATGGGGGTGAGGGATTGGGGTTTTCTATGGATGTTATTTTTTAGTTTCTTAGAGATAATGGATTTGGTTTTTCATGGGCTGTGTTTTTAGAGTTTTGGTGTTAGGGGTTTAGGATTATCTATGGTAGATGTTTTCTAGATTTATAGAGTCAAGGTTTTATGGTTTAATAGGGCTATGGTTTTTGGGTCTTCTAGGTGAATGGGTTAAGGGTTTTCATACGATGAGGGATTAATGCCTTTTGGGTCAATGGGTTTTGGGTTTTTAAGGGCTGTTTGTATACTCTGTTCTAGGGATGAGGGTATTGGTTTTAATCCAGTTGAGGATTTATTGTTTTTCTAGTCTGAGAGATTAGGGTATTATTGGGATGAGGATTTATGGTTGTCATTGGATGAGGGTTTAGGGTTCTCTATACATCCAGGTTTATGGTTTTATAGGGAAGACGATTTAGCGATATTTGGGAATAGTTTGTAGGGGAATCTGGTGTGAGGTTTTGGGTTTTTTGGGGATGAAGGATTGGGTTATTCATGGGATGAAGGGCATGATTTTTCATGGGATGTGGGTTTGGAGTTTTCTTGGGATGAGTGTTTAGAGTTTTATGGAAATAAGGTGTTATGATTTTTTTGATCTAAGGGTTTAGTGGTTTTTTGGTGGTGGGGAATTAATATTTTCTAGGGACGAGGATTAAGGGTATTCTAGGGATGAGGGGTTAGAGTCTTTTGGGGTTGGAGGTTTAGTGTTTTTAATGGATGTAGTATTAGGGTTTTATGAGGCTAAGGGTTTTAGGTTTTATGGTATTTAGGGTTTAGGATTTAATGGGGATGAGGGTGTAGCATTTTCTAGGGGTGAGGGTTTAGGGTCTTCAAGTAATGTTGTTATATGGATGTTCTAGGGCTGATGGTATATGATTATCTAGAGGTGAGGTTTTAGGGATTTCATAAGATGTGGGTTTAGTGTTTATTTTGGGTATGTGGGTATTGTTTTTTCTACGGATTAGGGTATAGAGTTATATACGGATGGGGTTCTATGGTTTTCCAGGGATGCAAAAATAAGGTTCTCTATGTCTGTGTGTATAGTGTATTATGGGTCTAATGGTCTTGGGTTTTCTATGAGCAAGGTTCTAGTTTTTTCCAGGGTTGTAGGGGAATTGTTTTATAGTGCTGAGGGTGTATGGTTTTATGGGAATAAGAGTGTAGGGATTCATGGGGATTAGGAACAAGGGTATTCAATGGATGTGGGACTTGGATTTTATGGGGATGACTGTGTAGGGATTTATAGGGATGTGGGCCTTGGGTTTTCTAGTACTGAGTGTTTATGGTTCTCTTGGGAAAAATATTAAAGGTTTATGGGAAGAAGTGTTTAGCGATTTCTAGAGCCAAGGGTTTATGATTTTATGGGGTTTTTTAGGGTATTTTGGGGATGTTGGTTGAGGTTTTTCTTGGATGATAGTTTAGTGTTTTCTTGGTACGAGGGTATTGGGTTTTTTGTGCCCAAGGGTATTTGTTTTTCTGGGGCTAAGGTTTTAGGTTTTTATGGGGAATATGGAATAGGTTAATCTAGGGATGAGGTTTTAGGCTTTTATCAGGATGAGGATTTAGTATTTTCTTTTTATGTGGCTTAATTTTTTTCGAGGGCTGAGGGTTTTGGGGTTTCAAGGGATGTGGATATTTGGTTTTTCTACGGTTGAGGGTATAATGTTTTCTCAGTTAGAGTGTTTAGGTTTTTCTATATACTATGGAAAAAAAATTTCATGGGATGTGGTTTTAGAGTTTTATTTGGTGAGGTGTTAGGGTTTTATTCGGAATGAAGGTTTGGGGTTTTCTGGTGCTAAGGGAATTTGGTTTTCTAGTGCTGAGGATTTAGGTGTTTCTAGGTTTTTCAATTTATGGATTTTTGTGGCTCATTGTTTAGGGTTTTTTTGGTCTGAGTGTTTTGGGTATTTTTGGGGGTAAGGGTTTAGGTTTTAATGGGGATGGGGTCTATAAATTTCCTGGGATGTGGGTCTATGTTTATCTAGGGTTGAGGGTCTTGGGTTTTCTATGGATGGGGGTATAGGGTTTTCCGAGGATGAGGGTTTAGGGTGTTTTGGTGCCATGATTATATGTTTTAATTGGGAATACATAATAGGGTTTTCTATGGCTATGGCACTAGGGTTTTCTCAAGTTGACGGTCTAGGGTTTTCTTCGGATAAGCTACAAGGGTTTTTTAGGGATAGGGATCTATGTTTTTCTTGGTATGAGGGGCTAGTTTTTTTTGTGGGTTAAGGGTCTACTATTTTCAAGGGATGGAGGACATGGGCTTTCAATGGGTGAGGGTAGATGGTTTTATGGGGTGAGGCTATATTGTGATGGAAATATAAGATTCTAGGGTTTTCTAGGGGTAAGGGTCAATATTTTCATATGGTTTAGGTAATAGTGTTTTTTTGAGCTAAGGGTCTACTGTTTTCTAGGGATGAGGGTGTAGGTATTTATATGGTAAAGGATCTACGATTTTTTGGGGATGATGATATATGATATTCTAGGGATGAGGGTGTTGGGTACTTCTGGGGCCTATGGTGTTAGATTTTCTACAAATTAGGGTGTAGTTTTTTCTGGGGATATGGGTTTTGTGTTTTCTAGGTGGGAGAGTTTATGTTTTTCTAGGGATGATGGTATAGGGTTTTCTATGGATGAGGGTTGTCCAGTTTCTGGGGATGTGGGTCTTGGGTTTTTTGGGGACAAGGTTTAAGGGTTTCTTGAGGAAGAGGTTTTTGAGATTTCTATTTCTTAGGGTTTTGTGTTTTCTAGAGGTGATGGTTTGAGTTTTCTAGGTTTGAGGGTTTTGGGTTTTATAAGGATAAGGGTTTAGATTTTTTTGGGTCTATGGGTATAGTGATTTTCGGTGATGTGGGTTTAGGGGTTTATGAGGGTGAGGTTTTAGTGTTTCCTGGTGATGAAATTTTAGGCTTTTTTTTATTAGGGGTTAGTTTTTTCTATAGTGGATGATTTTGAATTTTTTGGGGAAATGAATTTGGAATTTTTTGGGGATGAATGTTTACTGTTGTCTGTAGATAAGGTACTATTTGTTTTATATGGATGAGGGTTTAGTTTTTTCATACATTGAGGTTTTACAGTCATATATGTATGATGGTTTAGGATTTTTTGGGCTTAGGGCCTTAGGCTTTTTTGGGGTGTGGGTCTACTATTTTCTAGGGATCACGGTTTCTAGTTTTCTTGGGGGATGAGGGTTTAGTGTTTCTAGGATTGAATGTTTAGTTTTTCAGGGGATGATGAATTAGATTTGTTGGTGGACGATGTTTTTGGTATTTTTGGGGATGATAGTAGATAAGTCATTGTGAAAAATTGAATAGTATTTTATTCACTATGGTTTATATTTTCTATACCATAGGGTTTAAGAGTATTAAGGGCCAAGTAATCAGGTTTTACTACTTATGAGGGTTTAGGGTGTTCCATGGTTGATGTTTTATTGTTTTATGTGGATGAAAATTTATTATTTTTCTCAGTATGAGGGTTTAGGATTTTTTGGATGAGTTTTTAGGAGTTTTTATATCTGAG
This sequence comes from Viscum album, assembly GCA_963277665.1. Lineage (NCBI taxonomy): Eukaryota > Viridiplantae > Streptophyta > Magnoliopsida > Santalales > Viscaceae > Viscum > Viscum album. The sequence goes on from OY728132.1 coordinate 934,944,346, forward strand.
GGTTTGGGGGGTTTTAGGGCTGAGGTTATGCATTTTTTGTGGGATCTGGGTTTGGGGTTTTCTGGAGCTGAGTGTTCAGGAAGTTATAGTGATGATCTCTTAGACTATTTGGGTTGAGAAGTGAGGGGTTTTGCAGGATAAGGGTTTTGTGTTTTTTATTTATTATGTTTTGGGGGGTTTTGGGGGTGCAAGGGTAGGGTTTACAAAGTTGACGGTTAGGACTTTTTTAGGGATGAGGGTTTAGGGTTATTTGGGCAATGGTTAAAGGGTTTTTCATTTGTGAGGGTTTATATTTTTTTTATCATATTAAATGTTTTTTAGGGATGAGATTTTAGTGGTTTTTCGAGATGTGGGTCTATGTATTTTTTGAGTTAGAGGGTTTTTGGTTTTTTGGATGAAGGATTATGGTTTTTGGGGCTGAGTTTTTAGGGTTTTGTGGGGAAGTGTTTTTAGGGGGTTTTGAGTTACATGGTGTATGGTGTTTTGGGAATGATGGTTTTGGGTTTTCTACGGATGGGGGTTTAGGGAATTTTGTGGGATGTAGGTATAGTTTTTTTAGGGAAGGGGTTTAGGGTTTATTATTGATAACAGTTTAGGGGGTTTAGGAATGATGTTTTAGTGCTTTTTGTGAAGGGGTTTGGTTGTTTTTGGAGCCATGGGTTTAGGGTTTCTTAGGGATTTTAGTTTACTGATTTTTTGGGGTTGAGTGTTTAGGGGATTTCGCAGCTGGGGTTCTATAGTCTCATAGGGATATTAATTTAGTGTTTTTTGGCTGGTAGTTTGGTTTTTTTATGGGGCCATGGGTTTTTTTAGGATGAGGGATTAGTTTTATTGGGGATTAGTGTTTAGGATCATTTTTTGTTTAATGATTTAATGTTTTTTTCTTCCAAGGTTTTAGGGATTTTAGGGGATTAGGATTTTCACTTTTTTGGGGGTGAGGTTTTAGGATTTTCTAGCGATGTGGGTTTAGGTTTTCATAGACATCGGGGTTTAGGGTTTTTTGGGGGTCATGGAATTAGTGTTTTGGGGATATGGGTATAGGGGCGTTGGGTCCACGAGTTTAAGGTTTCATGAGATTTAGGTTTTAGGTATTTTTTTGGTATGAGGTTTTAGCATATTGTGGATCGAGGTATACTATTTTTGGCCACTAAGGGTTTTGTGTTTTTTGTGGTAGAGGGTTTAATGTTTTTGGGTATAAGGGTTTTTGGTTTTATATGGTTTAGGGATTAGGATTTTTTTGTGGTCTAGCGTTTAGGGTACTATGAATAATGGAGTTGTGGGTTTTTCGGGGTAGAGGGTTTAGGGTGTTCGGGTCTGAGGGTTTGACTTTCTCGATTAAAGATATAAGTGTTGTTGGGGCAATGGATTTTGGTTTCATGTGTCTTATTGTTTGAGGTTTTTTAGTGATGATTGTCTATGGTTATTTGGGAGAGCATGATATAGAGATTTTTTAGTCTAATTGTTATTGTTTTTCGTGTTGACATTTTATGGAATTTTGGGTCTAAGGGTTTTGGGAATTATAGTATTAGGGTTTTGGTATTTTTAGGGATGATGATCTAGGTTGTTGGGGCCAAGGGATTAGTGTCTTGGGGGATAAGGCTTTTCAGTTTGATTTTGTAATGTGTTTGGGGTTTTCTATTGTTTAGTATTTAGTGTTTTTTTAGGATGCGTTGTTAATGTTTTTGGGGCCGCGGGTTCATGTTTCTTGGGGGTAGAAGATTTAGGGTTTTATGGTTGAGGGTTTCAGTTTTCTGGACAATAGGGTTTGGGGATTTTTGGGGTTGTGTGTTTAGGGTTTTTCAAGGAAAATGTCCAAGTGTATTTTGGGGATGAGGTTATAGATATTTTAGTTTGGAGGTTTTAGGGTGTTTTGGGATAGAGGGCTTAGTAATTTTATAGAATATGGTGTAGGTTTTTGGGATAAGGGTTTAGGATTTATTTGGGTTGAGGGTTTAGGGTTTTTTGGGTATCAGAGTATAGTATTTTTTGGTCTTACTATTTATGGGTTTTTTCGATCTAAGCATTTATGGAATTTTGTGGTTTTGGTTTTATGATTTTTGGGGATGAGGAATATAGTTTTTGGGGGTCTAGGGTTTAGTTTTTTTGGGGGCCATGATGGTTTACAATTTTTTGTGGCCAAGGGTTTAGGTTTTTTTGAGGCTGGAAGATTATGTTTTTTTTAGGTCTAGGGTTTTGGGTTTTTCATGGGGATTAGGGTATATTGTTTTTTGGTTCTAATGGTGTTGGGTTTTTTAATGATTATATATGTATTTTGGGGACTGAGGGATTAGGTTTTTTGGGTTGAGCATATATGATTTTTTTAGAGTCAATGTTTTTGGATTGGGGGTAAGTGGAATAGGGTTTTATGGAGATGAAGGAATGGGGATTTTCAGGATAACGGTTTATGAATTTTTAGGATATGTGATTATTTATTTTATGGGGATGAGTGTTTTTTTTTGGGGCTCAACACATAGTTTTTGTTGTGCTTGTGGTTTAGTATTTTTTTGGGGTGACTGTTCAGTGGTTTTCAATTTTGAATGGATATGGTTTCATGGGGTTAATGTTTATTGGTTTTTTGGGGATGAGGGTTTAGGGATTTATGGGGATAAGTTGATGGGGTTTTTCAGGGATGATGGATTAGGGTTCATAGGGATGGGGGATTATGGTATCCTTGGTGATGATGGTATAGGGATTTTTTGGGATCAGTGTTTATGGTTTTATGAGGCTTGGGGATTATTATTTTATGATTCTCATGGTGTGGATTTTTTTGGGGATGAAAGTTTATGGTTTTTTATGGAATAGGGTTTTGGTATTATTGTGGATGGGGTTTTAGAGTATTTTGGGATTTCGTTTTTGGATTTTTGGGGATGTTAATGGATTTTTTTGTGGTTTGATGGTTAAACATATTTTAGTGGTGAGTTTTTATGGGTTTGGGAGGATAAGGTTGTAGGGTTTTCAAGGGATGAGGGTTTAAGGTTTTATTTGGTTGGGGGTTTTGTGTTTTTGTGGATAAGGGTTTATTATTTTTTGGTCTAATGCTCTTATGGGTTTCCCTAGAGAAGGATTTGGGTATTCATATGATATGGTATTAAAATTATTTAGGGATTGGGTTCATGGTTTTAATGGGATGAGGGTTTTTGGGTTTTCTTGGGATGAGGGTTTAAAGGATTTAGGGCACACGGTTTTTGGGTTTTCTAGGGATGAATGTTTAATATTTTCTATGGATTAGTGTTTTATGAAGATGATGGATAAGAGTATTATAGGGTAAGGGATTAGGGTTTTCTATAGATGAGTGTTTAGTGTTTTCTGGGGATGAGATTTTAGGTTTTTCTTGGCCAGAGTTTTCAAGATTTTGGGTTAGATGGTTTAGGTTTTTATAGGTATTATGGTTTAAATTTTTATAAGGATTAGGATTAATGTTTTTGTCGGGATGATTGTTTTGGTTTTTTTGAGACAGAGTGTTTAAAGAATTCTAGGGTTCAGACATTGGGTGTCTATGGGGCAGATGGTTCGCGGTTTTCATATGGATGAAGGTGTGGTGTTTTTTGGTTCTACTCTTCTGTGGGTTTCTAGGTCTATGGTATTAGTGTTTTTTAGGTATAAAATTTGGGGTTATCTTAGGATTAGGGTATAGTGTTTTCATAATATGTTGATATAGTGTTTTCATGGGATGATAATTTAGGGTTTTATGGGGGATGACAATTATGTATTTTTGGAGATTATAGTAAAAAGTTTTATTTGTATGATTATTTAGGGTGTTATTGGGATAAGGGTTTTATTTTTTATGGAGTTGAGGGTTTAGGGTTCTCTAGTTACAAGGGTTGAGTTTCTTGGGGTTGAGGGTTTTTGGTTTTATGAGAATCAGGGTTTAATTTTTTTCGGATGAGGGAGGTGGGGTTTCTAAGGGCTAAGTGTTTAGGTGTTTTTTGGATTAGTGTTTTAGGAATTTTATTGATGAGGGATTCAGGTTATCTATGGCTGAGGGTTTAGGTTTTTTTTAGGTATTTTGGTTTTTGGTATTATGGGGATTAGGGTTTAGGGTTTCATGTGTTGTAGGATTTGGATTTTCTTTTACAATGAATTTACGGTTTTATATGGATGAGGGTTTATCTTTTTCAATTATTGAGGGTTTTGTATTTTTTTGGGATTTTGGGTTTTATAGGGTTGAGGTCTTGGGGTATTCTAGTGCTAATGGGTTCAGGTTTTATGGTGATGAGTGTTTATTTTTTTTCTAGGGATGAGGGTTTAGTTCTTTCTCAGAATGAATGTTTATGTATTTATGGGGATAAGGGTTTAAGGATATCTAGGTATGGGGGATCTAGGGTTTCATGAGGATGAGGGTTTCAGGTTTTCTAGGGATGAGGTTTTATGGACTTCAAGGATGAGGGTTAAGGGTTTTCTAGGGATAGGGGTTTCTTGGTTATATATGGATGAGGGTTTTTGGTTCTCTAGTGATGGGGTCTTAGGTTTTTTTATTTTAGTGGGTTCATGATTTGTGAGGAAGAGGGTTTAGTGTTTTCAAATGACGAGGGTTTATGGTTTTCTATGGACATAGGTTTAGGTTTTCCTGTTGTTGAATATTATTGGGTTTTCAAGGACCGAGTGTTTAGTATTTCCTGTAGTAGATGGTTTAGGTTTTTCTAAAGATGAGTGTATATGATTTTCATGGATTGAATATTTATGTTCTTTTAGGGATGAGTGTAAAGACCCGTAAAATTCAAGGGAAATTTTTTCTTAATTTTCTTTAGAATTTTACAAGAGCGCGGTTTCAGACGGCACCTGATTCCGAGGCCCGGAGTGCCCGGAATTAATTTCCGAAGTTTGGCTGGGTACGTTCAGTGAACGAACGAGCGGGAATTTTTAACTTTTGATCCGGTGCTCGGAATTGAAATCTGAGGGCACCGATGAACTCGCAGCGCCGATATTCGCTTAAAGAGACCTTTTCGGGAGTTGCGTTTGTTGCGGGTTGAAAGTTAATTTTTGAGGTTTTTAGTTGAGTTAAATGAAATTTGTGTAGAACAAATTTTATTATAACTTCTTAAAACCTATCAAAGGAGGTTGGAAGTGGGACCCACACCCACTTAACCTCCCTTGGGAGGATTAAGTGTGGTGGGGCCCACACGAACCCCTAATTCTTTTCAAATTCCCTAACCCCTCTAAACCCCCTCTTAAATATGTAACTCTTCTCTACTTTAACTCTTGCCAACCTATCTCTTCACTTAATTTTGTCAACTCTAGACTTAATTAATGTTTTGAATTCAACTTTTGAATTTTGAAAGGTTGGAAAAGTGAAAATAAAATAAGGTGTAGCTTATTTTATTCTGGGGTTATTTTTTTGTTTGTCTTCTGGAGAGGTGGAGAGCTCTCCTTCTTCTTCAAACTCAACGAAGAACGCGAAGAACGTCGTTCTTCAACGAAGAACTTCTCCGCCGAAGAACACGGTCCATCCGCGACGCCATATCCGCGACGCGACGTGCTTCTTCCGCATCATCTCTTCCGCGACGGTTTTCCCCGACGAACGCCATCGACAACGACTCTTCCTCCGACGTCAAAGGAATCGACACCGATATTCCACGACTCCGTCAACGTGCGACTATCAAGGTAAGGGTTCTTGAGTTCGTTGTTTCCTTTTTATTTGACTTTCCTCGAGACTTGACGTAGAACGCTCAAGTTCCAACGAAGAACGCCGCTCCGCTCTTCTTCATCTTCAGTGTCAACGAGAGAGAACACCGCACCTTCCTCGGACAACCTTCGTCGGCGTACAAGGATTCGCCAACGACGTGCCTCTTCGGACGCGCCTCTTCGTCGTTGAATTTGACGAACGACGACCGCGTCGCCCGACCTCCGCGACGTCGTCTTCCGCGGAACGTAGAACAATCTTCTAACCTTATACCAAGGTAGGGGTTGTTGTTTAATTCTTTAATTATTCCATTTCTTGCTCGTGGATCGCATGTCTACGTGAGGCTTTGAAATAATTTATTTAAGTGTTATAGTTAACGCGAGGGGGGCCGGACCGCACGAACACGGCCGAACCCCCCCCCCCCTCCATCGTTCTTGTTTAATTCTTGCGGTGGAAGCAAAGTGGCGTGGTGCCGTCGCACCACGCGGATTATTGTACGTTTATTTTTACGCGGCGCCGTCGCGCCACGCCGGGGTAGAAACTTCAAGAACGCGACGTCGTCGCGCCGCGTTGAAAAGAATCAAAGCACGGCGAAGGGGCGCGGTGACGTCGCACCGTGCCGGATGACGAACGCCGCGGCCGGTTCCGGGCCGCGGTGGGACGAGGAGACCGCGGCTGGTTCCGGGCCGCGGCGGAAGAGAAGACCGGCGGCCGGGCCGCCGGCGTCGGAAGCCGAAGGGGGACCGGAATTTCCGGTCCCGTTGGAGAAAACCAGACGGCCAGCTGGCCGGCCGGATGCCGTTAAACCGGGGAATTAAATTCCCCGGCCAACTTGTTAAACCCCCCTCTTTAAGAGAGGGGGGCGGTTTTAATTAAAGGGAGGGGGGCAGCCCCCCCCCCCGGTTCTGCGCCAGCAGGCCCCCCACGTGGGAGGGGGGGGGGGGCGCTTTGAAAATAACGGCGCGGCTATGCCGCGCCGCCTGTTGAAAAACCGCGGGGCTTGTCCCCCGCGTGCCGACCGTGCGGCACCTCGCGGCACCCCGAGCCGCCGCGGCACCTCGCGGCGCCAGCCCGCCGCGGCTCCCCGCGCCGCCACGCCGCCGCGCCGCCCGGGGGGGGGGGGGGTCGGGCCGGGTCGGCCCGGACCCGGACCCCCCGTTTCGAACCAGATTCGGTTTTTGGCCCGTAACTTGAGCCTCAGACCTCCGATCGACGAACCGTCAGCGGCAACACGATCCTTGGATCGAGACGGTCGTTTCGGTATATCGCACTCAAGGTTTCGGATTACTTTGAGTTCGGCCGAGTTGGTTCGTTCACGAAACCAACCGGGCCTTCGGAGCGGAAACGCTCATATCTTGAGCCACGAACGTCCGATTGACGCGCCGTCAGTCGCGTAGTGTTCCTCTTAGTAAGACGAATCTTTTGGCATACTCCGCCCGAGGTTTGGACGCAGGTGGAGTACGGTCGGGTTGGTTTTTCCTTAAAAACCAACCGGGCCCCAGAGACGAAAATGCCAATAACTCTCAGACCGGGCGTCCGATTGACGCGCCGTCTGTTTCGTTGACTTCCTCTTGATAAGACGGAACTTTTGACATACTCCGCCCGAGTTTTGGATACAGTCGGAGTATGGCCGGGTTGGATTGTACCCGAAATCCAACCGGGCCCCTGGAACGGGAAAGCTAATATCTTTCAGACAGGACGTCCGCTTGACGGACCGTCAGCGGCGTTGGTGGTTACGTTGAGTAACAGTCCCTTTGAGTATACCCTATGGGAGTTCGGGGTACAGTTGAGATACGGCCGGGATTGGTTCACACTCGAAACCAACCGGGCCCCTGGGACGAAAAGGCTAATAACTCACAGACCGGGCGTCCGATCGACGCGCCGTCTGTAGCGTTGAGACCCCTGTGACGAGACGGTCCTTTGAGACACTTCTTCGCGGGACCTTGTGATACTTGGAGTATCGACCAGTAGCTCGTGGAGCGGACCCTCCCGGAGACGAGCGTGCAGAGTACGGAGACCGTGTAGCCGGCTGAGACCTGACGACTGCTTGACCGACTCGACTTGGAGTGAGTCGACCAGCCCAGTGGACGGAGCGCCCGGTATTTGGCGGCAGACCCACGGCGCACGGAGCGCCTGGTAGTTGGCAGCAGACCCGCGGTACTCGAAAGGAGGAGTACCTCAGTAGGCTATCTGGGTAGCGCCCGGTATTTGGCAGCAGACCCTCAGCGGATGGAGCGCCTGGTAGTTGGCAGCAGACCCGCAGTACTCGACAGGAGGAGTACTTCAGCAGTCTTAGGTTAGTGAGCGGCGGCCTCGGAGTCGTGACAGGACCACTGTACACTCTAGAGACGGAGCTCTTCAGCAGTTACGGTTTCGATAATGAAAATCCTGGTTTGAGCTGAGACTTTTGACCTTGTGTTTACCTCATGATTGAGATGGGTCACTTGCTAACTTTGGTATATGTATGGGCATATACCCGGGTAGTGGTTATCCGTCGTTTTCACAATCCTTGTGTTTCCTCATGACTGAGATGGGTTACTTGATAACTTAGGTATATGTATGGGCATATACCTAAGTAGAGTTTATCTGTTGAGATCTTCTTGTGTTTATCCTTGTTGGTTTTAGTGAGACCTTGAGGGTCTCGGGGTCCCTACTGAGTATCGTTATACTCACCCCTGCACGGGCTATGCCCGCACCTCGTTGTGTTGGTTGCAGACGACGGACAGTGCTGACACAAGCCGAAGGTTCGAGGACTGGACGGTACCTGGAGGTGGACTATACGACGAGGCGGTACCCGGAGGTGGACCACTGGGCGGGACATACTCGGAGCGGATGGCGGGACTCGAGGAGCAGAGGAGCTATCTGTACCCACCCTTCAGGTGGGATTTCCAGTGGACATCTCAGCGTAGCAGCTTTACTTTTCAGTCGCTATTTTCCCTTTCGAGTTGTACTTTACAGTTGGGATTGTATTTCCGGCCCCTTTTTACTTTTCAGCTCTTCTTTTTGTACTTAGTGTTTTACTTCCGCTTGTACTCTGTGGTTCTTGTTTTCTTTTATAAAGGCAATGCCTTCCCAGTTATCGGGATTTTACGCCTTTGGTGCTAGTCGCCAGCCCCTGGCCTATGGAAGGCGGGCTTGGGGTAGTCACGGCACGGGCCCCGAGGACGGGTCGTGACAAATTGGTATCAGAGGTGGTCGGTTCTACCGCAGACTCTGATCTTTCTTTCTGGGAAGCAATAGTGTTAAGGGTACCGAGTGTGGTTTTCAGTTCAGGGAGTCCAGTGTTGGTGCGGGCGGCCGACGTATCCATACACCAGGACCCTGACAACTGATTTCCGACTTTGTGCACGAAAACACTGATTGCGTGTGTGTTTTCAAAGGTTTTTCCCCTTAAAACAGCTCAAACCAGGTCAGCTCACCAGGTATAATCGTTTGATCGTGTTACGTTGTTTCTTTCAGGATGGCCCCACGACGGCAGCCAGCTAGGGTTCCGAGAATCGAACGTGACGACAGCCCACTGAGCGACGAGGCCTCGGTGCAGGGCCCTTTGTCAGCAGTGGCACCGGCGGTAGCTCTACCCGCCTAGCCCCCGATGCTTCCAGCAGCAGCCGCTGACGATGCACGTCGCCTCAGCGCACTGCATGAGTTTCAGCGCCAGCGACCGCCCAGGTTTCATGGGGAGACGGATCCCCAGGCTGCAGAGGACTGGCTGGAGGCAGTGGTACGAGTGTTTAGGCTAGTGAGGACGCCGGCAGACATCATGGTGATCTTAGCTACCAACCTCCTTCAGGCAGCAGCAGGTAGGTGGTGGAGCCACTTGTTTCAGTTTTGCGATGAGATGGACTTCGCATGGGAAGACTTCGAGACCTTCTTCAGGGTGGAGTTTGTGCCAGTATCTCTACACCCCGAGCGTGTACAGGAGATTCTGCCTTTGCAGCGTGTTTTTTGATCAGAAGCCGAGTCATCTGTGGGCAGTAGACAGATGATGCAGAGGTCCAGGAGGACCAGACCAGCAGTTGGGCGATCTCGGGTTTTAGGACCGGTGGTGCAGGGCACCCGGAGTGGGAATAGAGCTAGCCGTGCAAGGAGCAGGTTGTGTTACTCATGCCGCGGAAAGGGTCACCTGGCATGTGACTGTCCGACTCCTCGATCCACAGGCTTGGGGGGAGCCACCGAGGTTGAGGCAGCGACAAATGCTTGAGCAACAGTAAAGCAGGTGGACAGGAGCGGAACTAGTGGATACGTCTCTTGTACTTCTAGTTCCATGTTGATGTTGCTTTTGTGTAGCGTCTTGTAATATGAGCTGCAATAATAAAAGATGCATCCTTTGCGATGTTTTCATTCCTGTCCTCTTTTGTGATGTTACTAAGAGGTTCCAGTTGACTGTTGACTTGACCCTCACTTGTGAGACATCTACTGGAGGAGACCAGTTACCACACACTGATGCCGACAGTGTGACTCAACCCTTGGAGGCGAGAGTAACGGTTGGATCTCTTAGTAGTAGCGTCGAGGCCTTACGACGTCATCCTTGGTATGGATTACTATCATCCATGTTAGGATTGACTGTTTTAGGAAAAGAATGTGGTTCATCCAAGGGATGAGACCAGGTTTCTCTTATCGGCAAAGAAGAAATCTCGCAGCTCTTGTGGGACCAGAGATGGTCCGGGCCACGTCAGAGGAGGTCCAGGTCATCCAGGAGCGGATGAGGACAGCACAGAGCTGGCAGAAGTCATTCGCTGACAGGAGGCGGAGGCCACTAGAGTTCGAGGATGGTGACCACGTTTTCTTGTGGGTCTCACCTCGACGTGGTATTCGGAGATTTGGCTGAGGAGGCAAGTTATCTCCGCGCTTCATCGGACCCTTCCAGGTCCTCAGCAGGGTTGGTGAGGTGGCTTATCGCCTGGCTCTACCACCTCAGTTGCACCGGGTGCACGACGTCTTCCACGTATCTCAGCTGAGGAGATACGTGCACGACCCGACGCACATCCCTGACCATGGGGAGCTTGACGTTGACGATGGGGAGACTTTTACGGAGGTCCCGGTGGAGATAGAGGATCGACAGGAGCGGGTCCTACATGGGCGATCGATTCCTCTTGTGCACAACAGATGGCGGCACGGGAATCTCCAGGAGAGCACATGGGAGCGGGAGGCTCAGATGCGTGCTCAGTACCCTCTTTTGTTTCCCTAGTTTTTGATGTATCTTTACGGGGACGTAAAGCCCTGAGGTGGGAGTAATGTAAAGACCCGTAAAATTCAAGGGAAATTTTTTCTTAATTTTCTTTAGAATTTTACAAGAGTGCGGTTTCAGACGACACCTGATTCCGAGGCCCTGAGTGCCCGGAATTAATTTCCGAAGTTTGGCTCGGGTACGTTCAGTGAACGAACGAGCGGGAATTTCTAACTTTTGATCCGGTGCTCGGAATTGAAATCCGAGGGCACCGATGAACTCGCAGCGCCGATATTCGCTTAAAGAGACCTTTTCGGGAGTTGCGTTTGTTGCGGGTTGAAAGTTAATTTTTGAGGTTTTTAGTTGAGTTAAATGAAATTTGTGTAGAACAAATTTTGTTATAACTTCTTAAAACCTATCAAAGGAGGTTGGAAGTGGGACCCACACCCACTTAACCTCCCTTGGGAGGATTAAGTGTGGTGGGGCCCACACGAACCCCTAATTCTTTTCAAATTCCCTAACCCCTCTAAACCCCCTCTTAATTATGTAACTCTTCTCTACTTTAACTCTTGCCAACCTATCTCTTCACTTAATTTTGTCAACTCTAGACTTAATTAATGTTTTGAATTCAACTTTTGAATTTTGAAAGGTTGGCAAAGTGAAAATAAAATTAGGTGTAGCTTATTTTATTTTGGGGTTATTTTTTTGTTTGTCTTCTGGAGAGGTGGAGAGCTCTCCTTCTTCTTCAAACTCAACGAAGAACGCGAAGAACGTCGTTCTTCAACGAAGAACTTCTCCGCCGAAGAACTCGGTCCATCCGCGACGCCATATCCACGACGCGACGTGCTTCTTCCGCATCATCTCTTCCGCGACGGTTTTCCGCGACGAACGCCATCGACAACGACTCTTCCTCCGACGTCAAAGGAATCGACACCGATATTCCACGACTCCGTCAACATGCGACTATCAAGGTAAGGGTTCTTGAGTTCGTTGTTTCCTTTTTATTTGACTTTCCTCGAGACTTGACGTAGAACGCTCAAGTTCCAACGAAGAACGCCGCTCCGCTCTTCTTCGTCTTCAGTGTCAACGAGAGAGAACATCGCACCTTCCTCGGACAACCTTCGTCGGCGTACAAGGATTCGCCAACGACGTGCCTCTTCGGACGCGCCTCTTCGTCGTTGAATTTGATGAACGACGACCGCGTCGCCCGACCTCCGCGACGTCGTCTTCCGCGGAACGTAGAACAATCTTCGAACCTTATACCAAGGTAGGGGTTGTTGTTTAATTCTTTAATTATTCCATTTCTTGCTCGTGGATCGCATGTCTACGTGAGGCTTTGAAATAATTTATTTAAGTGTTATAGTTAACGCGAGGGGGGCCGGACCGCACGAACACGACCGAACCCCCCCCCCCCCTCCATCGTTCTTGTTTAATTCTTGCGGTGGAAGCAAAGTGGCGTGGTGCCGTCGCACCACGCGGATTACCGTACGTTTATTTTTACGCGGCGCCGTCGCGCCACGCCGGGGTAGAAACTTCAAGAACGCGACGCCGTCGCGCCGCGTTGAAAAGAATCAAAGCACGGCGAAGGGGCGCGGTGCCTTCGCACCGCGCCGGATGACGAACGCCGCGGCCGGTTCCGGGCCGCGGCGGGACGAGGAGACCGCGGCCGGTTCCGGGCCGCGGCGAAAGAGAAGACCGGAGGCCGGGCCGCCGGCGTCGGAAGCCGAAGGGGGACCGGAATTTCCGGTCCCGTTGGAGAAAACCGGCCGGCCAGCTGGCCGGCCGGATGCCGTTAAACTGGGGAATTAAATTCCCCGGCCAGCTTGTTAAACCCCCCTCTTTAAGAGAGGGGGGCGGTTTTAATTAAAGGGAGGGGGGCAGCCGGCCCCCCCGGTTCCGCGCCAGCAAGCCCCCCACGTGGGGGGGGGGGGGGCGCTTTGAAAATAACGGCGCGGCTATGCCGCGCCGCCTATTGAAAAACTGCGGGGCTTGTCCCCCGCGTGCCGACCGTGCGGCACCTCGCGGCACCCCGAGCCGCCGCGGCACCTCGCGGCGCCAGCCCGCCGCGTCTCCCCGCGCCGCCGCGCCGCCGCGCCGCCGCGCCGCCGCCCGCCGCCGCCGGCCACCGCGCCGCCCAGGGGGGGGGGGGGGGGGGGGTCGGGCCGGGTCGGCCCGGACCCGGACCCGCCGTTTCGAACCAGATTCGGTTTTTGGCCCGTAACTTGAGCCTCAGACCTCCGATCGACGAACCGTCAGCGGCAACGCGATCCTTGGATCGAGACGGTCGTTTCAGTATATCGCACTCAAGGTTTCGGATTACTTTGAGTTCGGCCGAGTTGGTTCGTTCACGAAACCAACCGGGCCTTCGGAGCGGAAACGCTCATATCTTGAGCCACGAACGTCTGATTGACGCGCCGTCAGTCGCGTAGTGTTCCTCTTAGTAAGAAGAATCTTTTGGCATACTCCGCCCGAGGTTTGGACGCAGGTGGAGTACGGTCGGGTTGGTTTTGCCTTAAAAACCAACCGGGCCCCGGAGACGAAAATGCCAATAAATCTCAGACCGGGCGTCCGATTGACGCGCCGTCTGTTTCGTCGACTTCCTCTTGATAAGACGGAACTTTTGACATACTCCGCCCGAGTTTTGGATACAGTCGGAGTATGGCCGGGTTGGATTGTACCCGAAATCCAACCGGGCCCCTGGAACGGGAAATCTAATATCTTTCAGACAGGACGTCCGCTTGACGGACCGTCAGCGGCGTTGGTGGTTACGTTGAGTAACGGTCCCTTTGAGTATACCCTATGGGAGTTCGGGGTACAGTTGAGATACGGCCGGGATTGGTTCACACTCGAAACCAACCGGGCCCCTGGGACGAAAAGGCTAATAACTCACAGACCGGGCGTCCGATCGACGCGCCGTCTGTAGCGTTGAGACCCCTGTGACGAGACGGTCCTTTGAGACACTTATTCGCGGGACCTTGTGATACTTGGAGTATCGACCAGTAGCTCGTGGAGCGGACCCTCCCGGAGATGAGCGTGCAGAGTACGGAGACCGTGTAGCCGGCTGAGACCTGACGACTGCTTGACCGACTCGACTTGGAGTGAGTCGACTAGCCCAGTGGACGGAGCGCCCGGTATTTGGCGGCAGACCCACGGCGGACGGAGCGCCTGGTAGTTGGCAGCAGACCCGCGGTACTCGACAGGAGGAGTACCTCAGTAGGCTATCTAGGTAGCGCCCGGTATTTGGCAGCAGACCCTCAGCGGACGGAGCGCCTGGTAGTTGGCAGCAGACCCACAGTACTCGACAGGAGGAGTACTTCAGCAGTCTTAGGTTAGTGAGCGGCGGCCTCGGAGTCATGACAGGACCACTGTACACTCTAGAGACGGAGCTCTTCAGCAGTTGCAGTTTCGATAATGAAAATCCAGGTTTGAGTTGAGACTTTTGACCTTGTGTTTACCTCATGATTGAGATGGGTCACTTGTTAACTTTGGTATATGTATGGGCATATACCCGGGTAGTGGTTATCCGTCGTTTTCACAATCCTTGTGTTTCCTCATGACTGAGATGGGTTACTTGATAACTTAGGTATATGTATGGGCATATACCTAAGTAGAGTTTATCTGTTGAGATCTTCTTGTGTTTATCCTTGTTGGTTTTAGTGAGACCTTGAGGGTCTCGGGGTCCCTACTGAGTATCGTTATACTCACCCCTGCACGGGCTATGCCCGCACCTCGTTGTGTTGGTTGCAGACGACGGACAGTGCTGACAGAAGCCGAAGGTTCGAGGACTGGACGGTACCTGGAGGTGGACTAGACGACGAGGCGGTACCCGGAGGTGGACCACTGGGCGGGACATACTCGGAGCAGATGGCGGGACTCGTGGAGCAGAGGAGCTATCTGTACCCACCCTTCAGGTGGGATTTCCAGTGGACATCTCAGCGTAGCAGCTTTACTTTTCAGTCGCTGTTTTCCCTTTCGAGTTGTACTTTACAGTTGGGCTTGTATTTCCGGCCCCTTTTTACTTTTCAGCTTTTCTTTTTGTACTTAGTGTTTTACTTCCGCTTGTACTCTGTGGTGCTTGTTTTCTTTTATAAAGGCAATGCCTTCCCAGTTATCGGGATTTTACGCCTTTGGTGCTAGTCGCCAGCCCCTGGCCTATGGAAGGCGGGCTTGGGGTAGTCACGGCACGGGCCCCGAGGACGGGTCGTGACAATGAGAGATTTAACTTTTCTATGGATTAGGGTATGAGATCTATTGGGATGAGCGTTAAGGATTTTCTTGTGATGATGTTTTCTGATTTTATGGGGAAGATTGAATAGGGTTTTCTCTAGGGATAATGGTTTATCAATTTTCTAGGGATAAGGGGATTCAGGGTTTTCTTAGAGACAAGGGTTTAGGGTTGTGTGGGATAGAGTGTTTATGTTTTTCCATTATTGAATGTTTTTGGTTTTCTGAGGCTGAGTGTTTATGGTTTTCCATGTTTTGGGTTTTATGATTTTCTATACATGAGGGATTGTCATTTTTTAAGGATGAGGCTTTGGGTTTTCATGGGTGAGGGTTTAGATTTTTCTGGGGATTGGGGTTTATGATTTCATGGGGATGAGGGTTTTGGGTTTTTTTGGGGGATAAAGTTTTCTTCTAATTTTGGGGGCTAAGGGTTTAGGGATCAATGCAGTTGACAGTTTAAGGGTTTTTTTGGAATGAGGGTTCTGTGGTTTCATTGGAAATGGGTCTGGGATATTTGGGGATGAGCATTTGGGGTTTCTAGATATTAGGTTTTAGGGTTTTTTGGAATTGAGTGACTACGGATTTCCAGGGCTGAGGGTTTTGGGTGTAATGGGGAAGAGCGTTTCGGGTTTTCTAGGTATGAGGGTTTCATTTTTTTTTGCAGCTAAGTGATTAAATTTTACAAGGGTGGATTATTTATTGGAATACATTGGAGTCACAAACCATTCTGGTTGTGTCAGGTATACATCATCAAGAAGGTACCCATTAAGGAAGGATGTTTTGATATATATTTTCCCAATCTCATATTCTTGGTAATCTATAAGGGATTGTTGAATGATATTGGATTTTAGCATTACATCTGGTGAAAATGTTTTGTTATATAAATGGATTGATACGGTTTAAACCCTATTACAACCACTCACATCATATAGGTACTGGCTTGTCCATCCACATATTGATTCATCTTAAATACACATTTTTTACAAACTGGATTTACATCCACTGGAGAATCATCAATAATATAGACATGGTTTTTGTATGTGGAATCAATTTCAGAATTCAATCATTCTCCCCATTTGGAAATATATGCTCCACATATTGATTCCTTTTTTTTTATCTATGGTTTTTTATTTTTACAGGATGAGGGTTTATTATTTTCTATTTTATAGGGTTTAGGGTTTTTTGTGGTAGAGGATTTAGGGGTTTTGGGGGATCATGGTTTAGGGTTTTTTAGTGCTGAGATTTTAGGGAATTTTGGGGATTAGGGTTAAGGTATTTTTGGGGATTAGGGTTCAGGGTATCTTGGGGTTGTAGGTAGTAGGTTTTTCGGGCTGAGGGTTTTGGGTTTTTTATGGTTGTGTGGTTAAGGATTATTAGGGAAGTGGGTTTACTTTTTTTTGGGGGGTTGAGGGTTTATGGTTGTTAGGACCTAGTTTGTAGATTATTTTGGGATAGAGGGTTTTTTATGTCATTGGAATACGAGATTATGGTTTATTGGGGTCATGGGTTTGGGGTTACACTAGGATGAGGGTTTATTGTTTCTTGGGTGATAGGGTTTATAGGTAATGTGGTTGAGTGTTTAGGATATTTTGGGTTAGGGTATAGGGTTTTTAGGGCTCAATATTTACGATTTTTTTAGGAATGTGGGATTGATGCTTAATGGGGTTTATCATTTAGGGTTTTAACACCTAGGGGCATACAAACTTTTGGGATCAAGGGATTATTTTTTTTTGTGGTTGAGGGAATATTATTTTTAGGGATGAGTGTATAGTGTAATTTGGCTGAGTGTTTGCGATTTTTTATACCTGAGGGTTTAGGGTTTTTTGGGGAAGAGGTTTTTGCATTCTGGGGGATAATGATTTAGGGTTTTTTGTGTTTGAGGGATTAAGATTTTTTAAAGATGAATGTTTTGGTGTTTTTGGGGCAGAGGGGTTGAGTTTTTTAAGGTATGATGATTTAGGGATTTTTGGGTTGCTGGATTCCGATTTCTTGGGGCTAAGTGTTTATGTTTTTCTTATGTTTGTGGGATTGGTTTTATTTATGGAGTGGGTTTAATGTTTTTTGGTGAATGGGGTTTGGGGATTTTTTGGAAAAGGGATTATATTTTTGGGGGGAGGTGGATAAGGGTTTAAGGTTATTTTATGAGGATATATGGTTTTCTAGGCCCAGGGTTAGGGTTTTTTTGTGCTGACAGTTTTGGATTTTTTGGGTTAAGAATCTGCTATTTATTGGGGATGATGGTTTAAGGGTTTTGGGGATGTGGGTTTTGGGTATTTTTGGGGCTATTGTTTTGGGTTTTTTGGGGGTAGGGTTTTGTGTTTTTGGGTTATATAGTTTAGCATTTTTGGAGCTGAGGGTTTAGGGAATTTTTCTATAGGGGTGTACGGTGTTCTGTAAATAAATTTTTTTAGGGGGTGGAGTATTTATTGGTATTAGGGAGTACCTCTAGTGATTTTGGGGTTTGATTTTTTTTGGGGTTTTTGGGTTGACCGTATAGAATTATTTTGGGTCATTGGGTTTAGGGGTTTTGCGGGATGAAGGATTATGGTTTTCTTGAATTAAGTTTTTATATTTTATTATTGAAGTTAGTTTCTTATTGTTTGGGGTTTAGGTTATAGAGTTTTTTGGGATATGGATTTAGTGTTTGGGGGTTGGTGTTACTGTTTTTCTGGAGATTGGGGTTTTTGGTTTTTTGGGGATACAAATAATGGTTTTTGGGGTAGATGTATTAGTGTTTTTTTGGGAATATGTATTTATTTTATTTTAAGAAAGAGGGTTTATTCTTTTATGTGCATGAGGTCTTATAGTTTTTTTGGGATGAGGGTTTAGGGTTTTAGGGATTAGGGTTTAGGGGTTTTCTAAGATGAGGGTGTAGGGTTGTTTTGGAATGTTGGTTTACAATTATTTTTTGATAGGGATTATCTTTTTTGAAGATAAAGGTTTAGAGTTATTTATTTCTAAGGGTTTAGGCTTTTGAGGATAAGGATTTAGGGTTTTGGGCCAAATGGTTTGAAGGGTTTTGGGTATGATGGATTAGTGTTATTTAGGGCTCATGATGTATGATTTTTATGGAATAAGGTTATGATTTTGGTGGGGATTATGGTTTATTGTATATTGGGGCTAGGATTTTAGGGATAATTGGTAATAATGGTATAGGGTTGTTTGGGAAGAGGGTTTAGGGTTTTTGGGGATATGGGTTTAAGGTTTTTAGTTTCTGCAAGTTTAGGATTTATTTTGGAAAATGGTAAAAGATTTGTTTGGAGATGAGTGTTTTGGGTTGTTCATATATGAGTATTTGGGGCTCTCGAGGGTTTTGGGTTTTGGGATTTCTGGTGATATGGGTCAAGGGTTTTCTATGGTAGTGACTTCATGGTTTTTTATACAGGAGAGTTCAGGATTTTCTAGGGATGAGTGTTGAATTTTTTTTAGTGCTGAGGATTTGGGATTTTCTAGGGAAGAGTGTTTCAAATTTTCTTTGGAAAAGAGTTTTTTTGGGAATGAGTGTCAAGGGTTTTATTGGGATAAGGGTTTTGGAAATTCTGGGTCTAAGGGTTCAGTGTTTTTTAGAGATGATGGTATCGGGTTTTTTTGAGGGATTTGAGTTTTTTATGGCTAAGGGTTTAGTTATTTTCGGATAAGGGTTTTGGGTTTTCATAAGATGAGGTTCTATTGTTTGGGGGGTCTAATTTTTTATTATATAAATAGGGATGTGGTTCTAGGGTTTTCATGAGAAGCGATTTTAATGTTTTTTGGGAATGAGGTTTTAGAGCATTTAAGTACTAGTAGTTAAGGATTATTTAGGGATTAGGGTCTAGGGTTTTATAGGGTTAATGGTTTAGTATTTTATGGGGATTAGGATTATGGGTTTTCTAGGAATGAGTGTCTAGGTTTTTCTGGGGATGAGGGTTTTCGGTTTTTGTTGTTGAGAGTTTTCATTTTTTTGGCTTAGTGGTTTATGCTTTTCATATATAGTTGTTTTATGGTGTTCTAGGATTCAGGGGTCATGGTTTTCTAGGGATGGGGATTTTTGTATTCCAAGGGATGATGTTTTCAATTTTTCAAGGGATGAGGTTTTAGGTTTTTATAGAGTGAAGGGTCATGGGTTTTCTAGTGATAGGGATTTCGATTTTTCTATGTAGAGAGTTTATGGATTCATGGGGCTTTATTTTCATGGTTTTCAATGGATGAGGGTTTATTGATTATGGTTTTTTGGTGTGAGGTTTTAGAGATTTTTTGGGCAGAGATTTTTGGGTTTTCATAGTAAAATATTTTATGATTTTCTAGGTCTGAGGGATTAATTTTTTCTTAGAGGGATGGTTTAGTGTTTTCTAAAGTTGACAGTTTTTGGTTATAGAGGGTTGAAGGTTTAGTTTTTTGGGGGGCTAAGGGTTTAGTGTTTCCTGGGGCTAGGGGTTCGGTGTCTTTAGTGGACGATGTTTTGGGGTATTCTAGCACTATGGGTTTTTGGTTTTGTGGGTATAATGTTTTAGGATTTTAGGGGGAAGAGTGATTAGGTTTTCTGATGATGGGAAATTAGTTTCTTATGAGGTTGTTGGCTTATTGTTTTCTTGGGACAATGGTATATGGTTTATTGGGTTGTGGGATTAGTGTTTTCAAGGGATATCATTTTATAGTTTTTGATGCCTATGGGATTAGGATATCATGGGGATGATTTTTTTTGATTCATGGGGATGTGGGTTAGCGTTCCTTGGGTAAAATGGATTAGGGTTTTTTGGGATTGAGTGTTCAGGTTCTTTAATTGACGATGATTTACGGTTTGTTGGGGATGTGGGTTTAGGGTTTTATGTTGTTTAGGGTTTTTTAATTCTTGGGGGTTTAGGGATTTGGGTTTCCTAAGAATATGGGGTTTCAGTTTCCTGGGGAATCTGTTTTAGGGTTTCTTAGGGTAGAGGGTCAAGGCTTTCATGGGGACGAGGGATTAGGTTTTTTTTTGTGTGTAGTGTTCAGGCATTCATTGGGATGAGGTTTTTAGGTTTCATTGTGTTGATTGGTTTGGTTTTGTTGGGGAGGATCATTTATGGTTTCATGGGGTTGTACATTTTATATTTCATAGGGAAGATGTTTCAGGGTTTGTTGGTTATAATGACTTATGGTTACATGGGGATGAGGGTTTAGGGTTTCTTTGGGATGAGGTATTATGTTTTCATTGTGTAAGGGTTTAGTTTTACTTAGTGGGGGGGATTGGGGTTTCTGGGGGTTGTGGGATTAGGATTTCATGGGGTAGTAGTATTATGGATTCTTAGGGATATGGTTTTATTGTATTATAGTCCCGAGTGTGTAGTGTGTTTTTAGTTCTGATGTTTTTGGATTTCATGTGGATAAGGGTTTTGGGTTTTATGGGGATGAGGGTTTAGGGTCTCAAAAGTCTAAGGTATTAGTGTTTCATAGGTCTTAGGGTTTAGGGTTACATGGGGCTAAGGAGTTTGGGCTTCATAAGTGTTGAGGTTTAATGTTTCGTGGGACTGGGGGTTTAGTGTCACATAGGTAATAATTTTTAGGGCTTGTGGGGGGAATAGGTTCAAGATCTGTGAGGGCTGAGGTTTTAGGATTTCTTTTGGCTATGACATTATGGTGTCTTTGGGATATGTGATTAGAGTTTCTTTGGGGTGAGGGTTTAGGGTTTCTTTGGGGTCTTAGGTTTAGGGTCTCTTGGGGATTATGGTTTAGCGTTTCATAGGGATAAGGGCATAGGTTTTCATGGGGAAAAATGTCTAGGAATTATTAGGGATAAGGGTATAGGTTTTCATGGGGATGAGGGTATAGGGTTTCATGGGTACAAGTGTTTAGGGTTTCATAGGGATGATGGTTCAAGGACTATTTCTGTTGACGTTTTTGGGTTTTTTGGGGAATACAGTTTTGGGTTTCGTGGAGATGGTGGTTTAAGGGTTATACAGGATAATGGAAAATGATTTTATAGGGATTAGGGTTTACGGTTTTTTGGTTTTTGAGTGTTTATGGATATTTGGAGATGATGTTTTCTGGTTTTTTATGGATGATGATTTTGGGTTATATTGGGATGGGGGATTAAGGTTTTTTTTTATAAGGGTTTAGTTTCATTTGATCATGTGTGTATAATGATTATTGGGGTTTTGAGATTATTGTATTTGGGGATGAGGATTTGGGGATTTTTTTGCGGTGTGGGTTTATGGGTTTTCATCACTAAGGGATTAAGGATTTTTGTTTTACGGTTTAAGGGTTTTTAGAGATGAGGATAATGGGATGTTTTGGGAATGAGTTTTTAGGGTATTTTGGGAATATGAGTTTAAGTTAATTTAAGAATAATGGTTTTTTTGTTAGGGATGAGCGTTTTTGTTTGTTTGAGGATGAGGTTTTAGGGTTTTTTGGTTCAGTGTTTAGGATTTTTTGGGGTAGAGGTTTTAGGTTTTCATGTGGATGAGGGTTTTGGTTTTTTTAGGGATGGGAGTTTGCAGTTTTATATGATTGAGGGAATAGGGTTTTCTAGTCTTAAGGTTTTAGGGATTAATGGTGTTTAGATTTTAGGGTTTTATGGTGATAGGGTTTACGGCTTTCTCTGGAATATTTTTCAAGGTTTTCTTGGGATGATGGTTGATTGTTTTTGGGAAAAATGGTTTCGGTTTTTATGGGGCCACATGTCTAGGATTTTATAGCACAATGGGGTTGTCTTCTGATCATGGTTTTTCGTTTTATAGGGCTAAAATATTTGGATTTTATTTGGGATAATGGTTTAAGGTTTTCTATGGATGAGGGTATAGTGTTTTATGGTTAGAGGGATTTAGGTTTACGTAGAAATAGGGTTTTTTAGGTTTTATGGGGCTGAAAGTGTAGGGTTTTTGGCTATAAATGTTTTTTGTTTTATGGGTATGATGTTTTATGACTTTCATGGGATGATGATTCAAGGTTTAATTATGATGAGGGTTTAGTGTTTTCTAGGGCTTAGGGATTATATCTTTCAAGGGATGGTAGTTTAGGGTTTTCTGGTGATGACAGTCCTGGGTTTTCTAGGGATAAGGGTTTTGGGGTTTTGGGGATCTTGTTTTAGGATTTTATATGGATGAGGGTCCTTGGGTTTTTATAGATGAGGGTTTAGGGTTTTCAGGGGTTGAGGTTTTGGCATCTTCTATGGATGAGTATTTTGTTTTTCTTTCGACTGAGAGTTTAGGTTTTTCTAGGGTGAGAGTTTAGGGATTTTTAGGGATGATGGTTTTTGTATATCTATGGATATTATTTTTGGGTTTTCGAGGGAATATGATTTAGTGTTTTATGGTGTTGAGGGTTTATGGTTTTATGGTTATGAGTTATTATTATTATCTATGTCTAACAATTTATGAATTTCTATCACTCAGTCCTTAGGAATTCTATCAGTGAGGTTTTATGACTAATGATATTCTCTTGAAGATGATTTGGATATTTGTAGTCTTAATGTTTTATGCTTTTTAGGTGGCAAAAATTAGGGATCTCTAGGTCTACGAGTTTAGTTTTTTATTTGGAATCCAATTTAGGGTTTTGTAGATCAAAGTGTTTTTTTGGGATTGAGGGTTACAAAATATTTTGCGGTTGAGGGTTTATTATTTTTTAGAGGTGGGGGGTTTAAGGTTTTCGGTGGATATGGGTTTAAGATTTTATAGTGATGAGGGCTTAGGGTTTTGGGGGGATGACGATTTAGGATTATATAGGGAATAGGTTATATGGTATTCTAAAGTTGTTGATTTTGACTTTTATAGGGATAAGGGTTTAGGGTTTTCAATAGAATATTATCTAGGGGTTCAAGGGACTATGGGATTTAGGTTTTTAGGGGTTGAGTGGCTAGGGATTTGCTGGCTTTGAGTTATATTTACATGGAACTGAGGGTTTTTGGTTTCCTAGGGATGATGGTTTAATGTTTTTTGGGGATAAGGGTTTTGGGTTTTTTGGGTGCAGATTGTTTAGGTGTTTTTGGTTCCAAAGTTTTATGGGTTTTAGTGCTGTCAGATTTGAGTTTTTTTAGGAGGGTTTATCATTTCTTGCTATTGAGTGTTTATAGTTTCCGAGTGGTGAAGTTCTAGGGTTTCTAGGGGATGAGAGTTTATTCTATATTGGAGAGGAGGGTTTAGGGTCTCTTATGGATGAAGGTTTAAGGTTTCTTGGGTATGAGGTTTTATTGATTCATGGGGAGGACTTTTTATGGTTTCTTGGAGATGAGGGTCTAGGATTTCTTATGAAATATGGTTTACTGTTTCATAGGATATATAATTTTTGATTTATTAGGGATGGGTGTTATAGCATTCTTGGGGATAAGGATTTATGGTTTCATGGGGTAAGGAATTAGGGTTTCTTAGAGATGAGGGTTTATGGCTTCTTGGGATGAGGTATTAGGGTTTCATGGTTTCATGGTTTACTGTTTCATGGCACGAGTGTTTAGGGATTCTATGGGATGATAGTTTAGGTTTTCAATGGGATGATGGACTATGGTTTCCTATGGCTGGGTGTCTAGGGATTTATAGGGATGAGGGTTTAGGGTTTCTTAGATATGATGGATTAAGATTTCCTGGTACTAATGGTTTTGGTTTTCTTGGGGAGGAATTTTTAGTGTTTCGTGGGGACAAGGGTTTAGTGTTTCATGGGTCCAAGGGTTTATTGTTTTCTTGGGATAAGGGTTTAGGATTTATTGAGACTCATCGTTTGGGGTTTCATGGGGATGAGTGGTTAGGGTTTTTGTGGTTATGGTGTTTATTTTTTTAGGGGTGATGGTTTAGTGTTTATTGGGAACAAGGGCTTGCATTTCTTCGAGATGAGTGTCTATAGAGTATTAGATATGAGGGTTTAGGTTTTCTTGGGGAGGATGATTAAGGGTTTCCTTGAGATTATGTTTTAGGGTTTCTTCGGCATGAAGGCGTGGGATTTCATTGTCATAATGTTTTAGGGTTTCTTGTAGATAAGGTTCAATGTATTGGGGTTTCTGGTTTCCTTTGTATAAGGGTTTAGGTATTTTTTTACCACTGAGGTTATAAGGTTTCTTGGGGTTGAGAGTTTATGGTTTCATGGGGATGGTGTTATAGGGTTTTCTTGGATTGATGGTTTAGTTTTTTATGGGGATAAGGATTTATGTTTTTTTGGATGAGGTTTTAGGAATTTTTATAGATGATGGCGTAGGGTTTTATAGAGATGAGGTCATAGGGTTTTCTACAGCTGGGCATTTAGAATTTTCTAGGGATGAGGATTTATGGATTTTAGGGGTGTTGATTACTGTTTTCTAGGGATTAGGGATTAGATTATTCTAGGGTTGAGGGTTTTCGGTTTTCTTTGGATGAATATTAATGTTTCTATGTGGAATAAGGTTCAGTTCATTGTATGGAAGCAGATTTTTAGATTTCTAAGGCCCATAGTTAAGGGTTTTTTGGGCCAAGGGTTTTGGATTTTCTAGTTTTAAGAGCATAGGGATTTCAAGAGTTGAGTGTTTAGGTTTTTTGGGGGATGTGGTTTTAGGGTTTTTATGGTATAGGGTTTAGTGTTTTTTTAGGGTCATGGTTATATTTATATATGTATGAGGATTTAGGGTTATCAGGGATGAAGGATTAGTGTCTTCTAGGTCTGAGGGAATAGGATTCCTTAGGGATGAGTATTTATGGTTTTTTGGGAATTAGGATTTTGGGTTTTTTGGCATGAGGGTTCTTGGTTTTTTGGGGATGAGGGATTTGGGTATTTTGGACTGGAGGGTATAGGTTTTTTTGTAGGCTTAGGATTTTGGGTTTTTTGGGGGTTATTCTTTTTGGGATTGTTGGGGATTAGTTTTTAGGGTTTCATGTGGTTTATGTTTTATGGTTTTTCTGGTTGAGGGTTTAACATTTTCTTGGGTTGAGGGAATAAAAGTTTCTATTATTGGGGGTTTAGGGTTTTCTTGGGATGATGAGTAAGAGGTTTTTTGGTCTGACATTTTTGGGATTAGTGGGGTTGTGTGTTTGGTGTTTTTTGGGCCTTAGGGTTTACATTTTTTTGGGTGATAGTTTAGGGTTTCATGGGGATGAGTGTTTGGGGTTTCTTGGGGCTGTGGGATTAATTATTATAGGGGATGACTATTTATCCTTTCTTGTGGAATAAGTTTTTTTATTTGTTGATGGGGTTTTAAGTAATATTGGGGATTCGGGTTTAGTTTTTTCTAGGTCATGTGGTTTAGTTTTGGGGGTGAGGGTTTAGGGTTTTCTTAGATTTATGGATTAGTTTTTTTTGGGTAGAGTGTTTAGGGTTTTCTGGGAATGAGGGTTTTATAGGGCCCAACAATTACAATTTTCTAAGGATGCGGGGTTTGGGTTATCTAGGATGAGGGTTTCGTGTATTCTAGGGATAAGGGTTTAGAGAATTATATATATGTGTTTTTAGTGTTTTTTGTGTACGAGGGATTAGTATTTTTTGGGTATCAATGAATACAGTGTTTTGGGGTTAAGGGTTTAGGGTTTATATTGATGGGGGTTTAGAGTATTCTATGGATGAGGTCAAAGTGTTTTCTTAGGATTTTGTTTATTTTTTTATAGTGATGATGGATTGGGTCTTTTTGGGGATCTTGATTACATATTTTCAAGGGATTTTGGTATAAGTTTTATTGGGATGGAGGTTTAGTGTTTTATTTAGTGGGGGGTTTAGGGTTTTTCGATGCTATGAGTTTAGGGATTTCTGGTGATGTTGATTTAGGGTTTTAGTGTTGATGGTTTAGTATTTTTTGGGATTAGGGTATAGGGTTTTCTAGGTCTATGTTTCTATGTGATTCTGGGGATGTGTATTTAGGGTTTTGTAAGGGTATGGGATTAGGTTTTCCATGGGATTATAGATTACTTTTTTCTGGGGAAGAAGGTTTAGGGTTTTCGAGTGAACATGATTTCGGGTGTTCTTAAGTAGAGGGTTTACAGTTTTCTATGGTCGAGGGTTGAGGGGTTTACAGTTTCTGGGGATGTTTAATAATGACCAAAGAATTTCTTTGTCATACATAATAAGATACCTTTGTTGGATAACGTTGGATTCACATATATTCTCCATTAATAAAGAAACTCGGATACAAACATATGAATATGGGTTCCACACATTCTAATAATTGGTTATTAATTCAACAGTGTACCCATATCATTTTGGGAAATTAATAAAGGATTCATCAACATATTATAAATCTGTAAGTTATTCTTGGAGTATGAAATAATTTCCCTCCAAAAGGTTTTGATGTGTTCGAACTCTGATCCTCTCATGGAGTGTGAGTTCTTAAGCGTTTTTTTTCAAAATCACTAATGGCCTTCTACTAATGGAATGTAGGTCCCTATGGATATGGAACCATTGGATGTTTCTGGTTCCATGAATAATACCATTAAAACCATTTATAAATAGTGAACCTAATGTGAATCACCTATCCAGAGAATCACTTTTTCAGGATAAAGGGGGTGTACTGACCAGTCTTCGTCAGACAATTATTTTTCTCAACGAGAACATATTTCTAAAAAAATGGTGAATCAGACGTGAAACCTTAACCAAGATAATAGTGTCACCCAACTATCAGGACAATTTCACATGATAAAAGAGGTCCAGAAAAGACAATGAATAATTAATGTGTTCATATAGATGACATTTTCTGTTAATAGGGATTTTTTGTCCATGTTTTTTATATTCCAGGATGATAAACTAATAGACCCCTTTAATCCAATGGAATCATTCTAGAATTCACTGATTAATACCTATGATACTTCTCAGAAAAAATATTCATCCACCAAAAGTATTCCATTACCAACCCACCATCTTCAATGATGGGTCTCAATATCAATAGTCCATGAATTTTTTTAAAAAGGAACAATTTTGACCCTAGACCCCCCCCCCGAAATGTCCTCGAGTCCATGAGGCACCCTTGATTGTCCAATCAGTTATGACTTCGGGTCCTGACACAGACAATGTTGACTGTTGTCATCAACCTTTTCGGTAGCCTATCCACATAATTCAACAAAAATAACCACACATATCTCAGGTAGGTGGATAATGAAGTCTCCTATAGCCCCAACAAAGAGACAAATGGGTTCTTTTCATGGGTTCTTACCAACAATCATTTCCACCAATGCCATGTGGTAGTGACCCCTCATCATTATGAGGGTATTATCCATGGATTCCCACATCAAGGCCATCAAACTCGTGTGTGGAATAAGGACCCTCGGGGATGGAAACTATCTAAAAGGGATTGAGGTCACACCTTTTTTCCTTATAGAGAATCCCACCAACTAAATTTTGTGGGAAATGGGGAGAAGGAATATACACCCATCCACATTCATTTATCAGTCCAGCAGACATTCTTGGTGACATCCTAGGGAAACTTCCATCAAAATCTAATGGAATATCATCATAATGAACATAAACATCCCCTTAATAATTAAGCATTCCAGTAGAATTGCCTATATGAAAAATGGATTTCATATAATCATGTTTGGCGGGAAGCCATGAGTAGGAACATACACGTACCTATATCCAGCATTTCCCTTAGTAGACTCATCTGGAAGCATCCAAATAAGTAAATTGGAATATACCAATATAAATCAGGGAGGAGACCCAACTCTCTACCCCCCACACATATGTACTATCAGTATCCATAGATAGTAGTGGGAGGATAAAAGCGTGATCATATACCAATCCAAATGAAAAATGGGAATATATCAATGTTCCAATCACAAAAGTCAACTATCATATCTGTGAAATGGTGAAAGGGAGAATAGAAATTCCTTCCTACATCTTACAGACTTTTCATGGCATAAAAATAATGATGACAACTATTCCCAAGGGATTGAAACACTAATTATTCATTACATGTGGAGTGGAACATCAACATGTAAACCCTGAGTAGATACACACCTCTAAGCCCATCCAAGAGTGTCATGGAGGAAAACTCCCTCATATTATATATGAAACATGGTTAATAGCATACACTCTCTATAACTAGAGGTTATAGTCCTATCCCAATTATCACTCCACTGTAGGTACAAACACCTGCCTCTGAAATCTTCTTCTTCTAGAAAGTGGCACTAATTGCACATAATAAGGAATCAAAGAATAATCTTCATCAAGCATGAATGGTTTATCATGAGCTGATGTATGATATGAATCAGCTTAATGATGGAGTTGTTTAAGACCTAAGACACTTATTAGTGGAATAAAAAAAATCCTAACTTCTAATTATCAAATTATAGAAGCAATAGTATTAATTTCAAAATGCCACCTTAGAAACATCACCATGAAGGATTTCTTGATGAAAACAATATGGTTTTTCTCGAGAGGCTATCTCTTGATGAGATCCACAATAAACCTTTGTGTGGCTAGAGTACCATGGAGTAATGGGGATGTCCCCTTTATATAATTCACCATGGTGGTCGTCCCCATGATGGCATTGGTTGCGAAAGTTCTCTATACAGTATTGTTTCACATTTTCAGGATAATTATCCAATTGGAAATGTAGTATTGAAAAAATCCTCCTATCGTGAGGCACATGTAAAAATATATCTATTCATGTATGATGACATGTCACTATTAGTTTTAATTCTTTCTCAAAAAAAATATCACATGGTGATAGTCATTCACTAAACCACCCTTCTCCCCCCTACATTCCAATGAAACAGATGAAATCTCTTACAATAGATCTTCTAATAATAAAACCTCTAGAAAACATCCACTTTATTTGGACCAAGTAGATGAGCCTCTAGATAATGATGAAGAAGATATTCTAAAGGAAGAAGCGGGCTAAAGCTAACATTCCAGTCATGTTCTGTCCTTTTTAAAACCATCACTATTGAATTCTAGAAATGTTCTCGGAATATTAAATACATGAAAATCACCTCATCATATTGAAAATTACACATACCATAAAATTAAAAGTATTAACCTATGATGAGTATCTAGATCATGTAAAATTTATAAAATGGTTGAAATGCCAAATTGAATCAGAATCACTCTTGGTTTCATCGCATCTAAAAATTGAGAAACCAAAATGATCCCTTCCATGCATAAGCATCATGATTTAATGAGGCTGCGATAGATGATCGAAATTACCCCATATGGTGTTTATATTAAAGTATGGGGTGTATATAGAGCATTTAATTATATAGAAATCCTTAACCGGTAAGGCTCGGAGAACCTTGTAACATGTATTGTTATAGCTTCAGACTAGCTAAAATAAGAAGAATCTATTCATGACCGAATATATGATAAAAAGGAATAGGATTTGACCAACTCTCTTGGATGTCAATCAAGAATAGAGAAGACTGTTGAGAAAAAATTGTATCAATCATCTTGGAATATCAGGAAAACCAACTGTTTAGAGGATTTTAGCAATCATATGACATAAATTTCTATAATAGCACAACAATATTTGGAAAAGGGCAATTCATGTGTTCCAAAAGATGCCTCCATCCCATGTTCGAAAAAAATCCATAAAATCAGAAGGGAATCCATAGTAATATCAGCCACAAATGATTTGGGGAAACCCCATCCCACCGAGATGGGGTTTTTTTAACCAAACCCTCAAGACTAGAAAACTAGTCCTGAAGGGTTGTGAAGGTTGAATAGGAAAAACCCAATCCAACAAGGATAGATTTTTTCACCCCAAAAACCCACTCGTCAATGAGAATTAGGTTTATCCTAATTAGGTAATATGCTTCAGAATGAATCCTCCCATTTCCTCCCGTTATGTGATCCGGTACATTCACATCGAACATGAATGTCAAAACTTTTTAAGGATTCTCACTAGGTTACTATCCACCCAAAACCTCCAATAGAATTAATAAAATATAAGGAAATTACTCATGGAGGCACAGAAGAAGGGTCTATAATAGAAATAATGATAAAATGCCCATGATGAATTATGCATTAGTGAACATCATCTACACTTCCAATTATGATCACTCTACCCAAGGGGAAAATATAGTGGTTTCAAAATAGGATGTTTCAGTTCATAATGAGGTCCAAATTGGACAAAAAATTAAGGTGGTATGCGTACATGAAACAAGGGGTTTACCCTAAATTTGGGCAGTCCCTCAAATAATCCATCATTACCACCTCGGATAGAACCCAATATTAAAAATGGTAAGGGTCAAATTGTACCATGCCTTCATCCTAGAGAGGCTCAAACCCATTCATTTGAGGAAATATTTTCTTAACAAGAGAAAGAGATGAGAGAATTAAGGAGACTCAATATAGAACTACTATGAGGTATTATTCCCGCATGATATGTTCTACAAGAAGAACACCAACATGTACTTCAAGTTGGAACACCTAAATAGATTGGTTTTTTCACAGCAACTAATATAGATATGAATGGTATTATCAATGTAGAAAACCAACCACCGATATATTTTTTCCTGACAGCAGCGGATTAAGATTTCCCCCTCTTGGGTGTGAAAATAGAGCAGGGTCAGGAACACCCTTTGATTCCTTCCTCACTTGGTTACATACTACAGATACTGGATGTTCCCCCACCAATGGCCCTATTGGTCACTACACCCATTCAGGCTCAAGCTGCAACACCTTCTCTAGACTCAGCTCATCAATACATTCCACGAATTCATATGAACAGTATGGACTCACTAACCGCTTGATTGGATGCCATGGAAGATTGATGTGATTGAATACACTTGGAAAATGAGAGTTAACCAAAATTGGTAGATATGACCCTTCCCCCTCCAATAATTGGGAATCCAAAATTTACAATATTAAATGGTTTGGGAGACCCAGAGTAGTAGTCGACCCATTTTATCTCTCATAGCGATCACATGATGGGTACCCTGGATGTGGTGATACTCAGGTGTTTCAAGAAATCTATTCCAGGACCCAACATTGCATGGTACACATGTTTACACTCTGAGTCATTAATTTCATGGAAATACCTCTTTCAAGAGTTCCTCTTCATGTTCATCATAATTCTAATGAAGATAGAATCCATTGATCTCATTAATTGAAAGCACGATTAGAATGAATGGGTCTCTGATTTCATTGATCAAAGGAAAGGATTGGCATACTCCCTAAACCTACAACTCCCTCAAGAAGAGTTGTTCTCATCTACATAGAGATTATTCATGACACGTTACACACAACACTAATCTCTATAAAATACATAAGGGAGTTTAAAGATCCTACCATAATTTATCATCAGGTAAAGAATCAATTGCAGATAAAAATGCAAAGTCCCATGTAATTCCATCAACCTAGGGAAAGAGAAAAGTGATAGAAGATGCTTACACAATTACACTTATTAAGGAACCTATAACGACTCCTTTTTCAAAGCCTATATCATATCATATGACCCAACCTCTTGAGAGTCAACAATAATGCACACCTCACTAGGATGATCAAAGAGATTATATGATAAATAAATTTGAGGAGATAAAAAAAGGAATATTCTTTTCAAAATGACCATATACTCAACTACTTTATCATGGCACTAGAAAAAAACATTTTAATGTTTCCAAATCCTTGTAATCCAAAAAAACAAGGAGATAATGATATTCCAAAGTATTTTCCTTTCCATGAGTTGTTGGATAACCATATCTATGATTTTTTGTGGTAAAATACCTCCTAGAAAAGATGGTGTACTCTAGTAATGTGAAGTTAAAAAATTCATCTTCTTTTGTGGTGTATCAGTTTTCCCTTGATTCATATGAGGAAAATGAATGGTGATATGTTAAAGAAAAGAGTTCACAAAATTTTAGTGATTGTATTGTCAGAAAAATGATCAACAGGACTCATACTATTATATTAACACAGTTGAAACAATAAATCGTGCCTCCTTCAACATCACATGTAGCGTAGCCAACATCAGTGACATCGTATTCCTTGAATGTCCGGTCCTCCAAAAATAGACATGGATAAAATAGTAAAAAACAAAAAAATAAGATGATCATATGTTGAAGTCAATATTTTCTTTAACATTAGCATACTTCATGGATAATTTCCCAAAATCATATAAATTGCCTCGCCAAATGGTATGTCAAGAGTTGACCTATTAGGAAGAATTTTTAGGAGACGAGGAGTTGATCATTAGTTCCATTAACATTATCTACTTAATACATCTTTTATAAAATGATGAGTAAAATTTTTAATCTGATTTACCTATATTCAATTATAGATGTAGTGGATGTGGTCTTTCATTTCATGCATAGATGGGATTATGTGGTTGTGCATGGAGTCACAGCTTTACCCAAACCCCAACTCAAACCGTCTACATGGCTGAAAATCATGGGAAATCTCTCTAATGAGATCACTAAAAACATGGGAGTTATTACTCTAAACAGGATAGAGCCTTCCCTGACACGATCTACCTATAATACTGGTGAGAGAATACTCTATCTCCTCATCTAGGTGTAGGAATACCTAACCATCATAATCCACCAAGACCATAAGAATCTCCAACTCCTACCTCGAGGGATAGTCTATTCACATCATGTAATTCAACTCTCAAATATTAAGAAAAAGAGAATCCCCATGTTGGTATGTGTAGTACTCTAGAACAAAATATATGATGTTTTGAAGAAATTGGCCAAAAGACCATGTATGTTATCAAAACTGGATTCCATGAGTCGTTCAGAAGAGCTCTGAGAAGTAGTCATAGATTCCTTTCAATCAATAAGGAGATTTAAGTCAAGGTTAATTCTGCCAAGGTATATCATTTAGTAAATGATCCTATAGAATTCCATGAAATATTATCTTTCATAGACCTGGAAGAGGATGTCATCATAGAAGGACACGTTAGACCCTTTTCTATATGTGACAGAATAAATGTTATTGATTTTTGATGAACCATTATTGAAAACGGTTTAGAAGTCAACCTAATTCCGATCCAGACACTTTACAAATTAGGTCATAAGGAATATCACATTACTCTGTCCACATTGATGTTACAAGGTTATGATAAGACTGATAAATATACTCATTGAGTGGTCAAACTCAAAACACAGTTCAGAGATCTTATTTCCTACTTAGAGTTCATGGTTGTTTTCCATTATACAACTTTCAATGTCTTACTGGGAAGATGTTGGCTACATCAACATGTGACAATTTCTTCGTTATACCAATATTGTCCCAAATATTGCAACAATGGTAAAATTGGTACATTACATGGTGAAAATACCCCCATTTAAATATAATGAGTCTCAATACATTGATGTAGGGTTCTATAAAAAATCATAAAAATAGTCCATGATTGAAGATTTCAACCGAATTGATACCCATAATGTCTTGGAGATGATCCCAGCATGCCCTTACAAGTAGAATATTGTAGATTATGTGATGAACATTGATTAAATTGAAGGGGTGGGCCTAAATTAAAGTACTAATTTAGTTACTTTTATAATACCAGTTGTATCAAGTGAACCTGACATCATATGTGAGATTGAAATATCTCTAAATATTGATGAATGGATGGATGAAATTGTATCCATTCTATCATATGAGCTTCAATATATTGTTATTACAATAGTTTGAGTAGAATTATTTTTCACTCTAATGGAAAAATATATGGATACTTATTCTAAATCCCTTGTCATCCATCCAAAAATCTAAAAACTACCCTCACCATTAATTGATCTAGCATTGATTTCTTCATCTTATGGATGTAAAAATAATGATTTCCCCATTTACTCATACATTATTTCGTGACCACCTACCTCCCAGAATGAGGCGAACGAAGTAAGGAATGATGAAGGGGAGGAAGGAGAAGACCTCAAGGATTCCCCTATAGCATTTGAGGAAGGATTATCCACCACTTTGGATGAACATAGATAGATAAATATATGTATAAAAGAAGATCCACAACCCACTAAATTTATTATGGCCATGAATCTCAAAGAATAGAAGGCATGTACTTCCTTCTTGAGGCAACATACAAACCAGTTTTCCAATAATTTCATAGAGATTCTAGTGCATGAACCCGAGGTGGCCACCCATTATTGGGGGGTTCCAGAAGATTAATGGGGATTGATATTGGTATCCAGAGGCATGCACCCTGCTCATGGTTCCAAAATTGATTTTGAAGAAGACAAAATCACCAAAATCAACTTTATCTAAGATTTAATGTATCCGTAATGGCTTGGAAATATTTTATTGGAGAATAAAAAGAACTATAAAATCAGGGATTTAATTAATTGAAGAGATATCAATAGGAATTTTAATGAGGATGAATTAAAAGTACCAATTATAGAACTATTGATTGATGAAATTATTGGTTATCAATCCCCCTTATTCATGGATGAATATTTTGGGTACAACCAAATTAGGATATCCCTAGAAGATGAACAATTCATAGTCCCCAAATCCCCCATGGTGTTTTTTTATTTTGGGTAATTCCATTTCGCTTGAAAATTTTAGTGCCACATACCAAAATTTTGATGGTTCCGAGTGTAGCGGAAGCACGTGGGTGGATGTGCCCACTTGGCTTTTTGTCATTAGAAATGATCAGTTCAACATCAGTACGACGACGAACGGCAGTCTCCACGGATCGAATCACAGAAAAATACAAAGAAAAAGGTTTGTCCTGGAACAACAAACAAGGATCGTTACAGGTTTATTATAATTAATTTAATTAATTATAAAGAAATACCTTTTGGGTATTCTTTCTTCATTGATGTTTTCGATCACGTTGTCAATGTAATCCGTCATTGTGTCGCAGAAGCCAAGTGTAGACTCCCTCTAGCGTTGATCCACACGTGTACCTCGTATATCTGGACGTCGCCAAAGGATTCTCCGGGTGCTAGCATGGAGAAGCCTTTTCTTTCGTTTTCTGCCTTAGATCATCTTGATCTGATGGAAGAGGATCTCTCTCAGTCTTGAGAGTGTTCTTGGAGGAAGTGGTTCTTTCGGACTAGAATGAATTCTCCAGAATTTTTGTGCACAATGATTCTCTTGTGTGTTGGAAAAGGGTTGGGGTTGTGAGGATATTTATAATCGGGTTTGAGGTTGTAGAGTTATGACAATAAATAAATGTGTTACGCGTTTTATTTATTTCATTGACTCTTATTTAAAACCCCCTTTTCAAATAATAAATTCCTTGATATGTTCCCACACTGACTATAATAAATATCATTTAAAACAATATTATAGCCTCAAAATCCATACTGAAAAAACTACATGGCGTGTATTAATAAATACACGGCATGTATTAATAAATACACGGCGTGTATATCTTGTTTATTATTTCCTTATTCCTCCATCATCAAAACGATTTAGGCTTCCTTGAATAATTATTAAACCACGTACGGGAATAATCATTATTCTACTTGAGATACTTGAATACACTTAGTGTGTGACCCTCTAGGACTCTTTGTCGTTGGCATTAGGCGAGGTTGCCTAAAGTCCAAGATTACTGTCTAGCAACGGGTCAAGGCACCCAAGAGAATGAATTTGATGCCGCATTGACGTATCACCACATACGAACGCTTAATGTGTAATTTAATCCCTTTGTATCGATATCTCATCAAGCAGGTTTCATGGCAGTGTCATAAACCTATATGCTTGATCCGCCGTTCTTTGATTACCTGAAATAAACTCATCGTTCACACCATGGACATGGAATTTAATGTGACAGTTCTATTTCAATCAAAGGGACGAGATATCAAATTCCATAAATGGAAGGGACAAATCCTTCCACGACTTATCCATTAACAACATGTCACTCGTGACGCACCCAACATACCCTACTTCCCGCAATCTATCTGGGTGATGTTTTTCGCCAGTAAATATATGTGCGTGAGTCATGACATGTGTTAATGATAATATTCCAGTCTAAGGACCATTATACATGCTCGCAGATAGTAATATCTGATGACACCGAGACATGCGAAATTACTACTGGCGGGTCTGTTCACATAATCTCCCATCTTGGAGATTACCAAGTGTGAACTCCATGAGAAAGATTCTCGTCTTCTTACGAGTACTCTCACATGATGACCTGTATACTATGTGTCCTATCATAGTCTGTCATCCAACCACAGAACTTTATTTAAGAATATTGTTATAGCATTTCATGGTTCTCATCATATCAGGGATCTTCCATGACATTATTAATGCAACAAATATTCCAGGACATTATTATATTATAGTCATGAAGAACAATGAACTGTAACACCCAAAGCTTCCACGATAAACTTCTCTTTCAATAATGCAATAGCTTGCATTGTACGCAAGTTCGATATTCTAACACATCGCGACCAATCAAAATAGCCATTATGAATCTAATACCCACTTTTGGAAATTATATATATTTTATATTTAAAAATGGACTTCATTTTTGGATTCGGAATATCAAAATTATCCTATGTTGAATTTTTGATATTTTTCTGAGAACTTCCAAATTTTTATGAATAGTGAAAAATACTTAAAAATAAATTTTTTAATCAAAATAATTTATAGTGATAAATTTTACTATTGAGTGGTTTTTAAGTATAATTAGAATATATTTTTACAATTTTATCCAATGGTGGTCATTATAATTTATTTCACCTTGAAATTGGACATAAACAATTGTTAATCTTTTGATATATATTGTTTCTTAAAAACACGATTTTTGTTTTGACAGTGGGAATTAATTATAAAATTAATTAATGAAACTTATATCTATAGAATTTTGTAAAATAGAAATCATTTTTGAATTCGGAATATCAATTATATCTTAGGGTAAAATTTTGGCATTGTTCTGAAAAACATTAATTTTTGATGAATAGTGAAACCACTAAGTGGTAGTTAAAAACTGATTTTTCGTCTAAATGAATCATTACCACATCTGTGATTTGATTTTAAAAAATACAACATAAATGGTTGTCATTAATAAGTAAAATGTGGTTCAATGGGATTAAAATAACTTTTTGGTGAATAGTAACTTTTTAGTTTAATTAATCGCGATTAAAGGTAATTAGTGAAATTTAAGGTAAAAATCATATTATAAAAATATAAAAATATTTTGAAACTTGTCCTAACCCTATTTTATGTGTCATGGACGACCAAGAAAATCCATGGGTCAACTTGGGGACCCCCTGGATCCACTTTTGTAAGAAAATGACATTAAAAACTTTTTATTTAATGTTAAAATAAAAATGTCACAAACATGAGTTGTTTTACTAAAAAAAAATTTAAATGGGGTTATACAAGTCATATTTTTGACTATAAATATTCATTAGAAATGTGAAATAATTTCTTACATCATGATATTTTTTTATAATTTTAAGACATTAAATAAATTAATGTTTTTATGACACAATGATGATGGAGCGATTACCACATTAATTAACGATTTAAATAAAATGAAAAGATAATGTAAAATCTAAAATTACACATGTCAAAAACCTATTGGATGAGTATATATCAAACCCATATCACCATATCCTTGAAATATATAACTGTGGGATCTTTAAAATCTGAAACGCACTATATAATAAGGTAACATTTCATGACTATCCAAGAGTGCCCCTGCTCTCCTCTTATAATAGGCCCCCACCACTACCACATTATTCACACCTTCCAAGCCATTCGGCTCTGCCAAAATCTTAAACAATACTCTCTCAATTTCCCTATCTTACTCCTAGAATCCTCACTTTAGGCATAATTCTTTCCAAGGAATCCTTTGGCTCAAATCAAATAGAGTTACCCAATTTTAAGGTAATGTCTTCTCTTATGTTATTTTGTTTTATTTTTCTTCTCCAACCCCTTAAACTATTTTTATTCCTTTATTTTTTAACAACACCAGTATCTTCAATATACTAGGATATGTTATGATAAGGATTTTATTTACACTTATACACACCTTCGTCTAATGGTTAAAGAACATACTGTTTCTGTGGTTGGAGAATTTCTGCCTCACGAAACAATGATTGTTCAATCTTCTTTTAACACCTCTCATGGTGGACATTATGATGAAAATATTTATATATATTATATATATTATGTTTATGTTTTATTTATGCTTCTGTATTTTTCATTTATGGCATGCCTTTATGATTTCCATTATGGGTAAACGCGATAATTTCATTTTAGAAAGTGCGGACTACCGCCCCCTCAAGGTGATTTGAATCGTTAATGCCATATGTGGGATGTATAAAGGATACAGTAAATGGTATTATACATTATATTATACGGGAATTATTTTATACCTTTATATAATTATAATTTCATTCCATTAAATATGAAATGAAAGTAGCGTTCATGCGTACGTACGGCTTACCATCTCCATGAACGGTGCATTTCATTTCTTACCTCTAAATGTTATGTAATATTATAAATGAATGTATATACTGTATATATATGATATATATGATACCTAAATCATGAATATAATTCTGGATATAATGGATATTTTACCACATGAACAACTTGTTATTATAAGAAGTTTATTTTTGACTCAAGTACCAAAGATCGACAAAACGATCGGTATTAACTTAAATAATTACATAATGTTCATAACATGGTAATAATTGATATAAGAGGAATAATTAAATTGAAAAATGTTCTTATGAAAATATAAATTAATTCTGGTTTATTATCCAGGAGGTTAAAGAATGATCGAGTCAATTCGGACACGAGGTAAGGGAACTTCTTAACCCAATTTCCATTCATTGGGTTAATCTCCTACTTTCAAATTATGTCATGATATTATTATGTACTATCTTGAATTTTTACTTTATTTATGTGTACTTATAGTGAATACACATAATAGATCTACTTTATTTAAAAAAGTATCTTTGTAAAGGATCTTCTTAACCCAATATCCATTCTTTGGGTTAATCTCCTACTTTCAAATTATGTCATGATATTATTATGTATTGTCCTGTATTTGTACTTTCTCTATGTGTACTTATAGTGAATACACATAATAGATCTATATAATTTTAAAAAATGACATTTTAAGGGACTTCGTCTCAATCTCCATTCATTGATGCAGATTTTGTTTTATTCACAAATTTTCCTCCATACGGTGTATAAACACCTTAGAATTTTACGTTTATTCAAAAGGAATCTTTTTATACGATGGGTTTTACTAAACGACAAAAAGGAATGTTTTTGTTGTCATACGTATGCGGTGACAATGACTTTTCCGCTGCCGTGACCATTATTTGATTTTCAGCTTCCTCTACAAGCCATAACATTTTTTTAAATAAAAAATAAATATAAAGTTATAATATTATTTTATTTTGGTTTTGAAAATGTTTTTGAAAGTGTTTTTTGTTATATCAATGTGTTGTATTGATATCTTGTGATTGAAATATGGAAATGAAATGTTTCCTTTATCCATGTTTTATGTGAAACGGATATTTTATGGTTTATGATACATTTAAACCTATTCATATGAGGAATGCATTGGACTTAATAAGTGACAGCTGGAGCCCGCTATTGCTCCTCGATGCATCGGTAGGTCTCATGAGACAAACTAGTGTCTTGGCACGAGGCCTTGACAAAATCTTATTTTTAGTCTTGGAACGAGGCCTTGGCTATGTGGTTATGATAGTCTGGCATTATGCATTCCATCATTATGAAAGTGGATATTGATATTGCATGTGATTATTCAACCAGTAGAATATCCATGTGAATAAGTAAATGGAATTATTTCATTTCATTTTTCCATATTATGCTAAAGTACATGTTTAAAAGGCTTTTGTTTAGTTATAAATTTCCTTAAATGTTTATATTTATTTATGAAAGCTTATTCTATATTGTTATCCTTACTGAGAATCTGAGCTCACCCCTTTCAATTTTTTAAATTTTCCAAG
Source organism: Viscum album (assembly GCA_963277665.1). Classification (NCBI taxonomy): domain Eukaryota; kingdom Viridiplantae; phylum Streptophyta; class Magnoliopsida; order Santalales; family Viscaceae; genus Viscum; species Viscum album. The sequence goes on from OY728132.1 coordinate 934,984,088, forward strand.
ATGTGAAGAAGTATTATATGAATGACCTGAAAGGATAATATGAGGGAATATGAAGGCAGAATGTTGTTGTAGTTTTTTATTACTTTATGATGTAATGTAAAACTTATGAATGTATCTAGTGTTTCAAGGCTACTAAACTAATCGGTATTTCGAGACTCGATCTTTGTGATCATGCCAATGTTACGTAATAATGCACCGACTCTGGGTAACTGGGGTCGGGGCGTTATAGTTGGTATCAGAGGCAGTTTAGTACTAACCTTGGAAGCTAGATTTAGATAAAATTTGATTAGAGCACATAGCCCAAAGATAGACATTGAGGATTAGTATAGAATAAATTCCTAGAATTTTGGTATTATAGAGATTTTGTGAGTTTTCTGAGCAATACATCCCTGTCTGGATATGAGCAGGTAGAGGCAACTCTGGCACAGATGTACCTAGGGGTAAAACCTGAAAACACTTCTTTGAGCTAGACTTGAACGGGAACTGGTGCATGACAACAGGCCTTGTTGCACTCTTGGTTACGACACTCTCGGGGGATACACTTAGGATAATTCTCATTTTCTTTACCAACCATTATGAAGGGTTTATGAGTATATACTTCTCAAAGAAATCATTTTTATGATTATGGATTGTATCCATAAACTGTCAAATTTATGTTAAGTGTTTTACAAGTATGGAATTACGTATTTTTATTCATAAAATAATATAGTTTTTGCCATTATTTAGAAATGGCGCCTAGTGGGAGGAATGTAATCCATATCAATGCACGCACTCCATGTAGGGATTTCCCTCCTGCTCAAGATAATTATTGTGGAGCTAGAGATACAACTGGTGCTGATCAAATTATCACCATACTGGGACAACTCACTCAGGTTATGAATAATAAACTTACTCGTATAGAGCACCCTGATTCGCAATGTTAAGGATCAATGTTAGACCTCTTCATGAGGTAAAAACCACCAACATTTAATGGGGGGTACAAATCCATTAGTAGCTGAGCAATGGATAAACTCCTTAGAGAAAATATTTCATGCCTTGGGGAGTAGCGAAAGGGAGAAGGTTATCATGGCAGTTTACCGCCACACTGGAGATGCTGATCAATGGTGGTCATTAATTACAAACACAAAGGAAGATGATGAAGTATCATATATGGAATAGAGGGAGTTCAAAGGGCTCTTCTTAGAAAAATACTTCCCTTGTGACCATCGAGTAGATATGGAAAGGAAATTTTTGAGTCTGAGACAAAAGGAGGATGAGAATGTCGCAATGTATGACGCTAACTTTACAAGGTTAGCGAGTCATGATCCAGATTATATACATAACCCAAGAATTAAGATTGACTGTTTCATTGATGGGTTAAAACCATTTCTCCGTCGAGCCTTAGTATCACAATCATTCTCAATGTATGAAGATATTGTCTCATGTCCTATCAAGAGAGAAAATTAATTCTCTAAGTCTTATGACAACAATGTAAAGCAAGAGAAGAAGAGAACGGTGGAACAAGAGACAGATAAAGGGAAAACGGTAAAGAAGGATTTTCCATTATGCGATAATGGTGGGAAGAATAACCCCGGTACATGCCTAAAAGGAATGGGAGTTTGTTATAAATGTGGAGAAAATGGTCACCAGCCTCGTGATTTCAATGGAATGAAAGAGACTATCAATGTTGAATGCTACAATTGTAGGGAAATGGGGCATTATACAAATGAATGTCCTAAGCGTTAGGGAACCATATCTCAAAAAAGGCATAGGGATCAAGGACAATCTTAGGCTATTACTACATTTGAAGTGGAATAATTAATGTATTGGGGCTTTTGGACTCAAGGATTATATTCTGGTTATAAGAATAATGTGATATATATAAGGATTGTACTGTAGTAATTGTTGTTTTCATTAAGGTTTTAATATGATGAAGGTAATCATATTTTTAGTATGTGACAATAAGAGAAAATTTACTTTGATTGGGAAATCTGATGTTACAATTGATTTTGGAATTTAGAGACCTTTTAGAGAAAGTCTGGACAGAGGTATTTTGGATAACTATAAAGGTTGGAATGGATTAAGTGGAACCTTGGATAATATTGTTTAAGGTTAAAACATTTCTGAAGATTACTTTTGGAATATTATAATACTATATTTTTAAGAAAAGGTCAACCTGTAGGTCGCAGGATAACCCGTCGCGTCAAACAAATCTATAGGAATCGAACCCACAACCATAGTGTGACAGGCCTTTACTACCTACCACTAGCCTACAGGAAGTCCCTGGGTATTACAAAAAAGTATTTCTAATCTAAATGGTATGTGTTAATATTTGGAACCTTATACAATTAGGATAAATAGAATATTTTTGAGTTCTATTACCATTTGGAGTGAATGATGGGTTTGTGGTAAATATTTATTAAAAATGAATGTCTACATGAAAAGTAAGTATATTTTCTTTCATTCTTAGTAAATCACCTAAATAAATTCCTCAACATTATAAAAGGTAACTTAAGACAAAAACGTTGCCGGTTAACTTTTCCAACTGGGGATTCAATGACCGTTTAACCAATCACCAGTTTGTAATTTTCTTGTAGTAAACTTTCTCCTAATCCTGTTTTATAAAAATCTCCATCAGACCTTGATGGTTGTTTTTCCTCCATATCCATATTTTCATACAATCCTAATATGGGCTATCTCGGGTTACCTTTGTACTTCTCTTTCTTTATTTTAATGTTATATTTTTATTAACCCTATTTACAATGTGGGTTTTCCACAAAGGAATTTTCTATTTTAAACCTTTTATTTTCGAAGAACAATTTCAAATTGCAAGGACGCAATTTATTAATGTATAAGAGAATGTAACACCCCAAGCTTCCACAATACGCTTCTCATTCAATAATGCAATATCTTGCATTGTACGCAAGTTCGAGATTCTAACACACCGCGACCAATCCAAATAGCCATTATGAATAGTAATACCCACGTTTGGAAATTATATATATTTTATATTTAAAAATGGACTTCATTTTTGGATTCGGAATATCAAAATTATCCTATGTTGAATTTATGGTATTTTTCTGAGAACTTCCAAATTTTTATGAATGGTGAAAAATACTTAAAAACATCTTTTTTAATCAAAATAATTTATAGTGATAAATTATACTATAGAGTGGTTTTAAAGTATAATTATAATATATTTTTACCATTTTATCCAATGGTGGTCATTATAATTAATTTCACATTGAAATTGGACATAAACAATTGTTAATGTTTTGATATATATTATTTCTTAAAAACACGTTATTTGTTGTGACAGTGGGAATAAATTATAAAATTAATTTATGCAACTTATATGTTTGGAATTTTTTAAAATAGACATCATTTTTGAATTCGGAATATCAATTATAGCTTAGGGTGAAATTTTGGCATTGTTCTGAAAAACTTCAATTTTTGATGAATAGTGAAACCACTAAGTGGTAGTTAAAAACTGATTTTTTGTCTAAATAAAATAGTAGCACATTTGTTATTTTATTTTCAAAAATCTGACATACATGGTTGTAATTAGGATTTAAAATGTGGTTCAATGGGATTAAAATAAATTTTTGGTGAATAGTATCATTTAAGTTTAATTAATCACGATTAAAGATAATTAGTGAAATTTAAGGTAAAATGGTATTATAAAAATATAAAAATATCTTGACACTTTTCCTACCCCTATTGGATGAGTCATGCCCGACCAAGAAAATCCATGGGTCAACTTGGGGACTCCATGGAGACACTTTGGTAGGAAATTGTCATTAAAAACGTTTTATTTAATGTTATAATAAAAATGTCACAAACATGGGTTGTTTTCCTAAAACAATTTTTAAATGGGGATATAAAATTTATATTTTTTACAAATAAATATTCATTAGAAATATAAAACGATTTCCTACATCATTATATTTTTTTTATAATTTTTAGACATTAAATCAATTAAATTTTTTATGACACAATGATGATGTAGCGATTACCTCATTAATTAACGATTTAAATAAAATGAAATGATAATGTAAAATCTAAGACATACACTTATCAAAAACCAATTGGATGAGTATATTTCGTACCATTACCACCATATACTAGAAATATATATTTTTGGGACCTTTAAAATCCGAAACACATTATATAATAAAGTAACATTTCATGACTTTCCAAGAGTGCCCCTCCTCTCCTCTTATAAAAGGCCCCCTCCACTACCACCTTATTCACACCTTTCAAGCCATTCAGATCAGCCAAAATCTGCCCAAATACTCTCTCAACTTCCCTATATTACTCCTAGAAGCCTCACATTGGGAATATTTTTTTCCAAGGATGCCTTTTACTCAAATCAAAAATAGTTACCCGATTTTAAGGTAATGTCTTCTCTTATGTTATTTTGTTTTATATTGCTTCTCCAACCCCTTAAACTATTTTTATTACTTTATTTTGTAACAAAAACAGTATCTTCAATATAATAGGATGTTTTTATGAGAATTATTTGATTTACACTTACACACACCATCGTCTAATGGTTAAAGAACATACTGTTTCTGTGGTTGGCGAATTTCTCCCTCACGAAAAGATGATTGTTCCATCTTCTTTTAACTCCTCTCATGGTGTCCATTATGATGACAATATTTATATATATTATATATAATATGTTTATGTTTTATTTATGCTTCTTTATTTTTCATTTATGGCATACCTTTCTGATTTCCATTATGGGTAAACGCGATAATTTCATTTTAGGAACTGCGGACTACCGCCCCCTCAAAGTGATTTGAATCGTTAATTCCATATGTGTGATGTATAAAGGATGGAGTAAATGGTATTATACATTATATTATACTGGAATTATATTATACCTTTATATAACTATAATTTCATTCCATGAAATATGAAATGAAAGTAGCATTCATGCGTACGTACGGCTTACCGTCTCCATGAACGGTGCATTTCATTTCTTACCTCTAAATGTTATGTAATATTATAAAGGAATGTATATACTGGATATATATGATATATATGATACCTACATCATTAATATAATTCTGGATGTAATGGATATTTTACCACATGAACAACTTGTAATTATAAGAAGTTTATTTTTGACTCAAGTACCAAAGATCGACAAAATGACCATTATTAACTTAAATAATTACATAATGTTCATAACATGATAATAAGTGATATAAGAGGAATAATTAACATTAAAAAGGTTCTTAAGAAATTATAAATTAACTCTAGTTTATTATCCAGGAGGTTAAAGAATGATCAAGTCAATTCGGACACGAGGTAAGGGAACTTTTTAACCCAATTTCCATTCTTTGGGTTAATCTCCTAATTTCAAATTATGTCATGATATTATTCTGTCCTACCTTGTATTTTTACTTTATTTATGTGTAATTATATTGAATACACATAATAGATCTATATTATTTAAAAAATTATCTTTGAAAGGGAAATTTTTAACCCAATTTTTGTTATTTGGGTTAATCTCATACTCCCAAATTATGTCATGATATTATTATGTCCAATCTTGTATTCGTAAATTCTCTATGTGTACTTATAGTGAATACACATAATAGATCTATTTTATTTTAAAAAATGACCTTTCTAAGGGACTTCGTCTCAATCTCCATTCATTGAGGCATATTTTGTTTTATACACAAATTTCTTCTATACGGTGTATAAACCCCTTTGACTTTTACGTTTATTCAAATGGAATCGTTTTATACGATGTGTTTTACTAAACGACAAAAAGGAATGTTTTTCTTGTCATACGTATGCGACGACAACGACTTCTCCATCGTCGTGACCATTATTTGAGTTTCGGCTTCCTCTACAATCCATAACATTTTTTTAAATAAAAAATAAATATCAAGTTCTAATTTTATTTTATTTTGGTATTGAAAATGGTTTTGAAAGTGTTTTTTCTTATATCAATGTGTTGAATTGATATCTTGTGATTGAAATGTGGAAATGTTATGTTTCCTTTATGCATGTTTTATGTCATATGATAATGTCATGGTTTATGGTACGTTTAAACCTGTTTATATGAGGAATGCATTGGACTTAATAAGTGACGGGTGGAACCCGCTATAGCTCCTCGATGCATCGGCAGGTATCATGAGACAAACTAGTGTCTTGGCACGAGGCCTTGACAAAATCTTATTTGTAGTCTTGGCACGAGGCCTTGGCTACGTGGTTATGATAGTCTGAAATTATGCATTCCATCATTATGAAAGTGGTTATTGATATTGCATGTGATTATTCGACCAGTAGAATATCCATGTGAATAAGTAAATGGAATTATTTCATTTTATTTTGCCATATTATGATGAAGTACATGTTTAAAAGGCTTTTGTTTAGTTATACATTGCCTTAAATTTTTGTGTTTATTTATGAAAGCTTCTGCTATATTGTTATCCTCACTGAGCATCTGAGCTCACCCCTTTCAATGTTTTAATTTTTTCCAGGATGTGAAGAAGTATTTTATGAATGACTTGAAGGGATAATATGAGGGGATATGAAGAAAAGTTATTGTAGTAGATTTGTATTACTTTATGATGTAATGTAGAACTTATGAATGTATCTAGTGTTTTAAGGCTACTAAACTAATCGGTCTTTCGAGACTTGATCTTTGTGATCATGACAATGTTACGCAATAATGCACCGACACTGGGTAACTGGGGTCGGGGCGTTACATGAACAATATATAATAACTGAACATTCATGTAATCAAAGTACAAAACAGTTGGTTCTCAGGGCATCAACCCTTACAAACTCCCACTTGGACTACAATAAACTACCTACGACTTTTAGTCTGCTAGACCTCAGATGATGATCATGTTTCTGCTGAGTCAAGGATTTAGTCAAGGGGTCCACCACGTTGTCTTCCATGGAAATAATACTCACTGTAACTTCACCTCTTTGAGAAAAATCCCTTAAGAGATGATTCTTCCAAAGTATGTTCTTTGTCCGCTGATGTGACCTTGGCTCTTTTTTAAGTGCCACTGCCACAGTATTATCACAATAGAGTGTGATAGTATCTTTACTGGTCAGTACAACATAAAGATCTTGGACGAATATTCGCATCCATACTACTTCTTTAGATTCCTCAAAAGCTGCGATATACTTGGACTCTGCTGTAGAATCTGCCACCACACTTTGTTTTGATCTCTTCCAGCTAACTGCACCTCCATTCAAATTGAAGATGTATCAAGTCTGCGACTTCATGTCATCTTGATCAGTCTGGAAACTAGCATCTACATGTCCTCTGATGACTAGTTCCTCATCTCCTCCATAAACCAGGAACATATCCTTAGTACACATCAGATACATCAGGATTCTCTTGGCTGCCAGCCAATGGAGGTCCCCTGGATCAGCTTGATATCTGCCTACCACACTTAATGCGTAAGAAACATCTAGCCTCTTACATAGCATATTATACATGACTGACCCAATCGCGGATGCGTAAGGGATCTTTTCCATTATTTTTCTTTCCTCATTTGTCTAAGGACACATTTTCTTGGAAAGATGAATTCCATGTGACAGTGGCAACAATCCCCTCTTGGATTGTTCCATACGGAATCTCTTCAGTATCTTGTCAATGTATGTACTTTGACTCAGGCCTAGCATTATCTTAGATCTATCATGATGGATATTGATCCCAAGAATATATGCCGCCTCGCCCAAGTCTTTCATGGAGAATCATTTATGCAACCATGCCTTAACTGACTGTAAGACAGGTACTTCGTTTCCAATTAGTAATATGTCATCAAAATATACTATTAAAAAAATGAATGCAATTCCACTAAACCTTTTGTAGACACAAGGCTCACATTCGTTCATAACAAATCCAAATTCCTTTACGGCTTCATCAAAACGAATGTCCCATGACCTTGATTCTTGCTTTCTTCCATTAATGGATTTCTGCAACTTGCATACCTCGTTGCCATCCTTTTGAGTCAAAAACCCTTTAGGTTGTGTCATGTAGACATCTTCCTGGAGGTTCCAGTTATGTAAATATGTTTTGACATCCATTTTCCAAATTTCATAGTAATGGTATGCAAAAATGGCCAATAGGATTCTGATGGATTTTAGCATCGCAACCGGTGAAAAGGTTTTATCATAGTCAATTCCTTGACGCTGTCTAAAACCTTTTGGAACCAGTCGTGCCTTGTAGGTGCTGACATTCCCCTCCATGTCCAGTTGGTTCTTGAATACCCATTTATTACCAATAGGCTTTACATAAACTGGAGGATCTACCAAAATCTAGACTTGGTTTTGGTACATGGAATCCATTTCAAAATTCATGGCTTCTTGCCACTTGGCAAAGTTTATGCCTTCAACTGCTTCCTTGTAGGTAATAGGATCATCATTGTCAACCAATAATGAGTCACCATCCTCGGTGACAAGAAAACCATATCGTTCTGGTTCTCTCACCTCTGTCGTGATCATACGCAGTTCTTGTGTCTTTGGAACATATTGTTCTTCCACGAGGCTTTTTGGAATCTGTTCTTGTACCAACTCCTGTGTATCATGAGCCTCGACTTAATCGAAGTCTATCTCGCTCCCACTATCTCTTTTGGAGATGTTCTCCCTCTCATGGAATATGGCATGCCTTGCCAATGTATCCTTTTTGTCTGTAGGGTTGTATAGGTAATATCCCCTTGTTTCCTTGGGATATCTTATAAAGATACACTTTGTGCCTCAGGGTGCAAGTTTGTTACCTGAAGAGGCCTTAACAAATGCTTTGCTACCCCACACATGTAAATCTGATAACATGGATTTGCATCCACTCCATAACTCGTATGGAATACCATTTATCGATTTAGTTGGTACTTGGTTTAGTATGTGTGCTGTTGTTTGTAATGAATATCACCAAAAGGATAATGGAAGACTCGCATGACTCATCATTAATATGATCATGTCCAACAGGGTGCAGTTCCTCCTTTCACTTACACCATTCCACTGTAGTGTGTAAGGAGGATTGAGTTGAGATAGAATCCCAAACTTCCATAAGTAATCAATGAAGTATTGATTAAGATATTCTCCCCCTCTATCTGAGTGGAGTTTCTTAATCTTCTTACCAAGCTGGTTCTCAATTTCATTTTTGTATTCTTTGAACCAATCAAAATAATCTGACGTATACCTCATTAAGTAGATATATCCATATCTACTAAAATCATCAGTAAAATTTATAATTTATGAGAACCCACCCCTTGCCTCAACTAGAAATGGACCACACACATCTGTGTGAACTAATTCTAGAAGCTCTTTAGCTTTTTCACCTTTCCCACTAAATGGGGCTTTAGTCATTTTTCCTTGTAGACATGCATGACATACAAAAAGTGGTTTTAGTTTGAAAGAATCTAAATACCCATCTTGATGTAATTTTGTCAAACAGTTCTCATTGACATGATCTAGCCAGTGATACCAAAGTTTGGTGTGGTATGACTCAGGTGAATTTACATTGTCATCGATTTCCATTACTTGGTTTGTGTAGTATAACACATAAAGTCCGTTATATAAATGTTCCCATCCAAAATAAATTCTATCTTTATAAAAATAGAAAAATCCACTTCCAAACTTGAAGATGAATCCATAAGTATCTAATCTTGATACTGAAATAATTTTTTTGGTTACAGAGGGTACATAATAACATCCTTTCAAAACCAAGACCATCCCATTAGGCAATATGAGGTGGTAGTCCCCTATAGCTACAATAGTAAGTCTGTCTATGTTGGCTGCTCATAGATCTACCTCCCCTCAATCAATCTTCCTGAATCTACCTGGTTCCGGTATTTGGATACATATTTGAGCACCACAAGCAGTATCTAATACCCAATTAGTAGAAACAGATAGATTCCATTCGATAACAAACACACCTGAAGCTTCCCCTTGCTTCCTTGGCTGGGTGTAGTTTTTCATCCAATGGCCCTTCTTGCAACATGTGAAACAAACAACATCATGTTCCCATGCCTCCCATTTGATCTTCCTTTTCATGGAAGGCCTTGAAGAAGCTTTGGGCTTTAATCTCTACGCCTTCCCTTTCCGTTTAATCACCATGAGGACAGAAGGCTTTTCACGCTTCATGTCATTGTCAACATGGCGAATAAGGATAAGAAGATCAGATAGAGACTTTTCAATGTTGTTCATGTTGAAGTTCACAACAAAGTTTGAAAAGATCTAGCGGAGTGATGCGAGAATTGGATCGGTACCCAGTTGTTCAGGGAGTTTAAACCATAGAACCTCTAAGCACTCAATGTAGCCAATGAGCTTGACTACATGAGGCCCAACTGGGGAACCCTCTCCAAGCTTGCTCTGAAATAGAGCCTTGGATATCTCAAACCTTTCCTGTCATGCTCTGTCTTGTTATAGTCCACGATGGTGCTCGAGCATGCTATAAGCATCCATGTCTTCATGAGACCTCATGAGCTCACTAGACATCGATGATAGCATCAAACATTGAATGCCGAGAGCATCGTTCAAATGTTGATCATAGACAGGAAATCTTCATCACTCGCCCCTAGGGCAAGAGAATTAGTAAGTGAGGACTCCAGCGGGTAAAACATTCATTCATGGTGTAGGATAACCCGAAGGTGCCTAAACCATTCCTGAAAGTTACTGCTGGTGAGGATATTGTCTTTATCCAGAATTGATCACAGAGAAAATATGGTTGACGAGATTTTCATTTCATTTCTAAAAATTAAAAGATAATATTTATCAGTACTTTCATGGTAACATGTTATGAAAAATAATAAATGAATTTATTAATTCTCCCACTATTTTATCAAGTCCCAATGGCCCTCACCATTGAACTCGAAATGTCCAGTTTCTTTGACATTCTAGTGTAAAGGAACCATATTCCCCTTCGCATAACCCCAACAAGGGTTGGTCAATCTATTTGAAGGTATTTAGGTAGGCAGGTCTTTTCCAATTCTGAGCATACAATTCCTTGATCTGTTGAGTGGACTCCCCGATCCTGAAATCCTGACTTGGAATACACGCTGTGTATTCTGGTTCCCACGCGTCGTTCAATTCTAGTCAACACGGCGTGATTAATACTTAGGAATACTAAATTTACACAGCGTGGTTTGGCGGGCATGTGCCGGTTCATTGAATCTAAGTGCACATCGTGTAGTTTTTATTACACGCTGTGTAATCCCGGGTAGTACATAAGGAAAGAGCGACTCCTCTGGATGAATTCCTCATTGTTATTTTTATCAAAATTAAAATTAAAAATCTGTTTCTTTGATATGAATCGAGAAATGAAGGAGGAAGAATAGATCCCATTTATTTAGATTAATAGAACGATACATTTTGAATTGAATCAAATATAAATGTGTAACTTATCAACAAAAATTAAATAACTATAATCAACGTTGTAACCTCCCTCTGATACCATTTGAAGGATCCGGGCACAGCAGAAGCGCATGGGTGTATATGCCCACTTGTCTTTTTGTCATTAGCAATGATCAATCTAGGATCAATACGACGATAAATTCCAGTCTCCACAGATCGAATCACAGAAAAAGTCCAAGAAAAAGGTTTGTCCCAGAACCAAAAACAAGGATCATTACAGGTTGATTATAATTAATATAATTAATTATAAAGAAATACATTTTGGGTGTTCTATATTTTTTGATGTTCTTGATCACGTTGTTGATGTGATCCATTGTTGCATCGTAGAAGCCAAGTGTAGACTCCCCCTAGCGGTGATCCACACGTGTACCTGGTATCTCTGGACGTCGCCAAATGATTCTCCGGGTGCTAGCGTGGAGAATCCTTTGCATGCGTTTTCAACCATAGATCGTCTTGATCCGATGGAAGAGGATCTCTCTCGGTCTTGAGAGCATTCTTAGAGGAATAGGTTCCTTCAGCCTTGAAAGAATTCTCCAGAATTGTTGTGCACAACAATTCTCTTGTGTGTTGAAAAAGAGTTGGGGTTGTGAAGATATTTATAATCGGGTTTGAGGTTGTAGAGTTATGACAATAAATATACGCGTTACACATTTTATTTATTTCATTGAATCTTCTTTAAAACCCCAATGTCAAATAATTAATTCCTTAACATGCACCCACACTGATTGTAATAAATATCATTTAAAACAATATTATATCCTCAAAATCCCGACTTGAAAAACTACACAGCATGTATTAATAAATACATGGTGTGTATATCTTGTTTTTCATTTCCTTATTCCTCTATCATCAAAATGATTTAGGCTTACTTGAATAATCATTAAACCACGTACGGGAATACTCTTTATTCTACTTGAGATACTTGAATACACTTAGTTTATGACCCTCTAGGCCTCTTTCTCATTGGCATTAGACAAGCTTGCCTAAAGTCCAAGATTACTGTCTAGCAATGGGTCAAGGCACCCAAGAGAAAGAAGTTGACGCCGTATTGACTATCACCTCATACGAACGCTTACTATGTAATTTAATCCATTTGTATCGATATCTCATCAATCAGGTTTCATGGAGTGTCATAAATCTATATGCTTGATCCGTCGTTCTTTGAAAACCTGAAATAAACTCGTCGTTCACCCCATGGCCATGGAATTTAATGTGACAGTTCTATTTCAATCAAAGGACCGAGATATCAAAGTCCATAAATGGAAGCGAAAAATCCTTCCACGACTTATCCATTAACAACATGTCACTCATGATGCACCCAACATACCCTACATCCCTCCAACTATATGTATGATGGTTTTTGTCAGTAAATCTAAGTGCGCGAGTCATGACATGAGTTAATGATAATCTTCCAGTCTAAGGACCATTACACACGCTCACAGATAGTAATATCCGATGACACCAAGACATACGGAATTAGTACTGGCATGTCTATTCTCATAATTACCCATCTTGGAGATTACCAAGTGAGAACTCAATGAGAGAGAGTCTCGTCTTCTTATGAGTACTCACACATGATGGTATGTATACTATGTGTCCTATCATAGTATATTATTCAACCGCAGAACTTTATTTAAAAATTTCTTTATAGCATTTCAAGGTTCTCATCATAGAGGGGATCTTTCATGACCTTATTAATGCCAAAAATATTCTAGGAAATTATTTGATTATAGTCAAGCAGGACAATGTACAATATATAATAAGTGAACATTCATGTAATCAAAGTACAAAACAGTTGGTTCTCAGGACACCAACCCTTACAAATTCCATGCATCATATAATCATAGTCATCCTATGAATGTTTGTTGAATACGGTGTTGATGATCTAGTGGTTACGTCCAAAAAATGTTCTGACCACCTTGATAACTTGGATACCATATTCACCAAGATATAATAGTATAATTTATTGATGAACCCCTTCAAATGTGATTTGGGGGTAAACATAGAGAAATTTCATTGCTTCTTTTTACGCCATCATGAAATCGATCCCTACCTCAATAAAACTAAATATTTCATTGGAATTCATCCTCCTACAACCCTTAATGAGTTAAGAGGACATCCAGAAAACATTCCATATATTTTGAACTTTATAGACAATCTTGTGGGAAATTGTTTTCCTTTCACAAAATTGATTAAGGGGTTCACATATCAGTGGACCATTGACTATCAGGAAGCATTTGAAAAACTCAAGAAATACCTTTTGATCCCACTATTATTAATTCCACATGTTTTGGGAAAGCAAGTCTTTCAATATGTGATAGCCTTATAGAATTCACTAGGAGCCTTCTTCACCTAAAAGAATGGTTTTGTGAATAAAAACATCCTCTATCATCTCATTCAAACCATGCAAGATGTTGAGACTCATTATTTAGATATCGAGAAGTACTACCTATCATTTATATTCGTAGTCCATAAGTTGTTTTACTATCTATAACACCATGAGATCAAATTTTTATCTTGAAATAACCCAATAAAATTTATCTGTAGTCGTCCAATGTTGAAAGGATGTATGAAAAAATGGGTTGTCATTTCAGAGTAATTTGATATATAGTTTGTTCCATAGAAATAAGTAAATGGACATGACCTAGAAGTCTTCCTTATAGAACACCATTCTGCAGAATCAACATCAATAAACACTGAGTTTTCATATGAAGATATATTTTGTATTCATGATGGCCCCCAAATATGGGAAATGTATTTCAATGGTGCTTCTAGTATCTTAATCGGGATGAGAATAGAATACCTCACAGTTAAAAATGCGGGGATATGGAATGTGCTTATCTCCACACACCAGGAAGTGGTTTTGTATTCTTTCTTGTTATTAGATGTTTGTACCAACTATGAGGTAGAGTATTTGCCTGCGATTGAAGTCATAGGAATGGCGCTTCAAATACGAATAAACCACACAAAGGTGATGGGAGACTCATAGTATTTGGCTGCGATTGAAGTCATAGGAATGGCGCTTCAAATACGAATAAACCACCCAAAGTTGATGGGAGACTCATAGTTAGTAATTAACAAGAATAATAACGATTATTCCATTATAAAACAGCAGTTAATTACCCAATTTGATTATGTTTGGGGGTTAATAGAAGAATTATCCTTAGAAACATCATTGACTCATGTCATACAACCAAAAAACACTTAGATAGATGTGTTGGAAAATGATGCTACACTATTAGAATATCCAAAATAGGATTAATCGGTCATTAGAATCATCAATCACTAGATGGTCCCACCTTTTTCTCAATTCAGGATAGAGGAGATCTATGAAATCGGCCCCATCCCTATTCTAAATTGCCCTACCACTATATATATATGATTCCAATCATATAATACCATCATTATGGGGTTCTCCCACTAGATATATATGTAAGAGAGAAGATACAACATCATGTATCCTATTTCACTCATTACTTTGACCCAAATCACCTAAAATTCCACTACATATGAGGCTTTGATGGAGTCATACTCATATATGTCGTTGAATATGAGATTATGACTATTATAGAATATGTACATGTCAGAGACTATGGTGTCCACCCGTTAGGGTACATGATTTATGATCAAATCTAATGGCATGGATATTTTTGGACATCAGTGGATCATGATAGCTCAGCGTTCAACAAAAAATGTCATTCCATTCTTGTTCAATCCATCATCATCAATAAACCCCTAGAGTTTCTACATATAACCAAATACATTGGGACAATTTACATATGTAAAATGGATGTTGTGGGACCATACCAACCTACTACAACCTTGTAGAATAAAAACATCTTGACAACTATGGATTTAATCTCAAAATGGGAAGAGGTGATACCCCTAAATGAAGATGGAGCCAAAATAATTTTTAGTTTCATCAAACCTAACATCATTACTAGATTTTGTGTCCCTAGTATAATATTTATGGACAATGAAAACAATTTACTCTCCTCTGATGTGGAAAAGTTATATCAGGAATATAATATCAAAGATGACCATTCATCCCTCTATCATGCAGCAAATAATGGATAAATAGAGTATTTCAATATGAATTTATCAAACTTACTCCAAAATATGGTGGATAATGATAAGATTCCTTGAATGAACATGCTCTTTCATACCCTATGGACTTATCAGACTACAACCCATTCCACAACACGGGAGTCCCCGTACTCATTAGTGTATGGAATAAAAGAATTTGTACCCATAAAAGGTAAATTTCTATCACATTATATTTCCATATGTGAGTTGATATATTTGGATGATAAATCCTAGAAATGACTGGATCAATTAGTGCATTTGGATGAAAAGATATTTCATACCTTGCATCACGTGAATGTCCACCTGAATCAGATAACATGATCTTTTAATAAGATGTTCCATCTCCGTTCATTATTCGAAGAAGAATGGGTGTTGGTCCTCAAGACTCTAATTATACCAGCAATGAATTATCCAAATCATGGGCCAAATATAGAGGGACCCTACTCTATACATAAGGTCCTCTTTAATGGATATATTTACTTGGTATCATTGGATATAGAGATCATTATGACTCTAAACAATGTAAGGTTCCTAAAGAAACATTTTTTATAATCACAATAATGAATGTCCTGCCTACCAAAAATTAAACTCCATAGAAGAATACACATCCATGTTGCAAGATGATAAACTACATATAATTTCATTGTTTTACGACCCACAATTTAATGATGATGTTTTTCATCACCACATAACATTAAACTGTAGGACTAATGCATCTATTTACAGATGTTAAAATTCTCCTAAAATACTATGAATTTTCACCCCCCATGGTCCCACGAATATGTGGAAGAAATAATGGAATGCTCTCATGCATAATCCCCACTCATATCACATACTCTTCATAGTGGAACTTTGTCTCCCTTTATAGGTATAAGTCCCAACATTATCACATACTCACTGAATGATGTTATATTGCATCGTATTTCAATAACAACATATCAATTGATTCCAACTCCAATGAGATACATTGTGAAATATATTTTTCTCCTATCTCATCATCCAACTTCAATTAAACAAAAGGCCCCTTCCATCCATATGTTTATGGATCAGACCTACATATGAAATGTTTTCTAGTAATATGTAAGGATTTATTATCATTCTAATTAGATATGTATTGACAAAAATATCTATTATATGGGTTCCATCAATGATCAATGAATGAAAAAAACCCATTCATATTCCCCATGCATGAATATTATTATCACCAGGAATCATTTAAGGAAATATGGTTTTCTCCTCATTACACCGAGATGTGTGATGATTACTAAAACTTATGTTTCTGACTCAACCATCATCCTGGAATATTATAAAACCACCTTGTAACACGAAAGAACCTGATTAGTGTGGGGATAAATTTTCATGTACTATGTGTGGATTGATTCATTCTTGGGCAAGATACGTAGTGACGCCTAGACCACAAATATTGGGTCCATCTGAAATAAAAAAAATGAACAATCCCTATATACGGATTAGACCAACACAGGGAACCTTTCCAAGAACAGTGTATAGCATGATTATTTATTTGTAAATATATGTAATGACACCAAGATCTATAATCCCATATCCATTAATAATTATACCATGAAATCCCACTTACTCCATGAGTACAAATTCAAACTTGCATAGAGAATTTTATCAACAAACTATGTGTTGCCTGATTTTTCTTCAACATGATATGTAGTGACACACGTGTCCTATACACTGTCCTTGTAACACCCCAGGATTTCATAGTGTGTTATTTCATAAAAATAATTAAATAACTTGCACTACACGCAACACCGAGTTCAATCACACCCTGACGTACAAAAAAAAGCCATTAAAAGAGGTCATGAATATTATTAACAACATTTTGAACTTTATATAATCCTTATAATTTTAGAATCCCTATTATGAGTTTCTTAGTCATAATGCAAGAACAGATTCATTTTCAGTATTGCACTTTTATCAACTTTAATAGTGAAACCTTTTTAAATAAAATATTTTAAACTATCTGAATAAATTGGGACATCAAAAAAAAATTTAAAATGAAACATCCCAAGCTTCTACGGTATGCTTTCCTTTGAATAAAATAGTAGCATGTGTTTTACGCAACCTTGAGTTTTAACACACGCCACAACCAATCAAACTAGCCGTTATGAATAGTAATACCTAAATTTTGAAATTATATATATTTTATATTTTAAAATGGACTTCATTTTTGGATTCGGAATATCGAATTTATCCTAAGGTGAAATTTTGGTACTTTTCGGATAACTTTCATATTTTGATGAATAGTGAAAATTACTAAATTTTAATTAAAAACAACTTTTTTAATCAAAATAATTAATAGTGATAAATTATGAATTTTAGTAGTTTTAAAGTATATTTAGAATATATTTTTACCATTTAATATAATGTTGGTCATTGTACATAATTTTACAATTAAACCAAACATAAACAAGTGTCAATCTTTTGATAGTTATTACCTCTTAAAAACACGCTTTTTGTTTTGACAGCGGGAATTAATTTTAAATTAATTTCTGCCACTTCTGTGTTTTGAATTTAGAAAAATGGATTCCATATTTGGAATCAGGATTTCCAAATTGTGTAAATAGGTAACTTTTATTTTTAGACATTTTGAATAATTACTGTGGTAAATATTTTATTTACCATGGTTAAGGGTAAATCCGGTAAATAAGGGTTAAAAAATAATATTATAATAATACAAAATTAACCTAAAACGTGTCCTAACCTTATTGGTGGACACATACCCGACCATGAGCATCCTTGGGTCAATTTGGGGACCCCTTGGATCCACTTGTATGTGGTTGGGACACTTTATATTAATAAAGTTAAAATAAAAATAAAAATGGCATAAGCTTACATCTTTTAGAAGAACAATTTTTACATAGGGTTATACATGTTGGATTTTCGATTATAAATATTCATTAGAAAGATAAAGAGATTTCCTACATAATGATATTTTATTTATAATTTTTAGAAATCAAATAATTTAAATTATTAATGACACAATAATGATGCAATGTTTACCTCATTAATAAATCATTTAAATAAATAAGATTATAATGATTAAAATATTATCTAAGACCTGTCAAATTCTTATTGGTTGATGTTATTTAGAATATGAGTCATCTTATCTTAGACCTCAATGATTTTTGGAAAATTTTAAACCGAATATAATTATATTATAAAGTAATACTTTCACTCTTTCCTAAAGAGCCCCTCTTCTCCCTTATAAAAGGAGACCACTTCTACTCATTCCTCACACCTCTCAAGCCACTTGGCTCGTCCAAACTCTGCCCAACTAATCTCCCCACATCCCTCTCCTCCTCCTTGAAGCTTCCCCTTAGGCAGAAAGCATTTCAAGAAGTCCTTTGGTTCCAACCAAAGTGAGTTACCTAAATTAAAGGTAACGATTTCTCTTAAATTATTTTCATTTATTTTGCTTCTCCAACCCCCAAACTCTTTTAATTTCCTTTCTTTTGTAACAACACCAGTATCCTAAATATACTAGGATGTTGTTATAAGAAGGATTCAAACTACACATACACACAACTCCATCTAATGGATGATGAACATAAAGTTTCTGTGGATGGGAAACTAACGCCTCACGAAACGATGATTGTTCAAATACATCTTACCGCCTATCATGGTGGCCATTATGATGGCACTATAATTAAATATGATATTAATGATATATATTTTATATATAAGCTTCTGTAATTCCATTTTATTTCATACCATTATTCGTTTCATGTTGTATATACAGACGATAATTTCATTTGAGGAAGTGCGGACTACCGCCCCCTTAAAATGATATGACTCGTTCATACCACACATGGAACGTATAAAGGATGGTGTTAATGAACATAAGTAACATATATAAAATATTATATTATACTGGAATAGTAATATACCTATGTATCATTTGGATTCAATTCTTTTAAAATAAAAATTAAATGGAAGTAGCGTTCGTGCGTACGTACGGACTACCGTCTCCACGAACGCGGTGAGATCCATCCTCCATCGTATCCATTCAAGTCTTATTCTCATTTTAGGGTTAAAAATAATGTTAATATCATTCTGATTATGAATAAGATATAATCTATCCATTACAAACATGTCTTACGTAACCAAACATTTTTGAAGAATGAATCGATTATCACCCGAAACGACGATAATACTAAGATATTATTAATAAAGCAATGTTAAAAGAACATATATGATATCATATTAATGTATATGATTATTGTATAATTTAATAACAATTATTTCACCATTATACAGGAGGTTAACCTACCCCAACCAAGGAAAAGTACAAGGTAAGGGATTTTCTTATCTCACATTCAATTCCGTGAGATTTCCATTATTCGCCACTAAATTATTGGAAGTGGTGTATTGTGTACTGGAATTTGATATATATTATCATATTCATGTTATTCTGTAAATAATTTTGTGGTTATTAACTTTTGGCCATACGACTCAGTTGATTAACGTGGTAAGGGGTTTTCATCTCACTCATTATTCCCGTGAGATTCATGCCATATTGCCAACATTACCTTTTGTGTGGTGTATGTACTACCCATAATTATATTCTTTGTGTAATACACTCCAATTAATGTGTACTTACATATTCATTGTATGATACCTCTTTCATGGGTTGTATGTTTCATAAGTTATCAAACTGGTAAGGGTTATTTCACAATCTCTTCATTATCCGAGGTTGTTTATACGTAATAATCTACTGGGATCTAATTATCATCCACATCCATGTTTCTTCAAAATGTATTTCAAAACATTTTTAATATTTAAATGAATATGGGTTAAAGTTATTTATACCCTTGTTTGACTTTTTATAAGAGGTTTATAAGGGAATCTTTCCGTCGTTTTCCAAACAAGGTGCTTTTTAACCTTTTCGACAGAATTAAGATAAGAATGTTTTTTTAACTTATACGGCGGGTGCGGTTATTTTCCGCCGTTATAAAACCGTCAAAGCTTCCCTTAAAAGCTTATAAGATTATTTTCAAAGAAAATGTTTGATTTTATATGGATCTTAAATGATTTCAAAATAAAAGGAGATATTTCTTTAAAAAGAATTTTGATTTCATCTATGTCAACATCCATTGATGGGTTTTATGATTATTTGAAGTTGATTTATTATGATACAAAACTTCTATATTGTTTTGAAGGTTTTGTGATATGTTTGACTGTGGATGTGCTATTTTTATACCATTCATAGTTTATGGTGAAAGTATTGACATTTCGTATGCAAGTTCCAATAAGAATGTTTATGTTATATTTCAATCTTTACATCATATGAATGTGTTGGACAAGTATGTTCCAGGTTGGGGAATGGTTAAAGTAATCCCTCCAGGTTGGGGACTGGTAAAAGTAAGCCCTCCAGGTTAGGTACTGGTAAAAGTAAGCCCTCCGGGTTGGTGTCCGGTTATTAGAGGCACTCCGGGTTGGTGTCTGGTTATTAGAGGCACTCCGGGTTGGTGTCCGGTTATTAGAGGCACTCTGGGTTGGGTTCCGGTTACAGTTATCCCCAAGGTCTTGGGACGAGGCCTTGAAAAGTAAATAAAGTTTAGCATTATGCATTCCAACATTATGAAAGTGGTTATTGATTTTGCATGTGATTATTCGATTAGTAGAATATCCATGTGAATAAGTAAATGGCATTATCTAATTTTATTTATGCAATACTATGTTAAAAGTTCAAGTTTAAAAGGCTTTTGATTTAGTTATACATTGCCTTAAATGTTTATTCTTATTTATGAAACTTTCCGCTATATTGTTATCCTTATTGGGCATTTGAGATCACCCCTTTTCTATGTTTTATTTTTCCCAGGAAGTGAAGAAGTAAATTATGAATGACCTGCAGGGATATTATGAGGGGATTATAGTGTGGACTGTGGAAACATTATGTTGTTGTAGTAGTTTTTCATTTTATGATGTAATGTAAAACTTATGAATATATCTAGTGTTTCCAAGGCTACTAAACCAATCGGTCTTTCGAGATTTGATCTTTCTTGTGATCATGCCAATGTTATGTAATAATGCACCGACTCTAGGCAACTAGGGTCGGGGCGTTACAGTTGGTATCATAGGAAGTTTAGTACAAACCTTGGAAGCTAGATTTAGATAAACTCTGATTAGAGCACGTAGACCTAAGATGAACTTTGAGGATTAGTATAGAAGAACTTCCTAGAATTTTGGTATTGTAGAGATTTTGTGAGTTTTCCGAGCAATACATCCCTGTCTGGATACGAGCAGGTAGAGGCGGCTCCGGCACAGATGTACCTAGGGGTAAAACCCGAAAACACCGCTTTGAGCTAGACTCGAATGGGAACTGGTGCACGACAACGGGCCTTGCTGCACTCATGGTTACGACACTGCAGGGGGATATGCTTAGGATAACTCTCATTTTCTTTACAAATTATTATGAAGGGTTTATGAGTATATACTTCCTCAAAGAAAACATTTTTATGATTATGGATTATATCCATAAATAGTTCAATTTATGTTAAGTGTTTTATAAGTATGGGATTATGTATTTTGATTCATAAACTGATCTAGTTTATGCCATTGTTTAGAAATGGCGCCCAGTAGAAGGAATGAGAACTCCAGAAATACACATGATTCAAAGAGATGGAAGGATCATGTCTTTCATGGTCTTAAGCTAGAATTTATAAGAGAAATAGTCTCCCATGTATTATCATCATATGAAGAAATAATATCATGTGTTGATAAGATAAGTAGAGAGTTTACTGAGTCCTATGGCTTTGAAGGGAATCAAGAGATGAAAAGGATGGAAGAGAGAAAGATGGATAAAGGGAAAAGGGAAAAGAAGAATTTTCCCATATGTGGTAACTGTGGAAAGAAACACCCTGGAACTTGCCTGAAAGGAATGGGAGTTTGTTATAAGTGTGGAGGAAAAGGGCACAAAGTACGTGACTGCAAGGGTAAGAAAATGGTTTTAAATGTACAATTCTTCATTTGCAAGGAGTTTGGACACTACGCAAACCTATGTCCCAGTCATCAGACTATGCCGCAAATGATGTTATTGGATAATAATCAAGTTATGATACTACCACAGATGAAGAGGAATGATTAGAGTTCTTATGTTGATTATGTCAATTGAGTGTTGTATCAACAATGTACTTGTTACAATAATCATGGAGTATATAAGGATTGTACTGCAGTACTATTTCATTAAGGACTTGAGATTGTGTGGAACAAAGAAAAGTGACTCAATAGCAGGATAAATTTTTGGAAAATATATGGTTGAGAGAATGATAAATCATAATATAGTTCTGATACTGAGGTAGTGATTTTGGAATAATATGTGATTGTTTTGAATAAATTATATTGGATATTCTTGACTACCCTGGAACTAATTAATGATTTGTATATTCCATCATTGTTGGGGTTTAAAACATTTTTGGATTAATGAAGTATATCCAGCATTCTATATGGAATAAGGGAGCATGAATGTAATCAATAAGGAATATGGTAATACATGATGAAGGTATTCATATGCTATTACGGGGTAAAAAGGATCTATATTATGTTTACCTTCCTTATAAATGTTAGACTGTGAGTTTGGACAGAAGTATTTTGGATAGTTCTAGTTTGGATTATTTTGGATTGCCATAAAAGGACAACCCGGAGGTCGGGCGGCAACCCGTCGCGTCCGGCAAGGCTGTGAGACTTTAACCCGCAACCGAAGGGTGACAAGGGTGTATCACCTACCACTGGCCCATGAGATGTCCTAGATTAAACAATGTAGTTTTTATTAAAAGATCATGTAGATGAATTATAAATTCGTTTATTTTGGAACCCTATACGAATAGTGTAAATAGAATTTTTTTTACATTCTATTATCTTTTAGAGTGAAAGATGAGTTTGTGGTAGAAATTTATTAATGGATAAAACACTAATTATAAAGTAAGTATATCTCCTTATGATCTTAGCCAATCTCATAAATAAATTCCTCAACATTAAGAAAAGAAACTTATAACAAAAATGTTTTCCTAGATGATACCTTAAATCATCACTAAATAATGGATTTGGGATTGTTGGCCTTTTCATAGCCATGTTCTCTACCACTCTCCATCAGATAATTGATGGTTAAATGTTTCTTCCATATCCATATTTTCCTACATGGAACCCTAGTATGTGTTATTTTCGGTAAACTTCATACGTTCGACTCTTTATTTTAAATAGAGGCCTCATTAATTCATTTTTCGATTGGGATTTCAACTAAGATATTTTGAAACGTCAAAAATGTGTTATCCTAATACCCTATGTTTTGTTGAACCGATGGTATTTCAAATCATCATAGATTGATGAATTTAAGGACCTCAATTATACACTTGTTTGTGATTGATGATCTCAATCACTACCTATAAATATTTACGTTTTTCCTCCAATTATATGTCTCTAATTGCCACAAATGTTCTCCTAATCGAGATCATAATTTGGTGGTGACTCTTTCATTTCTCTTTTCCTCATATTAAGACTAAATTTTAGTAACCTAATTTCCGATGTGGGTTTTACCACAAAGATATTTTATATTTTCAACCTTTTATTTTCGAAGAACAATTTCAAATTGCGAGGACGCAATTTATTGAAGGAGGGGAGAATGTAACACCCCAGGATTTCATAGTGTGTTATTTCTTAAAAATAATTCAATAACTTGCACTACACGCAACACCGAGTTCAATCACACCATTACGTACAAAAAAAAGCCATTAAAAGAGGTCATGAATAGTATTAACAACATTTTGAACTTTATATAATCCTTATAATTTTAGAATCCCTATTATGAGTTTCTTAGTCATAATGAAAGAACAGATTCATTTTCAGTATTGCACTTTTATCAACTTTAATAGTGAAACCTTTTTAAATAAAATATTTTAAACTATCTGAATAAATTGGGACATCAAAAAAAATTTAAAATGAAACATCCCAAGCTTCTACGGTACACTTTCCTTTGAATTAAATAGTAGCGTGTGTTGTACGCAACCTTGAGTTTTAACCCACACCACAACCAATCAAACTAGCCGTTATGAATAGTAATACCTAAATTTTGAAATTATATATATTTTATATTTTAAAATGGACTTCATTTTTGGATTCGGAATATCGAATTTAGCCTAAGGTGAAATTTTGGTACTTTTCGGATAACTTTCATATTTTGATGAATAGTGAAAATTACTAAATTTTAATTAAAAACAACTTTTTTAATCAAAATAATTAATAGTGATAAATTATGAATTTTAGTAGTTTTAAAGTATATTTAGAATATATTTTTACCATTTAATATAATGTTGTTCATTGTACATAATTTTACAATTAAACCAAACATAAACAAGTGTCAATCTTTTGATAGTTATTATCTCTTAAAAACACGCTTTTTTGTTTTGACAGCGGGAATTAATTTTAAATTAATTTCTGCCACTTCTATGTTTTGAATTTAGAAAAATGGATTCCATATTTGGAATCAGGATGTCCAAATTGTGTAAATAGGTAACTTTTATTTTTAGACATTTTGAATAATTACTGTGGTAAATATTTTATTTACCATGGTTAAGGGTAAATCCGGTAAATAAGGGTTAAAAAATAATATTATAATAATACAAAATTAACCTAAAACGTGTCCTAACATTATTGGTGGACACATACCCGACCATGAGCATCCTTGGGTCAATTTGGGGACCCCTTGGATCCACTTGTATGTGGTAGGGACACTTTATATTAATAAAGTTAAAATAAAAATAAAAATGGCATAAGCTTACATCTTTTAGAAGAACAATTTTTACATAGGGTTATACATGTTGGATTTTCGATTATAAATATTCATTAGAAAGCTAAAAATATTTCCTACATAATGATATTTTATTTATAATTTTTAGACATCAAATAATTTAAATTATTAATGAAACAATAATGATGCAATGTTTACCTCATTAATAAATCATTTAAATAAATAAGATTATAATGATTAAAATATTATCTAAAACCTGTCCAATTCTTATTGGTTGATGTTATTTAGAATATGAGTCATCTTATCTTCGACCTCAATGATTTTTGGACCATTATAAACCGAATATAATTATATTATAAAGTAATACTTTCACTCTTTCCTAAAGAGCCCCTCTTCTCCCTTATAAAAGGAGACCACTTCTACTAATTCCTCACACCTCTCAAGCCACTTGGCTCGTCCAAACTCTGCCCAACTAAGCTCCCCACATCCCTCTACTCCTCCTTGAAACTTTCCCTTAGGCAGAAAGCATTTCAAGAAGTCCTTTGGTTCCAACCAAAGTGAGTTACCTAAATTAAAGGTAACGATTTCTCTTAAATTATTTTCATTTATTTTGCTTCTCCAACCCCCAAAATCTTTTTATTTCCTTTCTTTTGTAACAACACCAGTATCCTCAATATACTAGGATGTTGTTATAAGAAGGATTCAAACTACATATACACACAAATCCATGTAATGGATGATGACCATAATGTTTCTGTGGATGGCAAACTAACGCCTCACGAAACGATGATTGTTCAAATACATCTTACCGCCTCTCATGGTGGCCATTATGATGGCACTATAATTAAATATGATATTAATGATATATATTTTATATATAAGATTCTGTAATTCCATTATATTTCATACCATTATTCGTTTCATGTTGTATATACATACGATAATTTCATTTGAGGAAGTGCGGACTACCGCCCCCTTAAAATGATATGACTCGTTCATACCACACATGGAACGTATAAAGGATGGTGTTAATGAACATAAGTAACATATATAAAATATTATATTATACTGGAATAGTAATATACCTATGTATCATTTGGATTCAATTCTTTTAAAATAAAAATTAAATGGAAGTAGCGTTCGTGCGTACGTACGGACTACCGTCTCCACGAACGCGGTGAGATCCATCCTCCATCGTATCCATTCAAGTCTTATTCTCATTTTAGGGTTAAAAATAATGTTAATATCATTCTGATTATGAATAAGATATAATATATCCATTACAAACATGTCTTACGTAACCAAACATTTAAGAAGAACGAATCGATTATCACCCGAAACGACGATAATACTAAGATATTATTAATAAAGCAATGTTAAAAGAACATATATGATATCATATTAATGTATATGATTCTTGTATAATTTAATAAAAATTATTTCACCATTATACAGGAGGTTAACCTACCCCAACCAAGGAAAAGTACAAGGTAAGGGATTTTCTTATCTCACATTCAATTCCGTGAGATTTCCATTATTCGCCACTAAATTATTGAAAGTGGTGTATTGTGTACTGGAATTTGATATATATTATCATATTCATGTTATTCTGTAAATAATTTGGTGGTTATTAACTTTTGTCCATACGACTCATTTGATTAACGTGGTAAGGGTTTTTCATTTCACTCCTTATTCCCGTGAGATTCATGCCATATTGCCACCATTACCTATTGTGTGGTGTATGTACTGCCCATAATTATATTCTTTGTGTAATACACTCTAATTTATGTGTAATTACATATTCATTGTTTGATACCTCTTTCATGGGTTGTATGTTTCATAAGTTACCAAACTGGTAAGGGTTATTTCACAATCTCTTCATTATCCGAGGTTGTTTATACGTAATAATCTACTGGGATCTCGTTATCATCCACATCCATGTTTCTTCAAAATGTATTTCAAAACATTTTTAATATTTAAAAGAATATGGGTTAAAGTCATTTATACCCTTGTTTGACTTTTTATAAGAGGTTTATAAGGGAATCTTTCCGTCGTTTTCCAAACAAGGTGCTTTTAACCTTTTCGACAGAATTAAGATAAGAATGTTTTTTTTTAACTTATACGGCGGGTGCGGTTATTTTCCGCCGTTATAAAACCGTCAAAGCTTCCCTTAAAAGCTTATAAGATTATTTTCAAAGAAAATGTTTGATTTTATATGGATCTTAAATGATTTCAAAATAAAAGGAGATATTTCTTTAAAAAGAATTTTGATTTCATCTATGTCAACATCCTTTGATGGGTTTTAAGATTATTTGAAGTTGATTTATTATGATACAAAACTTCTATATTGTTTTGAAGGTTTTGTGATATGTTTGACTGTGGATGTGCTATTTTTATACCATTCATAGTTTATGGTGAAAGTATTGACATTTCGTATGCTAGTTCCAATAAGAATGTTTATGTTATATTTCAATCTTTACTTCATATGAATGTGTTGGACAAGTATGTTCCAGGTTGGGGACTGGTTAAAGTAAGCCCTCCAGGTTGGGGACTGGTAAAAGTAAGCCCTCCAGGTTAGGGACTGGTAAAAGTAAGCCCTCCGGGTTGGTGTTCGGTTATTAGAGGCACTCCGGGTTGGTGTCCGGTTATTAGAGGCACTCCGGGTTGGTGTCCGGTTATTAGAGGCACTACGGGTTGGGTTCCGGTTACAGTTAGCCCCAAGGTCTTCGGACGAGGCCTTGAAAAGTAATTAAAGTTTAGCATTATGCATTCCAACATTATGAAAGTGGTTATTGATTTTGCATGTGATTATTCGATTAGTAGAATATCCATGTGAATAAGTAAATGGCATTATCTAATTTTATTTATGCCATACTATGTTAAAAGTTCAAGTTTAAAAGGCTTTTGTTTTAGTTATACATTGCCTTAAATGTTTATTCTTATTTATGAAAGTTTCCGCTATATTGTTATCCTTACTGGGCATTTGAGCTCACCCCTTTTCTATGTTTTATTTTTCCCAGGAAGTGAAGAAGTAAATTTTGAATGACCTGCAGGGATATTATGAGGGGATTATAGTGTGGACTGTGGAAACATTATGTTGTTGTAGTAGTTTTTCATTTTATGATGTAATGTAAAACTTATTAATATATCTAGTGTTTCCAATGCTACTAAACCAATCGGTCTTTCGAGATTTGATCTTTCTTGTGATCATGCCAATGTTATGTAATAATGCACCGACTCTAGGCAACTAGGGTCGGGGCGTTACAGTCCTAATCAGAATATTTCAATCCATTCACGTTATTTTATCATCATCCATACAACATGATGTTAAATTACATGGGACGTCATGAACTATGTATGGATTTCTTCTCAGTTTGATGAGATTGTTAGTGATGCGTAGATCATACCTCTTGTCCCGGCCACCATAGAGTCCCAATGCCCCTATATCTCACCTGTGTTTTCAATGTTCTGTAAAAAAATACATTTCCACTCCTTGTTTAAAACAAAGAAAATAGATCATGTGGACATAGTAATTTGGTAAAAAAGGTCCTCACTTGAGTAAGGATATCAATTCACATTGTGTTACCATGGTCTAGGATATAAGACCATAAAATTAATAACAGATGTCCTCATTTCAAGGATGAAAAATTAATGATATGTCTAAGAACAATGTAAAGCTTGATTCTTTCCTCATATTGATATGTAGTGAAATTTGGGTCTTATAGTCCTGTCCTTCCACAATATCCCTTTTCAGATTAGAATCCCCATGTCCTTGCTACATGAAAAAAAATTGTTCAATTCATCAATAGGTATGTATACTTCATTCTCATCCTAACATGATATAAAATGATTCATTGGCTTTAGGACCCCGTCCCAGACATGGGGTAATGAAAAATTCCCCCTTTACCATATAAAAGAAATGTTCTATGCCAAATATTTGATTTTGGATCCCCTCATTAGGTGTCCCATTAAGAAAAAAAAATTGTCCCCAATCATTATAAGAGTCATATCATTGAATGAGACTCCCATATCGGGGTAAATAAAAGTCCAAACATTTCCTTTATTCTTGATAAAATACTTTACACACATCATACTCTTACTCATTAATATTTTCAGGTGTTCATAATCATTCCTTGTCCCCTAGTGGATGAATGTTTGATACCAGAGATCACTGTTTCCTGACTATGTTGTAATATTCCCCAATTTAATTTGAATAAAATGAACCATTAAATAGGTTGTTCATCTAATGGATATGACTATTTGACTATGTTGTCCATTCCCTATTCACCCTTTCATAAAACATCCCACAAAATTGTTTTGTCAATAAGAGGTAACTTCGCCCTTGGGAGAAGCCTCTCCTATCTCTATAAGACTTGATGACAATATGCTGAAACCCGTAATATAATTCCAAGATTCATACCTCACATATTTTTATTATGTCCTCACTCATGATCTGAAAACCTAAAATACTCTTGTTTACAATTTCCTCCAAAATTAGAAAATTATACATGAACAACCTTGGCCCTATTAGGCCACATATCACTAATTGTTTCCATGATGTTAGGATCCTAATCATAAGACCAAAAACAATAGACACCATAAATCATGATCTTGGATAAGATCTATATAAATAACATATTCCCCCAATTCTTCATTTTTTTGAATTGAAATGCCCATTATGTGTTCAGTATCACTCCTCCAATAATGTCAACTATGTGCCTTGTGAAATCAAAATAATGGAAAACATCTATCAGCTTTTTGGGATAGACTGTTGGAATTCTAGAGGAAATTTTTTCTTGACATTTTTGTAACATGCCCCATATGGATTTTCATTAGATGCTCAAAATTAGGCCCATGAAGCCAAAGGATTCCACTATTGACTATGATGTATGCACCATAATTAGGATGTCATAAAATAGACCATAAAATGGGGTTGTCAACTCGTGGTAACTTTATCCTCAGGAGAGGACTCCTCTAATGTTAGAATCCCCTATTCCATACCACTCTTCCGATCCAAATGTCCCAAAATCATAGCTCACAAATTCATCCTCTCACCCCTAAATGTGGTTTTTCATTTCAATACAAATTATAGATAATTTCAAAAATCATAAATCATTTTCTCAATGCTAAATACCTTAAGTAATATACCCCATGACGTCCTTGTTCTATGAATTTAAATTGCAGAGTATAATGTCCATGCTGTATAAATTTAAACTAAATTTCATTATCTCATTGTTTCACTACATTAAACTATATAGTGTAACATCATCACAGCAAGATTTTGAACTGCATGGTTAATATCATGATCATATGGCACTACACTGCACAATACCATCTCCTTGGTCATAAAGGGTCCTTCCCCCCCCCCCCCCCTTGACATTGAGCATCAAAAATATATATCGTCCTTCACTCAAACCAAATTCATGAAAGAGAAATTTCCATTTCATTTCCAATCCCAATACAGATAGCCCTGTCATTTTCAGACACCTCCCATTGGAAAAACCACATGTCGTGGTCTTGAAAAATCAAAATCTTAATCATCAACCATTAGTAATAAAATATTGAAATTTCTAAGAATTTTATTTCTTGGCAATGATGTAATAAAAAATAGTTTTATTTTCTTTATTCGATAACAAATTTGATACCTTTTTAGCCATCGAATACCACTATTTGACTATACAACATGTACCCTAAGAATCCATGCATAAAATAGAACTCGTAAAGGGTTTTCCAACCTTTGGTAACAACATCTTCAATAAGGACCTCCATTATTCCCTTATATCATTTTTTGATCACAGAACCATAAAACCATGACTATAGATTCCCCACTAGCCAATCTAATGTATGTTGGAAAATTATTGGCCTAGAAGGCCTGTTTGGATCATTATTTCACAATATATAGTGAACGTTGGTTGACCAAAAATACTACCTTTATTTTTCAAACATGAATGACATTAATCATCCCATGAAAAGTGATTCAGTACTCACTAGATTGAAACACCATAAAGGGAACTCTATAAAAAAGTCAATTCATAGTTCTCTAGACCTACAATCTATATGGTTTAGGAAAAAGTGAGAAATGAAAAAATTAAAGGTACAAAAATATTTATTCCAAAAACCAAAATAATGGAAGCCTATGAAAAATAAAATTCTACCCCACTATGTGTATTTTATATGTGTACTTAGGAAATAATTATGGAGATGACATATAGAGAAATAATGTATCTAGGGTTTCCAATACAACCCTTGACATAGTTATGATATGCTCACTAGGACCCCTAGCATAGGTAAACAAATTAGACCACCCCAATTCCATTCATTGTGATTATGTTAAGTAGTTATGAATATTTCATACATGGAAAATCAACTTCGATGTTATGATCAGTGGAAAAGATAATGGATGAAGACATATATTATTGTAAAAAATTATTTTCATTTATGGAGTAAAACTAGAGGAGCATCCACGTGATGGAGTTTATCCATCATATATTACAAGAGACCTTCAACATAACTCTTCATCTATTGAACAACCACTCAAGCCCTATTAGATTTTTTTGAAGATTAGTCAATCAACTATATTCAGTCTCCTCATCCATGATAAGTGCTTCCTTTGTAGCTACGATGGCAGTTGACTCTTCATTTTGGGCATCTTCTAATGATTGGTGGAGTTTTTTATAGTTCCCCCTGAATGGAATCCAATTCCCACTAAAGTCATAATTCTTGAATTGTATTGTCCTTGATATTTAGATTAAAAACATCCATATTTTTGTTTTGGTTGGAATCCTCTTGGGATAATATAGCTAGAAGCTCATCAAAATTTGGGGGTAGTTTTTCCTTTATGATGTCTTTCCATAGCTTATGCTCTTGGTCCCGCCTTTGAACAGTTACATTCACAACAACATGAATTGGGTGATAATCAAATCCACTAAATACCAACATGCCAAATAGAACTGGATGTCGACCAAACTGTGTAGGAAGGTATTCTAAAAATGTCTCAAAAATTATCATCTAGATGATCCACCATTCCCCACCACGTGTGAAACTAAGTGTAGTGTGCATCTCTATGTCTGACTCGGAGCCACTATCAGTTGGTGGAATGTACATTGGAACCAAATAACTCAATGAAGTTCTTTTCTCTACTCCCTTAAAGATAGTGGATACATCCCATTCTAATGCTAGCTGAATTTGTATAGTTGCTCCACCAATGGACCTAGTAAAAGATTTTAATAAACCTAAATAATGATTTAAAATCATTGTTTTCCTTAAAATAATAGAAAGAATGGGGCACAATCACAACAGTTGATGACCCATACACACTAGTAGGCCAAAATCCTTGGAGTACTCCCCCTAGCATCCTTGACATCAGCAGTCTGAGATGAAACCTCTTAATGATATGAATCCTCCTGATCCTTTGATGTATTTTTTCATGATATCCCCATGAATAGTCATTGTTTCATGATCAACATTAATTTACCCGTCCTAGAAAAGTTGTACTAAGACGAAATTCTAGGTCTTGTGCCAAAAATTCCACTATAGTATCGTCCAAGGATGGAACTACATGATTCAAATATCAATAGTCATATAATTAGGTAAATATATTCTTCTACAAAATCTACAAACTCAATTCCAATAAATTCTCTATTAAGTGCTCCAAATTATTGCAATGTGGTTGGAGTACTAAAATGTTCCGTTATTTCATCAATGGTCGTGGAATGAATTTTCATGGACTCTACTAACAACACATGACTAGTGGTAATCTCATCTATGGAGATTCTTGTCATATTTGGCTCGTGACCCCAAAAATCACCCTATTCGAATGATTTCAGACACTGAACAACTTCTTCAGTGACCGTTGTATGTTCATCATCAATCATTGTAGGGTCCTTTGGTGCATGAGATGAACAAGATGTATTACATAGATGGGAAACAACCATTATCCTATGACATAAAGTTATATTCTTTTACAATTCTAGATCACTCCTTATTATCTATAATGGTGAGAAGAGTAGTTATAGAAGCATATGATGCATGCTCAACCCTTCACACAACATCTGTAGAGGGAGATGATTAACTCATAGGGATCTGTGCATGGTCTGAAGCACCCCCTTAGTTCATGGAGGTGTATATATAAATACATTTATAGAGGAAAGAGATGGAGTTTCTATAATCCATCAAGTTTTAGATTCTTGTTCTTCATAAAAAGATATTAATGGTTCCTGAATGGCCGACCACTACTGATGAGGCATTTATCCAAAGCCTTTATCATCTGGTGTTCCTTGTTTTTTATCTTTTTTATAGAGGTGGGATAACATAATCCTCCTCAAAGATAGGTATTATAGGTGAAAAATGGATTTATCTCACAATATCATCCTCTATTTCTTGTTTCCGAAGAGGTAGATCTCACGATTCATGTGGTGATTCATCTGCCCCAATCACATTTCTTGTTGGGCCATATTTTGTTGAAGGAACTGATGCTGATTTCCCATTGGCCTGATACAAATCAATGTGGTCTCCCACTCATCAAAAATACATTTTTATATATAAATAATGAGAAAAAAGGGGAAGGGGGTATTACGTCTTCAGAATTCACATGCCCAATTCATTTCTCAGAAGATGGGTGGTCAACCACTTCTATAGCACTACAAGTTTCCATTTACCTCACCCATATCATGGAATTATTTAGGTTATCAGTTGCATAAATGAGAATCTCTAATTCACATATGTAAATAGTCACTTCTGAAGGATTATCCTCAAAGAAAATATTAGTAGAGGCTCATTATATATTCTATTTGTGGGATTTGTAGCCAAACATGTAGGATCACCCATGTATTTTTGGCATCGAAGGACATGAACTACTTAAATCAGTCTTCCTCTGGTGGTTATAATTCTAAATACATTCCAATCATTCAAGAATAAGGTTCAAAAGATTTGGATTTTATGAGTTTACTAAACCTCTCAATCATAAATGATACATAGGAAAATAGAACTGAAGTCTCTTCATGGTGGATAAGACTAGAGTAGCTGGGTACAATCTCATTTGGTGTATCCCTTTTGAATCTAGCTAGTGGGAGGAACCCCACACGAGGTATCTTAGGTGATCTAAGAACCCCATAATATTATATCTATAATGTCGAAAATATAGCATTGAATGTAGATGAAGAACCACTAAAGAGAGGATAATCCTTCCTACTCCGCATCCTCTTCCCAAATCGAGGAACATAATCAGACAACACCCACTCATGTTATTATGTCATCCATATCTCTTGATAACATGTGTCTCACTTTGTAGTTACATCGAATGGAAGAAGGATGACCACTACATACATCAACTCTATGGTTGTGAGCATCCATAGTAATAGAACAACTAACAGATTAGTTTCCAAACCGAT
This sequence comes from Viscum album, assembly GCA_963277665.1. Taxonomy (NCBI): domain Eukaryota; kingdom Viridiplantae; phylum Streptophyta; class Magnoliopsida; order Santalales; family Viscaceae; genus Viscum; species Viscum album. Next base: position 935,018,708 of record OY728132.1, read on the forward strand.
GTGCATTACAGGAGATATTGTTATCTATTATAGGAACATGAAATAGAATGTAAACATTTACAGATCATCGGAATCGCATATAATCTCACCATTTATTCTGGTTGATAGAACACCATCCCTAAAGGCCATAATTTATGACCGAAACTCATTTATAGAATTCCCATTATCATTAAATATCCATATGGATATATTCCAATAAGGATATAATTTTATCTCCTTAAACATGAATAACCTTTTTTGGATTTTATTGGGTTTCAAAGATAGTGGTGGAATACCAGATACATCCTAGAAATATGCTTGAAACTCTATCTCAATAACCTTGATCACATTTTTCATGGAATATTATCTAAAGTGGGATGTGATCCATCAGTACAAAACATGGGCATATGAAGTGATTTTTATAGGAACCTTCCATACATGAACATGAAACATGCCTCTATGGATTATTATCCATGATAGGGGTGGACAACCCCATATACATTTTTTCAACCATATTGGCCGCTATAACCAATGTTCATGGACTTATTCTTCCATTGTAATCATGGATAGGCTATACATAGATTATAAGACACATGGTCAGAAATCCCACAAGATGTCTCCTAGATAGAACATTAGGCCTGATCTCATATCCCCACTTGTTATACTCCGACTTCTCAAAAGTAGGACAGAAGGGGCTAGGTGTGTTTCTCTTCACGGCCTTATGATATCTTGAGAGGACTCTTTCATGTGAGGATTCAACCATTTATACCTCAAAAAATTGTTCACCCTCACTTATGGATGAATATCCACCCATAGGTTGGGTCTACCTTCTTAATAACATGATCTATTATTAGCATCTCACACAATATAGCTGGTGTCTGATTGGTGAAATCCCACATCACCCTCAGAGTGGTGAATTCTTCATACATATCTCTGAGTATCGTAACCTCATAGATTTTTTGAACATTCCACATACTAATGACAATGTATCCATGAACCACATGGAATGAATAGGTCTTTGGCCACCATTGGATCAATAGCTCTGGAATGAACTCATAATTCCTCTACACATATGATTTTCCCATCATGACGACTTCAAATATATTCATATCCATCCATTCACCTAAAAATTCTTCATAGGATTCACACACCCAATACACCCACATCCCTGCACGTGTAACACCCACTCATTGGAATAATTCCAAATATTTCCTCCATCCCATAGACTTATCTGTCCGTGAATCCAATAAGATGGATGAATAGAAATATGGATTTAAATAAACTATGTCTGATTTTATATTTAGAGTTCACAAAATGTGATGCATGAAACAAGTTGTAGATGATGTACTGTTATTGAAATAGGAAGCCAAGATAGAAATTTTTGTAGTTGTAAAATGTATTTGAACTTGACACCAAATGAAAGGGATGTATTTCTTTACTGACATTGTGAGGAACTCCCAAAAATGTCCATGAACATAAATTATCATATAGAAAATCTTCATAAATTCATGATGATATTTCCTCTTGTGTCCCACCCGAGCAAGAAGAGTAGTATTGTAGACGTCAAAATAATTGTTCCCTAGGACATTCATTATCTCATCAATTCGTTTTCAATACAATTCATTAGAAACTAAAATCATCCCAGAGGCCATTGAACCTGAAGAAAATATTCAATTTTTTAAAGGGAATGTTCATCTTACAGAATGTGGTGAAAATGGTTTTTTTTTTGGAAAATTCATGAAGTCACGCAAGTGCATAATTCAGGTTCCTCATGAAAATATCCCATACAGTGACATCACTGATGGTCCCTGTGCAAGTTACTTTCCCTAATGGATGAAACTCATAGGTGGATACATACATTTTCTTCATGAAAAAAGGCATTCTTTGAAAAATCATATGTGTAGGGTCTACTCGGGAGACTAGTGTAGTGAGACTAGAAAGTTCGGAGTTTCCAGATCCATTAACTGAAATGGGGAACCTATTTATAGAAGAGGATTCCGCCCTATTCATCCCACCAATGTGATCCACTAAAGTTGAAATCCTAAGCATGCCACATGTTCAAAATTATTGCATGAATTCCATGGGAAAACCATCCTTCAATTTTATCCCTTTACTTAAGGATCATAACCTCTTCTTTTAATTGGATCCAATCTAGTGGTGGGGATTTTGTTGATAATCTATTTTCTGTTGTGGATGAAAATTGTGGAATGGGAAATACCATAGAAATATGAGAATAAGTGTCATGAATAAATCCAAGGATAAAAACACCATGAAATACCATCTTTCCAACGTCCCCCAAAACATAGTCAGTATGCAAGGTACCTACACAGAACCCTACGTATTCAACCTTCCCATGAAGCCCACATGATAAGTCACCTTCTCTTAGGGTCCAATATTTTCTTATAAATAGGAAACAAGGGACATAATTAGTTTGGAAAAAATTCTAGAAGGCCAACTAATGCTATGATCTCCCTAGATCATCTTTCAAGGCCTTAGAAATCTTTTAGGTTGTTTTTTATCTCTTAGATAAGAGGGAACTAAACGGGGATAGTGAAACTAAATTCATCATAGGGTTTAAAATAATCAACCCATACTCGAGAGACTCGCTCAAACCTTTATTAATAATGATTACCATGAGGCACCATTCCTTAAACAAGGACCTATGTGAGTCACCTCTAACGGGACCTATGGGAAACTGTAAAGGCTTGATCAAATTCTTTCTTAATTGTAGTTTCTTAGGTGGTCTGTCACCCAAGGAGCTACCAATTCTCATAGGTATATTTTTGTGATGCACCCCGTACACGAGCCAACTTGGTTCTCCCAAGAGTCCATATTCCATGATCTATTCCTTATACATTCTTTAATTCCATCCATTGAAGGAAATATCCTCCATTGGCTCCGTTATTTGAGAGGGATCAAGACAAAGCCCCCACAAAAGCATCATATCCAGTATTCCCACAGTAAAATGAACACAAACTTTTTTCCCATTTTAAACCTCATTTCTACGGTTAGTGGTTTCTTACACTATACTATCAGATGGTTAGGATCCTCAGGGTACATATTCATTTTTATTTCCATGGTCACAAGAACCCTTACACTATGAAAAGAGTCAGGGTGCTCTTGGTTTCAGACACTAGGGTTAAGACTATGTACTCACCTTATCTTATGAGAGACCTAGAGCATCCTATTCTCCACAAGGATAATTAGGACTGTGTTTTCATTTCCTTTAAACATAGAATTAGATCCTCCTCCCTTTCTATAAAACCAATTTTTTGGCATCCCTCTAGGATTAATCAACTATCCTTTCTTGCAGGGGGTTGTAGTCATACTCCACTCTACCTCCTAGCCACCATTGAGGGTCCATCATTGTTTTCCATACTCTGGGTACATTTCATAGTAAAGTGAATAGAGGGATATTTCTTACCATTGGCCTCATCCACTGTAACCATATCCCCTACTACTAGGGGAGATGAGAAATATTTCTTTTTTCTAGATCTACGAATTCCTCTCTTCCCATCACATTCAAGAATGTCTCATCCATGACTTTTAGTCCTATGAGAGGTCATGATCACAACATCCACACCACTGGATTTAGGTTTCAATAGGAGATCATCCTTTGATTCTCCCTCTCAGCATCCCCAAGAGTGCCTCCATAGGTGTAGGTCATCAAGGCCATGTTTCCATCATCTGGGATATAAAGAAATTGTGGTTTGCTAAATTTATGATTTCCCATTGTTTCTCAATACCAACATAACACACATGGGATTAGAGATTAATGGTGATCATGACATCCACATGACCCATACTAGTAATTGAACTACATGAACTCTAAAACCTTCCATAACCGGGATATGTTGGACACAAACCTATGGAATAAGGTCAATGGAAAATCCTTTTAAGAGTATGTCTAAACTGAACCCCCTCCAATTTACCAGGTCATCCTCCTTAGGTATAAGCGCATAAAATATGCCTTTGAGACTCCTCCTTAGGTATAAGCCCCAAACAGGATTCCAAATCACTGTGATATGTTATATCACTCATGTCTTCTTCTACATGAAAAAATTTTCAGGAGAGAGCCCCAACATAATCCTGTCAATGGACCATAATCCCCTATAAGATAATCCGTTAGTGAGCCTCCAAAGGAGGGGTTCCTTGATACTGAACTACATGGGATTTGATTATAATCTGTATAGGATACGGATGAATCCTCCAACAGTTATAAAACCAACAACCCAAATTCAACCCTATTTACAATGGGTCACATTCCTTGTATTATTTAATTAATCAGGTAAATTCATATTTTTTTGTCATGGTTCCCATGTACTGCATCAATATAAGTCCCACAACAAAAATGGCAAAGAAACATCAACTTGTACTTCCTTGACTCATGACGTTAAAATATATGGTTCCTTGCATCATGTTGTTAAATTATATGGTAATTTCTTTATCAAATGACCTTAAATTATATGATGTGCCCCGTTAAACTACACCAAATATCATCAGTTTTAATTCTACCCACTCGGATACATATGAATCCAATATATGGGTCTGATCCCAAAATCAAAAAACATATGATCTCCCTAGATGATGATATACTTTAGGGTAACTATGATCTCCTTGGATGATGACACAAAAAAAGGTTCCCCACTATGTGGATAGAAAACTAGCATCACCATCATAGTGACCAAACTATCACTAAGTAGTGCATAAGAGGATTCCATTGATGGAGAACCTCCAATACACACATATTATCATTTTATGAAGAACTTATGATACATATAGATGATTCTAAGTTCCAAATATGTTAATAATTTTTTTAAAGGGTGACACATATCATACTTGTGAACTAATAAAGAGTTATTGAACATATAATAAATGAATAAGAAAGTCCTAGAGTAGGAAATAATTTCCCCCCACAATGGTGAAATGATCCCTACCACTCATCACCTAAAAAATTAGTGTTCTTATGAATTATTATCCAAAATCCCCAATGAAAACCTACATTTGGAATGATGGTCCCTGTATATGGAACTGTTGGATGTTTCTTATTTCATGGATAAACTTGTTGGAAATTGTTTGGAAATAGTGAACCCAACATGAAAGACCTAACTGTAGAATCTCTATTTAATGAAAAAAGAGATGTAGTGAAAAATGTTCATCAGACTATTCCATTACTCAATATGAAACAATTTTTGTTATAAATAGAGGGGTTAGGTTTTTTTGGGATATAGGGTTTATAGTTTTTAGGGTAAATGGTTTAATGATTTTAGATATTGTTGGTGTTTAGGTTTTGGGGTTGAAGGTTTATATTTAATTAGTATAAGGATATAGGATTTTTTGGGGATGAGATTTTAGGGTTTTTGGGTTGAGGGTTAATAAATTATTGGGGATTCATGATTAGGGTTTTTAGGGATAAAGGATTAGTGTTTTTGTCTTGAGTATCTATAGTTTTCTGATGATAAGGGTTTAGGTGTTATTGGGGGAAAGAATTAGGTTATTTTAGGTATGAAGGTTTAGGTTTTTTATAGGATGATGGTTTAGGTATTGTGGGGTTTAAGGTTTAGGGTTTTTGGTAATAGGGCCTATGTGATTCTAGGATGAGGTTTTGGGGTTTGGGGGATGAAGGTTTAGGGTTTTTTGGCCCAAAGGGTTTAGAATATGTTTTTGTAATAGTGTTAAGTGTTTTTTTGTAGTAACTGGTTTAGGGTTTTCCAAATATAATGGATTAATTTATTTTTTTGATGATTGAGTGTTTAGTTGTTTTGGGGATATGATTTAGAGTTTTAGGTGTTGATGGATTAGGGTTTTATGGGGTGAGGGATTAGTTTTTTTGGGGTTTTGGGTTTTTATGTTTTTGGGGATTAGAATTATAGGGTGTTGGGGGATAAGGGATTTAGGTTTTTTCGGAAAAGATGGTTTATAATTTTTTTAGATGTGAATTTTTAAGTTTCTTGGGGATGATAGTTCGAGTTTTTTGGGAAAGGGGGTCAATGTTTATTTAAATATGGGGTTGATCGTTTTTTGGGTTGAGCGTTTTGGTTTTAATCGAATATAAATTTTTTTTTGGTGGATGAGGGTATATGGGGGTTGGTGAATGGGGTTTCGTGTTTTTTTGGATAAGGGTTTTGTAATTTTTTGGGATAAGGGATTATAGTTTTCTACGGGTGAGGTTCTATGGTTTTTAGGGATAGAGTTTATAACTGTCTTGGGGAAGGATGACATATGGTTTTTTGGGGATGAGGGTTATGAGGTTTTTGGAGATGAGGGTTCAGGGTTTTTGAGGTCCGAGGGTTTAAGGATTTTGGGTTCGAGGCCTAGGGTTTTTAGGATGAAGGATTATGGTTTATTCCAAAATAAAGGTTCATGTTTTTATGGGATGAGGGTTTAGTTGTTTGTGGAGCTAAGGGATTAGGGTCTTTTAGTTATGAGGGTTGTTGATTTTTTGGGGTTGTGGGTTGATGATTTTTTGGGTATCGAAATAGAAGTTATATTGGGGTTAAGGAATTTGGGTTTATTGAGGAAGATGGTTCATGGATCTTTTTCTCGTAGGTCTCAGGTATTTTTGAAGATGAGGATAGAGGTATTTTTAAAATGAGAGTATAGGGTTTTTTGGTAGTATGGGTTTGGGTTTTTTGGTGCTGATGGTTGATTTTTTTTGTTCTATGGTTTTTTTTTGCGGAAAATAGTTTAACGATTTTTTGTGATGAGGGGTGATAGTTTTTTGGGGCTGTGGGGATAGGGTTTCTTATGTTTTATGGTTGATGGTTTTTTAGTGTTGGGTGTTCAGGATTTATTATTGCCAAAGGATTAATAATTTTGGGGCTAAAGTTTGAGGTTTTTTGTGGATGTCGGTTGATGATTTGTAGGGGATTAGGGTTTAGTGTTTTTTTGGGGTTGAGGGATGATTGATTTTTGGGGCTCAGTGTTAGTGTTTTTTTGTAGATGATGGTTTTGTGTTTTTTTGTGGATGATGTTTAAGTGTTTTTTTAGATATGGGTTGGTGTATTTCTTATGATAATGGTTCAGGGATTTGTGGGACTGAGTGAGTAGAGTTTTTTTGGGGATGAGTGTTTAGAGGTTTTTTGGATATGGGATAAGGTTTTACTATGGATTAGGGGTTTGTATTTTTTTAGGATGATGTATTTGGGATATTGGGGATGTGGGTTTTGGGTTTTGGGTTTTCTGGGGTTGATAGTATTTGTATTCCTGGGGATGTTGTTGTTTTTGTGTCTTACGGATGAGTGTATAGTGTTTTTTAGGGATAATCTTTTATGGTTTTTTCGATTGGAGGGTTTAGGGGTTTTTTTATGATGGGTTTCTGACATTGAGGTGGAGGGTCATGATATATTTTAGGATAAGGGAGTAGTTTTGGGTTGCGTTTCTAGGGTTTTTATGGTCATGGGTCAAGTATTTTTCAAAGATTATGGACTAGGGGTTTTTTGGGGCTAATGTTGTATAGTTTTTTGGGTTAAAAGTTTTATTATTTTTGGTGGATACGGTTTGAGGGGTTTTTAGGGATGATGGTTTATGGAATATTAGGGTTGATGGTTTTGAATTTAATGGGGATGAGGATTCTAGTATTTTTGGAAATTGGTTTACAGTATTTTGGAGCTCAGGTTTTGGGTTTTCTACTATTGAGGGTTTTTATTTTTGGCGATGAGTGTTTAGGATTTTTAAGGGATAATAGTTTCTAGATTTTTTGGTGAGTGGCGTTTGTGATTTTTTAGGTGGAATTTGTATTAGTTTTTATGTATGATTGTTTATGGTTTTTTGGGGATTAATTTTTATGGATTTTTGGGGTGAGGATTTTGGGTTTTTTGGGATGAGGGTTTAGGTATTTTTGGGGCTATGGTTTTAGGGTTTTTTGGGGGATGATCGTTTGGGGTTTTTTTGGGTTCATGGTTTTTCATTATGGGTTTCGGGGTATTGGGATGAGTGTGGGGAAGTTTATTGGGTATTATGGTTGATGGATTTTTGGGGAATATGGTTTAGGGTTTTGGGCCTAATGTTAGAGGGATTATTATGGATGGGGGTTTATGGATTTTTGGGGAATATGGTTTATCATTTTTGTGCTGATGTTTTAGTGTTTTTTGAGGATGAGGTTTGAATTTTTTATAGGATATGGTTGTACGGTTTTTATAGATGATTGTTTAGGGTTTTTTGGGGTTGATGGTTGATGGTATTATTAGTACAAAGGGTTGAAGGTTTTTGTGGCATGGGGTTATGTTTTTCATTGGTATACAGTGTTAGGATTTTTTGGGTTGAGGGTTCCTAGATTTTAGGGACGAATGGTTAGGGATATGTTGGGATGATGATTTTGTGTCTTTTTGGGATGATAGTTGAGGGGTTTTTGTAGGTATCATTTGAGGGTTATTTATGGTTTTGGGTTTACGATTTTATGGACGGGTGTTTTTCTTTTTTAGTAATTTGGGTATATGGTTTTTTGGGGCTATGGGTTGATGGTTTTTAGGGATTCGGGATCACTGCATTTTGGGATGACGATAGATGGTTTTTTCGATGACAAAGATAGAGGGTTTTTTATGAGATGATGATTTATGGTTTTGTGGGAACATATTATAAGGGTTTTTTGGGTGAAGTATTTAGTGTTTTTGGGGGATGAGGGTTGATTGATTTTTAGGCCGGAGTGTTAAATTTTTTATAGACAGGGCGATTAGAGTTTCTTGTAGCTAAGGGTTTAATAATTTTTGGGGATGATCAAGTTGGATTATTTTTATGAAAAGGTTTTTCGGCTTTAGGGACTGAGATTTTAGGGTTTCGTGTGGTTGAGTGTTTACGTTTTGTTGTGAACAATAGTGTATGGTTATTTTTTTGGGAGTATAATATTTTTTGGGGTTGTGGGATTAGTTTTCTTAGGTATTGATGGTTAACAGTTTTCTAGGGATGGGGGTCTAGGGATATTGGGGTTTCGGGTCTAGGTATTTATGGTGATGAGTTTTTAATGATTTTTGGGTAGTGGTTTTATCAGTTAATAGGTAAAAATATTTATTATCTTATAGGATAGGTGGTCAAGGAATTGTTTTGGAGTTTGTGGTCTCGTTTTTTTGCGGTTGAGTGTTTAGTATTTTTTTTGGTATGATAGTTGAAGGTTTTTTTTGGTATGAGGGTTTAGGGTTTTTTGGGTTTATCGATTGGGGTTTTGGGGGGATATATGTATTTTTATTTTTGGGGCTATTGGTTTAGGGTATTTTAGATATGATAGTATAGTATTATCTGTTGCAGAGAGTTTGGGATTTTTTAAGAATGGAAATTTGGGGTTTTTTAGTGGTGAGGAAATATGGTTTTTTGGGGATTAGGGTGAATGGTTTTTTGTGGAAGATGGTGAAGGGTATTATGGTATGTGATTTTAGTGTTTTTTATGTGTAATGGTGGTTTTTTGGGGCATTGATTTTATGATTTTTTAGAGATTAGTGTTTAGCATTTTTTTGGTGAGGTTTTAGATATTTTAGGGGGATATGGTTTTGAGGTTTTCTTGGGAATAGGATGTAGGGGTTTTTGGGGATGAGGGTTTATGATTTCTGGGGATGAGGGTCTACAAGATTTCTAGATAGATGTAATATATTTTTTGAGGGTAGAGGGATTAGGGTTTTTTGAGGTTTAGGTTTTTTTTGTTATTTGGGGATAAGGGTATATGGTTTTTTGGGGATGAGGATATTTGGATTTTTGGGACTGAGGGTATAGGGTTTTTTTGGTGATGAGGTTTATGGATTTTTGGGGATGAATATTTTTTGTTTATTGCTGCTGAGGGTTTAGGGTTTTTTGGGAATGATGGTTCTGGGTTATTGATGCTAAGGGTTTAGGGTTTATTAGGGATGATGGTTTTGGGTTTTGGGGCTATAGGGTTAGGGTTCATTAGGGCTGGGGGGTTAGGTTTTTGGGGGATAGGTATTATGTTTTTTTGGGTTGAGGGTTTAGTGTTTTTGGGTGTTGAGGCTTTGGGGTTTTTGGGCAAAGGGTTATCAGTTTTTGGAGTCTGGGTGTCTAGTTGTTTTGGGGGATGATTTTTTAGAGTTTTTAGGGGATGAGTTTTTATAAGGGTTAGGGGGATAACTGTTTAGAGTTTTCTTGGGCTGAGGGGTTAGTTTTTTTTTGTGATGTGGGTATACATATTTTGGTGGTGTGGGTTTATGAATTTTATGGGATGAAGGTTTTGGTTTTTCGAAGTTGAGGGTTTAGGGTTATTGGAAGATAAGGGTTCTATATTTTCTAAGGCTGAATCATTATAGTTTTTTGGGACAGAGGGCATTCATTTGTTTGTTGATGAGGGTTTGGTGTCTACTGGGGTTGAGAGTTTATTATTATTTTTATTCCTAGGGGATATGGTATTCTTGAGATAAGGACATAAATTTTTTTGGGGATGAGGATATTGGGTTTTATGGGGATTATGTTTTATTGTTTATATTGGAAGAGGGTTTAGGGTTTTTAGTGGCAATGGTTTTAGGGTTTTATAAAGATGAGGGTTTAGTTTATCTATGGATTTGGGATTATTTTTTAGGTTTTTCTATTGCTGATATTTTATGATTTTATGGTACTGATGGTCTCATATTTTAGGGGATTAGGGTTTACTATTTTTGGGGATAAGTATTTATGATTTCCATGATATGAGAGTTTGGTTTTTTTGGGGGTTTATGGTCAAGGGTTTTTTTTGGGACTAAGGGATTCATGTTTTTGGGGGTAGACAGTTTCTGGTTTTCTATGGTAGAGGGTTTGGGATTTTATGGGGATTAGTGTTTATTATTTCTTAAGGATGAGGGTTTTGGATTTTGTAGGGTTATGTATGTATTATTTTCCCAGGATGAGGTTATAGGGTTTGTTGGGAATATTAGTTTATGGTTTTGGGGGATGAGGTTTTAAGGTTTTCTAGATCTAAAGACATATGGATTAATGGGGAACATAGTTTGGGATTTTCGGGGATGATGGTTTAGGGTTTTTTATGGATGAGAGTTTATTATTTTTTCGTCCAAATGGTTTTTTTCTAGTTAAATGGTTTTAGGTATTCATGGGGCTATGTGATTGGGGATTTCTAGGGCTGATGGATTTGATATTTAGGGTCATAGGGTGATTTGGTTTCTGGAGCTGAGTGTTTAGGTTTTCTATGGATGAGGGCTTAGGGATTTCTTGGTCTGTTTAATTATGGTTTTTTTGGGAAATGGTTTAGGATTTTATAGGGACGAGGGTTTAGGGTTTTTTTTTGTGAATAACGTTTTGGGTTTTTGGGGATGGGATTTTCGGGTTTTCTTGGGATGAGGGTTTAGGGTTTATTGGGCTAGAAGGTTTGGGATTTAGGAGGGTTGTTTTTTCACTATATCATTAGGATGGGAGTTAATTTTTTTTGGATGGGGGTTTTGGTTTACTTGGGGATTTGTGTTTTGGTTTTTTTAGGATGAGGGTTTATGGTTTTCTAGGGTTGAAGGATTTGAGGATTCTAGGGATGATGTTTTAGGTTATTTGGGGATGACAGTTTTGGGGTTTTTCATAGATTATGGTTTAGAGTTTTCTTTGGATGAGGGTTTATGATTTTCTATAGCTGAGGGTTTAGTGTTTTCTTGGTCAAAGGGATTATGGTTTTCATTGGATGAGGATGTCGGGTTTTCATGGGATGATGTGTTGGCGTTTTGTTGGGAATAGACATCCGGGTTTTCCTGGTATGAGTAATAGTGTTTCCAAGGGTGACAGACGGGGGGTTTTGGGTGTTGTGGGATTAATATTTCATGGGGATTAGGGTTTTTAAATTTATATAGCTAATTTTTTTGGTTTTTCTTGGGATATTTATTTATTATTATATGGGGGTGAGGGTTTAATGATTTCTAGGGTTTATGGTACAGTGTTTTTTGGGGAAGGAGGTTCATGGATTTCTAAGATTGAGGTTTTGGGGTTTTTTTTTGTTTTCTAGGGATAGGGATTTATGATATTCTCTTTTTGAAGGTTTATAGTTATTCTTGTATGGGGGTCTTTTGTTTTATAGGGATTAGGGTTTATTATTTTCTGGGAATAATTATTTTTAATTTTTCGACTATAATGGTTTAGGGTTTTCTAGGGATGGTGGTATAGTGTTTTTGTAAATTGAGGGGATATGGTTTCTAGGACTGGTGGTTTGCAGTTTTATTGGGATATATAATTATGCATTTGTAGGGATAGGGGGTAAGGGATTATTTAGGTATGAATTTTTATACTTTTCCATGGTTAGAGAATTATGGATTTGGTTTTATAGAGATCGGGTTTTAGGGTGTTTCTAGTGCTGAGGGTTGAGGGTTTTAGTAGAGTTAAGGGTTTAGGGTTTTCTAGTGTTGGGGTTTTAGGGTTTAGTAGGGACGAGGGTCTATGTATTTTTTATGATGAGGGATGTGGGGTTTTTGTGGTTGAGTATATAGGGATTTTTGGGGAAAGAGAATTTTTGTTTATTGGGGACAATGGATACTATTTTTTTATGGGAAACAGTTTTAGGGTTTTGGGGGATGCGAGTTTAATTTTTTGGGAAGTGGTTTTGGATTTTTGAAAAGTCAATGGTTTTTTCATTTTTAGGACTGACGGTTTAGGGAATTCTTGGGAAAAGGTTTAGCTGTTATATAGGGATGATAATTTGGTGTTTACTTGGGCTGCATGTTCAGGGGTTTTGGGGCTTAGGGTTTAGGGTTTTATGAAGATGGGGTTTTATGTTTTTCTAAGTCTATGGTTTTATAGATTTCTAGGGATAAGGGGATAGTTTTATTTGGGATGAGGGTTTAGTGTTTTCTGGGGATATTGGTTTAGGGATTTTTATGTTTGAGGGTTTGGTATTTTTTTGGAATAGCGTTAATATTTTTATTATGGCCGACTATTGCGTATTTTGTGGAGGTAAGGATTGAGGGTTTATTGATTCTTTGGGTTTATGGTATTTGGGGGATGAGGGTTTAGGGTGTTTTGGGGCATAAGTATTTGTGTTTTTTAGAACATTTGGATTTAGGTTTTTGTGGGGATGATGGTTTGTTCTTTTTGTGGATTGGGGTTTCAATTTTTAGATGGATGAGGATCTTGAATTTCTAAGAGTTAATGGTTAATCATTTTCTAGGGAAGTGGGTTTAGGTTTTTCTAGGTACAAGGGTATATATGTTTCATGGGTGAGGGTTTATGGTTTTATATCAGTGTTGTTTATATATTTATGGGGTAGAGTGTTTAGTTTTTTATGTGGGTGGGGGTTTAGGGTTTCTTAATGCAGAATGTATCGGGTTTTATGGGGATAATGGTTAATGGTTTTCTTTCATTAAGGGAGTATCGATTTCTGGTGCTGAGGGTTTACAGATTTCTAGGGATTATAGTTTAGGTTTCTCTAGGTATGAGGGTTTAGTGTTTAATGGGGATGATGGATTTGGGTTTTTTTGGGATATTGTGTTTAGGGTTTTATAGGTTTGAGGTTTTCATATTTTCTTAGACTGAGGGTTTATAAATTTATGGGACTGAGAATTTAGGGTATTTGGGATGAGTATTTAGATATTTCTAGGGCCGTGATTTTTTCTTTTTTGGTGCTAAGGGATTAGGGTTTTTGGGTCTTTGGGTGGATGGTTTTCCCGGGATGATGGTTTAGGGTTTTTGGGGCATAGGGTTTATGGTTTTTTCGGTTTAAGGGTTTTTTATGGTGTTCATGTTTTTGGATTATTGGCTGGTAAGGGTTTATGGTTTTTTGGGGATAAGGGTTGAGGGTTTTTTGGGGATAAGGGTTTTCATTTTTATTACTGAGGTTTCTTGGTTTTTTATGAGTGTTTATAGTATTTTTTTGGAATGTGGGTTTTTTGTTTTTTTGGATGTGGGATTTGAGATTTATGGGGTGATGATTTCTGGGCTATGGGGGATAAGGGTTATGGTTTTCATGGGCATAAGGGTTGGTGTTTTTTAGGATTGAGGGTTCAAGGTTTTTTGGGGATGATTTCTATGGGATTTTTTCAGGATGAGTTATGAGGGTTTTCTAAGGATGAAGGTTGATGGTTTTTTAGTATGAGGGTTTAGGGTTTTTTTTGGGGATAAGGGTTTAGGGTTTTTTGGTGCGAAGAGATGAGGGGTTTTTTGGTATATCCATGAGGGTTTCCTGGGGTTAAGCGTTTGGTTTATTTGTGGATGATTGTTTAGTGATTTTTGGGGATGAGGGTTTTGTTTTTATTGGGTTGGTTGTTTTTTTAGTGTTGAGGGTTTAGGTGTTTCTGGGTAAGGGATGAGGGTTTTCTTGGTCTCGTTGTCAAGGGTTTTTTGGGGCTAGTGGTCAAGGGATTTCTAGGGATGGTGTCTTTTGGTTTTTTAGGCTGAGTGTCTACTGTTTTATGGGATAGGGTTTTTGGATTTCATGGAGCTAAGAGTTTACTTGTCTTTAGATATGAGGTTTAAGGGTCTTTTGGGATTGAGCATGGAGGTGTTTTTTAGGGAAGAGGGTTGAGTACTGTTTGGGGAATATATTAAAGAGTTTTGGGGAGGCTAAGGGTTTAATGTTTTTTGAGGATGAGAATTTATTGTCTTTATGTTATGTTGTTTTATGGTTTTTTTGTTTGAGTTTTTTGGGATTTATGGCTGAGGGGTTAGGGTTTTTGGGGCTGAATATTTTGTGTTTATTGTGGATGAGGATTTTTGATTGTTTAGGATGTAGGTTGATGATTTTTCAGGATAATTGTTGTGGATTTTAGGGGAATGAGTATTGATGGGTTATTATGGATGATTGTTGATGTTTTCTTGGGATGGTGGTTTGAGGGAATTTTAGGGATTGTTGATGAGGGGTTTTTAGTGATACAATTTTCGGTTTTTAGGGACGAGGGTTCTATGTATTTTTGGATTGAGGGATTATGGTTTTTTTGAGGGTTTAGGTTTTTCATGGCTATGGGATTTCTATTTTTAAGGGATAAGGGTTGACAGTTTTTAGGGATTAGGGTTATGGATTTGTTTTGGCTGAGTGATTAGGGTTTTATGGGTTTCAGGTATGATGGTTTTGGGCGGATATAAATTTGTGTTGTTTTGGGTATTAGGGATAATGATGTTTTTGGGATGAGGGTTTATGGTTTTTTTGGATGAGGGATGAGGGTTTTGTGGGTTAGATGTTTGATGGTTTTTTGGGTAAGAGGTTTGTGATTTTTCTAGGGCCTAGGGTTGAAGGTTTTTTTTGACTAGGTGTTGAGGGATTTGTTGGGGATGAGTGTTGACATTGTTTTGGGGATGAGGGTTGTCGTTTTTTCAAGGCTACGTGTTTAAGGTTTGTAGTGGTGGGATTTTGGAGATTTATTAGGTTGAGGGTTTAAGGTTTTTTTAGGATGAGGATTATGTGTTTTAGGGATGTCGTGTAAGTGTTTATTTTGGGTAGAGGGTTTATTTTTTGGGGTGGTGGGTTAAGTATTTCCCTTGGGTTGAGGGTTTATTTTTTTCTGGGGATAATGGATTATGGTTTTTTAGGGATGAGTGATTAGGTTTATTAGGGTCTAGAAATTTTGGCTTTTTGGGGATGAGGTTTTAGGGTAATCAAGGGTAGAAGGTGTATGGGTTTTTTGGGATGAGGGTTTAGGGTTTCGTAGGCAAATAGTTTAAGTTTTTATTTAGGAAAAATTATTTATGTTTTTCAGGGGATATGGTTTTATTGTTTTTTTGCGGATGAGGGTTTTTGTATTTTTAGGATGAGAGTTTAAGACATTTTTGGGTATTAGGGTTTAGGATTTTTTGGGCTGAGGGTTTAGGGATTATTAGAGAAATGGTTTTATGGTTATTTAGTGTTCTGAGTTTATGGGTTTTTGTGACTGTGAGTTTGGGGTTTTTTGTGGATGAATGGGCTATCGATTTAGGGTTTTTTGGGATTATGGGTTTGGTATTTTGGGGATGAGGATTTATGGTTTTTTGGGGATGGTTTATTAGGGTAATTTTTGGTCATGGTTTTAATGTTGTTTGGGGACGATGGTTTTGAGATTTTTAGAGATGAAATTTTTGGATTTTTTAGGGAAAATTGTTTTTTTGGGCTGATTGATTAGGGTTTTATAAGACATAGGGATTGTAAATTTTTTTTGGATGTGGGTTTTGTGTTTTTTTGGTTTTAATTGTTTAATTTTTTTTCAGGAAAAGTCTAAATGTTTTACTGGTCATAGGATTTGGTGTTTTTTGGGTTTATTGTTTATATTTTTATGTGCCACAGGGTTTAGAGTTTTTTGAGGATGAGGGTTATGGTTGTTTAGGGCCGTTGGATTAGAGTTTTTTGGTGTCAGGGGATTAGGGTTTTTTGGGGCTGTAGGATTACAATTTTATAGGGATGATGTTTTATGATTGTTCTAGGACGAGGGTTAAAATATAATTTCTACTAAGGATATAGGTTTTTTAATGAAAATGATTATTTTTTCATGGAACTAATGTTTAAGGATTTATTCCATCATAGGGATAGAGTTTTTTAGAGAAGATGATTTAGTTTTTTTGGGCTGATGGCTTAGAGTTATTTGGGGATGAGGGTTTATAATTTTTTTGGGACTAAGGGTTTTTGTAACTTTTTTGATGTGGGTTTAAGAATTTTTGGGATGAGACGTTATGGTTTCCTCCTTCTAAGGGTTTGGAATTTTTTGGATGAGATTTTAGCATATTTTAGTCCTGAGGATATAGTGTTTGTTAGGGATGAAGGTCTAGATTTTTTTGGATGAGAGATTATGATTTTTTGGGGATGAGGTTTTACAATTTTTTTCTAAGCATTTATGGATTTTATTGGATGACAGATTTGGTTTTCTTAGTACCGATGGTCTATTTTTTTATGTATTTCAGTTTAGGGGTTTTTCGGGGATGATTGTTGAGAGTGTTTTTTGGAGTTTGGGATTGACGTTTTTTGGGGCTTAGGGGTGATAATTTTTTGGGTCTTAGGGTTTATAGTTTTTCTGGTATGAGGGATTCTGGTGTTTATGGATATGGGTTAACGGTTTTTTTGGGATGAGAGGTTATGTTTTTTTGGATTGACGGTTTATCATTTTTTGGGGTTGAGATTTTAGGGTTTTTGTGGGATAGGGTAAAAGGTTTTTTGGGGATTTGAATTTAGGCTTTTCTTGGGGTGACGATTCTTGTTATTTTGGGAGCGAGGGTTTAATGTTTTTTTAGGATGAGGGTTTATGGTTTTATGGTTGTGTGGGTTTATGTTTTTTGTTGAACAAGGTTTAGTAATTTCTAAATCTATGTGTATTAGCATTTTTGCAGTAGTGGTTTTAGAGTTTTTTTTGGTTTGGTAGATTTTATTTTTTGGGGATTAGGGTTTAGGGTTTTTAGAATTAGGGGTTTTAGGTTCTTGTGGCTAAGTGTTGATGGATTTTGGGGGTAAGGGTTGATATTTCTTGGGGGTAATTATTTATTGTCTTTTCTATTGCGGGTTGAGGGTTTTTTTGGAAATTAGGGTTCGACTTATTTTTGGGGGTGAGTTTAGGGTTTTTTCGTGCAATATGATTAGGGATTATTTCCTGATGCATGTTTAGTGTTTGTTGTGGTTGAGGATTTTGGATTTTTGGGTCATAGTATTGAGGGGTTGTTTTGCGGTTTAGGTTATAATGTTGTTTTGGGATTGGGTGGTTTTTTTGGGATAATGTTAATGGAATTTTTTGACATAGTTTTTAGGGTGTTATTGTGGCAGAGAGTGTACTGTTTTTTAGGGATTAGGGTTTCCTGTTTCTTGGGGCATATGGTTATGGATTTTTTTGTGAGGAGGGTTAAAAAATTATTTGGTAAGAGTGTTTTTGTTGTATGATGGTATAAAAAAATTTTTGATGGTGTTTATGGTTTTTTGGGATAATGCTTGATGGTATTGGGTAATGGGTAATGGGTTTTTTGGTGTTGTGGGATTAATGTTTTTGTGGATAAGGGGTCAGGGGTTTTCTACATCTTGGGGTTGAGGGTTTTTCTGGGTATTGTATTGAGGGTCTTTTGTGTATTAGGTAATAGGGTTTTTGGGAATTTGGGTTTCAGTTTTGTAGACCTCAATATTATGGTTTTTTAGGAATGATATGTGTGGGTTCTTTGGGGGTTGATGTTTTATGGTATTTTAATGCGGCACGTTGAGTAGGTTTTATGGATAAGTGATTAGGTTTTTTTTTGTTTTGTGGTATTAGGGTTTTTTGGGGATGATTGTTGAGGGGAGTTTAGGGGTTTGGGTTTATGTTTTTTTGGGGTTGATGGTTGAGGCTTTTCGGTTTTTTTGGGCTTAGGATTCTATTTTATTTGGGTCTTAGGGTTTATAGTTTTTGAGGTAGGTGTTGTAGTGTAACCTAGGGATATGGTTTTATTGTTTTTTGGAGTAGAGTGTTTAGTGATTTTGGGATAGAGGGTTTAATTTTTTTCCTTAAATATTAGGTGTTTTGTGGCTATGGGTTTATGGTTCTTTGGTATGTGGGTATATAGATTTTGGGGGAGGTGTTTTTTGGAGTTTGGGGGTAAAGGATTATGGTTTTTCAAGTTTGAGGCTTTGTGGATTTTCAATAAATGTGGTTTAGGTGTTTTTTTAGGATTTGGTTTGTGGGTTTTTTTCATGAGAGATGAGTGTTTTTGTGTGCTATTGGTTTAGGGGTATTGGGGATAAATGTTAATGGTTTTTAGGGGTTAAGGTTCATGGTTTTTTAGGAATATGGTTTGATGGATTATTAGGGATGAGTGTAGATGCATTTTATGGGTTTAGGGATTATGGTTTTTTGGGGGTATGTATATAGTGTTTTTTTAGGTTGAGAGTTATGGGTTATTTTTGGATGATGGTTTAGTTGTTTTTATTGATGAGGGATTACTATTTTTTTGTTACAGATGGTTTACATTATTTTAGGGATTACTGTTTTGGTAATTATTGTGGATGAGGATTTATAGTTTTTTATACTTTGGGTTTAGTGTTTTTTTATCAATAATATATGGATTATTGGATGATGGTTTAGAGTTTTTGTGGAATAGGGTTTATTGTTTTTGAAGCCAAGGGTTCGAGTTTCATAGGGATGGGGTTTTATGGATTTTTTTGGTGATGATGGTTTAGGGTTTTTTGGGGAAAGTTGTTTTGGGTTGATTGGGGAGGATGGTTTAGGTTTTTGTTGGATGGGGGTTTATGGGTTTTTAGGGGAATATAGAATATGGTTTTATGGGGCAGATATTTGAGGGTTTTTTAGGGATCATGGTTTCTGGTATTTTGGGTCTAAGGATTTAGGTGTTTTGTGAATGAGTGTTTAGTGTTTTTCGGGCTAATGGTTCGGGGTTATTTGTCAATGAGTGTTTATGAATTTCTTGGTGGATGAGTATTGATGATTTTTGGTGATTGAGAGATATATTATTTATAGGAATGAGGGTTTATGGTTTTTTTGGGCTATGGATTTAGGAAATTTGGGGATGAGGGTTGAGGGGTTTTTGGGATTGATTCATGGGGGTTTTTGGTACTAAGGGTTGAGGGTTTTTTTTCGGGATCATGAGTTAGGATTTTCTGGGAATTCGGGTTTTTGGGGTTTTTGGGTTTTATGGTTTATATTTCTTTATGGATGAGGGTTTATGATTGTTATGGGATGAGGGGTTCGTTTTTATTGGTTTTCACATTATAGGGCCTTATGGGGAGAAGGTTTGGGGTCTCCAGATATGAGGGTTTAGTGTTCCTTTTGGGAATGAGGGTTTATTTTACTCATGTCTAATGGGGTTTGGTCATTTTTTGGGTGAGTGGATTCGGTTTTTATTGGGGATATGGGTTTATGGTTTTTTGAGAATAGGGTTTAGTGTTTTTGGGGGTTTATAGTTTATTTTTTTGGGATGTGGGAATTGGTTTTTTGGTACTGAGGTTATAAGGCATGATAGAGATTCTGTTTAATGATATTTGGGGCCGTGGGTATAAGGTTTTTTGGGGATGAGGGTTTTGGATTTTTTCGTGCTGATGAATTTTGATTTTTGATGGGGGTTTTGGGGGATGAGTGTTTAGGGTTTCTTTCCAATGATGGTTAATGGTTTTATTGGGCTAAGAGGTCAGTTTTTTGAATAGAGGTGTTATAATTATTTGGGGTTGTGGGTTTAGGGGTATTTTTTTGGAAGGAGATTCATAGTTTTTAGGGCTAATGGATGAGGGGATTATGGGGATGGGGGTTTAGGGATTTTGGGGGATTAGGATTTAGAGAATTTTGGGGATTTGGTTTTTGGGTTATTTGGACTGTGGGTTTAGGTTTTTTTTGGGATGAGGATTTATCGTATTTTTTTGTTTGAGGTACGAGGGTTAATTTTTACTGAGGTTGTAGTGTTATTTTTGGGATGGTGGTTTATTTATTTTTGGAATATGTGGTTTATGATTTTTTGGGGATGAGGGTAAATTGAATCTACGACTGAGTGTTGTGGGTTTTTTATTCTATAGGTTTAGGTTTTTTTGGGTCAAAGGGAATAGAGTTTTCTTTGGTAAGAGTGTTGAGGGATTTTTAAGGCACAAGAATTTGGTTTTTTTGGGGGAAGAGGGTTGAGGTATTTTTTTAGATGAAGGTTTATGTTTTTAGGGGATGAGGGTTCAACATTTTTTTGAGGATAAGGGGTTTTCAATTTTTTTAGGGTTGCGGGTTTAGGGTTTAATGAAGTGGTGGTTGATGAATTTTTTGGGCCAAGCATTAAGGGGTTTAGGGGATGAGGGTTGAGGTGTTTTTGTTGATTGAGGGTTTTCGTAAGGATGAGGGTTTTTGGGTTTTGGGGGGATTATCAATGACTGTCTTTTCGGTCTAAGTGGTCATGGTTTTTTGGGGTTGAGGGTTTAGTGTGACCTGGGGATGTGTGTTTAATGTTGTTTGTGGAAGAGGGGTTGGGGTTTCTTGGGTATAAGGGTTTCATGTTAGTTATGTATGGGTTTTTGTGGTTTATTGGGGATAAAGGATTATGTTTTCTGCAATTGAGGGTTTAGAGTTTTTGGGATGTAGGGTTATCGATTTTTTGGGGAGAGGGTTTATGGGTTTTCAGGGATGTGGGTTATGGGTTTTTTGTGATTGAGGGTTTATGGTTTTCTTGGTTATGAACATTTAGAGTTATTCAGTGATAAAGGTTTAGGGATTTTAGGAATGATTTTTAGGGATTTTTTTGATGAGGATTGAGGGATTTTGTGGGCTGAGGATATAGGGTTTTTTTGGGATGATTGTTTTGGTATTTGGAGGGTAAGGGTTAATGGTATTTTATTCATGGGGGTATTTGTTTTTTTGCAGTTGAGGATTTATTGGAATGTGGGTAAGGTTTTTTATGGTTTTATGTATTTTTCTACTAAGGGTCTAATAATTTTTATGATTTAGGATATAAATTTTTTTTGACTGAGGGTCTAGGGGTTATTACTAGTGGTGGATTCGAGTATTTTTATTGATGGTTTAGTGATTATTGGTTGGGAGTTTAGGTTTGTTTGGGCTGATAATTTAGTGTTTTGGGGGAAAAGGATATAATCTTTGGTGATAAGTATTTAGGGTTTTTTGGGGTTAATGGATTTGGTTTTTCTAGAGATGAGGTTTATTTGTTTTGTATGGATTAGTGCATAGGGTTTTCTAATGATGATGCTTTGGGGTTTTTTGTGAAGTGGGTTTAGGATTTCTAGGGATTCAGAGTTTGGAGGTTTTTAGAGATGGGAGGTGAGTGTTTTTATTGGGGATAAGGGTAGAGTGATTTGGGGTCTAAGGGTAAACAACTTTTTTTATGTGTGTTTAGGGATTCTTGGGCTGAGGGTTTAGGGCTTTATAAGGATAAGGGTTCAGGGTTTTTGAGGCTGAGGGATGATTTTTTGGGGGTAGAGGGTTTAGAGTTCTTTAGAACAAAGGGTTTAGGATTTATTTCATGATGAGGGTTTAGGGATTTTGTATGGATTAGGATTAATGGTAATTTGGGCTTAGGGGAAATTTTTTTGCTGATGAGGGTTAATGGTTTTTTGGGGATGAGGGTTCTATGATTTTTGGGTAATCTGGAATAGGGTTTTTTTGAGATTGAGGGTTTTGGTTTGTTTTGGGATCAGGGTTTATTATTATTTTTGTTGAAGGGTTTAAGGATTTATAGTGATGAAGTTATAGGGGTTTTCTAGGGATGATGATTTATTGTTTTCTGGGGTTGGGGGTGGATGAGTAATTTAGGGCTAAGGGATTACTTTTTTTGCGGCTGCTGCATGAGGCATTTTTAGGGAGAGGGATTATGGTATTTTGGGATTGGGGGTTTAAGGATATCTATGTTTGAGGGATTGTGGTTTTTTGGTGCCATGGGTTTATGTTTTCTTAAGGATTCACATTTATAGTTTTCATGGAATGAGGTTTATGGGTTTTTTAGGGATGGGGGTTTTTTGCTTTCTGGGTCTGAGTGTACATGGTTTTTGGGGTTTAGGGTTAATCGTATATTAGGATGCGTTTTCATGGTATTTTGGGGTACTGGGTTTAGGGTTTTTTGGGAGGAGGCCCTAGGGGTTTGTAGGGATGATGTTTTAGGAAGTGCTTATGGATTTTTGGGAATGACAGTATAGTGGTTTTCATGGCTAATGTTTTTTGGTTTTTTTGTGTTTGTGGAATTAGTGTTTTTCGGTTTCGGGTTTAGGGTCATATGAGGCTGTGGGTGATGGTTTTCTGGTACTAGGGGTTTATGGTTTTTGGGATCTAGGGGTTGATAGTTATTTGTGGCTATGGATTTTGGGTTTCATGAGACTAAGGTTATGGGTTTTTTAGTGTGAATGGTTTATTGTTTCTGGGGATGAAGTATTGTGGTTTATTGGTTCTTATGGTATAGGGTTTTATATGATTCATTAGTATTTATTGTGGATGAAGGATTAGAGTTCATTGGAGATGGGGATAAAATTCATTTGGGAGCTAAGGGTATTTTTAATTTTGGGGGTGATTATTTAGGTTTTTTTGGTGCTGAGGGTTTATTGGGTTTTGGGATGAGGATTTAGAGAATTTTCTTGATGGGTCTTAATGGGGTTTTGGTGGTAATTATTTTGGAGTTTTATGAATGAGGGATTATGGTTTTTTCATCATAGATATTAGTGTTTTTAGGGGATGGGGGTTGAATTTTTTTTGGGGGTAAAGGGGTGATGCTTTTTTGTGGATGAGGGTTTAGGTTTTTTTTGTGGAATTATGTCTAAAAATTCTTAGGGATGTGAGTTAAGGGTTTATTGGGAAAAAGTGTTTATGATTTTATTTATGGAGGAGGGTTTATTAATTTTTGTACAAAGGGTTTAGTGTTTATTGGTGACAAGGGTATGGGTTTTTTTGAGGATGGTGGTTTAGGTTATTTTGGGGATATGGGTTTATGGTATCTTTGGTGGTGGTTTTAGTGTTTTTTAGTGCTTACGGATTAGGGATTTCTTGGTTTGATTTTTCAGTTTTTTTGGGTCTTGGGGTTTGATGTATTTTTTACAGCTGATAGTATAGGGGTTTTTCAGAAAATGTTTTGAAGGATTTTTGGGCATAGTTTTTTTCTTTTTTGTATGTGGCGATTGGGTTTTATAGGGTAGAATGTTCAGGTGTTTTGGGGGATGAAGGGATGAGGGTTTTTAGGGATAACATGTGAGAATTTTTTTGGAGATGAGGGTTGTTAGATTTTTGGTGTCGAGTTTGTATGGTTTTTTGGGGATGAGGGATTAGGGTTGATTGGTGGTAATGGAATAGTGTTTTTTGGGGACGAGAAATTATTATTTTTTTGGCTGAGTGTGAAGTGATTTTTGGGATGAGCATTTTTTGTTTTTTAGGGAGAAGGGTTTTGGGTTTTTTCAGGATGATGGTTCAGGGGTTTTTTTGAATATTTCTTAGGGTATTTTAAGAATGTATATTACGAGTTCTTTTTTGTTTGAGGGTATAGAGTTTTATAGAGTTGAGGGTATACAGTTTTTTTAGGATGAGGGTATGGGGTTTATTATGACTAAGGTTTTATTATTTCTTGGGATTAAGTTATATTTCATTCAGGGACGAAGGTTTTGGGTTTATTCAAGATGGTGTATTATGGGTTTTTAAGTTCAAGGGTTATATTGTGATTGAGAGTATAGGGTTTTTGTTGATGAAGGTTTACAATATTTTGCGGCTATGCGTATATGGAATTTTAGGCTATATGTTTAGGGTTTTTGGTGTGTGAGTTTTTCCATTTATTGGAATTATGGTTTATGGTTTTTTGGGGTTGAGAGTTTAGGTTTTTTGTGGGATCAAAATTTAGGGTTTTTGTGGTTGATGTTTTTGGGTTTTTTTAACAAAGAGATTAAGGTTTTGGGGATGAGGGTTTAGTGTTTCATGGGGTTGTGTGTTTAGGTATTTTAGGGATGAGTTTTCTAATTTTTATGGTTGAGGTTTGAAGGTTTCTTGAATAACGTTTGAGGGTTTTTTTGGTTATGGGATTTCAGTTTTGTGGGTTTGGGGTCAAGGATTTGTTTGGATGGGGATTGGGGTTTTTGGGGGATGATGGTTTAGGTTGTTTTGGGGTTATGGTTTAGGATATATTGGAGGAGATGGGTTAGCATTTAATTGGGGATATGATTTTATAGGTTTTTATTGTTGAAGGTTAAGATTTTAGAGATCTTGGATTTTGGGTTCTGGCAGGATGTGTTTTTATAGTTTGTTAGGTTTGAGGGTTTAGGGTTTTTTGGGATAATGGTTTCCGGATGATTAAGGCTGAGGGTCTAGGGTTTTTTGGGGTCATGGATTTATGGATTTGTAGGATGATGTTTTATTGTTTTTGGGGGGATGGGGGTTTATGGTTATTTAGGGAAATAGATTTATGATTTCTTGGGAATGAGGGTTTAGGGTTTTTTGGGGCTGAGGGTTTACGGTTTTTTAAATCATTGAGGTTACGGTTTTTTAGGATTGAGGGTTTAGGATATTTTGGGTAGTGGGTTGTTTTTTTGGAACTAAGGTTTTAGCGGTTTTGGGGATCTAGGATAACGGATTTAAGGATGAAGATTAGTGGTTTCATTAGTTTGAGGGTTTTGGGTGTTTTGGGTACGATGTTTTATAATATTTTTGGGGCATGGTTTTACGGATTTTAGGGGATTAGGGTTTAGGTTTTCTGGGGATGGGGGTTTCTGGATTTTAGGGATGATGATTTTGAGTTTTTTTGTGTTGAGAGGATTTTTTTTCTGGATTAGGGATTTTGATTTTTTTTTGAGTTTTCGGTTTATGTGTTTTGAGTGCTAACAATTTAGGGTTTTTTGGGGTTAAGTGTTTGTGGTTTTTTTGGATTCAGTGTTTATGGTTTTTTGGGATAATAGTTTTTGGCCTTTTGGGGATAAGCATTTAGGATATCATGGGGGTAGAGGGTTTATCATATTTTTGGGCTGAGTGTTTTGGATTAATTTGGGATTAAGATTTAAGGGTTTTCAAGAGGATGATTTCAGATTTTTTGGGGATAATGGTTTATGATTTTATAGGGATTATATTTTATGGATATTTATGGATTATTGATTGGGTTTTTGGTGTATTAGGGTTTAGGGTTTTATATTGGTGATGGTTTAGGTATTTATGGGACTTATGGTATTGGTTTTATCAAGGTGGTAGGTATAGCATTTTTTGGGGACCAAGGGAATTGGGTTTTTTTTTTGTATGGGGGATTTGGGTTTATGGATATCATGGTTAAGGGTTTATTGATGGTGATGGTATTGGATTTTTTTGGGGATGATGTTTTAACGTTTTTTGAGGAAGGGATTTGGGGTGTTTTTGGGAGTGAGGGTTTAGTATTTTTTGGGGTAGAGGGATTATGTATTTTTTGGATGAGTTTTTATGATTTATTTGGGATGAGGGTTTATTTTATTTTAGGGATGAGTGTATATGGTTTTTTTGGACATAGGGTTGGGGTTTTTTGGGTATTAGGGTTTAATGTTTATTTGGGTTTGGGGTTTAGAATTTTTTGGGGTAGTGGCTTAAGGGTTTTTTGAGGATGAAGTTTGATGGTTTTTTGGGATTTAGTGTTTATGATTTTTTATGGATTTGTGTTGTGTGTTTTTTGGGGATATGTGTTTAGTGGTTTTTGGTGGTCCAGGTTTAGAGTTTTTTAGGACAGAGGGTTTTTTGTTTTTTAGGGATTCATTTTTATAGTTTTTTGGGGATGAGGGTTTATAGTTTATTGGTGACAATGTTATAGGTTTTTGGGGATTATTTTTGAGGGTTTCCTAGGGATAAGTGAGTGGGGTTTTTTGGGGTTGGGGAAAATGTTTTTTCGGGATTAGGTTTTACAGTTTTTTTGGGAAGATGGTTTATTTTTATTTGGGGATGTGGGTTTTGGGAATTTTTGGGCTAAGGGTATATGATTTTTGAGGTTAGTGGTTTAGGGTTTTATTTGGGCTACATTTGTAGCCTTTTTTGGGATGGGTTTTTTTATGGTGAAGGAATAAGGTTTTTTGTGGATAAGGGTTTATAGTTTTTTGTGGAATATTTTTTAATTTTATCCAGGTTTAGGATTTTGTTTTTCTGAAATGATGGTTTAGGTTTTTTAAGGAAGGGAATTCGGTGTTTTTTGTGATTGGGCATTTGTGGATATTTGGGTATGAGGGTTTAGGGTATTTTGGGGATGAGGGTTAAGGGTTTTTTCAAGATGAGGGTTTATGTATTTTGGTGATGAATTTTTGGGGTTTTTTCACATATGATCGATTATAGTTTTTTGGGGATGAGGGTCCATCTTTTTTGTGGATATGGGTTTAGGGTTTTTTTGGGATGAGGATTTATGGTTTTTTGGTGTTGAGGTTTTTTATTTTTATCGTTCTGTGGGTTTGGTTTCTTGTGTTTGGGTTTAATTTTTTTTTAAGATGAGGTTTTAGGGATTTGTGGGAATGAAGGGTTAAGGTTTTTTTGGAATGAGGGTTTGTGGATTTTTATTAATATGAGTTTATTGATTTTTTTTGGATGAGATTTAGGGATTATTTTGGATAGTGGTTTATGATTATTTTGGATTGAGGGATTATAGATAATTCGGAATCATAGGGTATAATATTTTTTTATATATGAATATTTAGGTTTTTTTGGGATGATGTTTAGGGGGTTTTTAGGCTGTGGGATTATGATATTTAGAGTTGAGTGTTTTGGGTTTTTTTATTGCTAAGGGTTTAGTGTTTACTGTGTCTTAGGGACTGGGGTATATTGGGTATGAGGTTTTAGGGTATTTCTTATATTACCATTTTGGGATTTTTGGGGATGAGGTTTTAGGGTTTTTGGGGATTAGGTTTTTGGGATTATAGATAATGAGGGTTTATGGTTTTTTGGGACTAAGGATTTGTGGGTTTTTGGATGGGGTTTTATTGTTTTTTGGGGATAAGGGATTAAGGTTCTTTAGGGCTAGGGTTTGAGATGTTTTTGGGGCTATGGGTTGACCATTTTTTGTGCTGATGGTTGAGTGTATTTTGGGGTTTAGGGTTTAGGGGATTTTATAGCTATGAGTTTAGGGATATGAGGAAGAGGGATTAGGGTTTCATCGGAATGGGGGTTTAAAGTGTTTTTGGGATAACGGTTTATGGTTTTTTTGGGACGATGGTTTATCATTTTTGGGGAAGTTGATTTTTTGTTTTTGGGTATTAGGTTTAAGGGTTTAATAGTCATGTGGTTTATGGATTTTTTGAAGCTGATAGATTAGTTATTTTTTGGGATGAGGGATTAGGTTTGTTGGTGAAAATGGATTAGGGCATTTAGGTCTATAGGATTTTGGGCATTTTTGGTATAAGGGTTATTGATTTTTGTGGGGATGATACTTGTGCATTTTCTGGGGCTAAATGTTTTGGATTTTTGGGGATGATGATATATGGTTTTTTGGGATTGAGTTTAATGAGTTTTGGGGGGGGTGTGGTTTTAGTGTTTATTGTGGATATGGGTTTAGTGTTATTAGTGGGTGAGGGTTTTGGGTTTTGGGATGATTATGGTTTTGGGTTTTCGGGGGATGAGTGTTTAGGGATTTTAAGGGCTAAGGGTTTATGGTTTTTTGGGATTTAGGGTTTAAATTTTGGGCTGGATGAGGTTTGTGGTTTTTTAGGGATTATGGGTTTTGGAATTTTCGGCTGAGTGTTTAGTTTTTTTGGGGTTGAGGGATTATAGTATTATGTGGATGAAGTTATAGGGTAATTTGTTGATTTTTGTTACTGTTTTTTGGGGTGGGGTTTATGTTTTTAGGACTATGTGATTATAGTGTTTTGGGGATGAGATTTTAGGGTTTTTGGGATGAGGGTTTTGTTCTTTTGGGGCATAGTATATAGGGTTTTTTGAGAGATGGGGTTTAGGGATTAGGGTTTAGGGGTATTTTGGTGGAAAAGAGTTTAGGGGTTTTTTGGGATGAGGTATGTTTTTTGTGCTGAGGTTATAAGGTTTATTGTGGCTAATAATTTAGGTATTTTTAGTGAATATAGTAATCTTTTTCTTAAGGATTGTTGTTTATGGATTTATAGGGATGGGGAATTATGTTTTTTGAATGCTGTGGGATTTGGGTTTTTTATGATATGAGATCAGATTTTTATGGGGACGTGGGTTCATATTTTTTTAGTGTTGAGAGTGAATAATTTTTGGGGATGAGTATTTAGGATTTTTTTACCATTGAGTGTTCATAGTTTTTTATTGACGAGGTTAAATTTTTTTTGGGGATGAGGTTTTATGGTTTTTTGGGGCTGAGGGTTAGGGTTCATGGGTTTTTAAGGCTAAGGGTTTAATGTTTTTTGGGTATGAGGATTTTGGGTTTTTGTTTCAAGAGGGTTCATTATTTGTTTGTGATGAAAGTTGATTGATTATTAGGGATGATGGATCATGTTTTTATTTTGGGTTATGGGTTGAGGCTTTTAAGGGATGATAGTTTACGATTTTCTAGTGCTGCGTGTTGATGTTTCTTTGATATAGGGGTCATTGATTTCTGGGGCTGAGGGTCCAGTTTTTCTGGGGATGAGTGTTCACGGTTTTTTGGGAATGATGTTTTAGGGGTGGCGGTTCTTGATTTTATTTTTCTATGGGATCAGTGTTTTTTGGGGATAAGGGTTTATGTTTTTTGTGGGTGAGCATTTAGGGGTTTTTAGGGATCAAGGATTTTTGTTATAGGGGTTTTAATTTTTTTTTATGGTTTGAGGTTTCATGATTTTGTGTGGCTGAGGTTTCAAAGGTTTTTTTGGGAATTCATGTTCACGGTTCTTAGTGGGAATGAGTTTAGGGTTTTTTGGGATGGGGGTTTAGTGTTTTTCAGTGGCTGATGGTATATCTTCTTTTGAGGCTAATGATTCTGGGTTTTAGAGGATTAGGATTCATTATTATTTGGGGATGAACATTATGGAATTTATTGGGGTTGGGGATTAAGGTTTTTTTTGAGCAGATGGTTTTGTGTTTTTTATGGGTAAGGGTTTTTTGAATTTTTTTAGCTATGGGTATAGGATTTTTTTGGGATGATGTTCAAGATTTTATTATGTCTGAGGGATGACAATTTTGAGTTTATGGGAGTTTAGGGTTTTTGGTAATGATAGTTTAATGTTTTTTTGGATGATGTTTTTGGGTTGGGGGGGGATATGGGTTTAGGTTTTATTGACGATGAGGGTAAAGTGTTTTTTGGGGATAATTGTTACTGGGTTTTTAGATGTTTTTCTAGGGTTTTTGGGTGACAGGGGTTTTGTATTTCATGGGAATGAGGATATTGGGTTTCTTGGGGATGCGGATTTGTTGTTTTTTAGGGATTTGGTTATTAGTTTTTTTGGGGTAGATGCTTCATCAGTTTTTCTGGAAAATATAATAGTGTTTAATGGGGAAGTGTGTTTTGGGGTTTTGGTGAAATGGATTTAAATGTTATGGGGGCTGAGTGTTTATTTTTATCAAGATATCTGGGTTTATGATTTTGTGGGATGAGTGTTTAATGTTTTGTTTGGGTTGAGGGATTAGTTACTTTTATGGTTGAGGTATTAGGGGTTTTTTGTGCCAATGGTTTTTGGTTTTTTTTGGATGAGGGTTTATGATTATTTAGGGATCAATTGTTTGTTTTTTATAATATTAGGGTTTGGGGATTTGGGGGGGTATGGGATTATGGTTTTTTTGGGGATAATGGTTATAGATTTATCGAGTATGAGGGTTCATCAGTTTTTAGGGATGAGTGTTTATTGTTTTTTAGTGATGTGGGTATTGTGTTATGGATGAGGGTATAGGGATGTATTAGGGTGAATGTTTTGTATTTTCTGGGGGTGTGTGTTTAGGTTTATTTTGGTTATAGAATATATTGTTTTTTGGAATGAGGGTTTTGGGTTATTTGGGGATGTATGTTTTTGGTGTATTGGGGTTTTTGTTTTGTTGTTATTGGAGAATTGAGGCTATGGGTTTTGGGTTTTTTTAAAGATGATGGTTTATGGGGTTTTGTAAATGGAGGTTTCAAATTTTTTGGGGATATGAATATTTATTTTTTCAGGTATGAGGTTTTAGGGTTTTGTGGATTAGTGCATAAGGTTTTTTGGGCCTATGGGTTTTGGTATTTTTGGGGCCAAGGGTTTGGGTTTTTTTGGATTATGGTATTGGGTTTTTGGGGTACTGTTTTTGGGTTTTTTTAGTGTTTAGGGTTATTTGTGGTTGGGGGTTTCGTGTTTTTGGGGGCAAAGGGTTTAAGTATATTTTGGGATGACAGTTTAGGGTATTTTGGGAATCTAGGTTAATAGTTTTTT
Source organism: Viscum album (assembly GCA_963277665.1). Classification (NCBI taxonomy): domain Eukaryota; kingdom Viridiplantae; phylum Streptophyta; class Magnoliopsida; order Santalales; family Viscaceae; genus Viscum; species Viscum album. The sequence continues at coordinate 935,049,234 of OY728132.1, forward strand.
GGGGATATTGGATTATGATTATTTGGGGATGAGGGATTAATTTATTTTGGGGATGCATGATTAGAGTTTTTTTGTGGATGAGTGTTTTGTGTTTCTTGGGTTGAGGTTTTATGTATTTTTGGGGTTGAGGTTTTACTATTTTTTTGGGTTGAGGTTATAGGGATTTTTTGTTATGAGGTTTTTTGGTTCTATGTAGTTGAGGGGATAGGTTTTTGGGGATGCAGGTTTATGGTTTTTTAGTGATGGGAGTGTAGGGTTTTCTTAGAGTAGGGTTTTGGGGTTTTTTATTATGGGATTACGGTTTTTTGGTGCTAAGGGATTAGGGTTTTATGTGGCTGGGGTTCAGTGTTTTTTTAGGATTGTTATTCTCAATTTTTGGGGATGAGGTTATATGATTTTTATGGTTGAGGGTTTTAGGTTTATATTGGATAAGGGTTTAGGATTTTTTGGGAAAGAGGGTTTATGGTATTTCTGGGATGAGTCCTTAGGGTTTTTTTGGACTGCTGGTTTAGGGATTATTGGGGATGAGGGTTTTGGGAATTTTGGGCTTGTGTATTTAGGTTTTATAGGGATTATTGTTTAGAGTGTAGGGAATATGGGTTTATGGTTTCTAGGGAAGAGGATAAATGGTCTCTTGGGGTTGCTGTTTTACTATTAAATCATAATGACTGTTTATATTTTCTAGGGGATGGGGATTTGATTTTATTATGGGTGGGGGTTAAGAGTTATTTGTGGTTTTAGTTTAAGTGTATTTATTTGTGATGTAATTGATTTTTTTTATGAGGGTTTTGGGGTTTTTGGTCTTGAGTATTTAATTTTTTTGGTGATGATGGTTTAGGATTTTTTTTACTTCTGGTTTAGAGTTTTTTGGGGCCCATTTTTAGTATTTTTTGTGGATGAGTTTTAGGTTTTTTTGGGTTTATATAGTTTTGTTATTTGGTGATGATGGTTTAGAAATTTTTTATATGGAGGGGTTTATTGTTTTGGGGACAAGTGTTTAGTGTATTTTGGTTCTTAATGTTTAGTTTTTTTAGTAATAAATGATTCAGTGTTTTGTAGGAATAAGAATTATGGTTTTTAAGCCAATGGGAATAGGGTTTTTTAGTGATGATAGTTGAGAGTTGTTTCAGCATGAGGGATTAGAGGTTTTTGGTTATGAGTGTTTTGTGTTTTTTTGGGGATGAATGTTTATGGTTTTTGGGCGATATGGGTTTAGTTATTTTTTTTGCTGATGGTTTAGGGTTTTTCAGAGAAAAGGGTTTAGTGATTTTCTGGGGACTAAAGTATAGGGTTTTTTGGCCAAAGGGTTTAGAGATTTTCAGAAAAGTGTATAGAGTTTTCTAAGGATGAGTGTTTAGTTTTTTTTTGGGATGAGGGTTTATGGTTTTTTGGGAAGATTGTTTATGAATATTTGTTGTGAGGGTTTAGTGATTTTAGGGGTAGTGGGTTTAGTGTTTTTTTAGTGCTGAGGGTATTGGTTTTTAGGGGAATAGGGTATAGAGATTTTTGGGGTAGAGTGGTTGGTGTATTTTTGTGTTGTTGGCTTACGGTATTTCGTGTATGATGGATTATGGTTTTTTCTAGCTTATGGTTTAGGTGTTTTTTAGTATGAGGGAATGTGAAATTTTGGTCCAATGGGGTTAATGTTTTTTAATTAAAAAGGGATAGGCTTAATCTGGGGTGGGGGTTTAGTGTTTTTCTTGGGTAGAGGGTTTAGGGGTTTTTGTGTTGAGTTTTTATTGGTTCATGGGGAAGCGTTTTGACGGTTTCTATGGGGATGATGTATATTGTTTTTTTGGGATAATGGTTTAGGGTTTTTTGGGGTCAAGGGTTTATGATTTTGAGGGGATGAGGTCTTTGGGTATTTTTAGGTTTAGGGTTTATATATTTTTATATTAGGGTTAATGGTTTTATTAGGGATAATGGATTATAATATTGGTGGTTAAGGGTTTATATTTTCTTGGATTAGGGTATAAGGTACTTTTTTGTTGAGTGTTTTGGGGGATTTGGTTATAGGGGTTTTTTGGGAGGAGGGATCAAAGATTTCTAGGGCTGTGGTTATAGGGTTTTTTTGGGATGGGCATTTAGGATTTTAGGGAGATGATGGTTTCCTGTTTTTGGGGGATTGGGTTTTATTATTTTCTAGTGTTTAGGCTATATTGTTTTCTGGGGATAGGGGATTATGGTTTAATTTGGATGAATGTTTTGGGTTTTCTAGGGATGATGGATTATGTATTTACGGGGCTTTGCCTTTAGGGTTTTCATGGGCTGATGGATTAGGGCTTCTTATGGATGATGATTTAGGGTATTCTTGGTCTAAGGGCTTAGGATTTTATGGGGATGGGGGCTTATGGTTTTATAGGTATGATTGTTCGAGGTTTTTCGGATGAGGATTTAGTTTTTCTTACGAATACAATTAAGGTTTTTTTGGGGATGTGTATTTGGGTATTTTATGGTGATGAGGATTTAGGTTTTTTAGTGTTTCAGGTTTAGGGTTTGGGGCTGAGGGCTTAGGGTTTCATCGGTATAAGGATTTATTCATTTCATGGTAATATGTTTCATGGATTTATGGGGATGATATTTTATAGTTTTTTAGTGCTGAGGGTTATGGTATTTTGGGGCTCTAGTTTGAGGTTATTTGGAGGATGAGGGGTGAGGGTTTATTTGGGATGAGGGTTTTGTTTTTTCACGAAAGATTTAGGGTCTTTTGGTGATGAGGGATTAGGGATATCTAGGGTTGAGTTTTTTGGGTTTTTTGTGGATAATGGTTTTGGGTTTTCTGGGGATGAGGGTTTATTGTTTTTGAGTATGAGTGTAAAGGGTTTATTAAGACTCTGAGTTTATTGGTTTTGCGGTGATGATGATTTTGGTTTCTTTGGAGTTTAGGATTTAGGGTGTTTTGTGGTTGAGGGTTTAAGGTGGTAGTGATCAGGGGTTTTTGGGTTTTTGGGGAATGAGGGTTCAGGGATATTTTTTTCATAATCTTTATGATTTTTTGTGGCCGAAGGTTATCGGTTTTTTATGAACAATGAATTAGGTTTTCTTGGTTGGAAAGGTTTTTTATTTTTTTAGGATCGGGGGTTTTGTTTTTTAGGAATGAAGATATAGTTTTTTTTGCGGATCAGTGTCTATGTATTTTCGGGCTTAGTGTCTAGGGATTTCTAAGGATGTGGGTTTGGGTTTTTTTGTGGAAGATGGATGAATGTTTCCTACATATTATGGTTTATACTTTTCAGTGGATGAGAACTTATAGTTTTTGGGTTCTAATGGTTTAGTATTTTAAGAGACTAAGGGTTTAGGGTTTTTTGGGGCTATCGATTTAGTTTTTTTGGGTTGAGGGGTTACAGTTCGTTGAGGATTAAGATTTTAGGTTTTTTATGGATTTGGTTTTAGGGAATTTTGGGGATAATAGTTTATGGTTTTTTGGGATGTGGTTTTAATGAATTTTTAGGGCTGATGGATTGGGGTTTTTTGGGAATACTAGTTTAGTGTTCTTTTATAAAGAGGGTTTATGGTTTTTTGGGGGATTAGTTTTAGAGTTTTTTAGGATTTTAAATTAGGGGTTTTAGTGGATGATTGTTTTGGGTATTGGGGATTAGGTTTTTTGGTTTTTTAGGGTTTTGGTTAAGGGTGTTTTTGTGGGTTAGGGTTTTTTTTTCGGTTGGGATGATGTTTTAGGGTTTTTGGGGATACAGGTTCATGTTTTTTTGTGGTATGTGGGTTTAGAGTTTTGTAGGGTTTAGGTTATAGTGTTTTCTCAGGATAACTATTTAGGTTTTGTATGGGATGAGGTTATATGTATTTTGGTGGCAAATTCTTTTGGGTTATATTGTGTTGAGGGTATAGGGGTTTTTCGGGAAAAGGGTTTATAATTTTTTGGGGATATAGGTTGGGCTGTTTTCTTGGATGATGGTTTACAGTTTTTTGGGGATGAGAGGTAAGGGGTTTCTTATGGTTGATGGTTTAAGAGTTTTTTGGGTCTTTGGTTTTTGTGGTTTTGTGCTTAAGGGTTAAATGATTTTTATTCCGTATGATTTTTATTTTTTTGAGATAAGGGTTTTGGGGTTTTGGGGACTGAGTATTTAGGGTTTTCTAGGGTTAGGGATTAGGGTTTTGGGGTAGTGCATTTTGAGTTTATTTAGGGATGATGATGTAAGGGTTTTGGGAGATAATGGTATAAGGTATAGTGGGGATGTGGGTTTAAGGTTTTCAGGGGTTGAGGGATTGTGGTTTTTTGGGGATTAGGGATTATTTGTTATTTGGGGATGAGGGTCTAGGGTTATTTGGGGATTACGGTTTAGGTCTTTTTTCGTCTGAGGGTGTAAAGATGTATGTGTATGAAGGTTGTTAGTTCTTTTGAGCTGAGTGTTGATTGTTTCTTGTGGTTGGTGTTTTTTGTGGGTTTGGGTTTGAGGGTTTAGAAAATTTTAGAATGAGAGGTTAGGGGTTTATTGGCTGAGGGATTGGGGATTATTGGTGCTGGGGGTTTGGGTGTTTTGGGGGAAGATGATTTAGATATTTATGGTGATGAGGTATTTGTATTTTCATTGTCATATGGTTAATGGTCTTTGGGGGATGAGGATTTTGGATTTTTTGGGGGTATAGGGTTAGAGTTTTCTTGGGATATGGGGTTAGGGTTTTTGGGGATGATAGGTTTGTTTTTTTTCTTTCAGGATGATGGTTTGGGGTATTCTTGGATGAGGGTTTGGGTTTTTTTGGGGTTGAGGGTTTAGTTAATTTCGGGGATGTGGGTTCTGGTTTGTTTCCAATGAGGGTTTAGGATTTTTACGGCATGATGTATTACATTTTTTGGGGCTTTGGATTTGGGTTTTTCTAGAGATGAGGGTTTATGGTATTGGGGGATGTGGGTTTTTTGATTTTTTGGATAAATGTTTATGGTGATTTTCCACAAAGGGATAAGGTTTCTTTCATGCGTAGGTTTTACGGTTTTATGGGACTAATGGAATAGTGATTTATAGGGGATAATGGTTTAGGGTTTTTTTGGGGATGAGTGTTTTGGATTTTATGGGGTGGAGGATTTGGGTTTCTGGGGGTTTATGGGTTCTTATTGGGTGTCAGATTAGACTTTTCTAGATATGAGAGTTCTGGGTATTTGGGAGTTGATTTTTTAGGGTTTTGGTGGGGAAGTAGTTTTAGGGATTTGTAAGGAAGATGGTATATGGGTTTTTGTTATAGGAGTATAACGGTTCATGGTTCTTAGGGTTTATGGTTTTTTTCTAGAGGGTTTATGTTTTATTGGTGTTTAGGGTTTTGTTTGTTAGGGGCTATGGAATAGGTTTTTTGGGATGAGGGTTTAGAATTTTTTGGGATCTGGGTTGAATGTAAATTGAGGCTAGAGATTTGGGGATTTCATTCGGATGAGGGTTTAGGGTTTTTAGGGATGGGATTTTAGGGGATTTTAGGGATAAGTGATTAGGGAATAATTGTTCATGAGGGATTAGGAGTTTTTGAGGATGAGGGTTTAGTGTTTTTTTGTGATGAGGGATAAGGTTTTTTTGGGCTGTGGTTTAATGGTTATTTGATGATGAAGGATTATGGTTTTTTTGTGGGAGAATGATTACAAAATTTTTATGAAATGGGTCTAAAGGTTCTTGGGGTTAGGGTGGGGGGTTTTTTGGCAGAGGTTCTCTGTTTTCTTTGTGGTGGGGGTTTTCAGTTTTTTGGGAATGAGGATTGGGGTTCTTTTTTGTGTAGTGTTTAGTTTTTTTTTGTTATAGGGGTTCTTGGTTATTTAGGGCCAGGGGATTCATGTTTTTTTCGGTATGGCGATCATGATTATTTTTGGATGAGGTTTTAGGGTTTTTTGTTCATGGGGGTTTATGGATTATTGGGCATGAGAATTTTGGGTTTTGGGGGGTTCAGAGAAAATGGTCTTTTCGGGATAAGGATTTAGGGTTTTTTTGGGATGATGGATTATGATTTTTGGGGAAGACTGTTAATAATTTTTTAGGGATAATGTTTTATGAATTTTTATGGATGATGGTTTTGGGTTTTGGGGGCGAAATTGTTTATGGAATCTTGGGACTATGGGTTTTTTGTTTTTTATGTAGGAGGTTTTAGAGGTTTTTTGGAATTTAGAGTTTAGGGGTTTTTTGGGGACTAAGGGGTTTGTTTTTTTGGGGTTGATGGATTGTATTTTTTGGGGGATGTGGGTATTGGGTTTTTTCTTGTTGATTCAATAAGGTTTTTGCGGGATGAGTGTATCAGGTTTTTTGGGGATAATGTTTTAGGTTTTTCTTTGATATGGTCTTAATTTTTTTTTGTGGTTTACAATTTATCAATTGGTATGAAAATGTTGTAGTGTTTCCTGAGGATAAGGGTATAGATTCTTTTTTGTGCTATTGGTATGTCATGTTTTGGGTTAGATGGTTTATTATTCATTGGGGATGAGGGTCTATGGTTTTCTAGAGATGATGGTTTAGAATTTATTATGGTTACAAGTATAGTGTTTTTTGGTAAAAGGGTTTAGATTTTTTTGGGAAAGATGGTTTTGTGTTATTTCATGACAGGGGTTTAGGTTTTTTTTGGTGTTGAGGGTTTTGGGGTTTTTTTTGGATTAGTGTTTAGATTGTTTTTAGGGTGATGGTTTAGTATTTTTGTGGATTCTGGTTTCTAGTTTGTTGGTGATGAGTGTTTTGGATTTTTTTAGTCATGAGGATTTTGGGTTTTTTGGGGTTGATGGTTAAGGATTTATTTCTAAGGGAGGTCTTAGGTTTCTTTGCAAGACGTTATATGGTTTTTTTGGGACATAAGAATAATCCTTTTGGTGATATGGGTATTTAGTTATTTGGGTAGATGGTGTAGGATTTTTTTTGGATGATGACCTATAGTTTTTAAAGTCTGAGAGTTTAGGATTTTATGGGGTTGGGAATTCATTGTGTTTTTAGGATTAGGTTTTAAGGATTTTAGGGATGAGGGTTTAAGTATTCTATGGATAACGGTTAATGTCTTTGGGGGCTGAGGGTTAAGTGATTATTGGGTCTTAGTGTTTAGGGTTTTGGGGTGATGAGGATTTGGTGGTTTTGTAAGATGAGTGTTTGGTGATTTTATGGCCTGTGGGTTTTGGTATTTTGGGCCAGATGGTTAATGTTTTTTGGGGACAAATGTTTTTTGGTGTTTCAGGTATGAGGGTTTAGGTATGATGGGGCTAGGGGATTATGGTTTTCTGGGTTGATGGTTCAGTTTTCTTTGGGGCAGACCATTTAGGGTTTTCTAGTGCTGATGATTTAGTGTTTCTCTGGGCTAAGGGTTTAGGAATTCCTCAACCTAAGGTAATATGATTTCTTGCATGAAGGTTTAACTGTTTTTTGGGGCTAATGGTTTAGCTTTTGTTGGATTAGGGTTTGGGGTCTTTTGTGAAGAGGGTTTAAATTTTTTAGGGTTTGAGGGTTTATGATCTTTTCAAGAATAAAGAATATGGTTTTTTAGGAAAAAGGGTTCTGTTTTTTTGAGGATGAGGGTTTTGGGTTTTTTGGTGGTAATGGTTTAGTGGTTTTGGGGATCACTATTTTATTGGGGGAAATTGGTTTAATTTTTATTGGGGCCGAGCTAATAGGTTTTATTCTAGAGTAGGGTTTAGGATTTTTTGGATTGAGTGTTTAGGTTTTTTGGGGGTTGATAGTTTACTTATTTTGGTACGAGCGATTATGGTTATTGGGGTTGAGGGATTAGTTTTTTTTGCTGAGGTTTTAGGGAATAATTGGAAAAATGGTTTTGTATTATTATGTCTTAGGGTTTATATTTTTGGGGGATGATGGTTTAGGGATTTCTTTCATGAGAGTTTAGGGTTTATTTTGATTAGGGTTTTGGAAGTTTTGTGGACAAGGGACTCAGTTTTTTTGGGGATAAAAATTTCATGTGGTTTGGGGATAACCATTTAGGGGATTTTGTGACTATGGGATAATGGTTAATTTGGGTTGGGGTTTTGGGTTTTTTGAGTATTATAGTTGGAGGCCTTTTGGGTGAGGGCTTTTGGTTTTTTCGAGATGAAGGCTTACAGTTTTTTTGGGGCTGAGCAATTAGGTTTATTTGGGATTGATGTATTTGTGGTTTATAGTGATGAATGTTTAGGGATTTTTTGGGGATGAGGGTTTAGTGGTTTTTATGGATGAAGGTATAAGTTTTTTAAATTGAGTATTAAGGGGGTTTTGTGGATTTGAGTATTTGGTTTTGGGGGGATGAGTGTTTTTTATTTTTTAGGATTAGGGTTTACATATTTTTGGATTGAGGGTTTACCATATTTTGGGGATGATGATTAATGGTTTTGTGTGTCTATGAGATTAGGGTTTTATATGGAATATTGTTAAGGGATATTTTTTTATGAGTTATTTGGGTTTTTGTGATGTGGGTCAGGTTTTTAGGGGAGAAGGGATTAGGTTTTTATGTGTTTCAGGGTTTAGGGTATTTTGGGGCTCCGGGTTTATGATTATTTATGGGTAGGGGTGTAAGGTTTTGGGGATATAGGTTTATGTATTGTTTGTGCTGAGGCTTTTTGGTCTTTTTTAAGAGTGTGTAGGGGTTTTTTGGGTAGAGTTTTTATGATTTTTTTATGAGGATTTAGGGTTTTTTGGTGCTAAGAGTTTAGAATTTTTAGGGAATGAGGGTTTATGGATTTTTGGGGATTAGGGTTTAGAGGTTTTCTATACTAAGGGTATACGGATTTATTATGAGATATTATGTGTTTTAGGGTATGATGGTTTAATCTTTTTTTACACTAAGTGTTATGGGTTATTTTAGGGATGGGGGTTTAGGGATTTTTGGTGCTACAGGTATATGGATTTTTGTAGTTGAGTGTTAGAGTTTTTAAGGTATGGGTGTTTAGCATTTATGTGTATGAGGGTTTAGGATAGTTTTTAATAATCCTTATTGTTTTCTCAGGGATGAGGATTTATTGAATCTTTGTGATGATGGTTTTAGGTTTCGTGGGGATGAGTGTTTAGCATCTTTGTGGTTGAGGTTTTATGGTTTTTTATTTCAGAGAGTTTAGGGATTTTTAGGACTATGAGTTTTGGGTTTATTTGGGATGAGGGTTTTTGGGTTTCACATGGAAGAGTTTTTAGTATTTCTCGGGGTATATGAAATAGGTTTTTATATAGATTTATGTTTTTGTTTTTTTTTCTGATGATGGTTTAGGGGTTTCTGGGTATCAGAGTTTAGGGTTTCTCAGAGCTGAGGGTTTAGGGAGTTTAGGAACTAAAGTTTTCATGTTAAATAGGGTTGTGCATCTATGATTTTTTTGGGGATGAGGGTTTTGAGCATCTTGGGGTTTAGGTCTTAGGGTTTCTCAGGGTTGATGGTTTATTTTTTTTGTGGTGAGGGTTTATTGTTTCATGGGGAAAAGTTTTTTTTTGTTTTTTTGGTTTAGGTGTTTTGGGTTTTATGTGGATGGGTGTTTCAGGTTTTCTGAGTTAATTTTATTGTTATTATTGGGGTCTAAATGTTTTGGGAATTGATTAGATGAGGGTATATGGTATTTTTGGAAGATGGTGTTTCGTTTTATAGGGAATAGGTTCTAGATTTTTTGGGTGTTATGTGTATATAATTTTATAGGATGGGGGGTAGAGGATTTTTTTGGGGCGAAGGTTTTATAGTTTTTTTGGTTGAGGAAATACTATTTTTAGGGGTTAGTGTTAATGGTTTTTTGGGTGGATGAGGGTTTCAATATTTTAGGGATGATGTATTTTGTTTTTTGGGGGGGATGAGGGTTTATAGATTTCTTTGATAAGGCTTTGTGGGTTTTTCGGAAAATAGATTCAGATTTTTTGGGGGGGTTGGGGATTTAGGGTTGTTTGAGATGATTGTTTGGTGTTTTTTGTGGATGAAGGAATAATTTTGTTTTATGGATAGGGGTTTAGGTTTTTTTTGGGTGATGGTTTTGGGTTTTTGTGGTTGAGTGTTTATGTGTTTTCAGTTCTGAGTGTTTATGTTTTAAGGGGATGATGGTTTTGGGTTTTTCTAGGTGTAGGGTTTAGGTCTCTTATGCACTAAGGATATATTGATTTATGGTGCTAAGGGTTTAGGATCTATTGATGTTGTGGTTCTATGGTGTTTTTTGGGATGATGGGTTAGGGTTATGATGAGAGTTTTGGGATGTTGGGGAATGGGGTTTTGTGTTGTTTAGGGCCAAATGTTTATTCTTATTTGGGTATGTGGGATTATAATTTTCTGAGGTTAAGGGGTTTTTTTGGATGAGGGTTTAGGTTTTTTGTGTCACTGGGCTATGGGGTTCAGTGGATAAGGGTATAAGTTTTTGTGGAGATAGGTATTTGTAGTGTATATCTGCTAAGGGTTTAGGGTTTTTTATGGTATGAGGTTTTTGGGGTCTTGGCGGATGATAGATTATGAATTTTTTACGATGTGGGCTTACATATTTTCAAGGTTAATGGTTTTGGGTTTTGGGGGATGAGGGTTTTGGGGTTTTGGGTGATGAGGGTTTAACATTTGTTTGGGATGCATGTTTAGTATTTTTTGGTTATGAAATTCTACAGTTTCATCATGTTAAGTGTTTTTGTTTTTTTAGTGTGGATGGTTTAATATTTTTTAGGGATGTGATTTTAGTGTATTTTAGGGAAAATGGTTTAAGAGTTCTTGCAGATGAGGGTTTTTGGGGTTTTCGGTTGAGGGTTTAGTGTCTTTTGGGTTTAAGTTTTAGGGGTTTCAAGGGATGATAGACAAGGATTATTTTTTGCTGTTGGTTTAGTGGTTTTGAGTGTTTATTGATTAGGGGATCATTATCTAAGGGATTAGTGTTTATTGGGATTATGGTTTTTTGGGTTTTTTGGGATGAGGGTTTTGGGGTTTTTTGTGTTGTTGTTTTCGGTGGTTTAGGGATATTGTTTAGAGTTCTTGTGGATGAGGATTTAGACGTTTTTATGGGTGGAATAGTTGGTGTTTCAGGGATGAGGGTTTTGAGTTTTTTTATTAATGAGTGTTTTTTGGGTTTCAAGTAATGAGGGTTTTTGTATTATTGGGGCTTTGGTTTAGGGATCTATGGGGATGCATGTTTCAAGATATTTCAGTTAGTTGGATTGGGTTTTTGGGGATGAGGGTTTGTGGATTTCTATGGACGGGGGTTTAGTTGTTTTTGGTGATGGGGGTGTAAGGTGTTTTTCGACTATAGGTTTTATGATTTTGGGTTTGAGTGTTTACAAATTTTGCGGGATGAGGGATTGTGTTATTTGGGGGCTTATGGTTTGGGGTATTTGCGGAATGAAAGAGGTGAGACATGGAGGATTAGAGTATTATGTTTTTTGGGGATGAGGGTTTAGGTTTTTTTATTGTGGGTGATGTTTTAGGGTTTTTTTGGGTGAAGTTTATGGGTATTTAAGTGTGATTATTTATGGTTTTTATGGGATGAGGGTTTAGAATTTTCTATAGATGAGGGTTTAGGTTTTCATCGGGATATTGTTTATGATTTTTGGGGTCTTAATGTCTTGGGTTTTTAGGTATGAGGGTTTTTGGGTTTTGGAGGTTGGGGGTTTTGGTTTTTTGGAAATGATTGTTTATGAACTTTTGAAAATATATAATTATTTTTTCTAGGTGATTATGGATTATAGTTTTTCATGGGTTATTTGTATAGGGTTTATTAGGAATAAGGTTTAGGGTTCTGTGGAGATGAGGGTTTAGGGGTATTGGTGCTATGAGTTCTGGGGATTTTGGGGTTTAGGGTAAAGGGTTATTTAGGGATGAATGTTTAGGGTATTTTTGGGGATCAGGATCTTGGTTTTTTAGGGCTATTGGTTTAGTGTTTATTGGTGCTGTGTATTTAGGGATTTTCCAAAAATTGTATTGTTGGTTTGTTGTGATGAGGATATTGACGTTTGGGGGATGACGAATTTGGGGTTTTGGAGATGAGGTTATATGTGTTTTGGCATTGAGGGTTTAGGGTATCAGTATGAGGTTTTAGGGTTATTTTGGAATCAGGGTTTACATTTTATTAGTACTTAGGGTTTATGGGTTTTTTTGAATATTTTTTTTGGAATTTTCTTGGTGTGGATTTAGGGTTTTTTTTGTTTCTGGTAGTTTATGGATTTATTGGGAATAGGGTTTATGGTTTTTTGGGGTTAAGGGTATAGGGGGTTTTTTGGGATGCGGGATTAGGGATTATTCAGGCTTATGGTTTAGGGTTTTTTGGGGATAAGGGTTTAGTAATTATGACTACTGGGGGATTAGGGTTTTTTGGGGATATGGGTTTTGGGTTTTTTGGGATGATGGTTTAGTTGTTTTATAGAAGAGGGTTTAGGGGTTTTTTTGGGCTGACAGATTATGGTTTGTTGAGGATGAGGGTTTAGGGTGTTTTTGTGTTAAGGGTTTAGGGTTTCTTGAGGTTTAGGGTTTAAGGTTTTTTATGAGAGTTTAGGGATTTTTGTGGCTGGTGGTTTAGAGTTTTTTATGAGTGTTTAGGGTTTTTTGGATTATGGTTTAATGTTGTTTGGGACTGAGGTTTTAGGTATTTTACGGGATGTGGGATTAATATTTTTTAGGGAAGTGGGTTTAAGGATTACTAGGTATGAGTGTAGAATTTTATGATATCTAAACGTTTAAATGTAATAGGTTTGATAGTTTTGGGTTTTTTGGGGTTTTGGATTTATGGATATTTTTTCCTAGGGGTTAATGGGTTTTAGGGCTAAGGGATAAGGTAATTTTTTGGATTGGGGATTAGGTTTTTTAGGGAATAATGATTTAAGTGGTTTTGTATATAAGGGTTTAGGGTTTCATGGGATATAGGGATTAGGTTTTTTATGAGACATTGGGGTTTTATTATGTTTAGGGATTGGTTTTTTTTTGGATTGGGGTTCAATGATTTCGGTTTTAATGCTTTAGGTGTTTTTTGTGCTAAGGTTTTATGTTTATTTGGAGATTTGATTTTTGGGTTTTTTCTGGGATGGGGGTTTAGCAATATTCTGGGGTGACGGGTTAGGGGTTTTGAGGATGAGGGTTGTGACATTTTTGGGATGAGATTTTTGTGGTTTTTTCATATGAGGGTGTCTAGGATTTGACGCTAATGGTTTTGGGTTTTGGGGATAAGATTTTTTCATTTTTGGAAGAAGATAGATTAGGGTATTTTGGTGGATAAGGGTTTAGGGATTTTTGGGGATGAGTGTTTTTAGTATTTAGTGGATAAATATTTTTTATTTTTTTTAGGGGTTTCAAGTTATGTGTGGAACATGGTATAGTGTTTTTTTTTGGAATGATGGTTTAAAGATCTTTTGGGCCAATGGTTTAGGATTTTTTAGGTTAGAGGGGTTTGTAATTATTTAGGGATGAGGGTTTAAGAGTTTTGGGGACAAAGGATTTGGGGTTTGGGAGGTATAGGGTTATGGATTTTTTGGATTGTGGGATTTGGGTTTTTTGAGTATGAGGGTTTTGGGTTTTGGGGTGAGGAAAGCAGTGTTTTATTGGGAGATCTATTTACAATTTTTGTGGATAAATGTTTTGGGTATATTTAGGGTACAATCATTGGGTTTTTTGTATAGTTGTTTTAGGAATTAATGGGATTAGGGTTTAGGGTTTTTTTGGGGATGAGGGTTTTGGGTTTTTTTGGTTCTAGGGGTTTACGTTTTTATGGGGTTTAAGGTTTCGTAATTATTTTGGATGAGCATTTTTGGGGGTTTGGGGTTGAGGGTTCAGTGTTCTAGGGATTAGGGTTTGGGGACTATTGATACTGAGGTTCTATGTGTTTTGGGGATGATGGTTTAAACTTTTTGGGGGTTGAGGGTTTTTTCGTTTTTTAGAGTTGAGGGTTTAGTATTTTTTGGATATGAGGGTTCACTTCTTTTGAAGATGGTTGTGTAGGGTTTTTTGTTAATGAGGGTTTAGTGCTTTTTTAGGGATGAGGGATTAGGGTTTTTGGCGGATTTTATATTTTTGAGAGGAGGGGTTTGAGTTTCATAGGTATGAGGGTTTGGATATTATGGATCAGTGTTTTAAGTGTTTCATGTAGCTAATGTTTTATGTTTTTTTTGGATTAGGGTTAATTTGTTTTTAGGTATAAGGGTATATGGGTTTTCTGGTTTGAGGCTTTAAGTCCTTTTCGAGCATATGGTTTAGGATTTTGGGTGTAGAAGGTTTTGGGTTTTTGGGTGATGAGGGTTTAGTGTTTTTATGGATTAGGGTGTATGTATTATAATGAATAATTGATTATTATTTTTTGGGATTAAGATTTTAGAGATATGGGATAAAGATTTATCAGTTTTTTGGGGCTAAGGGTTTATTATTTTTTTGGGATTGAGGGTATAATTTCTTTTTGTACAAGGGTTGAGGATTTTCTAGGATGGGGTTTGTATAGTTTTTTGGGCTGAGTTTTTAAGATATTTAGGAATGGGGGTTTGGTTTTTTGGGCCAATTTTTTTTGGTTATTTTGGGACAGAGAGTTCTGTTTTTTTGGTGTTGAGGAATTATGATTTTTTAAGGAAGAAGTATATTGGATTTTTGGGGATTAGGGTTTAGTTTTTTTCTTCGATGATGGATTTCCTTTATTTGGGATAAGGGACTACGTTTTTTGCGTAAGGGTTTTGGGTTTTTTTTGGAGTGAAGGGTCATGGATTTTTTGTGGTCAACATTTTTAGGTTTTTTGGGGATGAGTGTTGAGGCATTTTCAGGGCTATTGATTTAGGGTTTTTCTAGGCTGAGGTTTTAGGGTTTTATGGCGAAGTGGGGATTGATTTTTTTAATGAGGGTTTAAGGTTTGTTGGGGTAGGGGTTTTTTTGTTGTTAATGATTTAGGGTTTTTTATGGCTAAGGGTTTGGGGAATTTTGGAGTAAAGGGTTTGATGATTCTTGGGTTGAGGGTTTATGGTTTTTTTGGGAAAAGGGTTATGTTTTTGGGGATGAGGGTTAAGGTGTTTTTGGTCCAAGGGTTTATGTTTTTATTAGAGTAGGGGGTCTAGGGATTTTTGGAGAATATAGTCTAGGTTTTCTGGGGCTGAGGTTTTAGAGTTTTTTGGTGGTGAGGATTTAGGGTGTTTTGGGTCTTTGAGTTTTGGGAATATCAAGGTAGAGGATTTTGAGTAATTTGGGGACCTGAGGCTAGTGATTTATTTGGAACAGTGATTTAGGTTTTTTGGGTCTGAGGATTTATCTATTTGGGGATGAAAAAATATTTATTTTTGTTGTTGATGGTTTTGGGTTTTTTTTGTGTAAAGGGTTTTGATTTTTAGGGATAAAAGGTTTAGGGTTTTTTAATGTGGGTTTGGTGCTTTATGGGGTTTATAGATTAGGTTTTTTTGGGTAGATAGTTTACAGTTTAATGGGCTGAGGGATTATGGTTTTGGGTGGTTTAGGGTTTAGGGATTTTGTGGCTTAGTGTTTGGGGTGTTATGGGGATGGTGTTTAGGGTTTGAGGGCTTATGTTTTAAGGTTTCATAGGGCCTTGTGTTTAGGGTTCATTTAGGATGATGAATAAGGTAATTTTGTTTCCAATTGTTTAGGGTTTTTTGGGTCTTATCATTTAGAGGTATTTTCGGTATAGTGTTTGGAATTTTTTTAGGGGTGAGGGTTATGGGGGTTTTGGGGCTAAGGGTTTAGGTTTGTTCATGGTTTTGGTGTTAGGGTTTAATGGGGTTGATCTTTTGATATTTTTTGGGGATGTGTGTTTAGGTTTTTGGTGGTAGACGGTTTATGGGTTTTGGGTTTGTGGATTTTCTAAATTTTCGGGTTGATGGTTTAGAGTTTTTTAAGGATGAGGGTTTGGAGGTTTTAGGGGCTGAGGGTTTAGGGTTGTTTAGGACTGATAGTTTAAGGATTAATAGGAATGAGGGTTTGGGGTTTCTTGGTTATAATGGTTTAGGGTTTTTTGGAGATGATTGTATTTTTGAAGGGTGATAGTTTAGTTCTTATTTTGAATGACAGTTTAGGTATTTTGAGAGATGGAATTTTATGGTTTATTATGGTTGCTGGTTTAGGATATTCTATGGTAGATGGTATAATATTTTTTTGGGAGGGTTTAGGATTTTTTGTGTCCATGGGTTCAGGGTTTTTTAGGGACAAGGTTTAGGTGTTTTGGGTCCATGGTTAGAGTGATTTTTTGGGCCAAACATATAGTGTTTTTTTGGTTCTAAGGATTTAGTTTTTTTCCATGATGAGGGTATACGGTACTTTTGTGGATGAGTGATTTAGGTTTTTTGGTACTGAGGGTTTAGAGATCTTTGGAACCATTCGATTATGATTTTCGAGTTGTGGGGGTTTAGGGTTAATTGATGTTGAGGTATTTTTTATTTTTTGGTCTGTCGGATTCTAGATTTGTGGGGTAAGAGTTTTATGTATTTGGGGAAGTGGATTTCAGGAATTGGAGGATGAGCATTTAGGGTACTTTGGGGCTTATGTTTTAGTGTTTTTTAGTGCTAGGAATTTTTGTTTTTTGTGGATGAAGTTTAATTTTTATTTAGGGTTATGGGTTTCATGTTATTTGGGTTTGAGGTATTAGGGTGTTTTGGGGCGAGGGTTTGGGGTTTTTAGAGGATAAGTGCTTAGGTTTTTTGGGGCTGATGTTTTATGATTTTTGGGGGATGTGGGTTGGGAGATTTTTGGGAATGATGGTTTTGGTTTTTTTTGTTAGTGGTATTTGGGATTTTTCAAGGCATGAGTTTGAGGTATTTTTCATACTGTGGGTTTAGGGTTTTGTTGAGGTGATGGTTTAATTTTTTTTGTTAATGCGGGTTTGGTGTTTTTTGAAGCTGATCATTTAATGTTATTTGAGGAAGGTAGTTTATAGTTTTTTGTGAAACAGGGTATGGATTTTTTTAGGGATAATGGTTTAAGGTTTTTGGGGGATAACTGTTTAGGATATTATAGGGTTGATAGATCGGGGGTTTGGGAGAAGGATTTTCGGTTTTAGGGGATGAGTGTTAATGTTTTTTTTAAGAAAAGGTTTTAGGGTTTTTGGGCATAGGGACTGGGGTTTTTTGTGGTTGTGGATTTGGGTATTCTTCGGGACGATACATTAAGGTTTATTGGGACTTATGGGTTTTCATTTTTGTGAGTTAAGGTTTTGTGTTTTTTGGTGATGAGTGTATATGGTTTCTGGGATGATGGTTTATGTTTTTTCAGTGTTTTTTTGGTCTAAGGGTTTATTGTTTATTCCATGTGCTATTTTAGGTTTTTTGGGCGCTGAGCATTTATAGTTTTTTAGGATCAAGGGTTTGGGGTTCATTTGGGGAATAGGGATTAGGGTTTTTTGGGATGAGGTTTACTTTTTTTCTATCGCATGGATTATTTTATCTGTGGATGATGGTTTAGTATTTTTTTGAGGTCCTGAGGTTTATTATTTTTTTATATCATAGAGATTACTAATTTTGTGGCAAGATAATTATCGTTTTATTGAGTTTAGAGTTTAGGTTTTTTTGTGATGTATGTTTTGGATTTTTTGGATCAAGTTTTATCTATTTATTTAGGGTGAGGGTTTAGGGTTTTTTGGTGAAAAGGGTTTTGGGAATTTTGGAACTGAGGGTATATGGGTTTTTGGTCCATGGGTTTAAGGCTTTTTGGTATGAGGGTTTATGGTTTTGGGGGGTATGGGAATATGGTTTTTCTATTTGAAAATTTTCAATTTATTACCTTATAGGTTTTTTAGTGATGTAGGTTTAGGGTTATTTGGACCTGTGGGTTTTGGAGGTTTTAGGGGCGATAATTTTGGGTCTTTAGGGGATTTGTGTTTCATGTTTTTTTGGGGTCGGGGGTTTATGGTTTTTTAGTGAAGAGTGTTTCAGTTTTTTGTGGTTGAAGTGATAGGGTTTCATGGTGTATAGGGGTTAGGTTTTTTTGTTGGTTGAAGGTATATTGTTTTATGGGTCCAAGGGATTGTGTTTATTTAGGGTTGAGGGAATAATGTTTTTTGTGGTGAGGGATTTTTTTTGCAGAAGAGGGTTTATGATTTTGTTTTTGTGATACATGTTTACTTGTTTTCATGGCTGATGTTTTAGGATATTTTTAAGGATGGGATTTATGGTTTTTTATGTTCGGGTTTATGATTTTTTAGGGATAATGGTTAAGGGTATTTTAGGGTTGTGGGTTTTTTTTTGTTTTTTGGGGTTGGGGGTTTTTGATTTTTGGGGTTGAGCATTTTGGGGTTTTTGTGGACGACTATTTTGAATTTTTTTTTCATAGAGTATATGGTGTTTTGGGGATAAAGTTTTAGAATATTTTGAGAATAGGGATTTAGTGTTTTTTTTGTGGTAGATGGTTTAGGGTTTTATGGTAAAATGGATCAGGATTTTAGGGGGTGAGGTTTTAGGTTTTTTAGGGATGAGAGATTAGGTTTTTGGTGGATTATAGTTTAGTGTTTAAAATGGAAAAGGGTATAGTTTTTTCTAGTGACTATGATTTAGGGTTTTATGGTGATAATGGTTTATGGTTCTCAGCTATAGGGGTTAATATATTTTGTTGTTGAGGGTTTAACATTTTTTGTGGGTGAAGGATTAGGGTTTTTATTGTTGAGGAATCAAGTTTTTTGAGATGAGGCATTAGTGTTTTTTTGGTGTTTAGGGGTTAGGAATTTTTTGGCCTAAAAAATAGGGTTTAATTGGTATTTGGGTTTTTTGGGTTGAGGGTTTTGGTTTTGGTTGGCCGAGAAATTAGGATTATTTGAGGATGATGGTTTAGGCTTATGAGGACTTTTGTTATATGGATTTTTAGGGATTATGGGTTTTTCATCTTTTGTGGATGAGGGTTTTAGATTTTCTAGGGTAGAAGGATTTTGGTTTTTGTCTTATGTTGGTTTAGGTTTATTGGGGATGATGGTTTATTGTTTTTTGGGATGAGGTTTTAGGTTTTTCAGGGGATGACAATTTAGTTATGGTATTGGGATTTCATTTCCAGATGATTTACAAATATTTTTGGATGATCGTATAATAGTTTAGGAGGGAAGGCATTAGAGTTTTATAGGGATGAGGTTTTAGGGTTTTATAGGGATGAGGGGTTTTGATATTTTTATGGCTGAGTGTTTAGGGTTTCATAGTTATTGTTGTATAGGATTTTTTGGGGATGAGTTCTTAGGGTTCTCTGAGGCTAGGGGTCTCATATTTTCTAGGGAAGTGGGTTGGAGTTTCCTACGGATGGGGGTTTGAGTTTTCTTGGGCTAAGGGTATATGGTTTTTTTTGGGATGAGTGTTTAGGGTTTTTTGAGGTATATTGTTTTGGGTTTTCTAGTGGTGAAGGATTATTTTTTTCAAGGCTAATGGTTTCTAGTATTTTAGGGATATGGGTTTACGGTTAGTTGAGAATGAGTGTTTACTACATTATGGGGTAATGGTTTATCGTTTCATGCTGTTGAGGATTTATAGTTTTCAAGGGTATAGGGTTTAGTGATTTGTGATGATGGTGTTTGTGGTTTCCAAGTGCTGAGGGTTTATAGTTTTCTAGGCCTGGGTCATTGGGTGATTTATGGGGATGAGGGTTTATGGATTTTTGGTATTAGTGTTTTTTGGTTTTTTTTGTGGATGAGGATTTTGGGTTTCATGGGGATGTGGGATTCAGGTTTTCTAGGTCTAATGTTTTTTGGGATTCTAGGGATGTAGTATTAAGGTATCTAGGGGTTGAGTGTTTTGGGTTTTATGGGTGTGAGGAATTTATTTTTTATAGGGATGAGGGTTTAAGTCATTATAGAAATGAGGTTTTAGGGTATCCTAAGGATGTGGTTATTGTTTTTTCTAGGGATGTGTATTTCAGGATTTCTAGAGATAAATTTATAGGGATTTTTTGAGCTTAGTGTTTTTGATTTTCTAGGGATGAATGTTTTTTGTTTTTTTGGGATGATGTTTTATGTTTTTTTGGGATGAGGTTTATGGTTTTTTGGGCGATGAAGTTCTAGTTTTTTCTAGGGATGATTGTTTATGATTTTATAACGATATGTTTTTATGGTTTTATGAATATGAGGGTATTTAGAAATCTTATGATGAGAGATTAGGGTTGTCTAGTGAGGTGGATATTAGGTTTTCTAGTGTTTATGGTTTAGTGCTTTCTAGGGCTAAGGATTTTAGTTTTTGGGAGTTTTGGGTTTATGGTTTTATAGGGATGAGGGTTTTGTGTTTTCTCGAGTGAGGCTATAAGGGTTTTTGGCTCTATTGTATTATGGTTTTCTTTGGCTAAGTGGTTTTGGTTTTCTAGGATGAGGTATTATGGTTTTCTTTTGCTGAGGGTCTAGGTTATTCATGTGATGATGGTTTACGGTTATCTACTATTGAGGTTTTTGGGTATTATGGGGTACTAGTTTGGGGATAACATGTACATAGGATTTAGAGAATTCTATGGATGTGTGATTAGGGTTTTTTGGGATGATGGTTTATTGATTTTAATGACTGAGTGATTAGGTTTTGGTGATATTGTTTTAGAGGATTAAAGGCTGGGTGTTTATGGTATTTTAGAAATAAGGGTTTATGTTTTTCTAAGGCTGAGGGTTTAGGAATTTTTATGTATGGGTGTTTAGAGATTTTTCAAGCTGAGGGTCAATGATTTTCTATGTCCCTGAGTTTAATGTTTTCTTGGGTTAAAAGATTCGGGTTTTATGGGACAGAGTGTTTAGGGTTTTCTAGGTATGTGCGGTTCAGTTATTCTATGGATGAGTGTTTAACATTTAAGTGGGATCGAGGTTAATATTTTTATCAAGATGAGGTTTTATGATTTTTTGGGAAAGAGGTTTATGGTTTTCTAGGGAAGAGTGTTTAGGGTTCACTTTTCTAGAGGATTCAAGGTTTTTTGGGGGGGAGTATTTATGGTTTTGTTTGGACACAAGTTTATGGATTATTATTTTGAGGGTTAAGGGTTTCCTTAGACTGATTGTATAAGGTTTCATGTGGCAGGGGGTTTAGGGTTTCTTGGTTTTGCAGGCATAGGGTTACCTGGGGCTAGGGTTTTATGGTCTCCTTGGGGGTTTATGATTTCCTAGGGAAGAGGGTATAGAGTTTTTGGGTATGATTTTATAGGGTTTCAACAGGCTACGGGATTAGGGTTACATCATGCAGAGGCTTTAGGGTTTCATTGTATTTAGGGATTAGTGTTTTTTAGACTAATTTTTTTGGGTCTCATAGGGAAAAGGGTTTAGGGTTTCTTGGGGATGTGTTTTTACAGTTTTCTAGGGACAAGGGTTTAGAGTATTATCAGGATAAGGGTTTAGGTTTTCTATGATAAGTGGGTTTAGGTTTTCTTAGAGCATAGGGATTAGGGGTTCTTAGTGATGTGGGTTTTATGATTCCCGGGGAATATTTTTCAATGTTTCCAAGGGTTGATTGTACTAGGTTTCTTGGGGTTGAGTGTAAGTGCTCTTATATAGCTAAGGGTTTAGGGTTTCTATGGGGAGAGGGTTTAGGGTTTACTAGGGATGATAGTTCTGGTTAAATAGATGAATAGGGATTAGGGTTTACTGGGGATGAGAATTTAGTGTTTTTAGGGGGTAGAGGGTTTTTGGTTTTTGGGGCTCAGGGAGTATGGTTTTTTGTGGTTTGAGTGTTTAGGGGTTTCGTAGGACGATTCTTTAGGGATTAATACTGCTGGGGCTTTAGGGGTTTCTAAGGAAGATGGTTTAGTAATTACATTGGCTAAGGAATTAGGGGTTTCTGGGGATGATTGTTTAGTTGTTTATGTGATTGAGGGTATACATGTATTTGGGGATGTGGGTATTGGGGGGTTTGAGGATGATAATATAGGGGGGGGGGGGTTTCTAAAGGGTTTAGGTATTTTCATATGAATGTTTAGGGTTTTTTTGTGGTTGAGGGTTTAATGTTTCCAGTGGATGATATTTCATGGGTTTTGGATGTTAAGGATATATAGGTTTTTTATGTTTGCGGGTTTATTCTTTTATGGAGATGATGGTTTTTTGGATTTTTGGGGTAGGGTATTTTGGATTTCATGGGGATAAGGGTGAATGATTTTCATGGGAATTTGGTTTCTTGTTTTATGGGTTGTAGTGTTTACATTTTTGGGGCTGTGGATTTGGGTATTTTTGGTGATAAGTGTATTGGATTTTTTCCACTGACAGTTTACTTTTTTTGTTGATGAGGGTTTAATGTTTTTTTGGATTATGTTTTAATGTTTTTTGGGGATGAGGGATTAGAGTCTTTAAGAGTAATTAGTTATAGGTCTATGAGGATGATGGTTTTAGATTTTTTGGGGTAGACTGTTTAAGGGTTTTTTGGTTTTGATAGTTTCATGATTTCTATGGATAAGGGTTTATGTTTTATTAAGTCTGAGAGATTAGGTTCTTCTGAGAATGAGGGTTTAGGGATTTCTGGGATTCATGTTTTATCATTTTCAAGGGGTGAAGGAATTGTGTTTTTTGGGTCATAGGGTTTAACTCATTATGGTTCTGAGAGTTTAGCTATTTATTGTGCTATGTGTATTGGATTTTATAGTGCTAAGGGCGTTGGGTTTTTAGCCCTAAGGGATTAAAGAATTTTGTGGTTTAGGGTTTAGTGTTTTCATTGAATGAGGGATTATAGATTTTGTTAGACTTTGTGGGTAGGGTTTTTGGGGGATGAGGGATTACAATTTCGTAGGGATTAAGGGATAGGGTTTTATAGAGAATAGGGTTTTTGGGTGTTCTAGGGATAAGGGTTTAGGGTTTTCTAGGGTTGAGGGTTTAGTGTTATCTAGGGAATAGTTTTTTGGGTTTTCATGGTCTATGGGATTACTGTTTTATGATGATGATGGTTTATTATTTAGTGGGGATAAGGGTTAATGGTTTTATTGGGTAGAGGGTTTAAGGATTTTTGGTGTTAAGGGTTTTGGATTTTTGGGGCTAAGGGTTTAGTAATTTTCTAGGAATTAGGTATTGTACTCTATTTTGGTATAAGAGTTTAGAGTTCTGTGTCGATATGTGTTTAGGGTGTTGAAGGGATGAGGGTTTAGGGAATTCTTGGGCTGAGATTTTAAATATTTCTAGGGATAAGGGTATAGTGTTTTGGGGGATATGTG
This sequence comes from Viscum album, assembly GCA_963277665.1. Taxonomy (NCBI): domain Eukaryota; kingdom Viridiplantae; phylum Streptophyta; class Magnoliopsida; order Santalales; family Viscaceae; genus Viscum; species Viscum album. The sequence continues at coordinate 935,072,157 of OY728132.1, forward strand.
TTTTGGGGTCTTTTAAACTTAGTGTTTAATTATTATTGGCCTTGAAAGTCTATGGTTTTACGGTATTATGGGAAAAGTTTTTAAGGTTATTTTTTGGAGTTTAGGGTTTGTGATTTTTTGGGGATGAAGGTAAACATTCTTGGGAGATGTGTTCTTATGGGATTCAGGGGCTGAGTGTTTAGAGGTTTTGAAGATAAGGGTTATGTGTTTTTTTTTGGAGGATATTTTTTATTTTTTGGAATAGTGCTTATGTTTTTTAGTGATGAGTAATTTGGTTTTGTAAAGATGAGGTTTTAGTTTTGTTTGAATGGGGTATAAGGTTTTTTAGTGATGATATTTTAGTAATATTTAGGACATAGTGTTTAGAAACTTTTTTGGATGAGGATTTTGGTTATTCTTAGGATTAGGGTTTTTGTTTATTTTGGGATTATGAATTATAGTTTTTAGGGGATCAGCGTTAAGGATTATTTTAGGATGAGGTTTAATGAATTTTTAGTGCTAGAAGATTTTTGTTTTTAGGGGTGAGGTTTAGATTTATTTTTATGAGGGTTTATGGTTTTTTGGATTTAGGGTTAAGGATATTTTTGGGATGGGGGAATAAGGTTTTGGTGAGATTAGTATCTATAGTTTTTTTGGGGCTGATGTTATTTTATTTACTGGGAATTATAGTTTAGAATTTATGGGGGATGTTGGTTTAGGATTTTTAGGGGATGAGGGTTTAGGTTCATTTGGATATAAGGGTTTTGTGATTTTTTGGTCTATGGGTTTAGGGTTTGTGGGACGAGGTTTTAGGGTATTTTGTCCTTGGGGGTTTTGCGATTATTGATTATAAGAGTTTTTTATATTTTAGGGATTAGGGTTTATTATTTTCTTACGCTACATGTTTAGGGTTCATTTGGGATGAGGGTTTTGGGTTTCTTGGATAAGGGTTTTGTGATTTTTGGGGTTGAGAGTTTAGTTTTTTTTGGAGCTGGGGATTTGTAGTTTCTTGGGGAAGAAGGATTTGTGAGTTGGGGCATAGTGTTTTGGGTGATTTAAAAATTAGGGTTTATGATTTTGGATCTTCGGGTTTGGTGTTTTTGTGGATGATGATTTAGGGTTTTTGTCTGTGATGGTTTTGTGTTTATTGGTGGTTAGGGTTTTGGGGTTTTATGGTTGAAGATTTAGGTTTTTAGGGGATTTTGGTACTAAGGGGTTCGTGATTTTTGGGATTATGTTTTAGGGCTTCATAGGGACGAGGATTTATGGTTTTTTTGGATGATGATTTTTTGTTTTTTGTGGATAAGTGTTTTGGATTTTTTGAGGATGGGGGTCTAGGGTTTTATTGTGACTTTGGAATTTTCTGAATTGGTGTAGAGTGCTTAGGGTTATTTCATGCTGATGGTTTTGGGTTTTGTGGGGTTGAGGGTTTAGTGTTTTGGGGGGATATGGATTTTGGATTTTCTAGGGAAATGGTTTTAGGGATATCAATGGATGTGGGTTTAGGTTTTTCAAAGGATCATAGTTTAGGTTTTTTTTTGTGATGATGGTTTAATAATATATGGGGTTGAGGGTTTAGATTCCATTTATGGTGTAGGGTTTTAGGTATTTTGGGACTAAGAGGTTTGTGTTTTAGGGGGATAATGGTTTATGGTTTTATGATAATGAGTGATTATTATTTCCTTGTGCTAAGGGTTTTAGGTTTTTTTGGGTTGGTTGTTTAGGTTTTTATGGGGAAGTAGGTTTATGGTTTTTGGGGGATGAGGGTTTATGGTTTCATAGGTTTGAGGGTAAAGGATTTTTTGGGTTGAGGGTTTTGGGGTTTGGGGGGATGAGGGTTTAAGAGGTTTTTAGATGATGGTTTAGGGTTTTCTAGGATTGTTGGTATTGGGTTTTCTATGGAAAACATATTAGGGTTTTTGGGGATATGTGTTTTGGGTTTTATAGATTGGAGGGTTTAGGATCAGTTGGGGATCAAAGATTTAGGTTATTAGTTGTTTAGGATTTAGTATTTTCTTCGTATGAGGGTCTAGGTTTTTTCTAGGTTGTAGGGTTTTGAGTGTTCTCAAGATAATGATTTATGGTTTTTATGCCTAAGGGTTTAGGATTTCCTTGGGCATTGGTTTTTGATTAATGGGTTTTTCTTGGACTTTGGTTTATTCTATTCAAGTTTTGAGGTTTTAGGTTTTACTAAGGCAAGGAGTTTATGTGTTTTTAGGGTCTACATTACTAGGGTTTTATAGGGTTTAGGATTTTTTTGGGGCTACGGGGTTTGGGTTTTTTGGGGATTTGGGATGACGGTTTTTTGGGGATAATAGTTTTTGGGTCTTATAATGTGGGGGAATTTGTTGATATCTATATTTTAGGGTGAAGAATTTACTAAGGCATGTAATATTGATTATTAGGGGAAATGGGTTCATGGATTTCTAGGGGTGGTTGTTTAGGATTTTTTGGGTATGAGGGTTTGATCATTTCTAGGGATGAGGGTTTAGTGTTTTTGGGGGCTGAGGGATTTTGATTTATTTGGACATAGGATTTAGGGATTTCTGGGACTTAGGGTACTAGTTTTTTTGGAATAATAGAATAGAGGTTTTTGGGTTTGGGGGTTTCTGTTATTTTTGGGATGAGGGTTTATGGGTTTTTAATATGATGATTTATGGTTTTCTAGGGATGAGAATTTAGGGTTTTTTCGGGATGAGTGTTTTTAGTTTTCTAGGTATTGGGATTTAGGATTTTATGGTGTTCAAGACTTAGTAATTTTTTCCTATGGGCGGTTTAGTGGTTTTTGTGAATGCATGTCTAGTGTTTTCTATGTCTTGGGGTTTAGATTTTTTAGGTATGAGGGTTTAGTGTTTTCTATGGCATAGTGTTTAGGGATTTTTGGGGCCTCTGGGTTAGTGTTATTTGGGGTACTGGGATTAAGGTATTCTTGGTATAGGTAATTATGTTTTTTTGGTAAAGGGTTTTTTTGGGTATTTGGGTGTGCTATTTTTGGGGCTCTAGGTTTATGGTTTTCTGGGGGGAGAGGTTTTCTTTTCTATGGGAGCCATGGTTTATTTTTTCCTATCGCATGCTATTTAGGGTTTTCTAGTTCTGTTGGTTTAGAGTTCCACGGGGTTAAGGTTATATGGTTAAAGTGGACAAGGGGTTTAGGATTTTAATGTGATGGGTCTTTAGAGTTTTTATGGGCTAGGGGTTTATGGATTTTTGGGGTTGAAGGATTATTATTTTTTGGTGCTAGAGAGTTACGACTTTATTTGTCTAGAGGATTTTTGTTTTCTATGACTGAGGGATTAGGGTTTTTTAGGGTTTAGTATTTAATTTTATCAAGGGTTCTTGTTTACGGATTTCTAGGGCTACGGGTTTTGAATTTATTAGGATGGGGGTTTAGGGTTTTCTTGGGATGAATGTTTATGGTGTTTTTTTATGGTTTAAGGTTTTTTAGGGATAATGGAATTTTTTGGGTTTCTAGGGATGGATGTTTAGGATTTTTTGGGGATTAAGGTTTATGATTTTATGAGGTTGATAGTTTAGTTTTTTATAGGGATGAGGGTTTAGATTTGTTTAGGTTGAAGGAAGGGGTTTTTCGGGGGGCTGTGGGTTTAGTGTTCTCTAGATCCAAGGGTTTAGGTTTTTCTTGGGATGAGTGATTAAAGTTATCTATGGATGCGGGATTATGGTTTAACGGGGATGAGGGTTTAGTGTTTTGTAGGGATAAGGGTTTAGGTTTTTCTGGGGATGTGGGTTTAGTGATTTATTTGGAAGAGGGTTTATGGTTATCTTTGATGTAGCATTTAATGTTATATGGGGAAACAGGTTTAGGGTTTTTTGTGGATAAAGATTCAGAGTTTGTTAGTGCTTACAATTTAGATTTTTATGGGGCTTATGTTTTAGTGTTTTTTTGTGATGTAGGTTAATCATGTTCAAGGTCTAATGGTTTATAGTTATTTATGGATGAGGGTTTGAGGATTTATAAGAGCTATGTTTTTATAGTTTTTTTTATGCTGAGGGTTTAATGTTTCATGGGGATAAGGTTTTAGGGTTTTCTGGCGATAGTGTTTTTTGGTTATCTTTAGGTAAGGATTGAGGGTTTTTTAATGATGTGGGATTAGGGTTTTCATAGAATGAGGGTTTATGGGTTATATGAGGATGAGGTTTTTATGGTTATATGTGATATAGAATTAAGTATTTTCTATGGATGAGGGTTTAGTGTTTACATGGAAATACGGTTTATGGTTTTTCGGGGATATGGAATTTTATCTGGGGATGAGGTTTTATGGATTCTAGGGATGAGGGTATATGTTTTTGGGATTAAGGCTTTATGGTTTTTGGGGGATTAAATTTTCAGTTTTTAGAGGGATTATGGAAAACTATTTGATAGGGATGAGTCTATCGGGTTCAACTGGGATGTGGGTTTTTGGTTTTTATGGTTTTAGAGTTTATGGATTTTTAGTGATGGGGTTTTAGGTTTTTTTGGGGGCTCACTATTTAGAGAATTCTATAGCTAAGGGTTTAGAGTTTTTCAAAAGACGATTGCTCAGGGTTTTTAGGGGATGATGATTAATGTTTTTCTAGGGATGAGGTTTTAGGATTATCTAGGTAACATGGTTTTAGCTACTCTGGGGATGATTGTTTAGGATCTTCATGGTCTAAAGGTTTGGTGTTTTCTTGTTATGAGTCTTTAGGCTTTTCTATGGATGATGATTTAGGGTTTTTGGGGGATAATGGTTTAGGGTTTGTTTGGGGAAATGGTTTATGGTTTTCTATGGTTTAAGTTATAGGGTTTTATATTTCCATGGGTTTTGTGGTTTCACGGTGTTAGGGCTTTGGTTTTTCTATGGAAGAGATATTAGGGTTTTCTTTGTATAAGGGTTTATGTTTTGGGGGGATATGAGTTTATGGTTAATGGGAATGAGGGATTAATTTTTTTTTCTGGATGGAGGTTTTGGATTTTCCCGGGAAATGGGTTAGGGTTTTGTGGGACCTATGTTTTAGGGTTCTTTTGGAATGAGCATTTTTTGTATTGTGGGGTCAAGGGTTTGGGGATGTTTGGGGATGATGGTTCAGGGTATTCCTAGTCCTATAGTCAAGGGATATTGGTGGATTATGGTTTAGGTTTTTTATTAGGGTCTGTGGTTTTTTAGGGATTATTGTTTATATTATTTTTGGGAAATGATTTAGAATTATCTGGGGATGAGTGTTTAGGGTTCTATAAGACTGATGGTTTAGGGTTTTTTGGGCATATGGGTTTGGTTTTTTAGTGGATGAGGGGTAGTTTTTTTATGGTGTTAGGGAATATATGTTTTTAGGAGTACTGGTTTATAGTTTTTTGGGGATGAGTATTGGGTATTTTTGGGGGCTAAGGGTTGAGGTACTTTTCTAGGAACATAGTTTAGGGTTTTTAGATCTGAGGGTTTGTGGGATTTTATGGGGATAAGTGATTAGTGTATTTCTAGGGATTATGGTTTTGTTTTTTTGGTGCCAGAGTGTTTAGATTGTTTGGTGATGATGTTTTAGGGTGTTTTGTGGTTGGGGGTTTTTGGTTTTTTTTGGGATCAGGGTATAAGGTTGTTTTGGGGAAGAGGATTCAACATTTATTGGGGATGATTGGTTAGGGTTTTTTGGACTATTTGATTAGGGTTTTTTGGATGCATTTTTTGTTCTTATGATACTGAGGTATTGGGTTTCTCTATAGCTAAGTGATTAAGGATTTATTGGGTTTAGTGTTTATGGTTGATTGGGGATGATGGTTTATGGTTTTATTGGGTTTGAGGGTTTAGGATTTTTTTATGTCAAATGGTTTTGGGTTATATAGGAGCAACATTATTTTTTTATTTGGGTCGATGGTTTTCTATTTTAAGTGGCCTATAGTTTTAGGGTTATTTACGGCTCAGGGATGGGGTTATGTTTGTGATAAGGGTTTGAGGTTTTTTATCATAGTATATTTTGTATTTCATTTGTATGAGAATATATGGTTATTTGGGAATGAGGGGGTAGGGTTTTTTTGGGATAATGGTTCAGGGTTTTATAGGGTTTGGGGTTTGGGGGTTTTTTATAATGATTATTTTGGGATTTTCTGGATTTTTGGTTTAGAGTTTTTAGGGCTATGTTTTTTGGTTTTTTTTGGGGAAGTTGTTTTTTGGGATTTTTTGGACCAAGGGATTATAATTTTTAAGGTAGATGCTTTATTTTTTTTAGGGATGAGGGTCTTGGGTTTTTCAGAGATGAGTGTTTGGGGGTATTTTTGGTTGATGGTTTAATTTTTTTTTATGTTGAGGGTTTTCGGATTATCAGGGATCATTGTATTTTGGGGCTGACTATTTTTAGTTTTTTGCAGACCAGTGTTTATGTATTATTGAAACAAAGGTGTTATAGTTTTTTAGGTCTAAGGTTTTTTGTTTTTTGTGGATGTTGTTTTTCGGCATTTTTGGCACTGAGGGTTTGGGGTTTTGGGGGGCTGATCATATGGGATTTTTTAGTGCTATGGGTTTAGAGATTTTTTCAGACGAGGTAATGAGTTTCTTGTTGCTGAGTTTTTAGTGTTTTGGGTATAGGGATTTTTTTTTGGTGTTGAGGTTCAATGTATCATTGGGATGAGTTTCTGGGTTTCATTTGGAATGAGTTTTTATGAGTTTCTATAGAATACGGTTTTGGGTTTTGGGTTTATTAGGGTAAGGGATTATGTTTTTCTTTGAAGACAGAATAGATTCTTTTTGGGTTTGAGGGATTCTTGTTTTTGTGTCATAGGGTTTATGGGTTTTTGGGGCCAAGGGTTTATGTTTATTTGGGTCCATGGGTTTAGGGGTTTTTGGGTTAATGGTTTTTGGGTTTTTTGAGGCTGTGGATTTAGGGAATTTTTTCGGCGGGGGGGGGGGGGGGGGGGGGGGTTAGGGTAATATGGGCTTCAGGGTTTATCAATTTCTGGGGATGAGTGTTTAGGTTTTGTTGGGGCTGAGGGTCTATGGTTTTTTTTGGGAAGAGGGATTTTGGATTCTGAGAGGTGAGGGTTTAGGGATTTTGGGTTTGATGATTTAGGGTTTTCTAGGACTGATGTATGTGGGTTAAAAAAAGATTTTATAGGATTTTATGGGTCTATGCGTTTAGTGATTTCTGATCATGAGTCTTAGAATTTTCTAGGGCTGTGGGTTTCGGGTTTTCTTTTGATATTTATTTAGTGTTTTCAAGGGATTTGGGTTTAGGATTATTTTAGGAATTATGGTTTTGGGTGTCTTAGTTTGTGGGTTGTGGGTCTTTTTTGTTTTTTGGGTTACAATGTTTAGGGTTTTGGGGGGATTATAGTTTAATGTTTTTTTTGGTGAGGTGTGTTTAGTGTTTTTGGGGCCACTAGATTAGGGTTTTTTGTGTTTGAGGGTTTTTTATTTTTTTGGGATTAGGGTTTAGTGTTATGTGGGGTTTACAGTTTTTTCCAATGATTTAAGGTTTTTTTTGAGCCATAGGTTTAGGATTTTATTAGGCTGAGGTTATCAAGTTTTCTCGGGTCGTCAGTTTAGGGTTTTCTAGTGTTGAGGGCTTATGGTTTTCTAGGGATGCGGGTTTTGGATTTTCTAGGGATAAGTGTTTATTTTTTCTTGGGATTTAAGGATTAGGGGTTTTATGGTGATGGTAGAGGGATCCTTGGGTCCAATGATATAGGTATTTGTTGGGAAGAGTAATTAGGCTATTTTATGTCCAATGGTATTTTTTTATATATGGATTATCTATTTTGATTTTTTGGGGATGTTGGTTTTGGATTTTTTAGGGTCGGGGGTTTATGTTTTTTAGGGCTAGTGGTTTTCAAATATTGTTGAGGGGTTTTTAGTTTAAGAATTTTTGGGTATTTTTTGGGAGTCTGTGGTTTTTTTAGGACTAGTGTTTAGGGTTTTTTGGGGTTGTTTATTTATGTTTTTTGGGGTGGAGGGATTATGGTTTACTGGTGCTACATGTTGAGGGTTTTTTGGGTTTAGTGTTGATGGATTTTGGGTGATGAGTGTTTTTTTGCAGATGATAGATGAGGGATTTTTTTTGGCTAAGGATTTAGGTTTTTCTAGGGTTAAGGGATGTCTGTTTTTAATGAATGAAGGTTGATGAGTTTTATAGATAAGGGTTTATGATTTTTTGGGTAATAGGGGATAGGGTTTTTGGGGATAGGGTTATAGTGTTTCTAGAAAATTAGGGTTAATGGTTTTTTTTTGTGATTACGGTTTAATGTTTTTTGGGATATGGGTTTCGGGTTTTTGGAGGGATGAGTGATGCTATTTTTTGGTGCTGAATTTTTGGGTTTTGGGGAAGAGGGTTTAGGTTTTCTGTGAATGAGGGTTATGGGTTTTTTCAGGCTGAAGGTGGTGGGTTTTTTAGAGATGAGGATTTAGGGTTTTTGGGGATTTGTGTATATGATTTTTGGGGTGAGGGTTAAGGGATTTTTTGTGATGAGGTTTTTTGGGTTGATGGATGACTCTTGTTTGGGGTTTTGGGATTACATTTTTTAGGGATGGTGGTTTAGGGTTTTTTTGCTGGGTGTTGATGTTTTTAATGTCCAAGGTTTTAGAAATTTTTAGGTCTTAGGGTTTAGTGTCTTATAGGGATTATGGTAGAGGGTTTTATCTAGCCGAGGGAAGAGGGTTTTTTGTGGACAATGGTTTTGGGTTTTTTGAGGATCAATGTTGATGGTTTTTTGGGAAGATATTTTATGTTTTTCCGGGGATAAGGGTTTAGGGGTTTTAGGGTTTGAGGGATTAGAATTTTTTTGTGGTGTGGTTTTATGGTTTTCTGGGCCTGAGGGTGTACTGCTTTTTAGTGATGAGTGTTTAGGGATTTTTATGATATCGGGTTTAGAGTCATTGAAGATGATGGTTCTATTTTTTTGGCTTAACAATTATATTTTTGGGGGATGAGTGTTTAATATTTTTATAGGTTGGGGGTTTTTAATTTTTTTTGAATGATGGTTTATGGTTATGTGGTCAGAGGGTTTATGGTTTCTTGTGGCTGGGATTTAGGGTTGTTTGGAGTGGATGGTTTATGTTTTTTTGGGGGTTATTGTTAATGGGGAGTTACTATTTTTTGGGGGCGGGTATGGGTTTAGGGTTTTTTGGGGATTAGAGTAAGTAGTTTTTTGGGGATGAGGGTTTATTCTTTTTTGGGGATGATTTTTTAGAGATTTTTGGCGATGATTGTTTTTTTAGGACAAGGTGTTAGGCATTTGGGGTTGAAGGTATAAGGTATTTTGGGTCAGAGGGTTTGGTGTTTTATGTTGTTTAAAATTTAGGTTTGTTTGGGGATGATGGTATATGGTTTTAGGGATTAGTGTTATGGGTTTTTTGAGGATAAGAGAATTGGGAATTTTGGGTCTGAGGAATTAAGGTTATTTATAGATGAGGGTGTTTTATTTTTTTTGGTTGTGGATTTATAGTTACTTGTGATTATGATTTATGATTTTTGGGGATGCTGTTATATGATATATTGGGTTGAGGTTATAGGGTTTTTGGGTGGGATGGTTTAGTTTTATTTTGGTGTGTGGTGTAAGGGTTATTTGAGGATTATGGTTTTGCATTTTTTGTGGATCTAGTATTAGGGTTATTGGGAATGATATTTTTTTGTTATTTAGGTATGAGAGTTAAGGGATTCTTGTGGCTGAGTTATCAGGATATTTGATGGAAGAGATTTTAGGGGTTTTTTTGGGTTGTGGGATCATTGTTTATTAGGAAAATAGTTCAGGGATTTTTCTTGGCATTCTTGGATTATTTGGGCTATGTTATTAGGTTTTTTTGGATTGATGGATTACTGATTTGGGGATAATCATTCATGGTTTTTTTAGGATAAGGGTCTGGTGTTTTTTGGGGATATGGGTTTTGGTTTATTTAGGGAGGATGGTTCAGTGTTTTTGGGACTCAGGGATTACGTTTTTTTTAATCTCCACTTTATGAGGCATCAGGATCGGGTTTTGGATTTTGGATGGCGGTTCATGTTATTTTGTATAATAGGGTTCAGGGTTTCATGGGACCGAGGATTCATGATTTTTTTTTGGGATTATGTTTCTGGGTTTTTTGTGGGTCAGAGTTTAGGGTTTTGGGGGGATGACTGTTTAGGGATTTTAGTATTGAGATTTTAGGTTTTTTTGGGGCTTATTTTTATAATTTATTGGGATGTGGGTCTGGGGTGTTTTGGGAATAAAGATTGAAGAATTTTAAGGGATGAGAGTTTAGGGGTTTGGTTGGAAAAGGTATTAGGTTTTTTGGGGATATGGGTTTAGGGTTTTTTTGGGATGATGGTTTAGGGATTTATTGCAACTGATGGTTAGGGTCATTTTTGGGAAGTGGGTTTAATGTTTTTTGGTGTACAGGTTTTAGGGTATTTGATATATGAGTTCTTAGGTTTTTTTGATGATAGGATTTAGGGTTATTTGGGAGGTGTGGGTTTAGGGTTATATGGGGATGAGGATTTAATATTTGGTAGAGATGCGGGTAATTGTTTTTTTTTGGGGTAGAGGGTTTAGGGATTTTCTGTTGTGGGATTATGGTTATTATGGGATGAGTGGTTTGGTTTTTTGGGCATTAGGTTTTCGGGTTTCTTGGGGTTGTGGTTTTACGGTTATTCGCGGGTGAGGGTTTTGGGATTTTTGGGGTTGAAGGTTTAGGTTATTATGTCATTGAGTGATTATGTTTTTTCAGGGTGAGGATTTTGGTTTTTTTGTATTAGGGATCATGATATTTTGGGATAATGGTTCTTTCCTTTTATGTTTCTAGCTCAGGGTTTTATGTGGAAAATGGTTCGTGGTGTTTTCTAGGCTATGTGATCATGCATATATTGCGGCTAATGGTTCAGGGTATTTTGCGGATAATGGTTTTGGGTTTTTTGGGGATAAGGGTTTAGGATTTTTTGGTATTGAGGGTTAGGTGTTAAGTGGGATCAAAGTTCTAGGTTTTTGGGGGATGAGGGTTGGAGGAATTTTGGTGCTGACTATTCATGTTCTTTTGGAACTCATGGTATAATGTTTTTTGGGGCTCAGGGATTATATTTTTTTGGGGTGAGGGTTTTGGGTTTTTTAGATCTCAGGGTTAAGGGTAATTTGGGGATAATTTTTAATGTTTTTTGGGGGCTTTAGGTCCATTGTTTTTTGTGATTAAGTGTTCAAGGTTTTATAGGGATGAATGATTAGGTCTTTTGGGGGGATGAGATATTAGGGTGTTGGTGTTTAGGGTTTATCATTAGTTAGGGTAGAAGATTTATGTTTTTTTTTTGGCTGATGGTTACTTTTTTTGGGATATGGGTTTGGCGTGTTATGGGGATAACAGTTTAGCAATTTTATGGGATGAGATTTTTGGTTTGTTATGGGCTGAGTTTTTAGGGAATTTTATTGTTGAGAGTGCAATGATTTTTTGGCTAAGAGCATAGGATATTTTATTCCATGCGTGTATTGGGTTTTTAGTGGACGAGGGTTTATAGTTTTTTGGGGTGAGGTTTTTGGAATATTTACATCGAATTGTTTATGATTTTTTTGGGATTTAATGTTTTGGATGTTTTAGGGCTAAGGGTTTATAGTTTTTTGTGTCATAGGGTTTAGGGTTTTTAGTGTGTAAAGGTTTTAATGTTTTGGGGAGAGGGATTAAGTGTTTCATGAGGATAATAGTTTATGGGTTTTTGCTGATGAGGGTTTAGGGTTTTCTGGGGCTGAATGTTTTTTTTGGGTTTGAGGGCATAAGGTACTTTAAGGCTCTGGGTTAAGTGTTTTTTGGGGATGATGGTTCATGTTTTTTTGAGATAAAGGGTTAATGGTATTTGATTTTATGAGAATATTGATTATGGGATTGAGAGTTCATTATTTTTTGGGAGGAGGGATAAGGTTTTTTGGGGGATGAAGATTCATGATTTTTGGGACAATGGGATTAAGGTTTTTTGGGATGATGTTTTGGGTTTTTTTGGGGTGAGCTTTCAAGGATATTGGTGGATTTTGGTTTAGGGTTTTTTTGGAAATGAGGGTTCATGGAATTTTTCGATTGTGGGTTTAGGGGTTTTTTGTATCTGTGGGTTTCAGGATTTTTAGGGTTCAGGGTTCTGAGCTTTTTAGGGATGAGGGTTATCTTATTTATATGGTTCTGGGTTCAGTATTATTGGGTGCTATGGGTTTATGTTTTTTGGGAGTTGAGAATTAATAATTTTCCGGGGTGAGGGATAAGTGTTTTTATGGGTGAGAGATAAGGGATTTTGGGGCTAAGGGTTTTGGGTTATTGGGGGATGTGGTTTTATGGGTTTTTATAGTATTGGGTTCAATATTATTTGATGGATGAGGGTTCATTAATTTTTGGGGAAGAGAGTATAGTTTTTTAGGGCTAGGGGATCCGGGTTTTTTGGGGTTGAGGGTTTATCCATTTTCTTGATATGGGCTTACTGTTTTTTTGGGTATGTGATTTAAGTGTTTTTCTTGGTTATGGGTTTAGTGTTTTGTTTGGATGAGGGTTAAGGGGGGTTTTGGGGGACGATTCATTTGTTTTTGGGGATGAATGTTATGAGTTTTTTAGGGAATAGGGCATAAGAAGTTTTTAGGTTAAGGATTTATGGTTTTCTGTGATGAGAGTTCATGGATTTTTGTGTAGTAATTTTCATGGTTTTTTGTAAATAAGGATTCAATTATTTTGGAGATGAGTGTCCTTGTATTTGGGGATGAATATTAATGTTTTTATGTGGTTTTATTGTTTATTGGTTTTTTTGAGATGTGGGTGTATAGGGTTTATGATTAATTTGGGATGCATTATTAATGTATTTGGGGATGATGGTTAAGCATTTGGGGGTAAGGGTTCAACTTTTTTTAACCCCTAGGTTATATATTTTTTTATGAGTGAGCGTTTTGGGGTTTTTTATGAGGGTTTTAGGATTTTTTGGAAATAAATTTATGTTTATTGGGGATGAGGTTCCACATGTCTTTTTATGTTTTATGGTTAATGGTATTTTAGTGGTAACCAGATAGGTTTTAATGGGGTATGGTTTCTAGGATTTTTGGATTGAGGGTTAAGGGTTTTTTGGGGATAAGGGTTCATGGGTTTTGGGTATGAGGGTAATTTGTTTTTAAATTTGAGGGTTATTGGATTAAGAGGATGATGGTTTTGTGGTTTTTGGATGTGTGGATTCAGGGTTTTGGGGGATGAGGGTTTGAGTATTTTTTTTGATGAAGGTTTTATGGTTTTTGTGGAAGAGGGTTTAGGTCTCTGTATCATTGATGTTTCAAGAGTTTTTAGGGATAAGGTTTAGGGATTTATTGGGTATGAGTGTATATTGGTTTTGGGGGATTAGTGTTATGGTTTTTTTTGGAGATTAGGGTTTTGGGTCTTTTTCGGTTGAGGCTACAATGATTTTGGGGGATATGTTTTTATAGTTTTTTGTGGGTGAGGGTTCAATGTTTTTTGTGGTTGATGGTTTAGGGTTTTTTTTGGGTGAGGATTCAAGGTTTCATGGGGGTGATGTTTTGGTGTTTATTCTGGATAAGTGTTCATGGTTTTATAAGGATGAGACTTTAGGCATTTATGGGGCTAAGGGATCACTAGTTTATTACAGCTTAGGGTTTAGTGTTTTTTGGGAATGAGGTATTTGGGTGGTTTTTACTGAGGGTTAATGTTTTTATGGGGATTATGGTTTAGTTTCATGGGCATGAGGGTTCAGGGTGTATGGGACATGGGGTTCAGGTTATACCAGGGATGAGCGTTTTGTGTTTTTTAGGATTGAGGGTTCACATTTTTTCAAGGGTGTAGGGTTTCATAGGGATCATTGTTCTGGTTTTTATTGAGATAAGGGTTAGTGATTTATTTGGGCTATGTAATTATGGTTTCTTTGGATAAGGGTTCATGGTTTCTTAGGGATGAGGGTTTAGAAGTGCCAAGTACTAAGGGTTCATGGTTTTATGGATATAAGAGTTTAGGGAATCTCTGGGGTTAGGGTTTAGGTATTCATAGTGATGAGGGATTAGAGGTTCTTGTGGTAGAGGGTTTATGGTTTCTTGTGGTGAGGTTTTGGGGTTTCATGGGGGTAGGGGATACGGGTTTCCTGCTGATGAGGGTTCATGGTTTCATGGGGATGAGGGTTTATGGTCTCCTGAGGCTGAGTGTTTAGGGTTTCTTGAGGATTAGGGTTTAGATAATATTGTCGATGTGGGTTTAGGTTTTCATGAGGATGATGTTTTGTGGTTTCATGGAGATTTTGGTTTAGTGTTTCATAAGGATGAGGGGATATGGTTTCATGGTGGTGTGGGTTTAGGGTTTATTGGGTCTAAGGGTTTTGGGGTTCCTCGGATGACGGTTTTGGGTTTCTTGTGTCTAAGGGTTTAGGGTTTGTTAGGGTATGGGGTTTAATGTTTCTTAGGGTATTGGGTTTATAATTTCAAAGGGATGAGGGTTTATGGCTTCCTAGGGATGGAGGTTTAATTTTTAATTGGGAAAATGGTTTTGTTTTTCTTGGTGTTGAGGGTTTATAATTTCTTAGGGTTGAGTTTTTAGGGTTTCTTGGGGTAAGGGTTTACAGTTTCCTAGGGATTTGGTGTAAGGGTTTTTTATGGTATAGGTTTTAGGTATTCAAGTGCAGGATGTTTCTGTGTATCTTGTGGATTAGTTTTAAGGGTTTCATTGGGATGAGGATTTAGGGTTTCCTGGGATGATATTTAACTCTTTCATAGAGATGATAGTTTATGGATTCATGAGGTTGAGTGATTAATGTCTTTTGGGTATGTGGTATCACAGTTTCTTGGGGATAAGGGGTTAGGGTTTCATAGGTATGAGGGTACTGGTTTTATTAGGGATACGGGTTTTGGGTTTCTTAGTCATGTGGTTATAGTGTTTTGTTGTCCTTAGGTATTAGGTTTTATTGGGAATGTGGTTCTTGGGTTTCTTTGGGATGTTGTTTTATTGTTTCTTTGGAATGAGAATGTAGAATTTCTTAGGGCTCTAAGATTAGATTTTTTATGAGGTTTATTGTTTTATTGGTAATGGTTGTTTAGGGTTTTTTGGGGATGAGTGATTATAGTTTCCTAGGGCTATGAGTTTTGGTTTCATGGGGTTAATATTTTAGAGATTTTAGTCTGAGGATTTCATATTTTTCTAGGCTGAGGGTTTTTGCTTTTTTGGGGGTGATTTTTGAATTTTTTTTGTAACTATTTTTTAATTTTTTTTTATGATGAGGGTTTAGGAAATTTTTTGGTGATTAGGAATTATGTTTTTTAGGAGTGAGGGCATAGGTTTTTTTATGGCTGAGGGTTTAGGGTTTTCTAGGGATGAGGCTTCAGGGATTTTTGGAGCTTAGTGATTATGGATTTTTCATGATGATGGTTTAATTTTTTATATGATTTAGTATTTATGGATTTTTTTGGGTTTTGGGATTACATATTTTTTACTGATAATGGTTTAGAGTTTATTGTTGGAGTGGGTTTGGTGATTTTTCTGGATAATGGACTGGGGTGTTCAAGGGAAGATTGGTTTTCTTTTATTGGTTCCATGGATTTATAGTTTTTTTAGGGTTGAGAGTTTAGGGGTTTTTTGGGGAAATGTTTTAGGGTGTTTTGGATTTGAATAAATTTTGGGGATGAGGGTTAATTGTTTTTTAGGATGTGTGAAAAGGGATTAGTGGGGATCAGGGTTTAATGTTTTATGGGGGTGAGGGTTTTGGGTTTTTTTGGAATGACTTTTTAGGGGATTGGGGGGATAAGGCTATTGGGTTTTTGGTTAAAGGATTAAGGTTTATGGGGATGAGGGACCAGGGGTTTTGGTGGCATAGTGTATATGAGTTTTAAGCTAGAGGGTTTAAATATTTGGGGATGATGGTTTGGGGGCTTATTGGATGAGGGTTTTTGGGTTTTTGGCACATCATTTGGTTATTTTTTGGGATGAGAGTTTATGTTTATTTAGGGATGAGGGATTATTTTTTTTGGGGCTGAAGGTTTAGGGGATTTTTGGGATGATGGTTTAGGGTTATTTAATGTGTAGGGTTTACTGCATTTTTTGGTGCTCTGGGTTTATTGAATTTTGGGGCATAGTGTTTATGGTTTTTTTGGGATGGGGAATTGTTATAATTTTATCATGTGGGTTTAGGATTTTTTTTAGGATGACAAAATACGGTTTTTTGGGTTTGAGGATATATCAATTTTTTAGGATGTAAGGTTTACTATTATTTAGGGTAGTGGGTCTTTGGTATTTTGTTGATGAGGGATTAGCTATCATGGTGTTGATGGTATAGGGGTTTTTTGGTGTTATGGATTTATGGATTTTTCTGGGTGATGGTTTAGGGTTTCTTGGGATTTTAGGGATTTAGGTTATATAAAGTTGATTTTTTGTGGCGTTTTTATGATGTTTGATAAGGGTTTTTTTGGATGGAGGTTTGTTATAATTTGGGGATGATAGTTTTTGTTATTTTTGGGATGTGGGTGTAGGATTTTCTAAAGCTGATGATATAGATTTTTTGGGTGGTACCAGTTTTTTATTTCTAGGGATTGAGGGATTACTTGTTTTGGGGGGATAAGTATTTAGGGTTTTTAGGGATGAGGGTTTAGGTTTTTTTGTGAAAATGGATTAGGGTTATTTTGGATTAAGTTTTTTCGTTTATTGGGGATTTGGTTTTATGTTTTATTGGTCTAATAGTATAGGGTATTTTGGATAAGTGGTTTTCGGTTCTTTTGGAATGAGGTTTTATGGATTTTTTAGTTTTACGATTTAGGGTCTTTCAGAGATAATTGTTAAGGGGTTTTGGGGATAATCGTTTAGGGTTGTTTAGGGATGAAGTTTTAGTGTTTTTTGGGAATGAGGGTTTCAGGTTTTTTATGGATTATGGTTTAGGGGTTTTTATGAGGGTTTATGGTTTTTTTTGGAGATTATGTTATAGGTTTTTAGGAGGATATAGGTCTAGGGGTTCTATGGTTGAGGGTTTATGGTCTTTATGGGGATTTGGATTTAGAGTTTTTTAGAGGGCTTAGGGTTTATTGAGACTAAGAGTATAGTGTTTATTGCATATGAGGTTTTACAGTTTTTAGGGTGGAGGGTTAGGGTGTTTGTAGACAAGGAATATGGGATTTGGGGTAAGGGGTTCTGGTTTTTTTGGAAATGAGTGTTTAGTGTTTCTATGACTAAGATTTTAGTGTTTTTTGGGACGAGGGTTTTGGGTTTTTTAGGGATGTGAGTTCAAGGGTTTTGGGGATAATGGTTTTGGATTTTTGGGGGAATAGGGATTTGGGTTTTTGGGATTATGTTTTACATTGTTTTGGGGATGAGGGTTTAGGTTTTTTTTTGTGATGAGGGTTTAATATTTTTTGGTATAAGGTTTTGGGGGTTATTGGGGATGACAGTTTTGGGGATGTTTATCTAGTGTTTTCAGGGGTGTTAGTATAGGTTATTTTAGGGAAATTGGTGAATGGATTTTTGGGGAAAAGTGTTAATGGATTTTTTAGGCTAAGGAAATATGCATTTTTTGTCCTCGAGGTTTATGGTTTTCAAGGGATGAGATTATTGGGATTTTTGGGGCCGAGGGATTAGGTTTTTTTAGGGTGGATGGTTTTTTGTTTTTTGGGGCATATGGTTTAGGGTTTATTGGGAATATGATTTCTAGGGTATCAAGGGCTGGTGGTTTGGGGTTTTTTAGACTAATTGTTTAGGGTTTTTTAGTGTTAGGTTTGTTATGATTTTTCGGAATGTCAATTAGGGTATTTTTGGGGAAGAAGGTTTTGGGGTTTTTGAGGCCATGGGTATAGAGTTTTTTAAATCTAATGGTTTATGGGTGTTTCGTGATGAGGGTTTATGGTGATTGGGGATTAGGGTTTATGGTCATCCATGGGAGATGGTTTGGGGTTTTTTGTATTGAGAGAATATGGTTTTTTGAGGGTGTGTGTTTAGGGTTTTGGGGGGCTCAGGGTTTAGGGGTTTTTTGGGATGAAGTTTTAGGGGTTTGGGGGGATGAGGGTTTAGTTTACTTTTCAAATGAGCGTTTAAGTATTTTGGTGCTGAGTATTTATTGGATTTTGGTGCTCAGGGTTTACGGTTTTGTTGGAGATAATATATTGGTGTTTTCTAGCGATGAGGATTTTGGGGTTTTGGGGATTAGGGTTTAGGGTCTTGGCGGAATGAGGGTTATGTTTTATTTGGGCATTGGGATTAGGGTTTTTTGGGGATATAGGGTTTGGGTTTTTAGTGAATGATTTGTTATTGTTTTTTTGTCTTATTGTTTACATATTTTGGCCAATGAGGATTAGGTTTTTTTCAGGATATGGGTATATGCTTTTTTAGGGATGAGTGTTTAGGGTTTTATTGGGAAGATGGAATTATGTTTTTACGGTTAAGGGATTAATGTTTTTTTTACTGAGTGTTTGGGTATTTTTTAGTGGTAATGGTCTTATATTTTTTGGGGATTATCAATTAGGGGTTATAGGAATGAGGGTTTATTGGTATTTGGGGATGAGTGTTTCAATTTTTTTTGGGGATGATGGTTTAAGATATTATGGTAATGGGAGTTTAGAGTGTTTTGGATATGAGTTTTTTGGGATGGAGGGTTTAAAGGTTTTTCTGGCTATGTGTTTTTAGGATTTTTTGGGTTGAGGGTTTAGGTTTTTTTGGGGATGATTTTTGCGTATTTTTTGGGGTGAGGTTTTTGGGGATTTGGGGATGATATTTAGAGATTTAATGGGATATGGGTATATTTTTTTTCTTGGTGATGATGCTTTAGTGTTTTCTAGTGATGATGGGTTATGGTTTTTTGAGGTTGAGTAATTAGATTTTTTGAGGCTGAGGGTTTTGGGTTTTGGGGTTCTATGTGTTTAGTGATTTTTGGGGATGAGGGTTAATGGTTTTTAGGGATGAGTGTTTATGATTTTTTTGGGATGAGGGTTTTGGGGATTAGGGGTTGGGTGTTTATATATTTTATGGGATAAGGGATTAGATTTTATTTGTGGGTTAGGGTTTTTGGTTTTTTTAGGGATAATGGTTTAGGGTTTTTTAGTGACAATGGTTGATGGTTTTTAGTGAAAATAATATAGTGTATTTAAGGGTATGGGGGTTTGTGTTTTTTTATTTGGTGGAGGGTTTAGTGATTTTTGGAACATAGGGTTTACATTTTATTGTGATTGTGAGTTTAGGGGTTTTATTGTATGAGGTTTTATGTTTTTTGGGGATAAGGGTTTTTCATTTTCTAGGGCTGAGGGATTAATGTTTTTTGGGAATGTGGATTTCTGGTTTTGGGATTATAGGTAGTTGGGTTTTTGGGTTCTAGGTTTTAGTTCTTTCAAGGTAAAAGGATTAACATTTTCATGGGGGATGAGTGTTTGGGGACATGTGGGGATGTGGGTTTAGTTTTTTTGGAAAATTGTTTTGGTTTTTTTGGGGATGGGGTTTTACTGTATTGTGGGTCAAAGGGTTTAGGGTATTTTAGGGTTTAGGATTGGGGGGGGGGGGGGTTTGCGGATGAGGTTTTAGGGGGCATGGGTGATGTGTTTTTATGAGTTTTAGATCTATGGGTTGAGATATTTTTTGGGATAGAGGTTTTATGAATGAGGGTTTATACATTTTGAGGGTATGAGTTTTAAGGATTTTCGGTGATGAGGGTTTATAGTTTTTGGGGGAAGCACACTACAGGTTTTTGGGGTAGTGGTTTTAGAGATTATTGGGAATGAGGGTTTTTTGTTTTTTCAAATTTATGGGATAGTCATTTTTGGGATTAGGGTCTAGGTATTCATTATGGGTTTGGTTTTTTGGTTTTTGGGGCTAAGGGTTTATAGAATTTAATGAATGAGGGTTTTAGGTGTTTTGGAATTTAGGGTTCATGTTTTTTTGGTCTAAATGTTCTGGTTTTTGGGGGATGTGTGTTCTAGGTCATTTGGGCGTAGGGTTTACTTTTTTTGGTGTTGGGGGTTTACGGTTTTTTGGGTCTGATTTGTTTGGGGTTTTGGGAATTAGGATTTAGGGGTTGTGATGATGAGGTTTTACAAATGTTTGGGGACGGGTTTTATTTGTGATGTGGTTTTATGGTTTCTTTTGGGCTATGGTTTTATTCATTCGGGGACTAAGGGTTTAGGGTTTTTTATATAAGCAAAAAATGTTTTTGGGGATGAGTGTTTTTGGGTATTTGGGGATATGGTTTTATCAATGGGTGGGGGCGGGGGGTTGTGGGTATATGATGTTTTTGGGGATGATGGTTTAGTGTTTTGGGGGATGAGGTTTTAGGGTTTTTAGGGATGAGGGTATATGGTTTGTTGGGGATGGAATTTTATTAGATTTTAGGGTTATGGATTTGGAGTTTTTTGGAGCAAATTGTATAAGTTTCTCTAGGGAACTGGGTTTTGGTTTTTTTTGGGGATATGTGGATTGGTTTTTTTGGGAATCTCAATTTAGTGGTTTTTTTCCCTATGGTGTTATGGTTTTTTGGGATAAGGGTTTTGGGTTTTTGGGTGATGAGGGATTAGTGTTTTTTTATGTGGGTTTTGGGTTTTTTAGGATGAGGGTTTAAGATTTTTTGTCACTGAGGGTTTAGGTGTTTTTGGGGATGGTGGTTTGGGTTATTGGGGGTCTGAGGGTTTAGGGGTCTTAAGGGTAAGGGTTTAGGTTTTTTAGTGGTGATGGTTATTGGGTTTTATTTTATAAGTGGGTTTATTGATATTTTCTTATGTGGCTAGAGGTTTTTTTTGGGATGTGGGTTTATTGTTTTTTAGGGATGTGTGTTTGGAGGAGTTTAGGGATAGGGTTAAAGGGTCTATTATGAATTTTGTTATAGGGTTTTATAGATATGTGATTCTAGGGGGTTTTATAGAGAATGGTCTAGGGTTTTTGGGATAAATTATTAAGGGTTTTTGTGCCTGGGGTTTTTAGGGTCTTTAGGCTAATGGTTTATGGTTTTTTCACACTATAGATTTTCATTTTTCGATTCGGAGTGTTTTGAGGATTTCGGGGCTCCGGGTTTTGGATTTTTTTTTTGATGCGATTATTTTTTATGGTGTTGAGGATTTAGGGATTTATTGAATAAGGGTACAGGGTTTTTTGGGGTTCTGAGTTAGGGATTATTAAGGATTAAGGCATAAGAGTTTTTTTTGGGAAGATGGGTTATGGTTTTTTGGGGCTGAGGGATTAGGGATTTTTGGGAATGAGGTCTTATGGTATTTTGGGGGATGAGGGTTTATGGTTTTTTGGGGATGATGATTTAGGTTTTTTTGGTGTTAAGGAGCCAGGGTATTTGGGGGTGTGGGTTTGGGTTTCCTAGTTCTAAGGCTTTATGGTTTCTAGGGACTAATGGTTTTGGATTTTTCATGGATGAGGGTCTATAGATTTTCTTACCAGATGGTTTAATTTTTTTTTGGTCTAAGGTTTTAGGGTTTTCTAGGGATAATGGTTTATGATTTTTGGGGGATGGAGATTTTGGTTATTCTAGAGATGAATGTTTATTTTTTTTGTATATGAGGTTTTATGGATTCTTTGATATAAGGAATTATTATTTTCTAGGGATTGAATTTTATTAATTTCTATGGAAAAATGTTTAGGGTTTTATTTGTATGAGTTTTTTATATTTTCTAGGATGATGTTTTTGGGTATTTTGGGGATGATCTTTTGGGTCCTTATTTAGCAGTTTGTTTAGTGTTTTTTGTTGTTGAGACGTTAGGGTTTTCTGGGGTGATAGTTTAGGGTTTTTTGGGGCTCTGGTTATAGTTTTTTATGGGTATGAGGGTTTAGGGTCATTTGGGGCTAAGGGTTTAGAGAATTTTTGGGGATGAGGGTTTATTCTTTTTTATGGGATGAGTGTTTAGGGTGTTTTGGGGATGAGTGTTTGGGTTATTTTAGGGCTAATGGTTTTGGATTATTTATGAGGGTATAGTTCTTTTGAGATGAGGGTTTTGGTTTTTTTGGGATGTGGGTATATGATTTTTAATGGTGGATGTTTTAGTGTTTTCTAGGTCTTAGGATTTAGTGTGTTTTGGAGATTTCGGTTTAGGTGTTTTGAGAAATGAGGGTTTAGGGTTTTTTAGGGATGTGGGTTTATAGATTTTTTGGGATATGGTTTTAGGGTTTTTGGGATAATTGTTGAGTGGTTTTTGGGTATGAAGGTTTAAGGATTTTTGTGGATGATAGTTTAGGTTTGAAGGGGATAAAGGTTTATGGGTTTTTAGAGCATAGGTATTAGGTTTTCGGTGTATGTGGGTTTATGTTTTTCTAGGCATCGTGATTAGGGATTCTAGTGTTGTTGGTTTTGTATTTTTTTCGTGCAAGAGTTCTCTATTTTAAGGGGATGATGGGTTTCATATTCATTCGATTGTAGGATTATGTTATTTGGGGCTAAGCGTATAGTGTTTATTGGTGTTGAGGGTTTATGGTTTTTTGGGATGGGATTTTAAGAATTTTTTGTGCGTTGGATTTAGGTTTTTTTGGGGATTTGGGTTTAGGGATTTTTTAGATGAGGTTTCATGGTTTTTATGGATGGTGTTTTAGTGTTTTTTTTGGGTGGCATGTTTTGCGTAAAATGGGGTTGATGGTTTATGTTTTTGAAGACTAAGTGTTTAGTGTTTTAATGGGAAAATGGTGTAAGGTTTTTTGGGGTTGAGAGTTTAGGGTTTTTATGGTTGGGGGTTTAGGGATTTTCACGGTTATGGGTTTTTTGGTTTTTCTAGGATAACTATTTACTGTTTTTTGGGGAATTGTCTCTAGGGATTTTTTGGATGCTCGGTTATGTTATTTTGGGTGACAATATTTTGGGTTTTTTAGGGATGAGGGTTTAGGGTATTTTGGGTTATAGGGTTGAGGTATTTTTAGGTCCGAGATTTTAGGGTTTATTAGGGATGATGGTTTATGATTTTTGGGCATAATATTTAGGGTTGTTTGGGTATTAGGTACTTTGATGGATGAGGGTTTAGTGTTTTTTAGGGTGAATCATTTAATTTTTTTTTGGATGAGTGTTTCATGTTTTTTGGAATGAGGTTTATGGGGTTTTATCATTGAGGGTTTATAAATTTTTGGGGATATGGTTTTTGGAATTCATTTGTGTTTCTTGTTTAAGGATTATTTGTTATGATGGTTTAAGGGTTTTGTGGGGATTAGGGTTTAGGTTTTTTTGGGTCTAAGGGTTTTGGGTTAATTGGGACTGAGGGTTTTGGGTTTTTGGGCATAGGGTTTTCTATTTTTTAGAATAAGGGTTTAGGGTTATATGTTTTTGTTTTTTTAGGATTGATGGGGGTGAGGGTTTGGTGTAGTTTGGGGATGATTTTTTATTATTTCTTTGGATGAGGTGTTAGGGTTTTTAAAGTAAAAGGGTTTAGCGTTATTTGGGGCTCAGGGTTTAGGGTTTTGGGGGATGATGGATTAAGGTTATTTGAGATGGGGGTTTAGGGTTCTCTAGGGTTATGGTTATAGTGATTTATGGAGGTTTATGATTTCAGGATTCTTTAGGGATGATGGTTTATTCCTTTTTGTAGATGAGAGTTTACGGTTTTTTGTGATGATGCTTCATGGGTTTTTGGTTGTCATGATTTAGGTTTTTTGGGAATGAGGGTTTCTCGTTTTTTGGGGAATAAGGTTTATGGTTTTTGTAAGTGCTGGTGATATAAACCATATTCACTCCAAGGAGAATAATTTTGGTATTATAAATACTTTAACGTTTAATTTCTATTCATATTGGACTAAGGGTTTAGGGGCTTCATGTGATAATGGTCTAGGGGTTTTTGGGATGAGGGTTTAGATGTTTTTTGGGAAGGAGGATTAGTATTATTTTAGTATGAGTGAGTAGGGTTTTTTATTACTGAGGGGTAATGTTTTTATTGGGCTTAGGGAATTTGGAATGTTTGGTGCATTTTTATATAATTTATTGGGCTTAAGGGTGTAGGGATTTCAAGGGATAAGTGTTTATGTTTTGTTGTTCTAAGTGAATAGAGTTCTTAAGGGGATGTGAGATTAATGTTTTTTGGGATGAGGGTTTACGGTTTTATGGGGATAACAGTTTAGGATTTTTTGAGGATGACGGTGTCGATTTTTTGTAGATTACTATTATGGTTTATTTAGAGTATATGGTTTAAGGGTTTTAAGGATGATGGATTAGGGTTTATTGGGTTTTATTGTTTTTTGGGGATGAGTAATGGGGATTTTTTTGGGCTAATAGTTCTATTGTTTTTTGGGATGATGATTGAGGGTTATTTGGAGTTTATGGTTTTAGGTTTTTCTAGGCGTCATGGTGGAGGGTTTTTAAGTGCTGGGGGTATAAGGTTTTTTGGGGCATAGGGTTTAGGGTTTTTTGGGGATAATGGTTTAGGGTTATTTTTGGATGAGGTTTCAGGGTATTTTGAGAATGAGTGTTAGGGGACGAGGTTTTAGGTTTTTAGGTTTGAGGTTGTACGGTATTTTGGTGATAGGTGTTTAGTGGTTTTGGGGACGAGGGTTTTGGGATATTTGGGGTTAAGGGTTTATGGGTATTTGGGGAGGAAAGTTTTCTATTTTTTTGGAGAGATGGATTAGGTGTTATTAGGGATTTTAGGCAATGGGTTTTTGGGTCCAAGGGTTAATGTTTATTGGGGAGGTGTTTTTTGTGTATTTTGGTGATAAGAATTTCTGTTATTTTGCGATCAGTGTTTAGGGGTTTTGGGGATGAGGATCTTGGGGTTTTTGTGACTAGGGATTGAGATGTAATGGGGGATGATGGTTCAGGGTTTTTTGGGATGAGGGTTTATGGTTATTTGGGGCCAATGGTCTAGGGTTGTTTGGGGATGAGGGATTAATGATTTTGGGGTTGAGGGTTTATGGGTTTTATGGGAAGAGGTTTTATGTTTTGTGGGGGATGACTATTTAGGGGTTTTATGGGGATGAGGGTTTTTGGGTTTTTTGGGACTGATGGTTTAGGGGTTGTCGGGGCTGTGTTTTTAAGGTTTTTAGGGATTTGGGTTTATGTACATGAAGATTAGGGTTTTGGTATATCTAGTGATGAGGGTTTATATATTTTTGGGTTTTGTGTTTAGGATTTTTTTTTTGGGATGAGGGTTTAGGGTTTTTTGGGGTGATGATATATGTGTTTTTATTGGTTTTGGGTTTAAGTATTATTGGAGATTAGTGATTAGAGGTTTTGGGTGATGAGGGATTATTATTTCTGGGTCTAATAGTTTAGGTTTTTTTCTTGATGATGTTTTAGGATTTTTCTAGGATGATGTTTTTGGGTTTTTTTGGGTTAGGAATTGAGTGTTTTACTGATGGTTTAGGGGTTATGGGTTATGGGGATGAGGGTTTAGGTTATTTCATGAATTATAGAACATGATTTTTGGGGTTGAGTTTTTAGGGTTTTTTTGGATGAGAGTTTAGGAGTTTTGGGGGTGAGAGTTTAGATATTTTGCAGGGTGAGGGTTTATGGATTGTTGTGGATTATGGTTTAGTGGTTTCAAGGCTAATGGTTGGGGATTTTGTGGGGATAAGGTTTAGATATATTTGGGGCTTATTCTTGGGTATTTATAGCGATGAATATTTTGGATTTTTTGGTGTTGAGTGTTGTTTTTTTTTGTGTGACGATTGAGATTTTTTGGGGATGGGGGTTGAGTGTTATTTGGGGTTGAGGAGTGAGTTTTTGGGGGGGGGGGGATTTGGATGAGGGTGGGTTGGGGATGTGTTTGGAAAAAAATTATGGATGAGGATGATGTTTTTTGGTGATGAGGTTTGATGGATTGTTTTGGGAATAGGGTTGGGGGTTTTGTTGTTGTTTAGAATTGATGGTTTTCTGGGGATCAAGGTTGAGGGTTTTTGAGTGAAAAGGTTTTAGGGTTTTATGGGTATATGGGTTGATATTTTTCTGGTATATATCGTTTTGTTTTTTGTTCGGATGAGGGTTTAGTGCTTTCTAGAGTTGAACATTGTGGATTTTCTAGGGTTGAGTGTTTCATGATTTTTGGGGCTATGGGTTTTTAATTTTCTAGGGATGAGGGGTTAGTATTTTATATAGACGACAGTTTAGTATTTTTTCAGTCTGAGATTGTGTTTTTTTTGGGGATGAGGGATTGTTATTTTTTTCTGATGATTTTTCCGGGGGTTTCAAGGACGAGGATTTATGTGTTTTTAGGACCGACAGATTAGGGTTTTCTGGGGATAGGGGTTGTGGTTTTTATAGGGATGATGTCTTATGGTTTTCTAGGGTTGATATTTGATAGTTTATTGAGTTTGAGATTTGAGGGTTTCTTATTCATGATGGTTTAGGGCTTTCTTAGTTTTGGGTTGTAGTTTCTTTTTTGATTGGGGGATGAAGGTTTTTTGTAGCTAGAGGTTTATGTGTTTTTGTGCCTCAATGATTGCACTTTTTTGGAGATGAGTGCAAAGGGTTTATTGGGGAGAAAGATAGATTGTTATCTTGAGTTTAGGGGTATAGAGTTTATTAGAGGTGATAAAATAAGTATTTTTTGGTATGATGGTTTTAGTTTTTTTTGTTCAATGATTATAGTTTTTAGGATTTAAGGGTTTGACATTTTTTAGGTATAACTATTGATCTCTATTTGGGGTTATAGGTTGCATATTTTTTGGGGGATAAGGGTTTAATATTATCTATTCCATAGTGTTTAGAGATTTCTAGGGATGAGGATTTGTGGTTTTGTGGGTTTCAGGGATTGGTGTGTTTTTGGGATGAAGGTATAGAGTTTTCTACAGCTGATGGTTTATGTTTTTTTGGGAAAGTGGGTTTAGGTTTTTCTGGGGTTGAGGGATTATTGTTTTCTATGCCAGAGAGTTTCTCGTTTTTCTTGGGCTGAGGTTTAAGTGTTTTATGGGGATGGGGGTTTAGGGTTATAATGGGCTATGAGTATATATATTTTGGAGAATGTGGGAATAGGATTTTTTGGGGTTGGGGGTTTAAGGTATTCTTCAACAGAGGGTTTAGGATTCTCTAGTGTAGAGGGTTTATGGTAGTCTATTCCATGGGTTTATATTACAAAGGGATTGAGTGTTCAAATTTTTTCAGGGATGATGGATAATGGTTTTTAGGGGATGGAGGTTTAGTGTTTTATAGGGATGAGTGATTTAGGTTCTCTCATGATGAGGGATTTGGGTTATCTAGGGCATAGTGCCACAAGTTTTATGGGGCTGAGGGTTTAGGGTTTCTTGGGATGAGGGTCCTAGGTTTTTTGGGGCTGAAATACTTGGGTTTTAAAGGGATGAGGGTCTAATTATTTCTACTAATGATGGTCTAGGATTTTTGGATAAAATTATTTTCATTCTTTAGGGATAAGAGTTTATAGTTTTCTTGGGATGGGAGTTTACAATTTTGATAGGTTGATGGTTTAGAATTATCCAGTGCTGACAGTTTAAGGTAGTCTGGTACTAGGTAATTTGGGTTTTCTGGTGTATGGGTTTAATGTTTTATGGGGATGAGGGTCTTAGGTATTCTAGGTTTTTAGTTTTTTCATTTCTTATGGATGAGGATTTTGGGATTTCTACAACAAAGGGTTTTGTTTTTTTTCAGGGATGGCTGTTTTGGGTTTTTTAGGTCTTCGAGTTTAGTGGGTTTTAGGGACGAATGTTTATAGTTTTCTAATGAGAGGGTTTATTTTTTTCTATGATTAAGGGTTTAGGATTTTCTAGGGATGAGGTTTTATGGTTTTTTAGGGTTGAGGATTTGGGGTGTTCTAGGAAAGAGAATTTGGGGGGTTTTGGGGAAAAGTGTATAGGATTTTCTAAATATAAGGGTTTGAGGTTCTATGTGTATGAGATAAGAATGATTTATATTTATAAGGGTTATTTGTTTTGAAGAGATTCTTGAAATTTCTAGGTCTATGGGATCATTTTTTTCTATGGATGTGCGTTCAGGATGGTATTCTAGGGATATTGGTTTCAGGTTTTCTAGGAGTGAGGGTTCTAAGATTTTTTGTTATTAGGGTTTAGGGATTAATAGGGATGAATATTTTGGATTTTTTGTGGCTGATGGTTTGAGGACTTTTGCGAGATGAGGGTATAGGGTTTTTAGGTCTAAGATTTTATGCTTTTTATAGATTAAGGATTAAGGGTTTCTGTGTATCAAGGTTTAGGTTTTTCTAGGTATATGGTTTTATTATTTTCTAGGGTTCATAGTTTATGGATTTTTAGGCATTAGGGTTTGGGGTTTTATAGGTTTTAGGGTTAGGAATTTTCCAGATGAGGGTTCAGTGTGTTCCATTGTAGAGGTTTTAGGGTGTTCTTGGGATAATGGTTTGATTTTTTCTATGTATAAGGGTATTAGGATTACTTTGAATGAGGGTTCGTGTTGTTGTAGTGCTAATGATTCATGTTTTTTTAGATATATGGGTTCCATGTTATCTAGGAGTTATGGTTCAATGTTTTCTTTTGTTAATGGTTTGGGGTTTTCTATGGATTAGGTTTTAGGGCATTCTAGGGATATGGGTTTAGGGTTTCTAGATCTAAGGGTTTAGGGTCAACTAAGGTTGAGGGTTCATGTTTTCTAAGGGAAAGTGTTAAGGTATTTTTGGGAATGGGTTTTTAATGATTTCTTGGCCTCATGGTTTTGGGTTTTCTATTGTTGAAGGGTTAGAGATTCCTACGGATCAGTTTTCAAGAATTTATAGGGGTGGGATATAGAGTTTTCCTAGGGTTGATGGTTCAAGGTATTCTGTGGATGATGGTATATTGTCTTCTAGGGCTATGTGTTTAGGGATTTTTTGGGATTAGGATTCTGGTTTTTCAATTGATGAGGTTTTATGGTTCCTTAGGTATGATGTTCTATCCATTTCTAGATTTCTAGATTTAGGGTTTTCTATTGATTAGGGTTAGGGGTTTCTATGTTTTTAGGCTTTAGGGTTTTCCAGGGATGTGGGTTTAGTGTGTTATAGAATTGAGGGTTCAAAATATTTCGTGGTCAAGGGTTCATAAATTTCTAGGGACTATGGTTTAGAGATATCTAGGACTTGGGGTTAATTGTTTTCTAGGGTTGAGTGATCATGATATTCTTGGGATTAGGATTCATGGTTTTTTGGGATTGAGGGTTTAGGTTTTCATAAGAAGAAGGGTTTTTCTATTTCTAGGGTTTAGGGTTCATGGATTTCTAGGGCTAAGGATTTGTGCTTTTTTGCAGCTAAGTGTTTGATATTCTCTACGACTTGAGGTTACATGGTTTTCTAGGACTATAAATTTATGGTTTTCAAGGGATAAGGATTTATGTCTTTTTGTGGATGACAGTTCATGCTTTCTAGGTATGTGTATTTAGAATTTTTCTAAAGTTCATGGTTATGGTTTTTTAGGGATCAGGGTTTGGGTTTTTTTGGGATTGAGGGTTTTGGGTATTCTCATGTAGAGGGTTTATTTTGTTATGAAATTGAATGTTCCATGTGATATAGTGATTAGGGTTTAGGGATTTCTAGGGCCGAGGATTAATATTCTTCATTGTATTAGTGTTCTTGTTTTTCCCGGAATGAGGGATCATGGTGATTTGGGGATGAGGGATGAGGGATTTTTGGAGAGGATTGTGTAGGGTATTATGGTGAGGTGGTTTTGTGGTTTTCTAAAACTGATGGTTCTCAATTTTATTCATTTAAAGAATTAAGGTATTTATAGGGACCAGGTTTATGTTTAATATAGGGATGATGGCTCAAGGTTATCTAGGGATGAGGTTTATGGTTTCGATGTCCTTAGTGGTCATGGATTTTGGGTACTATGGGTTCATGATTTTTTGGAGTAGTGGGTTTAAATTTTGATCGGTCATAGAGTTTAGTGATTTATGGGTCATAGTATTCAGGGTTTTTATAGTCTATTGTCTTTGGGGTTTCCAAGTGCTGAGGGTTCAGGGTTATCCAGGGTTACGGGTATATTGTTTTTTATGAAAAAACGTTAAGGGTTTTCTTGGGATTGATATTTTGGGGATAATATGGATGAGGGTTTATGGATCTCTAGTGATAATGTTTTTGGTTATTATGGGGTTTGGGGACTCAGATTTTTTGGGGATGGGGTTTTGAGTTTTTGGGGTTCATGTATTTATGCATTTCTTTACTACTGGGTTCATTGGGTTGTGGAATTGAGGGTTGAATGTATTCTGGGACTGAGATTAATGGTTTTATAAGGATAAGGGTATAGGGTTTTCTAGGGATGTGGGTTCATGGTTTCCTGCAGATAAGGGCTCTGGTATTTATAAGGATGAGGGTATTAGGTTTTCTATGGTAATGTGTTCTGTGTTTTGTGGGGAATAGTTAATTGTTTTCTAAGGCTATTTTTAAGGTCTTTTCGGGATAACGATTCTTGTTTTTTTGGGGATGATGGTTTATAATTTTCTAGGGCTGAATGTTTGGGTTTCTCTGGGGATGTGGGTTTAAGTATTTCAATGGATGGGGGATGGACGTTTTTACTAATGAAGATAGTGGATCTTCTAGGGATGATAATTCATGGTTTTCTAGGGTATAGGAAGTATATTTTTTGGGTTTGATGGTTCAGGGTTTTATGTGGCTTAGGGATACGGCTTTCATGGGTTATGGGTTCAGGAATTTATAGGGACGATTGTTCAAGGATACTAGAGGGTGATGGTTTAGGGTTTTCTGGAACTTAGGGTTCGATGTTTTTTGGGGTTGGATGTTTAGTTGTTTCCTAGGATGAGGGTACAAGGTTTTCTAGGTATAAGGGTTCAAAAATTTTCTATGCCTAGCTTTTAGCTTTTCTTAGGATAAGGGTTTATGTTTTTCTATAGATGAGGATATTGGTTTATTATATGGATGAAGGTTTAGGATTTTTTGGTGCTATGTGTGTTACCTATGGTTTTGGGGATTAAGGTTTAAGGTTTAGGGTTTTATAGGGTTAAGGGATTATGATTTTTTAAGGATATTTTTTAGGGGTTTTGGGGGATGAGGGTTTAGGGTTTTTATGGTCTTATAGAGATTATTGTTTAGGGTTTAATTTGGAATAGTGTTTAGAGAATTTTGAAGAAGAGGTTTTATGTTTTTTAAGGACGAGGGTTTTTTCAGGGGCTAAGACTTCATTGTTTTAGGGGGAAGAGGATCTAGATTTTCTTATGGATGGGGGTTTAGTTTTTCTAGGATGATGGATTGGTGTTTTATGCTTCTGGGGGTTTAGGGTTTTCTATGGAAAACGCTTTGTTATTTTCTATGGTAGAATGTTTTGGTAATTTTGGATTTGATTGTTTAGGTAATTTAATGATTGAGGGTATATGATTTTACGGGTTTGAGTGTTTTGGCATTTATAGGGATGAGAATTTAGGTTATTTGAGGATGATGGTTCAGGGTTTTCTGGGGAAAATGGAATGAATTTTTCTAGGGATGAACGTTTACAGAGTTCATGGGATTAGGGTTTAGGTTTTTCTAGGCATGAGGTTTTTTTTGTTTTACCCAAAAGTGGGATTTTTCTGGGGATTAGGCTTTTGTATTTTTTGGTGGTTGATGAATTTGAGTTATCAATGGATATTGGATTATGATTTTCTAGGTTGAATGTTTTAGGTTTTATCTCAGGATGTTGGATTTTATTTTCTAGTGTTGAGGGATTTGTTTTTTCTTTATCAAAGGGTTTAAATTTTCTTGGGGATGAGGGTTTAAGGTATTCTCAGACTAAGGGTATCACATTTTATATGGTTTACCATTTATAGTATTCTAGGGTTGAGGGGTTAGGGTTTTATGGTTTTAGGTTTTAGGTTATTCTATGTTTGTGGGTTTTTGGTTTTGTAGGGTTGGTTATTTAAGGATTTATAGGGGTGGGGGTTTAAAGATTATAGGGATGATGGATTAGTGTTTTTTAGGGCTAAAGGGTTATGGTTTTCCAGTGAAGATTGATTAGGTTTTTTAAGGTTGGGGGTTTAGGTTTTATTGGGATAAGGCTTTAGTATTTTTAATGATATTATATTACAATTTTTGGGGGATATGTGTTTCATTGTTTGGGATGGATGTTTAGGGTTATTTAATGATTTGGTTTTAGGTTTTTCTAGGGATTTCTGTTTACATTTTTTTAGTGTTTAGGGTTTATGGTTGTTTCGAAATGCGGATTTAAGGTTTTATGTGACTAAGGGATGAGGGTTCATTTAGTGATGATGGATTATAGTTTTTTTGGGATGATTTCATAGGGTATTTTGGGGCCATGGATTAACATTTATAAGGGTTTATGGTATAGGAATTTATGGTCATAAGGTTCTGGGTTTTTTAGGGGATGAGGGATTTATGTTTTTCGTGTTTGAGGGTTTAGGGTTTTTTTGGGACTTATGGTTTATTGTTTTTTGAGTTTTAGTGTATAGTTTTTATGTAATATGCTTTAGTAATTTTTTTGGACGAGTTTTTATGGTTTTTTGGCCCTCTGGTTTAGGGTTTTTTGGGGATAATTGATTATGTTTTATGGGTCATAGGGTTTAGGGTTTTTTGAGAATAACTGGTTAATATTTTTTGGGATGATGATTTATGATTATTTAAGGAAGATAGTTTATAATTTTTTGTTATAAGAATGGTATGGATTAGGAAAAATCCAAGGATAATATTTTTGGTGTTTCTAATAAATTTATTCCAATTGTTATTGAAATTGGTCCAGTCTTCACTTTTTTTTAATTCAACGTAATTGTTGGGCCACAATACACTTGTTTTGGGCCCAATATTACATATTGACTTGGTATAGGAAAGAAATTTATAATAGATAATTAAAGAAGGAATACATCATTTAGAAAAATCATTAAGACTGAATCTCGCTAATTTAGTTGGAGGGATCATAAATTTGAATGGGAATATTGTTTCTCAGGTTTTTATGTGAACTTTTAGTGACCAAATGCCATGTAAATTTATTTGGGTAATCACATTCTCTTTATTTTATCTTTATAATTTATATTTAAAATATTTAAATGGTTATACTAGAGTCTTTCTAATTTTGAATATTGTTGTGAAACATTCTTACATTAGCATATTCTGATTGCATATTGTTCATGTCGCATCTCCATTACTTTGGAATTAATGAAAAATCATGGGGAATCCTAGGTGGGAGGAATATCCTCTAAATTATGGTAATTTATATACATTTAACTATTCTATCTCTACATACTTATTTCATTCTTCCATTGGCATATCTGTTTGGTATTAGATCATCATTTCCAATGATAATGTTATTCCATATTCTTCTTATTAATCTCCCAGAAAAAATAATATCCAAAATGTAATTAAGAAATTAACTCCTAATCCTTTTGAAATAGTCACAATATATCAAAAATAGAAAACAAATTCATATTAGAGAAAAACAGGAAAATATTTTGAGAGCATGACGAAAATATTTCTCTTTACTACAGCAACGTCTCCAACATATATCTCTACATAATTTGTTAAATTTGGCACTATTTTATAATGATCATACAAATGGAAATGATTGAAGTGATTCATAGGTTGATATTCCAAGAATAATGGATAATGATAATATTAAAATAGAATATAAGACATCCATTTTAAATTTTTACTGGAGTATAAATCTAGATAATTTTCTAGATTGGATGTGGGAAATCATATGATTTGTTGAATTTATTATTTATTTAATGAGAAAAAGAGAAATGTATAAAATCAAAAATAAAATGAATATAAATATCATAGGTGTAAAAATGTGTTGAAATAGTGTGATATAAATTGGAAATAAAGAATATGCTCATGTGAGAAGTTTATTTTTTTAGAAGATGATTTCTTCCTGACAATTTTAAGCAAGATCATTATTTTCAAATCCATAGCTTTTGAGATGGAGATAAACCTTTTGGAGAATAAATTTATGTTATTAATTGTTTATTTATATGATGATATTTTCTATAAGACAATGAGATAATGATTTCATGTTTTTCTAGTGGATTAAATGATGAAATTCCATATTCAATGTAGTTTCATACAATCACTTCAAATGATAATGATTTGAAGCTAGTAATCTCGTTGAAAAAAATAGACCTCCAAAGAACCTAAACTCAAGAACTATAATAGTGGTACATATTGTTATACATTTAATTCATCTAATAAATATATTTTTTGTTATAAGGAATTTTTTTGGAATAACATGTTAGATAAGGGGAAATATAATTCTATGGAACAACCAAAAGGACAATAAATATCCATTTAATGTGGGAATCAAATGAGACTTAAATACCATGGGTATGTCTATTTTTAGTAAAAAATTTCTAACAATACAATAATTACTAAAATAGAGATTGATAATACTAAAATGGAAATCAATGATAATAAACATGGTGACGATGAATATAAAAATGAAAATATTATTGTTGAAGAAGATGATGTGGTGTAACATAATTTTTCTATGAATATTTAAAATGAATCAACCCTAAATTATATTTATGAAAACAATTATTCCAAACTCATTCCAAAATAAATTAGTGAGTTTGAATAGAGATTATTTGTCATGGGAGTTTTACACATGTTTTGTCTATAACTACATTGGAAAAATTGAAGAGTCAAACATAGAATAATCCCCAATAATACAAACAACAATGGTCGAATAATGGGAGCACACATGAAGTCAAAAAAATTAGTTTTTATTTCATTTTCCATTTTTATGAACTATTTGGATGATGAATTGTGTGATGTTGCTCCTATGGATTCTTATCACATGATGTTTTGAAGGACGTGGATGATTAATGGAGAAATTAATTATGATTGGAGGAAGAACACATATTCTTTCTGATATGGGAATGGAATCTTACATTTTCTCTATTGAAGTCATCCCAAATTATTCAATGAATGTGTTCCAAAAGTCCCCAATAATATCATCTATATTAATAATGATTATGTGGAGAGATCCATTGACAAAGAAATGCCTTTTTTTCATTCATGATGATTGAGAAGTCATTCCATAAGGTGAGTAATTGATAAAAAATTTTATATTTACCTCTAATTGTGGAATATCATGATATTTTCCCTAATGAAATTGTAGTTGTATTTCCACCCATTATTGTCTTTGAACAGTATATTGATCTTAAGCTAACTGAAAAATTTCCTAGTAAACTAGCATATTAGTTTAATCCTATGGGATAAAATGAATTGTGTAGAAAATAGAATTAATTGATGGATCAAGTCTTTATAAGTCTATACGGACCATTTACTATAATAGAGTAGTTGGTTCTAATGGATTATTTAATTTATTTCATGTTATTGATAGTATATCTATCAATAATATTACCATCAAATAGAAGAATCTCATTCCTTGACTCAATGATGTTCTCAATGAATTAAAGGAATCATTAATCATTTTGAATGGTATTCTTCATAGTGGATTCCATAATATTTGAATGAAGGATAGGGATTGATGAGTAAAAAATTTACTTCAAAACCAATGGTGGAGTTTTTTATGGGTCTTCATGACACTCAGCCTCTCATATTCTCCTATTAAATTCATGTGACTCATAGATGGTATTTTGAAAACATTTATTGGTAAATTGTTTTTTTTGTGAATGATATTTTGAATTATATAATGGTTTCGGAGAACCATTTTGATCATATTATCTATGTATTTGGCTTATTCAGGGAACAAAATTAATTTGGAATGTTGGAAAAGTGATATTAATATTTAATAAAATTGGTTCATTTGGGATATCTGGTATCAATAAAAGGAATCACATTCGATCATTCTATGGTAGATGTAATCATGTCTATAACACCACTAGAATTCATCATAGATGTACGGTTTCTTCAAGGACTGGCATTTAATTATCATCAGTTTGTTTTAAATTTCAAAACAATCATGGAACCCATCCATGATTTCCTAAAAAAATGGTCATTTTAATGCTGAATCCCAATCAATAATGAATTATAAATTATAAATAAAATATTATATGAATAAACAATTTGGAAATTCCCATATTTTTTTCATGTATTTGGCTGTATTGTTCGATGAAAGTGGAGTTGGAATCAGCATTTCTATCATCCAAGTAATGAATCTTGTTGCATATTTGAATGAAAAGTTAAATGATTAATTTCGGGACTAAAACAAATATTAGAAGGATTTTTATGTAACCATGATATCCCTAGATCATTATTATCAATATTTGAGACAAAAATATATTTTTCTTTATACTTTACATCATGTATTAATATTTATGTATAGCCAAAAAATGTTGAGTCTGATGCATGAAAATGAGGCGGAAATAAATAAATCATTATCATTTTTGTGAAAATACTAGAAAGGGATGGATAACAATTTGGTTGAGGATTTAGCTTGAAGGTATTTATTACATACAATTCAAGATTATTTTATTCAAGGATTTTAATTTATTAAATAAGAATAACATCAAAATATAGAGATATATGATTTTTTTAGTGGAAATATGGATTTTTGAAGGATATTTATATGCATTATGGTATTCTCTATAATAGAAACAAGTTGTGTGTTCCAAAGTGTAATTATAAGGACATTCATGTCTAGCAGACTCATGCAGAACATGTTTGGAATCTAGAAAACTATTGAGATATGAACAAAGATTTTCTATTGCACCTAGATACAATCATATTTTTATTAAATTATTTTGTGATGTGGGATTTTTCAAATAGTGGAATGTCATTTCAAGACTAGATTATACACTCCATTTCCTATTTCATAGTAGGAATTTTATGATCTGAGGATTTATTTCCAACTGAATTTACTATAGACAAAGTTTGAATGATTTTTTAAGAAGAATTTTTTCCTTCATGGAATTCCCCATATCATTATTTCAAAGAGAGAGACTACATTCTCAACAATTTTTTTGTGGACATACATGGGACATTCATTAAGAATATTCTTTTCATAACATCCCATTATTCTCACACATGTGGGAAAATGGATGTTAGAAATCATACTTTGGGAACAATCCTGACAGTTTAGTGAATAATAATATGAGATATTAGGATTTATATCTTTCATAAGACAAACCAGCATATAAAAAATATCCCATTTCCACGGTATTACACTCTACATTTTAAGTTGTTTCTAGAATCAATCCACTCAATCTAATTGAATTGTTTTATAAGGATATTTATTTTTTGGTGAATGTTGATGTGGCCTTGAAGGAATAATATATGAAAAAACTCATTAATCTATTGATCTCAAACAGTTAAGCCTAATGAACCATATAATAGATGACCTAACAAGCATCAAAAGTAGCCCATTTTTAAACCTAGAGATAATGGGTCAATTCACCATCACAAGGAGAGATTTCCATCCAACTATGAGAAAAATATGGAACCATGATATTATCACCCATTCGTTATAAATGATAGAAAGGAAAATAATTCACATATTGTTGATCTAACTATTTTTTGTGGCATTTCTCAAACATTCAATATTTGGGATTTATATCAATGCATTGAAAAAGATGATACCTTGAATTTAATGGATCCAACCCAAAGGTAATTATATGGAAAATATTCAACCACTGGAGAATACTTATAGAACTAGAATGAATTTGAATCCAAATTTTAATTCAAAATGAAATAAGATGTAGTTTTTAGCATTCAACACAATAGTGGTCCACAAAACTAATATTTGGGATCCAAAATAAAATATCTACATGAAAAAACAATAAAATTTGTAGTTAAACATGAAATAGGATATGTAACATGTATGACATAATCATTAAGAAGGAATCTCGATAGTTTAGTTATTAGGTCATTAATTATCATGGGAATGTGTTTTTTTGTTTTTATTTTGACCTTTGAGTGATCACATTCCCTGTAATTATATTTCTATATTTAATCTCATATTATAGTGTCTATATAATGATTTTAAATATTTTTAATGTTTCACTTGAATTCGATTAATTTTCTGCTTGATGTGTAACATTATTACTTTATCATATAACATTTTCTCAAAATTGGTGGTGCAACCCTATTTTTGATGAAATCGTGTTTAATCATGGATAATCCAGGGTCGATGGAAATTCCTAAATCCCGTGGTTATTAAACTACATTTCAATGATCTATCTTAACTTACTCATTTCATGATTTTATTGATGTATTGGACAACTTAGGGTTTTCTGGGGCTAATATTATTAGGGTTTTTTGGGGATAAGCGTAAAAGGATATATTGGAATGAGGGTTTATGGTTTTATAGTTGAGGTTAAAGGATTTTTTGGGTTTAAGTTTTTATCAATTTTTAGGATGAGGGTTTAGGGCTATTTATGGGTGAGCATTTTTGGTTTTAGGTAGATGATTAATGGGTTTTTTGAGCTACAGTGTGAGGGGTTTTTTAATAATAGTTTACGGTTTTTGGGGGTGGGTGATGATGGATTAGTTCTTTTTGGGTTGAGGGTTATATTTTTTTTGTAGCTAATGATTTATGGTTATTTGGGGATGAGGGTTGTGGTGCTGAACCCTAATCCCCAAAAAACCAAAAAACCTCAGCCCCAAAAAACGTAAACCCTCATCATTTAGAATCCTAAAACACCAACCCGAAAAATCCTTAAATCATCATCCCCTACAATCATAAACCCTCATCCACTAAAAATATTAAACACTAATCCAAAAATAACCATAAACTCTCAACCTCAAAAAACCGTAACCCCTAAATCCTAAAATACCATAACCCCTTAGCCACAATAAACCCTAATCCCACACCCTAAAAAATCCTTAACACTAATCCCGAAAAAAATTTACCAATAAGTCCCCAAAAACACTAATCCTTTAGTCCCAAAGACTCCAAAACACTCAATAAAAAATCCATAAACCCTTATCCAACAAAACCCTAAATCACTAGACAATAAAAATCATAAATCCTCACCACCAAAAACACCCAAAACAGTTAGCCCTAAAAATAAATTATCCCTCAACCCAAAAAAAAAACACCACCCCCAAAAATCCCTAAACCATCATCCCCAAAAACCTTAATCCCAGTTCAGAAAAAAAAATCCATAAATCGTTATCCCCAAAAATACCAAAAACTGAGAGCCCTGAGAAACAAATAAACCCTTCCCCCTAAAAAACCTCAAACCCACATCCACCCAAAAACTATAACATCTTACCCCAAATAAACCTAAACCCTTAACCCCAAACTCCAAAAACCCTAATCCCTAACCAACAAAACAAAACAAAAAAACAATAATCCTGCCTTCAAAAAAATTACCTAAAACCACATCCCCAAAAAAACCAAAACCCTCATACCCAAGTAAACTCAATCCCAAAGCGCTAAAAATCCCAAAACCCTCAATCCCAATAAACCCTAAACCATCATCTGCAAAAAAACCCTTATCCTTAAAAAGATCAATATAATGATCCCCATTTATCCATAAACCCCCAATCCCAGAAAACCCTAAACACTATTCCCAAAATAACCTTAATACCAAATACACAAAAAACTATACAACCTTATCCTTAACAAACATTAATCCCTTAGTCCAAAAAACACATTCCTTTATCACCAAAAAACCTAAACACGTATCCCAAAAAACACATGAAACCTCCTACGAAAATAACCCTAACCCCTCAGATCCCATATACCATAAACCCCCATCCCCAATAAACCCTAAATCCCCATCCAAAAAACTCCCAAAATACCTAAAACCTACATCTCAAAATAACACAAAAATACCTAATACTAAATATATTTACACACTCAATTTAATTCATAAAGAGTCGATAATTATTTCATTAGCTTTATATCATAGGTGTCACATCCAAAAGGATTGAACAGTTTTGGAGTCCTAGTAAACCAAATATATACAAGAATTTCATGTACATTTGAAAATATAGAACAGAACATGTCATTCTATTTTTGAACATAATTATTTTCTATATAATATCCCAAAATATTCATTAATAATGAACTTCTTCATATCTTGGGGAAAGGAAACATTTGAATGGGTGACCTCTGGTTCTCATTAAGGGTATGCTTATTATAGAATCTATCATTGATCACATAAGTATAAATTTCGTATAAGGGAATTAGATCATGAGAAATAAATTTCAATATCACACCCTACATATCAATGATCATAATCATAATTCATTTTATGATGATCAGAATTTCATAACACATGAATCATAATGGATTCAACGATCTGAGACCTTAGACCATGTCATTGGAGAAGACATGAAATTATTTGTAGATAAATAATCTTACAAATCCTTATGATAAGTCCATCGACCAGGACATTAATAACTTGTTAGGCACTGGGAAACCACCTATGTAACTATATTGGGATTGGGCTATCCAACCATGTAACCTATTTTTTCGGGCTTGTGATAACATCTTTTATAACCTCTTGTTTTGGGCTGGGATAATCACCCATGCACACTCTTGTTTTCAATGGATATCATAGTAGAATAGTTTTACTTCCCAAACCATAATAATAGGCAAGGATCACATATAAGAACATCATTGTTGAAGAAGTCCATCACTAACTGAGATCACTCTATGTTCCATTCCAATCTATCTCATGAGATATAAATCATTACCCAATGAATTGGAGGGGGGATATATGTCCCAACTATTACATTATGAAATTGTACATATGTGCTCTATATGTTCATAAAACATTTAACATATCATAACCCATAAAATAAGATAGGTTTCATAAACATATCATAAAAAATATAACTAGTGGAAAAGAAAGGGTTTATAAGAAATTGATCATTTCATCATAGTATAACCGGTAGAATCAATAAGTGTGTTTCATAATAATTTATTCATGGTATAACTCTTATATGAGAAATGGGTATCGAAAAAATCTTCCCAAATTAAACATAAACCAATCAGAGCATAAATATTATTAGTATACATGGATTATATCACAAATAATGAATAAAAAAAATCAAATGATTTTATATTAGATATAAAACCATTATCAAATATAGATGATAAAATTTATTGACAAAAATTACCGTTAAATTTTGAAAATACATTTGAAAACAAAAATAATTTTCAATGTCCTTTTCAATTAATAAAACACATTTCTAAATAATATTCTCAAAACAACATTCATTTAATGTGACCATAAAATAAAAATAATTTCAAAATATTTAAAACTATTTTTCATTGACATGTTAAATGAAGAAATATAATGTAGGATTCAAATAATGGGGTGGTAATGATAGCATAAAATTCCATACATGATGTAAATGTAAAAATAAAAGTTCATTTGACATTGTCAGCAGAAGTTAAGAGGTACTTGATAAGAAAACGAAATGTGGATTCAATTTAAAACCAATTTCAAGAAATGTTAAATATGGGTAATAATTTCTTTCAAAGAACATTGTATAATTATAAAAAATTTGGGAATCATTTTTAGAAAACATGGTTTTAGAAGTTATTAGATTTTCATCTATTTAGATAAATAAGTCCTGAATTTCATTAAAATAAGAAATTGTAATATTGAGTACAAAAATAAAGTAAATTGAAAGAAAAATATATATTCTTTTTATATAACCAATTTATAAGAAATTATATGATAATTCATGATTCAAGGATAATTTTATTTCATCATTGAAATCATAATAAAAAAAATCCCAATAAATGATGAGATTGTAAACAAAAAACATAACTCTTATGTTGTATTGAATCATTATAGTGAAGATAAAATAAAATTAAATGAACCAGATAATATCATGATTGTAAATGAATTCATGATATAACTTTTCAAAGAGTCTTTATATACTCATATGAAAAGAATTTAGGTTTATAATACAACATACATATCATGGAAGGTAAATTGAACCAAAAATCCCTTATCCCATTGGTAGCATTTGAATTGTAAACCCCATGGTGAGACATACAATAAGAGATATCTAAACTACCAAAAATTT
Organism: Viscum album; assembly: GCA_963277665.1. Lineage (NCBI taxonomy): Eukaryota > Viridiplantae > Streptophyta > Magnoliopsida > Santalales > Viscaceae > Viscum > Viscum album. The sequence goes on from OY728132.1 coordinate 935,113,789, forward strand.
GAGGATAAGGGGGATGAGGGTCTTAGGGTATTTTGTGGTGTGTTTAGGGTTATTTGGGAGTGAATGTTTATTGTTTTTTTGTTACTAGGGTTATTTGATATCATGTGGTTGAGGATTTAGGATTATTGGGGTTGGGGGTTTATTTTTATTTTGGGTATGGATTTAGGGGTTTTAGGGATGAAGTTTTAGGGTTTCATGAAATTTATGGTTTAGGGATTTTTGACTCTATGGGGTTAGTTTTTTATGAGTATGAGGGTTTAGGGATTTTTGGTGTTGATGATTTATTGTTTTGGGGGTTAATGTTTTAGGTTTTCCTTGTCTAGGAGTTTAGGTTTATTTAGGGGATGAGAGTTTAGTATCTTTGGGGGATGGGGGTATTAATTTTTTTAGAATGAGTGTTTATTATTTTTAAGGGATGAATGTTTAGGGTTTTCTTGGTTAAGGATTAGAGGTTCTTTATGTTGAGGTATTTCTAATGCAGTGGGTTATGGGTTTTTTGGGGATGAGGGTTTGGGGTTTTTTAGTGATAAGCTATTACTAGTATTTGGGGATAAATGTTTATGGTTTTTTGGGATGATGTTTTTTGTATTTTGGGGGATGACGGTTTTGGGTTTTGGGGGGATGTGGGTTTAGGGTCATTGGGGATGAGGGTTTACTATTTTTGGGATGAGGTATTAGTGTCTATCGGGATGAGGGCTTTGCGTTTTGTGGGGATCAATGTGTATTTTAGTTTGGGGAGATATGGGTTTATTGTCTTGGGGATGGGGGTTTTGGGGTTTTGGGGAAAAGGCAATAGGTTTATTAGTGTGGGGTTTTAGATTATTTGGGATAAGTTTTTAGGGTTTTTTGTTGATTATTGCATAGGGATTCCTAGGGATGACTGTTTAAGGGTTTCTGGGGATGATGATTTAGGGGTTTTGGGTGATGACAGTTTATAGATTATTGGGGTTTGGGATTTATGGTTTTTATGGGTTGAGTGTCAAGGGGTTTTATGGTAGATATTATTGGAGTTTTGGTTATACAGGTTAATCATTTTTAGGGGTAAGGGTTTATGGTTTTTTGGGGGTTTAGGGATTAGTATTTTTTGGGGATGAGGTTTTGGTTATTTTTGGCATAGGGATTATGGTTTATTTTGGGATGAGGGTTTAGGGTTTTTTTGGGGAATAGGGTTTTAGGATTTTTTGGAGATGAGGGTTTATGGTTTTTTGGCAATGACAATACATGCTTTTTAAGGATCATGTTTTTTATATTTTTGGGGATAAGGGTTTAGAAATTTTTTGTGTTGGATGGTTTTCAGTTTTGGAGTATGATGGTTTATGGGGACTTGGTAAGGAGGTCCTAATGTGTGTTTGGGGATAACGGATTAGGGATTTTTGGGGCAGAGTGTTTATTGTTATTTGGAGATGTGTATTTTTTATATTTTTAAAATAAGGGTTTAGTTGTTTTGGGAATGGGGATTTAGGGTTACATGGGATTTTGATATTGTAATTTTATTGTTATTGATACTGTTTGGGTTTGTGGGGATGAGGGTTTGGGTAAATTTTGGTCTGAGGGTTTACATTTTTTGGGAATGAGGCATCATTGTTCTTTAGGGATGATGGTTTTTTTGGGTGGAGGTTTTAGTGTTTTTTAGGTAAGGGGATTTAGGATATTTTTGTGATAAGGGTTTAGTGGTTAATATGTCTAATGATCAGATGTTTGGGGGGGTGAGGGAATTAGGTTTTTATGGGGATTAGGGTTTATGGATTATTGTGGCTAAGGGTTTATGGAATTTTGGGCTTATAGGTTTAGGTTTTTTTTAGATAGAGGGTTTATGGTTTTTATGGAATGAGGGTTTAGGGTTTTTTTGAGGAGGATGGTTTAGAGTTCTCTGGGGATGAGGGTTCAGGGGTTTGGGGGATGGGGGTTTAGATATTTCTGGGGAATAGGGTTTATATGTTATAGGGATGATGGCTTAGGGGTTTTGGGGGATGAGGGTTTAGGGATTTTGAAGAAATCAGTTTATGGATTTTCAGTGGTAAGGTTTTAGGGGTTATTTTGGACTAAGGGTTTTGGGGACGATGGAATAGGGTTTTCTGGGATTGAGTGCTTAATTTATTGGGTGTATAGGGTTTATAGTTTTTTGGGATGATGATTTATTTTTTGGGTGGTTGGGGGATTATGATTTTGTGGGGTGAGGGGTTAGTTTATTTTATAGATGAGGGTTTAGGGTTTGTGGGGATAAAAATATAAGGATTTTGGGGAAGAATGTTTCGGGGTTTTTGTTGCTGAGTGTTTTCTATTTTTTTGGGATGAGGGTTTAGGGATTTTGAGGCTGATAGTTTAGGGATTTTTGTGGTTATGGGTTTAAATTTTTTTAATTCTTTGGGTTTTCGGTTTTTTGGGGTAGTGGGGTTTTAAATTTTTGGGGATAAATGAATATAGTTTTTTTGGATGATGGATTAATGTTTTTTTGGGCTAAAGGGTTATGGTTTTTCAGTAAAGATTGATTAGATTTTTTAAGGCTGGGGGTTTCAGTTATTTTAGGATGAGGATTTAGGATTTTTTAATGATATTATATTTGAATTTTTTGGGGATATGTGTTTCATTTTTTGGGATGGATGTTTAGGGTTATTTAATGATTAGGTTTTAGGTTTTTCTAGGTATTTCAGTTTACAATTTTTTAGTGTTTAGGGTTTATGGTTATTTCGAAATGCGGGTTTAAGGTTTTATGGGACTAAGGGATAAGGGTTCTTTTAGTGATGATGGATTATATATTTTTTGGGATGATTTCTTATGGTATTTTGGGTCCATGGATTAATATTTATTAGGGTTCAGGGTATAAGTATTTTTTGTCGTAAGATTCTGGGGTTTTGGGGCTTAGGGATTTATTTTTTTTGGGGTTTGAGGGTTTAGGGTTTTTTGGGGCTTATGGTTTATGGTTTTTTGAGTTTTAGTGTATAGTTTTTTTTTGTAATATGCTTTATTAATTTTATTGGATGAGGTTTTATGGTTTTTTGGGCCTATGGTTTAGGGTTTTTTTGGGATATTTGATTATGTTTTATGGGTCATAGGGTGTAGGGTTTTTTTGAGAATAAGGGGTTCGTATTTTTTGGGGAAGATGATTTATGATTATTTTGGGAAGATAGTTTAGGATTTTTTTGTGATAAGCATGGTATGGATTACGAAAAAGCCAAGGATAATAATATTGGTGTTTCTAATAAATTTATTCCAATTTTTTGATGAAATTCATCCAGTATTCACTTTTTTTAATTCAACATAATTTTTGGGCCACATGACACTTGTTTTGGGCACAATATTACATATCCACTTTGTATAGGAAAGAAATTTATAATAGAGAAATAAAGAGGGGATATAGCATTTAGAAAAATCATTAAGACTGAATCTCACTAATTTAGTTGGAGGGATCATAAATTTGCATGGGAATGTTGTTTCTCATGTTTTCATGTGACCTTTTAGTGATCAAATGCCATGTAAATTGTTTTGGGTAATCACTTTATGTTTATTTTATCATTATAATTTATATTTATAATATTGTAATGGTTATACTTGAGTCATTCTAATTTTGAATATTGTTGTGAAACATTCTTGCATTAGCATTTTCCGATTTCATTTTGTTCATGTTACATCTCGATTACTTTTGAATTAATGAAAAATATTGGGGAATCCTAGGTGGGTGGAATTTCCTCTCAATGATGGTAATTTTTATACATTTATCTATTCTATCTCCACATTCTTATTTCATTCTTCCATTAACTTATTAGATTGGTATTAGATCATCATTTCCAATGACAATGTTCTTCCATATAATTCTTATTAATCTCCCATAAAAAATATTGTCAAAAATGTAACTAAGAAATTAACTCCTAATCCATGTGAAGTATTAACAATATATCAGAAATAGAAAAAAATTCATATTAGTGAAAAAATGGAAAATCCTTTTAGAGCATGACAAAATGATTTCTCTTTACTGTAGCAACATCTCCAACATATATCTCTATATAATTTGTTCAATTTGGCACTATTATATAATGATCATACAAATGGAAATGATTAAAGTCATTTATAGGATGATATTCCTAGAATAATGGATAATAATAATATTAAAATATGATATAAGACATCCATTTTAAATTTTTACCGGAGTATAAATCTAGACAATTTTCTAGATAGGATGTGGGAAATCTAATGATTTCTTGAATTTATAATTTTTTTGATGAGAAAAAATGCAATTTAGAAACTCAAAAATATAATGAATATAAATTCCAAAGGTGTAAAAATGTTTTGAAATAATGTGAGTTAAATTGGAAAAAAATATGCTCATGTGAGAAGTTTATTTTTTTAGAAGACGATTTCTTCCTGGTAATTTTAAGCAAGATCTTTATTTTCAAATCCATAGCTTCTGAGATGGAGATAAATATTTTGGAGAATAAATTTGTGTTATTTATTGTTTATTTATATGATGTCATTTTCTAGAAGACAATGAGATAATGATTTCATGGTTTTCTGGTAGACTAAATGATGAAATTCTATATTCAATGGAGTTTCATACAATCACTTCAAATGATAATGTTTTGAAGCTAGTAATCAAGGTGAAAAAATAGTCCTCCAAAGAACCTAAACTCAATAACTATAATATAGGTATATATTGTTATAAATTTATTTCATCTAATAAATATATTTTTGGTTATAATGATTTTTTTGGAATAACATTTTAGATAAGGGGAATGATAATTCTACGAAACAACCAAAAGGACAATACAACTCCATTGAATGTGGGAATGAAATGAGACTTAAATACCATGGGTATGTCTATTTTTAGTAAAATTTTTCTAAAAATACAATAATTACTAAAATAGAGATTGATAATATGAAAATGGAAATCAATGATAATGAACATGTTGACGATGAATCTAAAAATGAAAATATTATTTTTGAATAAGATGATGTGGTGTAACATAATTTTTCTATGAATAATTAAAAAAAATAAATCCTCAAGTATATTTATGAAAACAATTATTCCAAACTCATTCCATCATAAATTAGTTAGTCTGAATAGAGATTATTTATCATGGTAGTTTTACACATGTTTCGTCTATAACAACATTGGAAAAATTGAAGAGTCAAACTCAGAATAATCCCCAATAATACAAACAACAACGGTCGAATAATGGGAGCACACTTGAAGTCAAAAAATAAGTTTTTATTTCTTTTTCCATTGGTACAAACTATTTGGATGAGCAATTGTGTTATGTTACTCTTATGGATTCTTGTCACATGATGTTGGAAAGGTTGTGGAAGATTAATAGTGAAGTGAATTATGATTGGAGGAAGAACACATATTCATTCTGATATGGGAATGGAATCCTACATTTTCTCCATTGAAGTCATCCCAGATTATTCAATGAATTTGTTCCAATATTTCCCAATAATATCCTCTATATTGACAATGATTAAATGGCGAGATCCATCGACAAAGAAAATCCTTTTTTGTTCCTAATGATAGAGAAGTCATTCCATAAGGTGAGGATTTGATAAATTTTTTTAGATTTACCACTAATTGTGGAATATCATGATATTTTCCCTAATGAAATTCTATTGGTATTTCAACCCATTATTGTCTTTGAATAGTATATTGATCTTAAACTAACTGAAAAATTTCCAAATAAACTAGCATATTAGTTTAATCCTATGGGATAAAATGAATTGTGGAGAAAATAGGATGAATTGATGGATCGAGACTTTATAAGTCTATACGGCCCATTTACTATACTAGAGTAGTTGGTTCTAATGTATTTTTTTATTTCATGTTATTGATAGTATATATATCAATAATATTGCCATCAAATAGATGAATCTCATTCCATGACTCAATGATGTTCTCAATGAATTACAGGCTTCATTAATCATTTTGAATGGTATTCTTCATAGTGGATACCATAATATTTGAATGAAGTATAGGGACGAGTAAAAAATTTACTTCAAAACCAATGGTGGAGTTTTTATGGGTTATCATGACACTCTTCCTCTCATATGCTCCTATTAAATTCTTGTGACACATGGATGGTATTTTGAAAAAATTTATTGGTAAATTGTTTTTTGTTTATTTGAATGATATTTTGAATTATATAATGGTTTTGGATATCCATTTGGATCATCTTATCGATGTATTTGTCTTATTGAGGGAACAAAATTAATTTGGAATGTTAGAAAAGTGAAATTTATATTTAATAAAATTGGTTCATTTGGGATATCTGGTATCCATAGAAGGAATCACACTGAATCAATCAATGGTTTATGTAATCATGTATATAACACCACTAGAATCCATCATAGATTTATGGTTTCTTCAAGGACTGGCATTTACTTTTCATCAGTTTGTTTCCAATTTCAAAACAATCATGGAACCCATCCCTGAATTCTTGAAATAATGGACATTTTAATGTTGAATCCCTATAAATAAAGAATTATAAATGATAAATAAAATGTTATATGAAGAAACAATTTTGGAATTCCGATATTTTTTTCATCTATTTGAAGTATAGTTCGATGAAAGTGGAGTTGGAATCAGAATTTCTATCATCCATGTAATGAATCTTGTTTAATATATTAATGAAATGTTAAATGATTAATTTAGGAATTAAAACACATATTAGAAGGATTTTTATGTAACCAGGATATCCCTAGATCATTATTCTCAAAATTTGAGACAAAAATATATTTTTCTATATACTTTCCATCATGTATTAATATTTATGTATAGTCAACAAATGTTGAGTTTGATGCATGAAAATTTGGTGGAAATAAATAAATCATTCTCATTTTTGTGAAAATACTAGAAGGGGATGGATAAAAATTTGGTTGATGATTTATCTTCAAGGTATTCATTACATACAATTGAAGATTCTTGTATTCAAGGATGTAAATTTACTAAATTTGAATAGCATCAAAATATAGAGATATATTATTTTTTTAATGGAAATATGGATTTTTGAAGGATATTTATATGCATTATGGGATTCTCTATAAGAGAAACAAGTTGTGTGTTCCAGAGTGTAATTATAGGGACATTTGTGTCTAGCCGACTCATGGATACCATGTAGACCATTTTGGAATCTTTAAAACTATTGAGATACGAAACATGAATTTCTATTGCACAGAGATACAATCATATTTCCGTTAAATTATTTTTTTATGTGGGATTTTTCGAATAGTGGAATGTCATTTCAATCCTAGGTTATACACTCCATTACCTATTTTAGAGTAGGAATTTTATGATCTGAGTATTTATTTCAAAATGTATTTACTATAGACAATGGTTGAATTATTTTTTAAGATTAATTTTTTCCTTCATGGAATTACCCATATCATTGTTTCAATGAGAGAGACTACATTCTCAAAAAAAAAATTTATGGACATTCAAAGGACATTAATTAAGAATATTCTTTTCATAACTTCCCATTACGCTCACACTTGTGGGAAAATGGATTTTAGAAATCATACTTTGGGAACAATTCTTACACATTAGTGAATAATAATATGAGATATTATGATTTATAGATTTCATAAGACAAACTAGTATATAAAAAATATCCCATTTCTACGGTATTGAATTATAAATTTTATGTTGTTTCTAGAATCAACCCACTCAATATAATTGAATTGTTTTATAAGGATATTTATTTTCTGGTGTTTATTGATGTGTCCTAGAAGTAATAATAGATGAAAAAACTCATTAATATATTTATCTCTAATAGTTAATTCTAATTAACAATATAAGAGATGAGCTAAGAAGAATCAAAAGTAGCCCATTTTTAAACCCAGAGATAATGTGTCAATTCACCATCACAAGGAGAGATTTCCATCCAACATTGAGAATAATATGGAACCATGAGATTAGAATCCATTCGTTATAAATGATAAAAAGGAAAATAATTCACATATTATTGATTCAACTATTTTTTGTGGAATTTCTCAAACATTCAATATTAGGGATTTATATCCATGCGTTGAAAAAGATGATACCTTGAATTGAAGGGAAAATCATCTCCAACCCATAGGTAATTATATGGAAAATACTCAACCAATGGAGAATACTTATAGAACTAGAATGAATTTGATCCAAAATTTTATTCAAAATGGAATAACATGTAGATTTTAGCATCCAACACAATAGTGGTCCAAAAATCTTATATTTGGGATCCAAAATAAAATATATACATGTAAAAGCAATGAAATTTGAAGTTAGACATGAAATAGGATATGTAACAGGGATGACATAATCATTAAGAAGAAATCTTTATTATTTAGTTATTGGGGTAATTAATTATCATGGGAATGTGTTTTTTTGTTTTTATTTTTACCTTTGAGTGATCACAATCCTTGTAATTATATTTCTCTATTTAATCTCTTATTATAGTGTCTGTATAATGATTTTAACTCTTTTTAATGGTTACACTTAAATTTGATGAATTTTCAGATTGATGTGTAACATTCTTACTTAATCATATAAAATTTTCTCAAAATTAGTGGTGCAACCCTATATTTGTTGAAATTGTGTTTAATAATGGATAATCCTGGTTGATGGTAATTCTTAAATCTCGTGGTTATTAAGCTACATTTCAATGATCTATCTTCACTTACTGATTTCATGATTTTATTGATGTATTGGACAATTCAGGGTTTTCAGGGGCTAATATTTTTAGGGTTTTATTGGGGATGAGGGTACAATGATATATTGGAATGAGGGTTTACGGTTTTTTAGTTGATGTTAAAGGATATTTCGGGTATAAGTTTTTATCTATTTTTAGGATGAGGGTTTTGGTCTTTTTATGGCTGAGAATTTTGGGTTTTAGGTAGAGGATTAATGGTTTTTTTAAGCTATAGTTTGAGGGTTTTTTAATAATAGTTTATGGTTTTTGGGGGTGGGTGATGATGTTTTAGTTCATTCAGGGTTGAGGGTTATGTTTTTTTGTAGCTGATGATTTATGGTTATTTGGGGATGAGGGTTGAGGTGCTGGACCCTAATCCACAAAAAACCACAAAACCTCAACCCCAAAAAACGTAAACCCTCATCATTTAGAATGCTAAAACACAAACCCAAAAAATCCTTAAATCATCATCCCCTACAATCATAAACTCTCATCCACAAATAATATTAAACCATACTCCAAAAATAACCATAAACTCTCAACCTCAAAAAACCGGAACCACTAAATCCTATAATACCTTAACCCCATAGCCATAATAAACCCTAATCCCACACCCTAAAACCCCATTAACACTAATCCCGAAAAAACATTTCCAATTAGTCCCCAAAAACACTAATCCCTTCGTCCGAAACACTCCAAAACACTCCATCTATAAAAACCATAATCCCTTAGCCCACAAAACCACAAATCACTAGACAATAAAAATCATAAATCCTCACCACCAAAAACACCTGTTATCCCCAAAAAAACAATTATCCCTCATCCCCAAAAAACCCTAAGCCCCCACCCCCAAAAATCCTTAAACCCTCGTCCCCAAAAACATTAATCCCACTTCAGAAAAAAAATCCATAAACCATTATCCCCAAAATTACCAAAAACGGAGAGCCCCAAGAAACAAATAAAACCTTCTCCCAAAAAAAACCTAAAACCCTCATCCACCCAAAAACTATAACACCATACCCCAAATAAACCTAATCCCTCAACCCCAAACTCCAAAAACCCTAATCCCTAACCAAAAAAACAAAATAAAAAAACAATAAACCCATGTTCAGAAAAATTACCTAAAACCACATCCCCAAAAAAACCAAAATACTCATTCCCAAGTAAACCCAATCCCAAAGCCCTAAAAATCCCAAAACCCTCAATCCCAATAAACCATAAACCATCATCCGAAAAAATTCTAAACCCTTATCCTTAAAAATATCCAACGAATGAGCCCCAAAAATCTATAAACCCCCGGTCCAGATAACCATAAACACTCTTCCCAAAATAACCTTAATACCAAATACCCTAAAAACTATATAACCTTATCCCCAACAAACATTAAACCCTTAGTCCAAAAAATACATGCCTTTATCACCAAAAAATCTAAACCCATATCCCAAAAAACACATGAAACCTCCTAAAAAATAACCCTAACCCATCAGATCCCGTATACCATAATCCCCCATCCCCAATAAACCCTAAACCCACATCCTAAAAACTCCCAAAATACCTAAAACCCAAATCTCAAAAGAACCCAAAAATACCTAATACTAAATATATTTAAACACTCAATTTAATTCATAGACATTGTATACATTATTTCATTAGCGTTAGATCATAGGTGTCACATCCAAAAGGATTGAATAGTTTTAGAGTCCTAGTAATCCAAACATATACAAGAATTTAACGTATATTTTAAAATATAGAACACACCATGTCATTCTATTTCTGAACATAATTATTCTCTATATAATATCCCAAAATATTCATTAATAATGAACTTCTTCATATCCTGGGGAAAAGAAACATTTGAATGGGTGACCTCTGGTGCTCATTAAGGGTAAGCTAATTATAGAATCTATCATTGATCACATAAGTATAAATTTAGTATAATTGAATTAGATCATGAGAATAAAATTTCATTATCGCACCCTTCGTATCAATGATCATAATCATAATTCATTGTATGATGATTGGAATTTCATAACACATGAATCATAATGGATTCAAAGATCTGAGACCTTAGACCATGTCATTAGAGAAGACATGATATATTTTGTAAATAAATAATCTTACAAATCCTTATGATAAGTCCATCTACCAAGACATTAATAATATGTTAGGCACTAGGAAACCACCTATGTAACTATATTGGGATTTGGCTATCAAACCATGTAACCTATTATTTCGGGCTTGTGATAACCTCTTATATAACCTCATGTTTCGGGCTTGGATAATCACCCATGCGCACTCCTGTTTTCCATGGATATCATAGTGTAATAGGTTCACTTCCCAAACCATCATAATAGGCAGGGGTCACTTACAATAATATCATTGTTGAAAAAGTCCATTACTAACCGAGATCACTCTATGTTCCATTCCTATCTATCTCATCAGATATAAATCCATACCCAATGAATTAGAGGGGGGATATATGTCCCAACTATCACACTATGAAATTGTACAAATGTGCTCTATATGTTAATAAAACATTCATCACATCATAACCCAGAAAAATAGATAGGTTTCATTAACATATCATAAAAAATTTAACTAGTGGAAAAGAAAGGGTTTATAAGAAATTTATCATTTCATCATAGCATAACCTGTATAATCAATAAGTGTGTTTCATAAGAATTTCTTCATGGTATAACTCTTATATGATAAATGGGTTTCGAAAACATCTTCCCAAATTAAACATAAACCAATCAGAGGATAAATATTATTAGTATACATGGATTATATCACAAATAAAGATTATAAAACATCAAATGATTTTATATTAGATAGAATACGATTTTAAAATATAGTTGATAAAATTTATTGACAAAAATTACCATTAAATATTGAAAATACATTTGAAAACATAAATAATTTTCAATGTCCTTTTCAATTAATAAAACACTTTTCTAAAAATATTCTCAAAACAACATTCATTCAATGTGAACATAAAATAAAAATAATTTCAAAATATTTAAAAAATATTTTTAATTGTTATGTAACATGAAGAAATATAATGGAAGATTCAAATAATGGGCTAGTAATGGTGGCATAAAATTCCACACATGATGTAAATGTAAAAATAAAAGTTTATTTTACATTTTCTGCAAGAAGTGAAAAGGGACTTGATAAGAAAAGGAAATGTGGATTCAATATAAAACCAATTTTAAGAAATGCTAAACATGGGTAATAATTTCATTCAAAAGACATTATATAATTTTAAAACATTTTGGAATCATTTTTAGAAAACATGGTTTTAGAAGAAATTATATATTCATCTATTGAGATAAATAAGTCCCAAATTTCATTAAAATAATAAATTGAAATACTGAGTACAAAAATAAAGTAAATTGAAAGAAAATTATATATTATTTTTATATAAACAATTTATATGAAATTCTATGATAATTAATGATCCAAGGATCATTTATTTCATCATTGAAATCATACTCATAAAAAATCCCAATAAACGATGAGATTGTAAAATAAAAATCATAACTCTTATGTTGCATTGAATCATTAAAGTGAAAAAAATTTAAATTAACCAGATAATATCATCAGGGTAAATTTATTCATGATATAACTTTTCAAAGGGTCTGTATATACTCATCTGAAAACGATTTAGGTTTATAATATAACACACATATCATGGAAGGTAAATTGAACCAAAAATCCCTTATCCCATTGGTAGAATTTGAATTGTAAACCCTATGGTGAGACATACTATAATAGATATCTAAAAGAAATTTGGATAAGGGGGTTGAGGGTCTTAGGGTATTTTTGATATTGGTTTAGGGTTATTTGGGAATGTATTTTTATGGTTTTTTTGTTACTGAGGTTATTTTATATCTTGTGGTTGAGGATTTACGATTATTGGGGTTGGGGTTTATTTTCTTTTTGGGTCTGTATTTAGGGGTTTTCGGGATGATGTTTTAGGGTTTCATAAAATTTATCGTTTAGGTATTTTTGACTCTATGGGGTTGGTTTATTATGAGTATGAGGGTTTAGGGATTTTTGTTGTTGAAGATTTATTGTTTTGGGGGTTAAAGATTTAGGTTTTTCTTGTCTGGGTGTTTAGGATTATTTAGGGGATGACATTTTAGTATCTTTGAGGTATGGGGGTATTAATTTATTTAGGATGAGTGTTTATGATTTTTAAGGGATGAAGGTTTAGGGTTTTCTGGGTCAAGGATTTGGGGTTCTTTATGTTGAGGGATTTCTAAGGCAGTGGGTTATGGGTTATTTGAGGATGAGGGTTTGGGGGTTTTTAGTGATGAGGTATTACTAGTTTTTGGGACAATGTTTTTTGGATTTTTTTTTGAAAATGGATTTATATTTTATGTGGATGATTTATTATGGGGTTCAAGGGCTGAGTGACTAGTGGTTCTGTGTCTGAGTATTTAGGGGTTTTCTGGTTGGGGGATTAGGGGCTTTTGGGGATGATGGTTTAGGTTTTTCGGGGATGAATGATTAGGGGTTTATTGGGATAAAATTTTAAGGCTTTTTTTATATGATTTTTGGGTCTTTTGGAACTGAGTGAATATAGATTTTTTATTGAGTTATTTGGCTTTTTTGAAGTCGAGGTTTTATGACTTTATTAGGGGTGAGGGTTTATCAGATTTTGGTGCTAAGGGTTTAGGGTTTTTTGGATTATGGTTTGTTATTCTTTTTGTTATGTGGGATAAGGTTTTTTTGGTGCTGGGTGATTAAGTTTTTTGGGGGAATGGGTTTAGGAATTTTTTAATACTGAGGATTTAGGGTTTTATAAGGATGAGTGTTTAGGGGTTTTGTGGATGATGTTTTATGTCTTTTGGTGTGAAGGTATATTTGTTTTTGGAAATGAGTGTTTATGTTTTTTGGGGGGTATGGGATTAGGGTTTTTGTGACTTAGAGATTTTGGTTTCATGGTATTGATGGTTTGGGGGTTTTTGACCATGCGTTTAAGGATTTTTAGGATGAAGGTTTAGGGTTTCTTGGAGTATATTTTTTATGGTATTTATGGGATGTGTGTTTAAGGTTTCCTTATAATTATGGATTAGTGTTTTTTGTGAATGATGGTTTACTGATGTTGGGGGATCAAGGACTTGGGTTTTGGTGACGAGGATATAGGGTATTTATTATTGAGGGACTGGGTTTTTTTGGCTCTGAGAGTTTACGATTTTGTTGAAGATGTTCTGGAAATTATTGGGGATAAGTGTTCAGGGGTTTTGGGGGATGAGGGTTTTTGGTTTTGGGGATGAGGGTTTCATATTGTTTTATGTTGTGGTTTTTACTATTTTTGGTGTAAAGGATTTAGGGTTTTTATTAACGGGGTTTTTTTGGGTTTTTGGGGCTGATGGTTATGGTTTTTTGGGGATGAGGGTTTATGGTTTTGTGAAAATGATGATTTTTTTGTTTTTTGGGAATGATGTCATAAGATTTATTAGGGTTTTTGTTTTATGGTTTTTTGGGGATGATTGTTTAAGGATTTTGGGGATGATGATTACTGGGTTTTGGGGATGGGGTTATGGTTTTTTTGTGTAATGGTATTGTTTTTTAGGGTATGATGTATTATGTTTCTTTGGGAATTACTGTTTAGGATTTGTTTTGAATATGGTCTAGGGTTTTTTGGAATAATGGTTTAGGGTTTTTTTATTCATGGGTTAGGTATCTTTTGTTGATGATGGTTTCTGGTTTCTGAGGATGAGGTTTTAGGGATATTCGAGATTAATTTTTAGTGTTTTTGGGGTTGATTATTTAATTTTTATAGGGATGAATGTTTTGTGTAATTGGGGATAATGGTTTGTGGTTTTTTCATAGATGGTTTACTGGTATTTGGGGATGGTTTCTAGGTTTTTCAGGGGCTGAGGGAATAGGGTATTTTGATAATGAGGGTTTAGCGATTTTTGGGGATGATGCCATATGATTTATTGTGTTGGGGTTTAGGGTTTTTTGGTGTTGAGGGTTTGGTTGTTCTTAGGGATAAGGGGATTTTTTGGTATTTTGGGTATGAGTATTTAGGGTTATTTTGATTTGAGCATTTAGGGTTTATTGGTGATAATTTTTTATGGTATGTTTGAGGGTTAAGGTTTAGTGATATTTAGAGATAAGGGTTTATGGGTTTCGGGTCATCATGATTTATTATTTTTTGGATGTCGGGTTATGATTTTTTGGGATGTAGGTTGAGTTTTTTTTGTTAATGAGCGTATAGTGTTTTTTGCAGAGGAGTTCATTGGGTATTTCAGGGATGACTGTTTACTCTTTTTTGGGTCTAATGGTTTGGGATTTTTTGGGGATATTTGTTTAGTGTTTTTTGGTGTGAGGGTTTTGGGTTTTTTGGGGGCTAAGGATTTAATGTTTTTTTGGGATTAGGGTAGAGGATTTTTAGGGGTTGTGGGAATAAGTTTTTTGAGGGAAAAGTGTTTAGTAGTTTTTTGGGATGAGGGTTTTAGGGTATATTGGTATGTGGGTTTAGGGTTTCTTAGGGACTAGGTTTTTTGGGTTTATAGGGATGAACCTTTAGGGGTTTTGGGGATGAGTGATTTTTGTTTTTTAGGGATGAGGATTTAATATTTTCTATGATTATGGTTTTAAGGTTTTGTGGGATTAGGGATTTGGTTTTTTTGGAGATGAGGGTTATGGTTTATTGGGGTTCATGGAAGTGGGATTTTTTTGGACTGAGGGGTTAGAATATTTTTGGATGAGGGTTCAAGGTTTTTAGGTCTCAATTTTTATAGATTTCAGAGTAAAATGGATTGTAATTTTTTCTCTATGGGCTTAGATTTTTCTGAGGATGACAGTTTATGGGATTTTGTGGCTGACTGTTGTGGTTTTTGGGGATATGGGTTTACAGTTTCTGTGACTGGGGTTTTAGATTTCTTTAGGGCTTTATTATTGTAGTTTTTTTGGGGAAGAATGTTTTGGTTCTTTTTTGGATGAGGGTAAATGGGATATTTTTGAAGAGGGTTTAGTGGTTTTTTGGATATAATCATATATGGTTTTTTTGGAAATGAGTGTTTTTGTTCTTATCTGGCATACTGTTTATGGATTTTTACAGTTGAGAGTTTAGTGTTTTGGAGGATGAGTTTTTTTTGGGTTTTATGGGGATGATATTTTAGTGGTTTTGGGGGTTGGGGTTTACTGTTGTATAGGATGAGGTTTTAGTGTTATTTTGGAAGAGTCATAAGGCTTTTATGGGGATGGGGGTGTATGGTTATTTAAGGCGGATGATTTAGTGTTTCTTGGGGATAATGATTTAGGGTGTTTTGGGGTTAAGGGTTTAACATTAATTTTTGGATGAGGGTTTACGATTTCCAAGGATGAGGGTTTAGTGTTTTTATTGGATAATAGTTGAAGTGTTTTTTTTTGGTAAGAGAATTTATGGATTTTTTATGAGGGTTTAGTTTTTTTGGTATGTGGTTTTAGGGTTTTTTCGGGATGAGGGTTTAGTTTTTTTTATACCGAGGGTTTAGTGATTTTAATGGGTTTAGGGTTCATATTGGTGGGGTTGTGATTTTAGGGTTTTTGGTGGATAAAAATTTAGGGTATTTTGATATTGTGGGTTTAGGGTTTCATGGTGATGATGTTCCACTGTGTTTCTGGACTAGGTGTTATTCATTTTATGGTGATGATGGTATATGATTTTTAGGGCTTAGGGTTTAGGTATTTCTAGGACTCATATCTTAGGGTTTTGTTGTTGAGGGATTTGGTTTTTATAGGGATGATGTTTATGGTTTAGTTGGAGGATCAGGCTTTATGGTTTTTTGGGGGTGAGGGTTTAGTGATTCTTGAGGATGAGTGTTTTGGTTTTTTTTCGGATGAGGTTTTAGGGGATTTGGTGATGTGGGTTTGGGGGTTTTTGAGGCTGAGGATTTAATGATTCTGAATATGATGGGTTAACCAGTTTGAGGGATGAGATTTTATAGGTTTTGGGTATGAGTTTTTGGTTTTTTTAGTGAAAATGGTTTAGGGGTGTTAGAAATGATGGTTTTGGTGTTGTGGGGACTGTAGTTTTAGGGATTTATGGGGATGAGGATTTGGGGTTGTTGGGGATGAGGGTTATGTTTTTTTTTGGATGAGAGTTTCGGGGGTATATAGATGACTGTTTTTTTTTGGTTGAGGGTTTTGGGTTTTGTTTAAATTTGAGGGTTTAGTTGATTTTGGAGTAATGTTTTTAAGGTTTTTTGGATGTTGGGGTTTATTCATTATTAGTGATGTAGGTTTATAGTTTCTTGGGGATGAGGGTTTAGGGATTTTTTGGGGATGAGGGATTAGTGATTTTTTGGCCTGAGTGTTTAGGGTTTTTTGGGGGTATAAGGTTTAGGAGTTTTTTGGGACGAGTGTTTACGCCTTTTGAGGGTGAGGATTTAGTGTTTTTTGGGCTATTGTTTTAGGGAATTTTTGGGGTGATGATTTAGAGTATTCTAGCATTATGATTTTTGGTTTTTTTAGGCTTAGGGTTTGGGGGTTTTGTAGATAAGTGTTTACATGTTTATTGGGTGAGGTTTTAGGGTATCATAGGGAAGATGGTTTCAGGTATTTTTTGGATGTTTGTTTAGGGTTTTTTTGGAGCTGGTGAATTAGCGTTTTTTGTTGATGAGGGTTTAGTGTTTCTTAGGGATGAATGATTATGCGTTTGGGGGGATTTGGATTTATTTGGAATGATAGTCTATGGTATTTGGGGTTATATGATTAGGTAATTCTAAAGATGAGTCTTTATCATTTTTTAGGGATGAGGGTTTATGGTTTATTAGGGCTTACGTGTTATTTTTTTAGGCTTAATTGTTCAGGTTTTTTCTAGATGTTGTTTATTATGGGATAATGGTTTAGGGTTTTACATTAATGATGGTTTATTGTTTTTTGGGAATTACAGTTATGAGTTTTACTAGAATGATGTTTTAGGTTGTATGGGGGATGTGGTTTTTCAGTTTTTTGGGAATGAGGCTTAAAGGATTTTTTTGGGATGAGGTTTCAGGGTTTTTTGTGGATAGGAAATTGTTTTTGGGGATGTGGGTTTAGTGTATTGGGTGAAGTTATTTTATGATTTTTTGGGATGAGGGTTGAGGGATTTGTTCAAACTGGGGGTTTAGTGTTTTTTCAATCTTATAATATAGGGGGTTTTTTGGGCTGATTGTTTAGGGTTTTATAGGTATGGTAGTTTAGGGTTTTTTGGCGGTAAGGGTTCAAAAAAAAATTAAAACTTCACCCTAAAAAAATAAAACTATCATCACAAAAAACATTAAACCCTCATGAAGAAGAAACCCTAAACCCTCATCCCCAGAAGAACTTTAACACATAGCCCTAGAAAAACAAATCATTAGCACTAGATAAACCTCGACACTAAATCCTATTAAATCCAAAACCCTCAACCAAAATACCCCAAAACCATTAGCCCTTGAAAACTAAAACCCTATACCATATAAACCCATATACCCCTAGACATATAAAATAAAAAACCCAAATCTACGAAAACTATAAACCCAAGGGATATCAAACCCAAAACTATAATCTACAAAAAACAAAAACTCTCAACCCTAGAAAAACATAAACCCCAAACCCCATAAAATCCTAAACATTGATCTCTAGAAAAACCTAAACCCATAACCCCAGAAAACCCAAGACACTCATAACCGAAAAAAACCATAGACCATCATCCATGTCAATCATTAGTCCATTTTCCAAAAAAAATACTAGAACCTCAGCTCCAGAAAACCCAACCTTCTAAAAAATAGAAAACCATAAACCCTTGATCCTAGAAAATCTATGACTTAATCCCTAAAAAATACTAGTCCCTCAGTGCCATAAATCTCTAATCCATTATCCCTAGAGAACCATATATAATAATCCATTAAAAATACACAACCCTTACAACTAGAAAACCCTAAAACTTTCATCCTAGAAACCCCAAAACAATAATACCCCAAAACTCCAAAATCCTAAGCCCCATAAGTCTCTAAACCCATATCAGGTGAAAATATAAGACCCTCGTAGCAAAAAAAACTGTAATTGAAGGCCCTAGAATACCCAAAGCCCTATGCACTAGAAACATATAAACCTTCATCCCAAGAGAACATTAAAACAACTTCCATAGAATAATATAAACTCTAATCCCCATAAAACCTTAAAAACTAATCCCCAAAAAACCATAAAGAGTCATCTTTAAAAAACCATAAACCATCATCCCTAGATAAACCTAATTACATAGCTCTAGAAAACCCTAAACACACATCCTCAGGAAACCCAAAACACTTATCTTGAGAAAAACCTAATCCCTCATCCCAAAAAAACCCTAAAACCTCTTACCAAAAAACCCAAAAACCACATCCCACTAAAAAATACGTATCCCTCATCCCTAAAACCCCTAAAACATCAATCCCAAAAACTATAATACCCTCATCCACAAATTATGATAGAGATCCATCCCAAAAAACCATTAAACCCTCACCCCCCCAAACCCCGAACCCTTTATCCCAAAAATCATAAAACATCAACCCCCAAAACCGTAAGCAGTCATCCTTAAAAAATTCCCAAACCATCAGCTACTAAACAACCTAAACCCTTATCCCCCAAAACCTATGATCATTTAGTTTACAAAAATAAACACAAAACCCCATCAAACCATAAAACCTAAACCCCCAAAAACCCTAAATCAGTATCCCTAAAACCGTATACCCTCATAACTAAACAACCCACAATCCCCATCTAGAAAAATCATGAACCATTAGCCCCCAAAAACTATAAAACCTTATCATGAAAAAAACACTACACTCTCATCAACATAACTATAAACCCTCATCCCCATGAAACCAAAATATAAAATCCAAATTGAATGTAAACCCTCATCCCAATAACACTCTAAAACCTCATCCCTATATAACCATTAACCCTCATCACCAGAAAAATCTAAACCCTCAAACATAGAAATCCCTAATCATTTATTTCAAAAAAAAATCCTAAATCCTATCTCTAGAAAATCCTAAACCCACTTCCAAATAAACCTAATCCCTCACACTCATAAAACAATGAATGGTAACCCCTAGAAAATAATAAACCCTCTACCTATGAAAACCCTATCCATTTACCCAAGTAAACTTTAAACCCTATTCATAATAAAACTCTAAAATCCCATCCATAATAAATTATAAACCCTCACCCATAGAAAACTGGAAAACTAAATTATTATAAAACCCAAAACCCTTAGCCTTGATAAACTCAAAACCCTTATCCCCTGAAAACCCTAATCCATTACCACTAGAAAACAAAAAATCATCATCCCCATAAAACCACAAACCTATAGCCCCATAAAATACTAGACCTTCAGACCCTAAAAACCCTAGATTATTGTACCTAGAAAACCCTAGAACCTCGTATGAAAAAACCAAATAACATAGATCTAGTAAATGATAGACACTCAACCCAATACACCCATATATCCTCATACCTTGAAAACTATAGAACTCAGATCCAATAAATAGTAGTAACTCAACCCCTGAAATATAAAAAACCTCATCTATTGAAAATCATATACCCTCATCCACCCCAAAATCCTAAACCCTCATCACTAAGAGATACGAAAACCCTGATCCTAGAAAACAATAAACACTCACCCCCATAAAACCCTAAAATCTTAACACTATAAAAACCTAAACATTCATCAATAGAAATCTGCAAACCATTAAACCTAGAAATCCCATGATCCACAACCCTAGAATACCATAAAAAAATATCAACCCTAGGATCGGCTAAACCCTCATCCCCATAGACACCAAAAACCTAACCCCACAAAACCCAAAATTATAATCCCTGAAAAAATATAAATCCTCACTAATACAAAACCCAAACCCCTCATCCCCAAAAAACCCTAAACACCCTGCCCCAAAAAATAGAAAATCCTCATCCAGAGAAAACCCTAATCAATCATCACCAAAAAATACTAAACCCTTATCCTCGAATAAACATAATCCCATAGCCCCCAAAACACTAAACCCCCATCCCCGTATAAAACTAAACACTCAAAAATAAAAAACCCTAATCCCTCAACCCCAAAAAAACATAAACCTCTATCCCCATAAAACCCTAATCCCACATCCTAAAAATAATAAAAAACATCATACCCCAAAAACCCTAAACACTAGACCCCAAAACCTTAATCTCCCTGTACCATCAAACCCTCAACGACATCCCCCAAAATACTCAATCCCTCTTCCAAAATAAAAACATTAACCCTATGATCCAAAAAAAACCTAAACCCTGATCCAAAAAATCCCTATACCATTGTCTCCCAAACCCTATACCATCAACGCTAAAAAACACTATACCATCATCCATAAAACACCTAAAACCATTATAAACAAAACACCCCAAACCCTAGTCCTGAAAATACCCAAACCCTAATCCTAAAAAATAATGAATCCCTCAACACAAAAACTCCTAAGTCCCTATCCCAAATAACTCCTATGTCCACATGCTGAAAAAATCATAATCCGTCATCCACAAAAAATTCCATTCCCCCTACCCAAGAAAATTGTAAAACCTCAGTCCTCAAAAACAGAAAACTCTTCTCCTATAAATAAAACCTCGTACTATTATGCCCCCAAAACTCCAAAACCTCAAACCAAGAAAACCCCCAAACCCTCATCCCAAAAAAGCATTATACCCTCATCCCCAAAAAACCCTGACACATAGCCCCAAAAACCAAAAAAGTTCATCCCCATAAACCTTATGCCATCTTTCCCAAAAAACCCCAAACTGTTATCTAAAAAAAAATGTCCGCAAACCAAAAAATACCAAACCATATCCCAAAAAAACCCAATCCCATATCCCTAAAAATCATAAATCCATAATTCCCAACAAACCCAAAACCCTTATAAAAAAAACCCAAAACCCCAAGTCTCAAATAACCCCAAAATCCACATCCTTGAAGAACCTAATACATTTATCCCAAAATAACCATAACCCTTCATCCACCCAAAACACAAATCCATCAACCAAAAAAACTATAATCCCCAACATCCAAAAAACCACAAGGCCTCATCAATAAACCCCCCCCCCAAGAAATCAACTCTAAAACCCCCATTCCGCTATCCGAAAATACCCAAAACCCGATGCCACAGAAAACCCCAAGCCCTCATCAACAAAATAAACACAACATATAATTCCCAGAATACTGCCAACCCCTGAACCCAAAAAACCAAAAAACCCTCAACCCAAAAAAATAAAAAACCCTCATCTCCAAAATTCCACATACCCTCATCACCAAAAAAACAACAGACCCCCATCCCCAAAAAACTAAAAAACAATTTTCCCTAAAAAACCTAAATCCCTAATTCTTAAAAACCCATAAATTCATCCACAATTAAACCAAAACACTATTCCCCAAATGACCCCAAAACCACACTAAAAAAGACCCATGATTTTAGTCCCAAAAAACAACACGCACTAAACCCCAAAAAACCCCAATCCTTAAGCCCAAAAAAATCCATGAACACTCATCCTCAGAAAACTCCAAACCCTCAGTAAAGAAAACACTAATCCTTCAGCCCTAAAATTTTCAAGCCCTATAACCTAATGAACACAAAAACCTAAACAAAAAGCCCCATCCCCTCACCCTAAAAAAACATTATCCCCTATTCCTTATAAAAGACCAAGCCCTTTGTGCCAAAACAACCCAAGACCATAGACCCCAAAAACCCCAATCCCTAAATAGTAAAAACCCCAAAACACCAATCCCAAAAAAAACCAAACCATTACATCCAAAAAATCCAAGATTTCTCGTCCCCTAGAATCATCAATCCCCTAGCCCCAAAAAACTAAAATCCCACTTCCTGAAATACTCCAAGCCCTAATCCCCAAGAAACATCGTGCCCTCATCAATAAAAAATCACAATACCCCACTCCCAAAAAAACATAATCCATTAGGAAAAAAACCAATTAGCTCAACCACAATATAGCATGAACCCTAGTTTAAACAAAATTAAAAGGAAAACCCAAAAAAAATCCCTTATTCAAAAAGAAACCCCATACCGCCTTATGAAAAAATCACCCCAAACCCACATCCATAAAAAACCCTGAACCCCCGTCCATAAAAACCCCTTAACCCTTGACCCAAAAAACCCACAGACCCTTAGCCTAATAAAACCCAAAAATCTCTGCCCAAAAAACCCCAAACCCACAACCCCAAAAATCTTAAATCATTTATTCCCAAGATAACCAAAACTCGTAGCCTCCAAAAACCCCATCTACACAAGCCCAAAAAATCTAAATCCTAGGTCAAAAAATTCCTAAACTCACAGACCCAAAAACCCGTAAACCCTAATCCCCAAAAAACACTAAACCCCTATCCCCATGAACACGTAAACCCTAACCTCCATACCGCCAAAAATTATAATCCCTAAAAAACACTAAACCTCTATCCCAAAAAAACCCTAAACATTCATCAACAAAAAAATAAACCCACTACTCCAAAAACCAAAATCCCTCGTACACCGCAACCCTAAACCCCCATCCCTTTAAACTATAAACCACCAACCATAAAAAAATTGTCCCCAATCTCTCATGAAATCCCTAAAATTGTATCCCAAAAAACACTCAATTTCAACTCCAAAAGCCCTAAATCCTTGACCCCAAATAACCATAAACGCTATGACCCCCCAAAAAATGATTTCCCCTCTGCTAAAAAAATACATATACCCTCATCCACAAAAATCTCTATATAATTATCCCCATGAATTCTTATACAATCATCCTAGAAAAAACTAATCCCTCAGCCCCATAAAACCTTAAAACTTGAACCCCAAAACCCAATAAGCTTTGAAAAAAAACAAAACATAACCCATGGCCTTAATAAACACTAATACATCTGTCACAATAACTCATATACCCTCATTACCAATAAAATTATAGACACCCAAGACCAAAAAGTAGTTAACCCTTCATCCCAAAAAACGCAATAGCCTCATCCCAAAAAACCCTTAAACTTCCCCGAAAAAAATCCTAGACCCTCATCCCAAAAAATTGAAAACCATCACCCCCAAAAAATAAGAAACCCTAAGCCCTATACAACCCTCAACCCTATTCCAAAAAAAATACTAAAACGTTTTCCCAAAAAAATTTATAAACACTTAGAACTAAAAAACATTATACCTATTTCCATGAAAATTCTAAAACCCCAATCCCAAAATTCCCTAAACCATCATTCATAAAAAAAATACGGATACTTCCATCCCAAAAAACCCTAAACCCTCATTATAAATATACCCTAGAATCTTGGATCCAAAAAACACTAAACCCCATAACACAAAAAACCACAAACCCTCATCCCTATAAAGCACCAAACCCATATCCCCAGAAAACCATAATCCATCATCTCAAGAAAACTCTAAACCCTCATCCCTAGAATACCCTAATCTATCATAACTAGAAATCCTATACCCACATCCCTATTAACCACTATACCCTCACCACTATAAAATTCTAATCCTTAAGCCCCAAAAAACTATAAACCCATAGCCGTAGAAATCCCTAAATGCTCATCCCTTGAAAACACTAACCCCTAAAACCTAGAAAACATTAAAACCTCAGCCTAAGAGAATCATAAATAATTATCCTAAGAAAACCTTGGACCCTAGTACCTAGAAAATCCTAAACCCTCACCCCCAGAAAATCATAAACCCTCAGCCACATAAAACTATAAACCCTTAGCCCTAGAGAACAATAAACAATCATCCCCAACAAACATGGAAGAATTATCCCCAAAAAACCATAAACCATAATCCCTTGAGATACCTAAAAATACATCCATATGAAACTCTAAACCCTTAGACCTCTAAATATCTATACCATCAGACCTAGAAAACTGAAAAAACTCAGTTGTGGAAACCCTTAGACAGTCATCCAAAAAAACACAAGAACATCATCACCATAAAATCCTATGCATAATGAGAAAACCCTTGATAGACTATCCCATAAAAACATAGAGATTCATCCATAAAAAATCTAGTCCCTCTTTCTCAAAATTCCATAAACCCTCATCCCAAGAAAACCATAAATCATCTTCCTAAAATATTCATAACTCTCAACCATAGAAAACCCTAAACACTCAGTCCTAGAAAACCCTAGACCCTCATCACATAAAATCTAAACCCTTATTCATATAAAACCCTAAACTATAATCCCTAAAAATACCCAAACCCTAAAACCATGAAAACCCTAAACCCACATCCTGAAAAAACCAAAACACTGAACCCTAAAAACTGATAACAACTAAGCCCCATTAAACCATAAAACATTATCCAAAAAATTATAAACCATAAGCTAATGAAAAACATAAACCCACATCCCTTGAAATACATACACACATAGCCCCAGAAAACCCGAAACACTCATCCGTAGAAATATTCTGAATTATTTTACTAAGAAACCCATAATTCTTTAGCCCCCAAAATCGCAAAACCGTCATCCCAAGAAAACCCCAAAAGATGCTTCCCCAAAAAACTAAACCCTTATCCCCAAAAAACACTAAACCCTTGGGCCCAAAAACCCAAAAAACCTTATGCCCTAAAAAACTAAACACAATGAACCATAAACCCATAGCCTAAGAAACCAAAACCTTCATCCCCCAAAACGCTAAACTACGTGACCCAAAAAATTAAAAACCCCCAGCACTAAGGAACCCACAAAAATCACCACTATAAAACAGTAAACCCCGACCCTAAAAACCCCTAATCCCTTGAATAAAAAAACAATACTCGTTAAACCAAAATAACCTAAAATATCAATCCTAAAATACATATACCCTCTCCCTAAAAAATCATTAAACCATTCCCCCAAAAAAACCATAAACACAATAAAAACGTAAACCCAAATCCCTCAAAATCCAAAACTCTATGCCCCAAAAAATTCTAAACCATATTCCATAAATACCAAAAACACTAAACCTATAAACCGTAAACCCACTACATAAGAAAAACCTATACCTCTTCCCTAGAAAACACAAAAACCTATGCCCTAGAAAAACCTAAATCCTAAGCCACTAGAAAGCCTAAATTATCATCCCTTGAGAACCCAAAATCCTCAACAGCATTAAAATATAAACCCACATCCCCAAAGAACAAAAAAACCCCTTCCATAGGAAAAATTAAACCCTCATCCCCTAAAAAACCATTACCATAAACCCTAGAGAAAAACCCTCAACCATATAAAATACTAAATCTATATACTTGAGAACACTGAACCCTCTGTGTATGAAGACACTAAACCCTAATCCCTAAATAACCATAGAAATGTATCCCAAAAAAACACTAAACTCTCAGCCCCAAAATTATCCAATCTATCATCCCCAGAAAATCCTAAACCCTCAACACTAGAAAATCTATTCCCTCAACCGAAGGAACAACCGAAACCTCATTCCCAGAAAACTCTTGACCCCCTGTCCTAGAAAACCCAAGACCCTTAAGCCACATAAATGAATAGACCCTTATCCCAATGATGCTTTGCAACTTTAGCCCATGAAAATTCTGGACCATCAGCCTCAAAATACCCTAGATCCTCAACCTTAAAAACACTAAACCCTTATTTAGAGAAAAACATAAAACCTTATACTGATAAAACATGAATCCACCATCCCAAAAAAACCTAAACACCCAGCCGTAGAATGTCATAAATCATCATCCCTTGAAAAACCTCAAATTCAATCCCCAAAATCCCAAAACACTCAGCCCTTGAAAACAGTAAACCCTCTATTCTAGAAAACCCTAAAAACACAACACTAAAAAAAATCCTAAACAATTAGTCCCATAAAATGGTAAAACCTCATACCTAGAAAACCCTAAACCCCAAATCTCCTAGAGATACCACTCTATATTCTCCATTTGTAGTTGAATATGGAATCAATAAAATCGCTCATACAGAATTGTGTTCTTTTCCACCAAATTTTGTAGCTAATATTTACGTGGATTATAAGGAAAACCATATATTAAAAATTAATGAATCTATTCGATCTCAAATAGAGAATTATAATAATTCATATAGTATGTGAGATAAAGTAATTAGAAAATTCAATTTCCCACTTTGAGACATTGTCTAGATTAAACATGTCATGTATAGATTTCCATCCAAATGGAATGGGGAGATGGAACCATGAGATAGGGGTTCATTCAAGGTATTAAAAAGAGTTTAAAACAATTCAAACATTATCTATTTTCTCAATGTTTTTGGTACAGTTTCTACAACATTCAACAATGGGGATTTATCTTCATACATAAAAGAAGATGTTTATATGAATTTGATGAACAATACATTCTAACATGGATAAAATGATACGGTTAAGATTAAACAAAATATGAATACATGTGTGATTGAAATGAATTTTCTGCCCAGTTATTATTTTAAAAAGACATGGCATCACTTTTTGGAATCCAAAAAAATGGTGCCCTAAAAAACATATTTTGGACCAAAAATTACATATCCCCATGAAAAATTTATTAAATTTGAAGCATCACATTAAATAGTACATATGACATAGAGAAAAACATAATTAATAAGGAATATCACTAATTTAGTTCATAGGCTCATTAAATAGCATCTGAATGTTTCTTTGTTCTTTTTTGTGACCTATGAGTCCAGTCATTTATTGAATTTATATTTATTTCATAAATCTAGCATTATTTTGTTTTTATAATTTATTTTCACTCTTTTTAATGGCTAAATTTTAATCCAATGGATTTTCATGCTTATTTTGTAGATTTATTTATTTAGCCTCATCCTTATGACAGAAATTGGTGGTGCATCTAAATTACTAGTGACATAATCTTTAAGCTTAGAGGAACCTTGTATGGTAGCATTGCATTTAGTCCCTGTACATTTACTGACATTTCAATATTCCATGTTTACAAACACATTTGTTTCTTCTAGTGATGAATTAGAGGGTTGAGATGTTTTTTGGGGGGTAGGGGTTTATAGTTTTATTTGGTTGATCATTTATTGATTTTTTTGGGAAAAGGCTTTAGTGTTTCATGGGTATGATAGTATAGATTTATTTTTTCTATGACAGTTTACGGTTTGTTAGCGTAGAGAGTTATCATTTTTTGGGGATGAATTTTTGGTATTTTTTTGGTGATGGGTTCAGACTATTTCAGGAAGGGTTAGTATTTTTTTGGGGCATATGGTATATGATTTTTTTGAGATTGAGTGTTTATGTTTTTTTGAACACTAGGATTGTTTTTTTCTAGGAATATAGATTAGGGTTTCATGGCATAGTGGGTTTTGCGTTTTTTGGGATACGGTTGTAGATGTTTTGGGGTTGAGGGTTAAGGGTTTTTTGGGGCCATGGGTTGTGTGTTTTTTGGGTATGGAGGTATATAGTTTTTTTTGTGGTGGTTTTAGGGTTTTTTTGGCGAATAGTATTTGGGGTTTTTTTTGTCAGTGTTTAGTTTTTTTGGTTCCAAGGGTTTATGGTTTTTTTGGGGATGAGGGTTTAGTGGTTTTGGGGGATTTCGATTCAGTGTTTTTTTGGGGATGTGGGTCTGGGGTTTTTCAAGGATGAGGGTCTAGGGGAGTTTGGGGAAATGGGGATAGTTTTTTAGGGGTGGAGATTTTATCGGTATATGGTGTAGAGGGTTTAGGGTTTTTTAGGGGTGAGTTATTTTTTTGGGGTAATGGATTTACTATTTTTTTGGGTGAATTGTTTAGTATTTTTGGGGGGTTCTAACATGATTTTGGGGTTAATTATTTTATATTTTTCGGGGTTGATGGTTTATGCTTTATTATTCCTTAATGTTTAGTGTTTTTGGGGCCACTATTTTTTCTTTCTCTTGGGATGAGTTTTTAGGGGTTTTTGGGCTGAGATTTTATGAATTTTTGTAGATAAGGGATTAGGGATTTATTGTAATGTTTCTTTCATGTTTTTTGGGGAAAGGGTTTTATGGTTTTTTGGGGTTGAGAGTTTTGGTGTTTTGGGGGAGGGGGCTATGGATTTTTAGTTTTAATGGTTTATTGAATTTTAGGGATCCAGGTTTAGGGTTTTTTGGATACAAGGAGTTAGGAATCTATTGGGTAGAGTGTTTTTAATTTTTAGGTGTTGAGGGTTTTGGGGATTTTGGGGTTTTGGGTTTTTTGGGGATGGGGGTTTGGGGTTTTTACTACTCATGGATTTGGTTTTTTTGGACCCCAGGGTTTCAAGTATTTTGGATATGAGGTTTAATGGTTTTTCAGGGATGATGGTTTAGGGTTTTCTGTGGATAGATGTTTTATGGTTTTTTTGGGATGAGGGTTGAGGTTTTTGGGGTATTGAAGTATTAGGAATTATTTGATCTAATGTTTAAGTCATTTTTGGTTCTAGTCATCCAGGTTAATTTGGCGAAAGGTTCTAGGATTTTTGGAGATTAGTTTATTGGGATTACTTGGGATGAGGGATTAGTTTGTTGGGGATGCGGTTATAGGTTTTTTGGGGATGAGTAGTTAGGATTCCTTTTGGTAGAGGGTTTCTACTTTTTCGATGATATGAGTTTGGGGGTTTTTTGGAGATAAGTTTACTGGGTTTCCTGGGGATGAGATTTTGTTCTTTTTTGTATGAGGGTTTAGTGTTTCTTTGGGAAGTGGGTTTAGTGTTTTTTGGGATAATGGATTATTGTTTTTGGGGGATGAGGGTTTTAGTTTTATTATGGCTGGTGTTTTAGTTTTTCCTTGGTTCATTATTTTAGATTTCTTTGGGTAGACAGTTTATAATTTTTTGGACGATGAGGTTTTAGGTATGGTTTTGTATTTAGTGTTTAGGTTTTTTTGGTTTTGAGGGATTTGGGATTTTTAGGGCATTTTGTTTAGGTTTTTTTCTGAATGAGGGATTAGGGTATTTCGCATGTGATGTTTTTGGGTGTTTTGGGGCTGAATGATTATCATTTTTTGGGTGAGGGATTAATGATCATTTTGGATGAGGATTTATCTTTTGGGGGGGATGACGATTTAGGGTTGTTTGGAGGTGAAAGTGTAGGGTCTTTGGGGGATATTGGTTTAGGGTTTTTATTGATGATGGTTTAGGGTTTTCTATGACTGATTTTTTAGGGTTCTTTAGGTTTAATGAATTAATATTTTTTATGGATAAGGGATTATTGTTTTTTGGGATGATGTTTTCTTGTTTTTAGGGACATGGTTTTTTTTGGGTTTTTGTGGGAATAGTGTATATGGTTTTTTTGTGCCTATGGTTTCGGGTTTTTTAGGGATTTGGATTTTCTGGGACCCTGCATTTAGTGTTTTTTGACCTAAGGGTTTAGGGTTTTTATGGGGGGAATGGTTTAGTGTTTTAATGGATTGAATTATTAGGTTATTATGGGTATGAGGGTTTATACTGTTTTAGGGATTTATATATAAGGGTTTTCATGGCTAAGGGTATAGGGTTTCTCACGGATAATGGTGTAGTGCTTTTGAGGGCTATGTGTTTAGGATTTTTGGAGATGATAGATTATTTTTTTTTGGGATGAGGTTTTAGTGGTTTTTAGGGGAATTAGGTTTAGTATTTTTTTCTTCATAATGGTTAGTATTTTTATAGGTGAGGGCTTTAGGTATTTTGGGGATTAGTTTTTAGGGTTTTATAGTGCTGATACTTTGGGGTTTTTTGGGGCTTGAGGTTTAGGAGTTTATGGTTATTGGGTTTTATGGTTTTTAGGGTTTGGTGTCTAGGGGTTTTGGGGGGATGGGGGTTTATGGTAATTTGTCCTGGGGGATTGAGGTGTTTTTATAATAGGATTTAGTGCTTTATGGATTTATGTGCTTATTATTTTTATGTTCTGATGGATGAGGGTTTATAGGGTTGGGGGATTAGTTGGGGCATAAGAATTATGGTCTTTTTGGTCTCTTGGATTATTCTTTTTGGGATGTTGGATTTAGGTTTTTAGGGGTGAGGTTTTTGGTTTTTTAGGCCTGGAGGATAAGGGTGTATTTTGGAAAAAGGGGTTAGGGTTTTTTGGGGATAAAGAATTTGGTTTTTTTTTGGGCTGAGGGTTTCTGTTATTCTGGGATGATGGTTTAGTGTAATTTGGGGAGGAGGGTTTTGCATTTTTTTATGAGGATTTGGTTTTTTGGGGGATAACAGATATTGGTGTTTTGGGGATATTTTTTATTATTGTTTTGGGATTAGGATTATGATTTTTTGGGTCTAAGTGTTTAGTTTATTTTTTGGATAAGGGTTTAATGTGTTTTATATATGAGGGATTATGTTTTTTTTGATCTGTGTTTAGAATTATTTTTGGATTAGGGTTTAGTGTTTTTTGGGATCAGGATTTAGGCTTTTTTGGATGGGGTTTACGGTTTTTTCTGGGATGGGGGGGGGGGTTTGGGGTTTCTATTTTCCTAGTTTTGTTTAGGAGTTTGTTGGGTATGGGGTTCAGGGTTATATTCGAACTTATGGTTTAGGATTTTTTTTAATATTAGGTTTTTGGTTTTTTGGGGATGATAGTTTTTTTTATTGGAATGTGGGTTAATGGGTTTTTTGGGGTGATGGTTTTGGGTTTTTTGGGTTATAGTGTTAATGATTTTGGTGGCATAGTGTTAAGAGTTTTTCGGGTCAAGGGTTTTTTTTAGAATGATGGTAGAAGTTATTTTGTGGATTTGGGTTTTGGGTTTTTTAGTTCCAAGGGTTTATGGAATTATGTAGATGAGGGATTCTGGTTTTTTGGGTAGAGGGATTAGGGAGTTTTGGGGATTAGTGATAACATATTTTGGGGATAAGGTCCTAGAAATTTTTGGTTATAAGTTCATAGAATGTTTTTTTGGGATAAAGGATTAGGGTTTTTTTGACACTGATAGATAAGGGTTTTTTGGTCCTGAGGGCTTAGGGGTTTTTAAGATGATGAATTTTGTTTTATTTGGGTTGTGTTTATAGTATATTATCATGATGCGGGATTTTTATTTTTTGGGACCAAGGGATTAAGAATTATTGGGCATTATGGATGAGTGTTTTTAGGGATTAGGGATTATAGTTTTTTAGGGATGAAAGCATACAGTTTTTTGGGGAAGATGGATTATTGTTTTTTTTAAAGAAGGAATCATGTTTTTTGGATGTTAGAGTTTATGGTTTTTTGGGGTGTGGAATTATTCTTTTTTAGGGATGATGTGTTTGGGTTTTTTGGGGAAGATGATTTCATTTTAATTGGGTTGTGGGTATTATGTTTTTTGGGAATAAGGGTTTGTGGTTTTGGGGGGCTAACTATGTACATGTTTTTGGGGATAAGGGTTTGGGGTTTTTTGGAGTTCATGGATTATATTATTTGGGGATAAGTGCTTGAGGATTTTTCGGGATGTGGGTTGATGTTTTTTGGGGTTGAATGTTTCTATTTTCGTGGTATTGTGGTGTTGTAGTTTTTATGGATTGGGGATTGTAGTTTTTTAGGGATAAGTGTTTGGGGATTTTTAGGGATTAGGGTTTGGGGATTTTGGAGCCTGTGGTTTGGGTGGTTTTTTAATATTGGTGGATTGGGGGGTTTTAGGATTAGGGTTTGGGGTTTTTTGGGGATGATGGGTTATGTATTTATACGGATGAGGGTTTAGGTATTTCAGTGGGTGATGGTTTTGGGGTTTTATGGGGATAAGAGTTAATGGTATTTTGGTGATGAGGGTGTATGGTTTTTACTAAGGAGGGTCTAATATTTTTTGGGGCTAGGGATTTAGAGTTTTCTAGGGTTTAGAGATTTGGTTTTTCATGTTCTAGGGGTTTATTGTTATCATGGGCTGAGGAATTTGGGTTTTAGGGGGATGTTAATTTTTGGATTTCTTGGACTGATGGTTGAGGGATTTCTAGAGAAGTGGGTTTAGGAATTTCTATGGAATAAAGGTTAGGGTTTTCAAGGGATGAGGGTTTAAAAATTTCATAGGATGAGGGTTTTTGGTTTTTGGTCATCATGCTTTTGTGTTTTTGGGGATGTGGTTTTATCGTTTTATGTGGATGAGGGTTGAGATGTTTTTTAAGGATTATGTTTTATGGTTTCTTAGGATAGAGAATATAGGTTTTTAAAATAATGTGGGATTAGGGTTTTCTATGAAGAGGGTTTTGGGTTTTCTGGGGATGAGTGTTTAGGGTCTTATAAGACTAATTGTTTGGGGTTTTCTGAGGTGGAGAGTTTAGGGTTTTCTAGGAATGATGGTTTAGGGTTATCCGGTGATATAGTTTTATGATTTTCTTGGGGACACTATTTAGGTTCTTTTGGGGATGAGTGTTTAGGGTTTAGTGGGAATGAGGGTTTAGGATTGCCTTGGAATGTGGGTTTATTGATTTCTAGAGATGATGATTTATGTTCTTATGGGGATGAGTGTTTATAAATTTCTAGGGTTGTGGGTTTAGGGTTTTATTACACTATGGTTTTAGAGTTTTTTTGCTGAGTGGTTAGAGTTTATGGGCATGAGGGTTTACGGTTACTAGGTATATGGATTTAGGGTTTTTTTGGATCATGTTATAGTGTTTTGTGGGGCTGAGGATTTAGGTTTTTATAGGGAAGGGTTTAGGGTTTTTTGGGAATGATGGTTTAAGTATTTTTATAACATAGGGTTTTTGTTTTTTGTTGATGAGTATTTTTAATTTTTTGGGATTTGGTGTTTAAGGCGTTTTAGGGTTGAGGGTTTTGGAATATTTGGGGTTATGGGTTTAGGTAATTTTTATTATGAGGGATTAGGGTTTTTTTCATGATTGCTGTTCATTTATTTTTTTGGTCGATACTATAGGTTTTTGTGGGGGCTAAGGGTTTGGGTTTTTTTTGGGACTAAGGTTTATAGTTTTTTGGGGATACAGTTTAAAGATAATTTTTTGATTTAGGTTTTACTATTTTTTGGGGATGAGAGTTTATGTTAGTATAGATCTATGGGATTATAGATATTTGGGGCTGAGGGTTTAGGGTTTTCTGTGTATAAGGTTTTAGTATTTTTTGGGATTATTTTTTATTTTTTTTATGATATTATCATAGAGTTATTTTTGGGTATAATGGTTATGGGTATTTTGGACTAAGGGTTTATTGTTTTTTATGGGTGAGATTTTAGGGTTTTTGGGGGATAAGGGTGTCTGATTTTTTTGGGAAGAGTAATTATGGTTTTTTGGAATAAGGGTTTGGGATTTTTAGTGATGAGAGTTAAGATTATTTTGAGGATAATGGTTTATGTTTTTTTTGGGTTGACGTATTATATGTTTTTGGCTGATAAGGGTTGAGTGTTGTTTGTGGATGAGGGTTGAGGGTTTTTTGGGATAGAGGATTGATAGTTTTTTTTGGGATGGGGGATGATAGTTATTTTGGGCTATAGTGTGATGGAATTGGGGAGGGTGCAGGATGAGGGTTTCATTGGTGTGAGGGATGAATGTTTTTTTTGGGATGAGGGATAATTATTTTTTGGGGATGAGGTTTGCCTGTTTTTTGAGGTTCAATGTTGAGGGTTTTTTGGGATGAGTAGTGAGTTTTTCTTAGGATGACGGTGGAATATTTTTGGTGCTGAGGGTCAAGGGATATTTAGGTTGAGGGTTGAAGGTACTTTGTGGTCATGGGTTGTTGGATTATTGTGGTAGAGGGATGAAGGTTTTTTAGTGAATATGTGTATGTAATTTTTGGTGCTAATGGTTCATGTTTATTTTGGATGACAGTTTATGGTTTTATGGGGATGTGGGATTATTCTATTTTGGGATTCTATTTTTAATTATTTTTTGGTTGTGGGATTGGGGTTCTATGGGGATGATGGTTTAGGGTTTTTTGGGTTTTTTCTGGTCAAGTGGGATCTATATTTTTTATTCCTCTATTTTCAAGGTTTCCTATAGATGAGTATTTATAGTTTTATAGGGCAGTGTGTTATATGGTTTTTGGGGGGTTTGGATTTTGAGTTTTTTTGGTCTTGGGGGATTTTGGTTTTTTAGGGATAGGGTTTTTTTGGATACCAAAATTATAGGTTTGTTTTGGGAGGGGTTTCAGGATATTATGGGACGAGGGTATATGTTTAGATGGGGTCGAGGGTTGAGGGATTTTTGTGGCTGTGGTGTGCCAATTCAATATGAAAAAGGTTTATGGATTTTTCTGTTAGAGTTTTAAGGGTTTATTGGGGATGAGGGTTATAGGTTTTTGGGGCTCATGGTTGAGGGTTTTTTGGGGGTGAGGTGTTTTTGTTTTCATGATAGTGGGTTTATGGCTTTCTGGGCATGAGGTTTTAGGGTTTTTTGGGAATGAGGGATTATGGTGTTTTTTATTGAGGTAACAATGTTTCTTTTCGACTAAGGGTTGAGGGTTTTTTTAGGAATGAGGGTTTAGGGATTTTTGGAGAATAAGATTAGTTTTTGGGGGGATGAGGATTTAGTGTTTTTGTGTTTTACGGGGATGAAGATGTGTGGTTTTTTGGGTATGATTATTTAGAGTTTATTAGGTATGATGGTTTAATGTTTTTTGGGATGAGGGTTGAGGGTTTTTTGGTTCTGAGGGCTAAAGGTTTTTCTTGTACCTAG
Source organism: Viscum album (assembly GCA_963277665.1). Lineage (NCBI taxonomy): Eukaryota > Viridiplantae > Streptophyta > Magnoliopsida > Santalales > Viscaceae > Viscum > Viscum album. The sequence goes on from OY728132.1 coordinate 935,148,916, forward strand.
GGTATATAGTAACATAGGGATGTGGGTTAGGGGTTTACTGGAGATGAAAGATGAGGGTTTAATAGGGTTTAGGGTAGAGGGTTGTGGTTTTGTTAGGTATTATGCCTTCCAATTTTTTAGGATGAGTTTCTATGGTTGGTTAGGGCTGAGGTTTGACAATTTTTAGGGGATTAGGGTTTTTGATGGGCCTTAGCTATTAGGGTTTTTTAGGTTTAAAATTGAGGGGTATTTTGGTTGATAGTTCAGTGTTTATTGGTGATGAGGGTTTATATATTATCTGGAATTGAAACTTTAGTATTTACTAGAGATTAAGGTATAGGGAGTTTTGTAGATAAAGGTTTAAGTTTATTTTTTACAAAGGTCTAAGGTTTTTCTGGGCTTAGGAATGAGGGTTTCAGGGGTAGTACGTCTATGATTTTTTGGAAATGAGTTTTTAATGTTTATTGAGGATATATGATTCGTTTTTTGGAGTCTTATGTTTAAGGGTCTTTTGGGGATGTGGGATGAGGGATTTCTGGGGTTGTGGGTGTTGGGGATTTTGGTGATATGTTTTTACTGTTTTTGGGTGATTTTTGAGTTTTTTTTGGGGTTGAGGATTGAGAGTTTTATAGTGATATTGGTTGAGGGATATTTATGAGGGTTTAGTGATTTTGGGTATGAGGGTTGAGTGTTCTTTGGAAACAATGGTTTAGTGATTTTGGGGGATGATGTTCTAAATATTTAAGGTTGAGGATATTGGGTTTTTTGGGGGGATGAGTGTTTTAGGGTTTTAGGGTCTGAGGGTTGAGTGTTTCGGGGCTAATGGTTTATAGTTTTTTGGGTATGAGATTTTAATGTATCTTGGGCCAAGGTTATAGGTTATTTAGGGATTATTTTTCAGGGATTTTTGGGGTTGATGGTTGATTTTTTTTGTAATGAGGGTTTAGGGTTATTCGGTGATTATTTTTTAAGGATTTTTGTGGTTCAAGCTAAGGTATTTTTGTGAATTGTGGTTTTGGGATTTCTTGGGTGAGGAATTTTGTTTTTTTAATAGTTTTATATCTTTTTTGGGACTATATATTTAGGAGGATATTCTAGGTTTATTTGGGACTAAGGGTCTACGATTTCATGGGGATCTGGGTTGAGGGTTTTTGGGGATTATGGATGATTTTTTTTTTGAGTTTGATGGTCATCGATTTTTTGGGGAAAATGTTTTAGTTTATTTTGGGGTAAGGGTTGAGGTTACCTTGGTTATGATGGTTGAGGGTGTTTTGGATTAGGGTTAGGGTTTTTGGGTGATTATAGGTTAGGGTTTTTAATTACTAAGGGTTTTGAGTTTTTTGGTCTGGGGATTGAAGGTGATTTTGGTTTATGGTTTTGGGTATTTTGGGGATGATTTTTATGTGTATATGGGTACTATGGTTTTAGGATTTTTGAGTATGATGGCGTAGTGTTTATTGGGGATGATTTTTGAGATTTATATATCGTTAGTAGTTGATGGTTTCTTTGGTTGAGGGTTTAAGGTTCATTGGGGAAGTTCTTCTTTTTTTCTTGGGGATAAGGGTTTTTTTAATTTTGGTGATGTGTGTATATGTTTGATTGGGGATGAGGGTTGAGTTATTTTTTAGGGATGAGGGTTGATGTTTTTTTGGGCTATGGGGTGAGAGTTTTTTGGGGCTGAAGGTTTAGGTAATATTGTGACATCGAGTTTCATGTTATTGGGTATGATGGTTTAAGGATTTTTTGGTTATGGGTTTAGTGTTTTTTGGGTCTTAGGGCATAGGGATTCATGGGGATGAGGGATTATGTTTTTTTAGGATGAGGTTTTGGGTTTTTAGGGGGGATAAAATTTTACATATTTCTTGTGGTAGAGGTAAGATTATTTCTAAATATGATGATTGAGGGATTATTGTGGTAGAGGGAATTGGGATTATTGGGGATATTGGTTTAGGGTTTATTGGGACTGTGTGTTTATGCTTATTTAGGGATTATGGTTTTGGGAATTTGGGGGATGAGTGTTTAGGATGTTCTGGGGTTGATGGTTTTGGGATTTGGGGGTATAATGGTTTATGGTTTTTTGGGCTGAGGGTTATGGGACTTTTTGGGGTGAAGGATTATGGTTTACCTAGGATAATGGTTTAGTATTTTCTAGCACTTCTATTTTATGTTTTTTCTAGCTCAGTGCTTAGGGTTTGGGGTGGACATGTGTTTAGGGTTTTATGGAGATAAAGATTGAGTGTTTTTTGTGGTTGATGGTTTGAGATTTTTGGGGATAAGTGTTTAGGGTTTTTTAGTTGAGGGTTTTTGGCCTTTTGTTTGACATTTTTTGGGATGAGGTTTTGGGGTCATTGGGGCTAGGTTCTTGTGATTTTTGGGATAAGGGTTTGAGTTTTTTGGGGAAATTGTTTAGGGTTTTATTATTACTAATGGTTTAGTTTTTTTAGGGTGGGGTTATAGAGATTTTTTATGGGGGATAAGGTTTATATGGATCATGTGATAAACATTTTAGGGAAGATGGATTCCATTTGGGGGGGGGGAAGAGGGTGGCATTTATTTTTTGGATGAGGGTCTAGTGTTTTTTGGTACTAAGTTATTGGTTTATTTCTGGGGATAATGGTTTAATGTTATTTGGGGATAAGTGCTTAGTTTTTTTAGTGATTTAGGGATTATGTTTTTTGGGGATGGGTATTTTGGTTTTTTAAGGCAGAGGGTTTATCTAATTTTAGGACCGAGGGTTTATGCTTAATTTGGTATGAGAGTTTATCATTTTTTAGAGTTTGGGTTTGGTGTTTTTGGGGGCGGAGAATTTATGGGTTTTTAGTGTGTGGAATTAGATTAATTTTGGAGAAGGAGATTAATGGTTATTTTGGATAGGTTTTAATAGTTATTTTGGGAAGAGTTTTTATTTTTTTTGTGGGATAATGGATTATGAGTTTTGGGAATGAGGTTTTAGGGTTTTTTTGGGTGAGAGTTTATGGTTTTTTAGACTGAATGTTAAATTGTTTTTGCGGATGATGATTTCTGTTATTCTGATGTTGAGTAATTTTTTTCAAATGATTTATCATTTTAATGGATGATGGTTTAGTTCATTTTTGTGATGATGTTTCATTCTTTTGTGGACAAGTGTTTAGGGTTTCTTAGGATGGAGGGGTTTGGAGTTTGGGTAATGAGGGTATAGAGTTTTTTTGGAGTGAAGTTTTGAGGTATTTTGAGGTCGAGGGTTCAGGATTTTCTATCGACTAAGGGAATAATTTTTTTAGGGATTATGGATTACAGATTTTTAGGGATGAATGTTTAGGTCTTTCTAGGGAAGAAGGTTTTCAGATATTGGGGTTTATTGTTTTTAGTTTTCTTTTTTATGGGGGATTAAGGGTATTTTAGTTGAGGGGTGTGTTTTATGGGTTTTGGGTTTCAAGTAATTTTAGATGAGGTATTAGTGTTTTATGGGTAATAGTGTTTAGTACTTTTTATGGTAGTGAGTTTTGTGTTTTTCCTGTATAAGTGTTATGGATTTTAGTCATATGAGGGTATAGGGTATTTTCACCAAGGTATTAGTAATCTTTAGGTTTGGGATTTAGTGCTTTTTTGGGATCAATATTTTGGTTTTTTTGGGCTGAAAGATTAGGGTTTTTTAGGGTGAGGTTTTTTGCCTTGAGGGGGGGGGGAATGAAGGTTTAGGGTTTTTTAGGGATTAGGGTGTGGGTTTTCTAGGGCCAGGGTGTAGTTTTTTATGGATGTGGGTTTAAGGATTTTCAGGGATGATGGTTTAGTGTTTTTCTGGAAGAATTTTTATGGATTCTTTATGTAGTGTGTTTAGGGTTATTTAGGGTTGAGGATTTTGTGAATTTGGGGCTGAGGGATTACTGTTTCTTGGGGCTATGATATATGGATTTGGAGGTTGAGGGTTTAGGGTTTTTTGGGATTTTATGGTTTATGGTTCATTGTGTCCTAGAATTTGGGATTTTTTAGGGTTGAGGGTGTTAGGGGATTTTGGGGTGGGGTGATTCATAAATATTTTCGAATGACAGTTTAGAGATATGTGGGGTCGAGGTGTAAGTTTTTTTTGGAGACGAGGTTTCATTTTTTTGGGCTAATGGTTTAGGGTTTTTTGGTGTTGATCATTTATGGTTTTAGGGATATCAAATGTTTTCAGGGGATGAGGATTTATATTTATTTTGGTGTTGAGTGTTTAGAGTTATTTTTGGATGAGGGTTTAGGTTTTATTGGGTGTCTGTTCTAGGTTTAATTGGTATGAAGATGTGGTGTCTTTTTTCTGGCTAAGTGTTTTGGATTTTTACGGTAGACGAGATATGGGGTTTTGGGGATGAGGGTATACGGTTTCATGGTTAATGGTTTGTGGGGGTTTTTTGGACAAAGTCTTAAGGGGTGTTTTGTTTGATTGTTTAGTGTTTTTTGGGGCTAATGGTGTTGTGTTTTGCAGATAGATGATTTTGAAATTCTAGGCATAGTGATTGCGGTTTTTTTGGGGATGAGGTTTTTGTGGTTTTTTAGGACGAGGGTTTGGTATTTTTTTGGATTATGGATTATGGTTTTTTTTGATTGAGTGTTTAGGATTATTTTGGGTTAGGGTTTAGGGTTTTTTATGGCCATGGGAATATGTTTTTTGGTGGAAAAGGGCTTTTAATTTTTATGGGTGAGGGTTTAGGGTGTTTTGGAGTTGAGGTTTTATTGTTATTTCGGGACAAGGTTTTATTATTTTCTTGGGCCACTACTTTAGGGTTTTTAGGGATGAGGGTTTAGTATTTTTCGTGAAGAGGGTTATTTGGTGCTTGGGGTCAAATGTATTAAGTTTTTGGGGATAAGAATTTATGGTATTTAGGGATAAGGGTTTTACTTTTTTTGGGGGCATAGGGTTTATGGTTTATTGGGAATGGGTGTTTAGGTATTTTGTGTCAAAAAATGAATTGTTATTTGGGGATGATGGTTTAGGGTTTTTTGGGGCTATGGTTTTAGGGTTTTCTCGGGTTGAGGCTTTAGGTTTTTGGGAATTGAAAATTAGGTATCTTTTGATGTTGAGGGATTATGATTATTTGGTGGGAGGGTTTTATGTTATGTGTGGATGATGGTTTATGGTTTATTGGGATTAAGGTTTTTTTTTTTTTGATGAGTGTTTTGTATTTTTTGGATGAGGTTTTATGGTTTTTTGTGGCCTATAGTTTTTTTTTTGGGTCAAGGGTTTAGGGGTATTTTTGGGGGAGGGATTAGAGAGTTTTGGGGATGATGGCATGGGTATTTTCTATTTCATTGTTTTCGGGTTTCTTGGGACTGAGGTATTATAGTTTTTTTCAATAAGGGTTTTTTCATTTTTGGGGATGAGGGTTTAGGGTTTTTGGGGTTGAGGTATTAGGATTTTTTTGGGATGTTGGTTTTCTATTTTTGGGTTGAGGATTTAGTTTTTTTTACAACAATTTAGGGTTTTTTGGGTCCGAGGTTTTATGTATTTTTGGGGACAAGGGGTTGTTTTTTGGGTAGAGTGTTCAGGGATTTTTGAGGATTAGGAATTATAGTTTTTTGAGGATGAGATTGTTGGGATTTTTCTATAATGCGGGTTTAATATTTTTTATGGATGACTGTTTATTGTCTTTTGGTGGAATGGTTTAGTTTTTTTGGTGGATAATGGCTTAGTTTTTTGGGAAATAAGGATTTTCATTCTTTATGGGGGTGAGGGTTTAGGGTTTTTCATGATGAGGGTTTAAGTTGTTTTAAAGATGAGGGTTTGGGGTTTTTTGGGGCTGAGGGATGGGGGATATTTTGGCTAGGGGTGTAGGTTTTTTTAAGGTTTATGGTTTAGGTATTTTTGGGTATATGATTCAGTTTTTTTGTGGGAGAGTGTTTAGGGTTTTGTTGGAAGTTGGGTTATGGTATTTCTGTGTCAATGGTTTAGGGTTTTTTGGGGTCACATGTTTATTGTATTTTAGATCGACATGTTTATGTTTTTTTAGGACTAAGGGTTATGTGTTTTTGCATGTAATGTGTTTTTGGTTTTCTAGGGATGAGTATTTAGGGTTTTAGGGGGATGTGGTTTTATGGTTTTTTAGGGTGGGGGGTTTAGGTTTTTCTAGGGCTGAGGGTTTATGGTTTATATTGGGGTAGAGTGTCTATGGTATTTTGGGGGAAGGGGGTTTAGAGGTTTTTATGGATGGGTGTTTAGGTTGTTTTGAGTAGGTATTTTAAGTTTATTTTGTGTGGCTATATTTAGATTTTTTTTATAGGAGGCTATAGGGTTTTCAGTGTGCATGTATATGGTATTTTTATCGCTGATGGATTATTATTTTTTCATGTCGAGTGTTTAGGTTTTTTGGGAACGAGGGTATTTTGTTTTCTAGGGATAATGGTTTTTGGGTTTTTTAAGTACTATGAATTTTGGTCTTAGGGATGGTGTTTTAGAGATTTTCTGGGGATAACAGTTGTAGGTTTTTTTTGTATGAGGGATTTTTTTGAGCTGAGGGTTTAGGTGTTTTGGGGGCTTGGGATTGATGGATTTTTGGGGCTGAGGGTATAGTTATTTTGGGGACAGTGGTTTATGTTATTTTGGTTCAAGGGTTTATGGTATTAATTGATGCAGGTTCAGGGTTTTTGGGAGGAAAGTGTTTAGGGTTATATTTTTTGTAATTTATATTGTTTTCTAGGGATGTGCATTCAAGGTTTTTTGGGGATGTGGATATAGGATTATTTAGGGATCAGGGTTTAGAAATTTTTGTGCTTGAGGGATTAGGTTTCTGGGAGATAATAATTTTTGTTTTATTAGGTCCATAAGTTTAGTATTTCATGGGTCTAAGTGTTTGGGGATTTTTAGGGATAAGGGTTTAGGATTTTTGTGGGTGGTGGGATCAATGTTTTTTGGGGATTAGTGTTTAAGATTTATTTAAAATAGATATTGAAGATTTTTTGGTCCAATGTTTTATAGATTTTTGGGATGGGGGTTTCATATTTTTGGGGGCTGACTACTTATGTTACATTGGGTTTAAGGGTTTATTGTTTTTTAAGGATGAGTTTTTTATGGTTATGTAGAAGAAGGTTAAGGTTTTTTTTTTGCAAATGAGTTTTTTGGGTTTTTATGGTTTAGGGTTTATGGTTGTTTGGGGATAAGGGTTTAATGTTTTTTTGTCTATGTTTTTGGGATTATTTATAGAAGATGGATGAGGGTTTTTTTGGATCCTTTGTGTTTAGGGTTTTTTGGGACTAATGAATTCCGGATTTTTGGGATAAGGTTTCAGCTATTTTGGGGAGGAGGAATTATTGATTTTTGTGGCTATTGGATGATGTTTTTTTTCCTATGGGTATATGGTTATTTAGTGATAATATTTAATGGTTTTTAGGGATGATGGCTTTTATTTTTTTAGGATTGAGGGCTTAGGGTATTTTGGGAATGTGTCTTTTGAATATTTTGGGATTAAGTGTCTATGGTTTTCTAGGGAGGTACTTTTACTATTTTCTATTGCTATGGGTTTATTTTTTCTGAGGGATTTGGTTTTGGTTTGTTGGGGATGATGAAATATTTTTATTGGTGTTTTAGGGTTAATTGTTTTGTCGGGTAAGGTTTTTTGGATTTGTGGGGTGAGTATTTATGTTTTATTGGGCCTAAGGGTTGATGGTTTTTTGGGGCTGTCGGTTGATGATTTATTTGGGGGATTAGGATTATTGTTTTTTGGGGGTTGAGGGATGTGGTTTTTTAGGGATGAGTGTTGATGTTTTTCTGGGGGATAAGTGTGTATAGTATTTTGTATTGGTGGTGTAGGGATTTTTGGGGATGATGGTTTATGTTTTTTTGTGTATGTCGGTTTATAGTTTTAGGGGGATGATGGTTGAGGGGTTTTTTTCTAAGGGTTGATGGTTTTTTGTCTTTATGGTTTATGGTTTTTTGCTATGAGGGTTTATTTTTTTTGGGATATGGTTCTTGTGTTTTAGGGGGATGAGGGTTTGGGGTTTTGGGGGTTGGGTATTTAGGAATTTTTTGGTTTTAAGGATTTAGGGTTTTTTGATATAGATGGTTTAGGTTTCTTGTTGGATGATGGTTGAAGGGGTTTTGGTACTATGGTTAGTGGTTATTTGTGGCTGAGGGTAGAGGGTTTTCTAGGGAGTAATGATGGAAGTTTTTTTTATTAGGATAGAGGGTTCTAAGGGGATGATGATTTCGGTTTTTTGGGATGAGGTTGTATGGCAATGTATGGATGAGGTTTTAGTGTTATTTGGGGAAGATGTTTTAGGGATTTTTGGGGCTAGTGATTGGAGGTTTTGGGGCATCAGGTTTTAGTGTTTTTTGGGTTTATGGATACATGTTTTTTTTTTGCTGAGAGTTGAGGGTATATTAGGATTCAATGTTTGGAGTTTTTTGGGGCTAAGGGGCTAGTGTATATTTGAGCTGAGCATTTAAGTCTTATATGGATGAGGGTTTTGGTTTTGCTGGGATTTTAGGTTAACGTATTTTTTGGGCTAGTAATGGAGGGGTTTTTAGATTATTATTTTTTGTTTCCTCAGGTATTTTAAGGTTTTTTTGGGAATGAGAGTTTAGTGTTTTTTGGGTTAATGGTTAAGGTTTTTTTGGGGCTAAGATCTGAGGTTTTATTGGCGGTGAGGCTTGAGGGTTTTTCTGGGGATGATTGAGCTGGGTTTTTTGGGGTTGGGTTTTTTGGGTTTTTTGGGCTAAGTGTTTATTTTTTTTGGAGATGAGTATTTTTGGGTTTTAGGCAATTTTTTAGAGTTTTATGGGGATATGTGTTGTGGTTTTTTTGGTCTTTGGGTTTAGGGTTGTTTTTTATGAGAGTTTAGTGATTTTAGGGGATGAGGGGTTAGAATAATTTTGGGATGTGGGTTGATGGTTTGGGGATGATAATTATTTATGGGTTTTTGGTGATGAGATATTAAGGTTATATTGGGATTTGGGTTTAGTATTTTTTAGGTCCATGTTTTTAGGGTGTTTTATACCTATGTGTTTATATTTTTTTAGGGACGAGTATTTAGCATTTTCTAGGGAGTACTCATTTAGGTTTTTCTATGGTGGACTATTTAGTATTTTTTTGACAATGAGGTTTTAGGATTTTTTAGAGATTTGGTTTTATTGTTTTCTAGGTATGAGGGATTTGGGTTTTTTGGGTTTATTGTTTAGGTTTCTTTTTGGAAATGATTTTTCTTTTCATGGGGAATAGTGTTTAGGGATTTTTGGAGCTAAGAATTTTGGGTTTCAAGGGGATTATCATTTTGTATTTTTTTGGTGTTTAGGGTTTAGTATTTTTCTCATTTGGCCATTTAGTTTTTTTATTGATAAGGATTTAGGATTTTTTAGTAGATATTTCTTGGGTTTGTTATGATTAGGGTTTATGGTTTTTCTGGGATAATAGTTTATGATTTTATATCATTGAAGGTTTAGATTTTTCTAGGGATGTGGTTTTAGGGTTTAATGTGGAAGATAATATAGTGTGTTCTAGGGTATATGATTTCGGTTTTTTTATAAGGGTATAGTCATTTAAGGGGATGCGGGTGTATGGTTTTCTTGGGATTACAGTTTAGGTTTTTCTATAGTTTTGGGAATAAGGTTGTTTGAGGCTGAGGGACGAGGGAGTTATGGGGATTATATTTTACCATTTTATAAAGGTTAGGGTCTATGGTTTTATGGGATAAAGGGTTTGAGGTTTTATAGGGATGAGTGTTAAGCTTTTTATGTGCATGAGTGTCATGTTTTTTTTGTTCTAAGGATTTAGGGTTTTTTGGGGCTAATGATTTTTGTTTTTTTTGGAGATGAGAGTTTAGTGTTTTTTTATAGATGGGGGTTTAGTTATTTTTTGGGATGAGGGTTTAGTGTTTTATATGTCTAAGTATTTAGAGTTTTATGAGGATAATGGTTATGGTTTAATGGAGATCCTTGTTAATATTTTTTTAGAGATGTGGTTTTAGGGTTTTATGGGGCAGATTGATTTGGGTTTTATGGGGATAAGTTTTAATATATGTTTGTGTTGGTTGTTTTATATTATTTGGGGAAAAGGGTTATGTTATTTATGGGTATTACGGTTTAGGGTTTTATGGGGTATAGGGTATAGTGTTTCTTGGGGATAAGGGTTCTAGGATTAATGAGGTAGAGGATTTAGGGTATTATTGGGACGAGTGTTTAGGGATTTATAGGAATAAGGGTTTAGGGTTTTCTAGGTATGATTCTTCAGGTTCATTTGGGGATGAGGAATTTTGTTTTTTGGCGATGTGGGTTAGTGTTTTTTAGGGATGTGTTTTTTTGTTTTTTTTTTGTGATGATAGTTCAGTTTCATGGTGGATGAGGGTTTAGGGTTTTTTAGAGATGGGTTATTAGGATTTTTTTGGATGAGGGTTTATATTTTTTTATAGTTAGGGTTTATTATTTTTAAAGATTGAGTGTATAGGGTTTCATGGGGTTTTATGGTTATTTTTTTGGGATAGAGGGTATAGGGTTTTTTGGACAGTTGTTATAGGGTTTTCTGGGTGCGAGGGTATTGGGTTTTTTGGGGATGAGGGTTTATGATTTTTTGGGTATTAGGGTCTACATTTTTTGGGGATTAGTGTTTAATTTTTTTTTTATATGAGGGTGTATAATTTATTGGTTATGGTTTTTGGGGTTTTTTATAAATGAGGGGTTTGTGTTTTTTATAGCGATGGGTTTAGGTTTATAGGGAGGTTTAGGGTTAAGGTAGTTTTGGGGTTGAGAGTTATGGTTTATTTTGGATGTCGGTTTAGGGACTTTTTTGGTAGAAGGTTTAGGGTTTCATAGTGTTTAGGGTTTATGGATTTTTTAGGTTGTGGTGTAAGGATATTGGGCACATGAATTTTGGGTTTTTAGGACTTAGGTTCTATTTTCTATTGTGGGTAGAGGATTTATGTGTTCCTGGTGCTTATGGTCTGTAATTTGGGGGGGGGGATTCAAGATTTATTTTGGATGAGTGATTTGGGTTTTTTGGGATGACAGTTTAGAGTTATTCTTGGATGATTTTATATGGTTTTGTTGGGGCAGTGTGTTTAGGGGTATTTAGGGAACATGGTATAGGAAATTTTATAGTTGATCATTTTGTGTTTTTAGATGGTGATGGTTTAATGTTATGGGGATATGAGTTTTGGTTTTTCTAAGTATGGATTTAGGGTTTTTGGAGGCTGAGGGTGTATAGTATTTTAGGGATTAGGGTTTACTATATTTGGAAAAGATTTTATAGTTTTTGGAAGTGGTTCATGGTTTTTGGGGATGATGGATTGTGGTTTTCTTTGGTTGAGTGATTTGGTTTGAGGGGGATTGGGGTTTGGTTTTTTTGGGACTGAGGGTTTTGGTTATTATTTGTTGAGGGATTGGAATTGTTTTAGGGAGATGGGGGTTTGGAATTTTTTGGTATGAGGGTTTGGGTTTTTGTATGATGAGGATGTAGGGTTTTATGGGATTCACGGTTTTATGTTTTTTGGGGTTGAGTGCTTTTTTGGGATTATTGTTTTTTTAGGGATATGTGTTTGGGGTTTTTCTTACTAAGGGTTTTCAATTTCATGGGATGTGGGTACGGGTTTTTTTAGTAGATGATATGGGGTTTTTTGGTGTTGATGTTTGTGGGATTTATTGGGATGTCATTTTTTTTTCTTGAACACCAATGTAGTCAGCTTTTATAAGGATGGGGGTCTCAGGTTTTTCAGAAAGAGGGTTTTGTGTTTTTCTAGTTGTGGGTGCGGTGATTTATGGGGCTATGGGTTTGAGTTTTTATGGGTCTGAGCGTTTAGTATTTTTTTGGGATTAGGTTCTTAGTTTTTTAGGATGATATCTTAGGGTTTTTGGGAATAAGGGTTTGTTCTTTTTTGGATGAGGGTTTTGGGTTTTATGGGGATGGTGGTTTACAGTATATTAGGCTAAGGGTATGGGGATTTTTGTGGCTGAGGGTTTGGTATTTATTGGTGCTAAGTATTTGGGGGTTTTTTGTGATGAGGGTTTCGATATTTTTAGGGTTGAGGGTTTGGGGTTTTTTAGAGTAGTGGATTTGGGGTTTTTTGGTGATGATGGTTTGGTATTTTTTGGGGATGATGGTTTAAAGTTTTTTACAGCTGAGGGTTTAGGTTTTTTTGGTGCAAATGATTCATGGTTTTTGAGGGAAGAGGGTCTAAAGTTTTGGGGGACGATAGTTTTCATTTTTTGGGGATGGGGATCTCGGTATTTTTTCGCTAATGGTTTAGGGTTTTCGGGATAGAGGGTTGAGGTTTTTTGGGGTTAATGGATTTTTGGGGTTGAGGGTTTTGAGTTATTTTGGTATCTTGAGAATGACCATATAAGGTTTTTGGGACTATCCTATTTGTTTTTTTGTAGGGATGTGGGTTTAGGTTTTTTTGGGGATGAGGGTATCTTGTATTTTTGGAATAAGGAATTAGGGTTTTTTGGGGATGAGGGTTTATGGTTTTCTTGGAGTTGAGGGTTTAGATATTTTTCTTGGGATAAGGTTTTAGGGTTTCATGGGGATGTTGGTTTAGGGTATTTTGCAACAAAGGTTTTTTTGTTTTTTTGGATGAGGGTTTAGGGTTTTCATCGGTTTAGGATTTAGGTTAGTTTTTTGTTTAGGGTATAGGGTTTTATGGGGATCCGAGTTTAGTGGTTTTTGGGATCAAGGGTTTAGTTTTTTAGGTCTTAGTGTTTAGGGTCTTTTGTGGATGAGGGTTTAATTTTTTATAGGTTAAGTGTTTAGGGTTTTTTTGGGTTGAGGGTTTTGTATTTTTTTGGAAATGAGTTTTTTATTTTTTTCAGTTAAGGGATTAATAATTTATTATGTTGAGGTTTTATGGATTTATCATATTTGGGAATTATGTGTTTGAGGGAATGGGTTTTGGGTTTTATTCGGCGATATTTTGTGGTTTTTTGGATAAGTTTTTATGATTTTTTGTGGCCTACGTTTTCAGGTGTATTGGTTCAGAAGGATTGAGGTTAATTCGGGATGAGGGTTTTAGGTTTTTAAGGCTTGAGGGATTATGGATATATGGAGAGATTGTTTATGGTTTCATAGTGATGGAGATTTTGGGTTATTTGTGGATGAGGGTTTACTAGCATGAGGGGTTATGGAATTTTTTGTATTAGGGTTTTGGTTTTTTTGGAGTTGAGTTTTGAGGGTTTTCTATGGATAAGGGTTGATGGATTTTTTGGGGCTAAGGGTTTTTGGTTTTTTAGGGATGATAGTTTAGACTATTTTGGTGGTGATGGTTTAGTTTACTTTGGGGATGATGTTTTATGGTTTTTAGGGATGAGGGTTTAATGTTTTTTTGCGATGGGGGTTTCAGAATTATTATGGATGAGGGTTTAGTGTTTCTTAGGAATGAGGGTTTTAAGGCTTTTTGTGGCTCAGTGTATGTTCTTTTTTGGGGATGATGGTGCAGGTTTTTTTATGTAATGAGATTATAGGGTTATTTTTTCAATGTTTATATTAATTTTGGGGTTTTATGATTTAGGGTTTTATGGGGTTGTTGGTATAGTATTTTTTGGGCTATGTGTTTAGGATTTTTTTGTGCTGATGGTTTATTAATTTTTGGGGTTGGGGTTTAGTAATTTCTGGGGGAATGGGTTTAGATATTTGGGGGATATGGTTTTAGGGTTTTTTGTGTATAAGTTTTTAAGGACTTTTTAGTCTGAGGGTTTAGGGTTTTTAGGGGTGAGGGTTTAGGGTCTTTTATGGGTGAGTGTTTACAGTTTTTAAGGATATCTATTTAGGGGTATTGGGCTTGAGGGTTTATTTTTTTTTTGAGGGTTGAGGGGTTTTGGGGATGTCGGTTTAGTTTATTTTGATATGGGATATGGGATTTTAGAGGATGAGGTTTTGGGGTTTTCATGATGATGATTTGGAATTTTGTTGGGTTGAGTTTTTAGGGTTCTCTGTAGCAGAGGGTTTTGGATTTCTGAAGATGGGGGATTAGGGTATTTTGGGGTTAAGGGTTTAGGTTTTTTTCAGTCTTTTGTGTTTAGGGATTTTTGGGGATGAGGATTCTGTATTTTTGGGTCCAATGCTGTGATATTTTTTTTCTACTTCGGATTTGGTTTTTTTGGGGCTCATGGTTTGGTGTATTTTCATGATAATGTTTTTGGAGTTTTTTATGAATTGGTGTTTTTTTGGGCTAGTATATTTTATTTTTTGTGAAGAGGGTTTGTTATTTTTAGGGGGATGAGGGTTTGGTGTATTTTGGGGCTATGATTTTGGTGCTATTTAGCGGTGATGTTTTAGATTTTTTGGGGATGTGGGTATATAGTTTTTTGTTGATGAGGTTTTACAATATTTTGGGTTGACTGTTTAATTATTTTTAAGCTAAGGGTTTATATTTTCTGGGGGGGCTATGGATTTTTGTGGGTTTTATGTCTTAGGTTTTTAGATTTTAAATGTAATGATGATTTAATATTTTTTGGGAAAATGGTTTAAGGGTTTTTGTGAAATGGGTTTAGTGTTATTGGGATGTGGTATAGGGTGTATTATGGTTGTGGGTTTTTCGTTATCTTGGGATGAGGGTTTTGTGTTTTTTGGGCATGAGGTATTATGGTTTTTTTGGAGAGTTTGGTTTGGAATTTTTGGGTTATAATGATGTATGTTTATTTTGGGATGAGAGTATATGGTTTTTAGTGGTGGGTTTAGTGTTTTTTTGGGGCCTATGTATTTAGGCTTATTTGGGAATTAGGATTCAGTTTTCTTGGCGCTAAGAGTTTATTGTTTGTTGTGAATTATTGATTACTATTTTTGGGGTTGAATGTTTACTATAATTCAGGCCAATGATTTTTGACTTTTTTTGGAATGAGAGTTAAGGGTTGTTTTGGGATGAATATCTGTTCATTTTTTTGGGTCATTGGGTTGGGTTTTTTTGGGGTAGAGGGTATGAGGGTTTGGGATTTTTTGGTAATGGGATTTGGTTTTTTGGTGGATAATGATTTTAGGTTTTTTTGGATCACGATTTCGGTTTTTTTGGCACTAGGGGTTTAGGGATTTTTGGGGAATAGGGTTTCAGGGTTTTTGGGGAAATGATGTATGTTACTTGGGGGTGGGGGTTTAAAGTCTTTTTTGGATGAGGTTTTAGTGTTTTTTGAGATTAGGGTTTCATGTTTCTTGGGACACAGCGTTTGAAGTACTATATGGTTGAAGGCTTATGGTTTTTGGGGCCTTAGTATTTTTTATTTTTGGGGATGTGGGTTTTGGGGGTTTGGGGATACGATTTAAGGGTTTTGGGGCTATGTGTTGTGGTTTTTTTGGGAGAGAGAGTATAGGGTAATTTGGGGATAAGAGTTTAGTATTTTTTAGGGGATGATGGATTGGGATTTTTTGGGATTAAATTTTATGGTTATTGGTGGTTGAGGGATTATGTTTTTTAACCATTGGAGATTTAAGGTTTTTTTGGGTGAGAGTTTATGGTTTTTTGGACTGAATGGTAAATTATTTTTGGGGATGCTGATTTATGTGATTCTGATGTTGAGTAATTTTTTTTCAAATGATTTATCATTTTAATGGATGATGGTTTAGTTCATTTTTGTGATGATGTTTCATTCTTTTGTGGACAAGTTTTTAGGGTATCTTAGGGTGGAGGGGTTTGGGGTTTGGGTAATGAGGGTATAGGGTTTTTTTGGAGTGATGTTTTGAGGTTTTTTGAGGTCAAGGGTTCAGGATTTTCTTTCGACTAAGGGAATAATTTTTTTTAGGGATTATGGATTACAGATTTTTAGGGATGAATGTTTAGGTCTTTCTAGGGAAGAAGGTTTTCAGATATTGGGGTTGATTGTTTTTATTTTTTTGTTGATGGGGGATTAAGGGTATTTTTGTTAAGGGGTGTGTTTTATGGGGTTTGTGTTTCAAGTTATTTGAGATGAGGGATTAGTGTTTTATGGGTAATAGTGTTTAGTACTTTTTATGGTAGTGAGTTTTGTGTTTTTCCTGTATAAGTGTTATGTATTTTAGTCATATGAGGGTATAGGGTATTTTCACCAAGGTATTAGTAATCATTAGGTTTGGGATTTAGTGCTTTTTTGGGATCAATAATTTAGTTTTTTTGGGCTGAAAGATTAGGGTTTTTTAGTGTGAGGTTTTTTGCCTTTGGGGGGGGATGAAGATTTAGGGTTTTTTGGGGATTAGGGTGTGGGTTTTCTAGGGCCAGGGTGTAGTTTTTTATGGATGTGGGTTTAAGGATTTTCAGGGATGATGGTTTAGTGTTTTTCTGGATGAATTTTTATGGATTTATTATGAAGTGTGTTTAGGGTTATTTAGGGTTGAGGATTTTGTGAATTTGGGGCTGAGGGATTACTGTTTCTAGGGGCTATGATCTATGGAATTGGAGGTTGAGGGTTTAGGGTTTTTTGGGATTTTATGGTTTATGGTTCATTGTGTCCTAGAATTTGGGATTTTTTAGGGTTGAGGGTTTAGGGGATTTTGGGGTGGGGTGATTCATAAATATTTTCGAATGACAGTTTAGAGATATGTGGGGTCGAGGTGTAAGTGTTTTTTGGAGACGAGGGTTCATTTTTTTGGGCTAATGGTTTAGGGTTTTTTTGGTGCGTATCATTTATGGTTTTAGGGATATCAAATGTTTTCTTGGGATGAGGATTTATATTTATTTTGGTGTTGAGTGTTTAGAGTTATTTTTGGCTGAGGGTTTAGGTTTTATTGGGTGTCTGTTAAAGGTTTAATTGGTATGAAGGTGTGGTGTTTTTTTTCTGGCTAAGTGTTTTGGATTTTTACGGTAGATGGGATATGGGGTTTTGGGGATGGGGGTATACGGTTTCATGGTTAATGGTTTGTGGGGTTTTTTGGACAAAGTCTTAAGGGGTGTTTTGTTTGATTGTTTAGTGTTTTTTGGGGCTAATGGTATTGTGTTTTACAGATAGATGATTTTGAAATTCTAGGCATAGTGATTGCGGTTTTTTTGGGGATGAGGTTTTTGGGGTTTTTTAGGATGAGGGTTTGGTATTTTTTTGGATTATGGATTATGGTTTTTTTTTGATTGAGTGTTTAGGATTATTTTGGGTTAGCGTTTAGGGTTTTTTATGGCCATGGGAATATGTTTTTTGGGGGAAAGGGGCTTTTAATTTTTATGGGTGAGGGTTTAGGGTATTTTGGAGTTGAGGTTTTATTGTTATTTTGGGACAAGGTTTTATTATTTTCAAGGGCCACTACTTTAGGTTATTTTAGGGATGAGGGTTTAGTATTTTTCGTGAAAATGGTTATTTGGTGCTCGGGGTCAAATGTATTAAGTTTTTGGGGATGAGAATTTATGGTATTTAGGGATAAGGTTTTTACTTTTTTGGGGGGCATAGGGTTTATGGTTTATTGGGAATGGGTGTTTAGGTATTTTGTGTCAAAAATGAATTGTTATTTGGGGATGAGGGTTTAGGGTTTTTTGGGGCTAAGGTTTTAGGGTTTTCTCGGGTTGAGGCTTTAGGTTTTTGGGAATTGAAAATTAGGTATCTTTTGATGTTGAGGGATTATGATTATTTCGTGGGAGGGTTTTATGTTATGTGTGGATGATGGTTTATGGTTTATTGGGATTAAGGTTTTGTATTTTTTTTTTGTGATGAGTGTTTTGTTTTTTTACAAGGTTTTATGGTTTTTTGTGTCCTATTGTTGTTTTTTTGGGTCAAGGGTTTCGGGGTATTTTTGGGGGAGGGATTAGAGTGTTTTGGGGATGATGGTATGGGTATTTTCTATTTCATGGGTTTCTGGTTTCTGGGAACTGAGGTATTATAATTTTTTTTCGATAAGGGTTTTTTCATTTTTGGGGATGAGGGTTTAGGGTCTTTTTGGGGTTGAGGAATTATGATTTTTTGGGGTTGATGGTTTTATATTTTTGGGTTGAGGATTTAGTTTTTTTTACAACAGTTTAGGGTTTTTTGGGTCCGAGGTTTTATGTATTTTTTGGGGCCAAGGGGTTGTTTTTTGGGTAGAGTGTTCAGGGATTTTTGAGGATTAGGAATTATTATTTTCTGAGGATGAGATTGTTGGGATTTTTCTATAACGCGGGTTTAAGATTTTTTATGGATGACGGTTTACTGTCTTTTGGTGGAATGGTTTATTTTTTTCGTGGATAATGGTTTAGTTTTTTAGTAAATAATGATTTTCATTCTTTATGGAGGTGAGGGTTTAGGGTTTTTCATGATGAGGTTTTAAGTTGTTTTAAAGACGAGGGTTTGGGGTTTTTTGGGGCTGAGGGATGGGGGATATTTTGTCTAGGGGTGTAGGTTTTTTCAAGGTTTATGGTTTAGGTATTTTTGGGTATTTGATTCAGTTTTTTTGTGGGAGAGTTTTTAGGGTTTTGTTGGAACTTGGGTTATGGTATTTCTGGTTTAATGGTTTAGGGTTTTTTGGGGTCACATGTTTATTTTATTTTAGATCCCCATGTTTATGTTTTTTTAGGACTAAGGGTTATGTGTTTTTGCATGTAATGTGTTTTTGGTTTTCTAGGGATGAGTATTTAGGGTTTTAGTGGGATGAGGTTTTATGGTTTTTTAGGGTGGAGGGTTTAAGTTTTTCTAGGGCTGAGGGTTTATGGTTTATATTGGGGTAGAGTGTCTATGGTATTTTGGGGAAGGGGGTTTAGAGGTTTTTATGGATGGGGGTTTAGGTTGTTTTGAGTAGGTATTTTAAGTTTATTTTGTGTGGCTATATTTAGATTTTTTGTATAGGAGGCTATAGGGTTTTTAGTGTCCATGGATATGGTATTTTTATCGCTGATGGATTATTATTTTTTCGTGTCGAGTGTTTATGTTTTTTGGGAACGAGGGTATTTTGTTTTCTAGGGATAATGGTTTTTTGGTTTTTTAAGGACTATGGATTTTGGTCTTAGGGATGGTGTTTTAGAGATTTTCTGGGGATAACAGTTGTAGGTTTTTTTTGGTATGAGGGATTTTTTGAGCTGAGGGTTTAGGTGTTTTGGGGGCTTGGGGGCTTGGGATTGATGGATTTTTGGGGCCGAGGGTCTAGGTTTTTTGGGGACAACGGTTTATGTTTTTTTGGTTCAAGGGTTTATGGTATTAATTGATGTAGGTTCAAGGTTTTTGGGAGGAAAGTGTTTAGGGTTATATTTTTTGGAATTTATATTGTTTTCTACGGATGTGCATTCAAGGTTTTTTGAGGATGTGAATATAGGATTATTTAGGGATCAGGGTTTAGAAATTTTTGAGCTTGAGGGATTCGGTTTCTGGGAGATAATAATTTTTGTTTCATTAGGTCCATAAGTTTAGGATTTCATGGGTCGGAGTGTTTGAGGATTTTTAGGGATAAGGGTTTAGGATTTTTGTGGGTGGTGGGATCAATGTTTTTTGGGTATTAGGGTTTAAGATTTATTTAAAATAGATATTGAAAATTTTTTGGTCCAATGTTTTATAGATTTTTGGGATGGGGGTTTCATATTTTTGGGGGCTGACTACTTATGTTACTTTGGGTGTAAGGGTTTATTGTTTTTTAAGGATGAGTTTTTTATGGTTATGTAGAAGAAGGTTAAGGTTTTTTTTCCAAATGAGTTTTTTGGGTTTTTATGGTTTAGGGTTTATGGTTGTTTGGGGATAAGGGTTTAATGTTTTTTTGTATATGGTTTTGGGATTATTTATAGAAGATGGATGAGGGTTTTTTTGGATCCTTTGTGTTTAGGGTTTTTTGGGACTAATGAATTCCGGATTTTTGGGATAAGGTTTCAGCTATTTTGGGGAGGAGGAATTATTGATTTTTGTGCCTATTGGTTGATGTTTTTTTCCTATGGGTATATGGTTATTTAGGGCTAAAATTTAATGGTTTTTAGGGATGATGGCTTTTATTTTTTTAGGATTTAGGGCTTATGGTATTTTGGGAATGTGTATTTTGGATATTTTGGGATTAAGTGTCTATGGTTTTCTAGGGAGGTACTTTTACTATTTTCTATTGCTATGGGTTTATTTTTTCTGAGCGATTTGGTTTTGGTTTATTGGGGATGATAAAATATTTTTATTGGTGTTTTAGGGTTAATTGTTTTGTCGGGTAAGGTTTTTTTGGATTTGTGGGGTGAGTATTTATGGTTTATTGGGCCTGAGGGTTGATGGTTTTTTGGGGCTGTCGGTTGACGATTTAGTTGGGGGATTAGGATTATTGTTTTTTGGGGTTCAGGGATGTGGTTTTTTAGGGATGAGTGTTGATGTTTTTCTGGGGGATAAGTGTGTATAGTATTTTGTATTGGTGGTGTAGGGATTTTTGGGAATGAGGGTTTATGTTTTTTTTTGTGTATGTCGGTTTATAGTTTTAAGGGGATGATGGTTGAGGGGTTTTTTGCTAAGGGTTGATAGTTTTTTGGGTTTATGGTTTATGGATTTTTGGTATCAGGGTTTATTTTTTTTTTGGGATAAGGTTCTTGTGTTTTAGGGGGATGAGGGTTTGGGGTTTTTGGGGTTGGGTATTTAGGAATTTTTTGGTTATAAGGATTTAGGGTTTTTTGATATAGAGGGTTTAGGTTTCTTGTTGGATGATGGTTGAAGGGGTTTTGGTACTATGGTTAGTGGTTATTTGTGGCTGAGGGTAGAGGGTTTTCTAGGGAGTAATGTTGGAAGTTTTTTTTTATTAGGATAGAGGGTTCTAAGGGGATGACGATTTCAGTTTTTTGGGATGAGGTTGTATGGAAATGTATGGATGAGGTATTAGTGTTATTTGGGGAAGATGTTTTAGGGATTTTTGGGGCTAGTGATTGGTGGTTTTGGGGCATCAGGTTTTAGTGTTTTTTGGGTTTATGGATACATGTTTTTTTTGCTGAGAGTTGAGGGTATATTAGGATTCAATGTTTGGTGTTTTTTGGGGCTAAGGGGCTAGTGTATATTTGAGAGGAGCATTTAAGTCTTATATGGATGAGGGTTTTGGTTTTGCTGGGATTTTAGGTTAATGTATTTTTTGGGCTAGTAATGGAGGGGTTTTTAGATTATTTTTTTGTTTCCTCAGGTATTTTAAGGTTTTTTTGGGAATGAGTGTTTAGAGTTTTTTGGGTTAATGGTTAGGGTTTTTTTGGGGCTAAAATCTGAGGTTTTATTGGTGGTGAGGCTTGAGGGTTTTTCTGGGGATGACTGAGCTGGGTTTGTTGGGGTTGGGGTATTTGGGTTTTTTGGGCTAAGTGTTTATTGTTTTTTGGAGATGATTATTTTTGGGTTTTAGGCAATTTTTTAGAGTTTTATGGGGATATGTGTTGTGGTTTTTTTTGGGCTTTGCGTTTAGGGTTGTTTTTTGATGAGGGTTTAGTGATTTTAGGGGATGAGGGGTTAGAATAATTTTGGGATGTGGGTTGATGGTTTGGGGATGATAATTATTTATGGGTTTTGGGTGATGAGATATTAAGGTTCTATTGGGATTTGGGTTTAGTATTTTTTAGGTCCATGTTTTTAGTGTGTTTTATACCTATGTGTTTATATTTTTTTAGGGATGAGTATTTAGCATCTTCTAGGGAGTACTCATTTGGGTTTTTCTATGGTGGACTATTTAGTATTTTTTGGGAAATGAGGTTTTAGGAATTTTTAGAGATTTGGTTTTATTGTTTTCTTGGTATGAGGGATTTGGGTTTTTTGGGTTTATTGTTTAGGGTTATTTTTGGAAACGATTTTTCTTTTCACGGGGAATAGTGTTTAGGGATTTTTGGAGCTGAGGATTTTGGGTTTCAAGGGGATTATCATTTTGTATTTTTTTAGTGTTTAGGGTTTAGTATTTTTCTCATTTGTCCATTTAGTTTTTTTATCGATAAGGATTTAGGATTTTTTAGCAGATATTTTTTGGGTTTGTTATGATTAGGGTTTAGGGTTTTTCTGGTATAATAGTTTATAATTTTATATCATTGAAGGTTTATATTTTTCTAGGGATGTGGGTTTAGGGTTTAATGTGGAAGAAAATATAGTGTGTTCTAGGGTATATGATTTCGGTTTTTTTATTAGGGTATAGCCATTTAAGGGTATGAGGGTGTATGGTTTTCTTGGGATAACAGTTTAGGTTTTTCTATAGTTTTAGGAATAAGGTTGTTTGAGGCTGAGGGACAAGGGAGTTATGGGGATTATATTTTACCATTTTATAAAGTTTAGGGTTTATGGTTTTATGGGATAAAAGGGTTTGAGGTTTTATAGGGATGAGTGTTAAGCTTTTTATGTGCATAAGGGTCATGTTTTTTTTGTTCTAAGGATTTAGGGTTTTTTGGGGCTAATGATTTTTGTTTTTGTGGAGATGAGTGTTAAGTGTTTTTTAATAGATGGCGGTTTAGTGATTTTTTGGGATGAGGGTTTAGTGTTTTATAGGTCTAAGGATTTAGAGTTTTATGAGGATAATGGTTATGGTTTAATGGAGATCCTTGTTAATATTTTTTTAGAGATGTGGTTTTAGGGTTTTATGGGGCAGATTGATTTGGGTTTTATGGGGATAAGTTTTAATATATGTTTGTGTTGGTTGTTTTATATTATTTGTGGATAAGGGTTATGTTATTTATGGGTATTACGATTTAGGGTTTTATGGGGTATAGGGTATAGTGTTTCTTGGGGATAAGGTTTCTAGGATTAATGAGGTAGAGGATTTAGGATATTATGGGGATGAGTGTTTATGGATTTTTAGGAATAAGGGTTTAGGGTTTTCTAGGTGATTATTCAGGTTTATTTGGGGATGAGGAATTTTGTTTTTTGTGGATGTGGGTTAGTGTTTTTAGGGATGTGTTTTTTTGTTTTTTTTGTGATGATAGTTCAGTTTCATGGTGGATGAGGGTTTAGGGTTATTTAGAGATGGGTTATTAGGATTTTTTTTGGATGAGGGTTTATATTTTTTTATAGTTAGGGTTTATTATTTTTAAAGGTTGATTGTATAGGGTTTCATGGGGTTTTATGGTTATTTTTTTTGGGATAGAGGGTATAGAGTTATTTGGACAGTTGTTATAGGGTTTTCTGGGTGTGAGGGTATTGGGTTTTTTGGGGATGAGGGTTTATGGTTTTTTGGGTATTAGGGTCTAAATTTTTTGGGGATTAGTGTTTAATTTTTTTTATATGAGGGTGTATAATTTATTGGTTATGGTTTTTGGGGTTTTTTATAAATGAGGGGTTTGTGTTTTTTATAGCGATAGGTTTAGGTTTATAGGGCGGTTTAGGGTTAAGGTAGTTTTGGGGTTGAGAGTTATGGTTTATTTTGGATGCCGGTTTAGGGAATTTTTTGGTAGAAGGTTTAGGGTTTCATAGGGTTTAGGGTTTATGGATTTTTTAGGTTGTGGTGTTAGGATATTGGTCACAGGAATTTTGGGTTTTTAGGACTTAGGGTCTATTTTCTATTTTGGGTAGAGGATTTATGTGTTCTTGGTGCTTATGGTCTGTAATTTGGGGGGGGATTCAAGATTTATTTTGGATGAGTGATTTGGGTTTTTTGGGATGACAGTTTAGAGTTATTCTTGGATGATTTTATATGATTTTGTTGGGGTAGTGTGTTTAGGGGTATTTAGGGAACATGGTATAGGAAATTTTATAGTTGAGCATTTTGTGTTTTTAGATGGTGATGGTTTAATGTTATGGGGCTATGAGTTTCGATTTTTCTAAGTAAGGATTTAGGGTTTTTGGAGGCTGAGGGTGTATAGAGTTTTAGGGATTAGGGTTTACTTTATTTGGAATAGATTTTATAGTTTTTGAAAGTGGTTCATGGTTTTTGGGGATGATGGATTGTGGTTTTCTTGGGTTGAGTGATTTGGTTTGAGGGGGATTAGGGTTTGGTTTTTTTGGGACTGAGGGTTTTGGTTATTATTTGTTGAGGGATTGGAATTTTTTTGGGGAGTTGGGGGTTTGGAATTTTTTGGTATGAGGGTTTGGGTTTTTGTATGATGAGGATGTAGGGTTTTATGGGATTCAGGGTTTTGTGTTTTTTGGGGTTGAGTGCTTTTTTGGGATTATTGTTTTTTTAGGGATATGTGTTTGGGGTTTTTCTTACTAAGGGTTTTCTATTTCTTGGGATGTGGGTAAGGGTTTTTTTAGTAGATGATATGGGGTTTTTTGGTGTTGATGTTTGTGGGATTTATTGGGATGTCATTTTTTGTTTTCTTGAACACCAATGTAGTCAGCTTTTATAAGGATGGGGGTCTCAGGTTTTTTGGAATGAGGGTTTTGTGTTTTTCTAGTTGTGGGTGCGGTGATTTATGGGGCTATGGGTTCAAGTTTTTATGGGTCTCAGCGTTTAGTATTTTTTTGGGATTAGGTTCTTAGTTTTTTAGGATGATATCTTAGGGTTTTTGGGAATAAGGGTTTGTTCTTTTTTGGGATGAGGGTTTTGGGTTGTATGGGGATGGTGGTTTATAGTATATTAGGCTAAGGGTATGGGGATTTTTGTGGCTGAGGGTTTGGTATTTATTGGTGCTAAGTATTTGGGGGTTTTTTGTGATGAGGGTTTCGATATTTTTAGGGTTGAGGGTTTGCGGTTTTTTAGAGTAGTGGATTTGGGGTTTTTTGGTGATGTTGGTTTGGTATTTTTTGGGGATGAAGGTTTAAGGTTTTTTACAGCTGAGGGTTTTGGTTTTTTTGGTGCGAATGATTCATGGTTTTTGAGGGAAGAGGGTCTAAAGTTGTGTGGGGTTGATAGTTTTCATTTTTTGGGGATGGGCATCTCGGTATTTTTTCTCTAATGGTTTAGGGTTTTCGGGAAAGAGGGTTGAGTTTTTTTGGGGTTAATGGATTTTTGGGGTTGAGGGTTTTGAGTTATTTTGGTATCTTGAGAATGACCATATAAGGTTTTTGGGACTGTCCTATTAGTTTTTTTGTAGGGATGTGGGTTTAGGTTTTTTTGGGGATGAGGGTATCTTGTATTTTTGGAATAAGGAATTACGGTTTTTTGAGGATGAGGGTTTATGGTTTTCTTGGGGTTGAGGGTTTAGATATTTTTCATTGGATAAGGTTTTAGGGTTTCATGGGGATGTTGTTTTAGGGTATTTTGCAACAAAGGTTTTTTGGTTTTTTTTGGATGAGGGTTTAGGGTTTTCATCGGTTTAGGATTTAGGTTAGTTTTTTGTTTAGGGTATAGGGTTTTATGGGGATACGTGTTTAGTGGTTTTGGGATCAAGGGTTTAGTTTTTTAGGACTTAGTGTTTAGGGTCTTTTGTGGATGAGGGTTTAATTTTTTATAGGTTAAGTGTTTAGGTTTTTTTTGGGTTGAGGGTTTTGTATTTTTTTGGAAATGAGTTTTTTATTTTTTTCAGTTAAGGGATTAATAATTTTTTATGTTGAGGTTTTATGGATTTTTCATATTTGGGAATTATGTGTTTGAGGGAATGGGTTTTGGGTTTTATTCGGCGATTTTTTGTGGTTTTTTGGATAAGTTTTTATGATTTTTTGTGGCCAATGTTTTCAGGTGTATTGGTTCAGAAGGATTGAGGTTAATTCGGGATGATGGTTTTAGGTTTTTAAGGCTTGAGGGATTATGGATATATGGAGATATTGTTTATGGTTTCATAGTGATGGAGATTTTGGGTTATTTGTGTATGAGGGTTTACTAGCTTGAGGGGTTATGGAATTTTTTGTATTAGGGTTTTGGTTTTTTTGGAGTTGAGTTTTGAGGGTTTTCTAAGGATAAGGGTTGATGGATTTTTTGGGGCTAAGGGTTTTTGGTTTTTTAGGGATGATAGTTTAGAGTGTTTTGGGGGTGATGGTTTATTTTACTTTGGGGATGATGTTTTATGGTTTTTAGGGATGAGGGTTTAATGTTCTTTTGCGATGGGGGTTTAGGGATTATTATGGATGAGTGTTTAGTGTTTCTTAGGAATGAGGGTTTTAAGGCTTTTTTTGGCTCAGTGTATGTTCTTTTTTGGGGATGATGGTGCAGGTTTTTTTATTTAATGAGATTATAGGGTTATTTTTTCAATGTTTATATTAATTTTGGGGTTTTATGATTTAGGGTTTTATGGGGTTGTTGGTATAGTATTTTTTGGGCTATGTGTTGAGGATTTTTTTTGTGCTGATGGTTTATTAATTTATGGGGTTGGGGTTTCGTAATTTCTGGGGGAATGGGTTTAGATATTTGGGGGATATGGTTTTAGGGTTTTTTGAGTATAAGTTTTTAAGGACTTTTTAGTCTGAGGGTTTAGGGTTTTTTGGGGTGAGGGTTTAGGGTCTTTTGTGGGTGAGTGTTTACAGTTTTTAAGGATATCTATTTAGGGGTATTGGGCTTGAGGGTTTAATTTTTTTGAGGGTTGAGGGGTTTTTGGGGATGTTGATTTAGTTTATTTGGATATGGGATATGGGATTTTAGAGGATGAGGTTTTGGGGTTTTCATGATGATGATTTGGAATTTTGTTGGGTTGAGTGTTTAGGGTTCTCTATAGCAGAGGGTTTTGGATTTCTGAAGATGGGGGATTAGGGTATTTTGGGGTTAAGGGTTTAGGTTTTTTTCAGTCTTTTGTGTTTAGGGATTTTTGGGGATGAGGATTCTGTATTTTTGGGTCCAATGCTGTGATATTTTTTTTCTACTTCGGATTTGGTTTTTTTGGGGATCAAGGTTTGGTGTATTTTCAGGATAATGTTTTTGGAGTTTTTTTTTGAATTGGTGTTTTTTTGGGCTAGTATATTTTATTTTTTGTGAAGAGGGTTTGTTATTTTTAGGGGGATGAGGGTTTGGTGTATTTTGGGGCTATGATTTTGGTGCTATTTAGCGGTGATGTTTTAGATTTTTTGGGGATGTGGGTATATAGTTTTTTGTTGATGAGGTTTTACAATATTTTGGGGTGACTATTTAATTATTTTTAAGCTAAGGGTTTATATTTTCTGGGGGGGCTATGCATTTTTGTGGGTTTTATGTCTTAGGTTTTTAGATTTTAAATGTAATGATGATTTAATATTTTTTGGGACAATGGTGTAAGGGTTTTTGTGAAATGGGTTTAGTGTTATTGGGAAGTGGTATAGGGTGTATTATGGTTGTGGGTTTGTCATTTTCTTTGGATGAGGGTTTCGTGTTTTTTGGGCATGAGGTATTATGGTTTTTTGGAGAGTGTGGTTTGGAATTTTTGGGTTATAATGATGTATGTTTATTTTGGAATGAGAGTATAGGGTTTTTGGTGGTGGGTTTAGTGTTTTTTTGGGGCCTATGTATTTAGGATTATTTGGGAATTAGGATTCAGTTTTCTTGGCGCTAAGAGTTTATTGTTTGTTGTGAATTATTGATTACTATTTTTGGGGTTGAATTTTTACTATAATTCAAGCCAATGATTTTTTACTTTTTCTGGAATGAGAGTTAAGGGTTGTTTTGGGATGAATTTCTGTTCATTTTTTGGGTCATTGGGTTGGGTTTTTTTGGGGTAGAGGGTATGAGGGTTTGGGATTTTTTGGTAATGGGATTTGGTTTTTTGGTGGATAATGATTTTAGGTTTTTTTTGGATCAGGGTTTCGGTTTTTTTGGCACTAGGGGTTTAGGAATTTTTGGGGAAGAGGGTTTCAGGGTTATTGGGGAAATGATGTATGTTACTTGGGGGTAGGGGTTTAAAGTCTTTTTTGGATGAGGTTTTATTGTTTTTTGAGATTAGGGTTTCATGTTTCTTGGGACACAGCGTTTAAAGTACTATATGGTTGAAGGCTTATGGTTTTTGGGGCCTTAGTATTTTTTATTTTTGGGGATGTGGGTTTTGGGGGTTTGGGGCTACGATTTAAGGGTTTTTTGGGCTATGTGTTGAGGTTTTTTTGGGAGAGAGAGTATAGGGTAATTTGGTGATAAGAGTTTAGTATTTTGTAGGGGATTATGGATTGGGATTTTTTGGGATTACATTTTATGGTTATTGGTGGTTGAGGGATTATGTTTTTTAACCATTGGGGATTTAAGGTTTTTTTGGGATTAAGGATTAGGTGTTATTGAGGATGAGTGTTTATGGTTTCTTGGGGTGAGCATTTAATGTATTTTAATGAAAATGTTTTAAGTATTTTTTGGGGAAGTGGAATTAGGGATTTGGAGGATGAGTATTTATTGTTTTTGGAGATGATTTCATTGGGTTTTATTCGGTGAGGGTGTATAATATAACAGAGTTTAGAGTTTATGGTATTTTGGGGATGAGGTTTTAGGCATTAATTGGGATGAGGGTTTTTGCTTTTGGTGGGATGAGGGTTTATGTATTATTGGGACTGAGGTGTTATGGTTTTTGGGGTATGAGGGTGTTTGGTTTTTTGGGGATGAGCAATTGAGTTTTTCAATGATAGAATTAATTGGGACTAATTTTTTAGTGTTTTCTGGGGAGGATGGTTTAGGGTTTTAATGTGAATAGGGTTTTTGGTTTTTGGGTATGAGAGATTAGGTATTTTGTGGATGGGGGTTTAGGGACTCTTTCATATGTGGGTTTAGGGTATTTTGGTTATGGGGTTTTATAGCTTTTCGGGGATTTGGGTTAATAATAATATTGGGCTGAGGGTATTACGTTTTTTAGGGATAAGGTATAGGGGTTTTGGGGGATACATGTATAATGTTTTTTAGGGATGAGGGTTTTGGTTTTTATTATAAGGGTATATCCTTTTGGGGTGCTGTGTAATTATGTTTTCTTGTGAATAGGGTATCGTGGTTTATAGGTCAATGGGTTTAGGATTTTTAATGGATGAGGGTTTAATATTTTTTTGTAGTTGATAGTTTATGGTTTTTTCTGGTTTAGTGTTTAGGGTTCTATTGGAGAGAGGGTAAATGATTTATTTTTTAGGAGGGTTTGGTTATTTTTTGGGATGAGCAATTAGGTTTTATTAGGTTCAAGGCTTTATTGTTTTTTTAGGTATAAGTTTTTTTTCATTCATGTGGTTGAGGATTTAGGGTTTATAAGAGTTAAGGTCATTGGGATATTTAGGGATGATGGATTTGGTTTTTTTAGGATAAGGGTTTATGGTTTTTTGTGACTGAGGGTTTTGGGGTTTTTTCAGGTGAGGGTATAGGGTTTTTTAGGATAACCATTTTGGGTTTTTGACGTAAAAGAATTGGGGTTTTTGATGATAAATGTCTAAAGTTTCAATGTATATCGGTTTAGGGTTCTTTAGGGATAATAGCATTGGTATTTTTTGGGCATGAGGGATTTTTATTTTTTGGGGATGAGGTTTTGGTGTTTTTTGAGGATTATTGTTTGGGTTTTTTGAGGATTAGGGTTTGGGGGTTTTTCAGGATGAGGTTTTGTGGTTATCTTCTGGTTGATGATTTTGGATTCATTTAGGCTAAGTGTTGAAAGTTTATGGAAGAATTAGGGATTATGGTTTTGTGGTGTTGAGGGTTTATGGTTTTTTTGAATGAGGGTAAGGTTTTCTCATGGCGAAGGGTTTATGAATTTTTTGGGTATGGTTTTTCGATTTTATAGGGCTGTGGAATCATTGATTTTTTGGGATAATGGTTGGATATTTTGTTGCGGAAGAGGACTTTTTGTTTTGGTGGGGGAGTGTTTAGTGTTTTGGGGTTGAGGGATTAGTTATTTTTTATTTTATGATGCGATGGAGTTTTTTGTGGGGATTTTTTGGTGTTTTTTGGGAAGAGGGTTTGGTATTTTGGGGGATAAAGGTTTACTTTTTTTGGAAAAAGGATTTGGTGTTATTGTAGGGTGGGGTTTTAGGATTTTCGGTGCTAAGTGTTTAGGATTTGCTGGGATGAGGGTTTATGGGTTTTTGGGAAGAGGGATATTTTTTGTGGTTATTGGTGTATAGTTATTTTGGGGGTGATGGTTTATAATTTAGTTTGAATGTGGGTTTTGGGTTTTTTTGGTTTGTGGGTTTAGATATTTTGTTGGATAAGGGTTTATGGTTTTGGGGTGATGAGGGCTTTGGGTTCTTTTGGGGATGGGGGATTTATATTTTTAGGGCTATGGGTTTTGGGTTATTTTAGCTGAAGGTTTACTGTTTTTTGGATATGATTGTTTATTTTTTTATGGTTTTGGGTTTAGAATTTCTTTGGGATTTGGGTTTTATGCTTAATCAGGATGAGGGGATAGTTTTTTTTGGTAATAACATTTTAGGTATTATTTGGGAAACTAATTATGTTATTTTTTTGATGAGGGTATTTGGTATTTAAGAACCAAGGGTTTATGGTTTTTTAGGGCTAACTATTTAGGGTATTTTTGGTTCCGTTTGTTTATTTTTTTGAGGATGAGTGATTACGGTTTTATTGGTCTTAGTGTTTATGTGTTTTGGGGCTAAGTGTTTCGATTATTTGGAAATGTGTTTTTACGGTTTTTTTAGAATTAGGGTTTAGGGTTTTTTAAAGAAGAGGGTTTAGAGTTCTTCTGGGATGAGGGTATAGGAGTTTGGGGGTATGATGATTTTGGGATTCTTAGGAATGGTGTTTTTTGGTTTATTTGGGATGAGGTATTAGTGTTTCTAGTGTCTAACTATTGATCATTTTTTGAGGTTGAAGGGGTTAGGTTTTGGGGGGCTGAAGACTTAGGGATTTTTTATGGATAATGGTTTTTGGATTTTTGGGAATGAGGTTTTATCATTTATTATGGATGAGAGTGTAAAGATTTATTGTGCTGAGGTTTTAGGGATTTTTAGATGAAGTACTAGTGTTTTCTTGGTGTTGGGGTTTTAGGGTTTTGTGGGGTTGATGGTTTAGGTGTTTTTTATTTAGTTTTGGGGATTTTATGGCTGCTGGATTAGGGTTTTTAGGGGGAATATGATCTTTTATTTTTTGGGGATTATGTTTTAGGGTCTTCTAGTGATATGTGTTTAGGATTTTTTAAGGATGACGATTTATGTTTTTTACAGCTTAAGATTTATTGTATTTTTGGTATGACAGAAAATAATTTTTGGGTTTGAGGGTATCGTGTTATTTAGGGAACATGATATATTGTTTATGGGAGCCAATGGTTTAAAATATTTTGTGTCTTTGAGTATAGGATTTTTGGGGATATGAATTTTGGGTTTCTTTCTGGTGTGGTTATCGGGTTATTTTGGGTTGAGGGTTTTAGTTTTTTTTTGGAAAAGTGTATGGTTTTATGTGGCTAAGGGTTTTGGATTTTTGGCAGTTTTGGGTTTAGGGATTTTTGGGGGAAATGTATTTGGGTTTATTTGGAAGAAGAGTTTAAGGGTTTTTTGGGAAGTGGTTCTATGGTTTATTTTTGGATGAGGTATTATTGTTTTTTGAGATAGAGGATTTAGTATTTCTTGGTGTGAGGGATTAGGGTTTCATAGGTTGATGGTCTAGGGATTTTTAGGGATGAGGATTTGGGGTTTTTTGGGGATGAGGGTTTAGGGTTTTATGGGGATGAGGGTTCATGATTTGGGGGGGGATATGGTTTTTTATAGATGAGATTTAGGGTTTTTTTTGATGGTTTAGTGTTTTTTGGAGAAGAGGTATTGGGTTTTTTGAGCTATAGTTTTATGGTTTTTTGGGTGTAAGGGTTTAAGATTTTTTGTTGGATAAGTCTTTATAGTTTGATAGGGCAGATGGTTTAGGGTTTTATTGGAAAAGGGTTATGAGTTGTTCAATAATCATGGTTTAGGATTTTTTCAGGGATTAGGGTTTAGGTCTTACCAAGGCAGCGTGTTTATGGTTATTTGGGGTTGTGTTTTAATCGTTCAGGGGGTTTTTCCAAAGGAATAAGGGTTTCTTGATGTTGTGGGTTTATTATTATTTTATTTTCATGATGATTTATGGTTTTTTGGGACTTAGGTTTTAGTTTTTTTGGGGGATGATGGTTCATGGTTTTTTGATGCTCAGGGATCATGGGTTTTTGGGGAAAAGGTGTTTGGATCTTTCTAGTTGAGTCTTGGAGGGTATTTTTGGGATGAGGGATTTCATTTTTTTGGGATCAAGGCCTTGGAGTTTTATGGATAGTGTTTTGATTTTTTTGGTGTTGATGGAACTGTATTTTATGAGGATTATGGTGTAGGATTTTTAAGAATTAGGTTTTTGTGGATTTGGGGAGGGGGTTTTAGTTATTTGGGGTTGAGGAATATCGGTTTTGGGGGGATGAGGTTTCAATGCATTGGGGATGTCATTTTGTTGTTTTTTTGGGCTGGGGTTTGTTGTTTTATTGGGATAAGGTATTGTGGTTATTGGGGATGGGGTTTTGGGGTTTTTTTGGGGATGGGGGTTTTTTGTTTTTTTTAATGAGGTTTTTGTGTTTTTGGGGATGATGGTTTCGAGTTTTTTTGGGATAACTGTATTTTTGTTTTATGTAATGTGTGCTCAGGTCTTTTATAAATGATGGTTTAGGGATTATTTGGGATAATTCTATATTTTTTATGGCTTCTGGTTTAGGGTTATTTTGAGGATGAGGGTTTACCAATTTTTGGGATGAGGAATTGTGATTTTCTGGGATGATGGTTTAGAGTTTTTTTGGGGCAGTGGGTTTTGGGTTTTTTGGGGCTGATTGTGGAGTGTTTTTTTACTGAGTTTTTATGGTTTTTTGGTGTAAGATTTTATAGTTTTTCTGTGGTGAGTCATTATATTTTTTATGAATGTTTACAGAGGTTTGGTTTATTGAGATTATGGTATTTTGGTCTGAGGGTTTTGGTTTTTCATGGGATAAGGGTGTATGTTTTTTGGGGCTAATGGTTTAGGGGTATTTTTTAAGGATTAGTGTTTATGGTTTTTTGGGTTAATGGGTTTTGTATTTTTTGTGGTATATGGATTATGTTATTGGGGATGATCATTTTGGAATTTTTGGGGATGAATTTTAGTGGTTTTATGGTGATGAGTGTTTAGGGATTTATGGGGTTTTTGGTTCATGGTTTTTTGGGGATTATGATTTTGGTTTAATGAAACACATTTTTAGGGTTTTATTAATATGGAGGTTTTGGGATATTGGTGTATTAGGTTGTAGGGTTTTTTGGAGAATAGGGTTTTGTGTATTTTGGGGATGAGAACATAGCATTTTTTGGGGCTAAGGGTTGTGATTTTTGGGGCCTGAGTGTATAGTTATTTTTGGGGATGATGGTTTGGGGTTTTTTGTTGTAGATTTTTAATGGTTATTTTGAGGGAAGAGGATTTATGTTTTTTTTATTTACGAGTTTTGGTTTTTTTGGGTTTTGGGTTTTGGGTTTTTGTGGATGAGGGTTTAGGGTTTTTTGCGCCTCAGGTTTTTGGGGTTATTATTGGTTTATTGTATATAGTATTTGGGGATAAGATTTTAGGGTTTATTTCAAACGAGGGTTTAGTGATTTTTTTGGGAATGATGGATTTAGGTTTATTTGTACTGATAGTTTATTTTTTTTAGGATGAGTTTTTATGATTCTTGTTTATGAGGGTTCGCTGTTTTTTAGCGATGTGGGTGTATGATTTTTACGGTTCCGTGTTTCTTTTTTTCAGGTTGAGTGTTTGGGGTTTCAATAATAATTTTTTTGGGTTTTTTTCGATTTATGGCCTTTTAGGGCTAAATTTTTTGTGTTTTTTGGGTTGAGGTTTTAGGATTCTTTTGGGATAGGTTATTGTTTTTTTTACAGTTAAGGGTTTAGGTTTTTTGGGTCTAAGGGATTAGGTTTTTTTTGTAATAGTGTTTAGATTTTTTGGGTGCTGAGGGTTTATGGATATTCAATAGTGGGGGGTAATAGTTGTTCATAAAAATGGTTTAGTGTCATTCAGGGATGAGGTTATATGTTATATGGGGGATGATTTTTAAGTGTTTATTTGGGATGAGGGTTTAGGGTTTTATGTGGTTTAGGGTTTAGTGATATTTTCAATCAGGGTTTTGGGTTTTTTGGGGATGAGGGTTTAGTGTATTTGGGAATGAGGGTTTATCGTTTTTTTTTGTAATGGTTTTAGGGTTTTTTGATGATGTGTGTTCATGGTTTTTGTGGATGAAGGTTCAGGATTTCATATAGATGAGGTTTTTGGTGTTTTTTGGAGTTGAGTGTTTGGTTTTTTAGGGGATAAGGGTCTTGGTTTTTTTGGTTCTGATGTTTTTTTTATTTGGGGATGAGGGTTTGGTGTTTTATGTTGCTAGGGGTTAGGGGTTTTGTGTTGATTTATAGGGGTTTTTGTATCTAGTATTTATTATTTGTGTGGCTGATGGTTTTCAGTTTTTATGGATAATGGTTTGGGGTTTAATTTTTCTTACGGTTTGTGGTTTTTTTGTCTAGAGTGTTTCAGTTTTTTTGGATATTGTTTGTTTGATTAATTTTCTTAAGGGTTTAGGTTTATTTAGGGATGAGTATTTTGGGTTTTTTGGGATGATGTTTTGTGGTTTTTTCCACATATGGTTTCAGGTTATTTGGGAATGAGTGTATCACATTTTTTTCTGGATGAAGATTTTGGGGTTTTTAGTGTTCTAGGGTTTTTTGGGTTTCAGGTGTCGGTTTTTTATAGGTCTCAGTGTGTGAATTTTTTTTTCCGAGGGACTTTGTTTTTTGGGGAAGAGTGTTTATTGTATTTTGGGGAAATGGATTTTGGGGTTTTAGGGATGAGGATTTATGGTTTTTTTGCGATGTGGGTTTTCAGTTTTTTGGGGCTAATGGATGGGGTATTTTGGAGACATTTTTTAGTGTTTTTTTGGATAAGGGTTTGACTTTTTTTAACAAGGGCTTCCGGTTTTTTGTTGATACGATTTAGGATTTTTTTCAGGATGATGGTTTATTTTTTGGGGGATCTAATTGTTTATGATATTTTAGGGTTAATGGTTTAGGGTTTTTTGGTATCTTGTTTTATTGTTTTTTGGGGATGATGGTTTTGGATTTTCTAGGGTGGATGGATTTGGGTTTTTTGGGGCATAGGGTTTAGTATTTTGGGGATGAGTGTTCTTCGGGATGAGGGATTCTGGTTTTTTGAGGTAAACAATTTATTTTATTTGGGAAATTAGGTTTATAAATTTGTGGGGTTTTGGATTTATGGTTTATTTGGCTTAGGGTTTAGGGATTTTGGGGACATTGGTTTAGGGTTTTTTTGGATTAAGGATTATTCATTTTTTGGGATGAGGCTTTATGGCTTTTTTGGTCTAAGGGTTTATGGTTTTTTTAGGGGAGGTTATTGGTTTTTTAGTGATAAAGTTATACGTGTTTTGGGGTTGAGTTTATATGGATTTTTGGGGATGGTGTTTTAGGGTTTCTTATGAAAAAATCATTAGGGTTTATTTGGGTTTACAATTTACAGATTTTTTGGGGATTCAGGCATTGTAATTATTGGTGTCTAGGGATTAGGGTTTTATGGGGATGTGGTTTTTTGGATTTTTGGGGATAAGGGTTTGGGTTTTTTTGGATGAGATGAATTACACTTTTTAGGGTAGAGGGTTAAGGTTTTCGGGGGTTTAGTATATAATGATTATCATGGATAATTGGTTTTTTTAGTGTTTTTAAAGGAAGACGGTTTAGGGACTTTTAGGGATGAGGGTTTAGGATTTTTTGGTAGTGGGGATTTAGGGGTTTTAGGGGATAAGGGTTTGTGTTTTTATAGCTACGAGGCTTTTGGGTTTTTTGGAGATGATGGTTCAGGGTTTTTGTGGGGATAAGGATTTAGAGTCTTGTGAGATTTTGGCTTACTGTTTCATAGGGCTAAGGATTTAATGTTATTTGGGAATTGGTGTTTAGGATTTTATTAAGACTGTGGGTTTTGATTTTTTCTGGGGAAAAGGTTTTAGGTTTTTATGTGGTTTAGTTTTTGGGATTTGATGGATGAAGGTTTAGGATTTTGTGGGGATGTGGGTTTTGGGTTTTCATGGGAATAAGGTTTAGGGATGTATTCTGTGAGGATTTAGGTTATTATGTGGATAAAGGATTAGTGTTTCATATGGATTAGGGTTTAGGGTTTTCTAGGCATGAGGGGTTAGTTTGTTTTTGTTTGAGGGTTTAGTTTTTTAGTGTTCATTGTGGAGGGTTTTTTAGGGACAATGGTTGATGGTTTTTGGGGGATGGGTGTTTAATGTTTTGGGTTATGAGTGTTTGTTGTGTTTTTTAGAATAGGATTTAGGGTTTTTAGGGAAGATGGTTTATGGTTTTTAGAGTATAGGATTTATGGTTTTTTGGGATATGGATTTTGTGGTTATTGGGACTGAGGTGTCAGGTTTTTTTTGGGACGCATGTTTATGGATTGTGGGATAGTGTGTATAGGGTTTTTTGGTTGAGCGTATAGTTTTTGAGGGTGCTATGATTGTAGGGATATTGGGATTGAAGGTGTATGGTTTATTGGGGTTTAATATCTCTTGATTTTTGTTGATGGGGTTATAGGATTTATTTTTAGGGGATGGTTTAGGGTTTTATAGTGCTAAGGGTTTATGTTTTTTTGGGTAGAGGGTTTAGCAATTTTTGGGGCTAAGGGTTAGGGATTTGGGGATATATGGTTTAGGTTATTTTGGTGGATGAAGGATTAGGATTTTTGAGGCAGATGTTTTAGGGTTCTTTGGGACTCTACATTACAATGTTTTTTGGGTGTGGGTGTAATGCCCCGACCCCAGTTACCAAGAGTCGGTGCATTATTACATAACATTGGCATGATTATAAGGAATCACGTCCTGAAAGACCGATCAGTTTAGCAGTCTTGGAAACAATAGATACATTCACAATGTTTACATGACATCATAAAAATGAAAACTACAACAACATAGTCTCCATAGTCCACTCTCATATCCCCACATACTATCCCTGCAGGTCATTCATAAATTACTTCTTCACATCCTGGGAAATATATAACATTGAAGGGGGTGAGATCAGATGCTCAGTAAGGATAACAATATAGCGGAAACATTCATGAATAAACATAAACATTTAAGGCAATGTATAACTAAAACAAAAGCCTTTTTAAACTTGATCTTCAGCATAATATTTCAAATATAAAAATCAAATAATTCCATTTACTTACTCGCATGGATATTCTACACGTCGAATAATCACATGCAATATTATTAACAACTTTCATAATGATTGAATGCATAATTCCAGACTATCATCGCCACGTAGCCAAGGCCTCGTGCCAAGACTACAAATATGATTTTGTCAAGGCCTCGTGCCAAGACACTAGTTTGTCTCATGAGACCTACTGATGCATTGAGGAGCTATAGCGGGCTCCACCCGTCACTTACTAAGTCTAATGCATTCCTCATATGAAAAGGTATAAACATAATATAAACATTCGTATTAAAACAAGCATAAGAAATGTAAATACTTTACCCATAAACCCTGAATGATATAAAAATAACATATCCATAGTCAAACATATCACAAAACCTTCAACACAATATGGATGATTTGTATCATGATAAATCAACATAAAAACAAGTTTAAAATCCATTAAAGAATTTTTACATGGATGAAAATGATTTGTAAAACTCTTTGAGAGAAGTAACCATTTTTCATGAAAAAAATTAAAATTCCCACAATTTAGAAGAGAAGTCATTTAAAGACATTTTTGAATCAAAGTGTCCCATACCAATATGAAACTTTTTAAAGGAATTAACATTTTAAAAACATTAATGTCCATATAAATAAATCCATAAAAACCATTTTGAATACATGGGCATTAATGAGAATGATTAAGAAGAATAAATATTTAAAACATTTTAAAAGATGTTTTAGTATAATAAAAGTCCCTTAAAAATTCCCTTTGAAAACTTTTTCATAAAACATGGACATGGATAATAAATATGTCTGAGTAGATACTTACATAAAAACAACATCGGATAATAAAAAAATTGTGAAATTAACCCTTACCAATTTCGTAACTTACGAAACATACAACCCATGAAATAGGTATCATAAAATGAATATGTAAATACACATAAATTAAAGTTTATTACACAAATAATACAATTACGGGCAGTAAATACACCACAGAAAAGGTAATAGTGACAATATGGAATGAATCTCATGGGAATAAGGAGTGAGATGAAAACACCTTACCTTGAACTTTTCCTTAGTCGATGGTATGTTAACCTCCATTATAATAGTAAAAAAATTGTTATTAAATTATAAAAGAATCATATACATAATTATGATATCATATATAATCTTCTAATAATGATTTGTTAATAATACTTTAGTATTATCGTCGTTTCGGGTGTTAACTTACTCATTTTCTTTTATATGTTTTGTTACATAAGTCGTGTTTATTATGTATAGGTTGTATCATATTAATATCCAAAATGTTATAAAGTTATTAAATATTAGTTCTAATCATAAAATGATAATTAGTCTTGAATGGATACGATGGAGAATGAATCTCATCGCGTTCGTGGACACAGTATCATGTACGTATGCACGAACGCTACTTCCATTTCATTTTCCATTTTAAATTGAATCAAATCCAAATTATACATAGGTATATAATTATTACATTATAATATAATATCTTATATTTGTTACTTATGTTCATTAACACCATCCTTTATACGTTCCATGTATGTTATGAACGAGTCATATCACTTTGAGGGGGCGGTAGTCCTCCCTTCCTCAAATTAAATTATCGTATATATATACAACATGAAACGAATAATGGTATGATATAAAATATAATTTCAGAATCTTATATATAAAATAAATATCATTAATATCATATTTAATTATAGTTCCATCATAATGGCTACCATGAGAGGTGGAAGGAGATAATTGAACAATCATCGCTTCGTGAGGCGTTTGGTTTCAATCCACAGAAACATTATGTTCTTCACCCATTAGATGGATGTGTGTGTAAGTGTAGTTATAATAAATCTAATATCAATATTCTAGTTTATTTAGGATACCGGTTTTGTTAAAAAAGAAAATAATAAGAAGAGTTTAGGGGCTGGATAAGTAAAATAAATGAAAAAAAGCTAAGAGAAATCGTTACCTTTAATTTGGGTAACTCCCTTTTGTTTGAACCAAAAAGGACTCTTGAAGTGCCTTATTACTAAGGTAAGTATTCTATGAAAAGTATAGAGATTTAGGGAGCTTAATTGGGCAGAGTTTGGACAAGCCAAAAGGCTTTAGAGGTGTGAGGAATTGGTTAGAAGCGATGTCCTATTATAAGGGGGAGGAGGGGCTCTTTAGGGAAATCTAGAAATATTATTTTATAATAATTTCATATTCTGTTTCTAATGGCTAAAAAGTAGATTATTTAAAGCTTAAGGTGGGTATGGGTCCAAAACCACTCAAACAATAGAATTTAGACAGGTTTGGGTCATTATATTATCCTTATCTTTTAGTTTTAACAACTAGTTAATTAGTTGGACACTTACCATGTCACATTGTATTTTTATATTATATAGTTAATAAACCTACTATATACCTCCAATATTCCCCCAAGTTGTCCATTAATGATACACCTATCATGATATAAGTATCTTGGCCGAGCCTTATATTTTTATGAATATAATATAAATTAATAATATAATATTATTTTTAAAAACTCATTTATGTCAATTTTGTCCCTACTCAATAATTGATTTTTTTAAAAGACTTAATAAATTTATTAATTGGATAAAAATTAATTTAAGAAATCTTAACATGTCATATTAACCAATAAAATTCGTTTATGTCATCAAAACCTTCAAATTATATTTATTTTAACATTTATAATATCAATTATTTGATTCATTCATTAATAAGGAAAATACTACATCATTATTGTGTCATATATATTTTTACTTTTTCAATGTCTAAAAATTATAAATAAAATACAATTACGTAGGAAAGATTTTTATATTTCTAATTAATATTTAAAATTGAAAATATAACATATATAACCCTATGTAAAAATTGTTTTTCTAAAAGATATATGGTTATGCCATTTTTGTATTCACTTTAACTTAATTACTATAAAGTGTCCCTATGACCTACAAGTGGCTCAATGGGGTCCCAAAATTGACCCAATGATTCCTATGGTTGGAAATGTATCCACCAATATGGTTATAACACATTTTAGGGTAATTTATTATTATTACAATATTAATTTTTTAATCCTTAT
Source organism: Viscum album (assembly GCA_963277665.1). Taxonomy (NCBI): domain Eukaryota; kingdom Viridiplantae; phylum Streptophyta; class Magnoliopsida; order Santalales; family Viscaceae; genus Viscum; species Viscum album. Next base: position 935,188,653 of record OY728132.1, read on the forward strand.
TTACCAGATTTACCCTTTAACCATGGTAAATAAAATATTTACCGATTTAATTATTCAAAATGTCTGAAAATAAATGTTACCTATTTAAAAAATTTGGACATCCTGATTCCAAATATGGAATTCATTAATCCAAATTGAAAACACAGATGTTGCAGAAATTAATTCAAAATTAATTCCTGCTGTCAAAACAAAAAGCGTGTTTTTAAGATATAATAACTATCAAAAGATTGATACTTGTTTATGTCCGGATTAATTGTGAAATTATTTACAATGAGAAAAAATGTATTAAATGGTAAAAATATATTCTAAATATAATTTAAAACCACTCAAATTCATAATTTATCACTATTAATTATTTCTATTAAACAGTTTTTTTTTATTAAAAATTTAGTAATTTTCACTAATAATGAAAATATAAAAGTTATCCGAAAAGTACCAAAATTTAATCCTAGGATAAATTAAATATTAAAAATCCAAAAATGAAGTCCATTTTGAAATAAAAAATTTATAAAATTTCAAAAAGTGGGTATTACTATTCATAAGGGCTAGTTTGATTGGTAGTGGTGTGTGTTAGAACTCGAAGTTTCGTACAACACACGCTACTGTATTATTCAAAGAGAAGCGTACCGAGTAATAAATGGGTGTTAAATTGTAAATTTTTTATGTCCCCATTATAAAGAATAAATTTATTTAGTCAAATTTAATATATATAAGTTTTAAAATGTTTGATTTAAAAAGGGATCACCATTAAAAGTCGGTAAAAGTGCATTTTTTTAAAAATACTTCTTTTATCTGACAAAAATGAATTTGTTCTTACATTATGTATATGAAACTCAATATATGGATTCTAAAATTATAAGGATTATATAATGTTCAAAATTCAGTTAATACTATTCATAACCTCTTTTGAACAGCTAGTTTGGTAAGTCATGGTGCGCTTGAACTCGGTGTTGCGTGTAGTGAAACTTATTGAATTATTTTGATGAAATAACGCACTAAGAAATCATGTGATGATACATTCTCCCCTCCTTCAATAAATTGTGTCCTCACAATTTTAAATTGTTCTTCGAAAATAAAAAGTTGAAAATACAAAATCTCTTTGTGGGAAAACCCACATCAGAAATTGGGTTAATAAAATTTAGTCTTAATATGAGTAAAAGGGAAATGAAAGGGTCACCACTAAATTATGATCTTGATTATGAGAAAATCGGTGGAAATTAGAGACATATAATTGGAGGAAAAACGTAAATATTTATAGGTAGTGAATGATGTCATCAATCACAAACAAGTGTAAAATTGTGGGCCTTAAATTCATCATTCTATGATGATTTAAAATACCATCGGTTCAACAAAACATATGGTATTATGATAACACTATTTTTTACTATCCATTCACTAAAGTATAAGAATTAATTTCTTCATTAAATAAGAGAATAAGAAAAATATATACTTGACAAGTAGAGTCTCATCCTTTAACTAAGTTCTACCATAATCTCATCTTTCACTCTAAAAGATATTAGAACATAAAAATAATATTCTATTTATCCTATTCGTATAGGGTCAAAAATGAATTTATAAATCATCTAGAAGAACTGTTAAACAAAATGAGATTATTCAATCCAGGACATCACATGGGTCAGTGGTAGGTGATACACCCTTGTTGCCCTTCGGTTGTAGGTTCAAGTCTCGCGGCCTTGCTGGACGTGACGGGCTGCCACCCAACCTCCGGGTTGTCCTTTTATAAAAATTAAAAAATAACCTTTCAAACTAAATCCCTTCCAACCTTTATACTTATCAAAAATACTTCTTTATACTCTCAGTCCAAAATTTATATGAAAGGTAAACATAATGTAGATCCTTTTTACCCTGTAATAGCATGTGAATACCTTCATCGTGTATTATTTTAAAAAAACTGGAACATCCTAAATTACCATAAAACCTTATTTATTACATTCATGATCCCTTATTCCTTATAGAATAATGGATATACTCCTTCAATCCAAAAATGTTGTAAACTCCAATAATGATGGGAATAGAAATCATTAATCAGTTTTAAGGTAGTAAAAAATATCCAATATAATTTATTCAAATCAACCATCACTTATTCCAAAATCACTACCTCATTATCAGAACCATATTATGTTTTATCATTCTCTCAACCATAAAATTTCCAAAAATTTAACTTGTTGTTGAGCCACTTTTCTTGGTTCCACACAATCTCAAGTCCTTAATGAAATAGTACAGTAGTATAATCCTTATATACTCCATAATTATTATAACCAGTACATTGTTGATACAACACTCAAATGACATAATTATCTAATTACAACATAAGAACTCTAGTCATTCCTCCTCATCTGTTGTAGTATCATAACTTGATTATTATCCAATAGCATCATTTGGGGCATACTCTAATGATTTGGATATTGGTTCGCGTAGTGCCCCAACTCCTTGCAGATGAAGCATTGTACATTTGAAACCTTTTTCTTACCCTTGCAGTCATGTACATGTTGTCCTTTTTCTCCACACTTATAATAAACTCACATTCCTTTCAGGAAATTTCCAGAGTGTTTCTTCCCAAAATTATCACATAAGGAAAAATTCTTCATTTTCGTCTTCCATTTATCCATATTTCTCTCTTCCATCCTTTTCTTCTCTTTCTTCCCTTCAAAGCCATAGGACTCAGTGAACTCTTTACTTATCTTATCAACACATGATACTATTTATTCAAATGATGATAATACGTGGGAGACTATTTCCCTTCTAAATGATGGCTTAATACCATGAAAGATATGATCCATGTTATTATTTGGATCATACGTATTACTGGAGTTCGCATTCCTTCTACTGGGAACCATTTCTTTACAATATCATAAACTATGTCAGTTTTTGAATTGCAATGAATAATTCCAAACTTTTTAAAATACCTAACACAAATTGAACAGTTTTTAGATATAATATGTAATCATAAAAATGTTTTCTTTCAGTATGTATATACTCATGAGCCCTTCATAATGGTTTGTAAAGAAAATGAGAATTTTCCTAAGAATATCCATCGGGAGTGTCATAACCAAGAGTACAACAATGCCCATTGTCATGCACCAGTTCCCGTTCGAGTCTAGCTCAAAGTGGTGTTTTCGGGTTTTACCCATAGGTACATCTATACGAGAGCCGCCTCTACCTGCTCGTATCCAGACAGGGATGTATTGCTCAGAAAACTCACAAAATCTCTACAATATCAAAATTCTAGGAAGTTCTTCTCTACTAATACTCAAAGTCTATCTTAGGGCTATTTGCTCTAGTCAGAGTTTATCTAAATTTAGCTTCCAAGGTTATTTCTAAACTTCCTATGATACCAACTATAACTCCCTGACCCCAGTTACCCAGAGTCGGTGCATTATTACATAACATTTTCATGATTACAAGGAATCACGTCCCGAAGGACCGATTATTTTAGCAGTCTTGGAAACACTAGATACAATCATAAAGTTTTCATTACATAATAAAAATGAAAACTACAGCAACATAGTCTCCATAGTCCACTCTCATATCCCCACATACTATCCCCACAGGTCATTCATAAATTTCTTCTTCACATCTTGGGAAAAATAAAACATTGAAAGGGGTGACCTTAGATTCTCAGTAAGGATAACAATATAGTGGAAACTTTCAGGAATAAACATAAACATTTATGCCAATGTATAACGAAAAAAAACCTTTTTGAACATGAACTTAAGCATAATATGGCAAAGATAAAAATCAAAATATGCCATTTAATTACTCGCAAGGATATTCTACTAGTCGAATAATCACATGAAATATCAATAACCACTTTAATAATGACAAAATGCATAATGTCAGACTATCATAACCACATAGCCAAGGCCTCGTGCCAAGACTACAAATAAGATTTTGTCAAGGCCCCATGCCAAGACACTATTTTGTCTCATGAGACCTACCGATGCATCGAGGAGCTATAGCGTGCTCCACCTGTCACTTACTAAGTCTAATGAATTCCTCATATGAAAAGGTCTAAACATAACATAAACATTCATATTAAAATTATCATACGAAATGTTAATACTTTACCCATAAACCATGAATGATATAAAAATAACACATCCACAGTCAAACATATCACAAAACATTCAACACAATATGGAAGATTTTTATCATGATAAATCAACTTCAAAACAAGTTTAAATTCCATTAAATAGATTTTACATGGATGAAAATGATTTGTAAATCTCTTTGATAGAAATACCAATTTTTCATGAAAATATTTAAAAGTCCCTCAATTTAGAAAAGTAGTCATTTAAAGAAATTTTTTAATCAAAGTTTCCCGTACAAATTTGAAACATTTTAAATGAATTAACATTTTAAAAACATTCTTGTCCATTTTAATAAATCATTAAAAATCATTTTGAAGACATGGACATTAAGGAGAATATTTTAGAAGAATAAATATTAAAAACATCTAAAATGATGTTTTAGTAAAAAAATTCCCTTAAAATAATCTCTTTGAAAACTCTTTCATAAAACATGGACATGGATAATAAATGTGTCCCAGTACATACTTACATAAAAACAACCTCGGATAATAAAGAGATTGTGAAATTAACCCTTGCCAATTGGGTAACCTACGAAACATACAACCCATGAAAGAGGTATAATACAATTACTATGTAAATACACATAAATTAATTTGTATTACACAAATAATACAATAATGGGAAGTACATACACCACACAAATGGTAATTGTGGCAATATGACATGAATCTCACGAGAATAAGGAGTGAGATGAAAACCCCTTACCTTGAACTTTTCCTTAGTCGATGGTATGTTAACCTCCTATATAATAGTTAAAACATTGTTATTAAAATATAAAAGAACCATATACATAATTATGATATCATATATGATCTTCTAATAATTCTTTTTTAATAATACTTTAGTATTATCGTCGTTTCGGGCGTTAACTTACTCGTTGTCTTTTATATGTTTTGTTACATATGTCATGTTTGTTATGGATAGGTTGTATCTTATTCATATACAGAATTATATAAAGTTCTTAAACATTACATTTAATTATAAAATGAGAATTAGTCTTGAATAGATACAATGGGGAATGAATCTCATCGCATTCGTGGAGACGGTAATCCGTATGTACGCACGAATGCTACTTCCATTTCATTTTTCATATTAAATGGAATCAAAACCAAATGATACATAGGTATATAATTTTTCCAGTATAATATAATATCTTATATGTGTTACTTATTTTCATTAACACAGTCCTTTATACGTTCCATGGATGGTAAGAATTAGTCATATCACTTTGAGGGGGCGGTAATCTGCACTTCCTCAAATGAAATTATCGTATATATATACAACATGAAAAAAATAATGGTATGATATAAAATGGAATTATAGAAGATTATATATAAAATAAATATCATTAATATCTTATTTAATTATTGTGCCATCATAATGGCCACCATTAGTGGTGGTAGGAGATAATTGAACAATCATCACTTCGTGAGGCGTTTGGTTGTCATCGATAGAAACTTTATGTTCTTCACCCATTATATGGATGTGTGTGTAAGTGTAGTCCTAATACATATAAAAAAAATAATCTAGTATATTTAGGATACTGTTTTTGTTACAAAATAATATAATAAGAAGAGTTTAGGGGTTGGCGAAGTAAAATAAAAGAAAATAAGCTAAAAGAAATTGTTACCTTTAATTTGGGTAACTCCCTTTGGTTTGAACCAAAAAGGACTCTTGAAGTGCCTTATGCCTAAGGTAAGGCTTCTAAGAGGAGGAAAGGGATGTAGGGAGCTTAATTGGGCATAGGTTGGATGATCCAAAAGGCTTGAGAGGTGTGAAGAATTTGTTAGAAGTGGTGTCCCTTTATAAGGGGGAGGAGGGGCTCTTCAGGAAAATCTAGAAATATTATTTAATAATAAATTAATAGTCGGTTTCATATGGATAAAAAGTGGATTATTTAAAGTTTAATGTAGGTATGGGTCTCAAACCACTAAACCAATAGAATTTAGACAGGTTTGGGTCGTTATATTAACCTTATCTTTAGTTTTAACTCTTAGTTTATTAGTTTGACACTTACCATGTCACTTTGTATTTTTATATTATATAGTTAATAAACATACTATATATCTCCAAGAGACCCCCAAGTGGTCCATTAATGACACACCTATCATGATATAAGTCTCTTGGCGAACCTTATATTTTTAGGAATAGAATATAAATTAATAATATAATATTTGTTTTAAAAACTCATTTATGTCAATTTTGACACTACTCAATAATTGATTTTTTTTAAGGTTGGAACAACTTTATTAATTCGAAAAAAATTTATTTAAGCAATCCAAACATGTAATATTAACCAATAAAATTCGATTATGTCATAAAAACATTAAATTAGATTTATTTTAACATTTATAATATCAATTATTTGATATATTCATTAATAAGGAAAATACTGCATCATTATTGTGTCATATATATTTTTACTTTTTCAATGTCTAATGATTATAAATAAAATACCATTATGTAGGAAATATTTTTATCTTTATAATTAATATTTATAATAAAAAATATAACATATATACCCCTATGTAAAAATTGTTTTTCTAAAATATATAAGCTTATGTCATTTTTGTAATCACTTTAACTTAATTAATATAAAGTGTCACTATCACCTACATGTAGCTCCATGCGGTCCCAAAATCGACCCAAAGATTACCATGGTCGGACATGTATCCAGAAATATGGTTAGGACACGTTTTAGGGTAATTTATTCTTATTATAATATTATTTTTGTAACCCTTATTTACCGAATTTACCCTTTAACCATGGTAAATAAAATATTTACCGAAATAATTATTCAAAATGTCTAAAAATATAACTTACCTATTTACAAAATTTGGAAATCCTGATTCCAAATATGGAATCCATTATTCCAAATTCAAAACACAGAAGTGGCATAAATTAATCTTAAATTAATTCCCGCTGTCAAAACAAAAATGTGTTTTTAAGATATAATAACTATCAAAAGATTAATACGTGTTTATGTCCGGTTTAATTGTGAAATTATGTCCAATGAAAAAAAATTATTAAATGGTAAAAAAAATATTTTAAATATACTTTAAAAACACTCAAATTCATAATTTATCACTATTAATTAATTCTAATAAAAATGTTGTTTTTAATAAAAATTTATTAATTTTCACTATTCATCAAAATATAATAGTTATCCAAAAAGTACCAAAATATCATCCTAAGAAAATTTCGATATTACAAATCCAAAAATTAAGTCCATTTTGAATGATAAAATGTATAAAATTTCAAAAATTTGGTATTACTATTCATAAGGGCTAGTCTGATAGGTTGTTGTGTGTGTTAGAACTTTAGTTGCGTATAACACACGCTACTGTATTATTCAAAGAGAAGCATTCCGAGGAAGCTTGGGTTGTTAAATTGTAAATTTTTGATGTCCCAATTATAAGTAATAAATTTATTTAGTCAAATTGAATATATAAAAGTTTTAAAATATTGGATTTAAAAAGGGTTCACCATTAAAAGTCGGTAAAAGTGCATTTTTTGAAAAATACTTCTTTTATCTGAAAAAATTTTATTTGTTCTTCAATTATGTCTAAGAAACTCATAATATGGATTCTAAAATTATAAGTATTATATAATGTTCAAAATTCAGTTAATACTTTTCAAACCCTCTTTTGAATGATTAGTTTGGTAAGTCATGGTGCGCTTGAACTCAGTGTTGTGTGTAGTGAAAGTTATTGAATTATTTTGAATAAATAACACACTATGAAATCTTGGGGTGTTAATGTTGGTTTATAGTTTATTAGGTATGAGGGTTTTAGGTTTTTTCATCCAAGAGTTTATGGATTTATGTCACTAAGGGTCTAGGGATTTTAGGGCTGTAAGTTTTGGTTCTTTTAGGGATGACGGTTTAGGTTTGTTTGGGGATGAGGGTTTACAGTTTTTCATGGAAGGAGTTTTTGGGTAATTTTTGGAAGATGGATTGTGTATTTTTTAAGGATGAGGGCTTGGGTTTTTTTTTGGACAAGGATTTGGGGGTTTTTTTAGATTGATAGTTTTGGGAACTTTGAGAGTGGGGGAATATGTTTTTTGTGGGTGATGATGGTTTAGGGTTTAGTGGGGATAAGGATTTAAGGTGTTAATGTCCACGGTATTAGGTTTTTTTGGGACTGAGGGTTTAGGGTTTTTTGTGGCTGGGGGTTTAATGTTATATGAATTTTGGTTTTAGGTTTTTTGGGACTGAGGGTTGGATTATTTTTTGTAGCTGATGGTTTGGTGTTTTGGGGGATGACCATTATTTATTTTTTGGGATAGATGTGGGGTGTTTTTTTGAGGGATTTGGGTTTTTTTGGTTAGAGTATTTTCTAATTTTTGTGGTTGTGGTTTTTCTATTTTTGAGGATAATCATTTTGTGTTATTTAGTGATTAGGTTTTAGGTTTTTCTCTGGGAAAAGGGTTCAGGGTTATTCGAGGATGTTGGATTGGGGATCTTTTGGGCTTTCTGTTATTGGGGGTGTTATGGGTTTCTTGTATTTTGGTGCTACGTGTATATGGTTTTTTAGGTTGGGGGTTTATTTTTTTTTTGGGGTCTGGGTTTAAAGTTTATTAGGGCTAAGGGGTTAAGGTATTTTGAGTTGGAGGGTTTCTAATTTTTTTTGGGCTATGGGCTTAGAGTTTTTTGTGGTAAATGGGTTAGGGTTTTTTATAGGCCTTTAGTGTTTTTTTAATTTAGGGTTTCTGTTTTTTATTGGTATAGGTGTTTTTTGAGGATGAGTGTATAGTATTAATTGGGGATGAGGGTTTAGGGTTTTTAGGCCTGAGGGTTTTAGGTTTTTTAGGGGAAGTGATTTTGGGTTTACTTGTTGATGAGGGTTTATGGTTTTTTAGTGGTGGGGATTTTGATTTTTTTGGGGATAAGTGTTTTTTCTATTTTTGGGAAGTGAGTTTTTTGTTTTTTAGGTATTATATTTTAGCGCCATTTATGGCTTACTATTTAGGGTTTTTTGGGGTTGAGTGTTTCGGGTTTTTTGGGACAGAGGTATTAATGTTTTTCAAGATTTTATTTTCAGGGTATCTTAGGGATAAGGGCTTAGGTGTTTTTGGATTGTTGGTTTAGGGTACTTTGATTAAGTTTATAGGGTTTCTTGTTGATAAGGGTTTATTGTTTTTTATATTTTAGTTTTTAGTGTAAATAGGGGAAACTGATCAGATTTTTTTGGTGTTGATGGTTTACTATATTTTGTTGATGAGAAATTTGGGTTTATTAGGGATTAGGATTTATGATTTTTATTGTTAGGGAATTTATGGTTTTCTGGGGATGAGATTTTATGATTCATATGGACGAGGGTTTTGTTAATTATAGTAATGAATTTTTTGTGTTTTCTATGAATAAGAGTTTAGGGTTTTTGGGGAAAGTATTTTAGGGTCATCTTGGTTTAACGAGTTGGGGTTTTTTACGATGAGGGTTTTCATTAATCAGGGGAAATAGTTATAAGAATTTTTGGGGATGGGGGTTTCGATTTTTATAGATATTAGAGAAATGGGTTTTCATGGGATGAGGGATTGGGGTATTCTAGTGCTAAGGGTTTATGGATTTATATGGCCGAGGGTTTAGGGTTTTCTTGGGATAAGAGTTTATGGTTATGTGGGGTTGATGGTTTTTGATTTTCTTCGGATGACAGTTTAGAAAATTTTTTTGGCACTAAGTGTTTACCATTTTTTGGGAATGTGGATTTAGGGTTTTTGGGGTTACGGGTTTAGGGTTTTTTTTATGATGGTTTAGGGTATTCTGGGGACACAAGGGGTTTGTTTTTTATGGGGATAGGGTATTTTCATTAGATGGAGATAATGGTTTATGTTTTTAGGGGGAATATGGTTTATGGTTTTTTTTGGATGTAGGTTTTGGGTTTTAAGGGGTTGAGGTCTTCGTTTGGGGGGGGGTGAGCATTTATGGGATTTTGGGAAGGATGGATTATGGATTTTTTGGGATCAGGGATTAATATTCCTTGGGGCTGATGGTTTAGGATTTTTGGGGGATGAGGCTTGAATGTTTTTTAGCCTTATGGATTAGTGTTTTATGGAATTTTCGGAATGAGGGTTTATCTTTCATTGTGGATGAGGGTATAAGGTTTTTTGGGAGGGTGGTTTATATATTCTTGGGAATGATGGTCTATCAATTTTTCAGTATGAGGGTTTATTGTTTTCTAGGAATGATGGATTCTGGATTTTTTGGGGTTTAGGGTTTAAGGTTTTATGGGGTTGAGGTTTATGTATTTTTTGTGTTTAGGGTCTGTGTTTTTTATGGGATGACTGTTTTTTGTTTTGGGGATTTATGTTCAGTGTTTTAATCTATGAGTTTTCAGTGATTTTTGTGGCTAAGAGTTTAGAATTAATTAGGGCTAAGGGTTTACTATTTTTTGGTACATCACATTTATGAATTTATGGGGATAAGGGTTTTGGGTTTTGGGGGCTGAGGGTTTAGGATTTTTTGGCGATGTGTTTCTAATTTTTTTGGGTCTTGATGGTTTATGGTGTTTTTTGGATGTCGATTTACATTTTTTTGGTGGAGGGTTTAAGCTTTTTTGGGGATGAGGGTTTAAGGTTTTGGGGGATTATGATTTATGTAGTTTTGGGGCTAAGGTTTTTCATTTTTTTGGGGTCTAGTGTTTAGGTTTTAATGGGAATAAGGGTCCAGGGGTTTTTTAGGATGACTGTTTTCATTTTATTAGGGATTAGGTTTTTTGGACTACATGATAAGATCATTTAGGTTTATGGTTTAGGGTTTTTGGGTGATGTGGATTGCGGCTTATTTTATGATTATGGATTAGGGTTTTGGGGGGATTGTGGGTTAGGGATTTTAATTGGTGGGGGTTCAGGTTTTTTGGGGTTAATGGTTTTGGGTATTTTGGGGTTGGGATAAGTTAGTTAATTAGAACTATATGTTTATGGTTTTTTATGGATATGGTTTTATGGTTTTCTAGGGCTAGTGAGTTTAGGTTTTTTGGGATGGGGGTTTGGGGTATGGGGGATAAGGGTTGGGAATATTGGGGTTGAGTGTTTAGGATTTTTGGTGCGGGGGATTTAGTGTTTTTTGGTGGTGAGGGTTACCGTATTTTTCTGGATCAAGGTTTAGAGTATTTTGGATCTCAGTGTTTTATGGTTTTTTGATGAATAATTTTTTATCGTTTTTTGGGGATCAGAGTGTAGGGTTTTGTGGGACTGAGGTTTTAAGGATTATGGGAATGAGAGTGTAACGCCCTCAACCTAGTTACCCAGAGTCGGTGCATTATTACATAACATTGGAATGATCACAAGAAAGATCAAATCTCTAAAGACCGATTGGTTTAGTAGCCTTGGAAACACTAGATATATTCATAAAGTTTTACATTACATCATAAAGTGAAAAACTACTAAAACAACATAGTCTCCATATTCCACACTCATATCCCCGCATAAACTCCCTGCAGGTCATTCATAACTTACTTCTTCACATCCTGGGAAAAATAAAACATAGAAAAGGGGTGAGATCAAATGCCCAGTAAGGATACAAATATAGCGGAAGCTTTCAAAAATAAGCATAAACATTTAAGGCAATGCATTACTAAAACAAAATCCTTTTAAACTTGAACATCAACATAGTATGGCAAAAGTAAAATGAAATAATTCCATTTACTTATTCACATAGATATTCTAATAATCGAATAATCACATGTAATATCAATAACCACTTTCATAATGATGGAATGCATAATTCCAGACTATCATAACCACATAGCCAAGGCCTCATGCCAAGACTACAAATAAGATTTTTCCAAGGCCTTGTGCCAAGATACTAGTTTGTCTCATGAGACCTACCGATGCATCGAGGAGCTATAGCGGGCTCCACCCGTCACATATTAAGTCCAATGCATTCCCATATGAAAAGGTTTAAACATAACATAAACATTTGTATTAAAAGTAGCATACTAAATGTCAATACTTTCATCATAAACTATGAATGGTATAAAAATAGCACATCCACAGTCAAACATATCAAAAAACCTTCAATTCAATATAGAAGTTTTGTATCATAATAAATCAACTTCAAATAAACGTAAAATCCATCAATGTATGTTGACATAAATGAAATCAAAACTCTTTTTAGAAAAATATCTCTTTCTATTTTTGAAATCATTTAATAAAACATTTTCTTTGAAAATATTCTTATAAGCTTGTAATGGAAGATTCGACGATTTTATAACAGTGGAAAATTACCGTACCCGCCGTAAAAGTTAAAAAAACATTCTTACATTAATTCTGTCGAAAAGGTTAAAAGCACCTTGTTTGGAAAACGACGGAAAGATTCCTTTAAAAAACTCTTATAAAAGTCAAACATGGGTATAAATGATTTTAACCCATATTCTTTTAAATAGTAAGAATGTTTTGAAATACATTTTTAAGAAACATGGATGTGGATGATAAAGAGATCCCAATAGATTATTACATATAAACAACCTCAGATAATGAAGAGATTGTGAAATAACCCTTACCATTGTACTTTTCCTTGGTTGGGGTAGGTTATCCTCCTATATAATGGTGAAATAATTGTTATTAAATTATAAAATAATCATATACATTCATATGATATCATATATGATGTTTTAACATTGCTTTGTTAATAATATCTTAATATTATCGTCGTTTCAGGTGTTAACTTACTCGTTTTCATTTATATGTTTTGTTAAATAATCCATTTTTGTCATGGATAGGTTGTATATTATTCATATACAGAATGATATCAAGTCATTAAACATCATTTTTAAATCATCAAATGATAATTATACTTGAATGGGTACGATGGAGAATGAATCTCATCGCGTTCGTGGAGACGGTAGTCCGTATGTACGCACGAGCGACAATATCATTCTTTTGATATTAAAATAATATATAAATGGATGGTATATCATATATACAGTATCATTAACATGTTATATTTATTATTTACCTGAGTTACACATCATTATTATACCCATCCAAATAATAATATGTTGAATAACAATTACACCACGACGTGGAGACAGTAAGCCGTACGTACGCATGTATGGTGACATGTTATTTAAAGGGTGGATAGAATACTGATTATGGTTGTAACATATTTATAAAAACATCACAGTATATATATGATACTGGAGTTATTATTTTACAATGGTAACAACAAAGGAAGAAGAAGTGGAAGAAGAAAGGAACTTGGAAAAGGGTGGTGAAATCATTACCTCTTCTTCGGGTTCTTTCTTTTGATTTGATCAAAAGGGCTCCATAGGTTGGATTTATGATCAAAATAAGGCCTCTAGGTTGTAGTGAGAGAAGTTGGGAGAGTATTTGGGAATAGTTTGGCCGAACCAAAAGGCTTTGAAGGTGTGATGAAATGAGAAGGAGGAATGCCCTTTTATAAGAGGGGTGAGGGGCACCTTTGGAAAAGCTAGAAATATTAATTTATAATAAATTAATATTCGGCTTCTAATGGCTCCAAAGTTGATTATTAAAATTCTAAGGTGGGGATAGGTCGAAAACCACTAAACCAATATTATTTAGACAGGTTTGGGTCATTATATTAACCTTATCATTAAGTATTAACTCTAAGGTAACTAGTTTCACTTTTACAATATCTCTTTGTATTTTTATATTATATGGTTAATAAAAATACCATATACATCCAAGAGACCCCCAAGTGGTCCATTAATGATACACATATCATGATATAAGTCTCTTGGCAGAACCATAGATTTTTTTGGAATTTAATATCAATTAATAATATAATATTTGTTTTAAAAACTCTTTTATGTCAATTTTGACACTATTCAATAGTTGATTTTTTTGAAACTCATAACAGAATGATTACTTCGAAAACATTTAATTAAAGCATTCCTAACATGTCATATTAACTTATAAAATTTTTGTAATTCATAAAAAGTCTCAAATTCAATTTATTTGTGTATTGATAATGTCAATTATTTTAATTGTTCACTATTATGGTAATTACTGCATCATCATTGTGTCATATATAAATTAACTTATTTAATGTCTAAAAATTATAAATAAAATATTATTATGTAGTAAATCTTTTTATATTTCTAATGAATTTTTATTGTCAAAAATAAAACATATATAACCCTTGGTAAAAATTGTTTTTCTAAAAGATATATGCTTGTGTCATTTTTGTACTCATTTTAACATAATTAAAATAAAGTGTCCCTATCACCTACAAGTGGCTCCATGGGGTCCAAAAATCGACCCAATGATGCCTGTGGTCGAACATTTATCAAAAAATAAGGTTAGGACACGTTTTAGGGTTATTTAGTATTATTATAATATTATTTTTTAACCCTTATTTACCGAATTTACCCTTAACCATGGTAAATAAAATATTTACCATAGCAATTATTCAAAACGTCTAAAAATAAATGTTACCTATTTACACATTTTGAACATCCTGATTCCAAATATGGAATCCATTTGTCCAAATTCAAAACACAGAAGTGGCAGAAATTAATTTAAAATTAATTCCCGTTGTTAAAACAAAAAGCGTGTTTTTAAGAGATAATAACTATCAAAAGATTGACAATTGTTTATGTCCGGTTTAATTGTAAAAGTATGTCCAATGACCAAAATTGTATTAAATGGTAAAAATATATTATAAATATACTTTAAAACCTCTCAAATTCATAATTTATCACTATTAATTATTTTGATTAAAAAAGTTGTTTTTAATTAAAATTTTGTAATTTTCACTATTCATCAAAATAATAAAGTTATCCGAAAAGTACCAAAATTTCACCTTAGGCTAAATTCGATATTCCGAATCCAAAAATGAATTCCATTTTGAAATGTAAAATATGTATAATTTCAAAAAGTAGGTATTACAATTCAAAACGGCTAGTTTGATTGGTTATGGTGTGTTAGAACTCGGTGTTGCGTACAACACACGCTATCACATTATTCAAAGAGAAGAATACCGTAGAAGCTTGGGGTGTTACATTCTCCCCTCCTTCAAATAATTTCATCCTAGAAATTTCTAGAATAATTATCACATGAAAAGTCTCGGGTGGTTCTTCATCATAAGTTCCTCGGGTTCCCACATTGCATCTTCCATCTTATGGTTTCTCCACAAAACTTTTACCAGACGCGTCGTCCGGTTTCCCAGTACTTGTTCTCTCGTATCAAGAATCCTGACGGGCTCTTCACAATAGGATAGATTGGGTTCCAGTTCTAATTCTTCATAGGTGATTACATGCGTTGGGTCAGGCATGTATTTCCTCAATAAAGAAACGTGGAACACATCGTGAACTTTGGAGAGACGTGCCGACATTGCCAATTGGAAATCTACATCCCCAATTCGTTCTAGAATTTCGAAAGGTCCGATGTACCTGGGACTCAATTTACCTTTCTTACCAAAACATATGACTCCCTTCCATGGAGATGCCTTCAGGAAAACATGATCACCGACTTGAAATTCCAAATCCTTCCTTCGATTATCGGCATAGCACTTCTGCCTACTTTGAGCTGCTTTGATGTGATTTTGGATTACCTTCACCTTTTCCACTGTTTCCTCCACCAGTTCTGGGCCTACAAGTTTTCTTTCACCAACGTCATCCCAACAGGTTGGTGTACGCCATCTCTTTCCGTATAACGCATCATATGGTGCCATCTGAATACTCAAATGGAAGCTATTGTTATAGGAAAAATCTACCAGAGGTATATATTAATCCCACATACCCTGAAAGTCATGTGAGTAAGATATCAACATTTCTTCTAATGTTTGAATAGTCCGTTCTGATTGTTCGTCTGTCTGAGGGAGGTAAGAAGTGCTCAAATGAAGTTCATTATCCAGGGATTTCTGAAGACTTTTCCAGAATCTTGAAGTAAAATAGGAATCATGATCAGAAACAATCGATAGGGGTACTCCATGAATTCTCACAACATCATTAATATATAGTCTTTCTAGACGTTCTAGGGGTAGATCTTCTCTTATAGCAAGAAAATCTGCTGACTTGGTAAGACGATCAAGAATAACCTATATTGGGAACACAAAGCCTCTTTCCGAATTTCAAAAATTCCATTTTCATACACAAAATCACTCAATCTCCCATCAGCAATCTCCCTCTTCATGTTGTCCCACCAAAAGTGTTCCTTCAAATCTCTATACATTTTGGTGCTCCCAGGGTGTATAGAGAAATTGGAACTATTAGCATCATCCAGCAATTTCCTTTTTAGATTAGGTATATCGGGAACACAAAGCCTCTTTCCGAATTTCAAAATTCCATTTTCATACACAAAATCTCTCAATCTCCCATCATTCACAGCTTTAATCTTCTTTTGTAATTCTTCATCATCGGTCTGAGAACTCTTAATAATTTTTAGTAAAGATGGTTTGGGAACCATTTGAAAAAGAATTGATGTTTCTCCTTCCCTGGTTATTCCCATGTCCATCTTCACTAGATCCCTGAAAATTGGATCCCTTTCAATTATCATATTGTTCAAAACTCCATGATTTTTTCTGCTTAAAGCATCTTCCACCTTGTTTGCCTTCCCCGGGTGGTAGTGTATCATGCAATCATAATCCTTGAGTAATTCAAGCCATATCCTTTGCCTCATGTTGAGTTCTTTTTGTCAGAAAATATACTTCAAACTCTTATGATCAGTATAAATCTCACATTTTTCACCATAGAGGTAGTGCCTCCATATCTTCATAGCAAAGATCACAGCTGCTAACTCAAGATCATGAGTAGGATAGTTTTGTTCATGAATTTTCAACTATCGTGATGCATAGGCAATAACCCTATCATTCTGCATAAGGACACAACCAAGTCCTTTCTTCGATGAATCACTATAAATAACGAACCCATCATTCCCCAATGGTAGAGTCAATATAGGAGCATTGACTAATATTCTATTCAGTTCTTCTAAACATTCTTCAAACTCTTTTGTCCAAACAAATTTAACCCCTTTACGTGTGAGCTTCGTTAATGGGTTAGCCAATCGGGTAAAATTCTGGACAAATCGTCGACAATAACCTGCCAAACCAATAAAAATGTGTAACTCAGTTATACTCGTCGGTGCTGGCCATTCTTGGATTGCCTTAGTCTTAGAAGGATCAACATAGATTCCATCTTTAGAGACAATATGGCCAAGAAAAGAAATCTCATGAAGCCAGAATTCACACTTCCTAAACATCCCATATAATTCATTTCTTTTCAGTGTCTTCAGGATAATGCGCAAGTGATTTTCATGGTCTTTATAGATTTTGGAGTATACCAAGATATCATCAATAAATACCACCAGAAATTCATCAAGATACTCCTTGAAAACACTATTCATAAGATCCATGAATACAGAGGGTGCATTAGTCAAACCAAAAGGCATTTCAGTAAACTCGTAATGCCCATACCTGGTTCAAAATGATATCTTCGGAATGTCTTCCTTCTTTACACACAATTGATGGTATCCAGATCGAAGGACAATCTTTGAAAAGTATTGAGCTCCATGCAGTTGGTCAAATAAATCATCAATGTGAGGTAGGGGATTCTTGTTCTTTATCGTTATAGCATTGATCTCCCTTTAGTCGATACATAACCTCATAGATCCATCTTTCTTTTTAACAAAAAGAACAGGGGATCCCCATGGAGAAACACTAGGGTGAATAAATCCTTTATTACTCACTTCATCTAGTTGTTTCTTTAGTTCAACTAACTCTACAGTGGCCATTCTATAAGGGGTCTTTGATATAGGCCTTGATCCAGGAATTAAATCAATGGAAAACTCAACTTCTCATTCTAGAGGATGTCCAGGTAAATATTCTGGAAATACATCTACAAATTCTTTCAAAACAGATACATCCTCTATTTGAACATTCCTCTCCACACCCACAGTTATTTCATTCTCTTCCTCCCCAATAATTGAATTTAGTTGAGCTACTGGGGGTGGATCTAAATAAGAATTAGGTGGTGATGATTATGCTCTAAAGATAAGGTGTTCCTCATCATAATTATCAAGAATCGTAACCTCTTTCTTCTTACAATAAATCTTCGCATCATAGTCCAAAAGCCAGTCCATACTGAGGATTATATCAAACTCAATCAAAGGTATGACGATGAGATCAGCAGATAAAGAACATTTATGTGCTATAATGGGGACTGATTCACAAAACTTTGTTGCAATGATACATCCCTTAGGAGTTTTAACTGACAACTCCCTTGTTAAATCAAACTGGAAATATCTAATTTTCTTAGCAAACTGGGAAGATATGAAACAATGCGATGATCCAGAATCAAATAATGCATTTGCTAAACTTGAGGAAACCATTAAATTACCTGACACCACCTCTTTCGGAGCTTCTACCTCAGTAGTAGTGATAGCATAATCTTGGCCTTGATCCCTTGGCCTTTTATGAGATAAGTTCTCCTGATGCTTAGGAAATTCATTTGCATAATGCCCCATCTCCCTGCAATTGTAGCACTGAACGTTGGTGGCTTCCTTCTTCCCCTTGCAATCACGAGTTTGGTTGCCTTTTTCACCACACTTGTATCAGACTCTCGTTCCCTTCAATCAAGTACATGGGTGTTTATTCCCACATTTACCAGATGATGGATATTCAACCTTTCCATTCATCCCCTTATTTCCATTCCCAGATTGATCATCAAGTCTCTTCTTCTCTTGATTTGCTTTAAATTCATAAGACTTAGAGAATTCCTTTTCGGTCATGATAGCAAATGAGACAATGTCTTCGTACGACAAGAAGGATTGTGAGACTAATGCTCGATGAAGAAATATTTTTAACACATCAAAGAAATGATCAATCTTACTTATTGGGTTATGTATATAATCTCCAGCATACCTTGCTAACCTTGTAAAATTAGCCTCATACTTTGTGACATTCTCATCCTCCTTTTGTCTCAGACTCAGAAATTGCCTTTCCATATCTGCTCGATGGTCGCGAGGAAATTATTTTTCTAAAAATAGATCTTTGAACTCCCTCCATTCCATATTTGATACTTCATCATCTTCCTTCATGTTTTGAATCAATGACCACCATTGATCAGAATCTCCAGTGAGGCGGTAAACTGCCATGATAACTTTTTCCCTTTCACTACACCCCAAAGCCTGAAATATTTTCTCTAGGGAATTTATCCATTGCTCAGCTACTAAGGGATTTATACTCCCACTGAACGTTGGTGGTTGTTGCCTCATGAATCAATCTAAAATTGATCCTCCACACTGCGGATCAGGGTGCTCCATACGTGTAAGGTTATTATTCATAACCTGAGTGAGTTGTCCCAGTATGGTGATTAGCTGATCGGCACCAGTTGCATCACCAGCTCCACTATAATTATCTTGAGCAGGAGGGCAATCCCTACATGGAGTTCGTGTATTGATACAGTTTCCATTTCTTCCACTAGCTGCCATTTCTAAACAATGGCATAAACTAGATCAGTTTATGAATCAAAATACATAATTCCATGCTTATAAAACACTTAACATAAATTGAACTATTTATGGATATAATCCATAATCATAAAAATGTTTTCTTTGAGGAAGTATATACTCATAAACCATTCATAATGATTAGTAAATAAAATGAGAGTTATCCTAAGCATATCCCCCGGGAGTGTCGTAACCCAGAGTGCAGCAAGGCCCGTTGTAGTGCACCAGTTCCCGTTCGAGTCTAGCTCAAAGCGGGGTTTTCGGGTTTTACCTGTAGGTACATCTGTGCCCGAGCCGCCTCTTCCTGCTCGTATCTAGACAGGGATGTATTGCTTGGAAAACTCACAAAATCTGTACAATTCCAAAATTCTAGGATGTTCTTCTATACTAATCCTCAAATTTAATCTTAGATCTACATTCTCTAATCAGATTTTATCTAAATCTAGCTTCCAAGGTTTGTACTAAACTTCCTCTGATACCAACTGTAACGCCCGGACCCTAGTTACCCAAAGTCGGTGCATTATTACATAACATTGGCATGATCACAAGAAAGATCAAATCTTGAAAGACCGATTGGTTTAGTAGCCTTGGAAACACTAGATATATTCATAAAGTTTTACATTACATCATTAAGTGAAAAACTACTAAAACAACATAGTCTCCATATTCCACACTCATATCCCCACATAAAATCCCTGAAGGTCATTCATAACTTACTTCTTCACATCCTGGGATAAATAAAACATAGAAAAGGGGTGAGCTCAAATGCCCAGTAAGGATGACAATATAGCGGAAACTTTCAAAAATAAGCATAAACATTTAAGGGAATACATTACTAAAACAAAAACCTTTTAAACTTGAACTTGAACATAGTATGGAAAAAGTAAAATGAAATAATTCCATTTACATATTCACATGGATATTCTACTAATTGAAAAATCACATGCAATATCAATAACCACTTTCATAATGATGGAATGCATAATGTCAGACTATCATAACCACATAGCCAAGGCCTCGTGCCAAGACTACAAATAATATTTTTCCAAGGTCTTGTGCCAAGACACTAGTTTGTCTCATGAGACCTACCGATGCATCGAGGAGGTATAGCGGGCTCCACCGGTCACATATTCAGTCCAATGCATTCCCATATGAAAAGGTTTAAACATAACATAAACATTCGTATTAAAACTAGCATACAAAATGTCAATACATTCATCATAAACTATGAATGGTATAAAAATATCACATCCACAGTCAAACATATCACAAAACCGTCAATACAATATAGAAGTTTTGTATCATAATAAATCAACTTCAAATATGCGTAAAATCCATCAAAGGATGTTGACATAAATGAAATCAAAACTCTTTTTAGAGAAATATATCTTTCTATTTTTAAATCATTTAATAAAAAATTTTCTTTGAAAATATTATTATAAGCATGTAATGGAAGCTTTGACAATTTTATAACAGCGGAAAATTACCGCACCCGCCGTATAAGTTAAAAAAACATTCATACCATAATTCTGTCGAAAAGGTTAAAAGCACCTTGTTTGGAAAAAGATGGAAAGATTCCTTTACAAAACTCTTATAAAAGTAAAAAAAGGGTATAAATGACTTTAACCCATATTCTTTTAAATAGTAAGAATGTTTTGAAATACATTTTTATGAAACATGGATGTGGATGATAAAGAGATCCTAGTAGATTATTACGTATAAACAACCTCGGATAATGAAGAGATTGTGAAATAACCCTTACCTTGGTACTTTTCCTTGGTTGGGGAAGGTTAACCACCTGTATAATGGTTAAATAATTGTTATTAAATTATACAAGATTCATATACATTCATATGATATCATATATGATGTCTTAACATTGCTTTGTTAATAAAATCTTAGTATTATCGTTGTTTCAGGTGTTAACTTACTAATTTTCTGTTATAAGTTTTGTTACATAAGCCATGTTGGTCATGGATAGGTTGAATATTATTCATATACAGAATGATATCAAGTCCTTAAACATCATTTTTAAATCATCAAATGATAATTATACTTGAATGGATACGATGGAGAATGAATCTCATCGCGTTCGTGGAGACGGTAGTCCGTACATACTCACGAGCGACAATATCATTCTTTTGATATTAAAATAATATATAAATGGATTGTATATCATATATAAAGAATCATTAACATGTTATATATATTATTTACATGACTTACACATCATTATTATACCCATCCAATTAATAATATATTGAATAACAATTACACCACGACGTGGAGACGGTAAACCGTACGTACGCACGTATGGTGACATGTTATTCAAAGGGTGGATAGAATACTAATTATGGATGTACCATATTTATAATAACATCACAGTATATATATGATACTGGATTTATTATTTTACAATGGTAACAACAAAGGAAGATGAAGTGGAAGAAGAAAGGAACTTGGAAAAGGGTGGTGAAATCATTATCTCTTCTTCGGGTTCTTCCTTTTAATTTGATCAAAAGGGCTCCATGGGTTGTCTTTCTGATCAAAATAAGGCCTCTAGGTTGTAATGAGGGAAGTTGGGAGAGTATTTGGGTAATGTTTGCCGAACAAAAAGGCTTTGATGGTGTGAAGAAATGAGAAGGAGGAGTGCCCTTTTATAAGAGGGGTGAGGGGCACCTTTGAAAAAGCTAGAAATATTAATTTATAATAAATTAATATTCAGGTTCTAATGGCTCCAAAGTTGATTATTTAAATTATAAGGTTGGGATAGGTCTAAAACCACTCAACCAATATAATTTAGATAGGTTTGGGTCAATATATTAACCTTATCTTTAAGTATTAACTCTAAGTTAACTAGTTTCACTTATACAATGTCTCTTTGTATTTTTATATTATATGGTTAATAAACATACCATATACATCCAAGATACCCCAAAGTGGTCCATTAATGATACACCTATCATGATATAACTCTCTTGGACGAACCTTAGATTTTTAGGAATTTAATATCAATTAATAATATAATATTTTTTTTAAAAACTCTTTTATGTAAATTTTGACACTATTCAATAGTTGATTTTTGTGAAACTCATAACAGAATGATTACTTCGAACACACATAATTAAATAATTCCTAATATGTAATATTAACTTAGAAAATTAGTTTAATTCATAAAAAGTCTCAAATTATATTTATTTCTGTATTTATAATATCAATTATTTTAATTGTTCACTATTATGGTAATTACTGCATCATCATTGTGTCATATATAAATTAAATTATTTAATGTCTAAAAATTATAAATAAAATATCATTATGTATTAAATCTTTTTATTTTTCTAATTAATATTTATAGTAAAAAATCCAACATATATAACCCTAGGTAAATGTTTTTTTCTAAAAGATATATGCTTGTGTCATTTTTGTACTCATTTTAACTTAATTAAAATAAAGTGTCCCTATCACCTACAAATGGCTCCATGAGGTCCCAAAATCGACCCAAAGATGCCTATGGTCGAACATGTATCAACCAATAAGGTTATGACACGTTTTAGGGTAATTTAGTATTATTATAATATTATTTTTTTAACCCTTATTTACTGGATTTACCCTTAACCATGGTAAATAAAATATTTGCCACAGTAATTATTCAAAATGTATAAAAATAAATGTTACCTATTTACACAATTTGAAAATCCTGATTCCAAATATGGAATCCATTTTTCCAAATTCAAAAAACAGAAGTGGCAGAAATTAATTTAAAATTAATTCCCGTTGTTAAAACAAAAAGCATGTTTTTAAGAGATAATAACTATCAAAATATTGACACTTGTTTATGTCCGGTTTAATTGTAAAAGTATGTCCAATGACCAACATTGTATTAAATGGTAAAATTATATTCTAAATATACTTTAAAACCTCTCAAATTCAGAATCTATCACTAATAATTATTTTGATTAAAAAAGTTGTTTTTAATTAAAATTTAGTAATTTTCACTATTCATCAAAAAATTAAAGTTATCCGAAAAGTACCAAAATTTCACCTTAGGATAAATTCGATATTCCGAATCCAAAAATGAAGTACATTTTGAAATATAATATATATACATTTTCAAAAAGTAGGTATTACTATTCTTTACGGCTAGTTTGATTGGTTATGGTGTGTTAGAACTCGGTGTTGCGTACAACACACGCTATCACATTATTCATTGAGAAGCATACCGTAGAAGCTTGGGGTGTTATAGAGAGAGTAGGGTTTTTTGATATGATAGTTTATAGATTCTTGTGGTAGAGGGATTGGGGTTTTTTGGGGCCAAGGGTTTAGAGTTTATTGGTGATGAGGGATGGGTTTTTTGTAGATGAGGGATTTTGGTTATTGTAGATGAAGGTTTGAAGCTTTATGGGGCTCTTCCTTTTTTTGGGTCATGGAAAAGGGGGATTTCAAGGGATAAAGGTTTCAGTATTACAAGTGCTGGGGGTTTTGGGTTTTTTGTTGGTGTAATTTTGCAGTTTTCTGAGGCTATAAGTTTGGGGTTTTCTTGGGATGAGGGTATGGTTTTTTAGTTGGTGAGGTTTTGGAGTTTTATGTGGCTAAGGTCTTGGGTTTTTTTTGAGGACGAGGGTTTGGGGTTTTCTAGGCCTGATTCTTGAGGATTTTCTTGGGGAGTGGGTTTAGGGTTTTTTGGTGCTGCGGGATTGGGGATTTGTGGTGTTCATGGTTCCATTTTTCTAGGATTGACTTTTTGGGGATTAATATATATGAGGGGTTAAGGTATTCAAGGGATGGTGGTTTGAGGTTTTGTGGGGAAAGGGTGTAGGGATTTCCGAGGCTGATTGTATGGGCTTTTCAAGGGATGATGGTTTTGGGTTTTCTGAAGCTGGGGGTGGGGGTTTCCTAGGGATGGGGATTTTGGGTTAACTAGGGATGAGGGTTTGTGGTTTACTGGGGATATTGGTTTTTGTTTTTAAGGGATTTTGTGTTGGGGGTTTTCTGGATATTGAGGGTATAGGGTTTTGATGGTGAACATTTAAGGTTTTTTAGGGATGAGGTTTTAGGGTTTTTTGGAGTTGAGGGTTTGGGGTATTTGTGTTGTAATAGTGGATTCCCTAGACACAAAATAAACAATAATATTAATTACCATATCATGGATGTAGTGAGATATTCATGAAGTAATCTTAATATTTTAGTATAGAAATTTCTACATCCACTATTAAATGATAATGTCCATAGATTATTTATCATATTAATAGGTAATATCAGATCATATGCTATAATGAGATCCTCAAGATACCAATAAACTAATCAAAAACATATTTCATATGGTCTCAAATCATTATATTGAATAGTTTGAGTATATTTTGGACTTTTTGGTGTTGAGGGATCATAATCATTGAGGATTATTCTCATGAAGTTCACACTTTGTGATATATATAAATTGAGATCATGAGGAAGGACCCACCAATACGAACACAAAATTTAATGGGTATCATTGGATGTTCTTCTCTATAGAAATGTGTTCTTGTCTCATATGTTGATATCATTATCAGAGTGTTCCATTTGATGACGTACATTGATGTAATGAAAAAGAACAATGATAATGAAATCATGGTGAATTGGATTCTATTAGGATCATCATTGGAGATATGGTATTGATTGAATAGTCATGGTAGAATTTTTCACATCTTGGTTGTGGATGTAATATATCTCAGGACAAGTTTTCCAAGATGGAGGTGCCTCTATAAATCCCTGGAAATGGAAGTCAAGGGTAATTCAACTCAGTTTTATCAAAAAATAATAAGGAAAGAAATGATAATGACATGGGTGTGGATCCTCCTTTATGAGATATCAAAAGACAATGATATTATATTACAGATTGCTTGTTCATAGGCGGGTATTCATTTTATTGACTACTCATGCTCTATTTAGGGCCATGATGTGTTTCATGATTCCACTCATGGTTTCTAAATAGTATTCCCCATTATCGATATATGGTCCTAGAGGGTCAAACATAGTAGAATATTCCAGAATATTCTTATTTAGGTGAATAGGTATATTTGAAATGGTGGGACACACCACTAGGGTTTGAGATTTGTTCAAGGTTGTACAATCATCAAGGGAATAAATAAATTCATGTTATACTTTTTAAGAATCATTGAAATTGAATTTATTGATTAAATATATTTTCATGTATTAATGTAAATACATTAGAAATATTATATTAGTGAATATTATTTAAAAAATTCAAGTTTCATTTTGTATTTATAGAAACATTGACTTGAGTTAATGGATCCATTTTTTTATGTAATATATTTATTATAATACCAAAACCTATAAAAATATAATGGAAATATATGAATATTGAAAATGTTCATATTGTATCATTTGTATAGTTTGATAAATACTTGGGGGTCGAGGATCCTTATTCGGATAATTTAATAACAAACAATTATTATGAGATGATAGGATCTGTCTTTAGACTATTCACAGAATGTCCATGGGAGATTTTATAGCTTATTTTTCATTAGGGTTAGAGATAGAGGAACTCAATCCAGGTGATCAGATCGAGATATCCTTCATTCATCAATGTTATGTCGATGTGGTGAGGGATGGATTGTCGAAGGTGTCATCAAATCACCACACTAGAACCCAGATTCCAATGATCGACACTCCTATAGATTTTTGACGCACATGTGGATGATCAAGAGGAATTCAACATCAGATTCGTCGATCTGTGATCACTTATGAAAAAATAATGTTGAGAATGGATTCAGATCAATCCGGGTATTTATGTTCTTATTTTTTTTCTTAATTTTATTCAAAAACTATTCTCGAGGACAATCCAGGGTATTATATCACCATAAATGTCCTTTTTATGACAATATCCAAGGAAAATTTGTATATCCATAATCCATTTCCTTCCACTGCATGACCACGTACCTTCAATTTTAGAAAGAGTGATGTGTAAAACATTTATGAAATTGGGAAAAAATTAAATTATCATAAACAATGAAGATGGAGTTATTTCAGTCCCAAAACAATATATGGTGAGTAAATCATACATATGATTTCCTTGTTAGGACCATTGGATGTTTTAATATGGATTGAAATAACTTAATGTGGGTATTATTTTTCAAGAACAATTCTGTATTTATAAGTGATTAATATATTTGAAGGAAGTTGGATGAATCCATTTTGGTGAAGCTCACCAATCTAGTAGGCATGGTAGAAAAATTGTTTTCCCTGTGTCATCAATTGTTTCCAAACCATATATGTAATTTTGTTCAATTAAATAAACGAATGGTTTTCCAATCTATTAATGTTGTTTTGGAAACATTGGTGAGTGTCTATTTGTCTGGTTATGAGATTGAGAAAAACATTTTGCAATATTAATTGGGTACGTTGAAAATTTTAAAACATAAAAATGTTATTAAAATAAGTCCAACCATAAGACTTCTGTTCCTTCTCTCCACAGCCCTCTCCTCGACTATGCACACCGATTGAGCACCATCAGAGCTAGCCCACCCACCAACCGCTAAAACTGTTCTAAACTAATCTCCTCCATATAGGTTGTGTACCCTTTAACACTCGGCATGTCTCCAAGAAGTAAATAATGTTTTTCCATCCTCTACGTTGATCCCCTCCGGTATCAGACCACCACTATATAGATAGTTCGCACACTCCCTCATGGTTTACGCCTATATTGGTGCGATAACCCACCTCCTTATGACCATCATCAACAGATCCCAAAACCCCCATAACCATTATAGGTTGAAAATGATCCAAATTTGGCACCTCCTCTATTGCGATCAGAACCGCTTATCTTCATCATTGAGGCAACAACACCACACATTACCCAAGCTACCATACTTCCCCAGTCAACTACGGAATAGCCTAATCAGATGCTCTACTAGCCAAGTCCCCTCCAAATTTTTTCAACACAATCTCATCTGGTGGATCCTAGCAGCACCCGACGCTACCACCCTTGGCTTCTGTCCATCCACGAAATGCTCCTATCATTATTTTCTAACCCTCCTCCATGCAAACCTTTTCTAAATGTGTGCCCCTTCCATCCCATGTCTAGCCTAGTAACAAAACAATGATGAATTAGGTACTCCCATGTTCCATTCAGCACTAACCAGATGTATCCCAAATAGGAATAGTTTGGTCATCCTGGCCCAGAATGGGTATGGGCAGACCCAGCTACCCCAATCACCCATACACATGTCTCCATGACATGGAATGGGAATGTGTTGATTCGGACATACCCATGTGGCCCCTTCGATGTGTTTTTAAGGAATGAGAAATTCTAAATACCTAAAAATTAAATAATTCAATTTTTGGTTTAATTTAAATTATTTAAATAATAATTTTTTCTTTAAAAATGATCTTTGGGGATGAATGAGGTAACATTTTGAATTTAAAACTAGGCTAAATTTGTAATTAAAATAAACACCATTAGAAAAATAATATATTTCCTAATTTATTTTTTTTATTCATTCAATAATAATACACAAATTTAATTATTAAATGATATTGTTCCATGTACTAATCAATTCCCGTCTAGAATTTCTTTTTTTATTTAATTATTCCAATTAATGTATGTGATATTTTTTTTAATAATGTATGATATGTGATTCCTATAGGTATTTATACATTTAAGGTTCTATGATTCTAATTTATATGTTGTATTTTTTTTACTCTTAATTACCCATCTTCTATATGTGTGTATTTTTGTATATTGATGAAGAAGAGCAATGATGTATAAAATTCCACGTTTTGGTGATACAAGAGACAAGAGTTTGACGCATTGGATGGGTGAGCACTACTACTTGTTTCATATGAAACATGACTCAACAAGTAACCCATAGGGTCTATGTTGATCCATTATTCAAACAATGGATCAACAATTAGTATCAACTCATGATGACATCATCATTTTATTTATGCATGGTTCATTATTGAATGTATGTATAAATAATGTGTGATCACATAGAATATTAAACATGCATGAATAGGTAAAAGGAACATGTGATGTGATGCATATTTAATATTTAATATATGATCAGTTGTGAGTGTGATCAAATAGTACATTAATATGAAATAGATTATTAGTTCTTTTGTACATTTAATAATACAAATCCTACAATGAAATATTAATTTTTAATCACCTTCAATCATTATAATTTGAACAAAACTGGTTGTATAATGTGCTCTTCAGCCAATGTTGAGGGTACATATTAATATCGGGCATCTCTTATAAGACTGATGTGTTAAATAGACTATTGCTGGTAGAAAAAAGTATCCAAATATATCTTTATTAAACATTTTAGGCATATTCTGATAAAATCAATTTCATGACATTAGATTTTGGGACATATACCAATAGATCAAGGGACTATAATTTAATGTGGTTGTCTAGTCAAAAACATACCATGAACTCATTGATTAGAGGTGTAGCCAATGTTTTTAGGTTATGGGGGGAGGATCAAGTATCATTTTGAATAGAATACTAAAGAGAAAAATTATTCATATTCTTGTATAGAGTGTTCATAGAATTCAATAAAATAGTCAATGACATAAAATGATTTAATTAATTAATCATATATCCTATATTGGTAATACTAATAAACGTAAATTTTATTAGATTTTATTTTTTCTGCAAATATAAAATAATACCATAAAAAACTGAGGTAATTCATGAAAAATCTAATTTCCTATGTAGCATGATTTTACAATAGATAGTACATATTATGGTATAAATTACTATGATATTAGAAATTCAAACTGGTGGTGTCCCAATACCTGTTAATCTACATCCTGAATTTTGGGTGTCAAAAAGATATTACAGGATACCCATGTTTTATGCATGTGATGGTTTTATCATTATTATTTCATGAAAATTAGATGTTAATTGAGGTTACAACATCAGGATATTGATGATTTCACATGTTGCCTCATCTTTGATAATATTGTGAGGAAAAATTGAGGTGAGATACGAATTGGAGATAATTAAACTGGTAAATATTAATTTGAAGTATGGATCATGATATATCAACGAATACCATTATCATATATTTTTCACCTAATTACTCTAGTATTTTATATTCTTACAAAATGAAAAACATTGATTAAATGATCCTTTCCTTTTAGGTAAGGTCCTCTATGAAATAAGAACATTAAAGAAGGATTCATCTTTGGTTCATAAGGTGAACAATTGAAAATACAAGGTGGAAAGGAAAATGGAATGAATAGTGCCAAAGGAACATTCACAACATCCTTCAAAGATAATGGTATTAAACAAGAGTTAATTTTCTTCACATATCATGAAATAAATTTTATGGAATTTTAAACACAATGAATTGATTCGCAGTAGCATGTATACAAATCTTAAGAAATATTCATCAATATTAGATTAACGATTCAAGTTTAGTTACTGGTTATTAAATATAATATGATTATCAAATATGTGTATAAAAATACATTAATTATGTATATACAGAAACCTTACTAGATTTATTTTTTATTACCTATGTGGTTGATAAAGGGTAGTTCCTAAATAACCAGTGAGAAGAAAAAAAACATCTAAATTTCCATGTTAATGATTCTAGTCGAAATTTTATCGAATATTTTGAAAAAAAATTATCACATGTGTTCCTTTGACACAATGAGACATTATTCCATGTTCAGAAAAGAATTTTGTTTGTGTTGATTCGTACTCAACTGATAGTTCAGTAACATTGGAATCAAAATAATTACCTAATGAATACACAATTTAAGACATATTTACCTATTTGTGGAGATATACATCATTATCAAGGAAAAATAAAATAGGATGTCCTAGATATACCTAGAATGGTATTTAGACTGATTTGAGAAAAACAACTTTGGTATTATCGATATATATACATACTTAGTTTTGGAAAAATAAACCTTATGAGATAATGGTAAGACACAATATTTTATAAATAGTTCATTTAGAGAGCATAAACTATTCTAAGGGTAACATAGACATATATTTTTATACATCATAAAATTCATTTATGTTTTTAAATAATGTGACAATCATGTATGGTATATGAATGGTCATAGTATATGAGATGCTTTGGGATGGTATACCGACAAGTATCCTAACCAAGAATTCACTATTCAATACAATGTTTTGTGAAGTAATAAATGAACAAACATTACCTTATCTACATTATGTATATGATTTAAAAAAGTATTATCAATGATGATGTCTTACTTGTTAACATTTATTAATTGAATGTTTTGTAGAAAAATTCATACACTCTCATTTCCTTATACACATCAATGTTATAATTTAAGTCAAGGTTGAATCAATGTTTAAACATATGCATTGTAAAAACCTCTATTATATTTCAATATGTGCCTCACAAATAAAAGTGTTATCTAATAAATGTATTCTAGCAATATTGAAAAATTTATATCATATCATTTTTATTTTGATTGAAATACATTATGTTATAAAAATATGTGTATTGATGAAAAATGTTTGTTAATGATATAAACTAACATGCATCAATAAAAATTCATTGTGAATATAAATTAATTATCCAAAATGTTTTATAAGATATTAGGGAAATCCCTATGGTAGAAATTTTATTTTCATGATATACAATATTTTTCTTTATAAAGGTACATATCTCTATTCGAGATAGTGAGAGCTAGACTGACCTATGATTAGAAAATTATAGATATGGAAAAATAGTTGACATAGGAATATGATCCAGAAGAGGCATTGAGGAGAAATTTAATAGACACACATATTATGTAGGATGGGTAATAACATGGTGATGTTTTATTATTTACCAAAAACAATGATACATTATTCATTGTGAATAATAATTCCATTTATTAATAATTATATGGTAGTTAGAAAAAACTGACATGATCTGTTAAGATTCAATAATGGATTCCAAGTAATAGAGTACGTGAAGCTTATTAATTTTAATATTGAGGTGAGTAATCATAAAACTATATTATTCATGTATTCTTAAAGTGTATGTAGGAATAAAGAATGATTGGTTTCACAAAGTCATTATGATGAAATGAATTAGAATTTTACCTGTGATAAGTAAATTCCTTTATCATTTATTTAAGTATTGGATTCTAGACCACCAATCATGGAATGTGTCAATATTATGCAACCAGAAAGGGATGTTGACATCAATAAATAACAGTAAAGGTTGAAAGTTACTCAAATCCAGTTTAGGTTTAATGTATGTAACATGATCATAGAATATTCATTACTAAAAAATATTTTCTATGTGCATACCAGAGGTTAGTGGGGAGAAATTTTTTTTCAACTGAAATATGTTTGGTAACTTTGGAAATAGTTATTGGACTAATAGTTAGTTAAGACAATGATTAAGGTTATTTTATTTTTATTCAAATAATGTATAAAACAATGTTCTTGTGAATGAGATCTTCCAAGGAAGATCTAATGGTTTCTTAGACGTAGTCAATGATACACATACATAAAAGGTACTAAAAATACATGTGGGAACAATTTTCAAGAGAGAATTGTTACCAATGTCACAAGGAATATATCACTTGGAGTAGATATATCCTAGAAAATTGAGATGCTTAACATGTTGAGTTGAATCCCATACACTTCAGAGATCGATCAATCATGTATGCCAAGATATTCATAAGATATGATATTTCTAGGATATACATTATAAAATGAAAATTTCATTTATAACAAAGATAACTATAAGTTAAGAAGTCCTAAAAATCCATTTTAACTAGATAAAGTATAAATGAAATAATCCTAGTTACTGCGGAAGAAAGTATACTAGTTTCCAAGGGAAAAACTAGTTTTATTATTATGTCAATATGATATAATATCACAGTTAAGAAGGGGAAATGATAATGAAAATCTCAGAAAATATTTTAATAGCCATTCCTATAAATACTGAGTATGTTGTATCTTCCTAGGTAGCTACGATGTAGTGTGAAATACACAATGATTTTTTCTAGTTCACAGAATTGAAGCTTTTATGTAAAGTAATATCCTATATTAATGTATTGTAATATTATTATCCAATGTTTCATGTTTTGACAGTGGAAAAAAGGGATATAAAATGGGATAACATCTCATTATATTTCTTTCTTAAGAAGATGATGTTTCATATAGGTGAATAAAAATGCAGTAGAAACATGGGAGACCCACTAACTATTGACCTCACTGAATAGAAAAATGATCTTGATCATGTGAGAGCTAAAAAAAATAGTTAGCTAGTTGGCCCTAGTGATTGTGTTGGTGTTGTAACAGTGGTTTACCTAGACCCATCATGAACATTAATTTTTAATTCCATAACATGGATGAAGTGCTATATGTATTATGTACTCTTACAATTATAGTGTATACATTTATGCATCCACTATTAAATTGTAATGGACTTAAATTATATATCAAAAAAAATGTTACAGAATATCCCATTCTATAATGAGATCCTTTAGATACTATGAAACTAATCTAAAACATATTCACTATCATCTACATACAAAATTCATACTAAAGAAAGTATATCTTGGACTATCAGATCCTTAGGGCACATATGTATTGACATTTATTCTCATGATGTATGCACTCAGGGATATTTGGTAGTTAAGATCATGAGGATAGAACTACCAATAAAAACACCACATATTTTGGGTTTCATGGGATGTTCCCATCTATATACATGTGCATTGGTCTCTGGACATGAGATTATTATTCGGGCGTTTCATTTGATCGTGTAAATTGATGTAAGGGAAAAAATGATAAAAAAAGGTAATGAAGCTTGTGTTGGGTGTGTCATTGGTGGTATGGTATTGATTGATTGATCAAAATATAATTTTTCACTTATGATTGGAAGAATTTATATATCTCAGGATTGAATGATCATGATGGAATAACCTTAATAAATCCATTTCCACGATAGTGAAGGGTAAATAAATCATGTTATATTAAAAATAAGAATGTAATAAATTGTGATGTCACAATATGTGTTTCTATTTAAGAGATATATAAATATAATGAGATTATATTACATAATACAAGTTCATTTTTTGGTTTTATTTTCTAGGATTGATGCTTATGCCTTTTGTGGTAATGATGAATTTCTAGTTTCTGATCATGGTCTGTCAATTATATTCACTCCAATCGAGATAAGCTCTTAGAGGGTCACACACAATGGCATTTTCAAGAATCATTCATATTCAGGTTAATATGTATATAGGACATGGT
Organism: Viscum album; assembly: GCA_963277665.1. Lineage (NCBI taxonomy): Eukaryota > Viridiplantae > Streptophyta > Magnoliopsida > Santalales > Viscaceae > Viscum > Viscum album. The sequence goes on from OY728132.1 coordinate 935,222,451, forward strand.
GGGCCCCACCATGGGGGCTTGAGATTTTTTCAAGGTTATACCATCACCAATGAAATATGTAAATTCATAATATTCTAGATAACAATAATTGGCATTGAATTATTTATTTTATGTATTTATAGGTTTTAAAGTAGACACATTTAAAATATTATATGAATGAATATTAGATTAAAATATTCAATGTTAATTTAATATTTGCAGGAATAACAAGTCAATTAATGGACTATGTTTTATCACATAATGTATTTATTATATTAAAAGAAAGTGGAGAAAATATAAATTATTTTTATGAATCATCATAGTATTCATAATATATCATTTATATAGTATGTTAAATATTTGGGGGGCATGGAATAGTCTTCGGGTAACTTCATAACACAACATTAGTAGTTGAGGGGATCTCGCATGATTCTACACGTGTGATGTTCTATAAAACATCGCTCTCATATCCAGCCTTCCTTAGAGAGAAGATATCAATATAGAAGATTAGATCGAGCTCTCTTTTATGCATCAAAGGTACATCGATTTGGTGATCATTGGAATATTGAAGGTGTCATCAGATCTCAGTGATAATACTCATATTTCGATAATCTATAAACCATAATTTTTTTTGACAAACCCATGGATTATATATAGGCATTAATCTTTCATTTCATCGAGAAAATGTAACCTGGGAAAAAGAGATGTCAAGCGCTGATTCATATTTAACTAGGTATTATAGTCTTATTTTTGTGCATAATCTTCTTCCCATGGGATCCTCAGTTTTAAAGTGATTTAGTACATCGCTGATGATGACATTGTTATGTCGAGATACGGTGAAAATTATTATATCCTTGATCCATATTCTTCCATTGTGGTCCCCTATACCATTTTTTTGGGTGATAAGGGTTTAAGGTTTTTTGGGGATGGGGGTTTTAATATTTATGGGGATGATGGCTTACGTTTTATGGGGTCATGGTTCTGGGAATTTTTTGGGGTTGTGTGTTTATATTTTTTGGGCTTACGGTTTAGGGTATTTTGGGATAGAGGTTATAGGGATTTGGAATATGATGGATTATGGTTTTTTTGTGGGTAAATGAATATGTGTTATGGGATGAAGTATTTCTATTTTTTGTGTTTAAGGATTTTTTTGGGATGAGTGTTTAATATTTTCTGGTGGCTGAGGGATATGATTTTTTTTGGGTTGAGAGTTTAGTGTTTATTGGGCCCATGGGTTGTTATTTTTTGGGGTTATAGCATTTAGAGCCTTTGGGGTGAGGGTTTTGGGTTTTCTATTCTGATGGATTATTTTTTATTGGTGTTAAGGGTTTGGGATTTTTTTGGAGATGAGGGCTTAGAGTTTTATGGGGATTTAATATAGGTAATTCTTAATGAATGGGGTTATGAATTATTTAGGCTGAGGGTTTACTGTCTTTTATTGATTATTGTTTACATTTTTCTGTTTCTTAAAATATAGGGGTTTTTTAGGACAAGGGTTAGAGTTTTTAGTTAGAAATTTATTGTTTGATAAGAAATTTTTCTTTAGTTTTTGTTAGGGATAAGAAATTATTGATTTTTGGGGTTGGGATTTTATGGTTTATGGGGGATGAAGGTTTATGGTTATTTGGTGTTGAGGGTATAGTTTTATTCAAGGATGAGGGTTTCTTGTTTTCTAGGGCTATGATTTTAGGGTTTTATATAGTTGAGTATTTTATGTTTCTTGGGGTTGTGGGATAAATATTTAATGGGGATGACGGTTTAGTATTTTATGGGGCTTATGGATTATGGTTTTCTAAGCATGAGGGTTTAGGGTTTTATGGTGATAAAGGATTATGGTTTCAATGGGAAGATGGTTTAATGTATTTTGTGTGAGAATGGTATAGAGTAAGAGGTTTCCAACCTTTGATACCAATTGTAGGATCGAAATATAATATGAGATGCTCAATATACAAGAGGGGGGGTGAATTGTATACTTTAAAAATTCCTTTGGAACCTTTAAAGTTAGTTAAGAAACTATAGTTTCCTTAAGAAAAGGAAAGGGCTAAGTTTAACAAATTTAAACTAAGTAAATTCACAACACCTCTAACACCGAACTAAACTTTGGAAAGAAACTCCAAAAGTAGGTTCCGGAAATATGGTTCCGGAAATTGAAACTTAACAAAAGTTACAATATGAGATTCTACCTTAAAGCGTATAGAATCTATATGAATCAGAGTAAGTAAGGAAGTATAAGAAAGTTATACTTTCCTTAAGATACAAAATGCAGCGGAATAAAGAAAAGTAGTAAAACTACTAGTAACAAGATAATATTCTTTTAACCCAAAGAGAAGGGTATCCAACAACCTTGGATAAAGGTCCCTTGATTTATACTTTCAAGCAAGTCTGTCTTACCCACACCAGGGTAAGCCCTCGATACGAAGATCGGAGTCTCTGTCTTGCTATCCCCGCAAGCCCTCAACTTCAAGGTAGTTGGTAACCTCTGTCTTTCTCAGCAAGAAAGCCCTCGATCTTTAAGGTAGTCGGCACCTCTGTCTTCCTATCCCCGGAAGCCCTCGAATGTAATCACCAACATTCGGAGTCGCACGAAGCTTTTAGAGTTGATAAGAGACTCTCTCTCTAGAAATCACTTCAACAGCATGTAAGCACTTTTTCAGCAATCAGCATATTAGCCATCAGCATCGAGCTCTTTCAAATGAGCTCCTATTTATAGGTAAGGTCGGCTCCTCTCCAACGGTCATATTTTCCTTAAAGATCGAAGGGACCTGTACACGTGTCACTTAGACAACGGTTAGTTTATAACAAAATGAACGACATCGTTTTATAACAAAGTGAGTGTAACAGAAAGTACGACATCGTTTTAAACTCTAACATAAAGGTTCGGAATAGAAACTTCGGAGTGAAGGTTCGGAATGAATAAATTCAGAGTGTGTAAAACAATGATAATCAGATTCTGTTTAACAGGTGAATTCGGAATGAGAATTCGGAATAGGAATTCGTCATCAGAAATCTTAATGAGAATTCATCATCAGAATTCGTAATGAGAATTCATCATCAGAATTCGTAATGAGAATTCATCATCAGAATTCGTAATGATAATTCATCATCAGAATTCGTAATGAGAATTCATCATCAGAATTCGTAATGAGAATTCATCATCAGAATTCATAATGAGAATTCATCATCAGAATTCATAATGAGAATTCATCATCAGAATTCGTAATGAGAATTCTTTATCAGAATTCGTAATGAGATTTCAGAATGAGATTTCTTCATTAGAATTCGTAATGAGAATTTTTCATTGGAATTCGTAATGAGAATTCTTCTTTGGAATTCGTAATGAGAATTCTTCATTGGAATTCGTAATGAGAATTTTTCTTCTGAATTCGTAATGATAATTCGGAATGGGATTTCTTCATTAGAATTCGTAATGAGAATTCTTCTTCAGAATTCGTATCCTGAATCTGAAATAGAACTTAGTCAGAGTTCATATCCGGAATTCAGAATGAAACTTCCTTATAGTTCTTGTCCAGAATCCGAACCCTAAAATAGAATGCTTTATATCAAAGTTTCAATGATTCCGAGAAAATGAATCTGAAACTCATACTTAAGAAAAATATGAATGAAAATATGATAAGGATAATTTTTCTTATAAAAGCGATTTTCCTTAAGAAAGCAATTTTCCTTATAAAAGCAATTTTCCTTAAGAAAGCAATTTTCCTTAAAGATAAGGTGTTTGTGATTTTCAAAACAAGAAGGAATGGAAAAGTCATAAGGAAAACCTTATTGACTCAACAATCTCCCCCTTTTTGGAAAGCACAAACATCCTTACGAAAAAGCTATTCCAAGAAGAAAGAAACACATTAAAGATTATCTCCCTCGGTTTAAGGATATAGATGAATACGACTAACTCCCCCTTAGGCTTTGAAACTCTAAGGATCGTATTCATATTTCCGGAGTGATGTTTCATAAGAAGGTCTTCTTTACGAAAAACTCCCCCTTAAACAAACTCTTATTAGAATTCTTTTTCCTTGGGTATTTTTCTTTCTCCCCCTTTGATAAACTCTTATTAGAGTTCCTCTTTTTCTTAAGGATCTTTTCCTTCTCCCCCTTTGTGATTTTCAAAAAGAATTGGAGGGAATGGAAAAACTTAACAAAGTACCTGAAAAATTAGTAATGACAACAATAGAAACAACAAGTACGACTTTCATTAAAATTAGAATCTCGACAACAAAAAAATACAACAAAAAGATTGGATTGGTTATTTCGGATCTTTCTCCTTCGATATTAGCCCCTTAAGAATCGTCTTGATCTTCTTTAAGTCTTTGTGATCTTCCTCTGCTTGCTTCTCTAAGACGACTATTCTTGCTGACTGAGCTTCAATTATTTCTTCCTCAGCCTTAAACTTTTCTTCCTGAGCTTTCATCTTCTCTTCCCGAGCCTTCATCCTTTCTTCAAACTCGATCCGATAATCCCTTTCAAATTTCCAACTTTGATTAACGGAATTGAGCTTTCCATTCAGATCTCTCACTTCCTGAATCCGAAAGTTCTTTTCCTCTGTCAATTTCTCTTCGAAGGATACAGTCAGCTCATTAATCTTCTTGTCTTCGGTCCCAAAGGCATCCTTAACATTATCTTGAAACTCATCAAGCAATCTCATCTCTTCCACATTCTTCTTCGACCATCTTGTCATCCTCTTACAAGATCTTTTATGAGCTTCGTAACCAACAAAGAATGTTTTGAACTGAGCTTCAATCTCAACACACTTATCCATAACCATCGATACGGAGTCGGTTTTCTGATTCAACGCATGTTGGAGCATCTGGCATCGTGAATCAATGCTTGAGAAGGTCGGAATGGTTCCTACAAACTTCTTCAAAGACTGAACAACAAAATCATGCCCCAACGAAGATGACTCCGAATTTGAAATCTTGCTCGGAGAATTTTCTTCCTCAATAAGCTCCAATTTCCTCTTAGAAGAACTACCAGCTTCCTTCCTCTTTCTTACTACTGAGCTCGGAGTCTCGGTAAGAATTTTCTTTCCCTTATCTTTTTCCGGAATAGAATCCTGTTCCGGAGTTTTCTTTTCACTGTCAGAAACTTGAACAACCAAATCTTCCTCATCAGCAACTTCTTGAACACCAACCTCTACGTTTCCCATCTGAGCAATATCTTGTAAAAGTTGTTCTTCTTCTCCATGATAGGCAACTTCTTCTTCTCCTTTCTCTTCTTCCATCGCAGGAGTGACAAGCTTCGAAGATTCAGCTTCTGAAGTCCGGAGTGATAAGTGTTCCGAAGGAGTTCCCTTGTACTCATCAACTTGTTTTAGCACATCTCCTGTCTCACCACTTCCTTCAGCAGCCTCTTCGACTTGTACCACTTGTTCTACTTCCTCAGTATTTGTGACAACAACCTCTTCCGAAGCAACAAGATTTCTTCCTGGAGTCTCAGGTAGAGATTCCAGGGAGAAAGATCTCGGAACCGGGATAGTTGCTGAAACTATTTCGTTGAACTTCAACAAAGCTTGAACAGCCTCGGCTTCTGACATTTTCTTCTTAAGCTTTTTTTCCTTATCTTGTTTCTCATGCTCATCAGCAGCTTTCTCCTTCAAAGCTTTAGCTTCCGCAGGGTCCAATCCGAACTGCGGATCCCCTTCTTTCCTCTTCTCTTTGTCAGCTCTCCACTTTGTAACGACTTCATCAGGATAGGTCTTCTTCTTCTTAGGCTTTGGTGGTGCGGAGTGGACTTCCTTAGACTTAGGTTCCTTGGCTTCGAATACCACTTCTTTCAGTTTTCTCTTCCTTACCGGCTTGGATGATTCCGGATCAGCAGATTTCGGAGTCACTTCTACATGAGGAGGTAGATCAATAAACTTCCCAGACTTCTTGTCAAAAGCTATATTCATCCTTTTAAGCGTGCTATCACTAAGAAATATGATCTTGCAAACTTTCGGTTTAGAACTGCAAGCCACCTTGAAAGATTCTAGGAACCTAACTATGATCTTTGATAATATTGTTGGGTACATGATAATCTGAGCTCTCAGATTCCCCTTCTTCAAATTCTCAATATAAAGAAGAATATGCTTCATCAAGTTATACTTTCTTAGATTTATCAAGAAATCTAAGATATATATCTCACTCTTCTTCAAGCTATCCTTATCACCTTTTCTCGGTACGATAAGCCCTTGCACCCATAACTCCAGAATCTGGATGTTTATAGATAGGCTTGCAATTTTCGGAGCTTTGTCATCATCCAATCCGAGAGTTTCTAAGGATTTTTCCTTGTTGAAGCTACCCTTGGAGTCTGGAAATACGTGAGAAATAAACTCAGCTTCACCTTCATAAGATAACCCTACCAAGCTTGCAGCCTTGGTGTAGGAAAGTTTATATGTCTTGCCATATGATTTGAACGAAAATTTTTCTCTATTATCTTCCTCGAAGAAAGCAACTGACTCATAAAACTCAACAAGAAAATCTGAGTACACTTCATCTTGGTTGCCGGTTTTTGATACCGCAACATCTTCCCAGCCATTTAACATGATATTCTTTGAAATGACAGAATCGTAGTTGCTGAAGAAAGTCGGATGAACTAACCTTTCGTTGTATATTAACCACTGAGATATAGGCTTGGTTGAAGACATTTCTTGAGACGCTAACTCTGCAGACATTCAGATCTGAAGTCTTCTGAGATATTCGGAACAGAGAAGACTGAAGTTCGGAGCGGAGAAAACTGTGGTTCGGAACGGCCTTAAATCGGAGAGTCAGAGCTTCAGCACGCGAAAGCTTGAAACCAATGTGGGACTAGGAATTAGGTCCCCTTTATATAGGAAACGAGATAACGGTTGACATTCCATAGATGATCTAACGGTTGGAATGAGCTGCGATCAGATCTGACGGTTGGGAGCTTGAATCCGATCTTTTTGAGGTTTTATTAAAACAAGAATTTAAGAAAACTAAAAACCGAAAACAAAATATAAGAAACTGCCAGCAAGTAAAATATGATTACGAAAACTTCAGTAAGGAAATCATACCTTTCGGATTAGCTTAGGAAAGTTGTTCGTAATGGGTAATATAAAGATGACTACGAAAAACTCAATAATAAAAAAAAACGAAAAACTAAATACGAAAAACTCAATACGAAAAACTCAATACGAAAAACTCAATACGAAAAACTCAATACGAAAAACTCAATACGAAAAACTCAATTCGAAAAACATAATTCGAAAAACTTAATACGAAAAAGAGAAAAAAAAAACTTGTTATGGATGATTCAGTACGAAAGTTCCGTTATGAAAAGACCAGTACGAAAGTTTTTCATTCTGGAAATTTCCAATACGAATACTTCCATTCCAGAAGTATTCTGTATGAAAATACCCATTCTGGAAAATTTTCATTCCGGAAGTTTTCATTCCGGAAATCTTTATTCCGAAAAGATTGAAAACAAATTTTGAAAAACTTTGTTTAAACAAACACTCAAATGTACTCCTCCTATGAAAAGGAGTTTATTACTGTAAGGAGACTTTTTCAACAGAAAGTTACTTGAGAATGATTACCTTACGGTTATCATACATAACTTCTGTTTAATATATTCAAATCTATCAGAAAGCAAAGACTTTGTGAATATATCAGCAAGTTGATCTTGCGTTCCGATAAACTGAAGAATAATATCTCCTTTTAGTGTGTGATCCCTAAGAAAGTGATGCCTAATATCTATGTGTTTTTCACGAGAGTGATGTGCAGGGTTTTTACTTAGGGCAATGGCACTTGTGTTATCACACAAAATTTGAGTTTTAGTAAAACTCAATCCATAGTCTGTGAGTGTGTGTTGCATCCACAACACTTGTGCACAACAACTTCTAACTGCTACATATTCATCTTCAGCAGTGGAGAGTGCTACAGAATGTTGCTTCTTGCAGGACCAAGAAACTAATGAATCTCCTAAGAAATGACAAGTTCCGGATGTACTCTTTCTATCCATTCTACATCCACCAAAGTCAGCATCAGAAAAGCTTTTTAGAACAAAATCATTTCCAGAAGTATAAAATAATCCTAGATCCATGGTTCCCTTATGGTAGTGAAAAATTCTTTTAACTTCCTTTAAGTGATATTTCTTAGGATTGGATTGATATCTTGCACATAAGCATACTGAAAACATTAAGTCTGGTCGACTAGCTGTTAAGTAAAGTAGACTTCCAATCATACCTCTAAAAGATGTTTGATCTACTGGTTTCCCAGCTTCATCAAGATCTAAAGAGTTTGAGGTACCAATAGGAGTACTTATACTCTTAGTGTTGTCATAACCATACTTTTTAAGAAGATATTTAATATACTTATGTTGAGATATGTAGGTTCCTTCTGGTTTTTGAGAAATTTGAAAACCAAGGAAAAATGTTAACTCACCCATCATACTCATTTCAAACTCAGATTTCATTAGACTAGAAAAAGAGTCAGTCAAAGATTGCTGAGTTGAACCAAATATAATGTCATCAACATAAATTTGATCAATCAAAACATTTTTCTTATCTTTCTTTATAAAAAGGGTTGGATCTGTATTTCCCTTAACATAGTTATTTTGAAGCAAAAATCCAGTGAGTCTATCATACCATGCTCGTGGGGCTGGTTTAAGGCCATACAAAGCTTTGGTAAGTCTAAAAACATGATCAGGATGTTTTGTATCTTCAAATCCAGGTGGTTGTTCAACAAAGGCTTCCTCCTGAACATAACCGTTAAGAAAAGCACATTTCACATCCATTTGATAATGTTTGAAATTAAAGAATGCTGCAAAGGCAATTAGAATATGAATAGATTCAAGTCTAGCTACTGGAGCATAGGTTTCTTCATAGTCTATTCCTTCTTGCTGATTATAGCCTTTAGCAACAAGTCTAGCATTATTTCTAACAATGATTCCATTTTCATCACATTTATTTCTGAAAACCCATTTTACTCCAATAACAGAAGTTTCCTTAGGTCTTTCAACCAAGGTCCAGACTTTATTCCTTTCGAATTCATTTAGTTCATGTTGCATTACTTTGATCCAATCATCATCACCTAAAGCTTCATCAGTACTTTTATGTTCTAATTGGGAAAGAAATGCTAGATGTTCTACTTCATTTCTTAAGGAACTTCTAGTCCTTACAGGTTGATTTACATCACCAATGATACTATCACTGGGATGATTCTTAAGAAACACCTGATTTGAGTTTTGTAAAACCTGTTCATCAACATAGGGTAGAAAGTCTTCTGGGGTAAATGTTTCAGAAGTATCTTCTAAAACAATTTCCTTATCAGAAGGTTCTTCTATCAAAGGTTGATAATCAGTTTTTGAAAACACATTCGAAGATGTAAGTTGAGATGGTTTAAAAACAAAAGGATCAGACTCATCAAATTTTACATGTACTGTTTCCTCAATAGTACAAGTGTTTTTATTAAAAACTCTATAAGCCTTAGAGGTTGTGGAATATCCTAAGAAAATTCCTTCATCAGACTTTGGTGCGAAATTATGTAAGTTATCTTTAGTATTCAAAATGAATACTTTGCAACCAAAAACCTTGAAGTAGGAAAGTCTAGGTTTTCTACCATTCCATAACTCATAAGGAGTTTTATTAAGAAATGGTATAATCAAAACTCGATTTATAGTATAACAAGAAGTACTTACAGCTTCAGCCCATAAATGTCTAGCAATAGAATATTCACTCAACATGGTTCTAGTTACCTCTTGAAGAATTCTATTTCTTCTTTCAACTACACCATTCTGTTGAGGAGTTCTAGGTGCTGAAAAATTGTGAGTAATACCTTTCTTACTACAAAAAGTTTCAAAATCAGAATTTTGAAATTCTCCTCCATGATCAATATGAATAGTTTTCAATGGAAGGTTTTTCTCATTTTTAACTTGAGCTCTAAAACTTTTGAAATAAGAAAAAGCTTCAGATTTCTTTACTAGAAAATAGACCCAAGTAAATCTAGTGTAATCATCAACTAGAACAAACACATAGTATTTGCCTCCAATACTTCCAGTTTGTGTTGGACCAAAAATATCCATGTGCACCAACTGTAATGCATCAGTTGTTGAGAATTCACCGATTGACTTAAAACTAAATTTATGTTTCTTACCATATTGACAAGGATCACAAACTTTAGAAGAATCAAATCTAAGCTCTGGTAGATCCTTAACAAGTTTATTCTTAGAGAGTTTACATAGGTTCCTAAGATTACAGTGTCCTAGTCTTCTATGCCATAACCAAGAATGATCTTCCATTGCACTTAGGAAAGGTAAATCTTGGCTTCTTAGGTCTTCTAGGTTCAAAGTGTAGACATTCTCTTGCCTATTGGATGAGAGAATAAATTTTTCCTTGGAATTGTGAACTAAGCATTTATCATTCCTAAAATTCACAAGGTAACCTTCATCACATAACTGACTTATGCTAATGAGGTTGTGCTTTAGACCTTTAACAAAAAGAACATTTGAAATCAAATTTTTACCAAGAAAAACTATATTACCAATACCAACAATCTCTCCCTTAGCATTGTCTCCGAAAGTTACCTTTCCTCCTTTCGTTTTGATAATCTTTTCAAAAAGGCTTTTGTTACCAGTCATGTGCTGGGAACATCCACTATCCATGTACCAAATATTGTTGCTGGAACTTCCTTTATTTTTTTGAAATCAAGAACAAAGTTAGATTTTCGGAATCCAAACTTGTTTGGATCCGAGATTTCCAGACATTAAAATTTTAGGAACACACATTTTCTTAGAAAAATAAGCTTTGTGAAAACCTAAGGATTGGGTTTTGTCTAAGGAACAATTTTTTGCCCAGTGACCACCACATTGACATTTAGTGCAAAATGGGGCACTCTGAGGAACAAAATAATTGTTACTGAAAACTGGTTTTGCATGGGTATAACCAAATCCAGATTTATTTCTTAAAGGTCGTATTTGAGAATACATCTTATCAAAATTTTCTTTACCATGGGTAAAGTTTGATAAACACTTCTTTAAGGAAAAAATTTCGGACTTGAGTTTTACAACCAAGTTTTTATCCTCAAAATCATTATTTTTAGAACTAGAGTTAGGCTCGAAAACATTTTTCTTTGGAATTACTTTTTCTAACTCTTTAGAAAGTTTATTCTTCTCAGAACTTACTTCCTCAAGATTTTTTGAAATATTTTCAAAATCAGCATTTTTCTTATCAAGATCTTTAGAAAGATCTGATATCTCTTTATTAAGAATACAATTCCTAGAATTTTCCTTGTCAAGTTTCTTGTTGAGTTTGGAATTCTCAATCTCAAGGAGTTCAGCAAACCTAGAGACTTCTTCATAAGTAGGTAAAGTATTTTCCTCATCAGAAGATGATTCTTCATCAGAAGAGTTATAATACTTACTATCATTAGAATTTAAAGAAACATTGGTCAATGATTCAGCATTTCGTACCTTAGCCATAAGACAATGATTATTAATAGGTAATCTGGCTATAAGACCAAGATTCTTCTATCCTAAAGATTCATATTCAGAAGATTCATCTGAAGAGTCACCACCACTGGAACTCTAGGTGTCATTAGCTTTCAGAACTTTCTTAGCTTTAGCTTTGTAATACTTCTTTATGTTCCTGTCTGAATGTCTTTCCTTTCTTTCTTTCTTTTTGAGCATAGGGAAATCTGGTCTAATATGTCCAGCTCTTTTGCATTCATAACAAGTTACTTCTCCATCTTTCTTATCTTTCCTGTCCTTCTTCTTATACTTGGATTGAAGGTTTCTCTGTCCAGCTATCTTGTTCATCCTTCGAGCAAGATTGGCTAATTCATTTTCTGAAACTTCACTCTCACTAGATTCGGATTGGAAAATAACTTTCTTAGACTTGGATTTGGTTACTCTCTCAGGAGTCTTAGCTTTCATCTGATTCGAAGTTGTAGTAAAAGCAACAGTACCATTTCCATTCTTTTTCATGATGTTGTCAGCATCTCTCTTCATTCTAGTTTCATGTTGTAGAAGAGTTCCAAATAATTCATCAAGAGTAATTTGAGTGACCTTCCTGTTCTCATCTATAGCTGTTCTCTTGGATTCCCACTCATTGGGCATAATGTCAATTATCTTGTCCACAAGAGCTTCATCATCTAATCCTTTCTCTCCCATTGATTGTAGACTGTTGACGATAGTCATAAATCTTTATTGAACTTTACAGATAGGTTCTCCATAAGGAAAATTGAAGCCATGATATTCAGCTCTAAGCATAGCTCTTCTAGTCTCAATCACCTTAGAAGTCCCAATGTGTGTAACCTCTAACTTCTTCCATATACAATTAGCTACTTCACATGAATAAATTTGGCTATATATATTTCTAGTCATTGAACATAGTAAAGTGTTGCGTACCTTATAGTTGAGTTGATATTCTTTCTTTTCCTGGTTAGTAAAGGTTCTGACTTCCTTGTCAGGAATTTTATAGTCACCAGTAAGCATGAAAAAGTTATCTACCCAGTATTGATAACAAATGTCTTCATACGATCTCTCCAGTATTCATAATCATTACCATCAAATATAGGTGGTCTTGTAGGATTCATGTTGTCAATCGATCCAACATTAATTCCTGTCATACTAAAAATAACTTTGCACACAAACTTGTAAGTAGCAAAGATTCATTATAACAAAGTTCGGAATAAGAAAAGTTCGGAATAAGAAAAGTTCAGAATGGATAAATCGGAATGACAAAGTTCGGAATGAAAAGTGAGCAAAAAAAACTTGTATGTGAGTACAAGTATTTCAGTAACCTTGGCTCTGATACCAAATGTGAGAATGGTATAGAGTAAGAGGTTTCCAACCTTTGATACCAATTGTAGGATCGAAATATAATATGAGATGCTCAATATACAAGAGGGGGCTGAATTGTATACTTTAAAAATTCCTTTGGAACCTTTAAAGTTAGTTAAGAAACTATAGTTTCCTTAAGAAAAGGAAAGGGCTAAGTTTAACAAAGTTAAACTAAGTAAATTCACAACACCTCTAACACTGAACTATACTTTGGAAAGAAAATCCAAAAGTAGGTTCCGGAAATATGGTTCCGGAAATTGAAACATAACAAAAGTTACAATATGAGATTCTACCTTAAAGCGTATAGAATCTAAATGAATCAGAGTAAGTAAGGAAGTATAAGAAAGTTATACTTTCCTTAAGATACAAAATGCAGCGGAATAAAGACAAGTAGTAAAACTACTAGTAACAAGATAATAGTCTTTTAACCCAAAGAGAAGGGTATCCAACAACCTTGGATAAAGGTCCCTTGATTTATACTTTCAAGCAAGTCTGTCTTACCCACACCAGGGTAAGCCCTCGATACGAAGATCGGAGTCTCTGTCTTGCTATCCCCGCAAGCCCTCAACTTCAAGGTAGTTGGTAACCTCTGTCTTTCTTAGCAAGAAAGCCCTCGATCTTTAAGGTAGTCGGCACCTCTGTCTTCCTATCCCCAGAATCCCTCGAATGTAATCACCAACATTCGGAGTCACACGAAGCTTTGAGAGTTGATAAGAGACTCTCTCTCTAGAAATCACTTCAACAGCATGTAAGCACTTTTTCAGCAATCAGCATATTAGCCATCAGCATCGAGCTCTTTCAAATGAGCTCCTATTTATAGGTAAGGTCGGCTCCTCTCCAACGGTTATATTTTCCTTAAATATCGGAGGGACCTGTACACGTGTCACTTAGGCAACGGTTAGTTTATAACAAAATGGACGACATCGTTTTATAACAAAGTTAGTGTAACAGAAAGTACGACATCGTTTTAAACTCTAACATAATGGTTCGGAATAGAAACATCGGAGTGAAGGTTCGGAATGAATAAATTCAGAGTGTATAAAACAATGATAATCAGATTCTGTTTAACAGGTGAATTCAGAATGAGAATTCCGAATAGGAATTCGTCATCATAAATCGTAATGAGAATTCATCATCAGAATTCGTAATGAGAATTCATCATCAGAATTCGTAATGAGAATTCATCATCAGAATTCGTAATGAGAATTCATCATCAGAATTCGTAATGAGAATTCATCATTAGAATTCGTAATGAGAATTCATCATCAGAATTCGTAATGAGAATTCATCATCATAATTCGTAATGAGAATTCGTCATCAGAATTCGTAATGAGAATTATTTATCAGAATTCTTAATGAGAATTCGGAATGAGATTTCTTCATTAGAATTCGTAATGAGAATTTTTCATTGGAATTCTTAATGAGAATTCTTCATTGGAATTCGTAATGATAATTCTTCATTGGAATTCATAATGAGAATTTTTCTTCTGAATTCGTAATGAGAATTCGGAATGGGATTTCTTCATTAGAATTCGTAATGAGAATTCTTCTTCAGAATTTGTATCCTGAATCTGAAATAGAACTTAGTCAGAGTTCATATCCGGAATTCGGAATGAAACTTCCTTATAGTTCTTGTCCAGAATCCGAACCCTAAAACAGAATGCTTTATATCAAAGTTTCAATGATTCCGAGAAAATGAATCTGAAACTCATACTTAAGAAAAATATGAATGCAAATATGATAAGGATAATTTTTCTTATAAAAGCGATTTTCCTTAAGAAAGCAATTTTCCTTATAAAAGCAATTTTCCTTAAGAAAGCAATTTTCCTTAAAGATAAGGTGTTTGTGATTTTCAAAACAAGAAGGAATGGAAAAGTCATAAGGAAAACCTTATTGACTCAACATTTTGTGGGTGAAGATTTTAAATTTTTAGGGGCTTATGGTATAAGTATTTTAGGGGATGTGGGTTTTTGGGATTTTGGGTTGAGGGTTATGGTATTTTTGGGATAATGGTTTATGATTTATTTGAGTTTAGGTTTTTTTGGAAATGATATTTTAGGGTATTTTTGTTGAGGTTTTATGGTTTTTTGGGGATTAGGTTTGAGGGGATTTTGGGAGGAGGGATTTAGGTGTTTTTGGTTTTATGGTTTTGGGTTTTTTGGGCATAAGGTTTTTGGGTTATTTGTGGTGGAGGTCATAGGTTTTTTTGGCGCTAACAATTTTTCATTTTTAAGGATTAGGATTTAGGGTTTTTTGCGACTGAGGGTCTATGGTTTTTTATGGGGATGAGAGTTTATTGTTTATTGGGGATGAGGGTTTATGTTTTTTTGGGGCTGAGGGTATATGGGTTTTGTTGTTGTTATGGTTTAGGGTTTTTTTGGGGATGGTGGTCTAGGGTTTTATGGTTTGGGGGATGGATGTTTAAGTTTTTTAGGGACAAGGGTTTTTTTGGTTGTCGGTATTGATTTTTTTAGATCTAACTATTTAGAGTTTTTTGGGGCTGATGGTTTTGTGTCTTCTAGGTATTAGGGTTTACTGTTTTTTAGGGATTAGGGTTTTGGGTTTTATGGGATCAATGTTTATGTTATTTATGTGTCACATGGTTTTTTATTTTCTTTTTTGATGAGAGGGGTTTAGGGTTTTATGGAGCTAGGGGTTTACGATTTTTTGGGGTTGAGGGATTGGGTTTTTTGGTGTTGAGGGATTATGGTTTTCTATTTCTGAGTGTTAATGGTTTTTTGGGGTTTATTGTTTAGGGTTTCAGGGGATTGATGTTTTAGGGTTCTCATTCTTGAGGGTTGCGGGTTTTTTGGGATTGACGGTTTTGGTTTTTTGAGTGGGTTTAGAGTTTATTATGTTGGATAGTCTAGATATATTTTTTCTGAGTGATACGAGTTAATTTTGGAAGAGGGTATATGTTTTTTTGTGGGTGAGGTATTATGGGGTTTCTGATCAAGAAGGTTAATGGTTTTCTTGGGACACCCATATAGAGGTTTTTTGGGGGCTAATGGTTTAGGTTTTTTTTGGCTTAGTGAATAATGTTTTCTGAGGATGATCATTTTTTGTTTATTTGGGATGAGAGTATATGTTTTTTGGTGGAAAATGTATTAGGGTTTTCCAAGAATGATGGTTTCTATTTTTTTGGGGATGTGGGTTTATCGATTTCTGGGCTGAGAGTTTAGGGGTTTTTTGGCCTAAGGGTTTACTTTTCTTTGGGGATGAGGTGTTTGGATTTTATGGTGATGAGGGTTTGTGATTTTTTTATTGGGTTATGTTTTTTTGGTTGTTGGGGGTTGGTGGATGGTGTTATTTTGGGGATGATGGTTGGGGGTTCTTAAAGATGTGTTTCATGGTTTTTTGAGACTAAGGGTTAATGATAATATGGGGGTGAGGATTTGGTGTTTTTTTGTAGGATAAATTTATGTATTTTTTTATGAGGGTTTGGGTGTTTTCAAGGATGATGGTTTGGGAATTTTTGTTATTGGGTTTTTGGTTCTTGGGAAAAAGGATTTTTTTTTCTCTACTTCTGGAGGTTTGTAGTGTTTTGGGGCTAAAAGTTTCGGTTTTTGGGGGGCTGGGGATTTCGGGTCATAGGGATTTGGGTTTGTTAGGGCTGTGGTATTTATGTTTTTTGAGATTGAAGGTTTAGAATTTTTTGGGATTGAGGGTCTGGGGTATTATTGTAATTATTGTTTACGTTATTTTAGGGATGAGATGTTTCCTTTTTTAGGGTTAAGGGTTTATGTTTTTTTTATGAAGGCTTCAGGTATTTGGGGATGAGGTTTTGGTGTGTTTTCCATTATCGGTTTGGTGTTTTTGGGGTTGAGGATTTAGGTTTTCAGTGGCTAAGGGATTAGGGATTTTTATGGATGAGGGTATAGGGTTTTTGGTTATAGGGGGTTACTCTTTTTCTATAGTGAGGTTTTAGGGTATTTTTGGATATTGGTTTCATGATTCTTGGGGAACATGGTTTATTGTTTATTGAGTTGAGTATTTCTGGTTATTTGGGACTGTGGGTTTTTTGTATTATTTTTTTTGATGGTATAGGGTTGTTTATTGCCGAGGGATTCGTTTTAATGGGGATGAAGGTTATTGGGGTTTTTTGGGATGATTGTTTAGAGATTTTTTGGATAAGGGTTTATTGTTATTTGGGGCTAAGGGTTATGTGTTATTTAGGGACGAGGGATTAGAGTTATTTGGGGTAGGGGTTTAGGGTTTTTATGAATGAGTGTTTAATGTTTTTTTGGGTATGTGGATATAGTTTTAATGTGTTTAGAGTGTATGGGTTTTTGTGGGTGAGGGTTGAATGTTTTTTGGAGCTAAGGGTTTTATGGGGCTGAGGGTTTAGGTTTCATTTCATACTGATGGTTTAGGGTTTTTTTACGGGGATGAGTGTTTTGTGTTTTTTTGGGCTATGATATTTGGGTTTTTTTCGATGTTGGTTTTGGAATTGTTGGTATGGAGTATTTAGGGTTTTTTAGATATGAGGGTTTAGGGTTTTTGGTAAAAGAAGATTGTGGTTTTTTGGGGTTATTGGTTTATGATTTTTTGTAGAGGAGGGAAGTGGGTTTTTTGGTGATGTGGGCTTAAGTTTTTTTGGTGTTTAAGGTATATGTTCTTTTGGGTGTGAGGGTATAGTATTTTTTTAATATGATGGTTTAGGGTTTTTTATAGATGTGTTTTTAGGGTTTTTTTGTGAAGTGGGTATAGGGGTTTTTTCAATATGAGGATTTAAGAGTATTTTTGGAAGATAGAATATGTTATTTTTGTGGATGAGGGATTAGTGTTTTTTTGTAATGATTTTTTGGGGTATTTTAGTGCTGAGGGCTTATGATTTTTATGATTTTGGTTTTTTGGTAATTTAGGGATGAGGGTGTCAGGTTTTATGTGATGGGGTTTTATGTTTTTTAGGGAACGAGTGCATAGGGTTTTTTTGGGGCTATTGTTTTTATGTTTTTGGGGTATTAGGGGTTATGGAGTTTTGGGAATGTGGGTTTAGTGTTTATTTGGCATGAATTTATATTGTATTTTAGGGAGGAGGGATTTGGATTTTTTAGGGGCTGTGGGGTTAGGGTATATTGGGGATGAGGGTTTAGGGTTTTTTCTGATGAGGTTGTACGGTTTTATAGGGATGAAGGTCTAGGGGTTTTGGGGGATAACACTCTAGGGTTTTTATATATGGGGTTTTAGGATTTTTTTAGGGCGATGGGTTTTAGGTTTTTTAGGGATGAGGGTTTTGGAATTTTTGAGGCTTATGGTTTTAGGATTCATGGGGATTAGGGTTTGGGTTTTTGGGAGATAAGGGTCATCAACCATTAGGGAAGGGGGTTTTCATTATTTGGGGATGAGAGTTTTGGGTTTTCTTAGATGTGGTTACTTGGTTTTTTGGGGCTAAGGGTTTCGTATATTTTGGGGCTCTGGTTTTAGTTTTTATTGAGATTATGGGTTTTTTCTAGTGGATTATGGATTTCAGTTTATTTGGGTTGAGGAAAAAAAGGGTTTCATGAATGAGTGTTGAGGTTATATAAAGGTTTTAGTGATATGTGTTTTTGGGGGATGAAGTTTTAGGGTTTTTTGGAGCTAAGCGTTAAATATTTTTATGTGGTAAGGGGTTTGGGAATTTGGGTTTTAGGGTTGACTATTTTTTTATGAGTGTTGGGTGTTTTTTTGGATGAGGTATTTGGTTATTTGGGGGATGATGGATTGGGGTTATTTTTCCTCTGGGTTTATGCTTTTTTGGATGATTCTTTACTGTTTTATAGGATGATCGTTAAGGATTTTCTAGGGATGAGGGTCAAGAGTTTATTCGGGATGTCCGTTTATGTTTTTTAGTGGATTAGAATTTTAGGTTTTCTAGGAATATGGTTTATTGTTTTCTAGGGTTGGGGATTTTGGGAGTCCAGGGGATGTGTGTTTAGGGTTTTTTGGGTATGCGGGTTTGGGGTTTTCTATTGGTGTGGGTATAGA
This sequence comes from Viscum album, assembly GCA_963277665.1. Classification (NCBI taxonomy): domain Eukaryota; kingdom Viridiplantae; phylum Streptophyta; class Magnoliopsida; order Santalales; family Viscaceae; genus Viscum; species Viscum album. The sequence continues at coordinate 935,241,189 of OY728132.1, forward strand.
GTTTCTTGGGGATGATTGGATATGGTTTTTTAGGGATTAGTTTTAGTGGGATTTTGGGATGCAAGTTTAGGGTTATTTGGGGATGAGGGTTTTTGCGTTTTGGGGATGAGGTTTTAGGGTTATTTGATGATTATGGTTTGGGGTTTGTTATGGCTCAAGGGTCACGGTTTTTTGGGGTTGTGGGTTTAGTGTTTATTGGGGTTGAGGCATTAGGTTTTTTTGGGGCTACGAATTTAGGTTTTTTTTCGGTGGGAAGAGTTAGGGTTTTTTAGGATGATGGATTATGGTATTCTAGTTATTAGGAATTTACGTTTATAGGTGATTAGGGTTTTGTGGTTTCTGGGGCTATAAATTTGGTTATTTTATGCATGACATTTTAGTGTTTTTTGGGGCCAAAGATACATGGTTTCTTGGGGCTGAGCCTTCAGTGATTTTTGGGGATATGGTTTTATGGTTTTGCGAGTCTTATCATTTAGGATTTTCTGGAGTTGAGTGTTTAGGGATTTTTGGGGAATACATTTTTGCCTTTATTGGGGCTAAGGGTTTGGTGGCTTTGGGGGTGACAGTTCAAGGTTTTTTGAGGCTAAGGGTTCTTTTCGTGGCTGAGGGTTTAGTTTTTTATATCTTATGGATTTAAGATATTAGTTATTATTACTTATCATAATTTGTTTGATAGAATTTAGGGTCTTTTGGTAAAGAGTTTACTGTTTTGGGGTTTATCATTTAGGTTTATTTTGGGACTAATGGTTTCTAAATTTTTTTTTGAGCTGAGCAATTTGGGTTTTTTGGGGTTGTTGGTTTATGGATTCTTTGTGGCTAAGGGTTTTTGGTTTTTAGGACATTTAGTTTAGGTTACTTGAGGGATGAGGGATTACGGATTATTATTTTCTGGGGATTATCTTTTAGGTTTTTTTGTGACTAAGGGTTTGAGTTAATTTGTGAATAAGGGTTAATGATTTTCTAGTGGTAAGTGTTTAGTGTTTTTTTAGTGCTGGAGGTTTAGTTTTTTATGTGGATAATGGTATTGGGTTTTGTAATGATGAGGTTTTAATTTTTTGTGGTGATGAGGGTTTAGGGTTTTCATGGATAGAGTTTTATGGTTTTTTGGGGATGAATTCTTTCTATTTTTTGGGTTGAGTTATAATGGTTTTTAGGGAAAGAGGATTTTAGTTTTTCTCGGGCTGAGAGGGTAGGTTTTTTGAGTCTGAGTGCATAAGATTTTTGGGTGTTAATGTGAATAATTTTTTTGTGGCGAAGGGTTTAGGATATCTTGGGGCTTAGTGTAAAGGTTTATTTATTAATGATTTAGAGTATTTTTAATTATGGTTAAGGGTTATTATATCTAATGGATGATGGTTTCTTTGGGTCGGGGGATTAATGATTTTTTGGGATGATTCCCTTGGATTTTTTGGGGATGAAGGGTTTGGGATATTTGGTTTAGAGGGGTTAGGTTTTTTTGGGTATGTTGGTTTAGGGTTTCATGGTGGGGGGATTTTGATTTTTTGGGGGCTATAGAATTATTGATTTTTCCGAGGGAGGGATTTGGGTTTTGGGGGGTTGTTGGATTTGGGTTTTTAGGGATGGCGGTTTATGGTTTTTTAATGAATAGTGTTCAATTATTTTGGGGAAGTTAGTTTCTGGTTTTTGGAGGTTCAGGGTTTATGGTTTTTTCGGGAAATGGGTTTAGTGTATCTTGGGAATGTAGGTTTTTTATTTTTTGGGATAATGTTTTAGGGTTTTTTGGGGAAATGTATTTTTGATTTTTTGGTTAAGGTAATAGGGTTTTATAGTTTTGAGTATTTATGGAATTATAGTGGTGACAGTTTAAGATATTTTAGAGATGAGGGTCTAGGGTTTTTGAAGATGAATGTTTAGGTGTTTAGGTGTTGAGGTTTTATGTTTTTTTGGGGCTATTGGATTAGGGTTTTTCGGTATGGGGGTTTTGGATTTTTTGGGGATGAGGGGATATGTTTTTGGGGGGATGTGGATTTAGGGTTTTTTCAAGAGAGATTTAGGGTTTTTTTGGGGGGGTATTTATAGGATCTGTGTGTAGGAGAAGTGAGCGAGGCATGGTTCCCAACTATCCTTTCTCAATAATGGATGATAAATCTATGATCAATATGATGATGGACATCATGATCCACGAAATTAAATCAATGAAATAGAAAATGGATAATAATTTTGTAACCGAGAGAGTGAATAACAACAAATATTATTTATAATAATGTTAATTAGATAAAGAATTACCTCAATGGAACTATTTATTCATTGATGAATCCGACAACAAATCTGTGGTGCACCATCATTACATTTTAGAAACAAAGTATATTTTTTCTCTAGTGGTGGTCCATATGTGTTCTAGTAATATTTAAATAACATCGAAGGAGTCTATATGTGCTAGCACAAAAGTTCTTTTCGATTGCGTCATCCACGTTCATCACCTAGAAAATCACATCCAAAGGGTTCTCCTTGATCCAGTGGAGGATTATTTCTCACCATTATTCAACGTGTTCATGGAGAAGGGATATCTATCATCCTGATAGTATCTTATATTATATTTTGTAAACAACAGAATATGGTCATAAGATAATAATAGAATTGGGTTTTTATATTTCGATTGTTAAAATAATATAATTTCACAAGTGAACTAAATTTTTTATTTAATATCATTAAAAACCCATTTAAAATAATAATAGTAATAGTATTGTTTCTAAAACTTCACTTATCTGGTGAATAATAATTAAATAATAATTAATTAAATAATTTTCAATTTTTATTATTTATCACTAGACCATTAAACTCGGTTCTCCATTCCTCTACAATATTTATCAAGCTAGAAATAATCTGTATTTATTTTTTAAAAAAATATCACTCTATTATTCACTAATAATTAAATGAATATTATATTTACAAAATGAAAATAAATATTAGTTATATATTCCTCCCAGAATATATTATATTTAATAACTAGTGAAGGAATAACTACGCAAAATCATTCATGAATTGTTATTAAACCACATATGGGAATAATATTTGTTAAACATGTTAAATAATAAATAGTAATATATTATTTAGCTATGATTGTGGATAAACTTAGTGTGTGACCCTCTAGGCCTCTTTCTCAGTGGGATTAGACGAGCAGCCTAATTTTCATGGTTATCATCTTACGAAACGCCAAGGCACCCATATAGAAAGAAGATAATGTCCCGATAACATGTCACCTCATAGAGACACATACCATGTAATATAATCCCCTTTATCACAATATCTCAAATTAAGATGGTTTCATAGTATGTCACGAACCTATATGTTCGATACCTCTTTCACTGAATTTCAAAATATAGAACATTCCAATAAATCACCTTGGACATAGATTTATTTAGGCTATACCATTTACATCAAGGGGAATGAGATATCAACTTGTGTTAAAGTAAAGAAGGGAATATCCTTTCTCATATTATTCATTAATGAAATATTACATAGGACGCACCCACCATATCCTACCTCATCAAAAACATATTTCATTACTATTTGCATCAATACATCCAAGATCGTAACATGTATAACTCATTAACAATAATCTTAAAGTCTATGAACCATACACAAATCCACATATAGAAACATCTAATTACACATAGGAATATGTATTTTCTATTTTTTGGACCCATTCTAGTAATATCCATAACAGATATTACCATTGACTACACAGTGAGAAGGTGCCTCAATGTCATATGTGTCTCCAACCGAGATAGCCTACATCATTTTTCCCTCAAATTATATTACCTAGATGTAGAATATATATTCAAGACTTGTTTCATTGTACTTCTAGGTTCTCATCATAGCGGGGAACTTCTATGACCTTTTATTGTCACAACTACTCTCAGTACATTATCACATAATTTGTTACTCAAAAGAACAATCTTGATTTTATTAGGAGTTTATTAAAACAAAAAACCATGATTACAAGTTTATTATACTGTGTTAGAAAAGTGGGTTGTAGGGAACCAACTCCAACCGAAACACTCATTCACTAGAGCCACCTACTGACAACCATCAGTCCGCTAGCTCTCACATGATACCCATACATTGGTCGATATAGGAATATTGTCAATGGGTCTGCCAAATTCTCTTCCATTAGTACCCTTCTTACTAAATCATCACACTTATAATTGGAATCTCTCACGAGGTAATACCCATAGAATATATTCTTAGTTCTTTGGTGTGGCCATATATATTTTTCATGATCTGCAACTACAGTACTATCACAATATAATGTTATAGGGTCTTTACTATTAGGAACCACATCAACTACTTGGAAAATGTTCCGATTCAAAATGGATTGCTTTGCTACATTATAAACCTATATATTCCTAGAATCTATTATAGAATGAGTGATAATTGGATATTTTGATATCTTCCAACTCATAGCTCCTTCGTTGAGAGAGAAAACATTTATTTGAATGGAAAATAAATAATTCTAATCTGTCCGAAAAGAAGAATCAGTATAACCCCTGATGACCAGCTACTTGATTCCTCCATAAACCAAAAAAATATATCCACAAATATTCTTAGAAACATAAGGATAGACTTAACAGGAGTCCAATGATGTTCTCATAGAACCTATTGATATATTCCTACCATGTTCAATGCATAGGTAACATCCCCTCTAGTAAATTCCTACCATGCTCAATGAAGTCCATGATTTATCCAATCATTGAAGCGTGTTAGATCTTACTCAATCTCTCTTTCTATTATGGTGTTTGATGACACATTTTCTTATAATGATCTAAAGTATGTGACACTAGAACCAATCCCATATTGGATTGTTTCAAATTAAATATCTTTAGTATCTAGTCAACCTATAAACTTTGACATAGTATAAGAACCCTCTTTGATATATCATAATGATTCTTTGTCCCTAGAATATCAGATTATTCACCCAATACCACCATAGAGAAAGACTTGTTTAAACGGTCATTAATAGAATTTAAGACTGGTATTTCATTTCTAATATTTTATTTCCAATAAGAAATATTTCATCAACATCTACTACTTGGATTACGATTGCATTCCAATTAAAAATTTTGTAAACACATGGCGCACATTCATTCTTAATGAAACCAAATTCATTAGAGGCATCATTGAATCGAATGTTCTAAAAAATGGATGCATATTTAAATCCATAAATGGATCCTTATAGCTTAAAAATTCATTTGGCATATCATGGATTCACAAACCCTTATTTTTGTGTCATATAGATATCTTCTTGAAGGTTATCATTAAGGAATACAGTTTTGGCATCAGTCATCCAAATATCATAGTCATGGTAAGATGCTAAAGCTAGTATGATTCTAATGGATTTAAACATGGAAACTAGAGAAAATGATACATTCTAGTCAAATAATTAGAAATTTTTAAACTATATAGACAATCTCCTTGACTTGTCTATACATATATTACCTTCCATTTCCATTTTCCCCTTGAATACCCATTTGAAACCGACAAGATTTACATCAGCTGGCACATTGACAAGAACCCAAATTTGGTTATGATACAAGGAATCCATCTTAGAGTACATACATTCTATCGATATTACAGATTTTGATCTCTCTACTACCTCCTTGTAGGATAGTGGTTCATCATTATGAACCAATAATGAGTCACCGTCTTATGTAAAAATAAAAAGATATCTCTCTGGTCATCTTTCCATTGTTATGCTCCTATTCATTACTTATGTTTCAGGAACTTCTTCTCCCATGGGGACATGTGGAATCTATTCCTGTACCAAATCTTATATATCTTAGGAATCAACATCTTCAATGTAAATCTTTCTCCCACTATCCTTTTTGAGGATGTTATCCTCTCAAGAATGGCATCTTGTCTAGTGACAGTCACTTTCTTGTTTGAGGGATTATATATTAGTTTCCATTTTTTTCTTGGGATATCCAATAAACATAGAACTCATGCCTTGAGGTTAGTGTTTTTTTTCTAATAAGGTTGTATAAAATTCATTACAACCCCATACATGTGTATGTTATAAAATGGGGTTCCTACCACTCTGTATCTAAATGGGAATTACATTTGGCGTTTAGTTGGTACTCATTTTAATGTGAATACCGTAGTTTGTAATGCTTTTCCTTAAAATGATAATGAAAGATATGCATGGTTAATCATCAACCATTCCATGTCCAAAATGGTATGGTTCCTACTTTGGCTAACACTATTCCACTATGGTGTATATGGTGGAGTGGGTTTAGATAGAATCCCAAACTCTCATTGAATGTTGATGAACTCTTGGTTAAGATATTCACCACCTCTATCTAATCGAAGGTTCTTTATATTCTTACCTAGATTAACATCTACTTCATTCATTAATTCCATGAATTTATCAAAGGACTTGGATGTATTCCTCAGCATGTAGATATATCCATATCTACTGATGTCATTAGTAAATGTTTGATGTAAGAATAACCACCTATTTCTTCTACTATAAATGTTCCACACGCATCAGTATGTACCAATCCCAGAAGTTTTTTGGACCTCTCATCCCATCCAATGAATGGTAGTTTTTCAATTATCCTTGAAATCAAGCATGACATCTTATCAAGTGGTTTTATCTCAAAATAGTTTACATAACCATCTTCATAGATCATTTCTAGAATCTTCTTATTTACATGACCACATCAGTGATGCTAGATTTTGGTGTTATATGATTCTTGAGAACATGATTTGATATCGAATTCCAACACATGGTTTTAATAATTTAACCATAAAGTCCCTTATGTAAATGTTGCATACCATAACATATATTTTCCTTGTAAAAGAAACATCTCTAACTTCCAAATTTGAAAACAGCCCAATCAGTATCTAAAAATGACACATAAATTATTTTCTGGCTAACTGTAGGTAAAAAAAATCATCTATTGAAACCAAAATCATTCCCATTAGATATGAAAGGTGGTAGCTAGCAATGGTCAGAGCATCAATCATTTCACTATTGAAATCCCATAGATCCACCTCTCCTCTATAAATCATCAGGAATTTATTTGGTTCCTGTATTTAGATATAGATGTGAGCCCTAAAAGATGTTTCAAAGCTGATATCAAACATACCTTTAGCTTCCCTTAAATCTAGGTGTAGTTTCTCTTCTAGTGTCCTTTCAAGCCACAAGAAAAAGATATTTTTTTCCTTTTCCTTCCCCTACCTTTGGATTTTTTTCATCTTTGAAGGATAGTGCTCAGGAGGATTAGATTATTCATAAGTATCGGGCCCATTTTCCTTGTTATTCGTTTTCTTATTCCATATAAGGAGTAGGGGTTTATCATACCCCATGTCCTTATCCACATGGTGAATCATGGTCAGAAGATTTAATAAAAATTACTCATTATTTGTCATATTTTAATTCACAATGATGCTAGAGAAGATCCTAGGTTGTGAGGGTAGTGTGAGATCTCTACGCCACTCATCAGGGAATTTAATCTGTTAGATGTCAATGTGTTCAACATAGATGATATTATTTACTACATGAGGCCCATATTTCATAGACTCTCCATGATTAGTTTTTATCAAAGTATCAGATATCTCATAATTCTTTTGTATCTCCATCTCTTAATAGAGATCCCAAAGGTGATATATCGAGCTATAGGAATCCATATCCTCGTGTTGATTCAAAATCCCATTGGACATGGATGATAGCATGAATAAATTAAAATATCTAGCATTATTCATATGTTTCTCATAGAGAGATAGCTCCATATCACCTGACCCATTTTTCTTTCACAACTGGTAAAGATTCTTCCAACACATACAATTTTCTTTCGAGGAGAAGGATGACACATTTGCACATTTTCCACTCTTGGAAATTTTATTATGGTGAGAAGGTTCTCCTTTTCATGTATGGATCACAAATATATGTTTGGTGTCATTTTAATTTTTATTCTATAAAATAAGATAATATTGATTTAGTAATTTATATGATAAAATTTATTAAAATAAATAAATATTTTATTTATTAGTCTCCCACAGTTTGTTTGAAAACCTATATTCCTCCCCATTTTATTTGAAATATCATGTTTCATGGACATTCAAGGAAAATGATCTATACTACATTTCCCATTACCCCAACTTCGGTTGGTCAAGTAATGTGAATGGATTTAGGTAGACATTCCAAATTACAACTACATTAACTCAAAATTCCCTGATCCTCTATGTGACCTCTCCAATCATGAAATCATTAATTTTTACTTCTTAAATATTTTCCTCTCAGTTACACTATATACTACTTTGGCAGTCAACCCATGATTTGAACAATGTTATATCAACGCAAATAATCATTTTAGAATTCACCGATAATTGAAAGCATCCCATCTTTGGTGGTCAATCACTTTGAATAATGGATCGATTCTAAATGAAGTAATGTAATTATATACCATCATAATATTTTATTAAGGTATTTCCTCTTTTATGCATAAATTACAAATTAATATCTTTATCACATGATTGTTAATATTTAGTGGGACTATATATGTGACTAACAATATAATTTATAATATTTACGCATAAGATGGACTATTTTAGTTCTATATTTCTCTCCTATTAATTCATTAATTAGGTGATTCCAATAAGACACCCATAATGAAATGATCATGCTACTGATAAAAATAAAAAAAATAGGTATGACCTTGAGATGTTACTAGTAGTTAAATAATTTATCATTGGATAAATTAACAATTGATCTAGGGGAAAACACTTTGAATCAAATAATGTTAATGTTTTAGCATTCCACCTATCTGCCTATGTATGTCTTCATATTTTTTTCCCTCATCTCCGAACATAAACTGCCACCAAAATATTAGGAGCCTTATCCACTAAATATGAATTTTACTCACATGAATGCATAACAGTATGTGGTTTATATAAAAAAACATGGTAAAGTAGGACCTACATGATGAAAGGAGAGAAGGCACACATGCCGTAAATTTTTATTAATAAAAAATTAAATGAAAACAATCACATAATAAAGGGTAGTTCTACATCATGATCATTGACATGCATGCAACAAATGTTTCATATAATAAAACTATCATTCAATTATTAATAGATCATATTAAAACCATAATTGTTCTCAAATTAATTAATTATTAAATTTTATTAATCAACCATTTTATCGCAGTTCATATTTTATTTTCTGTTATATTTTAATCCATTATAAATTTTAAAAAAAATATAGTAAATTCATTTAAAATTATCTTTGTACACAAATGTACATTATAGGAAATATTGTGAACATCCATCTAATTCTTCCCAAAATGTATTCTATTCATATGCTATTTAACTCATATGATATATGGAATACACAAATTATCATATACTTTCACAACTTGTAATCCATAGATTATTAAACAAATTACCTGATTTTTTTGTCATGTTTTATGATTAAATGCATGTATAGTAAAAACAGTTAATACAAATCATACATGATATGTAGATTTTAACATTAAACAAATATTAATTTAAAAATATTATATTTATGTATACTAAAATCTATAAGATTTCATGCCCTATCATTATTACCACATGAAAGTACATGTATAAAGATTTATATAGTAACATAAATAAATTTTAAATATTTGTAAATTTGTATGAGTTCATGGAATGTAGATCTAATATACATGGCATGTACACCTCTCTCCACCTATCTGAGATACACTCCCTGGGACTGGGCCTATAAAACAAACCTTTGAAAATTTGGAGTACACCGCATGTCCAAAGATTCACATGACATGTTGACTCTGTGTTACACGGTCACCAGTCAGGTAAGCTGTGAATAGAATAAACGAATCCTCTCTAGCACAACAGAACTACTTGTTATGTAGGTGGGCTACATGGTGTCTAGTGCGTTGATTGTGAACTTCTTATTTCTAATCAATATATGGTACATTAAAATGTGTAATTATTGAAACAATCAATTCATATTCTCGAATTGAATTCCGAATCAAATATTGATGAATTGAACATTATTATATGGTGTCTATATCTAATTACACAATGTCTAGTCTAGTGTTATCCATCCAGACACCATAGAACCTCGGGATGAGTTCCTCAATTTTATATTAATCATAAAATTAATCATATCGATTAGATCTCTGTGAAATGAAGGAAGCACAAACAAATATCATAATTCATATTCAAAGAATGATAAAATACAAATTGATAAACTAAATTATATTTTTTAAAATCACTATTTATTTGTGGAAAATTATATAAAATTGTGTGCCCTCCCTGATACCATTTATAGGTTCCGAGTACAATAGTATCATGAGATTGGTGGTTCCCAACATTCCTATTTCCATAATCAGTGATGATTCAGAGATCTATATGATGATGATTTTCATGATCCAGAAAATTGAATCAATGGAATAGAAACTGGCTAATAAATCTATAATCTAGAGAGAAGAGATCAACACATATTGTTTTTTACTAATTTAATTAGATAAATAATTACCTCTAAAGAATTCATTCTTATTTCATGAATCTGGATACAGATCTTTGGTGAACCATCGATGAATTGTAGAATCAATGTTTAGATTTCATGTAGCAGTGATCCAAACATATTCTAAGAAATTGTAGGTGTTACTAGAGGATTATTGGGTGATACCATGGAAGATCCTTTCACTTTTTTGGTTAACCTTGATCACCTAGTGAATCACTTCCAACAAATTCTCCTTGCTTTGGTAGAGGCAGATTCCATGCTATTCTTTGAAGCATTCATGGGGAAGGGAGCTCTCCTAGCCTGAGAAGATCCACCATGATTCTTCATCCACAACTGAATTAGGTCATTATAAAAAATCATAGTTGGGTATTTATATTGCAAGCATTAAAATGAAATAATTTCACAAGTTCCCTTAATAATTTATTTAATTCAATAAAACCACCATGAAAAAAATAATAGTTATATTATAATTTCTCGATAAGTGATTAATTTCTGAAATATAATTAGATAATATTTGATTAAATAATATTCAATATGTATTATTTCTCACTGTACCATTAATATCTATCCTCCATTATAACGAAATATTTATCGGGAGTTAAAAAGTGCCTATTTATTTATTAAATAAATATCACATCATTATTCCCCAATAAACAAATAAATATTATATTCACTAAACAAAAAATAAATATTTTTTATATAATATAATGAAAATATATTCTCTCTAATTACTAGAGATGGAATTACTATGATCATTCATATGTGCAAAATTATTAAGCCTCACGCTGGAATAATACTTATTCTACATGTTAGATAATAATTAATAACATATAATTTAACCAAGATTCTGTATTAACTAAGTGTGTCACCCTCTGGGCCTCCTTCTTAGTGGTATTTGGTGAAGCATCCTAATGTACATGGTTATCATCAAGAAAAATTCCATGAAAACCATATATAGTGAAGTTAATTCTACAATTACATGTAACCTCATACGGATTCTTACCATTTCATATAATCCATTTTTCATAATATCTCAAATTGAACAGGTTTCATGCCAGTGCCATCAACCTATATGCTCTATATCTTTTTCTATGAATTTCAAGAAATAGAAGATGCCTATAGATCACCAAGGCCATGGATTTTTTAGGTGATATAATTTCCATTAAATGGCCTAAGATATTAAAATCCATTAATGAACATAAGGGAAAATCCTTTTATGCATTATTCAGTAAAGAAATATTACTCTTGACACACCCAACAAATCCTACCTCACAACGAACACATGTCATCATAGTTTTTGTCAATACTTATAAGTGTGGGACTCATAATAATCATTAATAGTAATCCTAAAGTCTATGGATCAATAAACACTTCCACATATAGGAACATACAACAAAACATAGAAATATGGATATCCTAGTGGTTGGTCTCATTCTCATAATATCCATAATGGATGTTACCAATGGAATACTCCCTGAGAAGGTTCCTCAATGTCCTAAAAGTAAACACCTCAGATATCTAATATCATTTCAATCCCATAAATGATATCATTTATCTATAGAACATATATTCAAGAATAGTGTCATAGCACCTCAGCGACCTCATCATAGTGGGGAACTACTATTACCTTTTAGTGCGCCAACTACTCTTAGGACACCATCAGATACTATGTTACGAAAAATAAAAATTATAATGTTATAAGGAGATTAAAAATATTTAGAACCATCAATAAAATGTTATCATACATTGAAAATAAGTTTTTTCAAGGAACCAACACCAACAATATTAGGGTTTTTGGGGTCAATGTGTATATGGTTTTATGGGGATAAAGGTTTAGTTTTTTTTGACATACAATTGTAGTGATTTATATTATTGACAGATTATGATTTTTGGGATGGTCTAGGGTTATATGGGGTTAACGGTCTTGGTTTTTCTATGGCTGATGGGTTAGAGTTTTTTATGGATGATGGATTATCATTTTTTGCGGGTGAGAGTTTAGGGTTTTCTAGGCCGAAGGGTTTTAATATTTTTTGGGATAATATAGTAAGAGTTTTTAGGGCCATGGTTGTCTGGTATGTTGGTGTTGAGGTTATAGGGTTTTTATTGATGAATTTTTATGATTATGTTGTTTCCTATCCCCAAAACCTCTAACCCCTCATCCCAAAAAAAAAAACTCGACCCTAATATCCAAAAAACCCTCTAACCTAAGCCCAAAAAACTAAAATCTCAACCCTAATAAACTCTTAATCCTTCGACCCAAAATTCCATTAACTCTCAGTGCCAGAAAATATAGAAACCATAACTCCACGAAATCATGACCCTCACCCCTAAAAACCCTAAACCCTCATCCACCTAAATCCATAAACCCTCAACCCCAAAAATACCTAATCCCTAAATAGAAAACCCATAAATTCCCATACCCGAAAAACATATGACCCACAACCCTATAAAACTATACAATGAAATCCTATGAAACACATAAAACATAATGCCCTGAAAAACATTTACCCTCAACCCTAGAATACCCTTAACCCTAATCCATATGATACAATAAATTATCAGCACCAGATTACCCAAAACACCCAGCCCTTGAAATCCTGACACCATCATCTACATAAAATCATAAACAGTAATTCCAATTAATATCCAAAACCCACATCCCTAGAAACCCCTAAACACCCATCCCTATGAAACTATAAATGCTCATCCACAAAAAACACTAAATCATCATCCCACAATAACCCAAAATCCTCATCCAAAAAAACCCAAACCCCCATCCCTAAATATCCCAAAACCATTACCCCCCAAAAAACCCTCATCCTAATAAACCCTCACCATATGAAAATTATAAACCCTAATCCCCAAAAAAACATCAACCCTCATAAAAAAAACCCTGAACCCTTAGAATCAAAAAAATATCATCCCTCTGCCCCACATAATCCTCAACCATAACCTCTAGAAAAATCTCAAATCTCAATCCCTAAAAAACCCTTACCCTACTTCCCCAAAAAAAACCCCCCAAACCTTTAGTCCACAAAATCCCCATCACCTAGACCCAAATCACCAAATCCATCAACTTGAAAACCCACTAAACTGTAACTGAAAAAAAAATTGCTACCCTCAGCTCGAAATAGCAATAGACCCTCATCCTTAAAAAACTCTAAAACATTTCCCCAGTAAACCGTCAATCCCATAATACCCTAAACCATTAGGCCCAAAAACCCCTCAACACTTCACCCTAAAAACCCTAAACCCTCAAGCCGAAAAAACCCAACTTCTAGCCACTAATAACCCTCTACAATCATCACAAAAAATAACTCAACCCTCATCGAAAACCAAACGCCAACCCTCTTCCAGAAAATCTATCAAACATGAGCCCCTTGAAACTCAAATCCAAAACCCCTAAAACCCAAAACCCTCATTCCCAAGATACACAAATCTCTTATCCCCAAAACCTCAAAAAACTCAACCGCAAAAAACCCTAAACCATCATTACTAAAATAACAGACCCTTATCCCAAAAAATGATAACCCCTCATCCCCCTGAAACCCAGAATTCGAATCCCCAAAAAAACCTTCAACCCTCATAAAAAACCATTGACCACTAGCCCCTTTAAACCATCAACCCTCGTCCCAATACAACCATTAACACTCACACCCATGAATCCATCAAACATAATCACAAAAAAGTCCAAAACCCATAGTCCCATGAAACATCAACCCTTTTCCTAAAAATCCCTTTAATTGTCGCCCCAAAAAAACCCTCAAACATCATCCAGAAATAACCTTAAATTCTCATCCCAAAAAGACCATCAAAACTCAATCCAAAAACACTCATCACTATGCCCCAAAAATCATGATACCCTCATCCCAAAAAACTTGTAGCCTTCAGTTCCAAAAATCAATCAACTCTCCTTCACCAAAATCCCCCAACCCTCAGTTCTAGAAAACCATTAACCCTTAGCCCCAAAATATCTAGACAAAAATCCACCAAACACCCTATATTCACACCCTAAAAACATTATGACCTCATCCCCCAAACCCCCAACCCTATTAAAAGAAAAAAAATACTATTTTCCCCAAAACATTATCAACCATCATCAACAAAAAACCCTCATTCTTAGAAAAACCTCCACCCTCATCCCCCCAAAAAACCCTCAAACTGAATAAATAAAATCCCAAAGCCATCATCACAAATCCTCTATAAACACTCATCCCAAAAATAATATGTATTCCCTAAACCCCAAAAAACACAAAACCCTTTCCCCAAAAAAACCTCAACCCTCAGTACCAAAAAACACGCGACCCTATCCATCCAAAACCATCCATTCTCAAGTCCAAAAAACCCACAACCGTCATCCCAAAAAACCCTCATCCCTCAGCCCAAAAATCCTTAACCCTTTAACCTAAAAATCCTAAACTCTCAATGCACATTATAATCAATCATTAGGCCCAGAAAATACTCTACCATCATCCTTAAAAATCCCTCAACTCTTACCAATAATAAAACCTAAAATCTCAACACCAAAAAAATTTTAAGACCACCATTCGAAATACCATAAAACTTCAACCCAATAAAACATAAACCACCACCCCAACTAACTATTAACACACAACACTAAAAAAGGATAATACCTAATCCCCATAAAATCCATACTCCCCTAGAAATAAACTTACCTAAACACTAAAACCAAATAAATACTAAACACTCATCCCCTAAAATACAATAGACCCTCATCCCTGAAAAACACTAAACCCAATGCCCCATGCCCCATTAAACCATAAACCCTCATTCTTAAAATTCATTAACACTAATCTACGAAAATCACAAATCTCTAATCCCTGAAATAACTAAACCCTCAGCCATAAAATCTGCTAAACAATCATCCATAAAAAATTATTATCACAATTCCCAAAAAAATCCAAAACGCTCACCCCAAAAAACCATAAACCATCAGTCCCCAAAAACCCTAATCCCTGACCCACAAAATTTTCTATTCCCTCAAACCCAAAAAATCCCTCAACACTCCGTCATAGAAAACAGTCAATCCTCAGAACCAAAAAATCTTCATCCCACATCTGTAAAAAATGCTAAACTCTCATCCCTAAAAAACCCTAAACCTCACACAAGAAATCTCTAAACCATAAAAAAAATCCTCAACCCATATTCCCCAAAAAACCCAAAACCCACTTCCCTAGGAAACCCTCAACATTCAACTAAAAAAATCCTAAACCCTCATCCCTAATAAAACATCTTCCCTCTTTGCTGAAAACCCATCAAACCCTCATCCACAGAAAACCCAAACCTAAATCCCCCAAACTCCATAATACCCCATCCCATGGAAACCGTAAACCCTCATCCCAAATAAGAACTAAACCCTTAGACCCAAACAAACCCTCAAACATTATCCCTAATAAATAATCCACCTACAACACATAAACTTTTTAATCCATATACAAAATAATCTTGAACCATCAGACCCATGAAAACCTCAATCGTTTGAAATAGAGAAACATTAATGATAAGACGCAGTGTTCCTTCAACAGTTAGACCAAAAATCCATTAATGATTATCCCCAAAAAACACTAAACCCAAAACCCCCAAATAACCAAAAACCTCTACTATAAAAAACCATAAACATTCCCCAAAAATAATTCCTCAATCTTTAACCCCAAAAAACACTAAAACCATATCCCTAAAAAACCATAAAACCATATCATCTAAAAACAATAAATCCCAAAAAACACATTACCTTCATACCTCAAAAATCCAAAATTCTAAACCCTAAATGACCCTAAACCCACAACTCAAAAATCACTCAACCCTGATCCACCAAAGAACCACAATAATCTTACCCAAAAAACACTAAACCCTCATCCCTATAAGAATCTCAAACCTTAGACAAAAAGTGACTTATCCTGAAGCCCCAAATCTCACAAGACCCTAATTCCCAATATGATCATAAACCTACATCCCATAAAAATCATAACCCTCATCCAAAAATAATCCATTAACTGTCACCCCCTAAAACCCCAAAATCCTTAGCCCATGAAAACCAAAACCCCTCACTATAAAAACTAGAAAACAACCATAAAACCACATGAAAAGCAACTCGACCCTCATCCCCAAAAACCAAAAAACCTCAGCCACAAAATTACCTGATTTCACACCCCATAAATACCTCAACCCATAGACCGAAAAAAATAAAAACTCCCAATAATAGAAAAATCCTTGACCCTCATCACAAAAAAAACCGTCATCTCTAAAAATCGGACAAACCGTCATTCCAAAAAACCCTCAATCCTCAGCCCACCAAAACCCTCATCGATAATCCATGAAAAATTCTCAACCCCAAACCCCAAAATCCCTCAACCATAATCCGCAAAAAACACTCAACCCCTCCCCCAAAACACCCACAACCATCACCCACAAAAACCTCTCATTCCTCTTCCCCAAAAACCCTAAACTATCAGCGCTAAAAAACACTTAACCCTCAGCCATAACAAATCATCAAACCTCTACGCCGAAAAACACTCTACCATCATCTTGAAAAAACCTTCTAACCGCATCTGAATAAACCATCAACCACATCCCCTAAAGAACATAAACCTTCGGACCCAAATAACCCTCAATACTCATCACAAAAATACCATAAACCCACATCCTTATGAAACCCACGACCATCATCACTATAAAACTAAAATCATATTTCTATAAAAACCCTTAAACCCTCATCCCCCCAAAACCCTCAACACTAATCCCCTAAAATCCCTTGACCATAATCCCTAGAAAACATTAAATAATTATCCCCAAGAAACACTAAAACCTTTTCCCAAAAATCCATTATCCCTTTGCATGAACTATCTATCAAACAATAGCCACAAAAATCTCCCAAACCCCAGTTTCAAAAACCCCTAAAACTATAGACCTAAAAAATTCTATACCCTCATCCATAAATCTTATATCCTAATCCCAATAACACCCTAACCCTCATCTCTAATGGACCTGAACCCTTATCACATCCAAAAACAAAACCCTCATCCAAAATAAACCCTCAACCTTCATTACCAAATAACCGTAAACCGTCCACACTCATCTCCATAAAACCCTCAACCATAAAAAAAATATCCCAAAACATTCATCCCCAAAACATAATAAAGACCCATCCCATGAAACCCCAATTCCTTCACCCCCAAAAAAACATCAACGCTTTTCCTCATCCCCCCAAAACGACAACCCGAATCCAAAAGAAACCCTCGACCATCCACCCCAAAAATCATCAACCACCACCCCCAAGATACCATGAACCCTCATTTGAAATGAAACCAAAACCATAACTCCAAAAATAACATCATCCACAAGGCTCGAAAAACACTCAACACTCTTCCACAAAAAAAACATAAAACCTCATCTACAAGAACCCAAAAACCCTAAACCTCAAAAAATCCTTAACCATCATAGCCTAGAAACCCTAAAACCTTATCTGAAAAAACACCAAACCCCCATCCCCCCAAAAACCTAAAACCAATACCATAAAAATCCTAAAACCTATCTCTAATAAATCAAAATTCCTTAGCCCCAAAAAACCCTAAATCCTCAACCCAAAAAAGTACTAATCCCTCAAACCTATTAAAAACTAAACCCTCATCATAAACCACCCTAAACCCTAGTCCCCAAGAAACCATAAAGCATAATCCCCAAAAAACCCTAAACTGTCATACTTTAAAAATCCAAAACTCTAATCCCTGAAAAAAAACTACTCCATCAGCCCTTAAAAACTAATCCCTGATCAAAAAATCCAAGAAACTATATTCCCTAAAATTACCTAAACCCTATCCCCCAAAACCCATAAACCTTTATCCCCCTAAAACGCTAAACCCATAACAAAAATAAAAACCTAAACCTTGATCCCAAAAAATTCCCTAAAACCCTATTCCCAGAAAACCCTATACCAGAGTCTCCTAAAATATCTCAACCCTCTTCCACAGAAAACCCCCAACCCGCGTACCCAAATAACCCACAACCCTCACCACAAAAAACTATTAATCCTTAACCCAAAAAACAATAATCCTTTTCCCCATAGAGTCCTCAATCCCAATCCTTTAAAAACCTCAACCCATATCTCCAAAAAATCATATACCCTAGAACAAATAAAACCCCAATCCTTAATCCAAGAAAATCTATCTACCATTCCCAACAAAATAACTACATCCCTAGCTCTAAAAAAACCTCAACCAAAAAAATGCTTAAACCCTCAGCCTAAAAATAATGTCAACTATAATCCCCAAAAATCATTAATCCATCATTTCCAAAAAATCCTAAAACCTCATCCCTAAACCCCTAAAACCTTAACCAAAAAAACCCTAAATTGACTGCACCAAAAACCTTCTACCATGTCCGTGAAGATCCTCTCTACACTATTGCCAAAAAAACCAAAACCTTAATCCCAAAAAACCTTCATCCCTCAACTAAAAAAATTATAAACCTTCAGTACCAAATAAATTATAACCTTCACATTTAAACTATTCCTCAAACCAATATCCCTAAAAAAATATCAACCATCATCCCCAAATAACCTTATAACCTCTCCCTAGAATCCCCTCATCTCTTTCCACTATGAATTTAAAAAAAAATTAACCCTAAAAAAAGGCCTCATATCTCATCCACAATTAACACTAAACCCTCATCCATTGAAAAAAACCCTCATCCCCCCAAAAAACAATAACCATCAACATTACAAACCCTCACCCCATAACCCCATAACCCATAAACAATCACCTAAAAATACGTAAACCATCAACACCAAAAAACCATAAAGCCTCGACACCAAGAAAACCAAAACACTCACCACAAAAAATCCCCAACCCTCAACCCCAAAAAACATTCAACCATCATCCCCAAAAACAATCAACCCCTGACCCCAAAAAGTCATCCGCAATATACAAAAAATAAACCTCAACCCTCAGCCCCAAAAAACCCTAAACTAGTAGTCCCAAAATAACCACAACCATCACCCCCAAAAAAACACTCTACCCTAATCCTGAAAAAAATGACATACATTAGCCCCAATAAATCCTCAAACCATATTCACAGAAATACCTCAACCCTATTCTCTATAAAACCTTAAACATTCACCCCAAAAAACCCTAAGACATCATCCTTAGAAAAAACCCTAGAAACTTAGACCCATAAACCCCCAACCATTATAACTAAAAAACCCAAAACCCAATTCCCCATATAACTGGAAATCCTAAAACCTAAAAACCATAAACCCTTAATCCTAAAAACTCCTCAAATAGATGACCCAAAAAATCCTTATCCCTGGACCCCAAAAATACCTAAACCCTCAACCCCAAAGACCCTCAAGCCTCATCCTGAAAGAACCCTCCACCATCTTCCCCAAAAATCCATTAACCCTTATCCCAAAAAATCCCTAACACATCATCCATAAAAAAACTCACAACCCTAATACCCAAAACCTCTCATCCCACGTCCCTCAAATTCCAAAACAATCTCCCCCATAACCCTCAACACATAGCCACAAAAAACCTAAAACCACATCCATAAAAACCATCATCAATCATCCTAAAAAACCCTCAACCCTAAACCTTAAAAACCCTAAACCCTCATCCACAAAAATCCCTCCACACTCAACCCAAAAATATCATCAACCCCCAACCAAAAAATCCATTATCCTTGAGCCCCAAAAAAAACATTCCACCCTATACCCAAAAAAACATAGAACCCACTGTAAAACCCCGAGATTTTTTGAAAAATATTCTTTTATTTTCACTGATGTCTTGTGTTTTACGCTACACCAATATTACCTTGCACTATACGCAACACCGTATTAGCTTGCAGTATATGCAACACTATTCTTGGATCGTGTTACAAACAATTTCATGTTTGTTTGATAGAAGCTATTCTACGCAACATTGAGTGTATATATATATTAAATTTATAAATAAAATATGGTTGGATTTTTTTATTCTCAACAACAAAGGATTCTTTCAAAACACGCAACTCTGACTTGGCTTACATTACACGCAATTGCGACCTTCCTCAATTGCGTGTGTTGTACGCAATACCAGGTTTCAGTAAAAAATGATATATGGTTATAATATTAATATGAACTAGATGTTATGAATAGTATCAACTGAATTTTGAATTTTATAACTTTATTATTAATCTTACACATTTTCAAGAACATGGTTTGAGAACAAAATCAATTATTTGAGTAAAATAAGTATTTTTCAAAATATGTAGTTTTGCCGCCTTATGATGGCGCAACCACTTTAAATCTAGTTTTTGACATGTCTATAAGTTCAATTTGACAAAATAAAATTCTTCTCTTTAATCATGATATAAAAATTTACTTTGGATAAATTTTTCATATTATTCCGATAACTTTCATATTTTAATGAATAGTAAAAACACGCTATATTTTAAATAAAAACAACTTTTCATCGCAATAATTTACAGGGATAGATCATATTTTTAATTGGTTTTAAAGTTTAATTAGAATATATTTTTTCCATTTAATCCAATTTTGGTCATTATAATTAATTTCACTTTGAAATTGGACATAAACAAGTGTCAATATTTTGATAGTTATTGTTTCTTAAAAACACATTATTTATTTTGATAACAGGAATTACTTTTAAAATTAATTAATGCCAAATTTATGTTTTGAATTTTGAAAAATAGACATCATTTTTGAATTTGTAATATCAAATTATTCTTAGGGTGAAATTTCGGTATTTTTCTGAAAAAACTTCAATTTTTGATGAATAGTGAATCTACTTAGTGGTAGTTAAAACCCTAACTTTTTTCATTTAAATGAAATTTTACCACTTCTGTGAATTGAATTTCAAAATTACGAGAGAAAGATAAAAATATTTCCTACATAATGGTACTTTATTTATAATTTTTAGAATTAAAATATGACCATTTAAATAATTAAATTTATTTATGACACAATGATGATGCAGTAATTATCTCATTATTGAAATGTTGACAAAATTGATGTTATAAATACCCAAATAAATGTAATTTGATACTTTTTATGAAATATACTAATTTTTTAGGTTAATATGAAATGTTAGTATTGATTTAATTAAATTTTTTTGAACTAATAATGCTGTTATGATTTTCACAAAATTAAATTACCAAATAGTGTCAAAATTGACATAAAATAGATTTTAAAACAAATATTATATGATTAGTTGTTATTTTATTCTAAAAAATATAAGGTTTGGAAAAACGACTTAGATAAGGTTATATATATTAATAATAAACAACTTGGGGTTCGTTTGTCTTGTTATAGTAAGTTTATTAACCTTATAGTGTAACAAAACAAGAAGACACAGTTAAAGTAAAATTATTTAACTTAAAGTTAAAATATAAATGATAAGGTTAAAATAGAAACCTAAACTTATCTAAATTCTATTGTATGAGAGGATTTAGACCCATACCCACCTTAGCTTCGAAATAAATTAATTTGGATCTATTAAAAACCGAATATGACTTTATAATAAAATAATATTTTATGTTTTCCTAAGGTGCCCCTCTCCTCCCTTATAAAAGGGTACCTCCTCCATCTCTTCCTCACACCACATTGAGCCTTCAAGATCGGCCAAACCCTGCTAATTTCTCTTATAAACACCCCTAGAAACATCCTATAGGTCCTGGTCTTCTTCAAAGACCATCTTTAGTGCCCTATGAGGAGGTTAAGAAGAGGCGCTTCAAAGAAGAGGTAATGTCCGTTACCGATTCCTTCAACTTTATTTATTCTTATACTTATTCTTCTTTAGTTGTTTCAATATGAAGTAATAAAATAAGTATCAATAATATACTGATATTATATTATAAGTGTTAAGAAAACCTATTTCACCATCTATCCATCCTATGGAAAACAAAATCACCGCGCGTGCATACGTACGAAATACCATCTCCACGCCGTGGTGTAATCTGTTTTCGACCACCACCTTACTTGGATGGGAATAATTGTGTAATAAGTAAGTATATATGATTATTGTAAAGTGATATTGATTCTAAAATATTATAAATACACTTTAATTCAATTCCAAGATCATGGGAATGATATCATCGCTCGTGCGTACGTACAGACTACCGTCTCCACGATGCGATGGGATTCATTCTCCATGATAACCATTCATGAATGATTATAAAGTATATGTAATAATTAATAATGAAATATATGACATAATAATGATACTGGATTATTGTATATATATATATATATGTATGTCATCTACATAATTCCATTCAATTCAATAAGGAAACGAACAGATCATTCATGTGTACTTACGACCTACCGTCTCCATGAACGGTGTATTTCATTCCGTTTATCGATATATAATATATATATGTATATGATGAATATATATTAAATATAAATCATGCTTTACATTATAGAATTATGTAAATCAGGATATAAGAAAAAATATCAAGAACAACATGTCCAAACATGTACGATAAATAAAATGATTTTACCCAAAATGCTGTTTTAACATGGAAATTACAAAATAATAGGTAATATAGAGTCATAAGTAAACCATATATGATATCATAAAAATTAATATGATTATGTAATATGTCAATTAAATTCTTTAAATCATTATACCGGAGGTTTGGATATGTACGAAGCACATCGGACCTAAGGTTAGGGATAACCTTTCCATTCTCATTCTTATTCGAGATTGTTTATTCGTAAGTATTTACTGGGGCTATTGTTATCATCCATGTACATGTTTTCTAAAAGCGTTTTATGTATGTTTGAATTCCTTTTTACCCATTTTTGACTTTTACTACATGTTATATAAAGAATATTTCTTTTGTTAACCATACAATTAACTTTTTGACTTTTCCGACAAAAGTACGAGGAGAATGTTTTTTAACTTATAGGGAATGAATGGATTTTTACGGTTTTATAACACCTTATTTTCATGAAGCTTAATATAGAAGATTTGATGACTATTTTAAACAAAATCTTTTTCTTTTAAAACTGAATGGAATTTTGTGAAAAGAAAAATATTTTTAAGAAGAAAGGATATTTTCCTCAAGTATTCATTTCAAGTGTTTTATCAAAACCATTTTCCATCTAAGATGACATTATCTCATATCTGTATGTTTCAAGTATAATATCTCTATTATTTACATGGTTTCACTTTTCTTATGATGAAATGATATCTATTTTTATGGATTATGTTATGATGTGATGATGTTTATGAAACCCATTTTATACTTTGGGTAATTATGAATGATTTATGTTCATGTTGTGGCACAAGTAAGAATGATTTCATTATGAGATGGGTGGGACCTATATATCCCTCCAATGCATTGGGTAAAGATTTATATCTCATGAGATAGACATGGCTGGAATGGTAAGTTAATCTGGTTCAGTAATACAGGACTGGAACGAGGAGTGAACTCGATTCAGAAAGGGAATTTGTCCACTTAGATGGTCTTGGCAGCAATGCCTTGGCTACTATGGAAATCATATCATGTGCTTAATGTTTTTCCACAATTACAAGTTTTATTTACAAGATATTTTATAATGAATGATGTTATATTTTGATCTATGCCGTATGTACTGCCATGTTTTATGTCATTGCTAAAGATTTCGATGTTTAAACATCATGTTCATGTTTTTATGTTCAAATGTATATGGTTTGTTTTATTTTATCCATGCTTACCCTTACTGAGCATTTGAGCTCCCCATTTTTATGTTTAATTTCCCCAAGATATAAAGAAATGTTTTAGTTAAGAAAAAAAGGGGAAGATCTTTATGGGAGATGTTGAAGATCTTTCACCACGATTAGAAGATTACGTTCCATGTTTCCATAGACACTAAACTATTGCGGTCCTTGTGTGTCTGTTTTTGTTATGTATTAAGTATTACGCAAAAGTAATGTCCATGTACATCATGCTTTGGGTCTCTACACCCACTACCCCAAAAAAAACAAAACCATCATCCCCAAGTATCTCTAAAACTATATCCATGAAAAATACAAAACCCTCATCCCCAAAAAAACCCTCAAACATCTTCCCCAAAAACCCCTCAACCATAATCACTGAATATCCCACAACCCTCACATGCAAAATACCCTCAACCCTCACCAAAAAATAATACCCAACACTTAGCCCCGAAAGGCATCAACCCCCAGCCTCCCAAAACCCTCAACATCATACCCCAAAAATCCATCAACCCTTATCCAACAAATACCCAATACCCTTATCCCCACAAAATACTATACCATAAATCCTAGAAAATCCTAAATTCTAATCCTCAAAAAATATAAACCTACTACCCAAAAAATACCTAATCACACAGTCTTGAAATTCCCTAAATCATTAGCCCCAAAATATCATAAACCCTCAACCCATAAAAAATCCTAAATCCCCAGCCTCAAAAACACTCATCGGTCATCCTAAAAAAATAGTCATTAACCCCCCAAAAAAATTAATCCTTAAGAAATTAAAAACCATAACCCCTCATCCCCAAAAAATAATAATTTCACATATCCAAAAAACCATCAACCATCCACCCTCACCCCTATAAACCCTCATTCATATAAAATAATTTACCATCTTCTATAAAAATTAACTAAACCCTCATCTCCTAAAAACACTAAAACCACATCAGAAAAAACCCCTATAATAATATCCCTAGAATAACCATCCGCCCTCATCCCAAAAAGTCCATAACCCTCAGCATGAAAAAAGATTAACCCATATCCCCAAAAAAACCCTAATCCCTCTGCTCTAAAAACCCTTCAACCCTCAACAACAAAATATCCAAAACTCTTATCTATAAAATATAATCAACCATAAGACCACAACAACCCATAAAACTAATACCTAAAAATCATGAACACTTAG
This sequence comes from Viscum album, assembly GCA_963277665.1. NCBI lineage: Eukaryota > Viridiplantae > Streptophyta > Magnoliopsida > Santalales > Viscaceae > Viscum > Viscum album. The sequence goes on from OY728132.1 coordinate 935,266,585, forward strand.
CCTGAAAAAAACTCTCATTATTCATCCCCAATAATCCTTCAACCCTCATCCCCCAAATCATTCAACACTAAAATCCATATGAAACCTTAACCATGTTGTAAAAAATTCTTATTTCCCCAGAAAACTTTGACACTCATCCCCAAAAACACTCAATCCTCTTATCTAAATAACAAAACCCATCTCCCAAAAATCTCCTAAATCTCAATTCCAAAAAAAAATTAAACAGTCATCCCTGAAAAAACCTAAACACTTAGCCAAAAAACTCAATAACCATTTCCCAAAGTAGCCCTTAACACCAATCCCTATGAAACCCTACAACCTTTCCCAAATAAAAAACATATAAATTGTCCATAGAAACCCTCAAACCATCATCTCCAATATCCCTAAACCCAATTCCACAAAACAACCCAAAATCCAAAACCCCCAAAAACCAAAAACCCTCAGTTCCGAAAAAAACCAAAACCCCATCCTCATAACACCATAATTTCTGTGTACCAAAATAACATATCCCTTAAAACTAAGACAATCCTAAAACCTAAACCTTAAAAAAACGCAACCTAAAAAATCCTAGATCCCACATCCACCAAAAACCTTAAATCCTCATCCCCAAAAAATCAAAACCCTCATCCCCAAAAAACCATGATCCCTCGCCCCCAAAAACCCTAAACTCTCATCCCAAAAAAACCCCAAACCCTACATCCAAAAATCACAAAATCCTCACCCATAAAAATAAATAAATCCTCAACCTTAAAAACAATAAACCCTTGTCCCCCCAAACCCTAAAACCTCATTCTCGAATCCCCTAAACACTCATCCCCAAAATACTCTAATACCTCATACCCAAAAATTCCTAATCCCTCATCCCCAAAAATCCATGAATCCTCAAACCCAAAAAAATCCCTATACTAAAACCCCATAATAACATAAATGAATTGTCCCAAAACCCCAAAATACAGACCCCAAAAAACCTAAACCATCGGCCAAAAATAACACTATACCCCCTTAGATAGATCACCCTGAACCCTCAACTCCATAAAACCTAATCTATTATCCCTAAAAACCCTATACTATAAGACCCATGAAAACTAAACCATCATTATCAATAAAAATAACCCTTCATCCTCAAAAACCAAAATCCCTCTTCCCTAACAAACCCTAGACCATCATCCCCAAAAATCCCTAAACCCTCACTCTTAAAAACCCCAAAATATAATCCCCAAATATACCTAAACCATATGAAAAAACGAAACTGAACCCCAATCCCCAAGAAAACCCCTAAAACCCATAATGGAAAGTAATCCCTTATACCAAAAAACACCATCTGACATCCCCAAAGAAATCCCAACCCGCATCCCTAATAATCACCAACCCTCATCACAAAAAAAAATCATAAACCATCATCCCTAGAAAAATGTGAACCCTGATCCCAGAAAAACCACAACATTAGCACTAGAAAACCTTCAACCCTCATACTTAAAATACCACAAACCATTAGAACCAAAAAAACCTAAAACATCATCCAAAACAATCTTCAACCCATAGTCCCAAATATTTATCAACAATCAACACCAAACAAACCATCAACCCTCATACAAAAAAAACTCAACTGTCATCACCAAAAAACCTTCGACCCATTTCCCAAAAAAATACCGCAAATAAAATCCACAAAAAAATGTCTACCCTCAGCCCTAGAAAACCATAAACCATAAGTTCCAAAATACCCAAAACTCTCACATCAAAAAAAGCATTATATCCTCATACACAAATGACCAAAACCCTCAACCCAAAAAAACCCTCAACCCTAAAAATAAAAAATTATAAAACCCTAATCCCTAAAAAAACCTTCAAACTTTAATTGAATAAAATCCCTCAACCCTTAGCCCCAAAAAACACTCTACCCTTAGCCCCAAAATCCCTAAACCCTCTACCCAAAATATCATTTAACCCTCAAACCTATCACCTATACCCCTAATCCTATTTCATAAATAATAATATTCATCAAAAACAACTCAACACTAATTCGAAATAATAACTCAACCCTCACCCCCAACAAACCCACAAACCGTAGACCCCAAAAAACTAAACACTCTATCCCAAAAAATCCTCAAAACCCACCCAAAAAAACACTAAACCTTCAAATCCAAAACCCATAAATATTGAGCTCCAAAAACCCCTCAATATTTAGAACCAAAAAACCCTCATAACTCTTCCGACATCTATAAAACACCCATGAAACACTAGCCCCCAAAACAGTCAACCCCCATCCCCAAAATTCTGTTAACACTCATCCCTAAAAAAACCTTATCTATCACCAGATGAAAACCCAAAAAAACTCATCATAATAACACCCTCGACTAGTATCCCAAAAATATCTCAAACCATACCGCTGAAAAACACAAAATCAAAAAAAAACCAACCACCCTCTGCCCCAAATACCCATATTCCCATAGCCCTAAGAGACTATAGACCATCAACCCTATAAACCATAAATCCCTACCATAAAAAATAAAAAACCATGATCCATAAAAAATATGGAACCATTAACAATAAAAAAACAAAATACCATTATCCCAAAAAAATGATGATCCCTCTGCCACAAAAAACCATAAACCCTCATCCCTGAAGACCCTAAACCGTAAGACCCAAAATAAATTTGAATCCACATACCCAAAAACCTCATATAATTATCCCTAAAAAACCTAAACACTCATAACCAAAACACATAATCCCTTCAACCCAAAAAACCTAAAGCCTCACCCCACAAAATCCATATGTCCTCAGACCCAAAAATCCAAATAATCATCCACAAAAAACATTCAAACCCTATCCCAAATAATCCTAAATTGTCAGCACCAATGAGATCCTATACACTACTCCTCAATAATTACTAAGCAATTATCTCCAAAAAAATTAAACACTTAGAACCAATAAACCATAAACCCAATACCCAAAAAATACTAAACAATCAATCACAATAAACCCTAAAATCTATTCCCAAAAAAATACTAATCCTTCATCCAAAAAACGCTAAAACATCATCTTAAAAAAACAATAAACCCTCCAACCCAAATGTTCCTAAACCATAAAGACTAAAAAACCCCAATATATAATGCCAAAAAAGGCCTAAACAATGGGGCCTAAAAACCCTAATTAATCATCCCCAAAAAACCCCATACCCTTACACCTAAAAAACATAAATCCTAGCCCTAGAAATCCTAAATCCTCATTCCCAAAATCCTATATACCCTCATCCTTAATAAGACCCTATACCCTCATCCCTAAAAAACCTAATCCCATTGCCCAAAAAAACCCTCAAATCCCAACCCAAAATAATCATAAACCTTTATCCAAAATATACCCTCAACCCTCATCCCCAAAAAAACAAAAACCCTCATCCCCCCAATAGAATAAACCCTATTCCTCCAAAATTAGAAGACCTCATCCATAAAAAACCCAAAACCCTCGTCCCTAGAAAACCCTAATCCCTATGTCCAAAAAAAAACATAAACCTTTTATCGCAAAAATACATAATCCCTTAGCCCCAAAACCCCCAAATACTCAATCCCAAGAAAACCTACACCCTCAGCCCCCAAAACCACAAAACACTTAGATCGAAAAAACCATAACCTCTAATCACCAAAAAAACAATAATCCCTCGGCCTAGAAAATCCAAATCCCCCACCAAATATATCCTAAACCCTCATCCTCATAAACATAAAATACCAAAAACTCAACAAATCCCCAACCATCATCCCAAAAAATTAATAAACCCTTCATCCAAGAAAATCCTAGACCTTCAGCCCTAATAACATCTAATCAATTCACATTAACAAACCCTAAACCCTTGGTCCAATAATCCTTAAGCCATCATCCCTAAAAAACAATAAACCCTCATCCCCCAAAAAAACCTCAAACATCAGGGAAAGAAAATATGAACCCCAAGTCCCTAAAACCCCTCATCCCTCAGCCGTAGAAAAGTCTAAACAATATGCCTCAAAAAAATCTCAACCCACTTTCCCAAAGAAGACACTATACCCTCTGTCCTTAAAAAACACTTATCCCCAAATAATACTAAACCATAAACCCTAAATAACCCTTAAACCACATCCCAAAAAACCCCTCAACCATCATTAATAAAAAATAGTCAACCCTCACCGCCAAAATTCACCCAACCCTCATCCCAAAAACCCCCCAACTCTCATAACAAGAAAACTCCCAACCATCTACATAGAAAAACCATTATACCTCTACCCAATCAATCCCTCATACCTCTACTTCAAATAACTAATATCCCTTAGCACTAAAATTCCTAAACAATCAACCCCAAAAGATTGTAAACCCTTATAAAAACCCATATCACCAAAATACGCTAATCCCTTAGCTTTTACAATTCCTAATCTCTATCTTCACAAAAAATCTTAAACGTTCATACCCAAGGCCCCTATACCATCTTCTAAAAAAATTATTAACCATCTACACCATAAAACATTAAACACTTATCCCAAAAAATATAAAACCCTTATCCATATGAAACACTATACCTACATAAAAAACACTCAACTAGTATCCCTAAAAACATCATCCCGCATCCCCAAAACAACCTCTACCCTCATCCCCAAAAAATCCCTAAATCAAAAAACCTCAGAAACCCTAAGCCCACATCCCCAAAAAACTGTAAGGCCAAAAAAACAAAAAACCATTAACCCACATCCCCCAAAACCCTCAATGATGTTCCCTAATAATCCCGTAACTACCAATTCCATAAAACATAAACCCTCATCCCCAAAAAAACATCAAATCTCAGTCCTAAAAAATATCTCAACCCTCATCCCCAAAAATCATCACTCTCAGCCTAAAATCCCTTATCCCTTTGCCCCAACAAACTCACAACTCTTAGCCCCCAAAATAATCAACCCTAAGTAGAAAAAAAAATCCAAAATCAACTTGCCTAAAAACCTGATGTACCAAAATATCACAAACTCATCTGCCATAAAACCCCACAACCCGAATAACCCTCAACCCTCATCTCCAAAAAACACAAAACCCTCATAAAAAATCATAAAAATGTATCCCCAAAATAACAATAAACCCATATTCCTAAAAAAACTAATCTCTATACCCCAAAAACCTAAAAACCTTTTCCCTAAAGTACGAAAACAACCCATAGCAATAAGAAACCATAAAACCTCATCCCCATAAATCATTGAACCAAAACCCCCCAAAAAAGAAAATACATCCTAACCAAAATACATATGACCTTATTTCCAAAAATAATCCTAAACCCTCATCCCTAAAAATCCCTAAACCATCATCTCCAAAATAAATCACTATACCCCAAGAACCCAAAAGTTTCAACAAAAAAACTGAAAAATATCATTTCCAAAAAACGCTAATACCTCATCCCAAAAAAACCTGTAAAACCTCAGCTCTAATAAATACTATTATTTAACCCAAAACACCTATCCTTCATCAAAAAATACACAAATTCTTATCCCCAATCAAAAATATACCCTTAGACCCAGAAAACACTTAACTCTCATTATTAAAAATGAATAAACCCTAATACCTAAAAAACCTTAATCCCTCTGCCCTAAATAACCATAAATCATCATCCCCAAAACCCTAAACCCTTAGTCCCCAAATATTCTAATACAACATCCCAAAAAAACAGTAAACCCTCAAACACAAAAAAACCTGAACCCTTTTCCCAAAAACCACAATATTCACATCCCAAAAAAACCCTAAACCATTGGCCACAAAAAACAAAAAACCTCATAATAAAAAACATAAAACCTCAACCCCAGACAATACTAAACCCACATATCCAAATAAACCAAATACAAGAAATAAAAAAACATTAATACCATGCCCCAAAAAAACCTAATCCATCACCCCCAATAAATCCTAAAACCTCATCCCCAAAAAACCAAGATTCTCATCCCAAAAAACACCCAAATCTGTCGTCCCCAAAAAACCATTACCCCTTAGCTACAAAAAAACCTAAACCCACATCCCTAAAATCCCAAATACCCATATCCCCAAAAATCCATAAAACCTCAACCCCAAAACCCTAATCTCCAAACCCAAAAAAGTTGAAACCCTCATCCCCATAAAACCATATATCATCACCCCCATAATCACCAACACACATCCCCAAAAAACCTAATCCATCATCCCCTAACAACACCCTACACTCGTCCTCAAATTTTTCCAACCTTCAACCCTAAAAAAACCCACTACCCTCTACCGCAAAAAACTCACAATCTTAGCATCAATGAACCCTCAATCATTATCCCTAAAAAATATCAACCCTTGTACCCAAAATACCCAAAACCATGAACAATATAAAATTCCAAGCCCTAATTCACCTAAACCCCTCTAAAATCATCCCCAAAAAATATTCAGAACTCACCCCAAAAAATCCTCAATCATTACCACAAAAAAACCATCATTACTCCACCCCAATAAAACCCACAAGCTTGATTCCCATGAATCCCTTAACCATCAGCCCCAAAAAACCGCTAACCCTCAATTCCCAAAAAAACCCACACTCTTATACCCAAAAAATCCTAATCCATCATCACCAAAAAACCCATAACCCTCATGAACAAAAACACTCAACCCCCAAAACGATAAAAAACATAAATATTCATTAAATTCCTCATCACTCGTCCCCCCAAAAATTCTCTTCCCTCAGCCCAAATATAAAAAAACCCTTTTCACCAAAAAACCCTCAACCCTCGAACCCAAAAAACCTGAAACCATCATTTCAAAAAACCAGAAACACAAAACCCCAAATCCATAAAAAATTACAACCATTTAAAAAAAAATAAAACATCATTCCCAAAAAAAACCTTAAACAATAAAAGACTAAAATACATCAACCCTAATCCACCCAAAACCACAAACCCTCAGCTAAAAACCAAGCATCCCTCACCCAAAAAGCCCCCAAAACCTCAACTACAAAATGAAATCAACCCTCAGTATCAACAAACCCTCAACCCTTATCCAAAAAACCCTTAACCATCATCCCTAAAAAACTTCAATCCTAAATCCACATCCCCAAAAATTCGACAACCATTAGGCCCAAAAACACTCAAAACACATCCTCAAAAATCCCACATCCCTAAACCCAAAAAACCTACACCCTCAACCGCAAAAAACTATAAACCCTCAACACGTAGCCCTAAAAACCACTTAAATGTTATCCCAATAAATATATAAATTCTCACCATAAAAAAATACAATTCCCCACTCTCAAAAACCCAAATTTAATCGGTCTCAAAAACCAGTAAGCACCCATTCCTAAAATAACCCTAAACCCTAATCCAAAAAATTCCTTATCCCTAATCCCTAAAAAACCCTGAGAAAACAACTCCAAAATTTCCTTCAACCCTCATCACCAATAACCCAAAAACATCTACCCTAAAATATCCAAATCCAACCTCCCCAAAAAACCTATACCATCATAACCAAAATACCGTAATCCCTTAGTTCTATGAATTCCAAATCATTCATCTGCAAAAAAACAATTAACCCTCAGGCTCATAAAATCTTAAAACTAAAGCCCCAAGGAACCCTAAACCTACTGCTAAAAAAACCCCTAAAGGCTTATCCCCCAAAACCTGAAACCCACAAACCACAAAAACACTAAACCCTCTTCAACGAAAACCCTAAAACCTCATCCATAAAACCCCTAAATTCTCAATCCAAACAACCCTAAACCCCATTCCTAAAAATGAACATATCCACCTACCCAAAACCATATACCACCAGTAGAAAATAAGTCCTAAACCCACTACCCCAATAAACACAAAACACTCACCCCCATAATCCCTTTACCTTCATCCCAAAAAACCCAAATCCCAAAGCCCAAAAATACCCTTAAACCCTGGCCAAATAACCCTAAATCCTCAGCCCCAAAAAACTATAATCAATCACCCCCAAAATTCCAAAAAAACCCCATCGACATGAAAAAATTGGTCAGCACCCCAAAACCCTAATCCCTAAGACCCAAAAAACCAGAATATCTCATCCACAAAACCCCATAAACAATAAGCACAAAAATTTACTAATCCATTATTCCAAAAATATCATCAAACTTCATACTAAAATAACACTAAACACTTATCCCAAAAAAACCTAAAACCTCATGAAAAATAAATCCTAAAGTATCAACCCCCAAAACCCTATACACCCATCCACAATAAGTCCCTACAGCCTCATCCCCCAAAAACCCTTAACCATTATGCTGAAAATCATTAACTACCATCCCTATAAAACATAAATTGTCATCCACAATAATCCTTAAATCCAAAACAACAAATAACCCAAAACCATGAACCCCAAAAATCATAAACCCACATCAATTAAAAATATTAACCCCTTATCCCCTAAAAAAACCTAACCCCACAACTCCAAAATACCCTAAACATCGTCACCAAGGAAACCCTAAACCCTCATCCTTAAAAATCCCAACATCTTTATCCCCATAAAATGTAAACAGTGACCCCAAAAAACTATAAACACTCTACCTCAATAATATAAATCCTTATACCCAAAAATCATTAAATCTTCCGCCCCAAAACCCCTAATCTCCCAAGACCCAAAAAACCTAATCCCTCAACCAAAAAATACAATAAATTGTCAGGCACAAAAAAACCATAAACCGTAATCCAAAAACCCCAAAACCCCTCTTCCCTTATACCCAAAAAACCCAAAACCCTAAAAACAAAAAAACAGTAAACCCCCAACCCTGAAAATTTCTAAACACCTGGGATGATAAAAACCTAACCACGTTTCCAAAAAAACATAAACCATTAGCCCCAAAAATGATAAATCAACATCCCAAATAAATACTAATCCATTATCCCCAAAAGTTGCAAATCACAAAAAAAATACCCTAAATCCAATTCCACAAAATACAATATGACCTCATCCACAAAAACCAAACACCCTCCATCCCCATAAAAACCCTCATCCAAAAAAAACATTAAACCACTATCCCCCAAAAAACCAAAACCCTCACCACCGAAAAACCCCCAAACCCTCAACACTAAAAAAACCAAAACCCGAATCCCATGAAAAACTATATACATGCTGCCCTAAAAAACCCAAAATCCATAACCCCCCAATACCCTAATACACTACCATAACATACCATAATCCATATTCTATAATATAACCCTTAATCCTAATAAAAACCCCTAATTTATTATCCCCAAGAATCCATAAACCATTAGCCCCCAAAAATTCTAAACCCCCAAACCCATATAGCTATAAAACCTGATCCCCCAAACCCTAAACCATCAAACCAAAAAATACTCAAAACCCTCATCCCCAATAAAAAGTCAACCCTTAACCCCTAAAATCTATAATCCCTCAACAAAAAATATACCTAATCCGCACATCCCATAAATACTCTAAACCCTCATCCCCAAAAAACCTTAATCATTTGACACAAAAAACCCTTAACATTTATCCCCAAATAACCCTCTACCATAGGCCCTAGAAAGACCTCAACCCCTTTCCCCCAAAAAACCTTCCACACTATGCCCCAAAAGTATCTCAATCATAAGCCCTAAAAAACCCTCAACCCATAGCCACAAAATACTCCCAACGCTCTGCCAAAAAAACCTAAACTATCAACCCCATGAAACTGAGACCCCATTGCCATAAAATACCCCCAATAACAATCCTTAGTAAACCATTTAAACTCTTTGAAAAACATCTCTAACCCAAAATTCCCTAAAACCCTTTACCCTCCACCAAAAAAACCCTAACACCTTTCCATAAAAAATACCAAAACCCATCTTCCCCAACACCCTAAACCATCATCCCCAAAAATCCATCAACTATTATCCCCAAAAAACCATTAACCATCTTCCATAAGAAACCACCAAACCCAACCCCAAAATACCATCAATCCACAACCCCAAAAGACTGTCAACCCAAATAAAAAAACCCCCACAACCCCCAGTACCAAAAGACCACACATACCAAGAACACAAATAAACACTAAACCACATCACCAAAATTTACCAAACCCTCAATCATCAACCCTCACTCTCAAAAAACCCACATACCTCAAACCAAAAAATCCTCCAAATGTCATCACCAATAAAACCATTAACATTGTTCCACAAAAAATAATCTACCCTCAACCCCAAAAAACAGTCAACCATCATTCCAAAATACACCCAGTATTCAACCCCATAATAACAACAACCCTCTACCCCAAAACACAATAGTCCCTCATCCTAAAAAATTCATTAAACTAAAGCCCCAAATAATCCTAAACCCTTATCCCCCAAAAACCACAAAACATCATCCCAAAAAAACCCTAAACCATCAGTCCTAAAAATATAAACCATAATCCCTAAAAACCTTATACCCTCATCCCCAAAAAAATTAATCTCATAGCCCCCTGAAACTCTAACACACCCTAGATTATACACCCTATAACATCCAAACCACCCATCCCCAAAAATCCATAAAACATCATACCCAAAAAAATTTAAAACCTCATTCCCAAAAAAAGAATCCAAAACACTCAATGGTAAAAAGAACTAAACACTTAGCCATAGAATTCATAAACCATAATACTCAAAACACCCTAAATCCACAACCCCAAAAACCCCTATACCGTAATCCCCCCAGAAAACCTAAAACCTTACCCCCCAAAAAACCCTAAAACCTTGAAATTAGAAAACAAAAAACGTTTAGCCACAAAACCCCTAAACCAATAGAACCAAGATACCATAAATCAAGATCCATATAAATCTATATACTCATGGCCACATAAATTCCAAAACACTGAGCCCCAAGAAACCCCTAAAAATATTCACTAAAAACACTAAACCAAGTGTCTCAAAAATAAACTAAAACTGAGGCCCAAAACACCCTTAACCCCTAGCTCTATCAATTCTAAAACTTGCATCTATAAAATAAAGTAAAAAATCTTCCCAAAAAACCCTAATCCATCTTCCCTAAAAAACCCTAAACCCTCAACCCAAAAAACATATACCCATAGACTCATCCCCAATACAAATTAAACCGTAATCCCTAAAAACATTGACCCCCCATATCAAAAATATCTAAACCCTCGGTCCTCAAAAAACATAACCGTTAGCCAAAACCCTTAAACCATCAATGATAAAAAAACATAAACCCTCATCCTCCAAAATCTGCAAACACTCATCCCTGAAAAACCCTAAAAATAATCCCTAAAAATCAATAAACCCTGATCCCCACAATACACTAATACCTAATCTCTAGATACTTCTAAACCCTCATCTGCAAGAAAACCCAATAGTCATCCCAAAAAAACCCTAAACCATTACCCCCAATAAACACAAATCCAACAGGCCCCCAAAACCATAAACCCTCAGCACACAATAAAACATAACCCAAAATACAAAAAAAATAAAAATTTTCTACCCTGGTGAACCCTATAGCCTTATCCTGAATAAGCCCATAGACACTCAACCCCAAAAATACTAGAACCTCATGCCAAAAAACTCTAAATATTGATCCACAAAAAAATACTGAAACCACATCCATAAAAAACCTTGAACCCTCAAGAAAAAAAACCCTAAACTCTTAGATCTGACAAACTATAAACCCTCAACCACAAATAACTGTAAACCATCATCCTAAAAAAACCCTAAACTATAATACCCCCCAAAAATGAACACTCATAAAAAATAACCTAAACCATCATCCAAAAAAACTCTAAAACCTCATCCCCAAAGAAACAAAAACCCTCTATACAAAAACACTAAACCATTATCCCTAATAAATCAAAAAATACCATCCCAAAATGACCCATCACCAACAAAAACAAATAACCCTAAAACATCATCCCTAAACCAATAAACCATCATTCCTAGAAGACACTAAATCTTCTTCCCAAAAACCCTAATACATCATACCAAAAACCACTAAACACATTCCCTAAAAAACTATAAACCCACATCACCAACATTCCTTAATCCCACTTCCCCAAAGAATCCTTAAATCATAAATCCCAAAAATACACTGAACCCTCTACACCAAATAATATTAGACACTCTTCCCTAAAAACCCTAATCCCTTACTCACTAAATCACTAATCCATCAGCATCAAAAAACCCAAAACCCAAAACCACGAAAAACCCAAAATCCCAATCACCACAGAACCCAAGACCAACTGTTCCAAAAAAACTAAATCCAAAGCCCATGAAAACCATAAAACCCTATTCTTGGAGAATTAAAAACCCTCTAGCATAATGAACACTAAAACCTCACCCCCCCAAACCCTAAACACCAATTTCCAAAATACTCTAATCCACCACAAAATAAATTCCCCAAACCCTCATCCCCATAAAACATAAAACCCATAGACACCAAAAAAACTATACCCTCATCCCCAAATAAACCGTAAACTGTAAAACCTAAAACACTAAATCCCCTTCCATAAAAACCATAAACCCTCTAAATCAACAATCATTAAACCATCAACAAAAAAATACCGAGTCCCTCAAATAAATAAATCCCTAATACCTCAACCTCAAATGTATATATACACTCATCCTCAAAAAACCCAAAACCCTCATCCCTAGTCAAACCTATGCCCTTAGCTCCAAAAATCCGTAAACCCAAATTCCAAAAAACCCTCATAACAAAACCCCAAAAAAACCCAAACCCTCATCCCTTTGATGTGCTAGACTCTCATCCCAAAAAACCCCTCAAAACATAATAATAAACAACCCTCAACTCTTATCCACAATATCCCATCAATTCTTAGACCCAAAAATCTCTCAACCCTAATCCACAAAAAACACACAACCCTCATCCCCAAAAAAACCTCAACCCTAATCCCCAAAGAAAACATTACTCTCAGCCCCAAAAAACTCCCAACTCTCATCCGCAAAAACCCTCAACCATCATCCACAAAATAACTTTAGCACATTCCACAAAAAACATTAAACCCTTTTCCACAAAAAACATAAATCCTCGGCCTTAAAAACCCCTCAACCATCAGCCCCAAAAAAACCCTGATCCCACATCTTGAGAAACTCCTAAACTCTCATCCTGATAAATCCCTAAAATCTCTACCAAAGAAAACACTCAACCACTTTCCCTAGAATCCTTGAACCCTAAACCCTATAAAAACCTCAACCATCATCCCAAAAAAACAATCATCCCCAAAAAACCATCAACCCTCTCTTGGTTTTGAGTTTTTTGGGGGCATGTGTATTGATTTATTTGGGATTGGGAGTTTAGTGTTTTTTTGGGCTGAGGGTCTAGGGTTTATTAGGGATGATGACTCTAAGCTTTTTGTGATCAAGGATTAAGGGGTTTTTTGGTATGTGGTTTTAGGGTTTATTAGATCTAATGGTTTAATGATTTTTTGGGTATGTGGGATTTGGGTTTTTTGTAATGAGGGTTTAAAAAAATTAAGAATGGGGTTCAGGGTTTTCTGAGTATAGGATTTAGTGTTTTTTGTGGTCTAGGGTGTTGGGTTAATTGTTTCTGAGGGTTTATAGTTTTTTAGGGATCACGATTTGTCATTTTTTGAATCAATGGATTAATAGTTCTTTAGGGATATGGATTTTTGGATTAATGGAGATGAGGGTTTATGATTATTTGGGGATATGTGTTTAGGGTTTGGGGGTGAGGACTTAGTGTTTTCTATGTATAAGTGTTTAGGAGTATGGGGGTTTAGCATTTGGGGTTCTTTTAGGATGAGGGTTTCAGGTTTTTTGGGGCTGAGGGTTTGGGGTTCTGGAGGATAATGGTTTGGAGTTTTGGGGCTGAGGGATTGGATATTTTTAGTGTTTTTTGTTTGGGGTTTTTTTGGGTATGAGGGATTATGATTTTTTGGTACTAATGGATTTGTGTTTTTGGGATTGTTTTTATAGGGATTTTGGGAATGAGGGTTTTTGGTATTTTGGGTTGATGGTTTTGGGTTTTGGGGGGCTATGGGTTTTGGGTTGTTTTGGGCTAAGGGTATGGTGTTTCACATGTCAAATAGTTTTGAGATTTTGGGGTTATGGGTTTGGGTATTTTTTTGGACTTTAGGGTTTAGTTTTTTCGGGACTGAGGGATTGGGATTTTGGGGAGTAGTGGGTATGGGGTTTTGGGGGGATGAGAGTTTGGATTTATTTAGGGACAAGTTATTAGGTTATTTTGGGGTTTTTGGTTTTTGGATCTTTTGGGGATAAGGGATTTGGGTTTTTTGGGGTCGAGGGTATAGATTTTTTTGAGATGAAGGTTTAGGGTTGTTTGGGGATAAGGATTGATGAATTTTTGGAGTGGGGGAGGGTATAATGTCACTTGGGGTTGAGTGTTAAGGTTTTTTAGGGATAATGGAATGTGATTTTTTTTGGACTTAGGGTTTAAGGTTTTTGGGGGAATATGGAATAAATGTTTTTGGCGTTGGGGTTCTAGGAATTAGAGCGATGATGGTATATGGTTCATTAGGGATTATGGTTTAGGGTTTTCTAGGACTGAGGGATTATGGGTTTTTGGGGAAAAGGGTTATAGAATTTTTGGGATGAGGGTTTAGGTTTTATAGGGATTAGGATTTAGGGTTATCCGAGGTTGAGGGTTTATGGGTTTCTAGGGCTGAAGGTTTTGGTATTTCTGGGGATAAAGGATTAGGGTTTTCTTGGGATAAGGGTTTAGTGTCTTCTATGGCTGATGGTGTAGGGTCTCTTAGGTACAAGGGTTTCAGGTTTTTTTTGGGATAGGGATTTACATTTCTCAGTGGCTATGGGTTTAGGATTTATTGGGGTTGAGGGTTAATGTTTTCTAGGAATGGGGGTCTATGGTTTTTGGGGAATGAGGTTTCCATTTTTCTAAGGTAGAGGATTTAGGTTTTTTTTAGGATAGCGGTTTAGAATTTTATAGGTCTTGTGGTTTTGGGTTTTCCAAGGCTGAGGGTTTTAGGTATTTTAGTTGATGGTTAAGGTTTTTTTTGAAACTAAGGGTTTTTTTGTGATGTGGGTTTAGGGTTTTTGGGTCTATATTTTTATATTTTTTAGATAAGGGATTAAGGTTTTTCAGGACTTAAGGTTTTAATTTGTGGGGATAATGGTTTAATGTTTTTTGGGGATTACTGTTTAGGATTTTTTGGGGTGATGTTTTATGGTTTTTTGTGGATGAGGGATTAGTATTTTTTGTGTATGATGGTTTATGGTGATTTAAGGAATTGTGTTTCGGGTATCTTATGGATGAGGGATTAGGTTTTTGAGGATGAGGGATATTGGATTATCATTTTTTAGGGATAAGGATTTAGTGTTTTTTGGGGTTGTGTGTTTAGGTTTTTGTGGGGAATAAGGGCCTAGGGTTTTTTTCTGAGGGTTTAGGTTTTATTCATATGAGTGTTTTGGATATTTTTTTGATGTGGATTAAGGGTTTTTTAGGGAAGACGGTTTTGGGTTTTTTGGGGTTTCGTGTTAGGGATTATTTGTGGATGTGGAATTATTGTTTTTTGGGGCTTAGGTTTTGGGGTTTCATGGGTGTAAGAGTATTAGGTTTTTTGGGATTAAGGGTTTTTGAATTTTTTGGAATGTGGGTTTGGAATTGTTTTGGGGCTGAGGGATTGGGTTGTCCCCAGATGGAAGGTTTGGAATTTTTTGTTGCTAAGGGTTTTTAGTTTTTGGGTATGAGTGTTTTTGTTTTTTTTTTGGTTGATGGGGATTTGTTGTTATATTGTAATAAGGGTCTTGTATATTTTCTGAATTGGGTTTTCGGGTTTTATGGGGATGAGGGTTTTCAATTTTTTGTGGATTTGGGTTTGGGATTTATAAGATGAGGCCTTTTGATTTTTAGGGGATGAGTGAATAGAGGTTTATGGATTTCAGTACAAGGAATAATCATCTATGGGTTAAGGGGTTTTTTCTGGATAAGGGTTCAGGGATTTTTTTGGTATGTTTTTTTGGGATCTTTTGTGTTTGAGGGTTTATATTTTTCTCAACATGAATATTTTTTGTTTTTAGGGATGTTGGTGTAGTGTTTTTTGTGGTTGTTGGTGCAGGGGTGTTTGGGGATGAAGTTTTAGGATCTTTTGGGATGAGGGTAGAGGATTTTTTTGGGGCTGGGTGTTATTGATAATTTGGTTCCAAGGTATTGGGGGTTTTTGGGGGTTGTGGTTTTATGTTTTTTAGGGAAAAGGGTTTATGATTTTTTGATAATGAGGTTTTTCTATTTTTTGGGGCTATTGGTTTATGTTTTTTGGGGATGATGTTTTTGAGTATTACTGGGTTGGGTATTTATGTTTTTTAATGGTGGGATTTTGGGGCTTTTTGTGGAAGAGGGACATGGGTTTTTGGTGATAATGGTGTAGGGTTTTTTGGGGTAGAGGATTTAGGTTTATTTGGAATGAAGGGTTTGGGTTTTTTTCGTATGGCAGTTTAGGGTTTTTTAGGATTGATAGTTTAGTGGTTTTGGGTATGTGGGTTTAGTGTTTCATGCAGTTGAGGGTTTATGGTTTTAGGGTATGAGGGTTTAGGATTTTTTGGGATTATGGATTCGGGTAATTTGGAAATGATGTTTTAGGTGTTTTTGGACTAAGTGTCTCAGATTATTTGGGGCTGAGGGTTCAATGTATTTTGGAGCTATGGGTTTGGGTTTATAGTGGGTTGGGGTTTAATATTTTTTAAGGGTTAGGGATTAGGGGTTTTTGGTGGATAATTGTTTAGGGTTTTAGGGATAAGAGTTTAGTCTTTCCTATGGGTAAGGGATTTTGTTTTTTGGGGAATAGGATATTGGTCTAATTTGGGTTGAGGGTTTATGGATTTTCATGGGAATGATATTTTAGGGTTTCTTGAGGATGGTTCTCAAATGTTTTATTCATATGAGGATTTAGGGTTTTTTGGGTTCATGTTTTAGGGTTCTTTCAGCTAAGGGTTTATGGTTTTGTTAGATTGTAGAGTTTGTGGTTTTTTGGGTCTAAGGGTTTAGAGTTTGTTAGGTCGAGGGTTTAGGTTTTTTTGGGGGATTGTTGATTAGTTTTATTGGAGGATGAAATTTTACAATTTCTGGGATGAGGGTAACATTTTGGGGGCTAAGTTCATAGGAATTTTTAGGGGTGAATGAATACAATTATTTGGGGGTGAGGGTTTAGTGTTTTTTTGTGACTGAAGTTTTTGGGTTTTCGGGTGTTGTTTCTTGGTTTAATGATGATGACAGTTTACGGTTTGGTGTAGATGAGGGTTTTGGGTTGTTTGGGGCTAGGTGTTAAGGGTTTCTTGATGTTGAGTTTTTAGGAATGTTTGGTTATTATGTTATATGTCTTTTTTGGGGATGAGGGTTTAAGGATACTTGGGGTTGAGAGATTTGGGTTTTTGGGGGCTGAGTGTTTTGGTTTTATTTAGGATGTGGGTTTAGGGTTCCATGGGCTGGGGTTTTATGTTTTCATGGGTCTAAGGGTTTATCATCTCTTAGTCTAGATGGTTTTGGGTTTCATGGGTGAAGTGTTTAGGGTTTCTTGAGAATAATTTTATAGGGTTTCTTGTGAATGAGCGTTTAGGATTTTTTTCGGATGATGAGTTAGTGGTGTTTGGGGTTGAGTGTTTAGTGTTATTGGGGGCTAAGCCTTTATGGTTTCTTACGTTTGATGTATTAGGTTCTTTTTAAGGATGAGGGGTTGGGTTTTCTGGGTTCTGAGGGTTGATGATTTCTTGGGACTGAGGGATTATGGTTTCATGTGAATAAATAATTAGGCTTTATTATGCTTGAGGGTTTAGCGTTTCTTGGTGCTAAGGGATTTGGGTTTCTTGGGAGTAAGGGTTTAGGGTTTCATAGGGATGAGTTTATATTGTTTCTCAGAGATGAGTGTAGGATTTCTTATGGATGAGGGTGTAGGGTTTCGGGGGGTTTAGGGGTTATGTTTTTTTTGGGGACGAGGGTTTAGGGTTTTCTTAGGATTAGTTTTTAGTGTTTATTGGGGTGGAGGGTTTAGGGTTTTTTGGGATGTGGATTTACTATTTTGGGGGGATTAGGGTATATGGATTTTTATGTCTATGGGTTTATGGTGTTTTAAGGATAAGGGATTAGGATTTTTTAGGGTTTTAGGTTCATGCTATTTTTGGGTTGAGGTTTTTTAGTATATTGTGGCTGAGGGATTAGTTTTTTTAACTAAGTATTTTGGACTTTTTTTTTAATTTTGGGTGTTATAGGGTGATGTTTTATGGGGTTTTAGGATGATTTTATGAGGTTCATTGAGGATAATTTTTTATGGTTTATTAGGGTTTACGGTTTTGGTTTTTGTGGATTTAGGTCATGAATTTTTTTGTAATGAGTGTTTATGATTTTTTAGGCTGAGGATTATGGTTTTTACGGGGATGAGGGTTTAAGGTTTTTTATGGCTAAGGGTTTATATTTTTATTGGATAAGGATTTAGGGTTTTTATGGATAACTATTTAGGGGTTTTAGGGATGTGGGATTAGGGTTTTGGGGATTAGGTTTTAGTGTTTTTAGGGTTGAGGGATTACTTTTTCGAGGGTGTCAGGTTAAGAGTTTTTTGGGGATGTGGGTTTATATTTTTTTTGGGAATGTGGGCATACCATTTTTTAGCGGTGAGTGTCTATTGTTTTTTTGGAGTTTAAGTTTTAGGGTTTTTTGGGGATGACTATGTATGGTTTTTTAACGTTGAGTTTTTATGATTTATTTGGGTTCTGGGTTTAGTGTTTTTTGTGCATGAGTGTTTAGGGTTTTATGGGGCCTTCTATTTAGTTGATTATAAGGATGAGGGCTTAAATGAGTTTAGGTTAAGAGATTATGGTTTTTCTAGTTGAGGGTTAAGGATTTTTTCTAGTTGTGGGTATATAGATTTTTAGGCTGAGGGTTTTGGGGTTTTGGGGATGAGGGATTAGGGATATTGAATTTGAGATCATTTGGTTTTTGGGGTTTAGGAAAAACAGTTTTTTGAGAATGGTTGTTTCGGGTTTTTTGGGGAGAATTAGTTCTGGATTTTGAGGATTATTTTTTATGTATGAGGGTTTATGTAATTTTGAGGTTGAGGTTTTATTGTTTTTTGCAGTCATGGGTAAATTTTTTTTGGGTAGAGTGTTAATGGTTATGGGGATAAGGGTTTAGGGTTCATTAGGGATAAGGGTTTATGTTTTTGCGGGATTAGGGTTTAGGTTTTTTTGGGGATGAATGTTTTATGTTTTTTAGTGATTATAGATTAGGGTATTGGGGGGATGAGGGTTAGTGGTTTTTTGGGACTATGGGATTGGGGTTTTTTGGTGTTGAGTGTTAGGGGATTCTAAGGGATGAGGGTTTAGGGTTTTTATGCATAGTTGTTTAGGGGTATCTATGGATGAGTTTTTAGGGTTTTTGTGGTTGAATGTTTGGGGGTTTTTTTGATGAGCATTAACAGGTTTGTGGGGATATATGTTTATATTTTGGGGTTGCGAGATTAGGAATATTTTTGATGGTTTTTGTTTCTTTGGTCTGAGGGTTTGTAGTTATTAGTTTTTAATGTTTTTTTTGTTTTGGGTTTACTGTTTTATGGGCATGAGGAATGAGGTTTTTCTAGTGATGAGGGATTACGGGTTTTGGTGTCATGAAATGTAGGTTTTTCTAGAGCAGATGGTTTTGTATTTTGGGGGGATGATGGTTTAGGGTTATTATGGGAATGAGAGTTTATTATTTTAGTGATAGTTTTGGCTGATGGTTTATGGTTTCTTAGAGATGAAGTTTTATTTTTTTATGGATTAGGTTCTAGTTTTTTTTAGGAATGGTGTCCTACAATTTTTGGGGGATAAGTGTTAATAGTTTTTTTTGTGTAGGATTGATGATGTTTTTTGGGGCTAAGGTATTGTGTTTTAGTTTTGGTATAGGTTTTCTATTTCTTGGATGGAGGGTTTGGAGTTTTCTATGATTGAGGGTTTAGGGTTTCTTTGTTCCTTTTCGTTTATGGTTTTTGGGGTATTAGGGTTATTGTATTTTTTCTGGATGAAGGATTATCATTTTGGAGTACTGAGGGTTTATGGTTTTTTATGGATAAGGGTTTGGGGGTTTTGTGGTTGTGGGATTAGGTTTTTTTAAGCGAAGAGTTTATGGTTTTTTGGGTATGAGGATTAATTATTTTAGTTTTTTAGGGGTTATATTTATTTGGAAATTAGATTATAAGGTTTTTTTGGGGGATGAGGGTTTGTCTGTTTTGGGGATGAGGGTTTAAGGTTTTTTGGGGTTATGTGTTTCTTGTTTTCTGGGTATGTGGGTTTAGTGTTTTTTGGGGTCGAGTGGTTACAGATTTTGGGGGATGAGTTTTTTATGTTTCTTATGATATAAGGTATTATGGAAATTTTCGGTATAATTTTTAGGATGTTTTTTTGGATGAGAGTTTAAGGTTCTCTAGGATGTGGTTTTAGGGTTTTCTAGAGTTGAGCATTTAGGGTTTTTTAGGAATGTGTTTTTTGGGTTTTCTTCAGATGAAGGTTTTTTTGGGGGGATAAGGATTATATTTTTTTAGGACATATGGTTTTGGGATTGGGGGTTTTAGTATTAGGGTTTTTTGGGCATAGTGAGTAGGGTTTATTGGGGATGAGGTTTTTGGGTTTTTGGGGTTCGGGTGTGAGTTTTTTTTTGTCATAGGGCTACTTATTTTTTCGGGTGAGGGTTTATGGTTTTCAGGGGATGAGTGTTTATTGTTTTTAAGGGTTAAGGGTTTCAGTTTTTTGGGTTGATGGTATAGGATTTTATGGGGATGATGGTTTAGGGGGTTTTTTGGTTGGAGGTTTTAGGATTTTTACGGATATGGTTTAATAGTTTTTTATTGATGATGATTTAGGTTTTTTTGGGGAAATTTTTTTATGGTTTTTTGGATATGATGGTTTAGTTTTGTTTGGATATGAGGGTTTTTGGGTTTTTTGGGATGTGAGTTTGGGATTTATTGTGATCCTGGTTTAGGGTTTTTTGGGGATGAGGGTTTAGAGATTTTAAAGAATGAGGTTTTAGTAGTTTTTTGGGGATAAGTGGTTTGGATTTATTGTGTGTGAGGATAAATGGTTTTTGGGGATTAGGGTTTAAGGATTTTTGGTGATGAGGGTTTAGATTTTTGTATGGATGAGGGTTTTGAGGTTTCTGGGAGAACCTATTATGGTTTTTTGGGCTGTGGGTTTTGGGGTTTTTATAGATGATTGTATAGGTTTTTGGGGGAAGGGGGTTTACGTTCTGTTGAGATGAGGGATTACAGTTTATTGGGGTGAGGTTTATGATCTTTTTTTCCTATGGGTTTAGCGTTGTTTGGGGCTAAGGGTTTAGGGTTTTCTAGGGTGGGGGGTTTTGAGATTTTATTGATGAGGGAATATTTTTTTTGTGTTATGAGGGTCAATGGTAATTTGGGGATGATGGTTTATGGTGTTTTAAAGATAATGGTTTAATGGGTTCATGTGCATAGTGTATAGGGTATTCTATGTATGAGGGTTTAGTATTTTGGGGGGCCAAGGTTTTAGGGGATTTTTTTGTTGATGGTATTTTTTTTTGGATGAAGGTGTATGGTTTTTTGGGGATAAGGTTTTTAGTTTTTTTGAGGGTAAGGGTTTAGGGATATTTGGGATAAGGATTTAGGGTTTTATGGGGATAGGATTTAGTGTTTTTGTTGTTGTTGTGGGAGTAGGGTTTTTTGAGGCCGATAGTTAAAGGTTTTTGGGCTAATGGTTTTTGGTTTTTTTTGTTCCTGGGGGTTTATGTTTTTTTAGGTTTCAGGGTTGATGTTTTTTTGGTGTTAGGGGTTAATTTTTTGGTTTTTAGGGCCTATTGTTTTTTGGGGAGAAGGGTTTAGGGTATTTTGGTGCTATGAGATTAGGGTTTTTTGGATTAGGGTTAAAGGATTCTTGGGGAAGATATTTTGGTTATATTGGTGCTGATGGTTTAGGGTTTTTGGGGATGAGGTTTTAGTGATTTTAGGGGCC
This sequence comes from Viscum album, assembly GCA_963277665.1. NCBI lineage: Eukaryota > Viridiplantae > Streptophyta > Magnoliopsida > Santalales > Viscaceae > Viscum > Viscum album. The sequence goes on from OY728132.1 coordinate 935,288,496, forward strand.
GAGGGTTTAGGTTTTTGTGGGACTATGGGTTTGCGGGTTTATTTCAGAATGAGGATTCAAGGTCTTTGTGGACAAGGGTTCAGAGTTTTTTTGGATATGAAATTTTAGGGATTTTAGGTTTGAGGGTTTCGGATTTTATGGGGAATATGGTTTAGGCTATTTTGGGAATGAGGGTTTTGGGTTTTTTGGGAAAAAGTGATTATAGTTTTTTGGTCCTTGTTATTCGGTTTTTTAGGTTATATGTTTTAGGGGTCATTATGGGTACGAGGATATGGTTTTTTGGGGATGAGGTTTTAGGGTTATTTATGTCAAAGGGTTTAGGGTTTTCTAAGGAACTGGGTTTGTGGTTTTCCGTTGATGAGGCTTTATTTTTTGGGGGGGATGAGGGTTTTTCTGGGTCTATGGGTAAGAGTTTTTTATGGTTTATTGTGTAGTGTTTTTTGGGACTACAGTTTTATAGTTTTTCTGGGATTATGCATTAGGTATTTTTGGATGAGGGTTTAGGGTTTCTAGAGTAGAGAGTCTATATGTTTTGTTGATGATAGTTTTCTATTTTTTTGGGATTATGTATAAGGATTTTTTATGGATAATCATTTAGGGTTTTCTATGTGATGAGATATTTTGTTATTTTTTTGGTCGAATAATTTAAATTATTTGTGGATGGGGGTTTATGTTTTCATGGGGATATAATTTTACATTTATGGATGAGGGTTTACTGTAATTTTCGGCTGAGGTTTTAAGTGTCCTTTTATGGCTAAGGGTTTATAGTTATTATTTTCCTAGTTGTTAATGGTTTCTTATGTCTGATGGTTTAGGGATTTTTAGGGATGATAGTTTATAATTATTTTGGGCAAAAGGTTTAGTGCCTTTTGGGTTTTAGTGGTTGGGGGCTAAGGGGGCTAAGGGTTTAGGATTTTCTAGGGATGATGGTTATGATTTTTTAGATGAGAGGGTATAGGGGTTATTTGGGGCTGAGTGTTTGGGGTTTTCATGGTTTGAAGGTTTATTGATTTTTTTAGGTTGAGAGTTTAGGGTTATTTATGGTTGACGGTTGATATTTTTATTAAGGTTTAGGGTTTTTTGGCGATGTGGGATATAGGTTTTTTTGGGATGAAAGTTTATAGTATGGGGGATGTGGTTTTATCATTATTTGGTACTAATGGAGTAGGTTTCATAAGGGATTACTTTTTTTTTCTATGAGCTGGTCGTTTATAGTTTTTTTAGGGTAGAGGGTTTCTAATTTTGGGGGATGTGGGTATGGGGTAAAATTTTTCTACAAGTTTATATTTTTCTAGGGTTAGAAGATTAGCGTATTTGGGGTGAAGGGTTTTGGGGTATTTGGGGATGATTTTTAGTTTGTTTTGGGATCAGAGAATTGGTTTTTTGGGGAAGGGTGTTTAGTGTTTTTTAGGGATACAGGTTTATGTTTTAGGAAGATGATGTTTTAGAATTTTTTGGGATCAGGTTTTTGGGCTCTTAGGTGATAAGGGATTGGGATTATTTTGGGGATGAAGGTTTAATGTTTTTTGGGTTTAAGGGTTTACTATTTGGTGGGAAGGAGGGTTTAGGGTTTTTTTAGGCTGAGGGTATTGGGTTTTTTGGTACTGAGGTTTTAATATTTTTTAGGAATACGGGTTTGGGTTTTTTATTGGAAATGAGTTTATAATTTTCTAGGGCTATGGGCTTAATGCATTCTGCAGATGATTTTTTTGTATATTTTTGGTTGGTTGGTGTAGGGTTTTTGGAGGATATGTTTTTAGGGGTTTTGGAGGATATGTTTTTAGGGTTTTTTGGGTATGAGGTTTTATGTTTTTTGGTGAGGAGGTAGTAGGGGTCTTTAGGAATGAGGGTTAAGGGTTATTTTGGGATGAGGGTCTAGGGTTTTATGGGTATTTAGGTTTTAGAATATGTAGTGTTGTGGGATTAGGTTTTTTTAGGTATGATGGTTTAGGATTTTTAGGGTTTAGGGTTTAGGGTTTCAGGGTGCTGAGGGTATATGATTTGTTGGGGCTTAGGATACATGATTTTTGGGGGATTTTTATTTATTTTATTTTTGGGAAGAGGGATTAAATTTTTTAGGGATGATGGATTAAATTTTTTAGGGATTAGGGTTAGTGTTTTTTAGGGATAAGGATTTATTATCGAGATGGGGGATTATGGATTTTTGGGGTTGTGGTTGTGTGGTAATTATGGGATGATGGTTTTTTTGTTTCATAGGCATGAGGTGTTAATGTTTTTTTTAGGATTAGGGTTTCCTTTTTTTGGTGATGGGGTTAATTTTTTTGTTATGAGGGTTTATGGGTTTTTGGTGCAGAGGTTTTAGGTTTTTTTTGGGGAATAGGGTTTTTGGGATTTTTGTATATCGGTTTAGTTTTTTTCAGGTTGATGGTTTATATTTTCATGGGGATGAGGTTTTGGGGTTTTTTGGTTTAGGGGTTTGGGTTTGTTGGGGCTATATTTCTAGATTCTTTTAGTTATAAGGGTTTATGGATTTGTGTCTCTAAGGGTTTAGGGGATTTTTGGGTGAGGGATTAGGGATTTTTGGGATTAAGGGTTATTTTTTTTTTGTTTTTTGATTTTTTTTTATTTTATGGGTACTAGATTTTATATTATTGTGGGGATTTGGGTTTAGGGGATTTTAGGGTTTAGGTTTTATGTTTTCTTTTCCAATGGGATTAGGTTTTGTAAGACATTGGATTTAGTGTTTTTAAGGTTGAGAGTTTAATGTTTTTTGAACTGATAAATTATGGTTTTGGGGGGATGAGGTTTTACATTTATTTTTCGTAAGGGTTTAGGGTTGTCTTTAGAATAGGTTTTAAAACTTTTTTGTTATTAAGGATTAAGGTATTTTGTGGGTGAGGTTTTTGTGTTTTTTTCCATTGAGGGTTTAGGGTTTTTAGGGATGAGGGATTTTTATTTATATAAGGAAGAGTGTTTATTTTTTTCAGAGATGATGGATTATGGTTTATTGGGGATGAGGGTTTAGTATATTTCTAGTCTAAGGGATTGCAATTTTTATTTCCCGAGGGTTTATGTACTATATTGGTGAGGTTTTTTGGTTTTATTGTTATTTTGGGTTCACATTCTTTTGGGTATGAGGGTTTATGGTTCTTTGGGGCTGATGTTTTTGGTTTTTTTTGGAAATGAGGGATTAGATGTTTTTAGGGAAGAGGTTTTTTTTTTTTTAGTATGAGGGTTTAGGGTTTTCTAGGATTGATGGTTTATGGTTTCATAAGAATGATGCTTAAGATTTTTGTGGCGCTATTGGTATAAGATATTATTGGATGTGTGTTTGGGGTTTTTTGGATTCATGGTTTAGGGTTTCCTTAGTGTAGGCTTTACAATTTTTTAGGATTGAGGGTTTATGTTTTCATGAGGCTGAGGCATAAGTGTTTATTTGTGGATGAGGTTATAGGTTTTTATGGGGTCAGAGTATAATTTATTTTGGGGAAGATGTTTTATGGTTTTTTAGGGATGATGGTATAGGATTTTGGGGTTGTGGGATTTAATTTTGTGTGGATTAGGGTTTAGAATTTTTCTTGGATTAAGGTTTAGTATTTCTCAGGGATGATGGTTAATGATTTATTTTGGATTAGAGTTTATGGTTTTGGGGGGATGAGGGTGTATGGGTTAGTATTGATGAGGGTTTGGAATTTTTGTGGATGATGGTTTTGGGGTTTTGTTGAAGATCCTCTTGAGTTTCACAGGGTAAAGGGTTAGGAGTTTTTGAAGATAGGGGTTTAAGACATTTTGGAGATGAGTGTTTTTGTTTTTTTAGGGTTGTGGATATAGGGTTTTCTGGGGCTGAGTGTTTAGGGTTTTTTGCAAGTATATTTTTATGGTTTTTAGGGATTAGGCTTTAGTGTTTTTTCTAGGATGATTGTTATGGATTTTGGGTCTTTGTGATTAATGTTTTTTAGGGATAAGGGTTTATTGTTTTTAGGGTTGAAGTTTTAGGATATTTTGGGGCATTTGGTTTGGTGTTTTTTGAGGATAAGTGTTTAGGGGTTTTAGGTTTGATGGTTTAGTGTTTTCTTCTGGCTCAAGGATCATAGTTTTTTAGGGCATGTGTTTAGGGGTTTTTCTAGGATGGGGGTTTTTTTATTTTTTTGGATGATTCTATTGGATATTTTGGGGCTGATTATTTGGGGGGGGTAGAGGGTTAGTGGTTATTTGGGTAAAATGGATTGGAATTTTTTGCAGATAATCATTTTCTATTACTTGGGATGTGGATTTTTTGTCCTTTGGTATGAAGGTTTGGGGTTTATTTGGGGTGATATTTTGTTGATTTTGGCAGATAAGGGTTTTGAGATTTTGGGGTATAAGAGTTTTTGTTCTTTGGGGAAGATAGTTTGGGTTTTTTTTAATTGAGTGTTTTGGTTTTTTTGGGGCTGAGGGTTTCGGGTATTTTGGGATAAGGGATTGGAACTTTTTTGGGCTCAGGGTTTGGATCATTTTGGGGATGAGGGCCATGGTTTTTTGGGGATAAAGGTTTGGAGTTCTTTTGGGTAGAGGGGTTTTTATTTTTTATGGTTGATGGTTTGTGGATTTATGGTGAGGTGGATTGGGTTTTTTGGTTACATAGTGTTTACTGGTTTCTTTGGATATGTGATTATAGTTTATTAGGGATGTTGTGTTTGAGTTTTTTTTTTGTATTTTGGGTTTAGGGTTTATTATGTCTATGGGTTTAGTGTTTTTTCGGTCTTATGGTTATGTGTGTTTTGGTATTGAGGGTTACGGTTTCTTAGGGATGAGGTTTTTTGTGTTTTTTGGGTGCTGAGGGTTTGGGGTTTTTTTGGATAGGGTATTGAGGATTTTTGGGGATGAAGAATTGTGTTTTTTATGAGGGTTGAGTTTTTTTGGGGATGAGAGTTTAGCGGTTTTTTGTAGAGGTTATTGCTTTTATTGGGGATAGGGGGTTTTGGTTTATTGGGAAGAGGGTTTATGATTCTTTTTATTTATTTGTATTAGGGCTTTTTGGGGATAAAAAATTAGGTGTTTTTACTAATATGTTTTTAGGATTTGGTGGAATGAGGGTTCAGGGTTGTTTTTGGGTATCAGGGTTACTTAGGGAGTAGGGGTTTGAGGTTTTCCTGGTTTGAGGGTTTGGGGTTTTTTTTGGGATTAGGCCTTTGGAATTTTTTGGGGCTTTTGGTTTGGAGTTTTTTTTTTGGATTATTGATTGGGTTTTTTACACATGAGAGATTCAGGTTTTTTTATTTGAGGTTTTAGATTTTTTGGGTCTAAAGGGTGAACATTTTTTGGGGCTAAGGGATTAGAGTATTTGGTTCATAGATTTTTATGTTCATTTGGGATTAGGGTTTAGGGAATTTGGTATATGTGGGTTATGTTTTTTAAATAAGTGGATATGATTTATTAATATGATGGATTTTTGTTTTTTGGGGATGAGTATTTAAAAATTTATGGTGATAGGGTTTTATGTTTTTTATGGTTTATTGTTTGGGGTTTTTTTGTGTCTAAGTGTTCTGGGTTTTTTGGGGATCAAGGACTATGATTTTTATAGCAGAGGATTTAGAATTTGGGGAAAAATGGATTCAGATTTTGTGGGGCATAGTGTTTGTCTTTTTTTGTGGCTGAGGATTTAGGGTTTTTCAAGAATGAGGAATTAGGGTTTTTTGGGGAAGTATTTTTGGGTTATTATTGAGAACGTATTGGAATTTTTTTGGGATATGTGTTTGGGGTTTTTTTTGGGGATAGGGTTTTGGGTTTTCTAGGTCTATGGTTTTGAGGTTTTTTATGGTTAAGGGTGGGGGGTTTTTTGGGATGTTATTTTTGTATTTTTGGGGTTTAGGGTGTAGAGTTTCTTCGGGACGAGGGATTAGTGATTTTTGAGGATGAGGGATTATGATTTTTGGGGCAGTCGGTGTGGGATTTTTTGGGTTTGGGTTAAAGGTTTTATGTGACTAGGGGGTTAGATTTTTTTTCATAGTGTTCATGGTTTCTTGGGGATGGTGTTATACCATTTTGTTCGGTCAATGGGATTAGAGTTATAAGGGTTTAGAGTTCTCGGTGGCATAGGGAATAGGGTTTTTTTAGTGCTGAGGGTTATGTGTTTTGGGTGAGGGTTTTGAGTCATTTCAGGATAAGGGATTATTGTGTTTTTAGTATAAGTTTTTTAGGTATTTTGGTATGTTAATTTACCATTGTCTTGGGATGAAGATTTAGGGGTTTTTCACATTGAGGGTTTAGGTGTTTTTGGGCTATGCATTTAGTGTTACATAGGGATGAGGGTTTATAGTTTTTTGGTCGTGAATGTTTGGTTTTTGTGGGGGCTAGGTTTTGTAGTTTATTGGCGATGAGTATTTATGGTTTTTTGGGATGAGGAATTAGGTTATTATGGCTGAAGGTATGGTTTTTTATTAGTAATGTTTTAGGGTTTTTTCTGCCAAGGGTTGTATTTTTTTCAAGATGAGGATTGGGGTTATTTTGGTGATTGGGGTTTAACGTATTTTTTGGCTGAGGGTCTAGTGTTTTTTAGTGCTTAAGTTTTTTGTTTTTTCAATTATTTGTGTATAGTTTTTTTGGGGGATGAAGGTTTAGTGTTTTTTGTGATTGAGGGATTAGGGTTTTTTAAGGATGAGGGATGAGGGTTTAGAGTTTTTTAGTGCTACTAGTTTTCCATATTTTTTGGATGAGGGATTTGATTTTTTGGGGTTATGGTTTAAAGGCATTTGGTGCTAATGGTTTTGAATTTTTCCATCTAATGGTTTGTATATTTTTCGGGTTTTGGGTTTTGGGTTTTTTATGGATGTGGCATTAATGGTTTTTTTGGGAAGGGGGTTTGGAATTTTTTATAGCCATGGAATTATTCTTTCTGGGGATGAGGGTTTGGGGTTTATTGGGGATGAGTGTATAATGTAATTTGTAGATGTGGATTTATGGTTTTTTGAGGTTTAGGGTTTAGGTATTTTAGCATAAGATGGTATATATTATTTTTGTGGATGAGGGTTTAGGATTTTCAAGGTTGAGGGTTTAGGGTTCTGTGGGTTCATAGGATAGGGTTTTTTTGAACCTTATGGTTTGTGGTATTTTGGGGTTTATGGTATTTGAGTTTCAAGTATAAGGATTTAGATATTTTTGTGGTTAATGGTTTTGGTTTTATTTGGGTTGAGATTATGGAATTTTATGGATGATGATTTAGTGATTTTGGGGGATTATGTATATGGTCTTTTGGAGATGAGGGTTTAGAATTATTGAGGCCAATGAGTTTGAGTTTTTACAGGGATTAGGGTTTAGTTATTTTAGTGAAAAGGTTTTTGTGGTTTTTTTATAAGGGGTTTTTTTGGTTTCAAGATTTAGTTTTTTTATCGCTGAGGTTTTAGGGTTATTTTGTGGCTAACAGATTCAGTTTTTTTAGGTTTTTTGAATTTGGGTTTTGTGGGATGAGTGTTTAGGGTGTTCATATAGTTGAGTGTTTATGGTTTTTTATGGACGATTGTTTATGGTTATTGGGGTCGAGTGTTTAGGGTTTCTAGGCTTGAATGTTTAGAGTTTTTTGAGGATGAGGGTTTAGGGTTTTTTGGGGGGCTAATGGTTTAGGGCTGTTTACGCCTTCGATTTTTCGGTTTTTTTAGGCTGATATTTTTAGGTTTTTTGGGACTGATGGATTGGGGTTTTTTGGTTCTATGGGTTTAGTGTTTTTTGGCATGATGGTGAATTTTTTTTGTAGCAAAGGGTTTTGGGTTTTATTTTGTTTAGTGATTAGGGTTTTGGGGTGAGGGTTTGTGGTTTTTTAGTGTAAGGGTTTACAGTTTCTTAGGGATGAGTGTTTTGGGTTTTTTAGGGATGAGGGTTTAGGGTTTTATATAGTGGATAGTATACTAGTTCTTTGGGATTACAGTTTAATCATTTTTGGGTTTTAGTGTTTCGGTTTTTTTGGTGGTGAGTGTTTGGATTTTACGGCGATGAGGGTTTAGGTTTTTTTTGTGGCCGAGGGTTATGCTTTTTGGGGATTAGGATTTATGGTTTTTTGGGATGAAGGTTATGAATCATTTGGGGATTAGGATTTAGGGTTTATTTGGGTAATATTTTAGGGTTTTTTCGGGATATGGATTTAGAGGTTTCTAAAATTGAGGGATTTTAGGTTTTTTAGGTTTGAGAGTTTAGGGATTTTTGGGGATGATGGTTAATGATTTTTTGGGGATAAGGGATTAGGTTTCCTTTATTCCATGGGATTGGAGTTTTATGGTAATCAGGGATTAGAGTTTTTTTGGGGAAGAATGTTTTTGTTTTTATGGGAAGATGGTTTAATGATTTTTTGGGGAAGAAGGTTTAGGATTTTTTGGGGCAGAGGGTTTAGGATTTTTGGGGTTTAGAATTTAGTGCTTTTTGGGATAAGGATTTACATTTTATTAGGGATAATGGATTGGATGTTTTGGGAGAGATTGTTTAGGGTTGTTGGAGTTTAGGGTTTAATGTTTTTGGAGGTTGAGGGTTTGTGGTTTTTTTCATTGAGAATTTATGTTTTTTTAGTACTAACGTCTCAGTGTTTTTCATTTCAAATGATTAAGGTTTTGTGTGTTTGAGGGTTTATGGTTTGGGGTGATGATGGTTGAGAGTTTTTTATGATTGATGGTATAGGGTTTTTTGGGATGATGGTTGAGTGTTCTTACATGTTGAGGGTTGATGTTGTTTTGGTATGTGGGTTATGGTTTTTTGGGGGTAGATGTTTGAGGTGATTTTTTGGGGGTTTTAGGGTTTTTTGGGAAGAGGGTTTAGGTATTTTTTGTAGATATGGTTGTGGTTTTATGGGGGTTGAGGTTTGAAGCTTTTTTGGTAATTAGGTTTATGGGTTTTTTGGGGGAATTGGGTTTTTGTTATTTTTAGGGATAAGGGTTGTCAAATTTTTTGGACTTATTGGTTGAGTGGTTTTTTGGGATGAGGGTTGATGTAATTTTGGGGATGAGGGTAATTATGTTTTGGGTCTCCAGGTATTAATATTTTTTTGGGATAATTGGTGATGGTAACATACGGATTTGGGTTGAGGGTTTTTTAATGATGACTTTCAAGGTTTCTTTGTGGATGAGGGTTGTTGAATTTTTAGGGCTGTGGGATGAGGGTTTTTTAAGGATCATTATTTATGGTTTCTTGGGGCAGGGGAAGAGGGTTTTTTTAGGTATGTGGGTTGAGGAGTGTTTGGGGATGAGGATTTATGTATTTTTTGGGTTTATGGATTATGTTTATTTATGAGAGTTGAATTTTTTTTGTTGATGGTTTTGGTTTTTTAGGGATAAAGATTTATGAATATTATGGGACTGAGGTTAATTTATTTTTGTGGATGGGGGTTTAAGAGTTTTGGCGGTTTTATTTTAGGGTTTTTTTGGGATGATAGCTTAGGGGTTTTGGGCATTGAGTTTTCAGGGTTATTTTCGGGGGTTATTATTTTCTTGGGATGAGGCATTTATTCCACAATGGGATGCGGGTTTTTTGGGGCTACTGGTTGAGGATTTGTTGGGTCTGAGGGTGGATGTTTTTTATGGGATGAGGGTTTATGTTTTTTTGGTGTTGAGGTTTGAGGTTTTTTGGGATCAATATTTGTAGGGTTTTTTGGATATGTGTTGATGTATTTTTGGGGCTGAGGGTTGAGGTTTTAATAGTTTTGAGGATTTAGGGTTTTTTGGGAATGAGGGTTGGTGGATTTTGGAGATGTGGGATTGGAGTTTTTTGGAGCTATGTGTTGTAGGTAATTTTGGGCTGAGGTTTTTTGGGATTTTTTTTGATGGTGTATGGTGTTTTTTAGGGATTATTAATTAGTATTTTTTCGTGTTGATGGTATACTAATATTAGTTTATGTGGTTTTAGGTTTTTTGGGATGAGAATTTAGGTTTTTCTAGGGCTGAGGGTTATTCATTTTTTGGGGTATCCGTTTAGTTTTCTGGGGTTAAGGTTTAATTTTTTGGGGGGGTGCTAAGTGTTTTGGATTTTAAGGCTTTTGGTTTGGGGTTTTTTAGGGATAAGGAATTAACCATTTTTCCGGGGTGATTTCTTATGGTTTTGTGGTGATGATGGTATAGAGTTTTTTTGGGGATAAGGGATTAAGGGTTTATTGGGTGAGGGTTAACGATTTTTTTGAGATGGGGGTTTATGGATTTTTAGGGCTTCGAGTTGTGGGTTTTATACAATTGGGGTTCGATGGTGTTTGGGTTGAGTGTTTAGGGTATTTCACTGCTGTGTGTTCATTTTTTTTTGGGGATGATGTAAGGGTTTCTTGGTTGAGGGTTAATGTTTTTTTGGGGGATGAAGATGAAGGATTTTCAAGGGATAATGGTTTATGGTTTTATAGGGATGATGGGTTTAGGTTATTTTAGTGATGATGGTTTACAATTTTTTTGGGTGGAGGGTTGTTGTTTTTTTAGGATGAAATATTACGGTTTGTTTGGGGATGAGGTTTTATGTTTTTTGGGGGTTATGGTTTATGTTTTGTTTATCAGCATTGCTGATTTTTTGGGGTCGATGGTTTAGGTTTTTTTCTGGATGACGATTTACTATATTTTGGGGCTAAGAATAAGGGACTTTGTGGATAGGGTTCAAGGGATATGGGGGTTTGGGTTTAGGGTTTTCTAGGGATGATTTTTTAGGGGTTTTGGGTGATGATTTTTTAGTCTTATTCAGTGGCTAAGGATTTAGGGTTTTCTAGGGATGATGTTTTTTTCATTTTTGTTACAAAGGGTTTAATGTTATTTGGACATGAGGGATTATTTTTTCCTTGGGATATAGGGTTAATTTTTTTAAGGCTAAGGGTTTATGGTTTTTTTGGTCTCTCGGTTTAGGGTTTTTATGTATATGTTTTTTAAGGATTTTTGTGCTAAGGGTATATTGTTGTTGGGGAATGAATGATTAGGGTTTTTTGAGAAGATTACATTAGGATTTTTGGGGTTGTGGGTATGTGGTTTTTTTGGCCTATGAGATTAGGGTTTCGGGGATATGGGTTTATGGTTTATTAGGGATGAGGGTTTGGCGTTCTTTCTAGTTCAAGGTTTAGGTTTTTTTGTGGGTTTGTGTTTAGGATTATTGGTTGAGCAGTGATTATAGTTATTTTTTGGGGATGGTATAATAAATTTTGGGGGTGAGGGCTTATTTTTTATAAAATATGGTGGTTTATGGTTTTATGGAGTTGACGTTATCGGGTTATTCTGATGCGGGATTACAGTTCTTGATGTTGGAGGGTTTATGAATTTATTTTTGGAAGTTGTTTTTTTGTTTTTCTAATTGATGGGTAAGTGATTTTTCAGGAATAAGGTTTTCTTGTAAAGGATTTTAAGATTTCGAGATGAATTGGTAGTGTTTTCTGGGTTGAGTGTTTAGGGTTATATTTTGTTGAATTTTTTTGGTTTTTTTGGAAAACGGTACTAGGTTTTGGGGGGGTAATAGATTCAGTTTTTTCTTGGGGATGAGGGTTTATATATTTTTAGGTATATGGTTTTAGGTTTTTTCGGGTACAAGGTTTTCTGTTTTTTTTTTGTGTATGAGAGTTTAATGATTTTTGTGCTTGAGTGACTAGGGTTTTTGGGTTTATGGTTTAGTGTTTTTTTGGGATGTGGATTTAGGGTTTCATTGGTATGAGATTTAAGTGTTTTTTTGGGTTAAGGGATTTTATTTTTGAAGGCTACGGGATTATGATTTTTTATGGTTGAGGGTTTAAATTTATTATGGATGAGGATTTAGATTTTTTTTGGTTGAGGATTTAGGGGTTATAAGGATTGAGTATAAATGTTTGTTTGGGATCGAGGGTTTCAGGTTATATATGGTTGAGGGTTTAGGGTATGGTGATAAGGGTATTGGGTTATCTGGGGTGAGGGTTTGGAATGTACAAGTATATAGGTCTGAAGGTTTCTTGGGGATGAATGTTCATGGTTTCATGATACTGAAGGATCACAATTTCATGGGTAAAAGGGTTTATGTTTTCATGAGGATGAGTGTTAAGGGTTTCAAGGGATACATTGTTCAGGTTTTATTGGGGAAGAGGGTCCAGGGTTTCTTAGGGTAGAGTGTTCTGGGTAACATTGGTCCAAGGGTTCAGGGGCTCATGGAGATGAGGGTTCAATGTTAATGGGATCATGGATCAATTTTTTAGGGGGGTTATGGTTTAGGAATTCATTGGATTGAGGTTTTGGGGTTATTTAGGACTGAGGGTTTAGCATTTCATGCAGATTAGTGTTCTGAGGTTCATGGGGATTAGGGATTAGGGTTTCATGGGCCGAGTGTTAAAGGTTTCTTGGGGCTAAGTGTTTATCATTTCTTTGGGTTTGGGGATAAAAATTTCTTATGTTTGAGGGTATATTGTATATTGGGGCTACAATTTTATATTGGCTTATGCATAATGGTTTTGGTTTTCAATGGGCTGAGTGTTTTCATTTTCCTAGGTGTGAGGGTTCATTGTTTAATATTCCTGACGGTTTCAGGTTTATTAAATCTAATGATTTAGATATTCATGGGGATGAGGTTTTTAGGTTTCCTAGGGATGAGGGTTTAGTGTTTTTTGTGTCTTAGAATTTAGGGCTTTATAGGGATGACGTTTTTGTGATTCTTGGGGTTAACAGTTTAGGGTTTCATGGCTATAAGTGTTTAGGGTTTCTTGGGAATAAGTGTTTAGAGACTCTTAGGGTGAGGGTTTAGGGTTTCTTTGGGATGATTTTTTAATGTTTCATGGGGACATTTTTTATGGTTTCATGGGGATGTGGGCTCAGGGTTTCATTTTGATTGGGATTTAGGTTTTCTTGTGGATAGCGGTTTAGGATTTAATTTTGTATGGTGCTTAGGGTTTCATAAAGATTAGGGTTTATATTTTCATGGTTATGAGGGTTTATGGTTTATTAGGGATTATTATATTGGGTTTTTGGGGGATTTTGATTTTGTTCTCATAGGATTGGTGGTATAGGGTTTAATGGTGTTTATTTTTTAGGGTTTCTTGGGTCTTAGGACTTAGGGTTTAATGGGACTAAATTTATAGTGTTTTTTGGGATGAATTTGTTGTGTTTCATAGGTATGTGTATTTAAGTTTCATTGGGATGAGTGGTGAGGTATTATTGGGGGTGAGGGTTTATGGATTCTTAGGGATAATATTTTTTGTGTTTCTTTGGGATGATGATTTAGGTCTTCTAGGGGACGAGGGATTAGAATTTATTTGGAGTGGTGGATTATGGATCATTAGGGATTAGGGTTTTTGGTTTCATAGGTACAAGTTTTTAAGTTCTTTAGGGCTTATTATTTAGTATTTACAATGGTTTAGAGTTTATTGTTTCTTGGGGTTGTGTGTATAGGGTTTCTTGGGGATGACTCTTTAAAATATGTGGGGCAAAGGGTTTTTGGTTTTTTTAGGAAGGGGGTTTAGGGTTTTTTTGACGAGTTATTATGATTTTTGGGGGATGAGGGTTTATGTTATTGGTGGGATGAGGGTTTAGGGTTTTTTGAGATATATGTGTAATGTTGTTTTTGGGGTTGAGGGTTTAGAGTTTTTTAGGGATGGGGATTTAAGGGTTTTTGTGTATGAGTGTTTAGTGGTTTTTGGCAATGAGTGTTTAGTATTTTATTGATCAATAGTTTTAGTGTTTTATGGGGATTAGGATTTAGTGTTTTTGGGGGATAAAGGAGTTTGGTTTTTTAGGGAAGAGTGTTTAGGGTGTTATGGGGATAAGGGTTTTGGGGTTTTGGGGAAAATGGTTTAGTGTTTTTTAGTGATGATGGTTTAGGGTTTTTTGGGATAATGGTTTAACGATTTTGGGCCTATGTGTTTTGGGTTATTTTGGGTTGAGTGTTTTTTGTTTTTTGGATAACGATTTTGGTTTTTTGTGTGTTGAGGTTTTATTCTTTTTGGGGGAAGATGGTTTTGGGTTTTTTTGGGCTTGATGTTTTAGATTTTTATGGGGCTCAGGGTTTAAATATTTCTTTGGATGAGGATTTAGTGGTTTTTTGGCCGAGGGTTCAGTATTTTTTTGGATTAGGGGTTTAGGGGTTTTAGGACAATGGGTATAGTGTTTTATGGGAATGGGGGATTATGGGTTTTGGGGCTGATGGTTTAGGGATTTCTCAGGCTTTGGGTTATGGGATTTTGGGGATGAGGGTTTTGGGGTTTCTTCGATGAGGTTTTTTTGTGTTGAGGGTTTTGGGGTCTTTAGGATTAGGAATTCATTTTTTTTAGGGGCTAAGGGTTTAGTGATTTTTGCGGATGAGGTATTACTGTTATTTAGGGCTTATAGATTAGGGAAATTGGTGTTGACTATTAAGAGTTTTTTTATGGATGTAGTTTTTGAGGTTTTGGGATAGAGGGTATAAGAATTTTGCGGTTGAATGTTAAGTGTTATTTTGGGGATGGGGGTTTTTCATTTTTTTGGGGTTGAAGGTTTAGTGTTATTTGGGAATGAAGGATTAGGGTTTTGGAGGTTTAGAGTATAGGGGTTTTGGATCTTATTAGATATGGTTTTTGGGGCAAAGCATTTTTGGGTTTTGTGGATGTTATATTTTTTGTTTTTTCATCTAAGTGTTTAGGGTTTTTTTAGACCAAATTTTTTTTTGTGATGAGGATTATGATTTTTTTGGGGATAAGAGTTTTGGATTTTATGGGATGATGGTTCAAGGGTTTTTGGGGTTGAGAGTTTATGTTTTATTTTGGATGAGTGTTTAGTGGTATTGGGATGATGGTTTAGGGTTTTTTTGGGAATGCCAGTTTAGGGAATTTTGGGTTGATGTAATAGTGTTTTGAGGGGATGAGGATTTAGGTTTTTTTTTGGGATGAGGCTTTAGGGTTTTTTGTGGTTTTGAATTTATGATTGTATAGAGTTGATGGTTCAGGGTTTATTAGGGATCAGGGATTATGGATTTTGTATTCTATGGTTTGTTGGTCTTATGGGGCTGTGGGTATATGGTTTTCTTTAGTTAAGAGTTTATGGTTTTTTGGGATAAGGGTTTAGGATTTTCTAGGGATGAGGGTCGATGGTTTTCTATGTTTAGGTATTCCTTAGGCTGAGGGTTTAGTATTTTGGGGGCTAATGGTTTATGGGTCTCAATGAATATGGGTTTACTATTTTCTAGGGATAAGGGATCAGGTTCTTTTAGGGATGATGGTATTGTGTTTTCTTTAGATGAGAGTTTTGGTTTTTAGGGAATCATAGTATAGGGTATGCTTTCGATGAGGGTTTAGTGTTTCAAGTGGTGAGGGTTTAAGGTTTTCTAGACCTATATGATTAGTGTTTTTGTGGCTGAGGGATTACAATTTTTGTTACTATGGATTTATTATTTTCTTGGGCCAAGGGTTTATTGTTATCTAGGGGCGAGGACCTTAGATTTTATGGGATGACGGTTTAGTGTTTTGTACGGCTGATCATTTAGTATTTTTTGTGATAAAGGTTCAGTTTTTTTCTATGGATAAGTGTTCATGATTTTATAGGGCCTAGGGTTTAAGTTATTTGGGGTTGTGGGTTTATGTTTTTCTATCTATATGTGTTTAGGGTTTTGTGGGATGATGGGTAAGGGTATTTTGGGATTGATATTTTAGTCTTTTCTAGGGTTCACAGTTTTTTTTTTATGGGAGAGGTTTTAGTGTTTTTTTGGCTTATGGTTTACGGTTTTTTGGGTTGAGGGTTTAGGGTTTTGTGTGGCATATGTTTTTTGGGTTTTGATGCTGATGGTTTTGGGTTTCCTATGGAGAAGTGTATAGGGTTTTCTTGGGATAAGTGTTTAGTGTATTTTGTGGCTGAGGGTTTAGGTTTTTTGGGGAAGATTTCTTTGAATTTTCTAGGGTCGAAGGTTTGGGGTTTTATAAGGATGTGGGATTAGAGATTTCAAGGGATAAAAGATTATGTTTTTTTTGGGGCCGAGTGGTTTATGATTTCTGGGGAAGAGGGTATAGTGTTTCGTGGGGCTAAGGGTTTACGGTTTTCTATGGAGGAGGGATTATGGTTTTTTAATGATATGGGATTATGGATTTCTTGGGTAGGTGGTTTATGGTTTTATAAGGATGAGGGGTTAGGGTTTTCCAAGGATTATGATTTTTTGTTTTCTAAGACTATGGTATTTTGGTTATTTGGAGATTAGACTTTAGGGTTTTTGGGGATTGTTGTTTTTGGATGACTGGGGATGAGGGTTTAGGAATTTTTGGGGATCACTGTTTTGGTTTTTATGGTAGTGAGGTTTTTTTGTTTTTGGGGATTATGGTTAATGGTTTTTTTGGGGATGTTGGTTTAGGTTTTTTCGTTCCTAAGAGATCATTGTTTTCTACGGATGTGGGAATATGGTTTTTTTGGGATGAGGGTTCTAAGTTTTTTGGGGGATGATGACTTAGGGTTTTTTGGGGAATAATTTTTAGTGTTTTCTAGGGATGAGTGTTTTGAGTTTTCTTGGGCATGATGGATTAATTTTATTTGGGACTCAGGATTTATGGTTTTCTGGGGTAATGGTTTAGGGTTTCTTGGGGATGACTGTTTTGAGTTCTCTTTGGTCGATGGTTCATTGTTTATTTGGCTGAAGTTATAGGATTTTTTGGGAGGGTGGATTTCAGATTTTTTAGGTGTATTGTTTGCGATTTCATTTGGACAATGGTTTAGGATTTTTTAGGTATGATGGTTTTTTTTGTGCCTAAGGTTTAGGGTATTGCTGTATTTAGGGTGTAATTGGTTTTTACGATGGGGGTTGGGAGATTCTTAGGGATCTGTGTTGAAGTTTTCTTTGTCCTAATAGTTGTAGGTTATTTCAGGATTAGGGTTGATGTTGTGTTGGGAATGAGGTATAATGTTTTTATAGATGAGTGTTTAGGGTTTTGGGGTAGGAGTTTTACTATTGTTTTGGATGAGGGTTCATAGTTTTGTTGGGGTGGTGGTTTTACGGTTTTTTGGGAGATGAGGGTTTGGTTTTTTTGGGGATGAGGTTTTCTGGTTTCTTGTGGATAAGTGTTCATGGTTTTTTTGGGATGGGTGTTTAGGGTTATTTTGGGCTGATGGATTTAGTGTTTGGTGTATGAAGTTTCTAGGTATTTGTCTCTGAGGTTTTAGGGTATTTTGGGATGAGAGTTTAGGGGGTTTTTAGGGTAGATTTACTATGAATTTTTTGGGATAAGGGTTTATTTTTTTATAAGACATTAGGATTAGGGTTTTTTCAGCAGAGGGTTTATGGTTTTTTGGGCATAGGGTTTTGGGTTTTTTTGGGTTGACTGATATGGATTTCTTAGGCTGAGGATTTTTTTGGTATGGTGTTTTAGTGGTATTTTGGGGTAGTGTGGTTTATGTTATTTGGGGATGAGGGTTTATGGTTTTTTTTGTTAGAGGATATAGGGTCATTTGGGGCAGTGGGTTTAGGATTTTTTGGGTATGAAGGTTTATAGTTATTTAGGGTTGTGGGTTTATGGTTTTTTGGGGATTTTAGTTTAGGATTTTTTGTGTCTCACGGTTTATGATTTTTTGGTGCTAAGGGTTAATTGAATTTTGCAGTTGAGGGTTTTAGGTTTTTAGGGGATGTGGATTTCTAGTTTCTGTGCATGATGATTTTGGTTTTCCTTTGATGGGGGATTACAAGTTTTTTTATGAGGGGATAGGGTTTTCTTGAGTAACTGTATATCATTTTTTTGGTTAATTGTGTTTATTGTATTTCCTTGCGGAGTGTTTATTGTTTTTATGGGACAAAGGTTAGGATTTTTTTGGGGGTGGGGGTTTAGTGTTTTTAGGGATACGGTTTTATAGTTTTCTTAGAAGACGGTTTATGAATTATTCCTTATGATGATTTAGTTTTTTATGGGGCTGAATGATTTTCATTTTTGCGGGCTATGGTTTATTTATTTTTTTGGGGATGTTGAATGAGGGTTTGGGGGATAAGGGTTTAATGATTTTTAGGGTTGAGTGATTAGGTTTGGGGGGGATGAGTGTTTAATGATTTTTTGGGATGAGGGTTTATAGAGTTTTGCGAATGAGAGTTAAGGGTTTTTGGGGGATGAGGTTTAACGACATTTTTGGCTGAGGGTTTACGATTTATTGCGGTCGAGGTTTTAGAGTTTTTTCAGAATTAGAGATTCGGGTTTTTGGGGGGATTCGTTTTTAGTGTTTATTAGGATTGAGTGTTTAGTTTTGTTTGGTGTAGAGGTTATTGTGTTTTTTGATGAGGGCTTATGGTTTTGGGAATAGGGTGGTTTGGGGTTTATTGTAGGTGAGGGTTGAGGGTTGTCTAGGGATGACGATTTCATGTTTCATGATGCTAATAGTTTAGGGTTTCTTAAAGGCTATGGTTTCACGGTTTCACAGTGCTAATTGTTTTGTGTTTAGTGGGGAAGATGTTTTTGGGTTTCTTAGGGAATATGGATTAGTGTTTCTTGGAGAAGAGATTTATGGGATTCTTGCGGCAGAGGGTTCAGGGATCCATGGGACTATGGTCTCAAGGGTACTTGGGGATCAGGGTTCACGATTTCTTAGGGATGAGGGTTCAGGTTCTCTTTCGTGGAATGATTCAAGGATTCATAGGGATGAAGGTTATGATTTTCATGGTTACGAGGGATCTGGGTTTCTTATGGTCAATTGATTTGGGTTTCATGGAACAAAGGGTTGAAGGTTTCTTGGGACTGACAGAATATAGAATCTCAAGGAATAAGGATTAGAGTTACTTACGGATAAGGGTAAAGGTTTCTTAGGACTAGTGTTTTGGGATCTATTATATTTTAGGGATTATGTTTTCATGTGTAAGAGGTTTTTTGGTTTCTTAGGTATGAGTGTTTAGGGTTTCTTGGGGCTGGAGTTTTTGGATTCATTCATCATAGTTTTTAGGGTATTTAGGGGATGCGAGTTTCGTGTTTCATAGGACTAGTTGTTTAGGGATTCTTGGGGATTAGGGTTTAGGGTTTCTTAAGGATGAGGGTATTGGGTTTCTTGGGATTTAGGGTTAGGGTTTATTGGGGATATGTATTTAGTGTTTCTTATAGATATGAGTTTAATGTTTCTTGGGGATAACTATTTTGGGACTCATGGGAATGTGGATTTGGGGTTTCATTGTGAGAAGGCATAGAGTTTCTCAGGGGTGAGGGTTTAGAGATTCATTGGTATATGGACATAAAATTTCATGAGGATGATTTCATAGGGTATTGTGGGATGAGGGGATATGGTCTGTTGGGGATTAGGGTTTAGTGTTTTTGAGAACATAGAATTTAGGTTTTCATGGGACTTAGTATTTAGTGATTCTTATAGTTGAGCATTTTGGGTTTCATTGGAATGAGGGTTTAGGGTTTCTTGGGGTGTATTGTTTTGGGTTTCTTAAGGATGAGGGTTTTTGGTCTCTTGGAGAAAAGGTTTTAGGTATCTCAAGGTCAAGGTCGTAGTGTTTCTTGAGGCTGAGGATTTAGGGTTTCATAGGGATGATGGTTTAGGGTTTGTGGGGGGTGAGGGTTTAGGTTTTGTTATGGATGAGGTTTTAGAGTGTTATTAGAATGTGGGTTTTGGGTTTGTTGGGGTTTTGGGTTTTGGGTTTTGTGATAAAATGTTTTTATGTTTTCTTGGGGATGAGGCTTTATAATTCATTAGGGAAGAGGGTTTAGTGTTTTATGAGGATAAGAGTTTCATGTTTTTGGGGATGAGGGTTTAGGATTTTTTTCAGGTTGAGAGTTTATGGTTTCTTTAGGACTAAGTGTGAATTTTGTTTTTCTGCAAATGGTTTATGGTATTATAGTGATGAGGGTTTGGGTTTTTTATGGATGAGGGATTAAATGTTTTTTATATATGGGTTCAGTGTTTTTTAGATGATGTTTTTTTATTTTTTGAATCCGGGTTTAGTGTTTTTTTAGGCTGAGGGATTAGGTTTTTTATGGGTACATGCTGTCCATTTATTTGGGTAACACGGTTTATATATTTTCATCACTAATTCTTTAGTTTCTTTTAGGTATGAGGATTTTTGGATTTTAAGGGATGAGGGATTTGGGTTTTTGGGACAAAGTCTTTTGGGTTTTCTGGGGTTGAGTGTTTAGGATTATTTGGAGATGAGGATTTTTAATTTTATGGAAATGTTTTTTGAGTTTTGTGGATGAGGTTTTATGGTTTTTTGGGGCTGAGTGTTTAGATTATATTGGGGCTAAGGGTTCATGGTTTTTTTGCGAAGACTGTTTAAGGATTTTATATGCTGAGGATTTAGTGTTTTGGAGATTAGGGATTATGTTTTTTGGGGATGAGGATCTAGGGGTTTTGTTTTAGGGGGGTTAATACCATTTAGTGGTGAGTTTATAGGTATTTTTTGGCATAGGGGTTTATAGGTTTTAAGAGCTAAAGGTTTAGGTATTTTTTGGGGCTGAGGGTTTAATGGTTTTAGGGGTTTTGTGTTTATGGATTTTTGGGATGGGGGTATAAGGGTCTCCATGGATAAAGGATTAGGTATTTAGGGGTATTATGGTTTAGGGTTCATTAGGGATTAGAGATTAATAATTTTTTGGATGACGGTGTATGGTGTTTTTGGGAAGAGGGTTTTTAGGTTTTGGGGTTGAGGGTTTAGTGATTTTTTAGACCAAGGGTCTATGGTTTTTTTGGGTGAGGGTTTCATGTTTTTGGGGGAATATGGGTTTAGTGTTTTTTGTGGATGGTAATTTGTGGTAATTAAGACTATGTGTTTATGGGTTTGGGTTTAATAGGGTATATAAATTTTTGGAGATGGCATTGTAGTGGTTTTTTGGAATGTGGATTTATGGTATTTAGGGTTTAGGTTTAGGGTTTTTTGGGACATGGGGTTTATGGATTATGGGGATGATGTATGAATGTTTTTTTTAGTGTTGAATGCTTTTGGACTATTGGGGATGAGGGTATAGGGTTTCCAGGCGCATATCATTTTGGGGATTTTGGGGATGAGGATTTAGGTTTTTCATGAGAAGAGGATTACGAGTTTTTTGGGGTTGTGGGTTTAGTACCTTTTTGGCGATGAGGGTGTGGAATTTTATGGGGATATTTGATTAGGGTTTTTTGGGGACAAAATATAGGATTTTCATAGGATGAGGGTTTAGGTTTTTATGGTGATAAGTGTAAATTGTTCTCATTAGATAGGATTATGGTTTTCTGGGGTTGAGAGATTTGGTTTTTCGGGTGCTGAGGGATTATGGTTCTCTAGGGATAAGGGATTAGGGTTTTCTAGTTCTATGGGACTAGGGTTTTAGGGGCTAATTGTTTTGGGATTTTGGGGATAAGGTTTTAATTTTACATGGTGCTAAGGGTTTAAGATTTTATAAGGATTAGTGTATAAGATATTCTTGGGATGATGGTTTATGGTTTTATGGGGATAAGGGTATCATGATTTTCAGGGATGAGAGTTTTATGGTTTTCACGGAATGAGTTTTTATGTTATTATGTGATTGTGGGTTTAAGGTTTTTTAAGGCTAAGGGTTTATTGTTTTCTTGGGTTGAGGATTTATAATTTTCCTAGGAAGAGAGTTTATAGTTTTTTGGGGTTGTGTGATTTCGGTTTTCTAGGATTTGTGTTTAGTGTTTTCGATAGATGAGGATTTTGTGTGTTCTAGGGATGAGGGTATAGCATTTTCTAGGGATCAGGGTTTATAGTTTTCTAGTTATGAGGGTTTAAGGTTTTATGGGGCTATGATTTTAGTGTTTTCTTGGGTTATGGGTTTATCTTTTTATGGTACTGAGGGTTTAGGTTTTCTTCACGAAGATGGGATAGTGGATTTTGGGGTTGAGGGGTTGAGGGGTTAGTGTTTTTTCGGGATATGTTTTTACTGTATAATGGGGATGAGGTTTTAGGGGATTCAATGGATAAGGGTTTAGTGGTTTATGAGGATATGTGTTTAGGTTATTCTAGGGATAAGGATTTTGGGATTCATTGGACTGATGGTTTATGGGTATTTTGGGAGAATGGTTTTGGGATTTCTAGGGATAAGGGTTAATGATTTATTGGGGTTTGTGGTGTAGGGTTTCATTGGTTCTGGTTTTAGGGTTTTTATTGATTTAGGGTTTATGTTTATCTCGGGATGAGGGTTTAGGTTCTTCTACTTCCAAATGTTTAGAGTTTTTGGGAATAATGGTTTTATTATTTAAAGGCTGTGGTTTTTGGGTTTTCTAGGTATATGTGTTTTGATATTTCTAGGGATGGGGTTCTAGTGTTTTCTTGGGTTGACTGTTTATAATTTTACTAGGATGAGGGTTTAGTGTTTTATGGGGATGAGGGTTTAGTAATTTTTGTGGTTGATGGAATTCGGTTTTTTTGGGGATGAGGGTATATGGTTTTTTTGTGATAGGGGTATTTTGGATTTTTGAGGCTGTGAGATTATGG
The DNA here is from genome assembly GCA_963277665.1 of Viscum album. Lineage (NCBI taxonomy): Eukaryota > Viridiplantae > Streptophyta > Magnoliopsida > Santalales > Viscaceae > Viscum > Viscum album. Next base: position 935,310,741 of record OY728132.1, read on the forward strand.
TTTTTGGGGAATACATGTTTTGGGTTTTATATGATGGATGGTTAAGTGATTTCTTAGGCTCGGGGTTTGGGGGTTTTTGGGGTATGGGGATTAGTGTTTTTCCTAGATGAGGGATTAGGGTTTTATAGGGAAGTGCCTATAGGGTTTTCTAAGGATTAGGTTTTAGGGTTTTATAGTAGTGAAATTTTAGGTTTTTATTGTTTTGAGGGTTTTAGGGTGACTGGGGATTATAGTTTAGGGTTTTCATGGGGTGAGGGTTTATGGGTTTCCAGTTCTATGATTTTATGGTTTTCTAGGGAAATTATTTTTGGGATTTCCATGGATGATGGTTAGGGTTTTCTTATGGATTATTATTTATTGTTTCCTATTGCTGAGGGTCTTGAGATTCATTTCGTTGTAGGTTTTGGGATATCTAAGGCAGAGTTTTACGGTTTTCTGAGGACGTGGTTCCATGGTTTTAGGGTGTATAAGTTATATTTTTTTAGGGGATGATGTTTTTGGGTTTTGGGGGGTTTTGTATTTAGTGTTTTTGGGTATGATTATTTATTTTTTGGGGATGGAGGGTTTAGGGTCCTCTAGAGATGAAGTTTTATTTATTTGGTGGATTAGTTTTTATGGTTAATTGCGGCTTTAGGTCTAGGAATTTTTAAGAAAAAGGGATTAGGGTTTTTTAAGAAAGAGGGTTTATGTTTTTTTCTGAGAGTCATTATTTTAGGCTTGTGGTTTGTAGTTATTTTCAGCTGAGGGTTTAGGGTTTTTTAGGGTTTAGGCTTTTGTGTTTTTTGGATAAGGGTTTATTGTTTTTTAGGGTATGCGGGTTTAGGTGTTTTTTAAATGTGTGTTTTCGGATTTTTTCCCTACGTGTTTAATGTTATTTGGGGCCGTAGTTTTTATAGTTTTTTTTCAGCTAAGGGTTTAGGGTTTTATGGTGATGGGGGTGTGCAGTTTTTTGGGCTAGAGGTATTAGGGTTTTTTGGGGAAGGGGTTTTACGATTTTGTTGGGCTGATAGTTTTGGGGTTTGGGGTGTAGAGGTTTTATGGTTATTTAGGTTTGATTGTTTATTGTTCAATGGGGATAATGTTTTATGGTTTTTTTGGGTTGAGGGTGTAGGGTTTTTTGGGTTTGAGGGTTTAGGTTTTTTAAGTCAAAAGTGTTTAGGTTTTTTGGTGCTGTGAGTGAAGGGGTTTTTACTAATTATTGTTTTGGGGTTGTTTACGTATAAGGTTCTGGAATTTTTGGGGCTACGGGATTAGTGTTTTTTGGGGATGTCGCTGAAAGGAATTCTTGGGATAAGGGTTTAGTTTATTTGGGGGAAAGTGTTATAGTTTTTCTAGGTCTAATTGATTAGGGTTTTTTGGGGTGAGGTTTTATGATTTTTGGGGAAGATGTTTTAGGGATTTTTGTGGCTGAGTGTTTAGGAGTTTTTGGGGTAATTACTTTATCATTTATTTGGGATGGGGTTTTAGGGGTTTTTTTATGATGGTTTAGTTTTTTTTCAGGTATGGGGTTTTATGATTAATATGGTACAGGGTTTTGTGGTTTCATTTTTCCATGGGTTTAGGTTTTTTTGGGGCTAATAGTTTATGGTTTTTTGGGGATGAGGGTTTAATGTTATTTTGGTCTATGGGTTTATGATTTTTAGGGGATTAGAGTCTGGTTTATTTTTGGGGATATTTTTTATTATTTTTAGGGATTATGTCTTAGGGATTTTTGGGGCATATGGTTTATGGGTTTGGGGTCTTCGTGTTTATGGTTTAGGGGTTTTTTAATTGAGTGTATAGGATTTATTTTTCTAAGTGTTTAGGATTTATTGGGCTGTGGCTTTTCTGTTTTTTTCGGGTTGAAGGTTTACAGTTTTTTGGGGATAAGGTGTTACAGTTTTTTGGTGATGATGAATTATGAATTTTGGCATAAAGTTTAGGGTTTTTTTGGATAAGGTTGAGATTTAAATTGCAGGTGAGGGTTTCAAGTTTTTCAGCCTGAGGGTTAAGTATTTTTTGGTTATGAGGGTTTAGGTTTATTTGGGGCAATGGTTTTAGGGGTTTTTTTGGATGATTGTTATATGGAAAATATTCAACCCATGTAGAACACTTTTGGTCTTGACTATAACTTTACACCCAATTATTATTCGAATTCAACCAGCCCACACTTATTTGAATCCAAAACAATGGTGGCCCACAGAATACATATCTTGTGGACAGAATGACATATCCACAATGAAAATGGGAAAACAAATTATTAATAAGGAATCAGGCTACATTATTATGTGGGACCACTAATTAACATGGTAAGTTGTTTTTGGTGATTTTTATGTTTCTTTTACGTTCCCCAATTCTTTATAACTCAATTTGAGTAATTAATATCACATTATTTTTCCATTATAATATATATTCACCCCATGACAATGGTTAAACTTGAATCATATGAATTATAGAGCTTCTTGTCCATATTTTAATATTCCCCATCTTCCCATTTCCCAAAATTGGTGTTGAATCTCTATTGATGACATAGTCACTATGCTTTGAGAAACAATGGTGGGTGGTGCAGACAATATTCCTTTGTTATTCAGCTATATTTCCCTATTTCATCTTCAATTAATTTTTTCCTATTTTGGATGAATCATGATTTTTGTATCAATGTAATTTTTCTTGTGAGTAAGTTCTCCCACTTTCTTTTTATTATTTTCGAGTAAAAAAACTTCTCCACCATGCCTCGCAAAAGAGGATCTTATAATCCTCATACATAATGGGAAATATCCAACATGTAGTTATAGTCACAAATTACACAAATTATTGAGAAACATGGTCACCATTTCATATCATGAAAACATTATTCCAAAACACTTGAGTGATTTCCTTGAATTCTATCTCACCATAATTGGTGCAATTTGATTCCATTTTATGATGATTATACAAATGGAAAACATTACAACAATTTTTAGGTGGATATTTGAAGATGAAGATACTATTAAGATATTGAATGATGATTTAATATTGAAATTATACAATTTCAGGGGTGTATAAATCTAGAAAATTTTATAGACTGGATGTGGGAATGCAAATGATTATTTGAATTTAATAATTATTCCAAGAAGAATAAGTGTGTGCTAGAAATTATGAACATTAAAGAATCTGCATCTATTTAGTGGGAACATTTTATGAAATTATAATATCTTTATGGGAAATAAAAAATAAGATCATCATAGAAGATTAATATTCCTTTGAGAAGATGATTTATGTCCCAGAATTATAAGCTGTAGAATTATTTCTGAATGTATAGCTCACAAGAAAGCGATAATTCTTTTGTATAGTCAATTATATGGATTTATATTTTATTTATGTGATTTTATGTTCCTAAATAAATTTTATAACTGATTAAATGGATTCTAGGTGGATTAAATGATGAAAATTCACATTCAATGGAGTTACAGCAATTCTATTCAATTGATGAGTTTTTCATGATTCTTATAAATGTGGAAAAGAAAAATATTACCTAAAAGGCATCATCTTTCATGATCTACAATAGTATTATACATATTTATACAGGTATTTCTTATAGTAAATAAAAATTTCCTTAGTAATTTAGAACGAACAAGATGCCAGATAAAGGGAATGAGAAGGATATGGAACAACCAAATGTAAAATCCACCTCTTTTGAATGTTGTAGTAGAATGTACAACGAATTTAACGAGTATGGTCATTTTGATGAAAAATTTAGAAAACAATTAAATTATTACAATAATTGATATTGAGGAGATATAAAATGAAATCAAGGAGGATGAAAATTGTGGTGATGGATCTGAGAATGAATATTTTTCTATGGAAGAAGCTGATGTGGGTAAAATTCTTTATTTATGGAGAGATTTCAAATCTAAAATATTCCATTATGTATATCATTGATAAAGAATTTATCCGAACTCATTGAACAATAAATCAATGTGTATTAAAATTGATTATTGATATAGGGTGTCATAAAAAAATTTCTTCCCTAACACTAGTGGAGAAAATGAATCATTCAACTAAGAATCATCCTCATCCATATAAACTATTATGGTTGACCAACATGAAAACAAATAAACAAAAATATGATTCTAATTTCATTTTCCATTGATTCAAATTGTATTTATTATTTATTGTGAATTTTATTTATATATATTCATGTCACTTGTTTTTTTGAAGGCCTTTCATGTATGAAAGGGAAGTGAAATATGATTCGGGAAGAATTGATTTTTCTTTTGTTCTAGGGAAAATAATATTACACTTTATCCATTGAATATATCCCTGATGTTTCTAGAATTTGTTTCCAGATGATATCAAAGGTATCATCTCTATCAATAATTCTCATGTGGAGAATGAAAGACATAAAACCATGTTTTTTCTTTATTTATTATGGAGATGTCATCCAATCAGGGGAAGAGTTTTCCCCCACAATTATTCCATTGTTTGATGGAGGAATATCATGACGTCTTTCATAATGATCCTCTAGGTTGATTACAACCCTTTAGAGGAATTGGACATAATATTGAACTTGTAACAGGTTCACAATATCCCAAAAACCCTATATATTTGTTTAATTATAAGGAATAAATGGAATTACAGAAGCATGTAGATGAAGTTATGGACCAAGGAATTATATGTCCAAGAACGAGCCAGTGTTTTTTGCTCTAATTACTGGTGCTGATTAAATATTGTACGTTTCACATCTATATTGATAATATGGCTATAAATAATGTTCTACTAAAATAATATTACCTCATTCCATGTCTTTGTGATATGCTCAGTGAATTACATGGGCAATTAATCTTTTCAATGTCAGATTTTCAGAGTGGATACCACTAGATTTGAATGTAGAAGATGAATATAAATGAAATTATAAACAAAAAGTGGTTTCTTTGAGTTATTTCTTATTCCATTCAGTCACTCAAATTCTCTAATTTCTTTTATGATACTCATGAATGATGTGTGAAACACTTTATTGGTAAATTTTTTATTATTTATCTGGATGAAATTTTTATTTACTATAGGGATATCATAAAATATATGGATAAATTTACAAATGTATTTGGAATTCTATTAGAGAATAATCTGTATTGTATGTTATAAAAGTCTGAGTTATTTTAAACAGATATTTTTTTAGGGAAATGTGTTATCTAAAGAAAGAATCGCGGTGGATCAATCATAGGTGTAAGAAATAAGTTCCTACACACATTCAAAATCCCTCAAATTTGTAAGGTGTTTTAATGGTTTGAAAACTTTTTTTATCATCCCTATACATCCAATTTTCTCTCTATAATTTAACCCATCATTGTATTCATGAAAAATGGCAAATTTGAGTTTCCAAAAGATGTAAATTTAGATTTTAAAATCAATAGTAAAATCTTATGTGAATCACTAGTTTTGGCCTTACCCGATTTTTATAATACCATTGCAGTAGTTTTTTATGAAAGTGGCATTTGAATCAGTGTTATTTTTGTCAAAATAAAGTGTCCCATTAAAAATTATTATGAGAAGATGAAATATTTTAAGAGTAATTACAACACCTATGTAATTAATTTTATATTAATGTGAGATCCCTTGATTATTACTCTCATTATTTGATACCAAAACATTTTTTCCATCATTATGGCCATCAAGAATTTAGATTTATCAATAGTCAATACAATATCTGTTAAATGAATGAAGTGTGGGTGGAACTATAGCAATCACTCTCATGTGTTTCATCATAATATAAGGGGTGAGCTAGCCTATGGGCATGTTATTCATGTCAAATATAAGATTTAATAAAAATTATTGGTGGTCAAATTCATTAATTTATTGTTATGAAAGTTGATTATCATCCTTGGTGGAGTTAAATTATTTTTTAATCCCGTTTTATAATAGGTTTTATTGAGTAATATTCATTACATTATGGGTTTCCCTTCACGAGGAAAAATATTAGTGTTAATAATAGAAATTACAGATACATTCCCATATGAGAGACTCATGATGAAAGAAATTATGGTCATTTTGGACATTTTGGAATCCAGAAAAACTTGGACACACTAATGGATTATTTCTATTATTAAAATGATATATCATATTTCCAATAAATTATTCTGACTTGTTTGATTTTTCAATTATAAAGGGGTCATTTCAAGCCTCATTTATCTGATACATTGCCTATTCAAGTGTGTCCATGGGTAGTACTCAACATGGATTTCATTATGTACGTACAAAGGAATCAGTGAGAATTTTATTCAATGAAATTTTTGACTTCATTGAATTCCTCACAACATTGTTGGAGATAGAACACTAGATTTGTCAAGCATTTATTGAATAGATTAGTGGTGAAATTTGGCACAAATCTTATTTTCTTCCCTTTCCATCTCATTAGACCTGATGGGAAAATGAAAGTTATAAGTCAATCATAAAGAACTATTTTGATAAAAATAGTGAACAACAATATTAGGTATTGGGATTTATATCCCACATAAGAAAAATTTGTATACAACTACTCTCTAATTACTAGAATGTCATATTCTGAATTTTAAGTTGAATTTAGCATCAATTGAAACACTTCTATAGACTTATGTTCAGTAAAAACTGAATCATACATGAATATTGATGTTAATTAGAAGAAAAATTAGATGAATAATCATTATAAATATATTAAATTTCAAATAAAGAAGACTAATAAATAATATATGAGGTGAGATAACATGCATCTGAAGCAGTCTAGTTTCCAACCTAGAGAAAATTTATAGATTAACCATTGTAAGGAGATATTATTATCTAAAATGATGATCATGATGGATCCATGAGATAAAGTTTCATTCGAAGAACATTAATGTGTGGGAATCAGTGCCTACAAGATCAATCTATCAGATGATTTTGGTAGAGTTTATGCCATGATCAACATTCTGTATTTACATCCTTACATTGTAGAAGACAATGTCATGAATTTTAGGGAAAATTCTGTCAAACTTAGAAGGAACGATATAAACCAGATTCAAACCATGTAAACTAACTTTCAGCATTATAATAATTTGATTCTTTATTTATATTCAAATAAATAATACCCACACTTTTTGGCATCGACATAATGATTTCCTAGAATACATTTATTTGGGGACCAAATGGCATCTCATCATGAAAAAGCGAAGAATTCCATATTAACACATTAAATAAGAGAATGAACATGGAGTAAATCATCATTAATAATGAATCATAAAAACTTTAGTTAGTGGAGTCATTATTTTACATGGGATAGTGGGTTTTTTCCTTTTTATGTGGCCGTTGAGGGCTCTCATACCATGTAATTCTATTTTGGACAAAAATATTAACTAACTTTGTGTTTATAAAATATTTTCACGAATTTATAATAAGTAAACATGAATCGTATAAATTTTTATGCTTCTAGTGAAATATTCTTTCTCCATCCTATTCAATTTTTGTAGAACTGGTGGTGCATCTACACTGCAGGTGAATGTGTCTTTAAGGATGGTGAAGCCATTGTGGGTTGAGTTTCCTAGTATTATTTTTTTAATTTAGCTACATTTATTTTTTCCAACTTCAATTACACAAATTTTTCTTCCATAGATTCGTTAGAATGTTTTTTTTGTTTGGGCTTAGATTTTAGGTTTTTCTTATGGCTGATGGATTGTGGTTTTTTGCGGTTGAGGGTTTAGGGTATTTTTGGTGTGAGGGTTTAGGGTTTTATATAGATGAATTTGTAATGGTTCTATGGGGATGAGGGTATAGATTTTTTTTTTCTGAATTTGTGTTTGATGTTTTTCAGGGCTGAGGTTTTTGGGTTTTCTCGGCATAGCATTTTCTCGGACTAATGTATTATGATTTTTTGAAACTAAGGGTTTAGGGTTTTTTGGGGCTTAGGGTATAGTATTTTTTTGGGGGAGGTTGTTTATAGTTTTTTAGTGATGATGATTTAGGGTTTTGGGGGGATGAGGGTTTAGGTTTTTTAGGATAAGGGTTTAGGGTTATTTTGTACTAATGATTTAGGGTTTTTTATAGATAAGGGTTAGGTTATTTTAGGGATTGGTGGTTAGGTTTTTTTAGGCTGATGGGTTATTGGATTTTAGGATAAGGGTTGAGTGTTTTTTTGTGCTGAGGGTTAGGGATATTTAGGGGTGATGGTTTATGGTTTTCTTAGGCCAATTGTTTTGGGTTTTTCTTATGGATGAGGTTTTATTTTTTTTTTGGGTTTGAGGGTTTATGGTTTCTTGGGGTTGGGGGTTAGGTAGTGTTGGTGATGAGAGTATAGAGTTTTTTTGGGATGGTGGGTTCAGTTGTTTTTTGGGGATGATATTTTAGGGTATTTTTTGGATGGGGTAAATTGGTTTTTTAGGGGAGAGGGTATAGGGTTTTCTAAGATGATTTTAGTGTTTATTAGGACAAAGGGTCAAGGGGTTTTTGTGGATGAGGGCATATGATCATATGGTACTAAGGGTATAGTGTATCTGGGGCTGGGGTCCTGTGTTTTTTTGTCCTAAGGGTCTAAGTATTTTTATGTCTCACATCTTGGATTTTTGGGGATATGTTGAAGGGTTTCTTGTGGCTGCGGTTTTCAAAAGTATTGGGCATGTGGGTATAATGTTTTTTGGTATTGGAAGGCTATATATCTTTTGGGTCTGAGTGTCAAGGGTTTGTTTGGGGCTGAGGGATTGGGGAATTTAGGGGATGAGGTTCTTGGGTTTTTTTCATGATATGGTTGTAGGGTTTTGGGGGGATAAGGGTCTAGGGTTTATTTGGGGATGAAGTTTATGATTTGAGGGATGATATTATAGGGTATTTTGGGATGAGTTACTATGGTTTTTAGGTTTGAGGGTAAAGGGAGTATTGGTAGAGAGGGACTAAGGTTTCTCTGGGATGTGTATCTAGGTTATTATCGTGGATGAGGGTCAACTGTCTTTTATTGATAAATTTGAACCGTTATTTGGGTTAGTGGGGATATTTATTTTGCACATTGTCAATGATTTTTTTTTGGTGCTGATGGTTTTGTGTCTAGAACATTTTTTCCAAAAAAAACCACGCACCATCTGCCCTAAAAATCATGAACCCTCATCCCCAAAAACCCCTGAACCGTAATCCCCCAAAACCCTAATCCTGCCGACCCTGGACACCCTATACCCTCATCCACAAAAAACTGTGAAACCTAGTGCCCAATATACCCTGAACCCTCATCCCAAAAAAAAACACTGAAACCTCAGCCCTAAAACAAACTAATCCTTCATCCCAAAACACCTTGAACACATAACCCCCAAAAACAAAAAAACATCATCCCCATATAGCACTAAACCCTCATCCCCCAAAATCCTTAAACCCGCATCCCCAAAAACCCCTAAACCCTCATCTCTATAAAATAATGAATGATCACCCATAGAAAACCCTAAACTCCAGCCATAGATAATTGTGATCCTTCAGCCCCAGAAATTCAGGAACTTTTAGCCCCAAAAAATCCTAAATCATTGGCCCCAAAAAACCACGAATCCTATGTCCCACAAAACAAATAACCCTCTTCCCTATAAATTCATATACCCCTATCCCCAAAAAACCCAAAACCTTCATCCTCACACAACCCAATACGTCCACCCCATAAAATCATCAAACCCCTCACCCGAGAAATACCTAAACCCTACCCCTAGAAATCCATAAAACATAGACCACATAAATCCCTAAACCCATATCCCTAAAAAACCCTGAACCCTTATCCCTTGAAAACCCTAAACCCTAAACCCAAAAAACTATAAAACCTCATCAAACAAATACATAAACCATGACAACTAGATAATGCTAACCAGAATCCCCATGAAAATCTTAATTATCATCCCTTGAAATCTCTAATCCCTCATACCCCGAAAGTCCAAAACCCTCAGGCATAGAAAACTATAAACCTTATTACCAAGAAAACCACAAACCCTTAGTCTTATAATTCACTAATCCATCATCGAAAAAAACACTAAACTCTCCTCCCTATAAAACCCAAAACAATCATGCCCAAAAAACTCTATTCCCCAATCCCTAGAAAACACTCAACCATGAGCCCCAAAAAAACCTAATTCTTTATCCCTAGAAAACCCGAAACCCACGTCCCCAAAAAAGGTGAATCCCTTGTCCCTATAAAATCATAAACATACATCCTTTGAAAACCCTAAACAATCATCCCCAAAAAACCTAATCCCCAATCCCTAGAAAACTCTCAACCCTGAGCCCCCAAAAAACCTAATGTTTTATCCCTAGAATTCCCGAAACCCACATCCCCAAAAAACACTAATCCCTTGTCCCTAGAAAAGAAACAACATGCATACCTTGAAATCCTTAAACTCGCATCCCTATAAAAACTAAAATATCATCCCTAAAAACCCTAATCCACCATCCCCACAAGTACTTAAACCCTTGTCCCAAACAAACCCAAAACCCTCAATCCCAAAAGATCTTAAACCCTGAGCTCTATAAAAACCTAAAAACTCAACCATAGAAACCCCCAAATACTCATCATGGGAAAAACCTAAGGCCTAGTTATTTGAAAACCTTAAAACCATATGCTACAAAAAAAACTAAAAATATTTAGCCCCAAAAAACACTAAACTATCATTCTAAAAAATCCATAAACACTGATCACAAAAAGGACATAAACCCTTATCCCCAAAATCCCTAAACCCTTGGACCCAAGAAACCTTAGACACATATCCCCAAAAATCCATAAAAACTCATCCCCCAAAACACTAAAACCTCATCCAAAAAATCCATAATCCATTATCCCTAGAAAATCCAAATCTCTAATCCCCCAAAAACACTAAACCCTCATACTGATAAAAAACTAAATCCACAGACCCAATTATCCCAAAATATTCCTTAAAAAAACAAAAACCCTAAAAACCAAAAAACTATAAACCCTCAACCCCCTAAACCCTCAACCCCCTAAACCCTGAACCCCCATTCCCATAAAACCCTTGACTACCATGCCCAAAAAAACCTCAACCCCACAAAACCCTCAACTCCCATCCCTATATATCCCTCAACCTTCATCCCTTAAAAACCTCAACCCTAAACCCAAAAAACATCAACCATCATCCCAAAAAACCCCAATCCAACATCACTATAAAATGAGAATCCATAGAAAACCAGAAAACCATAGCCCGAAAACCCTAAACACTCATCCACACGAAACCCCAAACCTTAATACCAACTAACCATAATCCCTCCACCAAAAAACCCTTATACCCCTACCACCATGAAAAAAACCCTAAAACCTAGATACCACTACAACCCTATCTCAAGAAAACCCTAAACAATCATCCTCAGAAAACCGTAAACCATCATTCCCAAAAAAAACCCAAACACTCTAGCCGAGAAAACCCTAAAACCTCATCTTGAGAAGACCGTAAACCCTCTTCCCTAGAAAACCCTAAACCATTATACCCAAAAAACCGAAAACCCTATTCCCCAAAATACCAAAAACCACCAGCCCTATAAAATGAAAAACCCTAATCACCAAAAAAACTTATATACTCAAACCTAAAAATAATAAATAGTCAACCAAAAAAATCTCTAAAACCTCTCCCCAAAGAAACCTAGAACCCTCTACCACCAAATACCTAAAACCCTCATCCCCAATAAAACCGTAAACCCTCAACCCTATGAAAACCATAAACTGGTAGCCCTAGAAAATCCTAAACTATAAACCCTAGAAAACAAAATCCCTAATCCCATGAAAAAGATAATCCTTTAGGCCTATAAAATCCAAAACCCTTAGCCCTAAAAACCCATACAACCCTAGCCCCTAGAAAACCCTAAGCCCCAAGCCCCCCAAAACCATAAACCCCCATCCTTAAAACCCCACAAACAGTAAGACATAAACAATCCTAAATCCTTACCACCTAAATGACCCAAAACCCACAGTACTAAAAAATTTACTCCCTTATCCTCCAAAAATATAAATACCCCATTCCTCAAAATCCTAAACCCTCAGGCCAAAAATCCCTATACCATATTCCCCAAAAAACCATAAAACCTTAAACCCAAAAAAACCCCTAAACCATGATTCCCAAAAAAACCATCCACCATCATTCCCACAAAAACCTCCACCATCATCTCTGGAAAACCCTCAACCCTCATCCCCAGAAAACCCTCTACCCTCAACCCAATGAATATCTCAACACAATGCCCCAAAAAACCCTAACCCTCATCCACAAACAAAACTAAACCCCATGCCCCAAAAAACCTAAACCCTTAACCCCTATGAAAATAAACCCTAAAATAGAAAAACCGTAAATCACAATCCCCAAAACCCCTATATGATCATATTAGGCCAAAAAACTGTAAACCCTCATACAAAAAAAACCTAAACCCTCGTCCTAAAAATTCCCCAAAATCTCATCCACTAAAAACCCCAAACCCTCATCCTTAAAAATACATAAACCATAATCCCAGTTAACCATAAACCCCTAGACCTAATAGACTATAAATATCCATTCCTATGAAACCCTCAACCCTCATCCATAAAAAAACCCTCCACACCCATCTCCACAAAACTCTCAAACCTATTCCCCAAAAAACTCACAACCCTCAAACATGACAAAAACTCAAACCACTACCCCAAAAAACCCTTAACTCTCATAGGTAAAAAACCATTAACTCTAATATACCCAAAACTCACAAAACTCATTAACAAAAAATAGTAAACCCTCATCCCCAAAGTATCTTCAACCCTTAGACCAAAAATCTATCAACCCATAGCCCCGAAAAATCCTAAAACCATAGCCACAAAAAACCCCAAACTCTCAACTACAATAAATCCACAATCAACATCTCTAAAAAATCCCCATCCATCAGCCACAAAACCCCTATCCAATGGAATTAATCCCCCCAAACTTATACCACAAAAAAAACCTCAACCATTATTCCCCCAAAAAACCGAACCCTCATCCCCAAAAAATACACTACATTTAGTCATATGAAACCCCCATAACCATCCTATAAGAAACCCTCGACCATTATTCTAAATAATAACTCATCCCCCATACCCCAAAATTCCTAAAAAACCAGCCCCAAAATACCCTAATCCAATATAAGAAAAAACACCCCAAACCTTAGACTAAAAATCCCCCAACAATCATCCAAAAAATACTCCAACCCTCTACCCAAACTATATATAAACACTCATCCAAAAAATACCCATCTTTAATCTCAAAAAATCTCTAACCCCTTAGCCAAAAAAACCAACCTTAAACCCCATAAAACCCCCAAAATTTATCAAAACAAAATACCTAAACCACCAACAAACAAAAATACCTAAACCCTAAACCCCGAAATTCATAAACCCCCATCTTAAAAAATACCCTACACCATCAACCCCAATAAAACATAAACCCTTAGACCCAAAAAACCAAAAACCATCATTCCCAAAAAACCGTGAAACCTCATCCATAACAAACTATAAACACACATCACAAAATAACACAAAATCCTTATCCCCATAAATTGTTAAACTCTCTACTTAAAAAAGCCCAAAACTAGAATCCTAAAGATCCCTAAACAGCCATCGCCTTGAAATTCTAATCCCTCCCCACTAAAAAATCCAACAACCCAAATCCCAATAAATCCATCAACCCTCATCCCCCAAAAAACCCTCATAGCTCAACTCTTAAAAAACAATAAACACTAAGCCCAAAAGAACCCTCATCCATAAACACCATGATTAACTCAACCCGATTCCATAATAAACCCTATACACTCTAACCCAAACCCCCCAACCATATTCCGTTAAAAATGCACAAATCTATGCCCTAAAAATCCTAAACCCTAATCACCCCAAAACCCCACCCTCAGCCCCAGAAACCACCTAACCCACCTCTCAAAAAACACCCTATCTCTAGCCCCAAAAAACCCTATCCCTAAGACCCAAAACACATGACCATCAACCCCAAAAAACATGCATCTGTTAGCCACAAAATACCCAAACCTCTACCCTAAAACACTGCTAATATTTATTGTAAATGAACCCTAGTCCTCCATACTAAAAATATGACACCCTTATCCAAAAAAATCCTTACCCCAGTCCGAAGAAACCCTACCATGCATCCCAAAAAACCCTAACTCTCTTCCCCAAATAACCCCAACCCTCTACACAAAAAAAAACCACTAACTCTCATCACTAAAAAACACGAACCCTCATTACCCCAAAACCCTAAACCCTCATACCAAGGAAACCATAAACAATCAACCCCAAACCCCAACCATCTTCCCTAGAAAACCCTAAACCCTAATCCCCAAAAAACCATAATTTGTTTGCCCCCCAAAAACCCTAAACCCTCAGGCCTAGAAAAAATAAACCATCAACATTAAAAAACTAAACCTGCAAGATAAACCCAAAAACATCACCCCCATAAAAGTCAAAACCCTTATCCCTAAATAGTCCAAAACCTTCATCCCCAGAAAACCCTAAACCCTCATCCCCAAAATTCACTAAACCCTTATCCCCAAAAAATAATAAACCCTCAATCCCAAAAAAAACCCTAGACCTTTAGCCATAAAAATACCTGAACCATAATACCGCAAAAATACTAATCTCTTATCCCCAAAAAAACCTAAAAACTCATACCTATGAAAACCTAAACTAAAATCCCCAAAAAAACACAGAACCATCAACCTCAAAACCCCTAAAACAGAAGGAAAAAGAACCATATACCCTCCACTCCAAAATTCACTGAACCCTCAGCCCCAAAAACCTCTAACCCACATTCCAAAAAAAAATCATAATCCCCCATCCACAAAAAAACCCTAAACTAACAACTCCAAAAAACCTAAAACCCTTAGCCCCAAAATTCCCTAAACCCCCATCCCCAAAAAAACCAAAAATATTATCCCCAAAATACCTTAAAATAACATCCCTAAAAGACACTAAACTCTTAGACCACAAAAACCCAAAACTATCATCGGAAAAAAACTCTAAAACCTCATCAAAAAAACCCTATACACTTAGCCGCAGAAAACCCTAAAACTATATCCCCAATATGTAACTATTCTATCAGCCTCAAAAAACTCCTACCCCTTAGCCCAAAAAACCTGAAACCCTCATCCTTATAATACCGTAAAACATCACCCCAAAAACTCTGAACCCTCATCCACAAAACCCTAAACATTATCTCATAAAAACCCAAAACCCTCTTCCCCAAGAAAACCAAAACACTTAGCCATAAAAAACTTAATCACTAAGAACCAAAAATCATTAAACCCTCGGCACTTAAATAAAATCCTAAAACACAATCTATACAAATCCATAAACAACAACCCCAAAAATACCCAACCCATACCTCCAAAAACCCTAATCCTCTACCCCCCAAATCCTTATACCCCTTGCCCCCAAAAAACCTAGACAATCATCACACAGAAACCCAAAATACTCATTCCAAAAAAACATAAATGATCAACCCCAAAACCCTCAACAATCATCCATAAAAACCCTAAACCCTAATCCCCCCTAAATAAACTCTAAGTACCCAAAAAAAACTAAACCCTAATCCCTAAGAAACCTAAACCCTTGGCCACCAAAACAACTATTCCATTTCCCTAAGAAACTCTATACCCTCAACCATCAAAAACCATACACCTTTATTCCCAAAAAAGATAATCCTTCATCCACAAAAGACCCAGAACCCTCAGGCCCAAATCACTCAACCCACTCATCCCAAAAAAAATCTATGCCATCATCCCCAAAGAAACCCTAGACACTCATCTCAAAAAACCCCAAAATTCTCAGCACCAACTGACCCTAAACACTCATCCCAAAAACACCCTAATCCCAAAAATCCAAAATACTTTCAACCCTAAGCCCCAAAACTCCCCAACCATCATCCCCAAGAAACCCTAGACCTGTATCCCCAAAAAATCTACAAACCTAATATAAAAAAACCCCCACCCTTAACCTAAAAACCCTCAACCCTCACCCCAGAAAAACCCTCAACCCTCAACCCCAAAATAAACATCCACACTAAATCAAAAAAACCTAACAATACTCATCCCCATAAACCCTCAACTATTATCCATAACAAAATTGTAAACCCTCATCCTGAAAAACCTTATTCCCTCATCCCCAAAAACCACCAACACTCATCCCCTCCCCAAACCCCCAACCCTCATTATCAAATAATTATCAACCTTGAGCTTTAAAACCCCCCAACAATCAACCCCAATAAAACAACCTACCCTCAACAAGAAAAAAACAACCAACCCTCAACCCTGAAAATTACCCCAATCCTAAGCCCCAAAACACCCCAAAAATAACCTCCCAAAACTCCAACCCATATCCCCACAAAACCCCCAATCATCATCCCTAGAATATCCCCAATGCTATACCCCCAAAATCACCAAACCCACAACCCTAAAAACATATCACCCCTAATCCGAAAAAAACCCCAACCCATATCCACAATAAACTTTCAACCCTCATTCCCTCGAAACCACCAACCCTCAACCTAAAAAACCTAAACCCTCAGCCTTAAGAAATTGTGATCCCTCGTCCCCTAAAAACCCTAAAACCCAATCACCAAAAAACATGATCCCATCTTCCAAAAAAACATAAATACTCAGCACACATAACACAATATCGTCACCCCTAGAAACAATAAACCAGTAACCTATGAACACTAAATCGTGAGTCCCAAAAAACAAAAAACCCTTTTACCTAGAAACATAAAACCATATCCCCAAAAAATACAAAATCCTTATCCCTGTAAAACATAACCCACATAAAAAATAACCTTAACCCCTTAGACCTAAAATATATCAACCCTAATCTCCCAAAAAACATATTCCCTCATCCCAAAAAACATAAACCCTCATTACCAAAAACCATAACTACTCATCCCCACCAGACCCTAAAACATCAAAAAAAAATACCTAAACACATTTACCAAAAAAACCCAAAACCCAAAGCCCCATAAACCTTGAAAAATAATCCCCTAAAACCCCCAGTACCTCAGCCCCAAAAAAACCTAAACCCTCAAACCGAAAAAACACAACACCCTCATCCCAAGAAAACCTAAACCCTCATCCAAATAAAAACACCAAACCTCAGCCACAAAAATCCCTAATACATTATCCCTAAAAAATCCTAAACCCATATACCCCAAAAACCCTAAACCCTCAAATATAAAAAAACCCATAAATTTTTATCCGCAAAAACCTAAAACCATAGCCCCAAAAATCCATAGACCCCCTACCCCAAATTATAAACCCACAACACTAAAAAATCCCAAACCTACAACACAAAAACAATAAACCCTCCAACCCAAAAAATGAAAAACAATTTAACCCAAAATCCCTAAACACTCAGCCAAAACAACCCAAAACCCTCATTCCCTAAAATCCCTAAACCCATATCCTCGAAAACATTAAACCATATATCACAAAAAACCCAAAACCATCATCCCCAAAAAACCCCAAATTCTCATCGCTCATAAAAAATTAACCCCCATCCTCCAAAATCACTAACACTTCAGACCATAAAATCCTAAACCTTGAAACCCAAAAATCCCTAAACAATATGACCCCAAAAACTCTAAATTCTCATCCCCAAAAACCCCTATGCTCTCATTCCTAAAACTATTTACCCTCATTACCCAAAATCCTAAACCCTCATCTCAATAGAACACTAAACCCTCATACCCAAAACACCTAAATTCTCATAACCAAAAATAATAAACACTCAACCCCTAAATACCCAAAACCCTCAGCCACCAAAAACCCTTGACCCTCAGCCCAAAAAATCACAAAACACTCAACCCAAAAAAACATTAAACCCTCCACCCCCAAAATCATAAATCCCTTAACACATAAAACCCAAAACCCCAACCAAATAATACCCAAAAACCTCTACACTAAAAAATACTAATACCTCAACCCCAAAAACACTAAACTCTCAGCCACAAAAAACCCAAAACCCTCATCCCCAAAAACCCTTTAAACATTTCCAATAAAAACCCTAAACCCTTATACATAAAAAGACTATAACCACATACCAATAAAACTAGAAACACTCATGCAAGAAAATCATAAACCCTCAGACTAAAAAACATAATCTTTATGCCCCAAAAAACCCTAAACCCTTAGTCAAAATGACCAAAACCCTTTACCCAAAAAACACTAATCACTATAAAAAAAATCCTTAGCCGAAAAAACCTAATCAAACATCCTGAAAAAAAAAACAAAACCATAACCACAATAAAAACATTTATCCTCAGCCCCAAATACTCTTAAACCCTGAGCCTGAGAATACCAAGAACCCTAAATTCAAAAAAACCATAAATTCTCATCCACAAAAAACCCTAAACCATCAGCCACAAAATTACATAAACACTTAGGCCAAAAAACCATAAACCCTCATAAAAAACAACCTAAACCTTAAGCCACAATAAAACATAAATCCTCATCCCAAAAAAACATAACCATGAGAACCAATAAACCCAAAGTCCTCACACCCAAAAAACCTAAACCCTCTGCCCAAAAGTCCCATAAAACATACATAAAAAAATACCTAAACCATCATCCCCATATATCTCAAAAACCTCAGCCCCAAAAATCACTAAACCCTAATCCCCAAAAAATTAATAAATTATTAACCTCAGAAAATAATAATCTATTATCTCCAAAGAACCATAAAGCCTTATACCCTAAAATAACTAAACACATAGTCTAAAAAACCCTTAATAGTTAGCACCAAAAAAACAATAAACCATTTTCCCTAAGAAACCCCACACCCACAACCCCAAAAAATCATAGAGCATAACCCACAAAAACCCCAGATCCTGAGCCCCCAAACAACCTAGGCCCCTATCCCTAAAAACTTATAGAAACTCACACACACAAAAACCTTAGAAACATATCTTAAAACCCCTAGACCCTCAGTCCCAAACAATTCTAGTACATGAGGCCAAAGTAACCATAGAACCTTTCCCCAAAACAACCCTAGACCCTCAAACCCAAGAAATCCTAGGCCCTAAAAAACAACAAAACAAAAACCATTTCTTCCAAAAAACATTATAGCCTCAGTCCCATAAAAATCATAGACACAGATCCCTTATTAACATAATATCCTTAGCCCCAAAATACCATAGGCCCTCAGAACCAAAAAAATCCTAGACCCTCAGCCACAAAAAAACCCTAATCCTCGACCACAAAATACTCTAGACCCTCTTCCAGAAATAACATATATCCTCAACCCCCAAATAAACTAGATTCATAAAATTAAAAACGACAAGACACTCATCACCCAAACACCCATGAACCCCAGTCTTAAAAAACCCTAGAACAACAGACCTAAAAACCTTAGGCCCTTGGCCCCAAAAAAACCATAAACCATCATCCAAATAAAATCAAAGTAACTCAGTCCCATAATACCCTATAACCATAGGACCAATAATTCCTTGACCTTTATCTACAAAAAATCCATAGAACCTTATCCCTAGAAAACCCAATAGCTTCATCCCCAAAAAACCCTTAACCCTTAGCCCCAAAAAACCCAAGATTTTCATCCTAAAAAATCCTAGACCCTCAGGAGAAGAAAACCCTAGACCACCATCCCCAAAAATCCCTAGACTATTCGAACCAAAAAATTATAGAACCTTAGCTCAAGAAATCCCCAGACCCACATCCCCAAAAAAACATTAGACCCACAAACCCAGAAAAGGCATAGTACCTCATACCCAAAAAATCCTAGATAGATAGAGCCATAAACCCTAGATCATCATCCCTAAAAAACCCTAGATTCTCATCCCAAAAAAACCATATAAGTTACGTCCAAAAACCCCTAGAACCTTAGACCTAAATGTCCCTAGATTCATAAGCACAAAAAATTCTCAATTCCCTAAAATAACCTAGTCCCATAGCCCCCGAAAACCCAAGGCCCTAGTCACTAAAAAACGATAGACCCATATTCCCACAAAACACCAGACCGTCACACCCAAACATTTATATACCCTCATCCCCAATAAAAATCTAGAACCTCATCACTATAAAAAACCTAGAAACTCTTCCAAAAAATACCTTAATCCCTTATTCCCAATAACTACAAAACTCTAATCCCCATAAAAACTAAAATTGTCTGTCCCAAAAAACCGTAAACCCTCATCGCATATAAAATCCTAAATCCTTATCCCTATAAAAATACTAAACATTATTCCCCAAATAACCGTAAATACTCACCACCAAAATATCATAAACCCACAAACCCAAATAACCATAAACCCTTTCCCCTAAAAAACCCTTAAAATACAATGCCAAAATACCCTAAACCCTTGGCTGAAAAAAAAACTATAAATCCCACTGCCCCAAAACCCGAAACCCTCCTCCCCAAAAGAATCCTAATCCCTCAGCCCCAAAAAACCCTAAATCTTAAAACCAATAAAATACCTAAATCCTCTTCCCTGAAAAACCCCAAACACTCATCCATAGGAAACTTGAAACCCTCATCCCTAGAAATCCATAAACCATCATTCCCAAACACCTTATGCCCCCCAGCCCTAGGAAACCCTAATCGATCCCCCCCCCACCAAAAAACCCCCCAAAACCCCTTGATTTGCTGCTAAAAGCATGTAACGAGTAAGAAATGTTGTAATAATGAATTTTAGTCTACTGAACAAGGAATAAAGGAATCACCACCTTCCATGGTTTCTCCAAATAAAATGACTAAGCCAACAGTAAAGAGATGCACCAAAAAATTAGGGAAAAGGGGAAAACGATAAAGAAATAAAGTTTCACAAAAATAATTAAAATTCAATGTATTCAACTGTAACAAATACAATAGAGGAAAAATAAATTATAAAGACAATTTAAAGTGACTTTAGTGGCCCAAATCCAATTAAAAGTCTTGGGGGAACTCAATTGTCATGTAAAGACACCAAAACCATATTCCCATGATAATTTATGACCCCACTAACTACAGTTGTGATATTAAATCTTAATGATTCCTTGCTCCACGTTATTCCTCCAATTTATCTATATACCCATTTCTCATTCCTTTTTAATATGGATATGTTATTTTGGGCCCCAAATAAGTATGTTTGTCCCACCATTATATTGGATTCCAGAATGTATAGGCTAGTCAAATTAGAATATCAATTGGTCTTAAAATTCATCTCATGACCAAAAGTATTCTCCATGGGTAGAATATTTTACATATCATTCTATGTGGGATAGAGAATATTTTACCACAAAAATAGGTCATCAAATTCTTCAATAATTGGAGATAAGTCCCCAATGTTGAATTTTTTAGAAATCCACCAAACTCATTAGTTAAATCAATATTGTAAGGATTATTTCATACTAATTCATGTACCTTGACCAGTTATGTAGACCTTTCTACTAGATATCTCTTCCATTATGATTGATGTATCACCTTATGAAGGTAAATCCAAAAAATTTCTCTATGTTGAAAAATCTCCTTCTTAGGATTCCTTTTATCTCACCTCTTATATGAATTATTGGTCTTCCCAGTTTGATCTTGAATTGATTCAGGAGGCTTCATCATATAATTTTACTTCAAGTATATATCAATAATCACCTAAAAATGAGGATTAAAATGAAAAAACGTTATAGGATTGGTAGTGAAAATTCCTTAAATCAAAAAAATGGAGAATATTTAGTTATAGATCATATAAATGTTTTGTATGAAAATTTATCTTGTGAAAGTTGTAACTATCAATCTCTCATATTCTTTTTCAACAGTTTTTTCAAAATAGTTCTAAAATAATGAACGATATCTTCCACTTACCCATCAGTTTGAGTGTTTTCTGAAATGAGGAAAAAATATTTATACCATATTTCCATATGAATGTCCTCCAAAAATGACTGAGAAATTTAGTGAATCTATATGAAACAAAGGTACGATGTATGCCTTGAAGGTAAGAAATATCTATTAAAATAAATTCTAAATAATTCATTGGAAAATTCAAATTTAAATCTATCCTATGATCATACCATAGATTCTCCATAATAGCTAATGTATTGTATAAACTATGCTTTAATGTATCTTTTCTCTTTTAAATGTCATACATATCGAAATAATTTCTTCAACATCTCATTGTATCATTGGAAGGTGGATATTATTCATTAGTATTTCAATGTTTTTTGGGATAGTAGAACTACTATAAATTACTTTTTGATGATTATCTTGGATGATAATGTCATTATAATTACCCTTTGTAAAGAAAAACATGTTTCTATTAAAGAGAATCCCATCATGCATAAAATAATCCTACACAAATCCATTTTGACAGTGGATTAAAATATGTTTCAACTCATTATCATGCTGATAATCCTCGTTTATTAGTTGAAATAAAATATTTCTTGCATATTAATTGGTAATCAAGTAATACCTTCGAGAAAACGAATATTCCATCAAGTTATATTGTTCCTTATATTTTGAAACAAATGATAATTATTTCATGATTTCCCATCAATGTTTTCTTTCCTCAAACTGAGATTGTGTTTACTATTGAAAATATTAATTATGGATGGTAATAATGTTGAAAGGACTATTTTGGTCTCAAATATTTGGAACAATTATATTGGGACCTCATAGTTGAATAAAATTATATTTCATAATTGAAAAGAAACCTCCATGAATCAGTCAGCTTCTCAGTAAAATATAAAATGGGACACTTTATTTTTTGAGAATAGTGTCAATCCCAACTCCAAATTCACCAAAATCCACATAAAATAAATGATTAAAATATTTAAATACAAATCTATTCCATCACATATCCATTTTTTAATGTCTTGAAATTATTCATTTATTTCCTTTTACCACTAAAATTTCCCATTTATAAAGCATTCAGTGATGGGTTCCATGACAATGATGAAATTGGAATTAAAGGTATTATATAATGATTCCAAATAATGAATAATCAATCTTACAAAGATGGATTTTTTGGGTGGAAATGACATGATTTATTCCACCTTGTATTGATCCATCATGATGCCTTTTTTGGATAAAATATATCCCAAAACACAACATGTATCTAAAAAACTCACAATTTTCAATTCTTCCATATAAACATTCCCACATAATTCCAAATTTCTATCGAAATTGATCCAAATGGATCACTATATCATTTCAATAAATCAAAATATAATCCAGATAAAGACAATCATATTTACCAATAAATGGATACATACCATTATTCAGTAGTCCCATGAATATACTAGAACCCTTTGAGACGCTCAATGGCATGAACAACAATTCATACAATAAAACATTGGATTTTTATTTCATATTCCCGTCATTCCCATCCTTAATAAAAATATGGTGGTATCCTATTTGAAGATCAACCATTGAAAAGATTGATGGCCTATGAAATTCAATGATCATATCATTTATTTGTGGAATGGGATATATGTATTAGATGGTAATATTATCGGTAGATCTTCTATCAATACACATAATATATGTAGAATATTTTATTGGAACCAATAATCCTAAAATGGAAAATATTATCATACATGGCCTTATAAATCCTCAATCCATCAAATCATCAACTGGATTTTTTATTTCCATTGATTCAACATGATTTCACCATTATGATGGTTTATGTGGAAATTGTCCACATAGTAAAAGATTAATCATGTTTTAAAAGCCTCTATGTTTGTTAGTCCATGAGGAATATCATTAGAAAAAACATCCTGATAATCCACATTCTAAGAATAAGCTAGAATATAGAGACGACTATTTTCTTCCTAATATGACTTATCCATAATCATTAATGAAAATACATGATTTTTATTGATTGATTTATCTACATGATCATTATGGATAATGATGCTACCTTTGGAATAATCTTGAAAAAAGTA
Source organism: Viscum album (assembly GCA_963277665.1). Classification (NCBI taxonomy): domain Eukaryota; kingdom Viridiplantae; phylum Streptophyta; class Magnoliopsida; order Santalales; family Viscaceae; genus Viscum; species Viscum album. Next base: position 935,334,585 of record OY728132.1, read on the forward strand.
TTCTTGAAGGATATGGGATGGATTCATAGGATACTGTCTAATATTATTTTCCCCGGTTCATAATGAACATTTTTTCTTCGTCCCATTGTATTTCAAATCCCAATCAAACTACCATAGGGAATTATTTATAATGAGTGTAAAAAATACATAAGAATAATATCACACAATTCCGCTTCAGCATAGTTCTTTCCAATAATAAATGAAAACTAATATTTGTTTGACTTGATATGTAATATAGTTTCTCAACCAATACAATATGTATGATCGATGATGATTCTATTTTGGAAGCTTCAATTTATCCACCAGTTTTTTAAAGGAACGGTTTTACCACACACACTACCAATAATCACCATGAATACTCTCTGGCATAGGGTGTGATGAGTTTGGAACATGTTTTCTCATTTTTATTCTTAAGCAATGATTTATGCTTGAAAAAATCTTCCATCCGAAGACATGTTTCCCACATAAGCTTCTTCTATAACATGATCTTAATTTATGGATTATTCGCCAATAAATTCTCCCTCTTTGATTTCCTTTTCAAGCTCAATGATCTCCTACATATTTATAATTATATTTTTGGGAAAATTCACCTAAAATTGAGCATACACATAAAATTTGATGAAAATTCTATTCTTACATTAAAATGAGTGGGATTTTATTTTTTGTTGTTCCATATCCTTCTCTCTCCCTTTATCCAATGTCTTTTTCCATAAAAAATCCTTATCAATAATACGAAATTTATTAAAATAACTATCGTTATAAAAATATGTAACTCTATTTGTTTCATGAGTGCCTATGCCTGTTTGCATAAAATTTTCATTCAACCTTGATTTCTATCTTGGGAACATAATCAAGTTAATGCAATGGATGAAACTCAAATGAATGTTCAATTTCATAATTTAATCCACCCCAAAACCATACAATAATTTTCTCCTTGTATTTCTAAATAGCACCTCACAATAATATATTAAAACACTTTTGATATTATTCATCAAGGAATTTATATTCTTAATGCATGGGATACATTTGTCAACAATTATATTCCTTATATTTCACTGAAAGAAATATTACTATCCGCTGATTTTTAATACTCTCCTATGATTATTTTTTTTCATTCCTATCAAATTCCAGATGATTCATTAGATTTTCCAACCAAAGGGATGTTTAATATTTAAATATCAAAATTTCATCCTCGAGCATCATCTCATAAAATAATTCATAAATTCAATGAATCAATATATTTCCAACATCAAATCTTGAAAATTATCAAGATTCATACTCAATTAAAATTCTATAAATTATCTCTTCAATACTCTTTTAATAACATCTTCATCTGTTGTTCATTGAATTTCCACCTCTGAGTCACTTGAATATTAAAATTTTTTAAGACCTCTGTAAACATGAGTCATATTGCACATTTTATGTGGATATTGATGTTGGTAATGTCACTACAATGGAGGGGAATGGTGTCATCATGCTCTCAACATTTTATATTTTTATTATAAATTTGAGTAATTTTTTATTGTAGCTATGCATTGGCTATTCCCCAAGGAGAAAGTGAAGTAGAAGATCCTATTTGTTAAGTCATGGTGGGGAAGTTTAATTTTTTACTAGTTATTAATATGAATAATATGGTAGATTGTACACATATGAACCACATCTATTATTCAAAACTAGTGCATCACCAAAAGTGAAAAACGTGTAATTATGATAGAACAATGAAATTTAGCTGAATGAACATGTATAAAAAGAAATTCCACCCACGCTGGTTTCTCCATGTGTAAACACTATGTCACCAGAACTGGATATATAACACCAATTTTAGGAAAATTGAGATGGCTAAAGCAATAAATATGGAAAAAATATTCAAAATTCATTAGATATATTTGTATAAAATTAATAGAAGTGAAAATACATTAAATAGAATAAATAAAGATACTTTGCTGGCCAAAATCTAATTACAAAGAATAGGATAATTTAAAGGACACATTAAAATAACAAAAGCAACTTTCCAATAAAAATTAATGACACCGCTAACATAAGTAGTGAGATTCAACATTAATGATACTTTTCTCCTTTTACTCTCTCCCCTTTACTGTTCAAATAAAAATTACCTTCCTTTATCATGTGTATATTTAATTTTTGTATCCAAATAAATGTATTTTGGTCCACTATTGTGTTGGATTATTAAATTTGATGGATGTGAAAATTTAAATAACAATTGGGCATAAAATTATTATAAAGATAAAAACTATTCTCCTTGGGTTAAATCTAGGTAATATCACCGTCATCCCAAATAAACCTTGTAATACCAACCCCAAAAAACTATAAACACCTAACCAAAAAAAAACCATCAACCCTCATCCCCATAAAATCATAAACCCTCCGTAACAATAAATTCCTAAACTCTGAGCACCCAAAATCCATAAACCCCCTTTACTAGTAAACCCTATATTCTAATCCACAAAAAAGCATAAACCATCATCCCAAAAAATATCTAATCTAACTACTCCAAAAAACACTAAACCCTTAGCCCCCAAAACCCTAAACCCTTATGCCCCAAATAACCATAAATCCTCATCCAACAAAACCATAGAGCCATATCTCAAAATAAACCTAAACACTAAGCCACACAAAACCCTAAAAACGTATCCCCCAAAATACCTAACAACATATCTCCAAAAAAAACCCTATACCTTATGCCTTAAAAATATTTAAACCCTAAACCTCAATAAAACCCTAATCCCTCATCCCCAAAAAACCATATCCCTTCGATAACAAAAACACCCTAAACCCTAAACAAAAAAAACCCTAATCCCTATGCCTAAAAATATACTAAAATCTTTGCCACTAAAAAACCTAAATACTTAGCCCCAAAATACCTAAATCAACAGCCCCCTAAAAACTCTAAACCATCAACCTAGAAATTTTTTAATCCCTATGAAACCCTCAACCCCAAAAACCCTAAACACTTATCACTAAAAAATAAAAAACCCTAATCCCCCCAAAACCCTAATCCTCTATCCCCAAAAAAACCTCAAACCCTCAGCCTAAAAAAACCCTCAACACCAATAAGACCCTAAAACCTTATCCCCATAAAAACCTAATCCATTAACCCCCAAAACCTAAACCCACATCCCCAAACATCCCTAAATCCTCAACCCAAAAACATCTTCATCCCTTTTCCCCAAACACTAATAAATCAATCACAATAAAAAACCCCTCATACTAAAAAAACTATAAACGCTCAGAAAAAAACATTAATTCCATGCCAAAAAACCACTAAAACCAGAGTCCCAAAAGTCCCTAAACATTTACAATAAAAATAATTAACCTTATCTATAATAAATCTGAAACCATTACCTATGAATAAGACCCTAAACCCTTGTCCTAAAAAATCCTTAATCCATTATCCACATTGAACCCCAAAACCTCATCCAGAAAAACCCTATACCACATCACCAGAAAATAATAATCCCTAAGCCCCAATAAAATCTTAAACCCTCATTCCCACAATACCCTAAACCCTCACACTCAAAAAAAACCTGCATCCCTCACCCCCAAAAAACCATACTCCATCATCCCCAAAAACTCTAAACCAGTATAATTGAAAACCCTAATCATTCAGCCTAGAAGACCCTAAATCCATATCCCAAAAACCATATAACCTCAATGCTAAATCACCCAATAACTTCTACCCCCAAAATCCATAAACCCTCTACAAAAAACCCCTATACCCACTAACGAAAAAAGGTAATTGCATTACCCTAAAAACCATAAACCATCTACCCCAAAAAACCTAAACCCGCTTTCTGACAAAAACCCTTAACACTTATCCAATGAAACCATTCACCTTCAGCCCAAATTATCCCAAATAGTAATCCCCCCAAAACACTAACCCACCATTAGAAAAAAAAACCCTAAACCCAAAGAACTAAAAGCCCCAATAACACAGCCCAAAAAAACCTTAACTCCCTGCACTAGAAAACCCCAAATCCTTATCCAAAAAAAATATCCTAAAACCTTACCAAATAAATCATAAAACTTCATCCCCAAAACCCCAAAACCCTCATCCCCAAAAAACACTAAACCACCGACCCCAAAAGCACTAAACCCTCAGAACTAGAACACCCTAAACCACAATCCAAAAAAAATAAACCCCCTACCTCAAAAAATCCCAAACACTCTCCACTAAAAAGTGTAAAGCCCCTAGCGTGAAAAACCCTAAACACCAATGATTAAATGAACCCAAAACCCTTATCCCCCCAAAAATATTATCCCTCAACCCAAAAAATACATAAACTATCACCCCCAAAAAACCATAAGACATTATCAACAAAATAAACCAATCCCTATCCCCAAAAACCCTAACACCTCTACCATAAAAATCCAAACCCCTGGGACCAAATTAAATGTAAACCCTCATCCCCTAGAAAACATAAACCCACATCCCCAAAAAACTCTAAACTCTAATCCCCAAAAAATTTAAATCTCATCCCCCAAAAAATATAAACCTCAGACCCAAAAATACCTAAACACCCTCCCCCAAAATACCATAATCCCAAAGAATAAAAAAATTCCTAAACCCTCATCCCCAAAATACCCTAATCCCTCAACCCAAAAGAACCCAAAATCATCATCCACAAAAAACCATAAACCCTCATACCGAATAAACCCTAAACTGAAATCCCAACAAACCTAAACCCTATGCACAAAAAACCTATAAACCCTCTTCCATAAACCCCTAATTCTATGTCCCTCATAAACTATAAACCATGATCTCCAAAAAAACCCTAATCCTAGATCCCAAAAAAAACTAATCCATCGTCTGAAAAAACCATAATCAATCATCCCAAAAAAATAAAAAAAACTCATCCTAAATAAAACACTAAACCTTATTCCCAAAAAATCCAAAACTTTTACCCAAAAAAATCATTAAACCTTAGATCCATAAAACCCAAATCCCTCTAACTTAAAAAATCCCTAAAATCCCTAAATACACATCCCTAAAAACCCCTAATACCGTTTCCCCAACAAACCCTAAACCCTCACCCCCAAAAAATGTAATCCCCAACACAAAAAACAATATACCTCATCCAAAATAACCCTATAACCCTATCCCCATAAAAACCTATACCATCATCCCCTAGAAAAACCTAAAACCTCTATATCAAAAAAACCCCTAAACCCTTAGGCTCAAAATGAATAATCCCTCATTAAAAATCCCTAAACCCTCATCCCCAAAATCCACTAATTCCACAATACTAGGAATTCCAAAACCCCCATCCCTATGAAAGAATAAAACCTCATCCCAAAAAAAACCCTAAAACCTCATCCTCATGAAACCTAAACAAACATCTCGATGGAACCCAGGTCCATCATCCAAAATAACCCACACCACCCAAAAACAGTGAACCCTCAACCAAAGAAAACACTAAAACCATAGGCCAAAAACCCTTAAACCCTCATCCCCAAAAAAACCTAATCTCTCATCCTTAGAAACCTTAAATCCACATTCCAAAAAACCCTTAATCTCTCATCCCCCAAAAACATATCTCCTTATCCCCAATAAACCCTAAACCATCATCCCCAAAAAACCATAAACTGTCATCCCTAAAAATACCTATACCCTCTTCCACAAAAAGCCATAAACATCATCCCCAAAAACATATATACCCTTACCCCCAAAAACCCTAACAAAAAAAAACCCTAAACCATTATCCATAAACAACAATAAACCCTTCTCCACAAAAACCCTAAACCATTCACCTAAAAATATCATAAACTCTCACGCCCAAATAATCCCCAAAATATCATAGACCCTTACGTCCCAAAAAAACCCAAACCCTCATACGCAAAAACCCTAAACCATCATCCCTAAAAATCCATAAACACTCAGCCCCAAAAAACACTAAATGGACAACTAAAAAAACATGAATCCTCGTCCTAAAAAACCTAAAACCCTCAGTCCCAAAGAACCTTAAACCTTCATACCAGAAAACCCTAATACATTTGAATAAAACTAACCAAATCCTTAACCCCAAAAAACCCAAACCCGAAACCCCAAAAAACCTAAACCCTCAGGCCAAAAAAACCCTAAACCCAAAAAACACAATACCCTCATCCCCACAAAACCCTAAACCATGATCCCTATGAAAACCTAATATCTCATCCAATAAAACCCTAACCCGCCTTCAAAATAAAATTATACCTCATACTCAAAAAACCTAAAATTTTATCCTAAAATTACCCAAAATCCTCATCCCCAAAAAACCCTAAACCGTCATCCCAAAAAACCCTAAACTAGTAGCTGTAAAATACCATAAACCCTCATCCAAAATAATTCATATTCCCCTGTCCCCAAAATTCCCAAATCCCTAGCCCCAAAAACCTAAAATTTCATCCCTAGAAACCCCAAACCAATATTCACAGAAAACCCCCAAGCTCTCGAAAACCCCAAACCCTCATCCGCTGAAAACAAAATACCCTATGCCCTAGAAAACCCTAAACCCACTGCTCTAGAAAATCAAAAACCTATATCTATAGAAAACCATAAACCCTCAGCCCTAAAAAATACTACACACCCAGCTCTAGATAACCCTAATCCCTCATCCCTAGAAACCCTAAAACCATCACCCCCAAGAAACCCTAATCTATTATCCACCTAAAACCCAATACCCTCAGCATAAAATAACCCTAAACCCTCAGCCCTAGAAAACATAAAAACTACTTCCCCAAAAAACCAAAAAATATAAACCCCAAAAAACCCTAAACCATTTCCCCCAAAAATAACAAAACCCTCATCCACCAGAAACCCTAACACCTTAGTACATGAAAACCCTAAACCACCATCCCCAGAAAACATTAAACCCGAAACCCCAAAAAAAACCCTAAACCCTATTCTCTACAAAACATAAAACACTACGTCCCAGAGAACCCTAAACCCTAATCAACAAAAAACCACAAAACCACATACCCAATAAAACCATAATCCCACATCCATAGAATACACAAAACCCTTTTCCATGAAAACCCAAAACCTACATCCTATGAAAACACTAATAAATCATACCTAGAAAATTTTAAACCTCCATCAGCAAAAAACCTAAAATCATCATCCTTTGAGAACCCTAAACCATCATCCCAATAGAAACTAAAACAATCCACCCTAGAATACCCAAAACCCTTATTCCTAGAACATCCAAAAATTGTATCCCCAGAAAACCTAATCCCCCATCCCAAGTACATCCTACACCATTAGTAATAGATAACCCAAAAGCATCATCTCCAGAAAACCAAAAGCCCAAAACCTCATCCCCCAAAAAACACTCAACCCCAGAAAACCATATACCCACATCACATGAAAATCCATAACCCTAAACCCTAGAAACACCAAAACCATCATCCCAAAAAACCTAAAATCTCAATCCCATAAAATGGAAAACCCACAGTCTAAAAAATTCAAAAACCACTATACCTATAAAACCATATACCCTCATCCCCATTAAAAACTAAAATAATAACACCCCAGAATACTACTCACTCTGAAAAAAATTCCCAAAAAATCATACCTAAAAAACCTATACCATCATTCCCAAAAAAACACAAACTCTCACCCACATAAAACTATAAATCCCCTACTCCAAAAACCATAGTCCCTCTACCTAAAAAACATTAAAACAATATCCCCAAAAAACCCATCTCCAAATATACCCTTCATCTTTTACCACAAAACCCATTCACCATTATCCCCATATAACCATAAAACCTCACTGTAAAAATCATAAACACTAACCCCAAATCCACTAAACACTTATCCCTAAAAATCCTGAAATCCTTATTCAAATAAACTCCAATACCCTTAGCCTAAAAAATTCAACACCTTTATCCCCAAAAACCCTGATCCATTAGCCCCATAAAACCCTATACCATTAGCCCTAAAAAACCATATACCATAATCCACAAACAAAACCTAATCCATAACCCCCCCAAACATCCAAAACCCTAAGCATGAAAAACCCTAAACACAAAGTCCAATAAAACCCAAAACCCTCAACCATAGAATATCCAAACACCTCATCCCTATAAATATGAAAACCCTAATCCACATAATACAATCATCCCTAAGAAGTTGAAAACCCAAAACACTCATTCGTAGAAAAACCCAAACCCTCAGCCCTAAAAAACCCTTATCCCTGGAAAACCCTAGGCTTCAGCCCAAGAGAACCCTAATACCTAATACTAGGAAACCCCTAAACCCTATAACCTATAAAAACCTAATAAATATTCTCCAAATAGCCATAAAAAATCAAACATAGAAAATTCTAATCCCCATTAATACCTAAACCCTGAGGCCAAGAAAACCATAAAACTTCATCCTCAAAATAACACAAAACCCTCATCACCAAAGAAACAAAAATATCAACCCCAGAAAACCCAAACCCCACAATACCATAAAACCATTAACCACTAGCCCAAAAATCCTTAATCCCTAAGAACCATAAAACCCAAAGCAGTTATCCCTAGAAAACTCTAAGCCCTTATCCCTAGTAAACATTAATAGATCAGTCCTGAGAACCATAATCTAGAGCTACAAAAATCATAACCCTGAAAAACTAATATCGCAATACCTTTATCCCTATAAATCCATAAACACTTTTCCTCATACAACCCTAAACCCATACCCCCAGACTACCCTAAACCATCAACCCCATAAAACCCTAAACTATAATCCCTATAAAACCCTTAACCCTGGGCCATAGATAACCCAAAACCCAAAATATTAGAAAACACTTAACCCAAACCACAAAAATTTATAATCGCTCAATCCAAAAAAACCATGTACCCTTACTTCCAAAAAAATGCTAATACATGAGCCCCCAAAAATCTTCAACAATATTACCTAGAAAACTAGGAACCTTGGGCCCCAAAAAATGCTGAACCCTAACCCATATAAAACCCTAAACCCTAATCCCCAAAACACCATGAACCCTTAGTGCAAAAAACCGATGAACCAATATACCCAAAAAACCATGAACCGATATCCTCCAAAAACACATAAACCTTAGCTACAAAAAACCTAAACCACCATCTCTAGAAAAACCTAAACACTTATCCCAAAGAAAACCCCAACCCTACTACCAATAAAACCCTAATCCCTTAACGAAAAAACTATAATCCCTCAAACCCAAATAACCCTAAACCCTGATGCCCAAAAAATCTATTCCATAATCTTTAAAAACCCCTGAAATCAATGCAAAAAATAATCCAAAACCCTCATCCCCAAAAAAAAACTTTGATCCCATATCCGAAAAAACCCAAAACCCTAACCCCACTAAAACCCTAAAACATTATCCAAACTAAATCCTAAACCCTCATCCCAAAAAATTCGAAACCCTTTACCTCAGAAAACAATAATCCCTTATCCCTAATGACCCTAAACCCTAATCCCCAAAAAACACTAAACCTAGAGCCCTAATATCCATAAATCTGAGGACCTAAAAACCTTAATCCATAACAAAAAAATCCTAATCAATATTCCAAAAAAACCCTATAAACTCATCCTTAAAAAAACCTAAACCCACATACCCCAAAAAAATAAACCCTAATCCCCAAATATCCATAAACCCTCATCCCCCAACAGTCCTAGACCAACATCTATGAATATCCCTAATACAGTAGAGAAAAGAACCCTAAAACCATAACCCTAGAAAATCATAATCTTTAAGCCTTTTTACCCCATCCCAAACCTAGAGCCCCCAAAAAACCTATCCCCATAAATTTAAAAAATGGTGAACCCCCAGCCGTAAATAACCCCGAAGCCTTATCCCTATGTAACCTTATAGCCTTAGAAAACCATACGCCCCAAAATTCCCCAAACAATCAAAACCTAAAAACCCCAAACCCGTATCCCCAAAAATCCACAAACCGAAAGGCCAAAAATCCTAAACCCCTACCACAAAAAACTAAATACCCACTTCCACAAAATAACCTAACCACTAAGCCCAAAAAAACCCAAAGAACACATCCCCGCAAAACCAAAAACACTCAGCCCTAAAAAACCTCAATCTGTCATCCCTATAAAAACCCTAAGCCTCATCCCCACAAAACCTGAAATCATCATCTCCAAAAAACCCATAAACCATAACCCTAAAAACCCAAAAACTAAGCCCAAGAAAATGGAAAACCTTCATCCATAAAAACCCCAAAACCTCAGTCCAAATAACCCCATACTCTCAACCTTTTATAAAACCAAACCCTCTTCCCTAGAAAACGCCAAATCTCAGCCCCATGAAATCCAAAACCCCCAACTGCAGAAAAAACCATAATCACTCATCCCCAATAAACTCCAAACCCCCAGAAACAAGAAAACACAATCCATTAGATCCAAAAATCCCAAAACCATCATCCCCAATAATCCCCAAACCATCTTCTAAAAAAACAAAACCTACATCCCTTGAATACCCAAATCCCTCAACACTAGAAAACCATAAACCCTTAACCCCATAAAACCCCAATCCCTCTACCCCAAAATTCCCCAAACCCTCAACCCCAAAACACTATAAACCTCAAACCCACAAAACTCTACAACCTAATTCTCAGAATACCCTAAAACCTTATCCCCAAAAAACCTGAAATAATCATCCCTAAAAATTACTTAGCATTCATCCCTAGAAAACCCAAAACCATCATCCTTGGAAAACCAAAAAACATCATCCCCTGAAAACACAAAACCCGCAACCCTAGAAAATCAAAAACCCTCATCCCCAAGAAAACCCTAAATCTTTGTCCCTAGTATCCCCAAGCCCTCGACCATAGTAAACACTAATCCCTCATTCCTAGAATATGATATTCCTGTAGCTCTAGAGATCCCAAATCCCTCATCCCTAATATAAACTACATTTTCATCCAGTTAAAACCCAAATTACACATCTAAAATAAACATAAACCCTTAGCTCCATAAATTCTTAAACCCTCACCCATAGAATACCAAAAACCATAAACCCAAAAAACCCCTAAAATCACACCCCTTGAAAATAGTAAGCCCTTATCCATATAAAACCAACAACCCTCTTCTCTAGAAAAACCTAAACCCTTAACTCTAGATAACAGAAAAAACCTTGTCCTTATGAAATCCTTGAACTCTGAGCCCTAGGAAACCCTAAATCATCAACCCTAGTAATACCTACACCTTCTACCCCAAAAAATCCTATAATACCATCCTTAAAAAAAAAATAGACCCTCATCCTAGGAAAAGAATAATCCATCATCCCATGAATAACCTAAACCCTCATCCCTAGAAACCACTGAACACTAATTCCATGAAAATTCTAAACTTCAATCCACATTAAAATGAAATTCTTGAACCCTATAAAATCTTAATCCCTCCGCCCTAGAAAACATAAAACTCTCATTACCAAAAAACCTAAACACCTTGCCCCAAAAAACATGAAGCCATGATCCTCATAAACCATAAACCCTCAACACCCAAAAACCCTAAACACACATCCCCAAAATACCTTAAAAATCTTCCCAGGTAAAAACAAATCCATCATCCCCATAAAACCCAATAAAACTCGTCCCTAGAAAATCCCATTTCTTTATCCCTAGGAAACCCAAAACACCCAACCGTAGAATAACAAAAACCCTCAACCTCAGAAAACCCAAAACCATCATCCTTGATAAATCCAAAACCCTCAGCCACTGAAATACCCAAAAACTTCACCCCTTGAAAACCCTAAGCACTCATCCTTAGAAAATCCTAATCCCCCCACCATAGATAACCCTAATCGCTTATCACTATAATATATTGAACACTGATCCCATGAAAACCCCAAACTCTCAATCCCCAAAAACCCAAAACCCTCATCCTTAAAATATCCTAAAGCCCCATCCTCATAAAACTCTAAACCCTCATCCCTAGAAAACCTAAAACCCATAATCCCATAAAATCATAGACCCTCAGCCCAAAAAATACTAGGCCCTTATCCTCATAAAATCCTAAAACCCCATCACCCAAATACCATAATCCATCATCCCATTAATACCCTAAACCCTTGACCCAATACCCAAATAATGAATCATTCCATTAAGACACTAAACCATTATACCAATTAAAATAGAAATCATCATCCCTAGAAAAACCAACCCCTCCCCCACCCCGAAAAACCATAAACCATTATCCTACGAAACCCAAAACCATTAACCCTAAAAAACCCAAAACTCACATCCTCATAATACCCTAAACAGTAATCCCTAGTAAAACCAAAACCCTCATCACCGTAAAACCTCTTAAACATATTCACTAGAAACCCCAAAACCCCATCCATATAAAACCCTTATCTCTTAGCCATAGAATACCCAAAACGCATAGCCCCTAAAAAACAAAAACCCTATACTCATGAAAACCCCAAACCCACATCCTTAGAAAACAAAAAACACTCAACCCCAAAAATCCGCAAAACCATAGCCCTAGAATACCGTAAACAATCGTACATAGATAATCCTAATCCTTGATCCATAAAAACCCCAAATCCCTAAGACATACAGAACATTATACACTCATCCCCAAAAAACTTTACACCATCATCCCTAGAAAACACTAAACACTCAGTCACAAAAACCCCTAAACCCTCATCCTCATAACTACCTAAACTCTCATCCCTCAAAAACCCAATACCCTCAACCTTGTAATGTTTGAAACCCTCAATCCTAAAAAATAAAAAACAATCGGCACTAGAAAACCCAAAACCCTCAGCCTAGAAAACTCAAAACCCTTAGCCCAAGAAATCTCAAAACCCCCATCCCCAAAAAACAATAAACCCCACCCCTAGAAATCCTTAAACCCTCATCCCTAGGGGACCTCAGAACATCCTGAGAGGGGAGGGGTGAATCAGGATATAAAATATCAATTTTAATTTGAATGATCTTGTTCCCATGTTGGTAGGTACTTGTCAAACATGTCTAGTGGAATCATGTTGTAATTAAAAATTCATAAGAGAGAGAGAGGGAATATCAGTTTTACAGGATTCACAACTATGGGATTATCTAAGGAGTTTACACTAATAGTGTTTCTATCATACCAAAATCCACTAAGATTTTCTATTTTTTATGATGTAAATAATTTCAGACACAATCACTCTGTTATAGTCACACTTTATTTTCAATAATAAAGGTATTGAAGACTTCCTCTCATGGGACACTTCCGAAGACTCCCTCTAGCTCACTACATTGGGTAAGTATTACTCAGTCTGACAACTTGATGCTTTCTTTAGTAAATTAGCAGTAATGTAATTATCCCTGACTATAATGTGATTCTTCTTGCACTGATGTCATGATTTGATTCACATGAAATCATTCTTCACATAAACCATAAGTTCAAAATTATTATTCGCAAATATTTCAACCTTCGAGAAACCCCCATTATGTTTAAAAGAAATTCCAGTGGTCAGTAAATAACAAAATTTTGGGAAACTTTCTACCATCATGAATCACATATCCTTTATAGATAACACTACCAGAGTGAATATAAAATCCTTCATGGAAAAAAACTACCTTCATGAAGCTTACTGACTTTGTAGGACAATATGTCTTTTAGAATCTTAGACATCACAAAACTCCCCTTAATCAAAATAATTTATGCTGGTTAAAAGCAGAAAATTATTTTTTTGATGTTCAATTTCACATAGAAACTCAGATCCACAATGCTATAAACCTCTGGGAACTTAGACTGATTCAGCTTATTCATCAGTTCATTTAATTGAAAATGAACAGGGGGTAGCTATCAATTTATACGCACTAACCTTCATGAAGATCACACACTCCTAGTATCCTTTTTCCAAATCACATTAGTGATGATCCTTAATCCCATCTATTTGTGAATCTATAGTGATCTTTATCCTATTCATGAATCTTATCATAGTCGTGATGATTTTACATCTATCCCTCATGCATTGTTGAGCCCACTCATAGTCACAAATAACACCTTCTTTCCATATACAATTTGTAATTCTTGTTCACAATGATATATTTCATTTCAAAGCTCAACCTTCATGAATCCGAGACTTCATGAATCAAATGACTACCATATTTGAAATGATTCAATCCCAGAAAAACCACTTTCAGGGAGCTTTATCCTTCCTCCTGATTTTGATCCCAAAAATTTAGCAAACACTGGGAAATGATGCCACCTTCAACACTATATATAATTTGTTCAGTTTGATCACCTTCCTTGAAAACTCCAGAATTAAACCAATGTGCATTCAAAATAAACAAATACTAAACTCCATTTCTATCTATTAATGACCTTTGTTCCATCAATACCTAGAAAACCATAACCCCTCATCCCTAGAAAAACATAAACCATATTCCACAAAAAACCCCAAACTCTCAGCCCCAAAAAACCCTAAACCCTCATCTCTAAAAAATAAAAGACCCTCATCCCATAAAAACCCAATCCCTCATCCCCATAAAACACTAAACCGTTAGAACCAAGAAACCCTAAACCACCAGCCCCGGATAACCATGAACCTCCATCCCTAAAAAACCCAAAATACTCACCAATAGAAAACCCAAATACATTATCCCTAAAAACCCACAAACCCTCACCCCCAAAAAACTATAAATTGTTAGCCCTAGAAAATGTAAATCCATTTTCCCCAGAATATCGTCAACACTTAGCCACAAAAAAATACAATACATCAAACCTAGAAAACCTTAAACCCTCATCCCCAGAAAACCCTAAACCCTCACCCTAGAAAATGTTAAACCCTTATACCCCAAAAAAACCCTACACATCTTCCCATTAAAATAGTAAACCCTAAAACACAGAAAACCCCAAACCAACATCCCTATAAAACCACAAATGCACATCCCTAGAAATCCCTAAACATTCAGACATAGAATGTCCCAAACCCTAAACCCCAAAAAACCCAAAAAGATCATCCCTAAAAAATAATAATCCCTGATCTCTAGAAAAATATAAACCATCAAACCTAGAAAACACTTTTACCCTTATCCCTAGAAAACCATAAACCCTTACACAAAAAACCCTAAAAACTCAGCCCCGAAGAACCCTAAACCATCATCAATGGAAAACAACAATCCCACATCCCTAGAAAACCCTACATTTTCGTCCCCAAAAAACATAAAACCATCATCCCCAGAAAACTAAAAACCCTCATCCTAAAAATATCCCATATCCATATAACCAAAAAATCTATACCCGCATCCGTAAGAAACCATATACCCATATCCCAAGATAACCATAAACAATCATCAATAAATAACCCTAAACATCATACCTAGAAAAACATAAACCCTCATCCCAGGAAATCTCCAAATCCTCATCCCTAGAAGACCCTAAAATTTTATCCCTATAAAACATTAAAAACTCATCCCCTTGTACCATATATCCCTAAACCCTTATCTATATAAAACCCTAATCCATCAAAATGTTGAAAAATAAAATTCCTTAGACCCATAAAACCCAAATCCTCAGCCCCATAAAACCTTCTACCATTATCCTAAAAAAAACTATAAATTAATCCCTACAATGTTTTATACAGTCATCCATAGAAAACAAAAAACCCTCATCTCCTGAAAACCCAAAACTCTCAGCAATGGAAAACCCCCTACACTCATTCTCGGAAAACCTCAAACCCATATCCCCATAAAATCCAAAATACATAGCACCTAAATGCCTAAGAACTCATCCCTATAAAACACTAAACACTCATACCTAAAAAACAGTAAACCCACATCCATATAAAATCCAATCCCTCATCCCAAGAATCCATGAGAAACCTCAAAAAATACACAAGACCCTCATCCCCATTGAATAATTAAAACATTTTCCAAGAATACCCATAAGCCTATTCCCTTTAAAACACATAAATTATTATCCCTAGAAAACCCTAAAACCTAATCCATAGAACACCCTATACCCTTAGACATAGAAAACTCTATGACCATAGCCCATAAAAAACATAAACACATAGCATTAGAAAGCTCAAAACCCTTAGCTCTAGAATGACATAAAACATATACACCAAAAAACCAAAAACACTCATCCCAAATAAAACATAAACCCATATCCCCATAAAACCCTATACTCTCATCCCTAGAAAACCACGAACACTCAGCCTTAGAAAACCTAAAATCCTCAACCCCAAAAAACTCAATACCATCATGCCTCGAAAATCCTAAAACATCAATCAAAGAAGATCCTAAAAACTCCACCCTAAAAAACTATACAAAATTATTACTAGGAGAACCTACACCCTCAACCCAATAAAACCATGAATCCTTATCAATAAAAAACCCTAATCCTTATTCCCTAGAAAGCCGTAATTCTTCAAACCTAGAAATCCCTAAACCCTCATCACCAAAAACCCTTAAATTATCATCCCTATAAAACCTAATACCCTATTCTTCAAAAAATCCTAAAATATTAGGCCCATAAAACAATATAATCATATACATATTAAATATGAAACAGACATCCATAGAAAAGCTCAACCCTCAACCCCCGAAACCCTAAACCATCAGGTAGAAAAACACGTAAAACCATATCCCTAGAAAACACTATAACCTCATCCCCCAAAAATCCTAAACCCTATGTCCTGGAAAACTCTAAACCCTCATCCCTATACAACACTAAACCCCAAGCCTAATAATACATTAATACCTCATCCCCATAAATCCCAAAACCCTCTAATAATGAAAACTCTAAGCCCTCTTCCCTGGAAAATCTTAAACCCTCAACCATAGAAAACTGTAATCTCTCTGACCTTGGAAACCCTAAAACCTTATCCCTAGAAAAACCTAAACCCTCATATATAGAAAAAAATGAAATCCTTAGCTATACAAAACCCATAACCCACATCCCTTGAATACCATAAACCCTCAGCCCCATAAAATCCATAATCTGCATCCATAGAAAAACATAAATCCTTATCCATAGAAAACCCAAAAAATTCATCCCCAAAAACCTAACCATTCATCCCCATAAAACGCAAAACCCATATCCCTATAAAACCCTAAACACATATCCCTACAAATCCATCTACCCTCTTCCCATGAAATCTTCATACCCTTATCCTCGGAAAACCCTAAACCCTCATCCCTAAAATACCCAAGACCCCAATTTTATGAAAATCTTGAACCCTCACCCTAGGAAAACCCTGAAAACTTATCTAGAAAATTGAAAACAATATTTCCTATAAAACACTAGAACCATAGCTACAGAAAAAATTTAATCCATGTTCAATATAAAACACTAATCCCTTATCCCTAAAAACCCTAATCCCTCAGTTTTAGAAAACTAGAGACCCTTAGCCACATAAAAATATAAAATTATCCCTATAAAACCATTAACAAACCATTATATAAAATGATAAAACCCCATAACTAGAAACATTTAATCCCTCAATCCCAAAAACCATAAACTCTCTACCTTAAAACCCTTAATAAATCCTAAAAAGATCATACCTAGAATGCGCTAAATCTTCATCCCCGGAATATCCTAAACTCTAAACCGTAAAAATCCCTAAAACCTCAATCCCAATAGAATCATAAACCATCATCCCTAGAAAACCCCAAACAATCAATAATGAAAAACACAAAACTCATACCCAAAATAAACCCCCTACACCTCAGTCCCATTAAACCCTTAACCATTATCCCTAGAAAACCCTTAACCTACTTCCCCATAAAACCCTAAACTCACATCACCAGAAAACCCTAAATAGTTTTCCCTAGAAAATCATAAACCCACATCCATAGAATAACCTAATCCCTTAGCCCCATATAACCCTAAACCCTCCACCTTAAAAATCCCTAAAACCTCAACCCTAGAAAACCCTAAACCATCAGCCTCAGAATACCGTAAACCATACTCCTTAGAAAAACCAAAACTCATATCACCAAAAAACTCTATACCCATTTCCCCAGAAAACCCAAAACCCATATCCCTAAAATACCATAAACCCTCTTCCCCATAAAAACACAACCCCACAGTCCCATAAAACCCCAAACCCCCGATCTTAGAAAAATCTAAACCCTTTTCCCCTGAAACCCCAAACCCCTCATCCCTAGAAATCACTAAAACTTCCACTCTTCAAAAATATAAATACATAGTGAAAAAAGTCCTTAACCCATATCCCCAAAAAACAATAAGCAATCAACACTAAAAAATCCTTAATCCTTCTGCCTTAGAAAACAAGAAACACTCATCCCCAGAATAACTTAAACCTTCAACCCTAGAAAACCCTAAATCCTCAATACCAAAAAACCCTAAACCTACAGCACTCAAAAAACCAATATCCTAAGTACAAGAAAAACCCCAAAACCATAGCCCTTAAAACACTTAAACCCCAGCTGTAGAAAACCCAAAATCATCATCCCCAAAAAATACTATATCTGAATCACTATTATCCACTTAACCCTAATCCCCATTAACCATATAGAATTATCCCAAGAAAACCTGATTCTGTCATCCAAAAAAAACCCTAAACCCTCATTCCTAGAAAACCATAATCCCTAAGTCCCAGAAAACACTAATTCCCTATCCTTAGAATACCCTATGCTTCATCCAAAAAAACCCTAAACCAAAATCCACCAAAAAACCTAAACTATCAGCCCCAAAGAAACCCAAATCCCTCGGCCATAGTATAACTAAACTTTTATCCCTAGAAAACCCAAAAACCTAATCCCTAAAAACCAATTTCCCTATCCAAAGAAAACATTGAATCCAAATCACAAAAATTCCTAAACCCTCATCCTAAGAAAACACTAATCCCTCATCCACTTAAAACTCTAAACCCTCAGTCCCATAAATCACTAAACCCTCAAGCACATAGGATCCTAAACTCTTATCCCTAGATAACCCTAAACTCTAATTGTTAGACAAACCTGAACCCTAGTCGCTAGAAAAACCCCAATCCCTTATCTTCGAAAAATTGAAACCATCATCCCTAGAATACCTAAACCCTAATCCCTAGAAAAATCAAAACCCTCATCCATGAGAAACTCTAATACCATAGACCTAGAAAACCCCATACTCTTGTAGCTAACAACCAAGAAACCCTCATCTCAATCCACAAGGAGTCCTAACCACCCAGTTATAAAAAACCTGGAACCATCAATAAATGCACTAGAGATTTCTAAAAACAAATCCCCATAAATCCAGAATCCCACTTCCCTAGAAAATATTAATCAATCATTCTCATAAAACCCAAAACCTTCAGCCCCAAAAATCCCTAATCCCTCAATCCTAGAAAACCCCAAATCCTCAATCCTAAAAAACCCCCTAGACCCTTAGCTCTAGAAAACCCTAACCCCTCTCCTCCATATAACTACATACACTTATCCCCATAAAACCCCAAAACCTCATCGAAACAAATCCTTAAACCATCAAACCTATAAAACCCTAGACCCTCATCCCCAAAAAACCCCACAACCTTAGCCCTATAGAAATCTAAAACATCATACTCTAAAAACCCTAAACCCGCAACCCCCCAAAACCCTAAAACCTCACCCTCAGAAAACCCAAACCCATAATCCCAAAAAAACCCTAAACACTTATCCCCAGATAACTCCTAACCCCCAACCCCAGAAAAACATAATTCCTCCTCCATAGAATACAAAAAATTCTCATCCATATAAATCCATGAACCCTCTACCACAGATGGCACTAAACCCTCATCCCTAGAAAACCATAAAAACATAGCTCTAGAAAACCATAAACCCACATACGTAGAAAATCATAAACCTAAAACTGATAAAACCAAAAAGTTTCACACAATTAAAAAACAAAACCCTCATCCCTTTAAAATCTCAAAACTGCATCCCTAGAAAACCCAAAACCTTCAACCCTTGAAATCCAAAAACCTTAATCCCCAGTAAACCCTAAACCCATATTCCCAAATAACCCTAAACACTTATCCCCAGATAACATTAAACCCTCATACATTGAAAAACATAAATCATACTCACCAGAAAAACCTATCCCATCATCCCCAAAGAACTTAAACCCTCATCATAAAAAAATCTAAAAGAGCATCCTAGAAGACACCAAACCCTCAAGTCCAAAAAAGAAAAAATTATCATCATATAGAACACTAAACCATCATCACCAAAAAAACCCCAAACCCACATACTCATAAAACCCTAGACCCAATAGCTCCCCCAAAACCCCAAACCCTTATCCCTAGATAAAACTAAACCTTCATCCCAAAAAAACATGATCTCTCAACCCCCAAAAAATGTAAAACCTCATCCTTAAATAACCATAAACCCTCTTCGCTAGGAATCTTTAACCCTACAACCCCATACAACCCCAAACCCTCTTTCTATAAAAAACATAAAACCTTTTCCCCAAAAAACCCACAACCCTCATCCCCAAAAATCCCTAAAATGTAAAATATAGAAATATATAAATACATAATCCTAGAAGACCCTAATCCCACATCCTCGAAAAAACCAAAAAACTCATCACTAGAAAAACCCAAGTCCATCAGCCTTAGAAAACCATAACCACTCATCCCTCTAATAACATAAACCTTCAACCCTATAAAACCCAAAACCCTCAAAACCATAAAACCCTAAACCCACATCACTCAAAAAACTGATATCCTCAAAACTATAAAACCCCAAAACCACATCCCTAATAACTCTTAAAACTTATCCCTAGAAAACCCAAAACCCTCACCCCCAAATAATACTAATGCCTCAACACTAGAAAACACTAAACAATCAACCCTTGAAAATCATTGACCATTATCCCATGAAAATACTATTCCCTAATCCCCACAAAACCCGAAACCCTCATCCCTAGAAAACCTAAAACCATATTCCCCAAAAAACACTAATTCCTTATACCTAGAATACCCTAAACCATAATCCTCAACAACAATAAATAAAAATCCCCCTAAAAAGATAATCTATTAGCCACAAAAACCCTAAACCCTCAGCAATAATATGTAATAAACCCATAGCTCTAGAATACCCTAAAACCTAATCCCCAAAAAACCCTTTTCCCTGTCCAAAGAAAACACTACATCCACATCCCTTAAAATCCTAAACCCTCATCCTATTACAACACTGAACCCTTATCCGCTGAAAACTCTAAACCCTCAACCCCATAAATCACTAAACCCTCAATCGAATAGAATCTTAAAACCTTATCACTAGATAACACTAAACCCTCATTATTAGACCAACCTAAACCCACGGCCCTAGAAAACCCCAAACCACATACCCTTGAAAAATAGAAACACTCATCCATAAAAATCCCTAAACCCTCATCCCTAGAATATCCCAAACCTTCATCCATTAGAAACAATAAAACCATAGACCTATAAAACAATAAATCCTCATCCCTAAAACCCTAGAAACCCTCATCCTAAGACACATTGAATCCTAACCACCTAGTTATAGAAAACTTGAATCCATCAGCCCATGCCTCAGAGATTACTAAACACCATGCCTCATAGAACCCTAATACCACATCACTAGAAATACCTATTCCATAATTCTAATAAAACACAAAACTGACAGCACTAAAAAACATTAATCCCTCAATCCTAGAAAACCCTAAATCCTCAATCCAAAAAACCCACAAACCCTTAGCCCTAAAAAACCATAATCCATCTGTCCTAGAAAACTCGATACACTTATCCCCATAAAACCCCAAACCCTCTACAAAAAAACCATTAAACATTATACCAAAAAAACCCTAAACCCTCTTCCCCAAAAAACCACAAAACCTCATCCCCAAAAAAACAAAAAACATCATCCTTAGAAATCCTGAAACCCTCAACCCCAGAAAGTCCTAAAAACTCACCCCCAGAAAACCCTAATCCCTCATCCCCAGAAAACCCTAAACCCTTATCCCTAGATAACTCCCAAACCTCATCAATAGAAAAATATAAATCCCCATACCCAGAATACCCAATGTCCTCAACCCTATAAATCACTGATCCCTCTACCATAGAATGCACTATATCCACACCCCTAGAAAACCCTTAAAAAAATTTCTCTAGAAAACCATAGACCCACCTACCTAGAAAATAATATACTTCATCCCCTTAAAACCGAACACAGTCACACCATGTAAAAAAACAAAACCCTAAAACCATTAAAATCCAAAAACTGCATCCCCAAAAAACCCAAAACACTCATCCCTAGAAATCCATAAACCCTCATCCCTATAAAACCCTAAACCCCCATTACTATATAACCCTTAACACTTATCCCCAAAAAACCCTAAACTTTCATCCATATAAATCAATATATACTAATCCCCAAAAAACCTATATCATCATCAACATAAAACCTAGTCCATTATCATGAGAAAACTCTAAAACAACATCCCTAGTGAACCCCCAACCCTCAAGTCAAAAAAACCCAAAATTCTCATTCTATAAATCACCGAACCATCAGCCCCATAAAACCCCTAGCCCCAATACTAATAAAAACAAAATCCTAACACCCCTCCCCATACCCAAAACCATTAGACCTAGGTAAAACAATCCCTTCATCCCTAGAAAACATGTTCCCTCAACCCTCAAAATACATAACCCCTCATCCAATAAAAACCTAATCCCCAAACCCCAGGAAAACCTAAACTATCATCCATAGAAAACCCCAAACCATGAAATCTAGAATACCCTAAAGCCTCATCCCCTATAAGATAGAAATAGTAGTCCCTAGATAAAGAAAAACCATCATCCACAGAAAACCAAAACCCCCATCCTCAGAAAACCATGTACAATCATCCCTTGAATAACATAAACCCATAGGACAAGAGAAAACAAAAAACTCCACATCCTATTAAAATCCTAAACCCTTAGACCCAAAAAACAATCAACCCTCAAAAACATTAAACCCTAATCACTAGAAACCCCCTAACCATGAACCCCAAAAACCTCAAATCCCCCATCTTTACAAAAAATGCAAACCCTCCTAACAAGAACACCCAGAAATCCCAAACCAATAAAACCGAAACCCCTCATCCCCAAAAAACATTAAACCCTTAGCCCATAAAATCTAAAAAACACGTCCATAGAAAACCATAAAACCTCTACACAAAAATCTCTAAACCATCATCCCTACAGTAACCTAAAACATCATCCCCATAAAATCCTAAATCCTTAATCATAGAAAACATTAATCACTCTTCACCAGAAATCCATGATCTATCATCCCCAAAATTACCTAACACTAATCGCCATAAATCCGTAAACACTTATCCACTTAAAACACTAAACCCTCATCCCAATAAACCCCTAAACCCATATCTAATGCAAACAATAAACCCCTATCCCTTGAAAATAAAAAATGATTTGTTTTAGAAAAAACCAAACTCGGTACACCAAAAACCCTAAACCCTCTTTCCCAGAATACCCTAAACACTATTCCATAGATAATTCTAATACCCCAACCCTAGAATACCCAAAATACATAGCTACATAAAAATCTAAATCATCATCCCTAGATAACCTCAAATAGCCATCCCTATAAACCCGTAGAACCTTATCCAAAAAAATATACCCTCATCCCTAGAAACACATAAATCCTCAAACCCATAAAATCCTACACCATCTACCCCATCCAAACCCTAAACCCTTTTCCCTAGAAACCCCTAAACCCTCATCCTAGGAGAACCCTAAATCCTCACTCCATAAAAACCTAAAAACTCATCCCTATATAACTCTAAAACCTAATCCCCATAAATCCCTAAGCCTTTATACCCAAAAAACCTAAACCTTAATTCTAGTAGGAAAATAAACACTTGGCCCCATAAAAAATGTAAACCCTCATCCCATAGAAACACTAAACCGTCTGCCCCAAATAAACCCAAAACCATTAGCCCCAAAAAACGATAAACCCTCAACCACAAAAAAGACTAAGCAGTCATCCCATGATGCCCAAAACCCTCAGACCCAATAACCCCCAAACACTCAATCCCAAAAACCCCAAACCATTATACCTGAGAAATCCCAAACCCTTATCCCCAAATAATCGTTAACCCTTAGCCAAAAAATCCATAAATCAGTACCCCAAAAAATATGAAACCATTAGTCAAAAAACACTATTTCATCATCCAAGAAAAACCCCATGACCATACCACTAAATAACCCAACCTCGTAGCCCTAAAAACCATAAATCCATAGCCTAAAAACTAGAACCACTCAGCAACAAAAATCTAAAACCTTCTTCCCCACGAAAACCCAAAACGACATTCCCAAAAACCCACCAACCCTCAACCCCATATATCCCCAAACTGTCAGACCCAAAACCCCAAATCCCCCATCACTAAAAACTGCCAAACCCTCATCCCCACAAAACCCTATATCCATAGCCCCATAAACACAAAACCATAATCCCAAAATACCCCAAACCCTCATCAATTGAATAACATAATCCCTCTACCCCAAAATACCCTATACGTTCATAAAAAAAATTCCACAACTAGTAGCAGCCAAAAACAGTAAACTCCCATCAGCAAAAAACACGCAATTATTTATAATCAAAAAATTAAAAATTATTAACCCTAAAACCACAAAACCCGATCCCCGAAAAACCAAAACCCTTAGAAAAAAAATAACCCAAATCCTCAGCCCCAAAAAACCAAATACCTTTATTCCCAAAATACCCTATGACCTTATCCCAAAAAACACCCGTGTCATCATCCCAAAAAAAACTAATACCATCATCCCTATAAAACAATAAACTCTTGGGAATAAGAAACCCTAAACCATGATCCCTGAAAACCCCTAAACAGTTTGACCCTAAAAACTCAAAACCCTAAACAAAAAAAGACATGATTCCCGTCATCCCAAAAACCCTCTACCCCAACCCCAGAAAACCCTGAATCCTCAACCCAAAAAACCCTAAATCCTTGCCCCCAAAAAAATGTAGTTCTTGGCTGCAAAAAACACAGAAACCTCAGGCCCCCAAAATCATAAACATTTAACCACAAATAACCCTAAAGTTTCTACCTCAAAAAAACAAATACACTCAATGAAAAATCCCTATACCATTAGCTCAAAATATACCTAAACCATAAACCATAATTAATATTTACCCTTCGGCCCAAAAAAAAATAAACCCACAACCACAAAAAACCTCGAACCCTCATACCCAAAAAAAACCCAACAAACTACGACCCAAAAAACACATAATCCTCAACCAAAATCCCTACAACTTCTAACCCAAACTGAAACCCTAAATCATACTCACTAAAAAACCTAAATCCTCCACCCCAAAGACATTAGTCCCCCACCCACAAAAACCACTAAACCACCTGCCCCAAAAAAACCTAAATTATCCACCCTAGAAAATCTTATACCCTTATCCCTAGAAACTCCTAAACTCTCATCCACAAAAACACTAATACCTCATAAAAACCCCTCATCCCCCAAAACCCTTTTACATCATCCGTAAAACATGAATCCTTTTCCCAAAAAACGATAACCCTTACCCCCAAAAAACCCAAACCCCCCACGGCTAAAAAACACTAATACATCAGCACTAGAAAACACTAAACAGTTTGACATAAAAAACCCAAAATAGTTATTTATAAAAACCCCTAAATTCTCAGCCCCAAATTTATCTAAATCCTCTGTCCCAAAAACCATATACCCTTAACCCCCAAAAAACACAAAACCCTAACCAATGAAAAAACCCTAAACCCTCATCCACAAAATTGCCGAAATCCTCATCCTGAAAAAAAACCCTGTACCCCCAGCCATAAAAAATCCTTAAAAAATATCTAAAGAACCCTAATCCCCATCCCCGTAGAACCCTAAACCCTCTACCAAAAAAACCTACTCCCCCAACTCAAGAAAAGCGTCAACCATCAGCCCCAAAAACACTCTAAACCGTCATCCCCCAAAACCCTAAACCCTTATCCCCAAAAAACTTGAACACATAGCCCTAAAACCCTAAATCCTCAGCCAAAAAAAACTAAAACCCCATCCCCAAAAATCACTAAATCCATTTCCCAAAAAACTAATAATGTAACTAATCAAAATACTAAGACCATGACTGAAAAACATAAACCCTCATCAACAAAAAATCATAAACCCCATCCTAAAAACCCCAAAAAATTCATTCTAAAAAAATAATTACATTCCCAAAAAAACCCAGCACCCTCTGCAAAAACAAATAGAAAAAAATAATCCGTATTAAACCCTAAAACGATTTCACAGAAAAATAACCCTCAACCCTATAAAACCCATAAATAAAGTTTTAAAAAAACCAATAACCTTGAACCCAAAAAACCCTACACCCAAAATACTAAAACACCAATTGATGAACCCATAATCCAAAAAAAACACATACCCTATAACCCAAATATCCACATCCCCTAATCACCAAAAAAACCCAAATCGCTCAGCCTCATAGAATAGTAAAAAATTAACCACAAAAAATCCTATACCCTAAACCCTAAAAATTTGTAAACACTGATAACTAACAATCATAATACCGCATCCCCAAAAAACCTAAAACCCTCATCCCTAAATAAAAATTAAACCTCATCCCCAAAAAACCCTAAAACTGCTCCCCCATGAAATGATGGAATCACAGCCACAAAAATCCCTAAATCCTAAACCACAAAAATCCCTAATCACACAGGCCTAAAATCTAAAAATTCACTTCCCCAAAAACCATATACCATAAACCCTCAAAATCCTTCAACCCTCATCCAAAATATCCATAAAACCTCCACTCTAAAAACACATAGACCATCAGTCCCAAAAGAACCCTAAACCCTCATCCAGAAAAAACCATATACCCACATATCGATAAAATGCTAAACACTTGGACCTAAACAAAATATCATCCCTCATCCCAAAAAACCCTAAACCCTCTTCCCTAAAAACCCTAAAACCTCCAGGATAAACAAATCTTAAAAATAGTTCCCCCCAAAACTATAAACCCTCACATATAATAAAACCTTACACAATACGCATTAAAAAACCCCTAAAACCTCCAACCAAAGAAACCATAAACCCTATACCCGAAAAACCAAAAAACCCTCATGTGCGAAAACCCTAAACCCTCAGCCCCAAAAAACACTAAATCCTCATCCCCAAAAAAATATAACTCCCTCAACCACAAAAAACATGATTCCCTCATCGCCAAAATACTCTAAGCACTCAACCCCAGAAAATTATTAGAATTATACCCCATAAAATAATAATACATCAGCCCTAAAATCACTAAACACTCAAATAGAAAGATCCCCTACTCCCCATCCTCGAAAATCCTAAACCATCAAACCCAAAATAACCTAAACCCTTAGTACCAAAAAACCTATACCTACATTATGAAAAATCCATAAACCCAATCCATCAAAAAAACCCTAAACTCTCAACCCCTATTAAAAGTAAACCCTCAACTTCAAATAACCCAAAACCCATAGGCCCTAAAAATCCTAAAACCTAATCCCCAAAAAACCCAAAATCCTTATCCCCAAATACACCCGAACCCTCTTCCAAAAAAAACACTAAACCATCATCCCCAAAAAACCCTAAGCCCCTATCCACAAAAAAAACTATGATGGAAGCCCCATAAAACCCCAACACCATAGTGCCAAAAAAACACTAAACAATCACTAAAAAAACCCTGCAGCCTCGGCTGAAAAAATACCAAAACCATATTCCCCCAAAAACCTTAATATATTATCCCCAAATAACATGATACACTCTTCTACATAAACCCTAAACCATAGATAAAATCCATAAATCCTCTTCCCTAAAAAAACAAAAAAAAAACACATCTACAAAATATCGACACCCAAATCCAAAAAAACATATCCCATAATCCCCAATAATGCTACAAACAACACTAATGAACCATAAACACTCAGTTGTAAAAAATCATAAACCCTCCTCACCCAAAAAACCCAAAACCCTCAGCCCTAGTAAATAATAAAGCACAGTCTTTAAGAACCCGAATCTATACCCCAAAAAACTCTAAAACATCATCGTGAAAAAAACATAAACCCTTGAAAATAAAAACAAAAAAACTAAACCCCAAAAAACCCAAAACCCTAAGCACCAAAAATCCATAAAACCTATGAACAAAAAAAATAAAAAAACCCTTAGCTCCAAAAAAACCTAAACCCTTGACCCGAGAAAACGCTAAACCATTATCCCCAAAAAAACCATAATCCATTTGCACAAGAAAACCCGTACCCCCTACCCCTAAGAAACCCTAATCCCTTACACACACAAAACCATGGACCCTTATCCCCAAAAAAACAAACACTCGGACCTAAGAAAACCAATAACCATCAGTCCAAAAAAACCAAAAAACATATCCCTAGAAAACCATAAATCATTAGCCTCACAAGACATTAAATAATGATCCATTATATATCCTAAACCCTCACACCCATAATACATTAACTCCTCAAAATCAAAAAACACTAAACCCTCATCCCCAAAAACGTAAACCATTATCCCTATAAATCCCAAAACCATCATCCCCAAAAAACCCTAAACCCTATCCCCAAAAATCCTTATACCCTCATCTAAAAAAAAACTGAACCCTCTACCCCAAAAAACCCTATACACCCCACCAGTAAGAAAACTAACCTCTATTTGCCAATAAATCCCTAAACCCTTATTCCAAAAAAAACTAGTAATCAGACCAAATAATCCTAATAAATCCACCAAAAAACATTAAACCCTAAACCTAATTAAACCCTACACCCACTGTCCCAAACAAACCTAAACCCTCATCCCAATAAACCCTTTTCCCTCAATTCTATGAAATTGTAAACCCTATACCCAAAGAAACCTTAAAACCTCATCACCACGATACCCTAAAACATAATCCACAAATAACCCTAAACCCCTAGCTTAAAAATCCCTAAATTCTTGGCCCAAATAATCCCTAAACACTCATCCCCAAAAAAACCTTATTCCATGGTCTAAAAATCCACAAGCCCTTGGCACCAAAAAATACTAAATCCAAATTTACAACAACCATAAACCCTCATTACTAAAAAAACTATTCCCTGAAACCAAAAATTCACTAAACCATCCACCATAAAAATATAAAAATACTTATCCTAAAAAAACACAATACACATTTCCCCAAAAAATCGCGGACTCTCAGCCGCAAAATCCCTCACCTCTTGTACAAATAAAACCAAAAACCATCATCCCAAAAATTACCTAAACCCTCATTCCAAAAAACCATAAAATATCATCCCCAAAAGACCTTAAACCCTCATCCCCAGAAAAAATAAACCATCATCCCAAAAAATCCTAAACCCTTATCCCCAAAAAACCTAAACCCCTTGGCCCCAATGAACCCAAAAAACCTTGTCCCCAAATCTCCAAAACCCTCATCCCTAAGCCGTTCACCTCAAAAACCCTCATCCATAAAAACAAAGACCCTTACACTAAAACACCCAAAAAAACCCATATCTCAAAAAACCCATATACCCATAGAATCAAAAAACTCTAAACCCTAATCCCTAAAAACCCTAAACACCATGCCCCAGAATTCTCAAAACCCTAAATACCAAAATCCAAAAACATTGATCCCCAAAAAACACTAAACACTAATCCCCAAAAGATCATACACCCTCAACCCAAAAAATATGAAACACTATACCCCAATAAACCGTATAACATGGTCACCAAAAATCCATCACCATCATACCCAAAATAACTTAGTCACTCAGCCCTAAATTACCCTAAACACACATCCCAAAAAAACAATGAACCCTCATCTCCAAAAAACAACAAATTCTCTTCCCCAAAAAACCATAAACACATGGCTCCAAAAAAGCCCTTATCCCTCAATCCCACAAATCCCTAAGCCCATAGCCCCCCCAAAAAATTAACCCTCATCTCTAGAAAACCATAGGTAGTTCAAACCAAAAAACAAAAAAAACCTTAGCTCCAAAATACCCTAAAATCTCTTCCACAAAAATTCCTAAATAGTAAACCCAAAAAGATCTTAATCACTCCTACAAAAGAATACCCAGACAATCAACCCCCAAAATGACTAACCAAAAAATATAAATAAATCATAAACCCTCATTCCAAAAAACCTAAACCACACCACACAAAAAAACCCTAAACCCTTGGCTTTAAAAATCCTTAAACCACCTCCTCCAAAAAAATTTAAAACCTTTTCCCCAAAAACCCTAAAACCTTGACTCTAAAAAACCCTTAACAATATTCATCAAAAGAAGAAAACCCCCATCCCCAAAAAAACACAAACCCATCAGCCCCATCACACCCCAAATATAAAACCTAATAAAACACTAAAACCTCATACCCAAAAAACCCTAAACACTTAGAACCAAGAAAACATAAACCCTCATCCCTGAAAAAACCAAAACCCTCATCCCCAAAACACACTAAACCCTCAGTGTGAAAAAACAATAAACAAATGACCCAAAAAAACTAAACCATTGGCCCGCAATAGACCCTAAACCTTGTCCAAAAAAACAAACCCTAATCCCAAATATTTCTCAAACAATCAGGCCCAAAAAATGTTGAACCCACGTCTTCAAAGAATACCAATCTGTCATCCCCAAAAAACCAAAATTCATCACCTCGAGAAAAACCCAAAACCATCTCAACCAGAAAACCCAAAACCCATAGACCCAAAAAACCCTATAATATAATACAAAAAAACCATCAACCCTCTAACACCAAAAACCAAAAACCATCTTCCCCAATAAACCCTAAATACTCTCCCTTAAAAAACCCAAGACCCTCCCCCTCCAGAAGACCATAAACCCTAATCCTCGAAAACCCTAAACCCATAGCCCTAAAAAAAATATCCTCTACCCCAAATATCCCTAAATCCTTAGTAGAAAAATAACCTAAAATATCATCCCCAAAAGACCAAAACCCCCAGCCCCAAAAAACCCTAATCCCTCAATACGAAAAACCCTAAACCCTCAGCCTAAAAAACACTAAACACTCATCCCAAAAAACTACAAACCCTAATCCCTAATAAATACACAACATTCGGCCCCAAAAACTGTAAACTCTTGTCCTGAAAAAACCCAAAACCCTTCTCCCCAAAAAACCCCAAACCCTCATTGAAAAAAACCCAAAACCCACATTCCCAAAAAACCATAAACCCTCATAAAAAATGAATTATATCCCTAAAAACAAAAAACATATTACTCCAAAAAACACCTTTCTCTTAATAAATTAATACCATAGGCCCCCCAAAACCCAAACCCTCATATCTAAAAAATTAATTCCCTTGTCCAAAAAAACCCTCATCACCTAAAAACCATAATCCATCAACCAAAACCCCACAAATTATCTAAAAAACCTAAACCCTCGGCCCCATAAAACACTTTTCCCACAACACCAAAAAACCTTAAACCCTCTTCCCTAAAAAAACATAAATCCATAACCTCAAAAAACTCAAATCCTTCAACACCAAAATACCATAAACCCGGAGTCCCATAAAACACTAAACTCACATTCTAAAAACTATTAAACTCTCAAACACTAAAAACCCTAATCCCTCAGCACCAAAACCCAAAACCAATGGCTTAAAAAAACATAATCATGTAACCAAGAATAACAAAAACCATCATACCAATCAAACCCTAAACCCCCATCCCATAAAAAACCCAAACCCTCATCCGAAAAAACACTAAAACCGCAGCAACAAAAAAATCGCAAACCCCTAGTCACAGAAATCCTTGAACCCTTATCTATAAAAAAACCCAATCCCTGATACAAAAAAACTCAAAACTCCCATCCCAAAATCCCTAGAACTTTATAATAAAATTTGAAACCCTCAACCCCAAAAAACACCAAAAACTTATAACCAAAAAACCCTAAACCCTAAACTCCAATTAAACCCCAAATACATATCCAATAAATTACACAAACCATCTAAAAACCGCCAAATCCCCATCACCAAAACTTTCAAAACCCTCAACAAAAAAAACCATAAACCTTAAAAAAACCTGACCCTTATCCCCAAAATACACAAATCCTCATCTCCAACAAACTTGAAACCCGTAACCCCAAAAAACCCTGATCCCGCCACCCAAAAAACCTTATACATTCATCCTTATAATACCCTAAACCTTCATTCCAAAAAAACACAAATCATCATCACCCAAAAACTCCAAACCCTTAGTCCCAAAAAATCCCAATTCCATGACTCCCAAAATCATAAAACCTTATCCCAAAAAAACATATACCATCAAGCCCCCTAAAACCCCAAACTCTCATCCCTAAAAAACCCTATACATAGCTCCAAAAAACCTAAATGATCAGTCCCAATAAACCATAATCCATAATCCCCAAAAACCCCAACCCTAATAAAAAATCAGAAAGACTAAACCCCAAATAACTGACAACTATCATCCACATGAAACATAAACCCCTCATCCATAAAAAACCCCAAAAAATTGATCCACAAAAAAACCCTCAACACGAATACATAAAAAATACTAAACCCGCAGAAGAAAAAAATCCCAGACCCATAGCACCAATACAACCTAAAACATTAGTCCAAAAACCCCAAAACCCTTATCTACATTAAAACCATAACCCTTGTTCCAAAAAACCTAAAACTGCATCACAAAAAACCCAAAAACATCATCATCAAAAAACCATCAACCCTCAACCCAAACAACACTGAACCGTCAACAACAATAATCCATAAACCCTCATACCAAAAAAACCCTGAACCCTCAGCACCAAAAAACCCTAAATCCTCTTCCCCCCAAAACCCTAAACCCTTATCCCAAATAAACCTTGATCCCTCTACCCCAAAAAAATTCTAAACCATTATCCCATAAAAAACCAAAAACATTCTTCTCTAGAAAAATAGAAATCCTCATACCCAAAAAACCTAAATCATCATCCCTAAGAAACCATAAACCCTTGGCCCCAACAAACCGATAACCCTTAGCCCAGAAAAAACATTAAACCCTCAGCCCCAAAATTACATATACCATCATTCCCAAAAATGGACAAAGGTTATCCCCAATAAAACATGAAACCCATGACACTAAAAATCCATAATCCCACAAACCCAAAAAAAATCTAATCCCTCATCCCCAAGAAAACCAAAACCCTCATCCATAAGAAACTCAAAAATAACATCCCTAATAAACTCTAACCGCTAATCCTACAAAAACTCTAAACCATGAACCCAATGAAAACCAAAACCCTCATCCCAAAGAATCCATGAACCCTAATCCCCAATAAAACTTGAACCCTCTTCCCTAAGAAACCCTTAATACAAGGACCCAAAAACCATTAACTCTCAACCCATGAATCCCTAAACCCTTAGAAAAAGTAAAAAATATACCCACATCACTAAGAAACCCTGAAACCTGATCCCAAAAATACCTGAACCCTCAACCAAAAAACAATATTACCCCTCATCCCCAAGATAACAAGGATCCTCCACACCAAGAAATGATAAAAAATATTCCCCAAGAAACACTTAATCCTCACCCATGGGAAACCCTATACAATAATCCTAAATAAATCCTAAAACACTGAACCCAAGAAACCCTACAACCTTTATCCCTTGAAACCTTGTACCCTCAAGCTAATGAAACGTAAAACCCTCATCCTCATGAAACCCTAAACACTCATCCTGAAGGAACACACAAAACCTTTTCCAATGAAACCATGAACCCTCCCTAAGAAACAATAAACCCTCATCCCAGAAAAACCTAAACAATCAGCCCTATAATACGCTAACCAGTAGCCATAAAAAATCATAAACCATCAACCACAAAATACCATGAAACCTAAACCATAAAAAACCCTTAACCACCATTCCTAAAAAACCATGAACCTTCATTTGTGTAAAACCATAAGCACAAAACCCAAATAAACTGATCTATTAACCATAAAAAATCGTCAACCATCAACCCAAAAAGCACTAAACACTCATCACAAAAATCCCCAAAACCCATATCCCTAAAAAATCATGATACCTCACCTCAAAAAAACATTAACCATTAGTTCCAAAACACCTTGAAAACTCAAACCATAAAAACACTGGACAGCTAGACCCAAAAAACCTCAAACAGTCATCCCAAAAAAACCTTGAACCCTCATCCACAAAACATGATTAACCCTCTTCCACAAAAAACCTAGAACTCCAAGACCAAAAAAACCCGGAAACCTCTATTGGAAAAAACCTTCAACCATGAATCCCAAAAAACCTCGAACCCTAAGCAGTAAAAAAAATTGAACCTATATCCCTAAATTACCATAAACCCCAACCCCAATATTCCTTGAACTCACATCCAAAAAATAGAACACTTGACACCTAAAAACCTAGAACCCTCATCCCCCCGAAAATCCTAAACCCTCTTCCAAAAAAACCCTCTATCCCTCAACATATTAAAACCTTAAACCCTTAGACATGAAAAATACCTAAAACTCCATCATGAAAAAACCCTAATCCTATAACCCAAAAAAACACCAAACACATACACTAAAAACCCTAAACCCCCATCCCCCCAAAAGGTAAACCACCATCCCCAAAGAACATTGAACCCTCATCCATAAGAATCACTGAACCTGAATACCTAAAAAGACCAGATCCCCCATACCTAGAAAATCATAAATCCCAATCCCCAAAACCTTTGAACTAATACCTGAAAAATTCATGAAACCCTATCCCTAAAAAATTATAAACCCTCATCCCCAAAATTTCCAGAATCCTCATCCAAAATTTCAAGAACTATCATCCCCCAAAAAACCTTAATCCGTTAGACCCAAAAAAACCTAATACCTCATCCAAAAACCCATGAACCAACAGACCTAAAATATCCTTAACCACATTTCATAAAAACCATTAACCATCATCCCAAAACCTGTGAACCCTTATACCCTTGAAAAAACAAAACCCCATACTGCAAAAATTCCTAAATCCCCATTCCAAAAAAACCTAAAAACTACAAATACACAAAACCATGAACCCTTAACCCCAAAAAACACTAAACTCTCTTCTCCAAAAAAAACCATGATTTTTTACCACAGAAAACCCTAATCCCTCAACACATATTGTTGAGAAAACCCTAAAACCACATTTCTAAATATTTGTAAACCTGCATCCCCAATAAATACTAAACCCCAAACACCAAAAAAAACCTAAACCATTATCCCTAGAAAATTAGAACCACCTATGCCTAGAAAATATGAAAAAATCATTCAAAAAAACCCCAAATACCTCAACACAAAAAAACCCTAAACCCTCATCCCTAGAAAACCAATAACCATCATCCCCTAAAAAAATAAACACATAAAACCCAAAAAACACTAAACCCTCATACCCAGAAAACGATAAACACTCATCCATTAAAAACCCCCTAAACCCTCAAACCCAAAAATTCATAATCCATCATCACTAAAAAACAAAAACCCCTCAAAACAAAAAAACCATAAAACCTAGGCCCCAAAAGTACTGAACCATGAGCCCAAAAAATTCTTGAACCATGATCCATAAAAAACCTAAACCCTAACCCCCAAAAATAGTTAATTATCATCCCCAAAAAACACTAATACCTCATCCCCCAAAACCCCTAAATCCTCCTCCCCAAAAAACTCAACCCATATCCAAACAAACCATCAATCCTCATCCCAAAATACCTAATCCCTCCGTCCCAAAAACCCCTCATCACACAGCACCAAAAACCCTAAACCCTCAGCACCAAAACACCCTAAACCCCTACTCTCAAAAATCCTATAATCCAAATCCCCCAAAACCCAAAAACCACAACCCAAAAAACACTAAACACACATTCCTAAAAAATGATAAGAAATTATCCCTCAAAACCCCTATACACTCATACCCAAAAATCAGTAAACCATCATCCCCAAAAACACTAAATTCTCATCCACAAGAAAACCCTAAACCTTGAGGACCAAAAAAACATTAAACCATCATCCTTAAAACCCCTAACACATCAAACCCAAAGTAAAATCAATCCGCATCCCCAAAATACTTAAACCCAGACCCCCATAATCCCTAGACACATATTCCTAATATCCCTAAATTGTCATCCCTAAAACCCCCTAAATACACATCCCAAAAAAACCCTAAACACTATGTCCCAAAATTCCTTAAACCCTTATCCCCAAATACCCCAAAATCCCCAGCCCCAAAAATCCATAAACATAAAACCCGAAATACTCCTAATTTTTCATCACTAAAAAACCATAATCCATCATCTCTAAAAATACCCAAAACCCTCATCCCCCCAGAAAACCTAAACCCTTATCCCAAAAAACACCGAACCCTCAACTCCCAAAACCCAAAACCCTCAACACAATGAAATCGTAAAAACTCATCCACAAAAAACCCTATACCCTCATCCAAAAAAAAACCCAAAACCATCACCCCAAATAACCTAAACCATTAGGACCAAATAAACCAAAAAGACTAATCCCTAAAAGACCCATAAACATCATCCCCAAAGTAGACATAATACCTAATCTCCCAAAACCATAAATCATCAGCCCCAAAAAACCCTAAAACATAATTCCCAAAAAACCCAAAACCCCCAAACCCAAAACAACCTAAACCCATTGTCCCAAAAAACAATAAACACTAATCCCCAAAAAAAAATCACCTCACTACCCTAAAAAACCATCAACCCTCACCCTTAAAAAATCCTCAACCCTTTACCCTAATAAACCCAAAACCCTCAACCCTGAAAATACTAAACCCACATAACTAAAAAAATACTAAAACTCATCATCGAAAAAAACCTATAAACTCATACCAAAAAAATCTAAACCCTTAGACCTAAAAAATTCGAAACCCTATTCCCTAAAAAACATGCAACCTTATTCACAAGAAAATACTGAACAATGAGCCATAAAAGTCCCATATCTCTGAGTGCCAAAAATCTTAAAACCCAAAGCCCCAAAATACCATGAAAACCTCATCCCCCAAAACCACAAACTCTCAGCCCGAAAATTCACTAAACCTCCTGAAACAAAAAATCAAACACCCCTTATCCCTAAAAATCCGCGAATCCACATCCCAAAAAACACTAAACCACCATCCCCAAGAAACCATAATCCATCATCCAAGAAACCCTCAACACATAGACAAAAAAAAACCTAAACCCTTAGCCCCAAAAATCCCTGAGCTCCTAGTACAATGAAACTATATACCATCATCCCCCAAAACCCAGAGCCCTTATCCCATGAAACCCTAAACCCCATCCAAAAAAACACTAAAACCTAATCCATAAATGACCCTAAACACTAATCCCCCAAAAACCCTAAGCCTTCATCCCTAAAAACACTAAATACTCCTCACCAAAAAATCCTTAAACCATCATCTCC
Source organism: Viscum album (assembly GCA_963277665.1). Classification (NCBI taxonomy): domain Eukaryota; kingdom Viridiplantae; phylum Streptophyta; class Magnoliopsida; order Santalales; family Viscaceae; genus Viscum; species Viscum album. Next base: position 935,371,931 of record OY728132.1, read on the forward strand.
AAAATAACCCTGAACCCATAGCCCTAGAAAATACTAATCCCCATGCTACAAAAAAACATTAATCTGTAAGGCCCAAAAACCCCTAAACACTAATCCCCAAAAACCTTAAACCCAATGCCAAAAAAACACTTAACTCTAAGCCCCTAAAAATCAATAAACACTCAACACACACAATTTCTTAAACCATCATCCCTTTAAAATAAAATTAAAACTCATCCAGAAAAACCCAAAAACCTGATCCCTAAAACCCTTATTCACAAATATAAAAAAACATCGATCCATCATCCCCAAAATATCCTAAACCCATAGCCTAAAAAACCCCAAAACTCTGGTCCAAAAAATCCCTAAGCCTAGAACCCCAAAAAACACTCAGCCATATGAGTTAATAATAATATCCCATGAAGCCAAAAAAACCCTAAACCCCCTTCCCCTAAATACCTTAAATGCCTAGACTAGAAACCCTAAAAATATGTCCCTAAGAAACCTGAATCCCTAAGCCCATAAAAAATCTATTCCCTCATCCACAAAAATCATAAACCCCTATCCAGAAAATCCTAAAATACGACACCTAAAAAACCCTACACCCACATCCACAAAAAACCCTAAACCATCAAACCCAAAATCTTAAATACCATAACCCAAAAAACCAAAAATGCACTAATTCTTGAGCCCCTAAACCCATAAACCATCATCTAAAAAAACAATACTACTTGAAACCCAAAATAAAGTAAACCCTGCTCCCCAAAAAATTATTAAACATTAGCCCCCAAAAGACTCTACACCTTAATCAGAGAAAACTAAAAACTATCATCCCTTAAAACCCTAAAACCTCAGCCCTAAAAAACCCCAAACCCTCAGTCCCAAAAAAACTAATCACTTAACCCCCAAAAAATTCTAAACTATAAGCCCAAAATACCATTATCCATATTCTCTTAAGAACCCTGGAACACTGAACACCTAGAAAACAGTAAACCCAAATTCCTAAAAACCCCAAACCCGCAGACCCAAACAAACAAAAATCTTCATCCTTAATAATCCATGACACTACGCCTTAAAAAAATGGAACCCTAATCCCCAAAAAAACATGGACCAACAAACCCAAATAACCCTGAACCTTCAACCCCATGAAACCCTATACCCTTGATCCCTCTACCCCAAAAATCCCTAACCCCTCTTCCCCAAAATATATTAAACCCCCAACCCCATGAAAACCTAAAGCCTCATCCCGAAAACACCACTAACTCTCATCCCAAAAAAACACTAAACACATATCCCCAAAACCCCCTAAATCATCAAAATTGAAAAAAATTACATTCTTAGCCCAAAAAAACCCTAATCCTTTTTCCCAAAACCCCCAGAGACTCATCCCCAAAAAACGATGAACATTAAACCCCACAAAAATGAAATATCAATCCCAAAAAACATAAACACTTATCCCCAAAAAACAAAAAACCAATAGCCCTAGAATACCCTAATCCCTCATCCCCAGAAAACCATAACCCCTTAGCCTTAGAAAGCCCTGAACCCTTATCCACAATTGACTATAAACCCTTAACCCTAAAAAACCCTATACCATGAGACAAAAAATAATAAAACAAAATCCCCAAATAAACCTGAATGATGATCCCCAAAAAACCCAAACCCTGAGTCCAAAAAATTATAACCCCTCATCCATAAAAAAACCCCAAGGTCTCATCCACAAAAAATGGTAAAAGCTTAGCAAAAAAATACTAAAAACATAGCTCCAAATAAACCAAAACCTAGATCCCCCAAAACTGTAAACCCAGTGCAAAAAAACCTAAAATATAGGGACCCAAATAACCCTATCCACTATACCCCATTGAATCTAGATCCCTGAACTGAAAAACCCCTAATACATGATCCGCAAAAACCATAAATTCTTAGACCCAAAAAATCCTAAAACCTAATCCCCCAAATAAACTAAACAATGGGTCCTAAATAAACCTAAACCCCTTAGATACACAAAAACCTAATCACTCATCACCCCAAAGCCATAAAAAATCATCCAAAAAAAATCCTAAACCCTCCACCACAAAAAAAATTAATCCATAGCCCACATAAAACCCTAAAAACCTATCCCCAAAAAACCATAAACCCCAAAATCCAAACACATTCATCCCCAATAAACCTTAAACCTTCGGCCCCAAAAAACCGTAATCCCTTATCCCCCAATAACCCTAAAGCATCGTCCTCACAATGTCCTCATCCATAAACTCAAAATATGCTAGCCCCTCATCCTCAAATAACCTGGAACCCAAAGCCCCAATAAACCATGAAACCCCAGACCCAAAAAACCTAGAATCCTCAGCATAAAAAATAATGAACACACATCCCCAAAAAACATAAAACCACATAATAGAAATACAAAAAACAATCATTCCAAAAATACCATGAACCCTTAGCATCAAAAAACCCTAATCCTTCATCCCTAAATAACCCTAAACCCTCCTCCAAAAAACCCTAACCCCGAATCCCCAAAATAACCAATACTCTAAGCCCTATAAAACAAGAAACCCTAATCCAAATAACCCTAGTCCCTTAGCTACAAAAATACTTATAAATTCATCCCCAAAAATTCCATAGGATCTCATCCATAAAAAACTCTAAACCTGGATCGTGAAAAAACTCTGAACTCAGATCCCCAAAAAAACCCAAAACAATGAGTAAAAAAAACAAAACCCCTACCTACAAAAAAACATGAACACAATGTACCAAAAATACAATGACCATCATCCGTAAAATCCCATGAAAAATCATCCCAAAAAAGACTTGAACCATCATCCCCCAAAAACCCTTATACCCTTAGCCCCAAAAACACTCATCCCTCCTCCCAAAAAAACTCTAAACTCCCATCCCCAAATAAACGTAAACCGTTATCCCCAAAACAACCCAAACACACATCCACCAAAATCCTTAAATTATTAGCCCACAATTTTAGAAAACCTACATCCAAAAAATCTATAAATAGTCATCCCTAATACCCCTAGACCCTCATCCAAAAAAACAATTTAACCCTCATCCCCAAAAAACACATACCCTCATCCCCTAATAAACCCTAAACCCTTTGTCACAAATATACCTAAACACCCAGGAACTACAGAATCATAACCTCTAATTCCCAAAAAACACTAATCCATCATCTTGGAAAAACCCTAATCTGTCATCCCCAATGAAGCCAAAATCCCTCAACCCCCAAATACCCTAAACCCTCATCCCCAAAAAACCTCAAACCCTCATCCCAGAAAGACCAAAACCATCATCCCATCAAAAAACTAGAACCTCACCCCTAGAAAACTAGAAACTATCTCCCTAAAAAATCCATAGACCATCATCCACAAAAAACCCTAAACACATACCAAAAAAACCAAAAATCCTCACCCCCAAAAAACAATAAACAATCAAGACCAGTAATCCCAAAAAACCTTATACATAAAAAATCAGAATCTCCCAGAACAAAAAAACCCTAGACCCTCAGCCCAAGAAATCCCTAAAAATACATCCCAAAAAAACCATAAACCCTCATCACCCAACAACCCTAAACCATCAAAAACAAAAAAACCTCATCTACTAAAAAATCCCTAAACTAGAATCCCTAATAATCCCTAGACCATCATCAAAATTAACACAACCTCAGCACCCAAATCCACAAACCCTAATCCCCAAAACACTCAACCCTCATCTTTAGAAAACACTAAAACCTCATTTAAAAATACCTCAAACACCTCCCCCAAAATAACCTTAACCCAATGTTTAAAAACCATTTGGACCACAACATAATGAAATCCCTAAACCCAAAGCCCCAAAAAATCCAAAAATATCATTCCAAAAAATCTATAATCCCTCATACCCAAAAAATCCACAACCAATCGACCTAAAAAAACATCACACCTCATCCATAAAAAACTGTAATCCCTCAGCCTAAAAACACCCTCAACCCTCATCCCCAAGAAACCGTCAACACTCATCTGCAAAATTCCCTAAACCCTCATACTCAAAACAACCCTAAACATGTATCCCCAGAAAACCTAAACCCTTATCCCACAAAACCCTCAACACCAAAAAACCTCAACATTCATCTTTCATTCCCAACAAACTATCAGCCCTCAGCCAAAAAGACCCCATCTCAAATAAACCCCCAACCCTATCCCCCCAAACCCCACTAACCCTAATACTTAAATAACCCTAAACAATCCACCCAAAAAAAATACTTAACCCTCATCCGAAAAACCCCTATATCCTCAGCCCAGAAAATTCATAAACACTAACCCCAAAAAATATGATGCCCCAACCCTAAAAAACTAATCACATAGCCCCAATAAACCCTAAAACCTCATTCTTAAAAAACTTATACCCTTATCTCAAGAGACCCTCAACCATCAGGCATAAAAATCCCTAAACTCCCATCAAAAAAAGAACCCTCATCCTTCAGTGAATAAAAACCTAAACCCAGATCCCAAAAAAACCCTTAAACCCCTACCCCAAACAATGCTTAACCCCCATACCTAAAAAAACCATCAACCCATAGCCCTAAAAAATTCAAAACCCTCTTACGCAAAAACACATCAACACTCATCCCAACAAACCATGAAACCTTTTCTCAGAAAAAACCCAACACCCTCATCCCCAATAAATCTTATACCCCGCATCCCTAAAAAACCTCACCAATCAATCCCAAAAAAACCCTAAACCCTCATCCCCAAAAATGATTAAACCCTCAACACTAAAAAAATCTTTACCACCAAACCTAAAAAACCTAAACCATCATACCCAATGAACCTAAACCCCCATCCCTAATGAAACCCAAAACACTCAATCTCAAAAATCCTTAAAGACTTCATCACATCAAATCCTAAACCCTAAGCCAAAAAAACCTCCGCCCAAAAAAACCTAACCCCCATAAAAAACACTAATTCCAGACCCCAAAAAAACCCTGTACCCTCAATCCCAAAAAACATAAATCCTTAACCCAAAAACCCATAAAACCTCTTCACCGAAAACCCTAATCCCCCATCCAAAAAAAAGCCCAAAACCCTTACACACAAAAAACTCTAAATCCCCATCCTCCATAAACCCTAAGAACTCATCTTTAAAAAAAAAACTAAACCCTCACCCACAATCAACCCTAAACCATCATCACCAAACAAACCTAAACATTAATCCCCTTAAAACCATAAATCCTTATCTCAAAAAACTGTCAACCCTTGGCCTTGAAAAAATATCAACCCCCATCCCTAAAAAACCTCAACTCTAATACCCCAAAAATATTAACCATAGTCCCAAGAAAACCATAAACCCTCAACCAAAAAAACCCTAAATTCTCATCCCCTAAACACTAAACCAATAATTCTTAAAAAACCTAAACCTTTATCACTAGAAACTCCAAAGCCCTATTATCCAAAAAACATAAACCCTCTTACCTATAAAAACATCATACACATAATTCCATCATCCCTTAGGCACAAACCTCCCAATCCTCACCCCCAAAAAACCATCATCCTTCAAATCTAAAGAAACATAAATACTTAGACCTAAAAAACTATAACCACTACCCAAAAACCCTAAACCCCCATCCCAAAAATATATATAACTCTCATACCCACAAAAATTACAACCCTCTTAACCGAAAAAAGAAAATCCCTGATCCCAAAAAAACATAATTCTTATTCCCAAAAAACCACAAACTCTTCACTACTAAAAACACTATTCTATTATCCCTAAAAACCATTAGACCCTCATCCTAAAAAACCATAATGTGTGATAAACAAATATTATCTTGAAAAACCCCTAAGCCCTCAACATGAAAAAAAACATATACCTTCCACCCCGCAAAAAACCTCAATCCTTAGCCCAAAGAAATCCTTAAACCACTGCCCCATATAACCCTAACCCATCAGCCCCAGAATACTTAATCTCTATAACCAAAACTCCCTTAATTGTTTGCTCCAACAAACCCTCAACCCTACTCCCAAAATAAATTTAAATCCTCAGACACAAAAACCATCAACCCGCATCCCCAAAAAGATTTCAATGCTCTGCCCCAAAAAACCTTAAACCATCATCGCCAAGAAACCTGCATCCCTCATCCCCAAGAAACCCTCAACCATTAGCCCCTAAAACCCTTCAATAATTATCCATAATTAATCCTAAACCCTTAGACAATATAACACTCAAACCTCAACCAAAACCCACCAACCGAGGTCCTATAAATCCCTAAATCCTTATCCTGACAAAAGCCAAAACCCATAGCCCCAAAAAACCCTAAACACTCATCCCCTAAAACCAGTAAACCCTATAACACAAAAACCCCTCAACACTAAAACACACAAAAACACTAACCAACAGCCCCAAAAAAATAACTCATCCCTGAGTCCATGAAAACCATCTACCATCATCATGAAAAATCCATCAAGCCTCATCCATAAAAAACAAGTAACACCCATCATCAAAAATATTGCAACCCTCAACCCCCAAAAAACTTAATCCTTCCGCCCCATGAAATTGTTAAACATATTACCCAAAAAGCCCTCACCCCTTTGTGAAAAAGCACAACCACCAGACATAACAAACCTTCAAAACTCAGCCCCTAAACACACTAAATCATCATACAAAAAAAAATCTCAACCATATTCCCCCAAAACCTCTCATCCCTCATCCCTAAAAAATCCATGAACCCTCTATACAAAAAACCATAATCCCTTATCCCAAATTAATCCTAAATCATTATCTAAAAAATGAAACCCTCATCTTGAAAAATACATGAATGCTTAGCCCTAGAAAATCCTAAACCCTCATACTCAAAACTCCCTCAACCATCATTCCAAATGAACTGTATACCCTATTCCCCATAAAATCATTAAACCTAATCCATAATTAACACTAAACCCTCAGTCACCAGAACCCTAATCCTCATTCCCCATAAGCCTTAAACACAATGCCTTATAAAACTCTAAAACCTCTACCCAAAAAAACCAATATCCCAAGAAAACCATAACCTTAATCCCTAAATAACACTAAAACATTAACCCAAAAAAATGAAACCTCCATCCACAAGAAAGACTAAACCCTCAACCCCAAAAAAAAAAACCAATCCTCATCCCCAAAAAAACCGTAAATCGTCAGCACCAAAAAAACCATCACCACTGTGCCTGAAGATACTCTCATCACCTATCCGCATAAAACCCCCCATAAACCCTAAAATATTATTCCTCAAACCCGAAATCCATCACCCCCAAAAAACTAACCACTCATCCTAACAAATTCTCAACCCTTATCACCCCAAAAACATAAACAGTCCGCCCAAAAAACCCTCAATACTCTACCCAAAAAAATGAGAAATCCATAGCCCTAAAAAACACTAAACCTTCCAACCAAGATAACCTCAACCATAATTTAAAAAAAACCCTCTTCCCTAATCCCCACAAAACTAAACCCTCAACCCCAAAAAACACATAACCCTAAGCCCCAAAAAAACCAAAAACCTCATCCCGAAAAAAGAGTAAACCCAAAGTCTTGAAAACCTCTAAACCTACTGCCCCAAAATAACACTAATTTCTATTCATAAAAAAAAATTAACCCTTAGCACAAAAAAAGACTAAATCATCTACCCCAAAAGACCATCAACCCTCACACCAAAAAACCCTAATCCCTCAGCCCAGAAAATACCTAAACAATCATCGCCAAAATACCCTAAACTATCATCCCCAAAAAATAAAAAACCCTCATCCGAAAAAATCCATAAACACTCAATGCCAAAAATCCCAAAAAACCTCAGCCCCAAAAAACCCCAACCATCATCCCCAATAAACCAATAACCCTCAACCCAAAAAAAACTCAAACCTTAGCCCCCCAAATAACCCATAATTCTTCATCCCAAAAAAACATAAACCCTAGGACATAAAAACCCCTCAAACTTAAACCCTTTAACAAAAAAATAACTTCAACTGTCAACCCTCATCCAAAGAAAACCCTCAACCCTCATCCCCAAAAAATCCAAATCCCTATGCCACAAATAATCCTAAACCCTCTCCCCCAAAATCACAGTACTCTCAACCCGAAAAAAACCCTAAACCAATATCCCTAGATAACACTTCACCCTCATCCATAAAAACCCCTAAACCCTTAGCCCCAAGTTACCATAAACTATCAGCCCTATGTAAACTCGCAACCCTCATCCGCAAGAAATACTAATCAATCATCCATAAAAACAATCAACACTCGGCAACAAAAACCCACAACCCTCTGCACTAATGAAAAATCTATACCCTCACCCACAAAATACCCCAGCCCTCATCCATGAAAAAACCACAACCTTCGACCTCAAAAAACCCTAAACCATCATCCTAAAAAATCCCTAAAACCAAACCAAAAAAGGAACCACAACATTCATCCCCAAATAAACCAAAAATGTTCACCCCAATACTCCCTCAATATAGTGACTCGAAAAACACTAAACCCTTATCCCAAAACAAACATTAAACCCTCGTCCCTAAAAAACCATCATCCCTTACCGCCAAAAACCAATATTCCCTCAACCCTAAAAATCTATCAACCCCCATCCCCAAAAAAACCTAAACCCGCAACACTAGAAAACCATAATCCATCTTTCCAAAAAAAACCTAACCCTCAGCCACAAAAAACACTCTTCCCTCATCCCAAAAAACCCTAAACCCTCTTCCCTAAAAAAAAATCAATCCATATCCCCAAAAAATATTAACCACTAACCCCAATAAAAACCACAAATCTACACCTCAACAAAACCAAGACCATTAGGCCCAAAAAAACCTAAACAATAATCCTCAGAAAAATAATAAATCCAAAGTCCCAAAAAACCATACACCCTCAACCATAAAAATCTCTAAACCCACATCCACAAAAAAATGTCAACCCGCAGCCCCAAAAATCACAAAACCCTCAGCCCAAACAACCCTAAACCCTTATCCATAAAAAATCCTCAACCCTCAACCATATAAAACACTCAAAACTATGCACCAGGAAAATTTTAACACAAAACCCCCAAAAACCCTCAACTATTAGTACAAAAAATACCTCAACCCTCATCCATAAAAAACTCTCAATCACCATCATTGAAAAAATCATAACCCTCAACCCCAAAAAACCATCATCCCCAGAAAACCCAAAAACACCCAACCAAAAGAAAACTATAAACCCTCATCCCCAAAACATTAAAGACTAATCCTAAACCCCAGAAAACCCTATACATTTTTCCCTGAAAATCCTATACCTTTAACCCCAAATAATCCTAATCCCCAAGACCCAAAAACCCCTAAACCCATACCACCACAAAACCCAAAAACCCCATTCCCAAAAAACCATAACCCATTTCCCTAATAGAAACGAAACATAGGGTCCCAAAAAATCCAAATCCCTCAGATTTAAAAAACCCAACACCCACAGTCCCATAAATATCTAATCCCTCAACCCCAAGACAACCTAAACCCTCATCCCAATAAGAAATGAACACTTTCTTAGAAAAAAAATATCCTTAACCCTCATCCCAAATAACCCAAAACCCTCCACCTCAAAAAACCATAAAACCTCATCTGCAAATACCCTAAATCACACTCCCCAAAAAACCCTCATTCCTCATCCTCAAAAAACCTTCAACACCCAGATTCAAAAAAACAATAAAACCATATACCCTAAAATATCCTCAAATTACATAAAAAATACTAATCTCTCTTAAATAAAAAACACTCAACCCCAATGCCCCAAAAAAACTCAACCCTCATCCCAAAAGACATAAATTCATCAACCCCCAAAAAACCTCATCTATAACCTACAAAAAACCCTAAACCCGCTTCCCCGAAAAACTCTACACCCTATGAAACTAAAATCCCTCAACCTTAAGACCAAAAAACCTCAACCCTCAACCCCAAGCCACTAAACCCCCGACCCCTAGCCCAAAAAAACCCTCAACCATCTGCCAGATAAAACTCTCAACACTCATTCCCAATAATCCATCATCCCTCATCCCAAAACACCCAAAAAACCACATTTCAAAAAAAAGTATACCCTTATCATTAAAATACCTCTAAACTCATCAATAAAAAATAACTTAACCCTCATCCCCAAAAAACCCCCAACCCTCATCTTCCATAAATCCCAAACCCTCATCCCTAAACAAACCTAAACCCTCTAGCTCAACAATCCAGAAACGCATAGACCCCAAAAACACAAAACCCTCATCCTTATAAAATCTCAACTTTCATCCCCAAAAAACCCTCAACTCTCATGCCCAATATACCCTCTACCCTCATCGAAAAAATAACATGTACCATAAGCGCCATATACCACTCAACCCTCAGCACCAAAAACCCTAAATCCTCATCCACCAAAAAACTCAGCCCATATCCCAAAAAAAACTCTTCCCTCATCACCAAAACAACCTAGACCCTCATACCCAAAAAACATACAACCCACATCCCCCAAAAAATAAAAACCCTTAGTCCAAAAACAGCCGCAACTTTCATCCCAAAAAAATCATTAACCCTCAACACCAAAAAACCCTCAACCGTTTTCCCCAGAAAAACATGAAAACATTATCCCCCAAAATACCTCAACCTTCAACCACAAAAATCCCTCAAACATCATTGTTAATGAAGCCAAATCCCTAATCCACAAAACAACTATCAACCATCATCCCTAAAAAACCTAAACAGTTATCCCGAAAAAACTCAAAAAATCATGCCTAAGAGAACAGAAAATCCTCTATCCCAGAAAAACGCAGCACTCATTCCTAAGAAAACCATAACCAAAATCCCAAAAATCCCACAACCCACATCCCTTATCCACTAAAAATACTAAACCCTCATATAAAAAACCCCCATCTAACAACCCAAAAGACCCTTATCCCAATTCTCCCAAAAATGTTATACCTGCATCCCTAAAAATCCTTCAACCACAAATACCAAAGAAACCCCTAAAATTTTATCATGAAAAAACAACAACCGTTATCCCCAAAAAACCTCATCCCTCATCCCTAAAAAATTTTCACCCCTTTTCTCCAAAAAACCCTAAACCCTCTTCCCCAAAAAAACATAAAACCCTTTGTCCCAAGAAACTATGAAACCATGGAACCAAAATTACCTCAACACTCAACCCCAATATGAAATTAATCATGATCTCAAAATAACAATAAACCCCCATCTACAGAAGACCCCCAACCATCATACTCAAAAATGCATTTCCACCAAAAAACCCTAAACCCTCAGCCACAAAATTTCATCGACCCTTATCATAAAGAATCCATTATTCCTAAGGCCCAAAAAACCTTGAATCCTCACCCCAAATAAACCCTGAACCTTTATCCCCTAAAACCCTAAACCCTCATCAATAATCACCCTCAACCTACCCCCCCAAACCAAAACCCTCAACCTAGAAAAAACCCTTTAATGTTGAAAAACTCCTCCACCATAATCCCTATACATCCCTAAACCTCATCCAAAAAAAACCCTACACCCTAATCCAAAAACATTATCAATCATCAACCCCAAAAAACCACTACCCACATCCACAATAAATAGTCAACCCTCAACCCCAAAAACCCCTCAACTCTTATCCCACATGAAATCTAAACTCTCAGCCCCCAAAAAAACCATCATAACTCATTTTGAAGACCACTCAACCCTTATCCCAAGATACCTTGACCAAGAGACCTAAAAAACATTCGACCCTAATTTATAAAATATCCATAACTATCAACCCCAAAAAACCCCTCAACCCTCAGCAACAAAGAATCATAAACTATCAACCCCAAAAGACATAAACACTTAACTATAAAAATCATAAACCCACATCCACAAAAAGACATAAACTGTCATCCCCAAAATACCCAAAACCCTCATCCATAGAAAAACATAAATCCACATCCCTAGAAGTCCCACAACCCTTTGTCTCAAAAAAAACAATAAATATCCAACTCTAAAAAACACTAAACCCCAATTCAATCCTAACCCTAAACCCCCAACCCCAAATACACTAAACCCCTAGTATGAAAATCCAAAACCATAATCCCCAAGATAACCTTAACCCTCATCCAAAAAAATTACTAAGACCTCATACTCAAGAAACTGTCACCCCTAAAACCCAAAAAAACACACAACTGTTAGTCGAATAAACACCTAACTCTCAACACCAAATACCCTAAACCCATATACCCAGAAAAACCACTCAATCATCAGGCTAATAAAACCCTGAACCCTTATCCCCAAAATCCTTAAACCCTCATCCCCAGAAAACCCTAAAACCACATCCCCAAAAATATATAAACCCTCATACCCAAAATCCCTAAACACTTAGCCTAAAATAACATCAATAATGAGTTCTAAAAAAACTAATTCACTCATCCCCAAAAACCCTCAAACCTCTCACGAAAAACTCTGAAATATCTTCCCCAGAAAATCCCAATACCCTCAACCACAATACCCTCAACCCTTAGACCTATAAAAACCTAAACCCTCAGTACCAAAAAACCATAAACCCTTAATCCCAATAAACCATCAAACCTCATCCCAAAAAAACACTCAAACCTCAACCCCAAAAAAAAATCTCATCTCTAAATAATCCTTAAGCCACATCCCCAAAAATCCATCACCTCTTAGTCCGATGATACCCAAAAAATGTATCCCCGAAAACCACAGATCCCTCATCCATAGAAAACCCCAAATGATCATCCTTAAAAACCCTCAACATTCAGTCTCAAAAAACCAAATCAAACATTCCTAAAAAATTCTTAACCTTATCTGCCGAAAAACATATACCATAACCCCCAATAAACTATAAACCCTTCGACCCAAAAAAACCTAAATCCTCAACTATAAAAAAACATATACCCTAAATCCAGAAATACTCTAAAAAATAAGTTGAAAAAACCCTAAACCATCTACCCCAAAACAAACCTATAACCACATCCCCAAAAAAACCTAAAGCCTCACCCCCAAAAACATAAAACTAGTCCCAAAAAAACCTCAGTCCCTCTACCTCAAGAAAAACCTCAACACATATCCCAAAAAACCCTTCAACCCTCAACCCCAAAAATAGTAAAACCTCACTCCAAATAGTCATGAACCCTCATCCCCAGAAATACATGAACCATTAACTTTAAAAACCATTGAACCCTCCGCCCCAAAAATGATGAACCATCATCCCCATAAATCCTAAACCGTGATCCCCAGAAAAAACTAAACCAAAATCCCTAATGTACCATTAATACCCATCTCCAAAAACACTAAACCCTTAACCCCAATAACCCCATTCCAACATCCCACAAAGCCCTCAACCCTCATCCCCTATAAAACCAAAACCCTACACTCTCGAAAAACCCAAAAACCTCAGCCCTATCAAACTGTAAATCATAAGGACCCAAAAAACTCAACCTACATAAAAAACAAAGAAACGTTTCTAGAAAAAACCCAAATTTATCAGCTAAAAAAATCATTGATCCCTCATACCCAAAAAACATTCATCCCGCATCTATAAAAACATTGAAAACTCATCCAAAAACCCATAAACCCACATTGGGAAAAAATATAAACCATCATCCCAAATATCCTCAACAAGATTCCCTAAAAACCGATAACTGTTAGCCACAAAAACCCTCAACCATTATTCCAAAAAACTGCTCAACCCTTAGCACCAAAAAAACCATAAAACCTTATCCCCAAAAAACCCACAACAACCAGACCCAAAAATACCTCAATCCTCGTCTGAACAAAAAACCAACAACCCTCCTCCCCAAAAAACCATCAACACTCACCCCTAAAAAACTATAAAACCTAAACCCCCACACACAAAAAATTATCGACAATAAATCCCAAAAAAATTTAAATTCTCATATCCAAAAAATGGAAATCCCTCTACCCCAAAATACCCTAAACCCATAGCCATAATTACCCTCACAGCCCTCAATCCCAAAAAATTCTCAACCACAATCCCCAAAAAAAACATACACCCATTTCCCTGAAAACCCTCGACCCTCATCCCCCAAAAACCCTCAACCCATACCTAAAAAACTCTCAACCATCATCACCAAAAAACCCAAAGCCCTCATCCCTAGAAAAAATTATCAACTCAGATCGCCCCGAAAAAACCTCAATATTCATCCCTAAAAACCCTCAATACCAATGAAATAAAAGACCTCATCCACTAAAACACAACCCTAAAGCCAGAAAAACCATAAAACCTCATCCTTCATAAACCATCATCCCAAACCCCAAAAAAACTCTACACATTCAACCATAGAAAACCCTCACCCAATGAAAACCGTAAATCCTTAGCCCTATAAAACCCTAAAACCTCAGCCTAAAAAAACCATAAACCCTCACTCATAAAAAACATTAAAACACTCATACATGAGAATACCTGACCCATTAGTGCCTTAAAATCAATAACCCTCATCCCCAGAAAACTGTAATCCCTCATCCCCAAAAATCAATAAACCTGAAGCACAAAAAACCCTAAATCGTCATCCCAAAAAAAACCTCAGCCCCCATCCCCAAAAAAACCTAATCCCCCAGCTGTAGAGAATCCAAACCCCTAATCCCTAGAAACCCCAATAACCACATACCCATAAAATCGTAAATTTTTAAACCCAAACGACACTATATCTTCATAAAAAACTAAATGCCCAACACTAGAAAACCCTAAACTCTAAACACTCTACACAAAACCCCTAAAATATCATTCCAAAAGACCCTAAACCCACATCCTTAAAAATTAATAAATGATTAGCCCTAGAAAACCCTAAATGATCATCCCAAAGAAACCCTGAACCCACATCCCGATAGTCCAAAATCCATAATCTCTAAAAAACCCTAAACACATAGCCCTAAAAATCATAATCCCTTAATCCCCCAAAACCCTAATCCCTTATTCCCCAAAACCCTAAAAAATCTTTACCAAAATAACATAAACCCTCATCCATATGAAAACCTATACACTTATCCACAAAAACTGAAACACTCATAACCAAAAATCTGAATCTCGCGCCCCATAAAAAATACTAAACTCATAGCCGCAAAATCTCTCAATCCTCATCCCCTGATAAACCCTATAACCTCATCCCCAAACTACCTACAACCCACAAACCTAGAAAACATTAAACACTATATGAAGAAAACCCTAAATCCTCATCTC
Organism: Viscum album; assembly: GCA_963277665.1. Lineage (NCBI taxonomy): Eukaryota > Viridiplantae > Streptophyta > Magnoliopsida > Santalales > Viscaceae > Viscum > Viscum album. The sequence goes on from OY728132.1 coordinate 935,387,105, forward strand.
ACAAAACCTTATATACTTATCAACATAAACTACTAAACCCTTATCCCCAAAACACACTAAAATCACAGCCCCAATATACCCTAATACATCCTCTTCAAAAAAACCCTAATCCATCATTCCCAAAAAATACAATACCCTTAGGCCCACGAAACCCTAAAAATCTTATTATCACATAACCAAAAACAATAGTAGAAAAAAACCCAAAAACTTATCCCCATGAAATTGTAAACCCTCAGTCCCAAAAAAAACTAAACCCTCATCACCAAAAACATTTAACCCTGGTCCACACAATCCCTAAACCCATTTACCTCCTAATACTAAACACTTATCCACAAAAAAACCCTAAGCTCTCATCCCAAAAAACACTAAACCCTAAACACCAAAAAAAACTATAAACCCAAATCTCTAAAAATCACAACCTTCACCCTCAAAAAACTCTCAATGATCAGAAAATAAATCATAAACCCATAAACCAAAAACACTCATCCATCATCCCTAAAAACCCATAAACCCATAAGTCTCCAAAAAAAATCAACCCACATCCCCAAAAAACACTAAACCCTAATACCCCCTAAAGAACTCTTCTATTATCTTAAAAAAACACTCAACATCCACCGCAAAAATCCCTCAACCATGTTCCCCCAGAAACACTCAACCCTTAACCCCCCAAAACCCTCAACCCTAATAAAAACTCAACCCTCATCCTCAAAAATTACATTACCCTCATGCCCAAAAACTGTTCAACCCCCAACACTAAAAAACCTCAAACCTCATCTCTAAAAACCCCTCATCACATACTTCCAAAAAAATCCAACACCCTCAACCACATAAAACCTTAAACCCTCATCACAAAAGACCCTCATCAATCATCCTTAAAAAACTATACTCATATCCTAGAAAACCCCTAAACCCTCTTCCAGAAAATACCCTTTACATAGGGCCCCAAGAAACCGTAAACTGCAGCCTCATAAACCCCTAAAATCTCATCCACAAAAGAATCCTTAAACCCTTAGCCATAGAAAATCATATTGCATCCTCCCCAAAAAGCCATTAACCCTCATCCTAAAAAATCCTAATACACTCAACAAAAAATAACTATAAACCCTTATCACTAATAAATATTCAACTCTCATCCAATATAAATACTAAACCTCCACACCCATAAAACAACAATCCATTGTCACAAATAAACCATAAACACTCAAACCCAAGAAATCCTAAAACCACATCCCTAAAAACCCTAGACCCCATCCCAAAAAAAACTATTCCCATGAAAACCAAAAATCATCTACCCAAAAAACACTAAATCCTACTTAATCCCTAGTTCCCAAAAAACTATAATCCTTCGTCCTTAGAAAACCCTAAAACCTCATCCTTAAAAAACTCAAATCCCACTACAACAAAAAAACATAAAAATCATCCAAGAAACCATAAACCCTCATCCCAAAAACCCCTAAAACCTCATCCCAAAAACAAAATAAAACCTCATCCCAAAAAAGAACCGTAAACCCCTATCCCACCGAAAAACACTAAACCCTCATCCCCAAAAACCCTAAAATCTCACCCTCAATAAACCGAGAACCCTCATATGTAAAAACCCATGTACCCGTAGCCACAAAAAATCCTAAAACCTCATCACGAAAACAAACCTAAACTCTAATACAAATCCCCTAAACCCTTATCCCCAGAAAAACTAAAACCAAAACCCTATAAAATCATAGACACTCATTCCTATAAAAACTTATACACTAATTCCTATAAAACCTTAAATAGTCACCCCTAAAACCTCCTAAATCCTCATCCCAAAAACCCTCGAGACTCTAAGGCCCAAAAAACACTACACCCTCACCCCCAAGAGACACAAAACCCTGATCCCCAAAAAACCTATAACATCTTCCCCAAAAATCCCAAAACCCTTAGTTATAAAAAACTAAATACCCACACCTAAATACACCAAACTCTAAGACAAAAAATCTGAAAACCATTAGACCCAATGACCCCAAACCCCCATCAACCAAAACCCCATACACATGGAACAAAAATATGAAAAACCCCAATCTAAAGAAAACCAAAAACCCTCATCCCCAATAAGAAATAACAAAACCGTTGGCCCCAAAAAATCCTTAAGGACTCTTCCACAAAAAACCCTTACCCTGCCCCCCCAAAATCACTAAAAAAATTTCCAGAAATAAAATCTAAACACTTCACCCCAAAAAACTATTAACACTTTATCCAAAAAAACCCTAAACCCTAAATCCTAAAAAACCATAAATCATCTACCCAAAAATTAACCAAAACCCTCAACCCCAAAAAAACCGAAATCCATCTTCCCCAAAAGTCCTAAACCCTGAAACCTAATTAGCATTAAACCCACATCCCCAAACACCATCAAAACTCATCTCTAAGAAACCCTCAAACATCATCCCTACAAAATCCTACACCCTTATGCATAGAAAATTGTATACACTCAGCCCCATGAAACCCTATACCCTTAGTCGCAAAAATCCCTAATCCCTTAGCCATAATAAACGATAGATCCTTATCACTAATAATCCTTAAACCCTCGTCCCCATAAATATCTAAACCCAAATCCCCAAAAAATCCAAAAACCCCCATTACCAAAAAAACCCTAAACTCTTATTTCCGTAATTCCCCAAACCCTCAATCCCAAAAAATAGATTAACATTAGCCCTAAAGAACCCTAAATAATCAGGAACAAAAACACTCTAAATTATCATCCCCCTAAAACCCTAATCCCCAAAATACCCTAAACACTCATCCCCAAAAACACACAAAATGCATCCCTAAAAACCCTAAATTTTCTGTCCCAAAATGGCCCACAACCCTTAACCCTAAAAACCCCCAACCATATACCCCATAAAATCCTCAACCCTAATGCCCAAAAAACCCTCTACTATCAAAAATGAAAAACACTAAAACCCAATTCCCCAAAAAACCCTCATCCATCAACCCAAAATAATCCTCAACCCTCATCCCTAAAAATCACTAAACATAGAGCCCAAAAACAAAGTCGTTCCTCATCCCCAAAAATCCCAAACCCACAACCCCACAAAAACCTAATCCCTCATCCCAAAAAACATTCAACCCTCATCCATAGAAAACCAAAAACCCTTATCCCCCAGAAACAATCAACCCTTAATCCCTAAAACTATTAAATGCTAGGCCCCTAGAACCGTCAACCCTATGACCTAAAAACCTAACAATCATTATCCCCAAAAAACACCCTAACCCTTATCCCCCCAAAACCCTTGACCCTAATCCTTAAGAAACCCTCAACCCTCAACCCCAAAAAAACCTCAACCCACATCCCAAAAAAGCCATAAACCCTTAGCCAAAAAAAACCATAAATCCAAAAGCCCAAAAAACCCAAATACTCAACCCCAAAAAACCATAATCCCCATGCTCCAAATAAAACTCAAAACATATCCATTTAAAACCCTAAACCCCCCATCCCACAATACCCTAAAGCCACTACGCAAAAAATCCCAAAAATTTCTTCATGAGGGAACCCTACAGCCATTTCCCCAACAACCCCTAAAACCTTAGACCAAAAATTCCTGAAACATAATCCCAAAAAAACCTTAAACCCTCATCCCCAAAAAATAATAAATAATAAACTCACCCCCATAATGAAATATAATCCATGAAAAATTAACAAATCCATTGAACTAAAATACCATAAACTATTTTCCCCCAAAATCCCTAAACCATCAGCCATGAATACCCCTCAACCCTCATCCACAAAAACCCTCATCCTTTAACCCCTAAAACCTCAAGCCTCATCCCCAAAAAACCCTCAACTCTTAGCCCCAAAAAACCCTCATCCATGAGAACCAAAAAACCCTATAACCTCATCACCGAGAAACCCTAAAATCTATACACCAAACAAACCTAAATACATATCCCCAAAAAACCACAACAATTATCATGAAAAAAATCCTCAAGCATCATCCACAAAAAAATCCAATCCCTCGACCCCAAAAATCCCACAAACCTTAACCCAAAATATCCATAAACCCTTATCCAAAAAAACATAAAATCCACAACCCCTACAAATATTAGACATTTAGCCCCATAAAATTTATAAACCCTCAATCCCTAGAAATCTAAAACCCCAAATAAATACCCCTAAACCCTTGAACTCAAAAATACCTAATAGCTCATGAATAAGAAAACCCTAAACCCTCATCCCCAAAACACTAAACCCTCTCCCACAAGAATACCCTGAACCAAAACAAAAACCCGAAATCGTCAGCCCTAAAAAACCCTATACCCTCCACTCCCAAACCCCTGAAACCCCTTGCCTCAAAAAACCAAAAACCCACTTCTCAAAAAAAAACAAAATACTTCAGCCCAAAAAAACCCAAAACAATCAGCCAAGAATAATCGTAAAATAAAATCCAATAAAAACCATAAACCATTAGCCATGATGATGAATAGTCATATACTCCAGAAAAATAAAAAACCCTCACTTCTAAAACAACCTAATCCCTCATCTATAAAAATCAAAAACCCTCATCCCTAACAAATCCTAAGCCCTTACCCCCAAAAAAATTCTAAATTCTCATCCCCAAAAAACCCTAAAACATAATGCCCAAAACTCTAAAAATTCCCATCCTAAAAAAACTATAAACCCTTAGTCCCAAATAAATCCTAAACCTTCTTCCCATAAAAAAACTCAAATACACAATTAATCCTCAACCTTCATTAGCAATAAACCCTGAACCCTATTCCCCAAATAACCCTAAACCCTTATCCCCCAAACAACATAACCCTATTCCAAAAAAATCCTTATCCAACGTCACCTAAAAACCCAATAACCTCATCACAAAAAAACCAAAAAACTCTTAGACAAAAAATAGCTAAACATAGGGATCCAAAAAACTCTAAACCCTATACCCAAAAGAATATAGAAACCTCAATACAAAAAAAACATCCTAAACACCCATCCCTAAAAATTACTAAACCCTTATCCCCCCAAAACCCTAAACACTCATAAACAATAATCCTATGCCCTTAGCCCCAAAAAACCCCCATCCCTCATCCCTAAAAAACCCTAAACACTCATCTAAAAAAAACCTAAACCCTTATCCCCGAAAACCGTGAACACTCATCCCAAAAAGCCATATAACATTATCCACAAAAAACTCCAATCCCTTGTCACTAATAACTATAAGACCTCAACCCTATGTTCAATAAACCATCATCCCAAAAAAACACTATACCCTCATACAAAAAAATTCTAAACCCTGATCGCAAAAACCCTAAAACATTATCCCTAATATACCCTCGAGCCTCATCCCCAAAAACCATGAAGCCTCCACCCAATAAACCACCAACCCTCGGCTTAATAAACCCTCAAACCCCATCCACAAAATTAACTCAATCATTTTCCAAAAAAACTATACCCTCATCCCTAGAGTATCAAATACACTTAGCCTCCAATAAAACCCCAAACATCACACACAAAAAACTCCCAACCCCAATCCCCAAAAACCCTCAACCAGCATCACCAAAACCCCACAACCGACTGCCCCAAAAATCCTGCAACACTAAGAAATGAAAAATCCCCAACCCTCAGACCAAAAAAAACATCAACTCTCTGCACAAAAAACAATCAATACTCATACCTAAAAATAGTCAACCTTCACCCCCAAATATCCCTCCACCATCAGTCGCAAAAAATCCTAAACCCTGAATCCAAAAAAAGTCCTCCCTGATTAGCCCCTAAAAACCCCCAACTATCAACACCATAACACCCTAAAACCTCATCCTCCAAAAATCCCCAACCATATTTCCCAAAAAAACACAAATAACTGAGCACCAAATAACCCTACACTGCCATTCCCAAGAAAAACTAAATCCTAAACAACAAAAAACCATCAACCCCATACCCAAAAAACCCTCAAATCCTCAACCCCCAAAATCTTAAACCCCCAACACAAAAAACCCTAAACCCTCAGCTAAAATAATCCTAAACACTAAACATCAAAAAAACCCTAAATCCTAATTCCCATAAAACCCTAAACCCTATCAAAAAATAACCCTAAACCCTAATCCCCAAAAATACCTAAACCCTTACACATAAAAAATCATAAATTCATAGCCCCAAAAACTACCATACCCTCATCCCCAAAAAACATAAATCCTTATCCCTAGAAAATAGCCAACTCTAATATTGTAAAGAATTTAAACTATCAACCCTAAAAGACCCTAAAACTTCATCCAAAAAATCCTAAAATATAATTCCCAAAAAAACCAAAACCCTCAAACCAAAACCCAAATCCCATAGCCTCCAAAACCATAAATCCTCAGCACCAAAAAACCCTAAAACATACTCCCAAAAAATCTATAAACCCTCATCCCAAAAATACATAAAACCTCATCCCTAAAAAATTTGAAACCCTCATAAAAAAAACTAAACCTTCTTCCCTAAGAAAACTTCAATCCCCTATCCCTAAAAACACTAAACACATAGTCCCTATCAACCTTAATCTGTTAGCCACAAAAACCCTAAACCCTAAATCCAAAAACACTAAAAACCTCAGTTTAAAATTACCCATAACCATCAACATAGAAAAATCCTAAACTCTATTCCCCAAATAAAACCCTAACCCTCAACCTCAAAAAACCGAAACACTCACCCCCCAATAACCCTAAACCCTTAGATCCAATAAATGCTAATCCCCCAAACTAGAGATCCCCAAAAAAGTCATCCTAGAAAAACCCTATTCCTTATAGATAAACAGACCATATACCATATTCCCTAAAAAAATATAATCCTTATGCCAGGAATATATCTTAACACTCAGTATCAACAAAATCTAAATCCTCTTCCCCAACAAAACCTAAAAACCTTTCCCCTTAAAACCATAAACCCTTAGCCCCAATGAAATTCTAAACCATTATCCCCAAACAACCCTAATAATTTACGACCAAAAAACCAAATCCCACATCTAAAAAACATTAAACCAAATTCCCCCCTAAAAAAAACACTCTTCCCTAAAAAACCACAATCCCTCAGACCCAAAACCTTGAACCCTTATCCCCAGAAAACCCTAATCCCTCTGCCCCAAAAACCAACAAACCAACTGCACAAAAAATCCCAAACACTCATCCCCAAAAACACTAAACCCTCATCACTCAAAAAACCTAAACCCACATCCCCCAAAACCCTAAACCCTAATTCCTATAAAAACCTAAACCCTACACCCTAAAAAACACTCAACCCTTAACCCCAAAAAAATTCTCAACCCTTCTCCCAAATAAATGCTCAAACCTTGTCCCTAAAAACCCCAAAACATGTAGTCCCAAAACACCCTAAACCATCATCCTCAAATAACTATAAACCCTAAACCCCCCAAATCCCTAGACATTGAACTCCAAAAATAATATTCACTTTTCCCAAAAAAAACAAAAACCCTCATCCGAAAAAAGATCCTAAACTGTCACAACCTATAAACCCAAAACCCTCAGCCCCAAAAAACCCTAAATCCTCAACAACAAAAAGCCAAAACCCTTAATCCATAAAAACCATAAAACCTAATCCCCAAGAAATATAATACACATCCCCCAAAACACTAAACTCTTATACCTAAAAACTGGTAAAACCATATCCTAAAATAAACCATAAAACCTAAACCCTAAAAAATTATAAACCATCAGCCCAAAAATCCATAAACCCTCAACCCTAAAAATCCCGGACCCCTCAACCCCAAAAAATTTTACCTCTAATACCAATAATACCCAACACCTAGAAACTTAAAAAACCATCAACACTAAGCCCCATATTAATAAAAAATATCACCCATAAAAAACCTAACCCCTCTACCCCAAAAAACCATAAACCTAATCCTCAAAACCAAAACCCATTATCCCAAAAATAAACTAAGCACTCATCTCCAAAAAACCTGAAACCCTCATCCTGAAAAACCATAAACCCTTAGTGCCAAAAATAACTTTAAACCTTCAATGCTAGAAAAATGAAAACCCTCCGACCAAAAGAAAAAAATACCCTAAACTCAGAAAACCATAAAACCTTAACCATAAAAACCCCCCTATACCATCAGCCCCAAAAAGAAAAAAACCCCCATACCGAAACAAATAAAAATCAACCCCAAAAAACACAAAACTCAATCCCCAAAAATGTAACCTAACATTGGCAAAAAACCGTAAACCCTCATCCCTAAAAAGCACTAAACCCCCATACCATGAAAACTTAAACCCATTTCCTTAAAAACTCTAAACCCCCTACTGACTTGAACTATAAACACTCATCCCTAAAAATACCTAAACACTCATCCCCTAAAAATTCTAAACCCTCTACATAAGAAAACCCTGAACCCCCCACCCTAGGAAACCTATAACTGATATCCCGATAAAACATTAATAAATCAACCCCATAAAACCCTAAATCATCATCCCTAGAAATAAAAAAACCATCATCCCTATAAATGTAATCCCTAAATCCTAGAAACCCCAAATCCCCTAAGCACAAAACCCTAAACCCTTTGCCCCAAAAAACACAAAAGCACCCTCTTCAAAAAAAAAATACTAAACACTCATCTTAAGAAAACCATAAACACTCACCCCTATAGAACCCTAAACCATCAATCCTAGAAAATCCTAAACTATCAACCCCAGAAAACCATATACCATATACCCTAGATATTCCTAAATAATCATCCTCCTGAAAAACCTAATCCCTTATCTCAATAAATCCCTCAAACTTCAACAATAGAAAAACCTAAACCCTCATCCCCAAAAAATCATAAACCCTCAGAATATAAAAACCATAAACACTAATCCCCTAAAAATGATAAACCCTCATCCCTTGAAAAACGTAAACACTCAGCCCCATAAAAGCATAAACCCTCATCTCTTAAAAAAACCCTTGACCCTCATACCTAGAAATCTCAATACCATGATCACCATAAAAACATAAAACCTTATCCCTATATAATCCTAAACCCCTTTCCCTTGAAAATTGTATACTAGCATCCTCAAAAAACCCTAAACACTCATCCTAAAAACACAGTAGACATTAATCCCCAAAAAACTTTAAAACATTAGCCAAAAAATGTACTAAACCCTCATCCCTGCAAAACGCTAAACCCAAGCCCCAAAAACCCCTAAACCCATCTCTAAAAAACTCTAAACCCTCATCCATAAAAACCCTAAACCCCTGCCACATAAAACAGAAAAAAATTAGTCCCAAAAATATGTTGAACCCTCTAGCCCGAAGAAACACTAAAACCTCTACCCTAAAAAACCCTAAACACTCAATACCAAAACTCTATAAACCCTCATCCCCCCAAAAAATACCAATTCATCATCACCAAAACAACTCTATTATCTCTTCCTCTGAAACCCAACACCCATATCCCTAAAAAAATCCCAACCATAAAACCCAAATAAACATCAACCCTCATCATGAAAGAACCCTCAACCCTCTACACCAAAAAACCCTAAACACTCATATGAAAAAACTAATTAAATCCTTACACCCAAAAAACCACAACCCAAACCCATTCCTAAACCCAAAACCCCAAAAAACTATAAACCCTCATCCAGAAAAAACTCTATGCCCTCTACCTAAAAAAACACTAAACACTCACCCCCAATAAAACTAAACCCTCATCCCATGAAAATAGTAAACCTTCATCAACAAAATACCCAAATCATTGGGCCACAAAAAACTATAAAACCCCAACCCAAAAAACCCTAAAACCTCATCCCCAAAAAAACCATAAAACCTCATCCCCACAAAACACTAAACCTTGGCTACAAAAAAACACTAAAACCTTTACCCATGAAAACCATAAACCCCCAGCACCACAAATATCTATACCCTCATCCCAAAAAACAATAATTCCTCAGTCGCCCAAAACCCTAAACCTCCATCAACAACAAAACCTAAACTCTATTCCCAAAAAATCTTAAATCCTAAACACTCACAACCCGAAACCCAAAACACTCATCCATGAAAAACCTACACCCTCACCCCCAAAAACCATAATCCCTTATACCCAAAAAACCCTAATCCCAAGTCCCAAAAAAACCTAATCACAAAAAACCCCAAAAACCACATCCCCAAAATACAATATCCCCCAAAAAACACTAAACCCACATCCCTAAAAACCCTAAACCATCAACCCCAAGAAACCCTAAACTCTCATCTACAAAAAAAAACTAAACCCTTATCCGAAAAAAACCAGAACCGTTGACCAAAAAAACCAAAACAATACATCATCCCCCAAAAAAACTATTCCATCAATGAAAATAAACCCATACCCAAAATTCCCAAAAATACCATAAACCATACACCGAAATTAACACTAAATCCTCATTAAAAACCTCGAACACTCATACCCAAAAAACCATATAACATCTACCAAAAATAAACATAAACCCTCATCCCCAACAAAACCTGATACCTTCATCCCCAAAAAACCCTAAACCATCTTCCTAAAAAATCGATAAACCCTATTCACCAAAAAAACTAAACCCTCATCCCCAAAAAAACATAATATGTCATATGCACAAAACCCCTAAACCCTCATCACCAAAATAACCATAATCCCTTGGTTGAAAAAGAACCTAAACCCTCATGCCAATAAAAATATATAGCATTATCTCTAATAAAACCTTAAACCCTCATCCCCATCAAACCCTAAACCCATAATGCCAAAACACCACAAATCCTTACCCATAAAAAATTTTAACCTCTAGCCCAAAAAACCCAAAACCCTTAGCACCGAAATCCCCTAAACCATCATCCCCCAAAAAAACCTAAACTCCTAACCTCAAAAAATCCTAAAACCCCATTCATAGTAAACCATAAACCAACATCCACCAATAAACTAAATCCTCATACTGAAAAACATCCAAACATTAAAACAACAAAAACTAATCCCAAATATAAAAAACACTAAACCCTCATCCAAGAAACCCTAAACACTCAACCCAAAATCCCAAAAATCCCTCATTCCTTCTAAACACTAATCCTTGTTCCCCAAAATACCTAAACACTAATACCCAATAAACTCTAAACCCCCATCCCAAAAAAATCACGAACCCTCATCCCTAAAAATACCTAAACCTTTTTCCCAAAAACTACTTGAAATCTTAATCCAAAAAATCATAATCCCTATGCTCCAGAAAACATGAACCATCATCCCAAAAAACCAAAAACCATAATCCGCAATAAAAAACCACCCAACATCCTGAAAAACCCTAAACCATTATCTGCAAAATAATTTTCATCCCACAGAACCAGAAAACCATCAATTCCGAACCCAAAAAACCCTAAACCATTAGCACCAAAAATCCACCTACACTCTACCCAAGAAAACCCTAAACCCGCATCCCTAAAAAACCATAAACTATCATCATAAAAAAACCTAAAAAACATGATCCCAGAAAACCCAAATCCCTCAGCATAAAAAAACCCAAAACCATTATTCGTAATAATCCCTAAACTCTTAGTCCGAAAACCCAAAAATCTTAGGCCCAAAAATCATAAACCAATAAACCTAAAACCCAAAAACCCTCATCCCAAAAAATACATAAACCCTTTAACCAAAAAACAATAAAATCACATCCACATAAAAACCCTAAAACCAAAGCGTAAAAAACCATAACCCCTTGGCCCCAAAGAACCTAAAACCCTCATTGCCAAAACAACCACAACCCACATCCCCAAAAAAACCCTCAACTCTTTCCCCCAAACCCCTCAACCATCATATCCAAGAAAAATTCAACCATTATACCAAAAAATATAGACCCTAAATTCTAAAAATCCATCAACCCTCAGTTAATAGAAACCCCTATCACTATAACATATTAACCCACAACCTCCATCCCAAAAAACCCTCTACCTTATGCCCTGAAAAACAATAAAACCTAATCTTTAAGAACCCTAAACACTCAACACCAAAAAACCCAATCTCATAAACCCCGTAAAACGATTAACCATTTTCTCCAAAAAACCCTAAACACTCATTTCTCAATGACCTTAAATCCTCATCCCCAAAAAATGACCAACCCTCATCCCCATGAATCTCTAAACCCATAGTGCCAAAAAAAACCTCGACCCTCAGACACATATATCCATTAAAATTTATCCAGAAAAAACCCTCACACCAAAAAACCATCAACCCTTATACCCAAAAAACCCATAACCCTCAGCATCAAAATAAACCCTAAACCCTCCGCCATGAAAAACATAAAACCCTCATATCCAAGAAATGCTAAACCCTTATACCCAAAAAAACATCAAACCCTCATCCATAAATAATCCTAAACCCTTATAACCCAAAAAAAACCTATAACTTTATCACCAAAAAACCAAAATACATCATCCCCAAAAATCCTGAACTCTTAACCCCAAAAAAACCTTATAGCCTATGCTCCAGAAAATCATTAACCATTACCACCAAAACACCCCAAACACTCATCCTCCAAAAAATAATAAACAATACGAACCAAAAACAGTCACCCCTAATCCCAGAAAAACCTTTATGCCTCATTCTAATACAACCCTAAAAACACATCTCAAAAAAACCCTAAACCCACATTCAAAAAAACCTCATCCCTTGAACTAGAAAAAACCGCAACACTCACCCCTAAAAACCCTCAATCCTCGACCCCTAAAAACGAAAAACACTCATCCCTAAAAAACCAACAACTATCATCTCAAAAAAAACATTGATCCCTTGGCCCCAAAAACCATAAACTCTCTACCCCATAGCCACTGAACAATTCCAAAAAAAATCCTAAAACAAAAAAAAACAATATATCTTCATCCACAAAAAACCATCTACCCTAATTCCCTAACAACCTCATCCCATTTCTCTAAAAAATCCACAACCATTATCCCCAAAAATCCTGAACCCCGATCTCAAAGAAATACTTAGCCCTCAAAAAAATCTTTTTCCCCAAATAACCCAAAACCCTTATCCTAAAAAAACACTAAACCCTAAGCATTAAAAACCCTAAATCATCATCTCCCCACAACCTTAAACCCTTCGCATGAACAAATAACTGAACCCTCTTCCCAAAAAACTATAAAATGATGGAATGAAAACCCACTGAACCCTCAGCCCAAGAAACCCTTAAACCATCATCTTCCCAAGGAAATACTTAGCTCTCATACAAAAAAAAGCATATGCCCCAAATAAACCTAAACACTTATCCTAAAAAAACACTAAACCCTATGCACTAAAAACCCTATATCTTTATCTCCCCACAACCATAAACCCTTTTCATGAAAAAATCACTAAACCCTTAGCCCAAAAAACTATAAAATGATGGAATGAAAACCAACTGAACCCTCGGCCCTAGAAACCCCTAAAGCATAATCACCATAAAAAATAAATACTCATCCCCAAACATTCCTAAAACCATATCCCAAAAAAACACTAAACTCTCATCCCTACAAAACCCTAAACCCTAATCCCAAAAATAACCCAAAACAAATATTCCAATATACCCCTACAATGAAATCCCCAAAAAACAATATAACATTGTAAACCTAACCCAAAAACCCTCAACACAAATACTAGAACCCTAGGGCCCAAAACCCAAAAAACTCATCCCCAAAGTACCCTAATCCCCCATTCCCAGAAATACCTCAACCCTGATCCCCAAAAACCCTATCCCTTTGGCCCTAAAAATACCAAATCCATCATCCCTAAAAAACCCTAAACCCTTAGCACCAAAAACCCAAAAATTATCCTCCCCAATCCCCTAAACCATCATCCCCTATAATTCTAAACCCCAGGACCACAAAAAACTATGAACCCTATGCCCAAAAAATCATACACCCCCAATAACATATAACACTAATTTCTCACCCAAAAAACCCTATACCCTCATCCAGAAAAACCCAATAACCATAGTTCCAAAAATGGATAAACCCTCAACTATAAAAAAATATTAACCCACATCCTAAAAAATCCATAATCCCTCACCACCAAGAAACCATTAACCCTCAATTCCTAATAACTACTCCTTAATACCTAGAAAACCCTAAACCATGAGCCCCAAAAATCCATAAACCATTAGGCCTAAAACACTAAACAATCATACATAAATCCTCATAAAACCTCATCCCTATAAAACTCTAAACCCTCATCCCTAAAACCCAAAATTCATCCTTCCCAAAAATCCCTAAACCCTTAGCCTCAATAAAACTTTATCCCTATAATGCAAAACCCCAAAACCCTCATCCCAGAATCCCCCTTAAACCCCATCCCCAAAAAACTCTAAATCCTCAAACTGAAAAACACATAACCTGGAGTCCAGAAAACCCTCTACAACCTCAGGCCCCAAATAACCAATTACTTCTTCCCCAAAACCCCTAAACATAATGACCCAAAAATCCTAAATCCTCAACCCTGAAATCCCAAAACCCATATCTCTAAAACCATAATCCTTTAAACCAAATTAACCTTATACCATCATTGCCAATGCCCCCTATACCCTCTACCCATGGAAAACTAATTCCTCAGCTCCAAAACACCATAAATCTTAATCCCCCAAAAATCATAAACACCCATCCCCCAAAACCAGTAAACCCTTACCCCCATTAAATTCCTAAAATATCATCCTCGAAAATACATATACCCTCAGACCCAAAATTCCTAAACCCCTAGTACCAAAATATACTAAACCCTATTCCCCATAAAACCTAATCACTATGCCCAAAGAAACCATAAACCCTCATTCCGAAAACCCCTAAATTGTCATTCCTAAATACCCCTAAACACTAATCTCTAAAAAAATAATTAACCCAAATACCTAAAAAACCATAAAACCTAATAAATAAATAAAATTAATTCCTCATCCTCCAAAAAACCTAAACAAACATCCCCAAAAACCCTAAACCCACAGGCCCAAAAAACCCAAAATCATTTTCACCAAAAACCCCTAAAATCTCATCCCAAATAAACTAAATTGTAATCCCCAAAAACATAAAAAACCGCAAATCCAACACCCATAAATCCTCATCCCCCCAATCCACTAAACTACTAACCCAAAAATAAAATAAACCTCCAGCCCTAATAACCACAATCCCTCAGCAAGAATAAAAATTAATCCATAATCCCCCAAAAAATCTAATCAATCTGCCCCAAAATACCATAAAACTTTTTCCACAGAAAAACTGAAACCATAATCCACCAAAAAAACAAAATCCCCATCTACAAGAAAAACAAAAAACACTATGCCCTAAAAAACCAAAAACCATGGCCCCAAAAATTGTTAATCCTCTCCCCCAAAAACAACATAATCCTAGATCCCAAAAAACCCTAAACCCTCAAACCTAAAAACCACTAAACCCAAAAACCAAAAAAACCATAAAGCCTAATCACCAAGAAACCCTAAACCCTCATCTCTAAATACCCTAAACCTCATACAAAAAATGTCTAAACCCAAAAAAATCCCTAAACCCTAAAGATCAAAATACCATAAATCATCAACCATAAAAACACTAAACCCTAATCCCCAAAAAACCTAAACTGTCATCTCCAAAAATCTCTAAACCCTCAGTCCCACATATCCAAAACACTAATACTAAATAACCTAATACATTCATCCCCAAAAAACCCAAAACCCTCATTAGAAAAATTCCATAAATCCAAAACCCCAAAAAACCCTAAATCCTAAACAATAGAAATACATTACCATTAGGCACCCAAAACAACTAAATCCTCATTCCCAAAAAACATATATCATCAAACAAAACCCCAGACCATCACCCCTAAAAATTTCTAAACCCTCACTCCCAAAAAGCACTAAACACTCATCCACAAAAAACCTAAACCATCAATCACAAAAAACCCTAAACCCTCATCGCTAAAAAACAGTAAAACCTCATCACCACAAAAACCAAACCATAACCACAAAAAATTATAAAACCTCAGCACCAAAATACCCAAAACATTTCCCCAAAACTACCCTAAAACACCAACCCCAAAAAACCATAGACCCTAAACCCCAAAAAAACCCTAAACCTTTAGCCCCAAAAAAACCTAGAATCCTAAACCCCAAAAAAACGATACCATGATCCCTAAAACAACCTAATATCATAGATGAAATAAACCATAATCACTTATCACCAAAAAAAATGCTAAAACCTCATCCCCATAAAATACTAAAACCTCAGGCCCAAAAAGACTAGACTCCCACACCTAAAAACCATAAAAACTCATTCCCACAAAACCCTATACCCTCAAACCCAAAAAATATAAAATCCCTATCCCTAAAAATTAAACAATTAGTGCTAAAAATTTCAATCTATTGGCCCCAAAAAACCAATAACTCACAACCCCAAAACACATTAAACCCTCATCGCCTAGAGAAACCCAAACACCCATCCCCAGAAAACCCTAAACCATTATCCCAATTAAAGACTTTACAATGATCAACAAAAAAAACTAATCCCACAGCCTAAAAAACCTAATCACTCATAAAAAATACCATATTTATCCACCCCAAAAAACCTCAAACATTCATAACTTAATAAACAGAGACTAATGGCACCAAAAAAACACCAATGACACACCCAAAAAATACCTAGAACCGATTTCACAAACAAACTCTATACCCAAAATGCCATAAAACCTAAACCCCTAAACCCTAAACCACAAAACCCTGAAACCTTATCCAAAAAAACATATTCCATGGCTCCAAACATCTTAAACCTTAATCCCAAAAAAACCCTAAACCCTTCCCCCCAAAACACTAATCCATCAACCCTAAAAACCAAAAAAAACTCATCCTCAAAAAAACATAAACCCTTATTCCTAAAAAACACCATGGAATATAAAACCCTATGCCTCAACCCCAAAAAAGAATATCCCAAGACCCAAAAAACCGCAAACCTCTATCCACAAGATACCCCAACCCACCTATCATAAAAAAACCAAAAACATTATCCAAAAAAACACTAAACCACTATCCCCAAAAAAAACTTACTGCCAGCTAAAAAAGACTCTAATCCCCAATCCCAAAAAACCAAATAACTCCCAGCAACAAAAAACACAAAACCCTCATCCCAAAAAACACCTTAAATGAACACATAAAAAACCCTAAAATCTCAGTCCCAAAAAACTCTAACCCTCATTAAAGGAAAACCATAACCATCTATCCCAAAAAACATTAAATCCCTATCCCCAAATTACCCAAAACTCTCATCCCCAGAAACCCAAAAACCATACACCTAAAAAACCCTAAATTCTTAGAAACAAAAATACCTAAACTGTAGTACTTTTAAAACAATAAACCCTCGACCCCAAAAAAACATATATCCCTACCCTAAAAAACCCTAAACCCTCATCCCCAAATATCCAAAACCCCTAGAAATAAAAAACCATAAACCAAATTCCCCAAAAAAACCATTAAACCAAAATAAAAAACCCCCTAAAACATCATCATGGAAAAAATTCTAGACCCATATCCCTAAAAAACCTTATACCCACATCATGGAAATATCCTAAACCATTATCCCTTGATAAACCTAAACCCTCCACCCAAAAAAACCCCAATCCCTTAGCCCTAAAAAACCATAAAACCACAACTCTTTGAGATCCTAATCTCTGACCCCCCTAAAACACAAAAACCCTTAGCACCAAAAAACTGTAAAACATAATCCTTAAAAGCCCCAAAACCCCCATACCTAAAAATCCTCCAACCATCAGTTCCGAAAAATCATAAACCATCTTCCCAAAAAAAACCCTAAACCCTCATTCCCAAAATACCTTAATCCCCTACCTCAAAAATCCTAAAACCCAAAGCCCAAACAAACCATAAAACATTATCCCAACAAACCCTAAACCTCATTCCCAAAAAACCTAAACCATAATTACATGAAAATATAAACCCTAATCAAAATAAAACCCCTAAACCATCTTACCAAAAAAAACCCAAACCCTCATTCCCAAAAAATACTAATTCCTCAACCCAAAAAAATCATAAACTCTCAATCCCAAAAAACCCCAGTAACCTCATCTCTATTAAACCCCAAATGATCGACATCAAAAAAATGCTAAACCCTCTAACCCAAAAAACCCTAATGCAACATCCTTAAAAAAACCAAATCCCTCAACCCTAATAATCCCTTAAACATTGGCTCCCAAAAAACCCTACACAGTTAGTCCTGAAAAGACCATAAACCCTAATACCCGAAAAACAATAAAACCTCATCCACAAAATGACCTAAACCCTCAATTCTAAAAACCCTATACCCATAGAAACAAAAAAACCTAAATCCATGAAACTAGAATACCCTAAACCCTCATCCCCAAAAAATAGTAAAACCATGGCAATAAAAAACCCACACACCAAAAAAATCATAAACCCTCACCCCCTCTAAAATTGAATACCATTATCCCCAAGTAAAAAATAAAACCTTAACCTAATGAAGACCTAAACCCTCAGCCCCAAAAAACCCTAAAACCCCATTATAATAAAACCCTAAACCCTATGCTAGAAAAAAATCCTAAAACCTCAACCCCAAGAAACTATAAAACCTTTACCACAAAAAAACATCATCCCCTATAACCTTAAAACCTCTTCTAAAAAAACCCTAAACCATTAGTCAAAAAATACGCTAAACACTTTCCCCCACAAACCCTAAACCCTCACACCAAAAATAAACTAAACCCAATGCCCCAGAAAATCCTAAATCGCCAGCCTCAAAAACTCAAAACCCTTGGCCCCCAATAACCTAAACACTCTCCTAGAAAAAAAAATAAACGCATGGCCTTAAAAAACAATCAACATTAATTCCTAGAAATTAAAAAACCATTAGTACCAATAATCACTAAACCCTCATCTCAAAAAACCCAAAACACTCAGAAACAAAAATACAAAATCCCTAGCCCCCATATAACCCTAAATCTTTATCAAAGAAAACCATAAACACATAGTAGAAAAAAACCTGAAACTCTTAGACCCAAAAAAACTAGAAACTATCATAACAAGAAACCCCAAAACCCTCTACACAAAAAACCCTAAACCCTCCAGCCCAAAAAACCATAATCCCTCAACCCCACAAAAATCTAAATCCTCTACCCCCAAAAAACCTAAACATTGATACCCATGAAACTATAAACCCAGAGCCCCAAAAACAATAAACATTAACCCAGAAAAACCATAAACCTAAAGAACCACAAGAATCCTAGATCACAAACACCAATGAACCCTAAATTCTCAATCCCAGAAACCCATAAACTGTCCACCCTAAAAACCCATAATCACATATATCCAAAAAACTAAAAACCCTCCACCCAGAAAAACACCAAATACTCATACCAAAAATACTGCCAACTTGTATCTCTAAAAAACCCTCAATCCATGTCCGCCGAAACCCATACACCCTAAACACCAAATACCCTAAACCATCAGCTCCAAAAAACTAAAAATTATAATCCCAAAAAAAACACTAAACCCTTGGACCCATAAAAACCTGATCACTCATCCCCCAAAAGGCTAAACCCTCACCCCAAAATACAGTAAACTATCAACCCAAAAAATGATAAACCCTCACACCAACAGTTCTTAAACTCTCATCCCCAAAAAACCCTAAACCCTTAGTCCCCAAAAAACATGAAGCCCTAGATCCCAAAAAACACTAAATCCTTGGCCCTAAAAAACCTGAAACCCATAGTACCATGAAATCCCAAATAATAAACCCTAAAAAACACCAATCCCTCATCCACCCCAAAAATGTAAACCCTCAGCAACAAAAAAAAATATAAATCTTCATCCATATAGTAACCTTAAGCACTCATCCCAAAAAAACCCCATACCATCCATACCAAAAAACACTAATCACTCGGCCCTAAAAAACCAAAAACCATATTCCCAAAAAAAACCCTAATACCTAATCCAAAAAACACCCCAAACCCCCTATCATAATAAAACCTATACTCTCATCCCAAAAAAACCTAAACCCCTAGCCCACAAAAACACTACACCCTCACTCCCAAAAAACCATAAACCCTCATCCTCAAAAAAACCTAAACCTTATTCACCAAAAAAACCCTACAACACTAGTCCAGAAAACGATAGAACCCTGTCTTAAAAAAACACTAGATTCTCAGATCAAAAAAACATGAAACCCTCAACCCCAAAAACCCATAGACCCTTGGCACACAAAATGATAAACCATTCTCACAAAAATAACCTAAACCATCAGTCCCAAGAAAACATTAGAACCCCTGCCCAAAAAACCCTAAGCACTCAGACACCAAAAAACCTAAACCCTCAACTCCAAAAAAAACCCTAAATCCATGGACTAAAAAAACCATGAAGCCTTCAATCCAGAAAACCCAAAAACATGATCGATAGAAAACCCTAAACCCTGAGCCGAAAAATATCATAAGCATTCATCCCTATAATACACTAATCCTTGGGCCCCATAAAAACCTAAACCCTAGGCCCAATAAAACCCTAAACTCTAGGCCTAAAATTAATATAAATGCTAGGAAAAACACAAAACACTTATCTTATAAAAAAACCAATACACTGGGAATAAAAACTATAATCCATGGACTCCAAGAAAACCTACACACTTGTCCATAAAAATCATAAACCCTCAGGCCCAAAAAAACCTAATGTCTTCTAACCAAAGAAAACAAAAAACCTCATCCCTAAAATACCCTAATACTGCTTCCCTATAAACCCCTAAACCCTCAACCCTAAAAATCCTTAAAACCTCATCCTCAAATATCACAAAACCATAATCATCTAAAAGCCACCAAACATCGGGAAAAATAACCCTAAACCCTTATCCTCAAAAAACCCGAAATCGACATTCCAAAAAAATACCCATAGGCCCAAAAAACCCAAAAACCTCATCCAAAAAAACTATAACCCCTCATCCCCATAATACCCTTAATAGATTGACCCAAAAACCCTAATCCATCAACCCCCAAAAATCTCTAATCCCACTACCCCAAAATACATGAAAACTGATGGCCAAAAAATTTAAACCCTTATCAACAACAGACCCTAACCCATATTCTCAAAAAAACAATAAGACAGTTCCCTTTTAGAACCTTAATCACTCTGCCCAAAAAAACCTAAACCCTTGGATACAAGAATATTCTATACACTCGGCCCCAAAAATCGTAAATCATCTACCACATAAAAAACCCTATACCCTGAGCCACTAAAAACCCTAAACCATCAGCCCAAAAACAACCCTATACCCTCAGACAAAGAAAAGAAAAACCCTCATCCCTATGAAAATCCTTCATGTTTATCCCCAAAAAACCCTAAACCCATGGCTGTAAAAAAATGCTAAACTATTCTCCCAACAAAACCCCAAACCCTCTGCCCCAAAAAACCTTTACATTTGGTGAAAAAAACCAAAACCCTTAGCACTAAAAAAACCGTAAACCCTCAGTAAAAAAAATACAAAACTCTCAACCCCAATAACCCAAAATCCCCATCTCCAAAATACCCCCATTCCTTATCCCCAAAATAACATAAAACCCAATCCCTAAAAAACAATATAACATTGGCCCCCAAAAATAATAATCCATCATCCAGAAAAACTCTAAACCCATAGTCCATTAATACCATGACCCTATCCCCAAATCCCTTAAAACCACAACACCAAAAAACACTCAACCCTTATCCACATAAAACCCATAAATACCCTTCCCTAGAAAAAAAAAACCTCAAACCCAAAATACCCTAAATCCTAATCCTAAAAAAATGAACCCATTGCACCAAAAAACCCAAAACCCTGACCCGAAAAAAAGCCCGAACACTCAACACCAGAAGAAATTGTAACCTCATACACGAAAAAAAATATACCCTTAGCACCAAAAAACCCTATACCATTATACCAAAAAAACTAATCCTTGACCCCAAAAATCCCTAAACTATCATCCCAAAAAACCAAATATCTCAACCCCCAAACCACCAATCTATCACCCACAAGAAACCATAAAGCCTTAACCACCAAAAACCATAGACCCGGATCCCCAAAAAAGCCCCAAAAACTCTTCTCTAAAGACAAAAAACTCATATGCCAGATAACCCATAAATCTTCATCTCCAAAAAATGAAAATCCTTCAGCCCCAAAAAACCCTAAAAACTCATCACAAGAAAAACCCTAAATAGTATCCCCCCAAAACCATAATCAATTATACCCAAAAACAAACAAACCCTCTTCTATAAAATCATTAAACTATTTGCCCCAAAATCCCAAAACACACATTCTCAAAAAACTAGAAACCCTGAGTCCCAAAAAACCCAAAATTCCCTTCCCCAAAAATTCTTAAATACACAACCCTCTAAAAAAAACCATCCACAAAAATCTCTAAACATCCATCCACAAAAACCCTAAACCACAAACTGTAAAAAATGTAAAAAAATCATCCACAATAAAATGCAAAACACCTAGCCTGATGAAACCCAATACCTAATAATAAAAAACTCTAAATCCAAGGCCAAAAAATACACAAAACACCAACCTAAAAAAACAATAAACTCTCATTACAAAAAATTTATATACACATAGACCCAAAAAACCCTAAACCCTCACCTAATAAACCCATATACTCTCAAAAATAACAAAATCTAACTATCAACCCCAAAAAAACCCTAAAACCATAGTGTAAAATAAATCCAAATCATTGACCTAAAAATACCCAATTCCCGTAGACCAAGAAACCTCTAAACCCTCATCCCCCAAAATCTCTAAACCCACAGACCAAGAAAACAATAAAAAATTATCCCAAAAATTTGAAAACCCTTTGTCCCAAAAAACCCTTAAACCTCCTTGATAAGAATCAAGGAATCCTTGGCCAGAAAAAAACATAAACCCTCTGTCAAAAAAATCCTAACACCTCTTATTGAAAAACCAAAAACTAACATACCCAAAAAATTCAAAACCCACATCCCCAAAAAAATCCTAAACGCTCATCCCAAAAACACTAAACCTTCTTCCCCAAAAAACCCTAAACCCTCTGAAAAAAACCATTTACTCTAATCCCCAAAAAAAAACCAATACCTGTATCATAAATACAACCATCCATGATCCCCAAAAAAACGTTGAACCTTATTAAAAAATACAGTAAACCTTCATCCCAAAAAACACATAAATTATCATTCCAAAAAAACCCTAAACCCTTAGTCCCAAAAAACAATAAACCCTCATCCCTACAAAACACTAAACCCTCATCATCAAAAAAAAATCCTAAACCCTTATCCCTAGAAAAGACAAAATCATAAGCCCCAAAATAACCATAATAATTAATCCAAAGAAATCCCTAAATCCTAACCCCAAAAAACCTAATCCCTTAAAAAAAACAATACATAAACTCTCAACCCAAAAATACCCTATACCCACATATAAAAAAGACCCTAAAACCTCTACATAAAAAATCATAAACCCTTGACCCCAAAAAACCAAATCCCTCATCCCCAAAATACCTAAATCTCTTGGCCTCAATAAACACTGTGCCTTCAGCCCTGAAGAAACCCAAAACACTCATCACTAGTATCCCTTAAATACACATACACAATAATCCTTAAACCCTCATCCATGAAAACCCCCAAACCCTTTGTGAAAATAATCCCTATACACATGGCCCATAAAAATCAAAAACAGTCATCCAAAAATTCCATAAACTCTTGGTGTCAAAAAATAGTAAATCCACTGCACCAAAAAAATATAAACAAAATTAATGATAAAAACCAAGTTGATCAGCCCCGAAAAACCCTAAATCCTCTGCAAAAAAATAGAAAGGTTTCAACACCAAAAAAACATAATCCCATGGCCCCCAATAACCCTACACCCATATACCAAAACAAACCTATAAACTCAACTCTAATAAACTCTATACCCTCATCCACAGAAAAGCCTATACCATAATCCCTAAAAATAACTAAACCCTCTGTCTTGAAAAACTCCAAACCATCGACCTCAAACCCCCCCCCCCCCTTAATTCTTAACCCAAAAAACCCCTAAACAATATACCCCCAAAACATAAACCCATGGCCCCAAAAAACCGTAAACCCCTCTCCCCAAAATACGGTAAACCATCATCCCACAATTAACCTAAACCCTAGGCCCAAAAAATTAAAAAACCCCCAAGAAAAAGAACAGAACTTCGACCCCAAAAATTACAAAAATCTATTCACCAAAAAACCCTAAGACATAGGCCTCCAAAACCATATACCATCGTCCCCAAAAAACCATATAACATCATCCAAAAAATACTATAGATCATCATACCTAAAATAAACTAAACATTATACACCATTATAATTTAAACCCTATTAAAAAAACAAAAAAACCATCATAAAAAAACCCCCAAAACGCTTTAGCCCTAAAACACCCAAAACCCTCATCCCCAAAATATAATAATCCCTCTTCCACAAAAAAAATGAAACCACAAGGCCAAATTTTTTTGAAACCCTCATCCCCAAAAGAACCCAAACCCTAAACCAAGAAAACCATAAACCCATGGCCCCAAAATAGTTGAAACCCTCAACCCCAAAAACTAGTAAACCCTCATCCCCCCAAAACCCCTAAAGCATTATCCAAAAAAAACAATAAACTCTAAACTCCAAGATACCATATACCATAATCCCCAAGAAACCATAAACCCTTATCCCCCGAAACCCCTATTCCTCATCCCAAAATACCCTAAAACCTAAATCCCAAGGATCCATGAACCCTTAACCCCAAATAACCATAAATGGTCAACCCTAATAAGAAATAAATTTTTATCCCAAAAAATCATAATCCCTCATCGAAAAAACCCTAGTCCAAAATCCAGAATAACACTAAAACCACATCCCTTAAAATCCAAAAAACATTTCGACCCAAAAAAAGAAAAAACCACACCCACAACAACCCGAAAACCATATCCCCAAAAAACCCAAAACTTCAACCCCCAAAAACCCTAACCCTTGGCCCCTATAAATCATAAATACTATCCCCTAGAAACCATATTAACTTTTCCCCAAACCCCCAAAAAATGTTAATTCATTGTCTGAAAATATAAAAAATCCTCATCCCAAAAAAATACTATAACCTTATCCCCACAAAACCTTAAACACTAAGCCCAAAAAAACACTAAACCTGCATCCCCATAATATCCAAAACAGTGAGACCCAAAAAATCTTAAACCCTCAACGTAAAAAACTTTAAAGCGTTGGCTCCAAAAAAAACCCAAAACCCACATCCCCAAAAACACCCAGACCATCAGCCCCAAAAAACATAGAACCCTCATTTGAACAATAATCCTAAACCCTCATCCCCAAAAGTACCTTGAACCCCCAGCCTCGAAAAACATGAAACACTCATCCATAAAATATGCTAAAGAATCTTCCCAAAAAATGCCAAAGCATCTTCCCAAAATAATGCAGTACCCTCAACCCCAATATTCCCTAAACCCTTTATCCCAAAAAACAATGAACAATTAACCCTAAAATTCCCAAAAACTACGACCAACAAAAACCCAACACCATGTGCACCAAAAAAACTCAAAACCCTTATCCTAAAAAAAACGTAAACTCTAGGTGCCGAAAAACCCTATACCCTTAGCAGGTAAAAAATTCTAGACCCTAGTCTCCAGAGAAACTAGTACCTTAGACAAAAAAAAACCTAGAACCTTGGCCCCAAAAAACACTAAATTGTCAGTCCCAAAAAACATAAACCATTTTCAATAAAAAAACCTAATCCCTTGTCTTAAATAGTACTAAACCCTCAACCCTAGAAAACCATTGACCCTCATCCAGAAAAAACTGTAACCACTCTTCCAAAAAAACCCTAAACCCTAAACCCCAAAAAACCCCAAAACATCATTCCTAAATTACCATAAAACCCCATACCTAAAAAAACTAAACACTCAACACCCAATAATCCTAAACCCTCATCCCTTAAAGACCCAAAATGTATAGACCTAACAAAAACTAAACCATGGACCCCAAAACCCTAAACCCCCAATACCCATTAAAACCTAAAACCTAGGCCCCAAAACACCCAAAACACATAGTCCCAAAAATACCTAAACCTTTGGCTGAAAAAAATACCTGAACGCACATCGATAAGAAATCCTAAACCCTCCACCCCAATAAACACTAACCCATAAACCCCTAAAAACCCTAATCCCTCACCTGCAAAAAATACTAGTAACTCGGTCTAAAAAACCCTATTCCATCATCCCCAAACATCCTTAAACCCTAGTCCCTATAAAATCCTAAACACTTAGTCCCAAAAAATTATAATCCCTCAGCCCCAAAAATCCACAAACCCTAATCTAATAAAATCATAAAACATCATCCTCAAAAACACATAACTCCTCATAAATAAAAAACCATAAACCCTCCGGCTCAAACAACCATAAACCCTATGTCTCAAAAAACCGTAAAACCATGGTAAAAGAAAACCATATAATATCGTCACCAAAAAACCATAAACCATCATCCCCAAAAAACCCTATATCAATGGACATAAAAAAACCATATAGTATCTACCCCAAAAATCCATAAACTATCAGCCCTAAAAAACCCAAAATCCTCAGCCCAAAAATACCTAAAACCACCATCCCAAAATACATGAAACCCACATCACTAAAAAACCATAAACACATAGTCCCAACAAACCTTAGATCATTAGATACAAAAAACCCTAAACCCTTGGCCCAAATAAACCCTAAACCATCGGCCCCATAAATAACCTATATTGTCATCTGTAAAATAACTAAAACCTCAGACCCAAAAAAACAATATATCCTCATCCATATAAATAAATAAGCCCTCATCCCAAAAAACCCATAAAGTCTCTTAACCAAAAAAAACATATAGCCTCTTCCATCAAATCACCTAAACACTCAACCCCAAAAATCTCTAAACCCCCATCCCCAAAAAATCCATATCCCTTAGTCCTAAAAACGTTATCCCTTAGCCCAAAATACCCTCAAACACTTATCAAAATAAATACCCTTGGCCCAAAAAACATCCTATACCCTCATCCCCATGAAAACCTTAATACCTCAACCCCTTAAACACCAAACCATCATCCCCCAAATTCCAATTACCCTAGGAACCAAAAACCCTTAAACCATGGTCCCAAAATAAACTAAACTGATGGCCCGAGAAAACCCCAAACCCGTAAACCCCCAAAACCATAGACATTCGTCACCCAAAAAACCCAAAACCCTTTTCCCAATATACCACAAATCCAAATCCCCAAATAACCATAAACTCTCAGCACCTAAAAACCCTAAACCCTTGACCAAAAAATATGTAATCCCTCAACCGCAAAAATACCTAATCCAACAACTGTAAAAAAACCTTAATCCGTCATCCCTAAAAATCCTGAACCCTCAGGCGCAAAAAAACCCTAAACCCTCTGTCAAAAAAAACCCCAAACCATTAGTCTCAAAAAACCCTAATAACTTGGACCTAAAAACCCTATACCTCAAACATGAAAAACCCTAACCACTACAGTACCAAAAAACTGTATATCCCTGGAAAAAAAATCATAAATCTTGAAACCTAAAAAAATACTAAACCTTCGGTCCCAGAAATCCTAATGCTTCATCCCCACAAAACCCTAAAACCATAACCCTGAAAAAACTAAATAGTCTATTCCAAAAAAACATATTCCCTAAGCCCAAAAAAACCCTAAACCATCCACCCCAAAAAATACAAAAATCTAGAGCCAAGAGTGGATATCCACTCAGCCCCGAAAACCAATAATGCCTCACCCCCAAAAAACCCTAAACACTCCACATAGAATAACACTATAACATCATCACCAAGAAAACCTAATCCCATTTCTCCAAAAACCCTTAACCATCAGCCCCAAAAACTATAAACCCTTTCCCCTAAAAAAAACTCAAACCCCTTATCCCGCAACAACACTAATCCATTGACCATAAATAACCCTAACACCTCAATGCTAAAAAAATCCTAAACCCTCATCCAAACAAAACCTAAACACTCAGTCCCAAAAAAACACTAAACCCTAACCCCACAAATAACATTCCACTCAGCCACCAAAAACCCTAAACAGTCAGCCCCCAAAACCCTAATACCACAGACTGAAATAAGATAAGACCCTCAACCCCTAAAAATGGTTAACCATCAGTAATAAAAATACAGAAACCCTTCATTCCCTAAAAAACATAACTGCTCAGCCAAAAAAAATCCAAAAAATATAAGTTCCATATAACTGTAAAAACTCATCCAAAAACCCCCTCAAAATTCATCCCCATGAGACCCTAAACCCTCATCCCCAAACAACACTAAACCATGGTCCCCAACAAATAGTGAACCGACACCTCCAAAAAAAATCCAAAACCTACATCCCCAAAAATTCTCAACCCCTAGACCCCAAAAAAATCTATCGTCATCTCCCAAAACCCTAATTCCTAGACCTAAAACCCATCAACCCCGATGCTCAAAATAACATTTAAACTCATCCCCAAAAAACCAACAACCCTTAGCAACAAAAAAACTATCAACCATCTACCCGCAAAAAACACATCTTTCAGCCACAACAAACTATCAGCCCTCAGCCGAAAAAACCACATCTCCAATAAACCCTCAACCATATCCCCCCAAAACCCACAAACCCAAATAATTAAATAACCCTAAACAATCCACCCAAAAAAATACTTAACCCTAATCCCTAAAATCCCTATATTCTCAGCCCTGAAAACTCAAAAACACTAACCACAAAAAATATGAAGCCCTCACCCCTAAAAAAACTAATCCCATAGCCCCAATAAACCCTAAAACCTCATTCTTAAAAAAACTTATACCCTTATCAAAATAAACCCTCAACCCTCAGGCATAAAAATTCCAAGACCCCAATCCAAAAAATAACCCTCATCCTTCGGTGAAAAAAAACCTAAACCCAGATCCCAAAATAACCCTCAAACCCCTGCCCCAAACAACGCTAAACACCCATACCTAAAAAAACCATCAATGGATAGCCCTAAAAAATTCAAAAACCTATTACCCAAAATGAAAATCAACACTCGTCCCAATAAACCTTGAAACCATTTCTCAAAAAAACCCAATACCCTCATCCCCAATAAATCCCATACCCCTTATCCCTAAAAAAACCTCACCCATCAATCCCAAAAAACCCTAAACCCTCATCCCCAAAAATGTTTGAACCCTCAACACTAAAAAACTCTTTACCAACAAACCTAAAAAACCTTAACCATAATACCAAAACAACATAAATCCTTAACCCAAAACCCCATAAAATTGTATCACCAAAAACCTCTAATCCACCATCCACAAAAAAACCAAAATCCCTCACACACAAAAAAACCCTATATCCCCATCCTCCAAAAACCCTAAGAACTCATCTTAAAAAAAACCTAAACCCTTAGCCAAAATAAACCCTAAACCATCATCACCAAACAAACCTAAACCCTAATACCCTTAGAACCCAAAAACCGTATCTCAAAAAACCGTCAACCCTCAACCTTGAAAAACTATCAACCCTCATCCCTAAAAAACCTCTACTCTAATACCCCCAAACTATTAACCCTCGTCCCAAGAAAACCATAAACCCTCAACCCAACAAACCCTAAACTCTCATCCCCTAAACCCTAAACCTATAATTCTCAAAAAACCTAAACCATTATCCTTAAAAAATCCAAATACCTATTTTCCAAAAAACCTAAACCCTCTTACCTAAAAAGACATCATACCCAGAAATCCATCATCCCTTAGCCACAAACCCCCCAACCCTCACCCACAAAAACCATCAACCTTCAAATCTAAAGAAACATAAAAGCTTAGACCTAAAAAACTATAACCACTACCCTAAAACCCAAGACCCCCATCCAAAAAAATATATAACACTCATCCCCATAAAAATGAAAACCCTCTTACCTGAGAAAAGAAAAACCCTGATCCCAAGAAAATAGAAATCTTAATCCCAAAAAAACAAAAACTCTTAACTCCTAAAAACACTATTCCCTTATCCCTAAAAACCATTAGACCCTTATCCTAAAAAAACCATAAAGTGTGATAAAAAAATATTATCCTAAAAAAACCCTAATCCCTCAACACCAAAAAATAATATACCTTCCACCCCCACCCCAAATCCTCAATCCTTAGCCTAAAAAAATCCTTAAACCACTGCCTCATATAACCCTAAACCATCGGCCCCAAAATCCGTAAACTCTCTACCCAGAAACTCCCTTAATTATTATATTCAAAAAACCCTCAACCCTATTCCCCAAAAAAGTTCAATCCTCAGACACAAAAACCATCAACCCTTATCCCTAAATAACCCTAAACCATCATCGCTAAAAAACCTGCATCCCTCGTCCCCAAGAAACCCTCAACATTTAGCCCCCAAAACCATTCAATCCTTATCCATAAATAATCCTATACACTTAGCCAATATAACACTAAAACCTCAACCAAAACCTGCCAACCTAGGTCCTATAAATCCCTAAATCATAATCCCCACAAATTCCAAAACCCGCAGCCCCAAAAAACCCTAAACACTCATCCCTGAATACCACTAAACCCTGTACACCAAAAACCCCTCAACACTCAAACCCACAAAAACACTAACCAACAGTACCAAAAAAAGAACTCATCCCTGAGTCCTAGAAAACCATCAACCATCATCACGAAAAATACATCAAGTCTCATCTATAAAAAACAATTTACCCCCATCATCAAAAATCTTGCAACCCAAAACCGCCAAAAAACCTAATCCTTCCGCCCCAAGAAATTGTTAAACCTAATCCCCAAAAAACCCTCACTCCTTAGTGAAAAAGAACAACCACCAGACATATTAAACCTTCAAAACTCATCCCCTAAACACACTAAATCATCATACCAAAATAAATCTCAACCATAATCCCCCAAAACAACTCATCCCTCATCCCTAAAAAATCCCCGAACCCTCTATCAAAAAAACCATAATCCCTTATCCCTAATAAATACATAATCCTTATCTAAAAAACGAAACCCTCATCCCCAAAAATACTTGAATGCTTAGCCCTAGAAAATCCTAAAGTCTCATACTCAAAACTCCCTCAACCATCATTCCCAAAAAACCCTATACCTTATTCCCCATAAAACTATTAAACCTAATCCATAACGAACACTAAACCCTCAGTCACCAGTACCCTAATCCCCATTCCCCATAAGCTCTAAACACAATGCCTTAAAAAACACTAAACCCTCTACCCCAAAAAAATAATAAACCAATATCCCATGAAAACCATAACCCTCATCCTAAAATAACACTGAAACATTAACCCCAAAAAATGAATCCTCCATCAACAAAAAATACTAAACCCTAATCCCCCAAAAAAACAACCAATCCTCATCCCCAAAAAAAGCGTAAACCCTTAGCGCCAAAAAACCATCAACCCTAATCCCCTAGATACACTCATCACTTATCCACATAACCCCCCCATAAACCCTAAAATATTATCCCTCAAAACTGAAATCCATCACCCCCCAAATAACTAACCACTAATCCAAACAAATTCTCAACCCTTATCACCCCAAAAACATAAATAGTCGGCCCTAAAAACCCTCAATACTCTACCCCAAAAAATGAGAAATCCATAGACCTAAAAAACACTAAAACCTGTAACCATGAAACCCTCAACCGTAATTTGAAAAAAAAAACCCTCTTCCCAAATCCCCAAAAAACAAAACCCGCAACCCCAAAAAAGACATAACCCTCAGCCCCAAAAAATCCAAAAACCTCACCCAGAAAAAAGAGTAAACACAAAGGCTTGAAAACCTCTAAACCTATATCCCCAAAATAACCCTAATTTTTATTCCTAAAAAAATTAACCCTCAGCACACAAAAACACTAAATAATCCACCCCAAAAGACCATAAACCCTCACACCAAAAAACCCTAATCCCTCAGCCCGAAAAACCCCTAAAAATCCTCCCCAAAATAACCTAATCTATCATCCCCAAAAAACAAAAAGTCCTCATCCCAAAAAATACAAAACAACTCAATGCCAAAAATCCAAAAACCCTTAGCCCCAAAAAACCCCAACCCTCATCCCCAAAAAACCTATAACCCTCAACCAAAAAAAGACTCAAACCTTATCCCCCCAAAGAAACCCTAATTTCTCATCCCAAAAAAACCATAAACCCAAGGACATAAAACCCCTCAAACCTAAACCCTTTAACACAAAAAAAACTTCAACTATCAACCCTCATACAAAGAACACCCTCAACCCTCATCGTCAAAAAACCCAAATCTGTATGCCACAAATAATCCTCAACCCTTGGCCCCAAAATCACAGTAATCTCAACCTGAAAAAACCCCTAAACCAATATCCCTAGAAAACACTTCACCCTCATCCATAAAAACCCCTCAACCCTTAGCCCCATGAAACCATAAAATATCAACCCTATGTAAACCCTCAACCATCATCTGTAAAAAATCCCAATCAATCAGCCATAAAAACTATCAACACTCAGCCCCAAAAACCCACAACCCTCAGCACTAATAAAAATTCTATACCCTCACCCACAAAATACCCCAACTCTCATCCCTGAAAAAACCTCAACCCTCAACCTCAAAAATCACTAAAGCATCATCCCAAAAAATCCATAAAACCAACCCCAAAATGAAACCACAACATTCATCCCTAAATAAACCCACAATTTTCACCCCAATACTCCCTCAATACTGTGACCTGAATAACACTAAACCCTTATCCCAAATGAAACATTAAACCCTCTTCCCTAAAAACCCATCATCCCTTACCGCCAAATACCAATAATCCCTCTACCCCAAAAATCTATCAACCCCCATCCCCAAAAAACCCTAAACCCTCAACACTAGAAAACCATAATCCATCTTTCCCAAAAAAAACCTAACCCTCAGCCACAAAAAACACTATAACCTCATCCCAAGAAACCCATAACAATCTTCCCTAAAAAAACATCAATCCATATCCCCAATAAACATTAATCAATCTCCCAAATAAAGACCTCAAAACATAACCTCATGAAAACCAAGACCATTAGGCCCAAATAAACCTAAACAATAATCCTCAGAAAAATATAAATCCATAGTCCCAAAAAACCATAGACCCTCAACCATAAAAATCTCTAAACCCACATCCACAAAAAACTGTCAACCCTCAGCCCCAAAAAACACAAAACACTCGGCCTAAACAACCCTAAACCCTTAGCCATAAAAAACCCTCAACCCTCTACCATATAAAACAGTCAAAACTATGCACCATAAAAATTTCGACACACAACCCCATCAAACCCTCAACTATTAGAACCAAAAATACCTCAACCCTCATCCATAAAAAACTCTCAATCCCCATCATTAAAAAAACATAACCCTCAACCCCAAAAAACCCTCATACCCTAAAAACCCAAAAACAAACAACCACATAATAACTATAAACCCTCATCCCCAAAACATTAAAGACCCTTAACCCTCACCCCAGAAAACCCTAGACCCTTATCCCCAAATAATCCTAATCCCTCAGACCAGAAAACCCCTAAACCCATACCACCACAAAACCCAAAAACCTCATCCCCTAAAAACCATAACCCATTTCCCTAAATGAAATAAAACATAGGGTCCCAAAAAATCCAAATCCCTCAGTCTTAAAAAACCCAAAACCCACGGCCCCATAATTATCTAATCCCTCAACCCCAAGTCAACCTAAACCCCAATCCCAATAATCAATGAACTCTTTCTTAGAAACAAGATCCTTAACCCTCATCCCAAATAACCCAAAACCCACCACCTCAAAAAAACAATAAAACCTCATCTGTAAAAAAACCAAAATCGCCCTCCCCAAAAAACCCTCATTCCCCATCCTAAAAAAACCCTCAATACCTAGATTCAAAAAAACCACAAATCTATAGACCCTAAAATACCCTCAAATTACATCAAAAATAACTAATCCCCCTGAAAAAAAAAACTCAACCCCAATGTCCCAAAAACCCTCAACCCTCGGCCCAAAAAACAAAAATCCGTCAACCACAAAAAATCCTCAGCTATAGCCTAAAAAACCCTAAACCCGCTTCCCCCAAATACTCTACAACCTAAGAAACTAAAATCCATCAACATTAAGACCAAAAACCATCAACCCTCAACCCCGAGCCACCAAAACCCTCGACCCTAGACCAAAAAAGCCCTCAACCATCTGCCAGATAAAACACTCAACACTCATCCCGAATAATCCATCATCCCTCATCCCAAAATACCCTAAACCCTCATTGAAAAAAATTAAACCCTTATCACTAAAAACCCTCTAAACTCAGCCATAAAAATTAACTAAACCCTCATCCCCAAAAAACCCTCAACCCTCATCTTCCATAAATCCCAAACCCTCATCCCTAAGAAAACCTAGACCTTCTAGCTCAACAATCCTGAAACTCATAGCCCTCAAAAACACTAAACCATAATCCTTATAATATCTCAACCCTCATCCCAATAAAACCCTCAACTATCATTCCAAAAACACCCTCTACCCACATCCAAAAAATCACATGTACCATAAGACCCGTATACCACTGAACCCTCAGCACCAGAAAACCCTAATTCCTCAACCCCAAAAAAACACAGACCATATCCCAAAAAAGCCTCTTCCCTTATCACCAAAACAACATAGACCATAATACCCAAAAAAACCACAACCCCCTTCCCCCCAAAAATGCAAAACCTTAGTCCAAAAACACCCGCAACTGTCATCCTAAAAAAATCATTAACCCTCAACACCAAAAAACCCTCAACCCTTTTCCCTAGAAAAACATTAAACCATTATCCTCCAAAATCCCTCAACCTTCAACCAAAAAAATCCCTCAGACACCATTGTTAAATAAGCCGCAACCCTCATCCACAAAACAACTCTCAACCGTCATCAATAAAAAAACTAAACCGTCATCCCGAAAAAACTCAAAAACTAATGCCTAAGAAAACACCAAATCTTCTGTCCCAGAAAAACACCGCACTCATTCCTAAGAAAACCATAACCATCATCCCAAAAATCCCACAACCCACATCTATTATCCCCTAAAAATACTATACCCTCCTCCACAAAAACCCTCATCCCACAACCCAAAAGACCCTTATCCCAATTATCTCAAAAATGTTATACCCTCAACCCTAGAAATCCCTCAACCACCAACACACAAAAAACCCCTATAGTTTTATCAGAAATAAACAACAACCCTTTACCCCGAAAAACCTCATACCTCATCCTTCAAAAGTATTCACCCCTTTTCGCCAAAAAACTGTAAACCATCTTCCCCAAAAAAACACACAACCCTCTGCCCCAAGAATCTATGAAACCATGGCACCAAAATTACCTCAACACTCAACCCCAATATGAAATTAAACATGATCCAAAAAGAACTATAAACCCCCATCCCCCGAAAACCCCCATCCATCATACTCAAAAATACATTTCCACCATAAAACCATAAACCCTCAGACACAAAATTTCATTGAGCCTTTGCACAAAGAAACCATTATTATTAATGCCCAAGTAACCTTGAAACCTCACCCCAAATATACCCTGAACCATTATCACCTAAAACCCTAAACCCTCATCAATAAACACCCTCAACCTAAAACCCCACCAAAAACCACAACCTCCATCCCATTAAAAACCCTTTAAGCATGATAAACTCCTCTACCACAATCCCCATACATCCCTAAACCTCATCCAAAAAAACCCTACACCCTTATACAAAAACACTATCAATCGTCAACCCCAAAAAACCACTACACACATCCACAACAAATAGTCAACCCTCAGCCCCAAAAAACCCTCAACTCTTATCCCACATGAAATCTAAACTCTCAGCCCCCAAAAAATACCTCTTAACTCATTATGAAGACCACTAAACCCTCATCCCAAAATAACTTGACCCAGTGACCTAAAAAACATTCGACCCTCATTTCTAAAATATTCATAACTATCAACCCCAAATAACCCCTAAACCCTCAGCCACAAAAAATCATAAACTCTCAACCCCAACAGACATAATCACTTAACTCTAAAAATCATAAACCCACATCCACAAAAAGACATAAACTTTCATCCCCAAAAAACCCAAAACCCTCATCCATAGAAAATTATAAAGCCTCATCCCTAGAAGTCCCACAACCCTCAGTCTCAAAAAAAAATCTCCAACTCTAAAAAACACTAAACCCCAATTCAACCCTAACCCTAAACACCCAACCCCAAATACCCTAAACCCCTAGTATGAAGATCCAAAACCATAATCCCCAAGATAACCTTAACTCTGCTCCAAATAAATTACTAAACCCTCATACTCAAGAAACTCTCAACCCTAAAACCCAAAAAACACTCAAATGTTAGTCGAAAATACACCTAACTCTCAACACCAAATACCCTAAACCCATATACCAAAAAAAACACTCAATCATCAGTCTAATAAAACCCTGAACCCTTATCCCCAAAATCCCTAAAGACTCATCCCTAGAAAACCCTAAAACAACATCCCAAAAAATCTCTATACCCTCATCACCAAAATCCCAAAACACTCATCATCAAAAAACATCAATCTTGAGTTCCAAAAAAACCCAAATCACTCATCCCCAAAAACCCTCAAACCTCCCACGAAAAAAACTCTGAAATCTCTTCCCCAGAAAATCCCAATACCTTCAACCACAAAACCATCAACCCTTAGACCTATAAAAACCTCAACCCTCAGTACCAAAAAACCATAAACCATTAATCCCAAAAAACCATCTACCCTAATCCCCAAAAAACAATGAAACCTAAACCAAAACAAAAACAAAAACCTCATCTCTAAGTAATTATTAAGCAAAATCTACAAAAATACATCACCTCTTAGTCCCATGAAACCCTAAAACATTATCAACAAAAACCACTAATCCCTCATCCATTGAAAACCCTAAATGATCAGCCTTAAAAAACCCTCAACCTTCAGTCTCAAAAAACCAAATCAAATAGTCCCAAAAAATTATTAACCTTATCTTCCAAAAAAACATATACCATTACCCCCAATAAACTATAAACCCATAGACCCAAAAAACCCAAAATCCTCAACCATAAAAAAACCTTAAACACTCAATCCTGAAATACTCTAAAAAATCATCTTTAAAAAAACCCTAAACCTTCTACCCCAAAACAAACCTATACCCACATCCCCAAAAAAAACCTAAAGCCTCACCCCCAAAAACCTAAAACCAGTTCCCAAAAAACCTCAATCCCTCTGCCTCGAGAAAACCCTAAACCCATGTCCTAAAAAACCCTTCAACCCTCAACCCCAAAAATAGTAAACCCTCATTCCAAAAAGTCGTGAACCCTCATCCCCAGAAATACATGAACCATTATTTTTAAAAACCATTGAACCCGCAGCCCCAATAATGACGAACCATCATCCCCAAAAATCCTAAACCATGATCCCCAGAAAAAACGGAACCCAAATCCTTAAAGTACCTTTACTAACCATCTCCAAAAAAAACTAAACCCTTAACCCCAATAACCCCATTCCCACATCCCACAAAACCCTCAACCCTCATCCCCTATAAAACCAAAACCCTACACCCCCAAAAAACCCAAAACCCGCAGCCCCAACGAACTCTAAATCATAAGGACCCAAAAACCTCAACCTACATAAAAAAACTAAAAAAAGATTCTATAAAAAACCAAAATTTCTCATCCAAAAAAATCATTGATCCCTCATACCCAAAAATCATTCATCCCGTATCCATAAAAACAATGAAAACTCATCTAAAAACCCCATAAAACCTCACTGGGAAAAAATATAAATCCTCATCCCAAATACCCTTACCAAGATTCCCTAAAAACCCGTAACTATTAGCCACAAAAAACCCTCCACCATTAGCCCAAAAAACTGCTCAACCATTAGCCCCAAAAAAACGATAAAACCTTATCCCCAAAAAACCCCAAACATCCAGACCCAAAAATACCTCAATCCTCATCTGAACAAAAAACCAACCACCCTCCTCCCCAAAAAACCATCAACACTCAGCCCCAAAAAACTATAAACCCTAAACCCTCAAACCCAAAAAATTATCAACAATAAATCCAAAAAAAAATATTAATTCCTCATCCCCAAAAAATGGTAATCCCACTACCACAAAATATCCTAAACCCTATAGCCATAATTACCCTCACAACACTAAATCCCAAAAAATTATCAACCATTATCCCCAAAAAAACATACACCCATTTCCCCAAAAACCCTCAACCCTCATCCCCAAAAAACCCTCAAACCATACCTAAAAAACACTCAACCTTCATCACTAAAAAATCAAAGCCCTCATCCTTAGAAACAATTCTCAAACCACATTGCCCCAAAAAACCCTCAACATTCATCGCTAAAAACTCTCAAACCCAAAGAAAACGAAGACCTCATCCATTAAAACACAACCCTAAAGCCAATAAAATGATAAAACCTCATCCTCCATAAACCCTCATCACAAACCCCAAAAAAACTCTACACATTCAACCCTAGAACACCATCACACAATGAAAATCATAAACCATTAGCCCTAGAAAACCCTAAACCCTCATCCTAAAAAAACCATAAACCCTCATCATAAAAAAACAATAAAACACTCATTCATGAGAATCCCTGACCCCTCAGTGATTTAAAATAAATAACCCTTATCCCCAGAAAACCCTAATCCCTCGTCCCCAAAAATCAATAAACCCAAATCACAAAAAACCCTAAATCGTCATCCCAAAAAAAACCTCAGCCCCCATCCCCAAAATACCCTTAACCCTCAGTTGTAGATAATCCAAACCCATAATCCCTAGAAAACCCAATAACCTCATCCCCATAAAATCGTAAATTGTCAAACCCAAATGACCCAACATCCTCATAAAAAACTAAATGCCCAACACATGAAAACCCTAAACTCTAAACACTCAACACAAATACCTTAAAATCTATATCGAAAAGACCCTAAACCCACATCCGTAAAAAGTAATAAATGCTTAGCACTAGAAAACCCTAAATGCTCATCACAAAGTAACCCTGATCCCACTTCCCTATAGTCCAAAAACCGTAATCTCCAAAAAACCATAAACACATTGACCTAAAATCATAATCCCTTATTCCCCAAAAACACTAATCCCTTATCCCCCAAAACCCTAAAAAATCATCACCTAAATAACCTAAACCCTCATCCACACGAAAACCAATACACCTATCTACAAAAACTGAAACACTCATAAAAAAAATATGAGACCCCCACCCCATAAAAAATACTAAACCCATTGCCACAAAATCCCTCAATCCCCATCCCCAGATAAACCCTAAAACCTCATCCCCAAACTACCTACAACCCACAAACCTAGAAAACATCAAACACTAATGTGTATAAATCCCTAAATCCTCACATCAAAAAACCTTATATCCTTATCAACGTAAACTACTAAACCCTTATCCCAAAAACACACTAAAATCACATCCCCAATATACCCTAATCCCTCCTCTTGAAAAAAAACATAATCCCTTATTCCCAAAAAATACCAATACCCTTTGGCCCAAAAAACCCTAAAAATATCATTATAACATAAACTAAACCTATAGTAGAAAAAAACCCTAAAACTAATCCCAATGAAATTATAAACCCTCGGTCTCAAAAAACATTAAACCCTCATCACCAAAAATATTTAACCTTGGGCCCCACAAACCATAAACCCATTTACCTCAAAATCTAAAGCACTTATCCACAAAAAAACCCTATGCTCTCTTCCCA
Organism: Viscum album; assembly: GCA_963277665.1. Classification (NCBI taxonomy): domain Eukaryota; kingdom Viridiplantae; phylum Streptophyta; class Magnoliopsida; order Santalales; family Viscaceae; genus Viscum; species Viscum album. The sequence continues at coordinate 935,426,882 of OY728132.1, forward strand.
AAAAACACTAATCCCTAAACACCAAAAAAATTGTAAACCCAAAGCCCTAAAAAACACAACATTCAGCCTAAAAAACTATCAATGAACAAAAAATAAATCATAAACCCATACACCAAAAACACTCAACCATCATCCCTAAAAACACATCAACCCAGAAGTCTAAAAAACGATCAACCCACATCCCCAGAAAACCCTAAACCCTAATAGCCCCTTAAATACTATACCTGTATCTTAAAAAAAAGCATCAACATCCACCCCAAAAATCCCTCAACCCTGTGCCCCAAAAAACACTCAACCCTTAACGCCCAAAAACCCTCAACCCTAAAAAAACTCAACCCTCATCCTCAAAAAATACATAACCCTCAATCCCAAAAACCGCTCAACCCTCAACACTAAAAAACCCTCAAACCTCATCTCTAAAACCCCTCATCACATACATCCAAAACAATACAACACCCTCAACCACAGAAAACCTTAAACCCTCATCACAAAAGACCCACATCAATCATCCTTAAAAAAACCTATACCCACATCCTAGAAAACCCCTAAACCCTCATCCGGAAAAAACCCTTAACCCAGGGCCCAAAAAACCCTAAACCATAGCCCCATAAAACCCTAAAATCTCATCTAAAAAAGAAACCTTAAACCCTTATCCCTAGAAATTCATATTGCATCCGCCCCAAAAAACCATAAACCCTCATCCTCAAAAATCCTAATACACTCAACCCTAAAAAACTATAAACCCTTATCACTAATAAATCCTCAACCCTCATACAATATAAATACTAAACCTCCACCCACGTAAAACACCAATCCATTATCACAAATAAACCATAAACCCTAAATCCCAAGAAATCATAATACCACATCCCTAAAAACCCTAGACCACATCCCCAAAAAACTAATCCTTTGAAAACCAAAAATACTCTACCCAAAAAAAACTAAATCCCAGTCCTAAAAGCCTTAATCCCTCATTCCCACAAATCTATAATCCGTCATCTGTCATAAACCCTAAAACATCATCCATAAAAATCTCAAATCCCTCAGCAACAGAAAACCATAAAAACTCAGCAAACAAAAACCATAAACCCTCATCACCAAAACCCCTAAAACCTCATCCCAAAAACACAATAAACACTTATCCCAAAAAAGAACCACCAATCCCTATCCCACCAAAAAACACTAAACCCTCATCCCAAAATAAAACCCTAAACTCTAACCCCCAATAAACCGAGAACCCTCATATGTAAATAATCCTGAACTCGTAGCCACAAAAAACCCTAAACACTCATCAATAAAACAACTCTAAACCCTATCCCAAATCCCCTAAAACCTTATCCCTAGAAAAAACTAAAACCAAAAACCTATTAAACCATGGCCACTCATTCCTATAAAACCTTAAACCCTCAATTATATAAAAACATAAATCATCATCTCCAAACCGTTAAATCCTCATCAAAAAAAACCCTAGACTCTATGGCCCAAAAAACACTACACCCTCACCCCAATAAACACAAATCCCTGATACCCAAAAAACCTATAACAACTGCCGCAAAATTCCCAAAACCCTAAGCTATAAAAAACTAAATCCCCACCCCTAAAAAAACCAAACTCTTACCCACAAAGACCCAAAACCATTAGAACCAATGACCCCAAACCCCCATCACCCAAACCCAGTACACATGGAACAAAAAGATGACAAACCCCATTCCACGAAAACCCAAAATTATCATCCCCTATAAGAAATAACAAAACTGTTGGCCCAAAAAATCCTTAAGGACTCTTCCCCAAATAACCCTTATCCCTGCCCCCACAAAATCACTAAAAATGTTGCCACAAATAAAATCTAAACACTTCACCCTAAAAACCCATTAACACTTTATCCAAATAAACCCTAAACCCTCAAACCTAAAAAACCATAAATCATCTACCCAAAAATTAACCTAAACCCTCAGCCCCAAAACAACCGAAAACCATCTTCCCAAAAAATCCTAAACCCTTATACCTAAAAAATATTAAACCCACATCCCCAAAACACCATCAAACCTCATCTCTACGAAACCCTCAAACTTCATCCCTACAAAATCCCACACTCTTACTCATAGAAAATTGTATACAATCAACCCCATCAAAACCCTAAACCCTTATTCACAAAAAACCCTAAACCCTTAGCCATAATAAACGAAAAATCCTTATCACTAATAATCCTTAAACCATCATCCCCATAAATACCTAAACCCAAATCCCGAGAAATTCCTAAACCCTCATTACCAAGAAAACCGTAAACACTTATTTCCATAATTCCCCAAACCATCAATCCTAAAAAATAGAAAAACCATAGCCCTAAATAACCCTAAATAATCAGGCACAAAAAAACTCAAATTTATCATACCCCTAAAACCCTGATCCCCAAAATACCTTAAACACTCATCCCCAAAACACACAAAACTCATTCCTAAAAACCCTAATTTGTTTGTCCCAAAATGGCCCACAACCCTTAACCCTAAAAAACCCCAACCATATACCACATAAAATCCTCAACCCTAAGGCCCAAAAAACCCTCTACCTTTACAAATTAAAAACCCTATAACCCTCTTCCCACAAAAACCCTCATCCATCAACCCCAAATAATCCTCAACCCTCATCCCTAAAAAATACTCAACATAGAGCGCAAAAATAAAGTCGATCCTCAGCCCCAAAAATCCATGACCCACAACCCCAAAAAAACCTTAAACCCTCATCCCCAAAAAACCTTCAACCCTCATCCATAAAAAACCAACAACCCTTATCTTTAAAAAACCATCAACCCTTAATCCCTAAAACTATTAAATGCTAGGCCCCTAGAACCGTCAACCCTATGACCTAAAAATCCATCAATCATTATCCCCAAAAAACACCCAAACCCTTATCCCCCCAAAACCCTCGACCCTCATCCTTAAGAAACCCTCAACCCACAGCCCCAAAAAAACCTCAACCCACATCCCAAAAATCCATCAACCCTTAGCCACAAAACACCATAAATCCATAAACCCAAAAAACCCAAATACTCAACCCCAAAAAACCATAATCCCCCATCTCCAAATAAATCTCAACCCTTACCAATTTAAAACCCTAAACCCCCATCCCACAAAACCCTGAACCCACTACCGAAAATAGACCGAAAATTTCATCCCGAAGGAACCCTACACCATTTTCCCCAACAATCCATAAAACCTTAGAACACAAATGCCAGAAACATAAACCCAAAAAAACCATAAAACATCATCCCCAAAAAACCATAAACAATAAACCCACCCCCCATAAAGAAATATAATCCATGAAAATGTAACAAATCCATTTAACTAAAAGACCATAAACTCTTTTCCCCACAAATCCCTAAACAGTCACCCATGAATACCCCTCAACCCTAATCCTCAAAAACCCTCATCCTTTAACCCCAAAAACCTCAATCCTCAGCCCCAAAAAACCCTAAACTCTTAGCCCCAAAAAACCCTCATCCATGAGAACTAAAAAACCCCACAACCTCATCCCCATGAAACCCTAAAATCGCAACACCAAACAAACCTAAATCTTTATCCCCAAAAAACCACGACAATTATCATGAAAAAAATCCTCATGCCTCATCAACAAAAAATCCCGACCCTCGGCCCCAAAAAACCCACAAACCTCAACCCAAAAAATCTCTATACCCTTATCCCAAAAAACATAAAACCCACAACCCCTAAAAATATTAAACCTTTAGCCCCGAATAATTTATAAACCCTCAATCCATAAAAACCTAAAATCCTGCAATAAAAAACCCTAAAACCTTGACCTCAAAAATACCTAATAGATCAGGAATAAGAAAACCCTAAACCCTCATCCCCAAAACACTAAACCCTCTCCAACAAGAATACCCTGAACCCTAACAAAAACCCTAAATCATCAGCCCTAAAAAACCCTATACCCTCCACTCCCAAACCCCCGAAACCCCTTGCCTTAAAAAAACCCTGCTTCTCAAAAAACCAAATCCTTTAGCCCAAAAAAACCAAAAAAAATCATCCAAGAAGAATCGTAAAATATAAACCAATAAAAACCATAAACCATTAGCCATGAAGAAGAATAATCAGTTAGTCAAGAAATATTGAAAACCCACACTTCCAAAACAACCTAATCACTCATCTATAAAAATCCATAAAACCTCATCCCAAACAAATCCTAAGCCCTAACCCCAAAAAAATTCTAAATTCTCATCCCCAAAAAACCCTAAAACATAATGCCCAAAACTCTAAAAATTCCCATCCTAAAAAAACTATAAACCCTTAGTCCTAAATAAATCATAAACCTTTTACCCATAAAACACACAAATACACAATTAAACATCAACCTTCATCAGCAATAAACCCTGAACCCTCTTCCCCAAATAACCCTAAACCCTTATCCCCCAAACAACATAACCCTATTCCCAAAAAAATCCTTATCCAACATCACTTAAAATCACAAAAACCTCATCACCAAAAAACCAAAAAACTCTTAGACCAATAATATCTAAACATAGGGATCCAAAAAAACTCTAAACACTATACCCAAAAGAATATAGAACCCTCAATACTTAAAAAACATCTTAAACATCCATCCCTAAAAAATACTAATCCCTTATCCCTCCAAAACCCTAAACCCTCATCAACAATAAACCTATGCCCTAATCCCCAAAAAACCCTAAACCCTCATCCCTAAAAAACCTAAACACTCATCTCCAAATAAACCCTAAACCATTATCCCCCAAATACCATGAACCCTCATCCCAAAAAACCATATAATATTATCCACAAAAAACTCCAATCCCTCGTCACTAATAACTGTAAGACCTCAACCCTAAGTTCCATAAACCATCATCCCCCAAAAAACCCTATACCCTCATCCAAAAAAATATAAACCCTAATCCCAAAAACCCTAAAAAATTATCCCCAATAAACCCTCGAACCTCATCCCCAAAAACCATGAAGCCTCAACACAATAAACAAAAAACCCTTCGCCAAATAAACCCTCAACCCTCATCCAAAAAATGAACTGAATAATTTTCCAAAAAAACTATACCCTCTTCCCTAGAGTATATGATACACTTAGCCTCCAATAAAACCTCAAACATCATACACAAAAATCCCCCAACTCCCATCCCCAAAAACCCTCAACCCGAATCTCCAAAAACCCCACAACTGACTACCCCAAAAATCCTGTAACACTAAGCAATGAAAACCCCCAACCCTCAGACAAAAAAACATCAAATATCTGCAGAAATAACAATCAACACTCATACCTAAAAATAGTCATCCATAACCCCCAAAATTCCCTCCACCATCAATCCCAAAAAATACTAAACCCTGAATAAAAAAAACCTCTATGATTATCCCCTAAAAACCCCAAACTATCAACAACATAACCCCCTCAAACCTCATCCTCCAAAAATCCTAAACCGGAGTTCACAAAAAAACCCAAATAACTGAGCACCAAATAACCCTATGCTATCATTCCCAAGAAACAATAAATCCTAAACAAAAAAAACCATCAACATCGTACCCCAAAAACCCTCAAATCCTCAACCCCCAAAACCTTAAACCATCAACACAAAAAACCCTAAACACTCCTCCTTAAGAATATTCAACACTAAAAATAAAAAACACCCTAAACCCTCATCCCCATAAAACCCTATACCCTATCAAAAAATAATCCTAAACCCTATACCCCAAAAATACCAAAACCCTTACCCATAAAAAATCATAAATGCTTAGCCCCAAAAACTACCATACCCTCATCACCAAAAAAACATAAACCCGTATCCCTAGAAAACAGCCAACTCTAATCTTGCAAAACATTTAAACTATCAACCCTAAAAGACGCTAAACCTTCATTCCAATAACCCTAAAATAAAATTCCCAAAAAAACAAAAACCCTCAACCCAAACCCCAAAACCCATAGCCTCCAAAACCATAAATCCTCAGCACCAAGATACCCTAAACCCTAATCCCAAAAAATCAATGAACCCTCATCCCAAAAATACATGAAACCCCATCCCCAAAAAATTTGAAACCCTCATAAACAAAAAAAACTAAACCTTCTTCCCTATGAAAACTTCAAACCCTTATCCCTAAAAACACTAAAAACATAGTCCCTATCAACGCTAATCTATTAGCCAAAAAAACCCTAAACCCTAAAACCCAAAAACACTAAAAACCACAAGTTAAAATATCCCATAACCATCAACCTAGAAAAAACCTAAATTCTATTCCCCAAATAAACCACTAACCCAGATCTGAAGAAAACCAAAACCCTCATCCCCAAATAACCCTAAAACCTCATATCCAATAAACCACAATCCCTCAAACTAGAGATCCGCAAAAACGTCATCCGTGAAAAACCATATTCCTTATAGATAGAAGGACCCTATACCATATTTCCTAAAAAATAAAATCCTTAAGCCGAAAAAATATCTTAACACTCAGTATCAACAAAATCTAAATCCTCTTCCCCAACTAAACTTAAAAACCTATACCCTAAAAATCATAAACCCTTAGCCCCAAAGAAATTCGAAACCATTATCCACAAAAAACCCTAATAAATTATCCCCAAAAAACCCAAATCCCTCATCTAATAACGTTAATACAAATTCCCCCTAAAAAATAATCCCTATTCCCTAAAAACCTCAATCCCTCAGCCCCAAAACCCTCAACCCTTATCCCCAGATAACCCTAATCCCTCAGCCCCAAAAACCAATAAACCTACTGCACAGAAAATCCCTAAACAATCATCCCCAAAAACACTAAACCCTCTTCACTCTAAAAACCTAAACCCACTTCCCCAAAAACCCTAAACCCTCATTCTTATAAAAACCAAAACCCTCATCCCTAAAAAATCCCTCAACCCTTAACCCCTATGATATTCTCAACCCTTATCCCCCAAAAATGATCAAACCTCGCCACTAACAAACCCAAAACATGTAGTCCCAAAACACCATCAACCATCATCATAAAATAACTATAAACCCTCAACCCCCCAAATCCCTAGGCATTGAACCCGAAAAATAATATTCCCTTTTCACTAAATAACCCAAATCCGTCATCCCAAAAATGAACCTAAACCATCACTCCCAAAAACCCCAAAACCCTTATCCCCAAAAAACCCTAAATCCTAAACCAAACAAACCCAAAACCCGCAATCCCTAAAAACCATAAAACCTAATCCCCATGAAATCTAACACCCATCCCCCAAAAAAATAATCACTCGTAACTAAAAACCCAGAAAACCTTATCCTCAAATAAACCCTAAACACTAAACCATAAAAAATTATAAACCATCAGTCCAAAAATCCATAAACCATCAGCCCTAAAAAACCCTGACCCCTCAACCCCATGAAATCATACCTCTAATACCAATAAAACCCAATACCTAGAACTTTAAAAACCATCAACAATAAGCCCCATATTAACCAAAAAAATCACCCATAAAAAAACCTAAAACCTCTTCCCCAAACAACCATAAACCAAATCCTCAAAACCATAACCCATCATCCCCAAAATAAACTAAACACTCATCTCCAAAAAAACCCTAAACCCTCATCCAAAAAAACCATAAACACTTAGTGCCAAAAATAACTTAAAACCATCAATGACAGAAAAACCAAAAACCCTCAGACCAAAAGAAAAAAATACCCTAAACTCAGAAAACCCAAAAACCTTAACAATTAAAACCCGTATACCATTAGCCCCAAAAAGAAAAAACCCCCTGACCCAAAAAAATTAAAAAACCAACCCCAAAAAACAAAAAACCCCAATCCCCAAAAAAATGTAAACTACCATTGCCAAAAAACCGTAAACTCTCATCCCCAAAAAGCATTAAACCCCCATACCATGAAACCTTAAACCCCTTTCCCTAAAAATCCTAAACCCCCGACTGCTTTGAATTATAAACACCCATCCCTCGAAAGACCTAAACACTCATCCGCAAAAAATTATAAACCCTCTATATAAGAAACCCCTGAACCCCCAGCCCTAGGAATCCTATAACCGCTATCCCTATAAAACAATAAAAAAACAACCCCATAAAACCCCAAATCCTCATCCATAGAAATATAGAAACCCTCATCCCTATAATTGTAATCCCTAAACCCTCGAAAACCCAAATCCCTTAAGAACAAATGACCCTAAAAACGTTTCCCCAAAATACACAAAAGCACCATCGTAAAAAAAATACTAAACACTCACCCTAAGAAAACCATAAACACACTCTCCTATAGAACCCTAAACCCTCAATCCTAAAAAATCATAAACTATCAACCCATGAAAAACCAATACCATATAACATGTATAATCCTAAATAATCATCCTCCTGAAAAACCTAATCCCTTTTCTCAATAAATCCATCAACCTTCAACCACAGAAAAACCTAAACCCTCATCCCCAAAAAATCCTATACCCTCAGAAAATAAAAACCATTAACACTCCTCCCCTAAAAATGATAAACCCTCAGCCCTTGAAAAACATAGACCCTCTGCCCCATAAAACCATAAACCCTCATCCCTAAAAAACCCTTGACCCTCATACCTATAAATCTCAATACCATGATCACCATAAAACCATAAAACTTATCCCTATATAATTCTAAAACCTCTTCCCTTCAAAACTGTAAACTAGAATCCTCAAAAAACCCTAAAGACTCATCCCAAAAACACACTAAACATTCATCCACAAAAAACCTTAAACCATTAGACAAATAATATACTAAACCCCCATCCCTGCAAAACGCTAAACCCACGCCCCAAAAACCCCTAAACCCCCATCCCTAAAAAACTCTAAACACTCTTTCATAAACAACTCTAAACCCCTGCCACTTAAAACAAAAAAACATTATCCCCATAAAGACATTGAACCCTCAAGACGAAAGAAACACTAAAACCTCTACCCTAAAAACCTTAAACACTCAATGCCAAAAACACTGTAAACCCTCATCACCCAAAAAAACACCAAATCATCATCACCAAAAAACACTATTATCTCTTCCTTCGAAACCCAAAACCTATATCCCTAAAAATATCACAACCATAAACCCCAAATAACCATCAACCCTCATCACGAAATAACCCTCAACCCTCTACACCAAAAAACCCTAAAAACTCATCTGAAAAAACTAATTAAATCCTTACACCTAAAAAACCACAACCCAAAACCATCCCTAAACCGAAACCCCCAAAACATCTAAACCCTCAGCCACAAAAAACTCTATGCCCTCTACCCAAAAAAAACTAAACCCCCACACCCAATAAAACCAATCCATCATCCCATGAAAACTGTAAACCTTTATCAACAAAATACACAAATTATTCGGCCACAAAAATATACAAAACCACAACAACAAAAAAACCTAAACCCTCATCCCCAAAAAACCATAAATCCCCATCCCCACAAAACACTAAACCTTGGCTACAAACAAACAATAAAACCTTTACCAAAGAAATCCCTAAACCCCCAGCACCAAAAATATCTATACCCTCATCCCAAAAAACTATAATTCCTCAGTCCCACAAAACCCTAAACCTCCATCAACCAAAAACCTAAACTCTATGCCCAAAAAATCCTAAACCCTAAACCCTCACAACCCAAAACCCAAAACACTCATCCATGAAAAACCTAGACCCTCACCCCCAACAAACTAAAATCCCTTATACACAAAATACCTTAATCCCATGTCCCAAAAAAACCAAAACAAAAAAAAACCATAAACCCAAATCCCCAAAATACAATATGCCTCAAAAAACACTAAACCCACATCACTAAAAACCCTAAACCATCAACCCCAAGAAACCCTAAACCATCATCTACAAAAAACCCTAAACCCTTATCCCTATAAAACCTAAAACCGTTGACCAAAAAAACCAAAACAAAACATCAGCCACAAAAAACACTATTCCATCATTGCAAATAAACCCATAACCAGATTTCCCAAAAATACAATAAACCCTACACCCAAATTAAAACTAAATCCTCATTAAAAAAACCCTAACCCTCATACCCAAAAAACCCTAGAATAACTGACAAAAATAATCCAAAACCCTCATCCCCAACAAAACCCCAGACCTTCATCCCCGAAAAACCCTAAACCATATTCCCAAAATATCCATAAACCCTTTGCACCAAAAAACCCTAAACCCTCATCCACAAACAAACATAATAAGTTATACGCACAAAACCCCTAAACCCGCATCACCAAAAAAAAACCCATAATCCCTTTGGTGAAAAAGAACCTAAACCCTCATGCCTAATAAAATCTATAGCACTATTACTAATAATCCTTAAAACCTCGTCCCCATAAAACCCTAAACCCACAATGCCAAAAAACCATAAATCCTCACCCGTAAAAAAATTTTAACCTCCATCCCAAAAAACCCAAAACCCTCAGCACTGAAATCCCCTAATCAATCATTCCCCAAAAACCTAAACTCTCAACCTCAAAAACCCCTAAAACCCCATACATATTAAACCCTAAACCAACATCCCACAAAAAACTAAACCCTCATCCTAAAAAACCTCCAAACAATATAACAAAAAAACTAATCCCAAATATAAAAAACACTAAACCCTCATCCCAAAAAACCCTAAACAGTCAACCCAAAATCCCAAAAACCTCATTCCTTAAACACACTAATCCTTTTTCCCCAAAAAAACCTAAACACTCATCCCCAATAAACTCTAAACCCCCATACCAAAAAAATCACGAACCCTCATCCCTAAAAATACCTAATGCTTTATCCCAAAAACAACTTGAGATCTTAAACCAAAAAATCTTCATACCTATGCTTCAGAAAACATGATCCATCGTCCCAAAAAACCCAAAACCATAATCCACAATAAACATTGACCCAAAATCCTAAAAAACACTAAACCATTATCCGCAAAATAATTTTCAACCCACAGAACCAGAAAACCATCAATACCGAACCCTAAAAACCCTAAACCATTAGAACCAAAAATCCCTCAATACTCTACCCCAAAAAACACTAAACTCGCTCCCTAAATACCCAAAACTCTCATCAACAAGAAACCTATAAAACATGAACCCAGAAAACCCAAAACCCTCAGCACCAAAAAAACCCAAAACCATCATACCTATGAATCCCTAAACCCTCATCATGAAAACCCTAAAATATCAGGCCCAAAAAACATAAACCAATATACCCAAAAACCATAAACCCTCATCACAAAAAATCAAAAAACCCTTTAACCAAAAAAAAATATAATATCATCCACATAAAAAACCTAAACCCACAGCCAAAAAAACCATAACCCCTTGGCCCCAAAGAACCCGAAACCCTAATTTCCAAAACAACCACAACCCACATCCCCAAAAAACCCTCAACACTTTTCCCCAACCCCTCAACCATCATATCCAAAAATACATCAATCCTTAGACCAAAAAAATAGTCCCTAAATTTTAAAAATCCATCAAACCTTAGTTAATAGAAACACCTAACACTATAACGTAATAACCCACAACCTTCATCCCAAAAAACCCTCTACCTTAATCCCTGAAAAACTATCAAACCTAATATATAAGAACCCAAAACACTCAACTCCAAAAAACCCAATCTCATCAACCCCATGAAACCATTAACCATAATCCCCAAAAAAACCCTTAACACTCATTTCTCAATGACCTGAAATCCTCATCCCAAAAAAACGACCAACCTTCATCCCCATGAATCCCTAAACTCATAGTTCCAAAAAAACCTCGACCCTCAGCCACATATATCCATTAAAATTTATCCAGAGAAAACCCTCACCCCAAAAAACCTTCAACCCTTATACAAAAATCCCTTAACCCTCAGCATCAAAAAAACCCTAAACCCTCAGCAATGAAAAACATAAAACCCTCATCTACAAGAAACCCTAAACCCTTATACCAAAAAAAAATCAATCCCTCATCCCTAAATAATCCTGAACCATTATCACCGAAAAAACCTATACCCTTATCACCAAAAAACCAAAACACATCAGCCCCAAAAAACCTGAACACTTAACCCCAAAAAACATTATACCCTATACTCCAAAAAAACATTAATATTTACCCCCAAAACCCCCCAAACACTCATCCACCAAAAAATAATAAACCATAAAAACCAAAAACAATCACCTCTAATCTCAGAAAGACCATTATTCCCCATTCTAATACAACCCTAAAACAACATCCCTAAAAAACTCTAAAACCACATTCAAAAAAACCACATCCCTTGTACTAGAGAAAACCTCAACACTCACCCCTAAAAACCCTCAATCCTCGTCCCCAAAAACCAAAAACACCCAAACCTAAAAAACTAACAACCATCATCTCAAAAAAAAACATTGAACCCTTGGTTCCAAAACCCTAAACTCTCTACCCCTTAGCCACTGAACAATTCTAAATAAACATAAATCCTAAAACACAAAAAAAAAATATATCTTCATCCAAAAAAAAACCATCTACCCTCATTCCTAAACAACCTCATCCCATTGCTCTAAAAATCCTCAACCATTATCCCCAAAAATCCTGAACCCTGATCCCAAAGAAATACTTAGCCCTAATACAAAAAAATCCTTTTCCCCAAATAACCCTAAACCCTTATCCTGAAAAAAAAACACTGAACCCTAAGCACTAAAAACCCTAAATACTCATCTCCCCACAACCTTAAACACTTATCATGAACAAATCAATAAACCATCATCCAAAAAAGATATAAAATGATGGAATGAAAACCCACTAAACCCTCATCCTTAGAAACCCTTAAACCATCATCATCCCAAGGAAATACTTAGCCCTCATACAAAAAAAGGCCTCTTACCCAAATAACCCTAAACCCTTATCCTAAAAAAACTAAACCCTAAGCACTAAAAACCCTATATCCTCATCTCCCCACAACCATAAACCGCTAGCATGAACAAATAACTAAACCCTCAGCCCAAAAAACTATAAAATGATGGAATGAAAACCCACTTATCCCTTGGCCCTAGAACCCCCTAAACCATCATCACCATATACACTAAATAATCATCCCCAAAAATTACTCAAACCATATCCCCAAAAAAACCCGAAACTCTCATCCCTAGAAAACCCTAAACCCTCATCACAAAATAAACCCAAAACAAATATTTCAATATACCCCTACACTGATGTCCCCAAAAAACCATAAAACATTGTAAACCAAATCCAAAAACCCTCAGCACAAATAATAAAACCCTAGGCCCCAAAACCCAAAAAACTCATCCCCAAAGTACCCTAATCTCTCATTCATAGAAATACCTCAACCCTAATCCCCAAAAATCCCTATCCCTTTGGCCCTAAAAATACCTAATTTATCATCCCTAAAAAACCCTAAACCCTTAGCACCAAAAACCCAAAAATTATTATCCCCAATCCCCTAAACAATCACCCCCTATAATACTAAACCCTAAGACCACAAAAAACTATGAACCATATGCCCAAAAAATCATACACACCCACCAACATATAACACTAATATCTCACACAAAAATCCATATACCCTCATCCAGAAAAACCCAATTACCATAGTCCCAAAAATTCATAATCCCTCAACTATAAAAAAATCATAAACCCTCATCCTAAAAAATACCTAAACCCTTGCCACCAAGAAACCATTAACCCTCAATCCCTAAAAACTAATCCTAAATCCCTAGAAAACCCTAAACCATGAGCCCCAAAAATCCATAAACCATCAGGCCTAAAACTCTTAACAATCATACTTAAATCCTCCTAAAACCTCATCCCTATAAAACTCTAAACCCTCATCACTGAAACCCAAAATTCCTCCTTCCCAAAAATCCATAAACCCTTAGCATCAATAAAACCTTAAGCCTCTACTACAAAACCCCAAAATCCTCATCCCAGAATCCCCCTAAAGCCTCATCCCCAAAAAACTCTAAATCATCAGACTGAAAATCACGTAACCTGGAGTCAAAAAAACCCTCTACAACCTTAGGCCCCAAATAACCAAATACTTCTTCCCCAAAACCCCTAAACCCATTGACCCAAAAATCCTAAATCCTCAACCCTAAAAACCCAAAACCCATATCTCTAAAAACCATAATCCTTTAATGAAAATTAACTGTATACCATCATTTCCAATACCCCCTTTACCATCTTCACATGGAACACTAAACCCTCAGCTCCAAAAAACCATAAATATACATCCCCCAAAAATTATAAACACTCGTCCCCCAAAACCCGAAAACACTTACCCCCAAAAAATTCCTAAAATATCATCCCCAAAAATAACTATACACTCAGACCCAAAAATACCTAAACCCCCAATCCCAAAATACACTAAACCCTATAACCCATAAAACTAAATCATTATTCCCAAAGAAACCATAAACCCTCATTCCCAAAATCCCTAAATTGTCATTCCTATAAACCCCTAAACACTAATCTCTAGAAAAATAATTAACCCAATGACCTAAAAAACCATAAACCCTAATCCAAAAATAAAATTAATTCATCATCCTCGAAAAAACCAAAACAAACATCCCCAAAAAACCCTAAACCCTCAGGCCCAAAAAACCCTAAATCATTTTCACCAAATACCTCTAAGCACTCATAATCAAACTAATTTTTAATCCCCAAAATCTCAAAAACCGCAAAACCAAAACCCCTAAACCCTCATCCCCCCAATCCACTAAACTACTCACCCAAAAATCAAATAAATCACCAACCCTAATAACCCAAAACCCTCAGCAAGAATAAAAATTAATCCCTCATCTCCCAAAAAACCTAAACAATCATCCCCAAAATACCATAAAACTTATGCCACAGAAAAACTGAAACCCTCATCCACCAAAAAAACAAAATCCACATCTACAAGAAAAACCCAAAACACTATGCCCTAAAAAACCAAAACCCAAGGCCCCAAAAAATTGTTAAACCTCTCTCCCAAAAACCACGTAAACCTACATCCCAAAAAACCCTAAACCCTCAATCCTAAAAAATACTAAACCCAAAAACCAAATAAACCATAAACCCTAATCACCAAGAAACCCTAAACCCTCATCCCTAAAAATCCTAAACCTCATACAAAAAAGGTATAAACCCAAAAAAATCCCTAATCCCTAAAGATCAAAAAACCATAAATCATAAACCATAAAAACACTAAACCCTAATCCACAAAAAACCTAAACTATCATCTCAAAAAATCTCTAAACCCTAAATCCCCCAAATCCAAAACACCCATAATAAATAATCCAATACATTCATCCCCTAACAATCCAAAACCCTCATTAGACAAATTCCCTAAATCCAAAACCCCAAAAAACCCTAAATCCTAAACAACAGAAATACATAACCATTCGGTACCCAAAACAACTAAAATCTCATCCCCCAAAATACATATACCATCAAACAAAAAAAAACCCCAGACCATCGTTCGGAAAAATTCCTAAACCCTCACTCCCAAGAAGCACTAAACACACATCCACAAAAAACCTAAACCATCAGTCACAAAAAACCCTATACCCCCATCGCCAAAAAACCGTAAAACATCATCACCACAAAAACCAAAACCGTAACCACAAAAAATATAGAACCTCAGCACCAAAATACCCCAAACTATTTCCCCAAAACTACCCTAAACCACCAACCCCAAGAAACCCTAAACCCTAAACCCCCAAAAATCCCTAAACCCTTAGCCCCAAAAAAACCTAGAATCCTCAACCCCAAAAAAAAATAAACCATGATCCCTAAAACACCCTAATATCATAGATGATATAAACCATAAACACTTATCACCAAAAAGATTCTAAAAACTCATACCCATAAAACACTAAAACCTCAGGCCCAAAAAAGACTAGACTCCCACAGCCTAAAAACCATAAAAAATCATTCCCACAAAACCCTAAACCCTCAACCACAAAAAATCTAATATCGTCGTCCCTAAAAAATAAACAATTACTGATAAAAAATTTTAATCTATCAGCCCCAAAAAACCCATAACTCACAAACCCAAAACACATTGAACCCTCATGCCCTAGAGAAACCCAAACCCTCATCCCCAAAAAACCCTAAACCATCATCCTCATTAAATACTATAGCTTGATCGACAAAAATAACTAAACCCACAGCCCAAAAAACATAATCAATCATCAAAAAAATACATTATTTCTCCACCCCAAAAAACCTCAAACATTAATACCTTAATAAACTGAGAATCATGGCACCAAAAAAACACCGAAGACACGCCCAAAAAGACTTAGAACCGATTTCACAAACAAACTCTAAACCCAAAATCACATAAAACCAAAACCCCTACACCCTAAACCACAAAACCTTGAAACCTCATAAAAAACATAATCCATGTCTCCGAACACCGTAAAACCTTATCCCAAAAAAACCCTAAACCCTTTTCCCCAAAACACTAATCCATCAACCCAAAAAACCAAAAATCCACATCCTCAAAAAAACCTAAAACCTTATTCCTAAAAAGACACCATGGAATATAAAACCCTATGCCCCAACCCCAAAAAATGAATATCCCAAGCCCCAAAAAAACCAAAACCTCTATTTATAAGATACCCTAAACCACCTATCATAAAAAACCTAAAACATCATCCAAAAAAACACTAAACCACTATCCCAAAAAAACCATAACACCAGCCAAAAAAGACTCTAAACACCAATCCCAAAAAACCAAATAACTCCCAACCCCAAAAAAACACTAAACCCTCATCCCAAAAAACACCTTAAATGAACAGAAAAAAACCATAAAATCTTAGTGCCAAATAATCCTAAACCCTCATTAGTAGAAAAACCATATCCATCAATCCCAAAAAAAAATTAAATCCCTATCCCTAAAAAACCCTAAACACTCATCCCCAAAAACCCAGAAACCCTACACCTAGAAAACCCTAAGTCCTTAGAAACAAAATACCTAAATTGTAATACTTTTAAAAAACTAAACCATCATCCCCAAAAAAACATATATCCCTGGACTAAAAAACCCTAAATGTAGAGTCCCAACGCTTGACGTACATGGAAATTAAATTACTTTTGTGGAATACTTAATAGATAACAAAAATAGACACCAAAGGGCCGTAATTTTTTAGTATGTTTGGAAACATGGAATATAAACATCTAATCATGTTGAAAGATCTTCAACATCACCCATAATGGTCTTCCCCTTTTTGTTTCCTTACCTAAACCCATTATTAATTTCTTGGGGAAAATAAAACATATAAAGGGTGGGCTCAAATACTCAGTAAGGGAAAACATAGAGAACATAAAACAAGCCATAAACATATGAAATCAAAAACATGAACATGAAAAATAAACATCAAAATCTTGAGAAAAGGCATAAATCGTGGAAGTACATAAGGAATATATCATAATGGAACATCAAACATGATAAAATATAATGGGAATAAAACATGTAATTTTGGAAACCATTCACCACATGATATGATTTCCATAGTATCCAAGGCATTTCTTCCAAGACCATCTTAGTGGACAAAGTCCCTTTCTGATTCGAGTTCACTCCTTGTTTCAGTCCTGTAACACAGAAACAGATTAACATACCATTCCAGCCATGTCTATATCATGAGATATAAATATTTACCTAATGTATTGGAGGGATATATAGGTCCCACCCATCTCATAATGAAATTATTCTTACTTTTGCCACAAAATAAACTTAAAACATTCATCATAACCCAAAGAATAAAATGGGTTTCATAAACATCATCCCATCATCACATAATCCATATAAAACAAATGGATATTTCATCATAAGAAAAGTAAAACCATGTTAATCATAGATACATTATACACGAAACATACACTTATGAAATAATGTCATCTTGGATGGAAAATAGTTTTGATAAAACACATGAAATTAATTTTTGAGGAAAATATCCTTTCTTCTTCAAAATCATTTTCTTTTCACAAAATTCCATGAAATTTTAAAAGAAAAGTATTTTGTTGAAATTAGTAATAAAATTTTGTAGAGTAATCTTCATGAAAATGAGGCATTATGAAACCATAAAAATTCGTTCACGCGGTATAAGTTAAAAATAACATTCTTCTCGAACTTTTGTCGGAAAAGTCAAAAAGTACCTCGTATGGTAAACAAAAGAAAGATTCCTTCCATACGATGTGGTAAAAGTAAAAAAAGGGAAAGAATGACTTTAAACATACATGGAAGAAAAGTAAAAATTTTATGAAATAATTTTGAGAACATATGGACATGGATAATAAACATAACCCCAGTAAATACTTACGAATAAAGAATCTCAGATAAGAATGAGATTGGAATAATTATCCCTTACCTTATGTCTAATATGCATCGTATGTATCCGAACCTCGAGTATAGTGATTTAAATAATGTCATTGACTTATTAAAGAATCATATTCATTTTTATTATATCATATATGGTTCACTTAGGTATTTATAGTACCCGTTCATTTGTCAATTCCATGTTAAATTAGCGTTTTGGGTAAAATTGTTTCATTTATTGTACGTGTTTGGACTTGTTGTTCATGATATTGTTATTACTTATATCATTATTTACTTACTTCCAGAATGTAAAACATGATTTATATATCATATAAATTCCGTATATATATATATATATATATAAAAGATAGATAAATGAAATGAAACACACCGTTCATGGAGACGGTAGGTCGTACGTACGCATGAACGCTGTTTTCCTTTCTTTATTGAGTTGAATGGATGTAAGTAGATGACATATATATATATATATAAATCAAGTAGATTAATTATGTCATATATTTCATTATTATTCATTATATATAATTTATAATCATTCATGAATGGTTAACGTGGAGAATGAATCTCATCGTGTCGTGGAGACGGTAGTTCGTACGTACGCACGAGCGATGATATCATTCCCATGATCGTGGAATTGTATTGAAGTGTATATATAATATTTCATAATCAATATAACTTTAAAATAATCATATATATTTATTTATTTAAACCATTATACCCATCCAAGTAAGGTGGTGGTTGAAATCAGATTACACCACGGTGTGGAGACGGTATTTCGTACGTACGCATGCGCGGTGATTTCATTTTCCGTAGGATGGATAGAAGGTGAAATAAGGTTGTTTAATATTTATAATAACATATAATTATATAATTAATACTGATGTTATTACTTTATAATGAGAAAACTAAATAAGAAGAAGTAGAAGAAGGAAGAAACTTGAGAAAATCGGAATAAGAGATTACCTCTTCTTCGACGCACCTCCTTTAAGCCTTCTCTTACGGAAGTAGAGTTTGTATTATGAGAAGACCAGAACCTCTAGAATGTTTCAAGGGAAGTGGATAGGAGGAATTGGTAGGTGTTGTCCAATAATAAAGGATCAAAATGGTGTGAGAATAAGTGGGAAGGGGTTCCCTTTTTATAAGGGAGGAGAGGGGCACCTTTGGAAATCATAAAAATATTAATTTATAATAAATCTAAACTCACATAAAAACCACCAAAAATGACTCATATTAGAATATTAGATGAGATAATGTTGTAATCTCCTCAACCAATAAAATTTATACATGTAGGGAAATTATTTTAAACATTATCAACTTGATTTATCCTTATTTAATCTACTAAATTTTATTTGTGGTAATAAGATTCTAAATTTTAAATTGTTTTAAATAATTACTTATATGCTTTTAATTATCCATAATTAGATAATTTATGAAATTTTAGAATATATAAATTTCAATTTATAATTTTAAATATTTCTTTTTATTTTTATGCAATTTAATAATATGTTATTTTTATAAAATAACAATAGTGTCAATTTTGACACTATTCATTTAATTGGATTTAAATGAAATCCACACAAAGATTATATTCAAAATAAAATATTTAATAGGTTCTTAACATGTCATAGTAGTCTAAAAAATTAGTGGAGCACATTAAATAGTTCATATAATATTTATTTTAGTATTTGTAAAACCATTTATTTGATATTTCTCTTAATAAAATAATTACTACAACATTTTTTTTATAATTATTAAATATACTTATTGGTGCATAAAAATTAAAAATAAAATACATGGATTAATATAAATCTTATATCTTTAATAATAATACATTTAGTCGGATTTATCTTCTAAAACACCGAAATTTTAAAATGTTATATTTATTAAATTATGTAGGTGAAAACTTTGACATTATATAAAATAATATAATATGAGTGTCATAATCACTTTTATAAGACACCAAACGGTCATATATTCGGTCATTGAATGATTTTGGTGTATATATACACTACCAATACGTTTTTTTCAGGTTTTGGATCCCTTTAATATGTATTAATATTTCAATAAAAACAATATTATTGATTTTTTTAATACATAAATAATTTCTGCATCATTAATGTATAAACTAATAAGGTAATTAAATAACTTTTAAAAATTACAAATAAATTAACATGATAAAGAAAAACATTTTAGCTTCCAAATTAGTACTTATAAACGAATTTATATTCCTTATAACCTTATATTATAAATACTTTAATTTTTAAAGTTTGAGTGGTACATATTTCACATACCTTTAAATAAAATAATCTAAAGGTCTTAATCACCTCCAAGTGGGTTATAATGAATTCAATTTCGACCAAAATATGACTTAGGACTAAATATAACCATCAAATTGTATTAAGACAAGTGTTAGGGTAATTTTATAATATTATATGTACCCTTAATTACCCGATATACCTTTTTCTATGGTAAATAAAATTTACCGTAGTAACTATTCATAATGCCCAAAAATAAAAAGTAGTCTATTAATATAATTTGGAACCAATGATTCCAAATATGGAATCAATTTTTCCAAATTCAATACCCAGAAGTTTCAGAAATTAAATTAAAATAAATCCCGTTGTCGAAAGAAAATGGGTTTTTGTTTAAAACATTGCAAAAGATTGAAATGATTTTACCTATGAAATCAATGTAAAATCAATGCTAGTGACATAAATTATATTAAATTGTAAAAATATATTCTATTTATACTTTAAAACTATTCAATATAATAATTTAACCATATAAATTATTACGCTGAAAAAAGTTGTTTTTAATTAAAATATAGCGTGTTTTTACGATTCATTAAAATTTGAAATTTATCAGAATAATATGAAAATTTTATCCAAAGAAAATTTTAATATCTTAATCACAATTAAGAATTTTATTTTTTCAATTTAAACTTATAAACATGTCAAAAACTATATTTTAAGTGGGTGCACCATCAAAAGGCGGCAAAACTGCATTTTTTTGAAAAATACTTATTTTACACGAAAATTTTATTTTGTTCACATAAAATGTTTTAGAAAATTTGTAAGGTGAATAATAATGTTATAAAATTCTAAATTTAGCTAAAACTATTCATAACATATTGTCCATAATAATATTATAAAAATATATCGTTGTTTAGTAAAACCCGGTATTGCGTACAACACACACTATCGAGGAAGGTCACAATTGCATGTAAAGCAAGCCAGGTCAGGGTTGCGTGTAGTAAAATCTGCCTTTTTTGTTGTGTATAACATAATTCAAAACTTATTTCATTTATACATTTAAACATAATATATACTTAATGTTGCGTAGAATAATTTCTACAAAACAAACATGAAATTGTGTGTAACACGAGCTAGGAATAGTATTGCGTATACTACAAGCTAATACAGTGTCGCGTATAGCGCAAGATAATCTTGGTGTAGCATTCAATAGAAGATATTAAACAGATTAAAAAGAATATATCTTATAAAATCTCTTAGTGTTACATTCTACCCCCCGTAAAATGAATTTCTCCCTCGAAATTTGTCGATGTTATAAATGGTTTACTACTCGAAGGTTTTAATAGAAACCCACATCATAAAAAGGAATACAAAAACTTCATTTTAATAACTAGGTATGAAACATATTGGTTACCCAAATTGACTCATCACTTGGTTTCCACATAAGAGAACATAGGTGAAAATATGGATATGGAAGAGAAATCTAACCATCATGTTCTGATGGAGAGTGGTTGATGACATGGCTATGATAAAGCCAACAGTCACAAAACCGTTAATTCATGATTATATAAGGTACCATATAATTCATCAGATATAACGGCATTATGAAAACATTTTTTTGTATTCAAGATCATTTCCCTAAAGTCAAAGAATTGTTGAAAAAGAAATACTTACATGATTTTGGTACAATATCACCGTTGGTCATTCCTTGGAAAATTTACACTTCATCTCTTAAAGAAATAAAGATGAATTTGTCATTCGTGAAGTGTTAGCAGATCATGTGATAGAATGATAGGTCATTCCATCTGTCTCAAACAAAAGGTTAGTAAAAGTTATCAAATATACATATTCCATCTATAGTGAGATTAATCATATATGGACTTATACTTCATATATCATACTTTTTAATATAATAAAACTAGTTTCTACTAATCAGGGACTTCCTGTAGGCTAGTGGTAGGCGATAAAGGCCAATCTCACTTCGGTTGTGGGTTCGATTCCCATAGCCTTGTCCGATGTGATGGGTTGTCTCCCGTCTTGTAGGTTGTCCCTTTTTATAAAACTCCATTATAAAAAAATTCCTACAATAATATCAAAAAAAGTCCTAGCCATAAACAATACTATCTGACGGCTGACATAACCCTTTCCAATCATTAGAATTATCCAAAATACATATATCCAATCTCATAGTATACATAAAATTATTACTGGAAATGTCACATAACCAGAACATGAATAACATCATTTTATCATATGATATATCTTGTTGGTCACATTCCAAACATATGAATTCCTTAATCATGTGTTCTCTTGAAACAAAAATTACTATAGAACCATAGTGAAAACATGAATGTTGTCAAAATGTAACTATTTCCACATACCAAAATCCCAATATTTCTATATACTCAAACCATGATATACCTTTTTCCTTTTATCAGCCATGAGCTCATTTCATTTTCTCTTTATCCCTTCATTATGCTCTTATCATTTGCTTTCCAAAAATATTTCAATCACTTTTCATGGTTACCGGTGCCATATTCATATATAAAACCACAATTGACCAATACATAAATATTCCAATATTCCATGTTATTATATACAAAATTATTTTGGAATCCCATTACATAAACACTTAATCATTCCACCACATCGTTGTCTTATTCAAATTCGCCAGTAGTGATTGCATTTGACTTCCATTTTTCCATTTCCTTAAGTGGTTGCTCATGTCGATCATCACTAACCCTTGGATTGGGGAATTTATGAGCATAATGCCTCATTTCCTTGCACTTGAAGCATTGAAGTGTTGCAGGAGAGTTCTCTGTAGTCTTTTCTCTATTCACATCATTAGAAACCTTTTTTCCATTACTTCGACAATCAACAGCTCGATGAACTTCTTCTCCACACTTAAAACATTTTCTAGAACCTTTTAGGAAATCTCCTCCATGGGTTCTTTCCACACTTTGAGCATAAAGAAACATTCATCTTCTTTTCACCATTGTTCTGAGATTTCTCCTTGAACTCAATCTTTCGTTTCTTGTCCAAACCATGAGATGGATATGTACCACCAGCTTCCTGTTCTACCTTGATATCACAACGCATAATTTCTTCATAGCTACTAAAGTCTCTTATAGCTAATTCCCTTAGAAGACTTGGTTTTAAGACACTGAATAATCGATCAACTTTACGTTCAGGTTGGATGATAAATACATATGCTTACCATTCAAGCCTTGTTAAATTCACCTCGTATATACCAAAAGATTCATCATCCTTTTTCTTAAGCTCATGGAAATCCATTTCAATCTTAGTTTGATGAATACGAGGGATGTACTTATTGAAAAATAAGTTATTTAACTCATCCCATTCCATGTATCCAATTTCATCTCGGGCATTGTATTCTAAATAAGAGTCCACCACTAGTCTACTTCACCATCTAAATGGTAAAAAACCAAAATGACTTTTTCATGCTCTGAATAGAGAAGTATGGAAAATATCTTTTCAATGGTACTGATCCATTGTTCAGAAACAAGTGGATAAGAAGACCCACTAAAAGAAGGCGAGCGTTACCTCATGAAGGACTCAATAGAATATTGTTCTCTTCCATGCTCATTTGGAAATCCAGAATGATTCATAGCTTGTGTAAGTATAACAATAAGATTTTGTACTCCATCTCCCATCACATTTGATGGTTCAGGAGGACAATCATTGCATTGTCCATTACATTGATCAACACGGTTCCTTCGGGTTCCAGCCATCATCTAAAACCCAAAAAGAATAGTGTGAGAGGAAAAAATCATGCTATGGAAGAAAACATAATAAAGGGGGAGTACCTTCAATATCTAACATCTTAGGTTTAATTCTATTATCATTACCATAATTCTAGGATTATAACCTATACAATACTTAACCTTAGGGACATCCCTAGACATACCTTAGAAATATCTCTAGGGATCTCACTAATGTTTTTGCATCCTAGTTTCCAAAAGTTAACTAAACCTTTTCTCTGATACCAACTGTAGAGACCTGATGGTTGACGTACATGGACATTACATTACTTTTGTGGAATACTTAATACATAAAAAAATAGACACCAAAGGACCGTAATAGTTTAGTATCTTTGTAAACTTGTAATATAAACTTCTATTCATGTTGAAAGATCTTCAATATCTCCCATAACGATCTTCCCCTTTTTGTTTCCTTTCCTAAAACATTTCTTTATTTACTGGAGAAAATAAAACACAAAAAGGGTGAGCTGAAATGCTCAGTAAGGTAAAACATAGAAAATATAAAACAATCCATAAACATTTAAAATAAATAACTTGAACATGAAATTTAAACATCAAAATCTTGAGAAAAGACATAAATAGTGGAAGTACGTAACACATATATCATAATGGAACATCAACCATTATAAAATATAATGGGAATAAAACATGTAATTGTGGAAACCATTTAGCACATGTTATGATTTCTATAGTATCCAAGGCATTGCTTCCAAGACCATCTTAGTGGACAAAGTCCCTTTCTGAATCGAGTTCACTCCTCATTTCATTCCGGTACCATTGAACTGGATTAACTTACCGTTACATCCATGTCTATTTCATGAGATATAAATATTTACCCAATGCATTGGAGGGAGAATTAGGTCCCACACATCTCATAATGAAATCATTCTTACTTGTGCCACAAAATAAACAAAAAACATTCATCATAACCCAAAGAATAAAATGGGTTTCATAAAAATCATCCCATCATCACATAATCCATATAAAACAAATGGATATTTCATCATAAGAAAAGAGAAACCATGTAAGTCATAGAGACATTATACATGAAACATCCACATATGAAATAATATCATCTTATATGGAAAATGGTTTTCATAAAACACTTGAAATGAATTCTTGAGGAAAATATCCTTTCTTCTTAAAAATCATTTTCTTTTTACAAAATTACATGCAATTTAAAAAAAAGTATTTTGATGAAAATAGTCATAAAATCTTGTAGATTAAGCTTCATGAAAATTAGGCGTTATGAAACTGTAAAAATCTGTTCACGCCGTATAAGTTAAAAATAATATTATTCTCGTACTTTTTTCAAAAAAGTCAAAAAGTACCTCGTATGGTAAAAAAAGAAATATTCATTCCATACGATGTGGTAAAAGTATTAAAAATGGTAATAATGACTTTAAACATACATGGAATAAAAGTAAATATTTTATGAAAACATTTTGAGAACATATGGACATGTATAATAAACATAACCCCAGTAAATACTTACGAATAAACAATCTCAGATAAGAATGAGATTGGAATAATTATCCCTTACCTTATGTCTGATATGCATCGTATGTATATGAACCTTTTGTATAATGATTTGAATAATGTCATCAAATTATTACAGAATCATATTTATTTTTATTATATCATATATGGTTCACTTAATTATTTATATTACCCGTTCATTTGTCAATTCAATGTTAAAGTAGCGTTTTGGGTAAAATTGATTCATTTATCGTACGTGTTTGGACTTGTTGTTCTTGATTTTATTTTTACTTATATCATGATTTAATTACTTCCAGAATGTAAAACATGATTTATATTTCATATATATTAATTATATATATATATATATATATATAATAGATAGATAAATGAAATGAAACACACCGTTCATGGAGACGGTAGGTCGTACGTACGCATGAACGCTCTTTTCCTATCTTTATTGACTTGAATGGAAGTAAGTAGATGATATATATATATATATACATAAATATATTAGATTCATTATGTCATATATTTCATTATTATTCATTAAATATACTTTATAATCATTCATGAATGGTTAACATGGATAATGAATCTCATCGCGTCGTGGAGACGGTAGTCTGTATGTACGCACGAGAGATGATATCATTCCCATGATCGTGGAATTGTATTGAAGAGTATATATATAATATTTCAGAATAAATATCACTTTACAATAATCATATATAGTTATTTATTTACACCAGTATACCCATCCATGTAAGGTGGTGGTCGAAAACATATTACACAACGGCGTGGAGACGGTATTCCGTACGTACGCACAAGTGGTGATTTCATTTTCTGTAGGATGGATAGAAGGTGAAATAAGGTTGTTTCATATTTATAATAACATATCAGTATATAATTATTCCTGATGTTATTACTTTATTATGAGACAAATAAATAAGAAGAATTAGAATAAGGAAGAAACTTGAGAAAATCGGAAGAAGAGATTACCTCTTCTTCGATGCACCTCCTTTAAGCCTTCTCTTAATGAAGTAGAGTTGGTATTTTGAGAAGACCAGAACCTCCAAGATTTTTCCATGGAAGTGGAGAAGAGGAATGGGCAGGGGTTGGCCGAACTTCAGGGCTCAAAAGTGTGTGAAGAGAAGTGGTAAGGTGTTCCCTTTTTATAAGAGAGGAGAGGGGCAACTTTGGAAATCTTAAAAATATTAATTTATAATAAATCTAAAAACCACCGAAAATGACTCATATTCAAAGATTAGATGATATAGGATTGTAATATCATCAACCAATAAAATTTCATCATGTAGGGAATTTATTTTAAACATTATCTACTTGATTTATCCTTATTTAATCTATTAAATTTTATTTGTGGTAATAAGAATATAAATTTTAAATTGTTATAAATAATTACATATATGCTGTGAATTATCCATAATTAGATAATTTATGACTTTTTAGACTATATAAATTTAAATTTATAATTTAAAATTTTTTTGTGATTTTTAAACAATTTAATAATATGTTATTTTAATAAAATAACAATAGTGTCAATTTTGAGACTATTAATTTATTCGAATTTAAATTAAATCCACACAAAGGATATATTCAAAATAAAATATTTAATACTTTCCTAAAATATCATAGTAATCTATAAAATTAGTGGAGAACATTAAATAGTTCATAAAATATTTATTTTACTATTTGTAAAACCATTTATTTAATTTTTCTCTTAATAAAATAATTACTACAACATTTTTGTATAATTATTAAATATACTTTTTTGTTGCATAAAAATTATAAATAAAATACTAGGATGAATATAAATCTTATAGATTTTAAATAATACATTTAGTCGGATTTATCATCTAAACCACCCAAATTTTAAAATGTTATATTTATTAAATTATGAAGGTGACAACTTTGACATCATATAAAATAAAATAATATAAGTGTCATAATCACATTTATAAGACTCCAAACGGTCATATATTCGGTCATTTAATGATTATGGTGTATATATACACTACCAATAAGTTTTGGTCAGGTTTTTGGGCCCTTTAATATGTATTACTATTTCAATAAAAACATTATTATTGATTTTTTTACTAAATAAATAATTTCTCCATCATTAATGTATAAGCTAATAAGGTAATTAAATAACTCTTAAAAATTACAAATAAATTACCATGATAAAGAAAATATTTTTTGCTTCCAAATTATTATTTATAACCGAATTTATATTTTGTATAACCTTATATTAATAATACTTTTATTATTAAAGTTTGAGTGAGACATATTTCACTTTCCTATAAATAAAATAAACTAAAGGTCTTAATCACCTCCTTGTGGGTTATAATGGATTCCATTTCTACCCCAAAATGACTTAGGACAAAATATAATCATCCAATTATATTAATAAAAGTGTTTGGGTGATTTTATAATATTATATTTATCCTTAATTACCCTATTTACCTTTTACTATGGTAAATAAAATTTACCATAGTTACTATTCATAATGCCCAAAAATAAAAAGTAGTCCATAAATATAACTTGGACTCATTGATTCCAGATATGGAATACATTTTTCCAAATTTAATACACAAATGTTGCAGAAATTAAATTAAAATTAATCTTGTTGTCGAAAGAAAATGGGTTTTTGTTTAAAACATTGCAAAAGATTGAAATAATTTTACATATGAATTCAATGTAAAATCAATGATAATGACATAGATTATATTAAATGGTAAAAATATATTCTATTTATACTTTAAAACCACTCAATATTATAATTTAACCATATAAATTATTATGATAAATAAAGTTGTTTTTAATTAAAATATAGCGACTTATTACTATTCATTAAAATATGAAAGTCATCATAATAATATGAGAATTTTATCCAAAGTGAATTTTTATATCTTAATCACAAAGAAGAATTTTATTTTGTCAATTTAACTTATAAACATGTCAAAAACTAGATTTAAAGTGGGTGCACCATCAAAAGGCGGCAAAACTGCATTTTTTGAAAAATACTAATTTTATCTAAAAAATTTATTTTGTTAACATAACATTTTTTAGAAAATGTGTAAGATGAATTATAATGTTATAAAATTCATAATGTTTATAATACTATTCATAACAGCTAGTCCACAATAATATTATAACAATATATCGTTGTTTAGTGAAACCCGATATTGCGTACAACACACGCTATCGAGGAAGGTCGCGATTGCGTGTATTGCAAGCCAGGTCAGGGTTGCGTGTAGTGAAATCTCCCTTTGTTGTTGCGTATAACATAATTCAAAACATATTTAATTTATAAATTAAATAAAATCAATACTTAATTTTGCATAGAATGATTTCTACAAAACGAACTTGAAATTGTCTGTAACACGAGCCAAGAATAGTGTTGCGTATACTGCAAACTAATATGGTGTCAGGTATAGAGCAAGATAATATTGGTGTAGCGTACACTAGATGATATTAAAGAGATTAAAAAGAATATATTTTATAAAATCTTGGGGTGTTACACTAAACCCTCATCCCCAAATACCCAAAACCCCTAGCTATAAAAAACTATAAACCAAAAGCCCCAAAAAACAATTAAACCTTAACCGAAACCCCCCTAAAACATAATCATATGAAAATTCCAGACCCATATACCCAAAAATCCCTATACCATCATCATGGAAATATCCTAAACCATTATCCCTAGAGAAACCTAAACCCTCCACCCAAAAAATCCCTAATCCCTTAGCCCCAAAAAACCATAAAACCACATCTCTTTGAGATCCAAATCCCTGACCCCCTAAAATTCAAAAACACTTAGTAGCAAAAAACCCAAAAACATAATCCTCAAAAAAACCCCCAAACCCCCATACCTAAAAAACCTTCATCCATCGGCTCTAAAAAATCCTAAACCATCTTCCCAAAATAACCCTAAACCCTCATCCCCTAAATACCTTAAACCCCTACCTCAAAAATCCTTAAACCTGAAGCCCAAACAAACCATAAAACATTATCCCAATAATCCATAAACCTCATTCCCAAAAAACCTAAACCACCATCACATGAAAATATAAACCCTAATCAAAATAAAACCCCTAAACGGTCATACCAAAAAAACCCAAACCTTTATTCCCAAAAAATACTAATTCCTCAACCTAAAAAACCATAAACTCCAATCCCAAAAAAACCCATTAACCTCATCTCTATAAAACCACAAATGATCCACATCAAAAAATTCTAAACCCTATAACCCAAAAATATATAATTTGGCATCCTTAATAAAACCAAGGCCCTCAGACCTAATAATCACTAAAACATTGTCTCCCAAAAAACACTACACAGTTAGTCCTGAAAATACCATAAACCCTAATACCAGAAAAACATTAAAACCTCATCCACAAAATGACATATACCCTCAATTCCAAATACCCTATACCCATTGAACCAAAAAAATCCTAAATCCCTGAAACTAGAAAACCCTAAACCCTCATCCCTAAAAAACCGTAAAACCATGGCAAAAAAACCCACACAAAAAAAATCATAAACCCTCGGCCCCTCTAAAATTGAAAACCTTTATCCCCAAATAAATAATAAAACCTTAACCTATAGAAGACCTAAACCAACAGCCCCAAAAAACCCTAAAATCCAATTACAAAAAACCCTAAACCCTGTGCTAGAAAAAATCCTAAAACCTCGACCCCAAGAAACTATAAAACCTCTACCACAAAAAACATCATCCCCTATAACCTTAAAAACTATTTTAAAAAAACCCTAAACCATTTGTCAGAAAATACCCTAAACCCTTTCCCCCCAAACCCAAAACCATCAAACCAAAAATAAACCAAACCCTCAGCCCCAAAAAACCGTAAACCACCAGCCTCAAAAACCCAAAACCCTTGGCCGCCAATAACCTATACACTCACCGAGAAAAAAAAACTAAACATCGTGCCATAAAAAACCATCAACATTACTTCCTAGAAATCAAAAACCCCTCAGTACCAATAATCACTGAACCCTCATCTCAAAAACCCTAATCACTCATCAATAGAAATACCTAATCCCTTGCCCCCAAATAACCCTAAATCATTATCCATGAAAACCATAAACACATATAGAAAAAAAATCTGAATCTCTTAGAACCCAAAAAACTAGAAACTATCATAATCAGAAACCCCAAAACCATCTATACAAAAAACCCTAAACCCTTAGGCCCAAAAAACCCTAATCCATCAATCCCCCAAAACTCTAAATCCTTTTCCCTCAAAAAACCTAAACCTTGATACCCACAAAACTATAAACCCTGAGCCCCAAAAACCAGAAACATTAACCCAAAAAACAATAATCCTAAATAACCCAAAGAACCCTAGATCATAAAAACCAATTAACACTAAATGCTCAATCCCAAAAACCCAAAAACCGTCGACCCTAAAAACCATAATCACATAGACCGGAAAAACTAGAAACACTCCACCCAAAAAAACACCAAATACTCAAACCAAAAATACCGCCAACCTATATCACCAAAAAACATTCAACCCCTCTACCCCCAAAACCCTAAACCCTAAACACCAAATACCCTAAACCATCAGTCCCAAAAAACTAGAAATTATCATCCCAAAAAACCCCTAAACCCTTTTAACCAAAAAAAAACCTAATCACTCATCCCCCCAAAATGCTAAACCCTCACACCAGAATAAAGTAAACATTGAACCCAAAAAAATGATAAACCCTCACACCAACAGTTCTTAAACACTCATCCCCAAAAAACCCTAAACCCTTAGTCCCCAAAAAACATGAAGCCCTAGGTCCGAAAAAAACCTAAACCTCCAGCCCACAAAAACCCTACACCCTCACTCCCAAAAAACCATAAACCCTCATTCTCAGAAAAAACCTAAACCTTCTTCCGCAAAAAACCCAACACCACTAGCCCTGAAAACGATATTACATTGTCTTAAAAAAACACTAGATTCTAAGCTCAAAACAACATGACACCCTCTACCCCAAAAAAACATAGACCCTTGGCACACAAAATGATAAAACATTTTCACAAAAATAACCTAAACCATTAGTCCCAATAAAAAATTAGAACCCCTTCCCAAAAGAACCATAAGCACTCAGACCCCAAAAAACCTAATCCCCCAACTCCAAAAAACCTTAATCCTTGGACTAAAGAAACCATGAATCCTTCAATCGAGAAAACCCAAAAACATGATTGACAAACAACCTAATCCCCGAGCCGAAAAATATCACAAGCATTCATCCCTATAATACACTAATCCTTGGTCCCCACAAAACCCTAAACACTAGGCCCAATAAAACCCTAAACTCTAGGCCCAAAATTAATATAAATGATTGGAAAAAACACAAAACCCTTATCTTAAAAAACCCATACACTGGGAACAAAAACTCTAATCCTTGGACTCTTAGAAAAACTAAACACTTGTCCATAAAAATGATAAACCCTCAGGAGTAAAAAAACCTAAACTCATCTACCCTAAAAAAAAACCTCATCACTAAAATAACAAAATACCTCTTACCTATAAAAACCCTAAACCCTCATCCCTAAAAATCCTTAAAAACTCATCCTCAAATATCAAAAAACCCTAATCATCGAAAATCCACCAAACATCGGGCCAAATAACCCTAAACACTCATCCTCAAAAAAAACCCTAAATCGAAATCCCGAAAAAATACCCATAGCCCCAAAAAACACAAAACCCTTATCCCAAAAAACTATTACCCATCATCCTCATAATACCCTTAATAGTTTGACATAAAAACCATAATTCATCAACCCCCAAAAATCCCTAATCCCACTGCCCCAAAATACCTGAAAATTGATGCCCAAAAAATAGAAAACCCCATCAACAACAGACCCTAAACCCTATTCTCCAAAAAAAAATAAGACATTTCCCTTTTGAAACCCTAATCACTCTTCCCAAAAAAACCTAAACACTTTTATTCAAGAATATTCTATACACTGGGCCCCAAAAATCGTAAACCATATGCCACATAAAAAACCCTATACCATGAGCCCCTAAAAACCCTAAACCATAAACCCCAAAAAACCTTATACCCTCAGCCAAAGAAAACATAAACCCTCATCCCTATGAAAATACTTTATGTTTATCCCCAAAAAACCCAAAACCCATGGCTGTAAAAAATGCTAAAATATTGCCCCAACAAAACCCCAAACCCTCAGCCCCAAAAAACCATTACAGTTGGTGCAAAAAAAACCAAAACCCTTAGCACCAAAAAAACCCTAAACCCTCAGAAATAAAATACAAAACTCTCAACCCCCAATAACCAAAAATCCCCATCTCCAAAATACCCTAATCCCTTATCCCCAAAATATCATAAAACCCATTCTATAAAAAACAATATAACATTATCCCCAAAAAATAATAATCCATCATCCAGCAAAACCTTAATCCCATAGTCCCAAAATACCATGACCCCATCACCAAATCCCTTAAACCCACAACACCAAAAAAATACTAAACCCTTATCCACATAAAAAACTTAAATAATCTTCCCTAGAAAACAAAAAACAACCTCAAACCCAAAATACCCTAAATCATAATCGAAAAAATGAACCCATAGCACCAAAAAACCAAAAACTCACACCCCAAAAAAATCCCACACACTCAACACCAGAAAAAATAGTAACCTCATACACGAAAAACAATATACCCTTAGAACCAAAAAACCCTATACCATCATCCCAAAAAAACTAATCCCTAACCCCAAAAAAACCCTAAAATATCATCCCAAAAAACCAAATATCTCAACCCCAAACCCACTAATCTATCACCCCCAAGAAACCCTAATGCCTTATCCACCAAAAACCATAGACCTCGATCCCCAAAAAAACCCCAAACACACATCCCTAAAGAACACAAACCCGTATTCCAGATAACCCATAAATCTTCATCTCCACAAAATGAAAATCCTTCAGCCCCAAAAAAAACCCTAAAAACTCATCACAAGGAAAACCCTAAACAATATCCCCCCAAAACCATAATCCATTATACCCAAAAACAAACTAACCATCTACCATAAAAGAACTAAACTATTTACACCAAAATCCCAAAACACTCAGCCTAAAAAAACTATAAACCCGGAGTTTCAAAAAACCCAAAATTCCCTTAACCAAAAATTCTTAAACACACAACCCTATAAAACAAAAAAACATATCCAAAAAAATCAGTAAACAGCCCGAAAAAAAACTCAAAACCACCACTTGTAAAATATGTAGAAAAACTCATCCACAATATTACCCAAAACCCCTAGCCTAATGAAACCCAATCCCAAATCAGAAAAAACTCTAAATCCAAGGCCAAAATATACACAAAACTCCAAACTCAAAAAAAAAATAAACTCTCATTAAAAAAATTCCATAAACACATAGACCCAAAAACCCCTAAACCCTCACCTAATACACCCATATACTCTCAAAAAGAATAAAATCTAACTATCAGCCCCAAAAAACCCTAAAACCAGAGTCTAAAATAACTCTAAATCATCAGACTACAAATACCCAAAACCCATAGACCAAGAAAACTCTAAACCCTCATCCTCCAAAATCTCTAAACCCACAGTCCATGAAAACAAGAAAACCTAATCCCGAAAATTTGTAAACCCTTTGTCCCAAAAAACTCTTAAACATCCTTGATAAAAATCGTAGAATACTTGGCCACAAAAAAACATAAACCCTCAGTCAGTAAAAATCCTAACACCTCTTCCTGAAAAACCATAAACCAACATACCCAAAAACAATCCCAAACCCACATCCCCAAAAAAATCCTAAACCCTCATCCAAAAAACACTAAACCATCATCCCCAAAAAAACCCTAAACCTTATGAAAAAACCATTAACCCTTATCCCAAAAAAAAGAAAACCCCTATCATAAAAACAACCATCCATGATCCCCAAAAAAACCATGACCCTTATTCAAAAATACAATAAACCATCATCCCAAAAAACACCTACATTATCATTCCTAAAAGACCATAAACCAATATTCCCAAAAAACAATAAACTCTCATCCCTAAAAAACACTAAAACCTCATCATCAAAAAAATCATAAACCCTTATCCCCAGAAAACACAAAATCATAATCCCCAAAATTACCATAAAATTTAATCCCAACAAAACCTTAAACCCTAACCCCAAAAAACATAATCTCTTAACAAAACAATACCTAAACTCTCAGCCCGAAAATACCCTATACCCACATATGAAAAATACCATAAAACATATAGATAAAAAATCATAAACCCTTGACCCCAAAAAACCAAATCCCTCATCCCAAAAAAACATAAATCCCTTGGCCTCAAAAAACATTGTGCCTTGAGCCCAGAAAATACCATAAACATTCATCACTAGTATCCCCTAAATACACATCTGCAATAAGCCTTAAAATCTCATCCATGAAAACCCCCAAACCCTTTGTGAAAATAATCCCAATACACATGGCCCATAAAACCAAAAATAGTCAACCAAAAAATCCATATACTATTGGTGCCAAAAAATAGTAAATCCTCATCACAAAAAAATTTAAACCAAATTAATGATAAAAACAAAAATGATCTGCCCCGAAAAACCCTAAATCCTCTGCAAAAAACAGAAAGCTGTCAACACCAAAAAAAACCTAAACCCATGGCCCCCAATAACCCTACACCCGTATCCCAAAACAAACGTAAAAACTCAACTCTAATAAACTATATAACCTCGTCCATAGAAAAGCCTATACCATCATCCCTAAAAATCCCTAAACCCTCTGGCTTGAAAAACTAAAAACCATCAACCTCAAAACCCCCTAAATTCATAACCAAAAAAACCCTAAACAATATAACCCCAAAACACTTAACCCATGGCCCCCAAAAACCATAAAACCCCAGCCCCCAAATACTATAAACCCTTATCCAACATTTAACCTAAACCCTAGGCCCCAAAAAAATCAAAAACCCCTCACACAAAAAACATAACCTCGTCCTCAAATATTACAAAAATATATTCACCAAAAAACCCTAAAACATAGGCCCCCAAAACCATATACCCTCATCCCCAAAAAAAACTATACCCTCATCCAAAAAATACTATTGATCATCATCCCTAAAATAAAATAAAATTTCTACACCAATATACATTAAACCCTCTTCCCAAAAAAACCTAAAACCATCATCCTAAAAAAACCCAAAACCCTTTAGCCCTAAAAAACCCAAAAACCTCATCCCCAAAATACCATAATCCCCATTCCACAAAAAAAACATGAAACCACAAGGCCTAAATTTTTTTAAACCCTCATCCCCAAAAGAACACAAACCCTCAACCTAGAAAACCATAAACCAATGCCCCCAAAATAGTTGCAACCCTCAACCCCAAAAACTAGTAAACCCTCATCCCCCAAAAACCCCTATAGCATTATCCAAAAAAACTATAAACCCTAAACCAATGATACCCTATACCCTAATCCCCAAGAAAACATAAAACCCTATCCCCAGAAACCCCTATTCCTCATCCCAAAATACCCTAAAACCTAAATCCCAAGGAACCATGAACCCTTAACCCCAAATAACCATAAATGGTCAACCCTAATAAAAAATAAATTTTTATCCCAAAAAATCCTAAACCCACACGACAAAAACCCTAGTCCCAAAGCTAGAATAACACTACAACCACCTCCCTAAAAATCCAAAAACACTTTGACCCAAAAAAAAAACCCCACCCACAACAACCCAAAAACCTTATCCCCAAAAAACCCAAACCTTCAACCCTACAAAACCCTAACCCTTGGCCCCTAAAAATCATAAATCCTAACCCCTAGAAACTCTATTCCCTTTTCCCCAAACCCCCAAAAAATTGGTAATTCATTGGCTGAAAAAAATACAAAATCCTCATCAGAAAAATACACTATAACCTCATCCCCACAAAACCCTAAACACTAATCCCAAAAAAAACACTAAACTCGCATCCCCATAATATCCAAAATAGTAAGCCCCAAAAAATCTTAAACTCTCAACCCAACAAATGTTAATGTGTTGGCCCCAAAAAACCCTAAACCCTCATCCCCAAAAACCCACAGACCATCAATCCCAAAAAACCTAGAACCCTCATTTGAACAATAATCCTAATCCCTCATCCCCAAAAGTACCTTGGACCCCCAGCCCCAAAAAACATGCAACACTCATCCATAAAATATGCTAAAGCATGTTCCAAAATAATGACAAAGCATCTTCCCAAAAAAATGCAGTACCCTCGACCCCAATATTCCCTAAACCCTTTATCCCAAAAAACAATAAACTATTAACCCTAAAATTCCAAAATACTACGACCAACAAAAACCCTACACCATGTGCAACAAAAAACTCAAAACCCTTATCCTCAAAAAACATAAATTATAGGTGTCGAAAAACCCTATACCCTTAACAGGGAAAAAACTCTAGACCCTAGTCTCCAAAAAAAATAATACCTTAGACCCAAAAAAACCTAGAACCTTGCCCCAAAAAACACTAAATTGTCAGTCCCAAAAATCATAAACCATTTTCAAATAAAAACCGAATCCCTTGCCCCAAATAACACTAAACCCTGATCCCCATAAAACCATTGACCCTCATTAGGAAAAAACTGTAACCACTCTTCCAAAAAAACCCCAAACCCTAAACTCCAAAAAACCCCAATCCATCATCCCAAAATTACCCTAAAACCCCATACCTAAAAAAACTAAACACTCATCACCCAATAATCCTAAACCCTCATCCCTTAATGACCCAAAATTCCTAGACCTAACAAACACTAAACCATTGACCCCAAAAACCCTAAACCCCCTGGACCCATTAAACCCTAAAACCAAGGCCCCAAAACACCTAAACCCACAATCCCAAAAATAACAAATCCTTTGGCTGAAAAAACCCAACAACGCTAATCCATAAAAATCCTAAACCCTCCACCCAATAAACACTAAACCATAAACCCCTAAAAACCATAATCCCTCACCTGAAAAAAAATCCTAATAACTTGGTCTAGAAAAACCCTAATCAATCAGCCCCAAACAACCCTAAACCCTAGTCCCTATAAAATCCTAAACCCTTAGCCCAAAAAATTGTTATCCCTCAGCCCCAAAAACCCTCAACCATTATCTAAAAAATCATAAAACTACATCCCCAAAAACACATAACTCCCCATAAATAAAAAACCATAAACCCTCAGGCTCAAGCAACCATAAACACTATGCCTCAAAACCCATAAAACTGTGTTCCTAAAAAGCATATACCATCATCATCAAAAAAGCATAAACCCTCATCCCCAAAAAACCCTATATCCATGG
Source organism: Viscum album (assembly GCA_963277665.1). NCBI lineage: Eukaryota > Viridiplantae > Streptophyta > Magnoliopsida > Santalales > Viscaceae > Viscum > Viscum album. The sequence continues at coordinate 935,465,040 of OY728132.1, forward strand.
ACATAAAAAACCATATAGTATCTACCCCAACAATCCATAAAATATCATCCCTAAAAAAACACAAAAGCCTCAGCCCCAAAATACCTAAAACCACCATCCCAAAAAACATCAAATCCACATCACTATAAAACCATAAACACCTAGTCCCTACAAACCCTAGATCATCAGATACAAAAAAACCCTAAACCCTTGGCCGAAAAATACCCTAAACCATCGGCCCCATAAATAACCTATATTTTCATCTGTAAAATAACTAAAATATCATACCCAAAAAACCAGATATCCTCATCCATAAGAATAAATAAGCCCTCATCCCAAAAAAAAACTCATAAATTCTCATAACCAAAAAAAACTTATAACCTCTTCCATCAAATCACCTAAACACTCACCCCCCAAAAAATCTAAACTCCCATCCCCAAAAAATCCATATCCCATAGTCCTAAAAACGTTATCCCTTAGCCAAAAATACCCTCAAACACTTATAAAAAAATACACATGGCCCCAAATAATCCTAAACCCTCATCCCCATGAAAACCTTAATACCTCACCCCCTTAAAGAACAAACCATCATCCCCCAAAATCCCATTAACCTAGGAACCAAAAACCCTTTAACCTTGGTCCAAAAATAAACTAAACTGATGGCCTGAGAAAACCCCAAACCCTTAAACCCCAAAAACCATAGACATTCATTCCCAAATAAACACAAAACCCTCATCCCAATATACCACAAATCAAAATCCCCAAATAACCATAAACACTCAGCACGTCAAAACCCTAATCCCTTGACCCAAAAATATGTAAACCCTCAACCGCAAAAATACATAATCCCTCAACTGTAAAAACCATAAACCATCATCCCTAAATATTTTGAACCCTCAGGCGAAAAAAACCACTAAACCCTCTGTCAAAAAAACCCCCAAATCATTAGTCTCAAAATACCATAATAACTCAGACCTAAAAAACCCTATACTTGAAACCTTATAAACCCTAACCCCTACAGTACCAAAAAACTGTAAATCCCTGGCCAAAAAATCACAAATCTTGGAACCTAAAAAAATAATAATACTTCATCCCATAAACCCTAATTCGTCATCCCCACAAAATCCTAAAACCTTGTCCATGAAAACCCTAAATAGTCTATTTCTAAAAAAACATAATCCATCAGCCCCAAACAACCCTAAACCATCCACCCCATAAAATAAAAAAAATCAGAGCCAAATGTGGCTAACCACTGAGCCCCGAAAACCCAAAATACCTCACCCCCAAAAACCCTAAACACTCCACACAGAATATCCCTATAACATCATCACCAAGAAAACCTAAACAATTTTCCCCAAAACCCTTAACCATCATCCCTAAAAACAATAGACCCTCACCCCGAAAAAAACACAAACCCTTCATCCCCCAAAAACACTGATCCATTGACCATAAAAACCCTAAAACCACAATGCTAAAAAATCATAAACCCTCATCCACAAAAAAACCTAAACACTCAGTCCCAAAAAAATCCAAACCCTAACCCCACAAATCACTTTCCACTCAGCCACCAAAAACCCTAAACAGTCAGACCCCAAAAACCCTGAACCCATAGACCCAAATAAGATAAGACCATCAGCCCCTAAAAATGGTTAACCATCAGTTACAAAAATACAGAAACCCCTCATCCGCCAAAAAACATAAATTCTCAGCCCTGAAAAAACCTAAACCTCAGTCCCCATATCCCTAATCCCTCAAATCCAAAAAACAGAAATCCATAACCCTAAAAAAACCCCAAACCCACATCCCAAAAAAACATAAACCCTCATCAATAAAAAACCCAAAAACCCCATCCCCTAAAAAAGATAAACCCAAAGCCCCAAATAACCATAAACCATTATCCTAAAAAAACAATAATCCATCCGTGAAAAAAAAATCACAAACACATGTCACCAAAAAACCTCAATCCCTCAGCCGCCAGAAATTTTAAACTCTCATTCCTAAAACACCATAAACCCTATTTCTATGAAACTCAAAACCCTAATCCCCAAAAAGACATAAAACCCTAAAACCAAAAAAAATATAATCCCTTTGTCCCAAAATCCATATTTACTTAATCTCAAAAGAACCCTAAAATATCTCCCCAAAATACCATATTACCTCAAACAAAAAACCCTAAACCATCAGACTCAAAAAACCCTAAACCCTTATACTAAAAATACCATATAAACTCATTCCAAAACCTATAAACACTCTTCCTCAGAAAAACATAAATCATCAGCACCAAAAAACCCTAAACCATCGGTCCCAAAAAACACTAAACCCTTAGAGATAAAAAACACTACACCCTCCACCCGACAATACCATAAACCCTAAACCCCAAAAAAAATATAAACCCACATTCCTAAAATACCATAATTCCTATGTTGTAAATAACTCTAAAACCACAGACCTAAACCCCCCTAAACCCTCTTCCCCAAAAAATACTAAACCACCAGTCCAAAAAACCCTAAACCCTTCGATTCAAAAACCCCAAAACCCTATTCCATAAACATTCCAAACTCATGGCCCTAAAAAACATTAAACACTCTGCCCTAAATAACCCAAAACCCACGGCCTCAAATAACACTAAATCCTCATTCACAAAAAAACCCTAAACCATCATCCCAAAAAATTAAATATCTTTTCCCAAAATAAAAATTAACCTTGAGCCTGAGAAACCATAAATCCTCATCCCTAAAAAACTAGAATCCCTCAGCTCCAAAAAATCTGAAGTTCTTGACCCCAAAAAATACCTAAACCCTCTGTCACAAAAAAAACTTAATAACTTATCTCGAAAAAATCATAAACTCTCATCGGTAAAAAACCCTAACCCCCCCTAACCTGACACAAAAAAAATAAAAACCTTATTCCCTAAAAAATTTAATCCCTCAAATCCAAAAAAACCCCTCAACACTCTTCCCCCCAAAACTCAAAAACGTAAGGCCTAAAATACCCATGTAACCTCTGCCCAAAAAATCCCAAAACACATAGCCATAAAAACCATAAATCATTATACCCAAAATAGAAGAATCCCTATAACCCCAACTAAATAATCCATCATCTCCCAAAAAAACACCAGAACCTTAGACCCCAAAAAGCCAACAGACTCATCCAAAAAAATTGTAAACCCCATGCCCCAAAAAACCTAAAACTCTCAGAATCCCCCAAAAACACCAAACAGTTGTCCCAAAAACCCATAATCACTCATCCCCATATAAACCTAAACCCTCAACCAAAAAAACCAAAAACTACACCCCAAAAATGCTCCTTCGTCAACCCAAAAAATCCTCCACCCTCTTACCCAATCAAATACTAGGCCCTCATCCCCAAAAACTATAGACCTTCAACTCAAAAAAACCTAAACACTTTTCCACAAAACCCAAAAATACTCATCCCCCAAAACCCAAAACCCCTAGCCACAAAACATTAAACCCTCAACCCCATAAAACCCTAAATCCTCATCCCATAAAAACCCTAAAACCTAGTCTCCAAAAATACCCAATCCCTTACACAGATAAATCCATAGCCCTCATCCATAAAATAAACTGAAAACTCATCCCTAAAAACCCTAAACGCTTAACCCCCAAAAATCCTAAACTATCTACCCCAGGAATCCTACAACACATAACCCCAAGATACTCTAAACTCTCAACCCCAAAAACCCAAAACACTCATCCCTAAACCCTAAACTGTCATACCCAAATGACCCTCAACCATTATCCCCCAAAACCCCTTGCCCTTATCCAAAAAAACTTCAAAACATAATCCCTAATAATCCCTAAACACTTACCCCCAAAAAATCATGAATCCTTATCCCCAACAAACACTCTTCCTTAAATTCAAAATTCTCTCAACACTTATCCCCAAACATCCCAAAAACATAGGCTAAAAAAAACATTTCCCTCATGTCCAGAAAAAACTCAACCCACAACCCTGAAACACAAAACACTCATAAAAGAACCTCATCCCTCACCTGAAAAAAACATCAAACCTCAGTCCTAAAAAAGCCATCAAATATTTTTCCCAAAAAATCCTCGATACTCATCCCCCAAAAACCTTGTACCCTCCACCCCAAGGAAACATTCAACCCTTATCCCTAAAAGATCATCAACCCTTATCCCGAAAAAACCCTAAACCCACATCCCTAAGAAACCCTCATATGTCATCCCCAAAAATCCATCAACCCACAACCTCAAAAATACCTCAACACTCAACCCCCCAAACCAGAAAAATCCACAAGCCCAAAAAATCCACAGGCATAAAAAATCCCACCCCTCATCCCTAAAAACCCTAGAAACCCCCATCTCCAAATAACCCTAAACCCTCATCCTAAAAAAACATTAAACCCTATGCTCTAAAAAACCATTACCCATATACCCCAAAGAACCCTCAACCCTCATCCCCAAAAAAACACTACACACTCATCCGAAAAAAGCACAAAACACATAACCAAAAAACATCAAACCCTCATTCCCAAATAAACTAAACACTCATACCACCAAAACACGAGTCCCTCATCCCAAAAAATTAAACCCCCATCCCCAAAAACTGAAAACCATTAACCCCCACCCCCCAAACTAAACCGAGAACATATAAAACACTAAATATATATCCCCAAAAAACACTAATCTCACAGCCCCAAAACCCTCAACCCTAGAACCCCCTCAAACCCCATCACAATAAAAGTATCATCGCACTATCCATAAAAATATTGAGTCATCACCTCTAGAAAACCCTAAACCATCAACACCAAACAAAACAAAACTCTCATCCCCCAGAAAATCATACACCTTCATCAATAAAAAAGTATCAACCCTCATCCCCAAAAAACTCCCAACCATAAGTCCTAAAAAACCCATAAACCCCAGTCCCCAAAAAACCCTAAACACGCTACCTCAAAAAACAATAGAAACCCACCCCCAAAAAAATCCTAAACCTGTTTCCCTAATAAAATAATAAACCATCATCCCCAAAAAACCATAAACCTTCATAAAAAAACAAAATCACCAAAAATCCCTAAATCCCCATCATTAAAAACTATAAACCATTTCCCCCAAAACTCTAAATAGAAACCCCCCAAAAAACAAAAAAATAGAGCCCAAAACGATCGTAAACCCACAACCCAAAAAACCCTAAACCCTCCACCCCATAACCCCTAAACCCTTATCCTTAAAAAACCCTAAACCATCATCCAAAAAGAATACCTTAAAGCCACAACCTGGAAATCCAAAAACTATCATCACATAAAAACCCTAAACCTTTGGCCATGAAAAACCCTAAACCTTAAACCTAGAAAAATTGTAAACACCTATCCAATAAAAACCCAAAAAACAACATCCCTAAAAAATACCTCAACCCTCAACCCTAAAAAACCCTAATCCCTCATCCTTAATAAACCATAAATACTTATTCCAAAAAAACCCATAACCATATACCCCAAAACCCTCATACCAAAAAAACCCTAAACCCTCATCCCAAAAAATAATAAACCCTTATCCCCAATTAACATAAACCCTAAACACTAAAACACCCAAAACCCCTTGCACTAATAAAACCTCACCCCTCAGGCACAATAAAAAATCAATGCTCATTCCCTAAAATCACAAGAACCTCATCCCCCAAAAAACCCAAAACATTATCCCCTAAAATTATCTAAACCCTCAACCACTAAAAATTTAAAACCCTTAGCCCCAAAAAAACAAAAAAATATAGCACTAAAATTTCTAAGCCTTCAGACCCAAAAAAACCAAAAACCCAAACCCTAATCCCCTAAAAAACCAAGACCCTAATCACCAAAAAAATCCTAAACCCTTATCCAAAAAAATAAATAATCCCGCATCCACCAAAACATATTCCATAAGCCCCAAAAAATCTTAATCCCGCATCCCAAAAAAACATGAAACTCTAAAATGTAAAAAACCGTAAACTCTCAGTCCCAAAATAACCATAAAAATTCATCCCAAGAAAACTGTAAACCCTTATCCCCAAAAAACAATAAACCCTCAAAACTAGTAAACCAAAACCCTATTCCCCAGGAAGCCTATATTTTGATTAAAAATATACTAAATCCACATACCCAAAATAACCATCATCTCTCAACCCTATAGAACCCTCATCCTATATCCCCAATAAACCCTCAAACCTCTTACCCCAAAACCCCCAAGCCTCATACATATAAACTATCAACCCTCATTTATATAAAACCCTCAAACCTTATCTCCAATATGAACTCATTACTTATCCCCAAAAAACCCTCTACCTGCATCCTCGAAATATCCTCTACCCTCATCCCCAAATAAACCCTCAACCCTCTAACCTAAAAAACCCTCAACCCCCATCCCCAATAACTCTCAAACTTCATCCCTAAAAACCATTGACCCTTAACCACAAAAATCCATTTTCCCTTCAACCTAAAATAAACCTAGAACAAAGGCCACAGAATTATGTAGACCACGAGCCCCCAAAAAAAACCTAGATCCTTATCCCCAAAAATTCTATACTCACAACCACAAAAATCCTATATCTTTATTCTAAACCAATGAGTTCCTCAGCCCCAAAAACCCCTATCCCCCTAGGTACAAAAGATGCTATAAACTCCACCCAAAAAAACCATAAACCTCATCTCTAGACAATCCTAGAACCTCATCCCCAAATACTCATAGATAGTCATACATAAAAACCCCTAGACCCTCATCCCAAAAATACCCTAGATAATCAAACCCCAAAAAACCTTTACCCGAAGCCCCAAAAACCCCTAGTCCCTCCGCACCAGAAAAACATGACCCTCAACCCAATATAAGCTATAAAATTTCAACCCCAATAAATCATACACCCTACACCCTCATCCCAAAAAATCCACAAACACCTAGCCCATGATAAACCAATACCCTCATCTCTAATAAAATCCTAAACCATAAACACTAATAAAATCAAACCCCTAACCCAAAATATACAAGATCATCAAACCAAAAATACCATTAACCCTTAGAAACAATAAACTATAAGCAGATATCCCAAAAAACACTATACCCTCAACCCCACAAGAACCTTGAGCATCATCCACCAATAATCATACACCCTTTGCATAAAAACCCAACTATCCTACCAAAAAAACCCATAAACCCCCTTCCCAAAAAACAATAATCCTCCATCCCTAAAAATCATGAAACCCTCAACCCCAAAAATCCATATTCCCTTAGCCAAAAAAAATCCAAACCCCCAATGACAAAAAATAACCAAAAACCTTGAGAACGAAAAACCCTCAACCCTCATCCCCAAAAACACTTAAATAGAAAACAATAAAAATCCATAAACACTAATCCCCAAAAAACTATAACGACCCACACTTTACATACATTGTTAATACTTCAAAATTGAAGCACTCTTATTACAACATATGACAAAACCACAAAGGACCGTATAGGTATAGTGTCTTTAGAAACTGGGAAACATAAACAACTGGTTCATAAATCTTCTACAGTGTCTCCCATTTATTTCATCATATCTAGGGTCCCTTTTAGCATATTCTACTTAATATCCATCTTCCTGACCTGGGGAAAAGAAAGCATAAAAGGGTGAGCTCAAATGCTCAGCAAGGGAAAATAAAGGAAATAAAAATCATATCATATCTTTATGAAAATCAAAACCTGCAAAAGAGATCATAATATCTTAACATGAAATAAATCATAGAAGTGAAAATGAGATCCCCATAATCATAACATAAAACTTGAATCTTTGTGGCATGCACACATAATCATGGAAAATCATTTCTTGTTAGTCATGACTCATTGCCAAGACTATCTTAGTGGACAAAGTCCCTTTCTGAACCGAGTTCACTCCTCGTTTCAGTCCTGTATCACTGAACCGAAATAACCTTCCGTTCCAGCCATGTCTATCTCATGAGATATAAAATCATTACCCAATGCATTTGAGGGAGATATAGGTCCCACCCATCTTATAATGAATCCTTTCTTATGTGTGCCACATAATCATAAAACATACATCATCGCATAACAAAAATGGGATTCTTGAAACATCATGACATCATAAATCAATTCATATATGATAAAGGAATTCATAAACATAATTCCATCACAAAATAGTCAAACCAATGTAAAAATATGGATAGAAACAGAACCCTTTATTATCTTAGATGGAAAATAATTTTGATAAAACACTTGAATTGAATTCTTGAGGAAAATATACTTTCTTCTTCAAAAACATTTTTCCTTTCATAACATGTCATACAACTTTAAAATAAAAGAAGTTGATTAAAAATAAACTTGAAAACTTGTAAAGGAAGCTTCTTTGAAGTAATGTTTTAAAAATCCATTCATGCCGTATAAGTTAAAAAAAACATTCTTCGTACTTTTGTCGGAAAAGTCAAAAAGTACCTCGTACGGAAAAACGACAAAAGATTCCTTTCATATTCTTTACTAAAAACTCACCTAAGGGTAAAATTGGATTTAAACTATTTCAAGTGGATGGAAACAATATTACATATTGAGGGAACATGGATGTGGATGATAAAATACACCCCAGTAAATACTTACGAATAAACAATCTCGGATAAAAATGAGATTGTGATATTTCCCTTACCTTAGGTCCGATTTGCTTTGTTCGTGTCCGAAGCTCCTGTATAATGGTTTAAATAATGTTATTTACTTATTCCAGAATCATACATATTGATATGAGATCATATATGGTCATATTATTAGCTTCTTGTTAGTAATATTTCATTGTTACTTGTTACTCGGGTCTTTATAACTTTTTGTTCTTATGCGTGTTTTGTCGAATAAATTCTTATTCTTATCTTTAGGTTATAGATAATTCATTTCCAGAATGGTATTAGTGTATTATATACCATATTCATTCATTCAATTCATTTATACAATCATTATGAAATGAAGATCATGTAGAACGAGTCGCATCACATCGTGGAGACGGTATTCCGTACGTACGCACGAGTGATGATATCGTTCCTATGATCGTGGAATTGTATTGGAGTATATATATATATTATTTCAGTATCAATATTACTTAATAATAATCATATATAGTTACTCATTACACCATTATACCCATCCTTGTAAGGTGATGGTGGAAAATAGATTACACCACGGCGTGGAGACGGTATTCCGTACGTACGCACGCGCGGTGATTTCATTTTTCCGTAGGATGGATAGAAGTTGAATTAGGGATGTTTCATATTTATAATAACATATCAGTATGTAAGTAATACTTATGTTATTACTTTATCATGAAACAACTAAATAATAAGAAGTTGAAGACGAAAGAAATTGAAAAGATCGGTAATGGATATTACCTCTTCTTTGGAACGCCTCTTTGAATCCTCCACTTAGGGAACTAAGAGTGGTCTTTGGAGAAGACCAGGACCTCTAGGACTATTCTAGGGAAGTGGAGAGGGGAAAATGGCAGGGGTTGGCCGAGCTTGAGTGCTCAATTTGGTGTGAGGAGGAGGGGGAGGAGGTGCCCTTTTATAAGGGAGGAGAGGGGCACCTTAGGAATATCTCAAAATATTATTTTATATTAAAGTCAAAATCGGTTTATAATGGTTCCAAAGGGTCTTATTTCGAAGATAAGGTGGGGAGGGGTCGAAATCCTATCAACCAATAGAATTTAGACAAGTTTAGGATATTATTTTAACCTTATCATTTAGATTTAACTCTAAGTTAAATAATTTAACTTTTATCATGTCTTTTTGTTTTCTTTCACTATATGGTTAATACACTTACAATAACATGCCAAACGAACCCAAAATTGTTTATTATTAATATATATATCCTTATCTAAATCATTTGGCCGAACCTTAGATTTTTAGGAATACAATAACAATTAATAATATAATATTTGATTTAAAAACTATTTTGTGTCAATTTTGACACTATTTGATATATGATTTTTGGGAAAGTCATAACAGAATTAAATGTTCGAACCAAGTTGATTAAATCAACATTAATATATCATAGTAACCTAGAAAATTAGTGTAATTCATAAAAAGTCTCAAATTACATTTATTTTGGTGTTTATAACATCAATTATGTCAATATTTCGTTAACAAGATAATTACTGCATCATCTTTGTGTCATAAATAAATTAAATTATTTGATGTCTAAAAATTACAAATAAAATACCATCATGTAGGAAAGCTTTTTAGCTTTCTAATGAATATTTACAATCGAATTTATCTTATGTATAACCCCATATTAAAAATGTTTTAGTAAATATACTTTGATTTTAACTCTTTTAACCCTTCTTTAAATAAATTAATAATAAATGTCCTAATCTAATCCAAGTGGGCCTAAATGGTCATATTTTATTCCTAAGTTTGTTTTTGGTCGAATTACACTTGTCCAATAGAATTAGGACATGTGTTAGGGTAATATTAATATCATATTTACCCTTAGTTACCCTATTTACTATTAACCGCGGTAAAAAAAGTAAAAAGTTACTATTCACCAAAAAATTATTTTCATCTCATTGAACCACATTTTAGTCCTTGATATTAACCGTGTCTCTCGGATTTTTGAAATTCCATTCACAGAAGCGGTAAAATTAAGTTTTATGCAAAATTCAGTTTTTAACCTCCCACTTAGTGGTTTCACTATTCATCAAAAATTGAAAGTTTTCAGAAAAATACCAAAATTTCACCCTAGGCTAATTTTGATATTCTGAGTCCAAAAATGAAGTCCATTTTGAAAAATAAAATTTATAAAATTTCAAAAAGTGGTTATTACTATTCATAACGGCTAGTTTTAATAGCATATTGTTGTTTAGTGAAACTCGGTATTGCGTACGACGCAAGCTATCGAGGAAGGTCGCGATTGCGTGTAAAGCAAGCCAAGAAAGTGTTGTGTAGAAAAAGATTCCTTTGATGATTTATATAACATAAAAGTCTCGGGTGTTACATTCTACCCCCCTTAAAAAGAATTTCGCCCTCGAAATTCGTCACTTTGCAACAAACAAATGAGGATACTTCTCCCTCATCATATCCTCAAGCTCCCATGTAGCTTCTTCAAGTTGGTGGTTTCTCCATAAAACTTTCACCAAGCGAGTGGTCTTGTTTCGTAGGACTTTTTCGCTACGATCCAGAATCTCTATCGGCTGTTCTTCATAAGAAAGATCTTGCTCCAGTGGTACAACTTCTGAGCTGAGTACATGTGAAGGATCTGGTATGTACTTTCTCAGGAGAGATACATGGAACACATCGTGAACTTGAGAGAGATTCGGTGGAAGCGCCAATCGGTAAGCTACCTTCCCAACACGATCCAGTATTTCAAAAGGACCGATATATCTAGGGCTCAACTTCCCCTTCTTTCCAAATCTCATAACCCTCTTCCAGGGAGATATTCGTAAGAACACTTTATCGCCCACTTCAAACTCTAGGTCTTTTCTTCGGTTGTCGGCATAACTTTTCTGTCGACTCTGAGCTGCTCTTATGTGTTGTTGAATAGATCTGACTTTTTCTTCCATTTCATCAACGAGATCAGGTCCTAATAGCTTTCTTTCCCCAACTTCATCCCAGCAAGTTGGAGTCCTGCATTTCTTTCCATAGAGAGCTTCATAAGGAGCCATCTGAATACTGGAGTGAAAGCTATTATTATAAGAAAATTCCACCAAAGGTAGGTGTTGATCCCAACCACCTTTGAAATCCATAGAGCAAGCTCTCAACATATCTTCTAGGGTTCGAATTGTTCTCTCAGACTGACCGTCTGTCTGGGGATGATAAGCAGTGCTGAAACTCAACTCTGTATCCAGAGTATGCTGAAGACTTCGCCAGAACTTCGAGGTAAATCTCGGATCTCGATCAGATATAATAGAAAGTGGTACTCCATGCAATCTTACCACTTCCTTTACATATATCCTGGCAAGCTGATCTAGAGAGAAATCCTCTCTAATAGCAATGAAGTGTGCGGACTTTGTAAGACGATCAACTATGACCCAGATAGCATTATTGCCTTTGGATGTTTTAGGAAGTCCTGTGACAAAGTCCATAGTGATGTTTTCCCATTTCCATTCGGGTATGGGTAATGGTTGTAACATCCCCTTAGACTTCTGTCTCTCAGCTTTAACTTGTTGACAAACCAAGCATCGAGAGACATATTCAGCAACATCTCTTTTCATGCCATCCCACCAGAAGTACTCTTTCAGGTCCCTATACATCTTCGTGCTTCCAGGATGAATAGAGAATGAAGAACTATGAGACTCATCCAGCAGCTCTTTCTTTAATTCGGGGATGGGAGGAACACAAACCCGATTCCTGAACTTTATTATCCCATCACAATCAAGGTTGAATTCAGGAACATTTCTCACCTTCTTTTGTAACTCGACATCTTCTTTCTGTGCCTCTTTAATCTTCACATGTATAGATGGTTGAACATTCATTTGAGAAAGATAAGATTTTTCCCCTTCCATTATAATTCCAAGATCCATTCTTTGTAAATCCATAAATATTGGATCTTTTGTGATCCTCATCATGGATAAACTAGCATGGTCTTGTCGACTTAATGCATCTGCCACCTTGTTTGCTTTCCCAGGGTGGTAATGGATTGAGCAGTCATAATCCTTAATCAGCTCCAACCATCTTCTTTGGCGCATATTCAACTCCTTTTGTGTGAAAATATACTTTAAACTTTTATGATCAGTATAAATATCACACCTTTCACCATAAAGGTAATGCCTCCAAATCTTTAATGCAAAGATTACCGCAGCCAACTCCAAATCATGTGTTGGGTAATTTTGCTCATGGATTTTCAACTGTCGTGAGGCATAAGCTATCACCATATCATTTTGCATAAGAACACACCCCAATCCCTTCTTGGATGCATCACTGTAGATCACAAACCTTTCTCCACTACAAGGCAGTGTGAGCACAGGTGCACTGGATAACCTTCTTTTCAACTCCTTGAAATTCTCTTCACATTCCTCTGTCCAGACAAACTTAACTCCTTTCCGAGTCAACTTGGTGATTGGATTAGATAACCGTGAAAAATCTTTTACAAAACGTCGATAATATCCAGCCAAACCAAGAAAACTTCGGATCTCAGTTACTGTTGTTGGTCTTGACCATCTTTCGATAACCTCTGTTTTTGCTGGATCCACAGATATCCCCTCTTTTGAGATTATATGACCCAAAAATGCAACTTTTTGAAGCCAAAATTCACACTTGGTAAATTTGGCATAAAGCTTCTCTTTTCTCAGGGTCTTTAATATAATTCTCAAGTGATCTTCATGCTCTTCCTTGCTCTTTGAATAGACAAGAATATCGTCTATAAAGACTACCACAAATTGATCAAGATAGTCTCTAAAGACTCTATTCATTAGATCCATGAAGATAGCAGGGGCATTAGTAAGACCAAATGGCATCACTATAAATTCATAGTGTCCATACCTTGTACGGAAAGCCGTCTTTGGTATATCCTCCCTTTTGACCCTTAATTGATGATACCCTGAACGAAGATCAATCTTGGAAAAGTATTGAGCTCCGCGTAGTTGGTCAAATAATTCATCAATGCGTGGGAGAGGATATTTGTTCTTGATAGTGATCTTGTTAAGTTCTCGATAATCAATGCAGAGTCTCATTGATCCATCGTTCTTCTTAACAAATAGAACAGGTGCTCCCCAAGGTGACGCACTAGGGCGTATGAATCCCTTATCAAGATTCTCTTGGAGTTGCTTCTTCAATTCCTGCAACTCAATTGGGGCCATTCTATAAGGTGTCTTTGAAATAGGCAAAGCACCCGGTACGAGTTCTATTGAAAACTCAACTTCACGATTTGGTGGAAGACTCGGCAATTCCTCCGGGAAGACATCATCAAACTCCCGTACAATGGGCATATTTTTAATCGTGAGTTTCTCACCAACCATTTGAGATAAATAACCTTCATTTAGTGGAATCAATACCCATAAGATGGAAGAAATTTCCACTGGAAGGTTATGTTCATCCTTGCATTGATAGACGATCGTAGGTTGATCTGGAATATGAAATGTGACTTCCCTTCTTTGGCAATTGATATGAGCTCCATGTAGAGAAATCCAATCCATGCCAAGAATCACATCAAATTCCACTAAAGGAAGGATCACAAGATTTGCAGGAAGCACTTTCCCACAAACTTCGATCGGAGAAGAATTATAAACTTCTGATGCGATTGATGTGCCATTAGGTGTTGTCACAGCTAACTCAACATCTAATTGTTGAGGTAATACGGTGATACCCTTAGAAAATGTTTCAGAAATAAAAGAGTGGGTGGATCCAGAATCAAATAAAACATTTGCTACTTTAGAGTGGATGGTAAGTGTACCTTTCACCACATCGTTATCGTACTCCACATCGCTGATAGAAATTGCATGTGACTTTCCTTTGTCTTTAGCCTTAAGAGTTTGTTGACGTCGACCATCATCATCAACCCTTGGATTTGGGCATTGATTGGCATAATGCCCCATCTCCTTGCACTTGAAACATTGAAGTGTAGCAGGTTCATTCTGTGTATCCCTTCCTTTGTTTGCATCATTAGACATCTTCTTCCCATTATCACGGCATTCAAATGCCTGATGACCTTCCTTTCCACATTTAAAACATTTACTTGTCCCTTTAAGACAACTACCTCCATGTTTCTTTCCACACTTTGAGCATAAGGGAAAGTTCATCTTCTTTTCCGTGTGCTCTTTAGATTTTTCTTTGAATTCCATCTTCCTCTTCTTATCAAACCCATGTGACTGATGGGTTACTCCAATCTCCATCTCGACTTTGAGAGCACATCGAACGATTTCTTCGTAGCTATTGAAGTCCCTTATGGCTAACGCCCTTCGAAGACTTGGTTTTAGGCCACTAAAGAATCGATCGATCTTACTCTCAGGTTGGATAATAATACCAGAAGCGTACCTTGCAAGTCTTGTAAAATTTGCTTCATAGGTACTAACAGATTCATCATCCCTTTGCTTCAGTTCAAGGAACTCTTTCTCCATCTTTGTTCGGAGAATACGAGGGAAGTACTTATTGAAAAATAAGTTCTTGAACTCGTCCCATTCCATAGACTCAATTTCATCCCTTTGCCTCGTATTCTTAACAAGATTCCACCATTGATCCGCATCTCCTTCCAAACGATACACTGCTAGGATGACTTTATCATGCTCAGAACATTGAATAACTGAAAATATCTTTTCAGTAGTACTAATCCATTGTTCAGCAACTAATGGATCAGTAGACCCGCTGAAAGATGGTGGACGCTGCCTCATGAAGGATTCAACAGAATGTTGCTCCCTCCTTTGTTCGTTTGGAAATCCTGCATGATTCATAGCTTGAGAAAGTTGTGTGAGCATGGCTACAAGATTTTGCATTCCAGCTCCCATATCGTTTGGTTGCTCAGGGGGACAATCATTGCATTGCCCATCGCATTCCGCATTAACACGGTTCCTTCGGGTTCCAGCCATTGACTAAAACCAAGAAGAATAGTGTGAGCAACACTAATTATAATAGGAAACCACATAATTCAAGAGTAAAATTTTCATGCTTAAGGTCTTATCCTAGGTTATTCAAGGCCATTTCTAAAACACTAAGATTGTGTTCTATGCTTAGACTTATCCTTAGGGTTCTTACTAAGGCTTTCACATCCTAGTTTCCAAAGGTTGACTAAACCTCCCTCTGATACCAACTATAACGACCCACACTTTACATACATTGTTAATACTTCAAAATTGAAGCACTCTTATTACAACATATGACAAAACCACAAAGGACCGTATAGGTATAGTGTCTTTAGAAACTGGGAAACATAAACAACTGGTTCATAAATCTTCTACAGTGTCTCCCATTTATTTCATCATATCTAGGGTCCCTTTTAGCATATTCTACTTAATATCCATCTTCCTGACCTGGGGAAAAGAAAGCATAAAAGGGTGAGCTCAAATGCTCAGCAAGGGCAAATAAAGGAAATAAAAATCATATCATATCTTTATGAAAATCAAAACCTGCAAAAGAGATCATAATATCTTAACATGAAATAAATCATAGAAGTGAAAATGAGATCCCCATAATCATAACATAAAACTTGAATCTTTGTGGCATGCACACATAATCATGGAAAATCATTTCTTGTTAGTCATGACTCATTGCCAAGACTATCTTAGTGGACAAAGTCCCTTTCTGAACCGAGTTCACTCCTCGTTTCAGTCCTGTATCACTGAACCGAAATAACCTTCCGTTCCAGCCATGTCTATCTCATGAGATATAAAATCATTACCCAATGCATTGGAGGGAGATATAGGTCCCACCCATCTTATAATGAATCCTTTCTTATGTGTGCCACATAATCATAAAACATACATCATCGCATAACAAAAATGGGATTCTTGAAACATCATGACATCATAAATCAATTCATATATGATAAAGGAATTCATAAACATAATTCCATCACAACATAGTCAAACCAATGTAAAAATATGGATAGAAACAGAACCCTTTATTATCTTAGATGGAAAATAATTTTGATAAAACACTTGAATTGAATTCTTGAGGAAAATATCCTTTCTTCTTCAAAAACATTTTTCCTTTCGTAACATGTCATACAACTTTAAAATAAAAGAAGTTGATTAAAAATAAACTTGAAAACTTGTAAAGGAAGCTTCTTTGAAGTAATGTTTTAAAAATCCATTCATGCCGTATAAGTTAAAAAAAAACATTCTTCGTACTTTTGTCGGAAAAGTCAAAAAGTACCTCGTACGGAAAAACGACAAAAGATTCCTTTCATATTCTTTACTAAAAACTCACCTAAGGGTAAAATTGGATTTAAACTATTTCAAGTGGATGGAAACAATATTACATATTGCGGGAACATGGATGTGGATGATAAAATACACCCCAGTAAATACTTACGAATAAACAATCTCGGATAAAAATGAGATTGTGATATTTCCCTTACCTTAGGTCCGATTTGCTTTGTTCGTGTCCGAAGCTCCTGTATAATGGTTTAAATAATGTTATTGACTTATTACAGAATCATACATATTGATATGAGATCATATATGGTCATATTATTAGCTTCTTGTTAGTAATATTTCATTGTTACTTGTTACTCGGGTCTTTATAACTTTTTGTTCTTATGCGTGTTTTGTCGAATAAATTCTTATTCTTATCTTTAGGTTATAGATAATTCATTTCCAGAATGGTATTAGTGTATTATATACCATATTCATTCATTCAATTCATTTATACAATCATTATGAAATGAAGATCATGTAGAACGAGTCGCATCACATCGTGGAGACGGTATTCCGTACGTACGCACGAGTGATGATATCGTTCCTATGATCGTGGAATTGTATTGGAGTATATATATATATTATTTCAGTATCAATATTACTTAATAATAATCATATATAGTTACTCATTACACCATTATACCCATCCTTGTAAGGTGATGGTGGAAAATAGATTACACCACGGCGTGGAGACGGTATTCCGTACGTACGCACGCGCGGTGATTTCATTTTTCCGTAGGATGGATAGAAGGTGAATTAGGGATGTTTCATATTTATAATAACATATCAGTATGTAAGTAATACTGATGTTATTACTTTATCATGAAACAACTAAATAAGAAGAAGTTGAAGACGAAAGAAATTGAAAAGATCGGTAATGGATATTACCTCTTCTTTGGAACGCCTCTTTGAATCCTCCACTTAGGGAACTAAGAGTGGTCTTTGGAGAAGACCAGAACCTCTAGGACTATTATAGGGAAGTGGAGAGGGGAAAATGGCAGGGGTTGGCCGAGCTTGAGTGCTCAATTTGGTGTGAGGAGGAGGGGGAGGAGGTGCCCTTTTATAAGGGAGGAGAGGGGCACCTTAGGAATATCTCAAAATATTATTTTATATTAAAGTCAAAATCGGTTTATAATGGTTCCAAAGGGTCTTATTTCGAAGATAAGGTGGGGAGGGGTCGAAATCCTATCAACCAATAGAATTTAGACAAGTTTAGGATATTATTTTAACCTTATCATTTAGATTTAACTCTAAGTTAAATAATTTAACTTTTATCATGTCTTTTTGTTTTCTTTCACTATATGGTTAATACACTTACAATAACATGCCAAACGAACCCAAAATTGTTTATTATTAATATATATATCCTTATCTAAATCATTTGGCCGAACCTTAGATTTTTAGGAATACAATAACAATTAATAATATAATATTTGATTTAAAAACTATTTTGTGTCAATTTTGACACTATTTGATATATGATTTTTGGGAAAGTCATAACAGAATTAAATGTTCGAACCAAGTTGATTAAATCAACATTAATATATCATAGTAACCTAGAAAATTAGTTTAATTCATAAAAAGTCTCAAATTACATTTATTTTGGTGTTTATAACATCAATTATGTCAATATTTCGTTAACAAGATAATTACTGCATCATCTTTGTGTCATAAATAAATTAAATTATTTGATGTCTAAAAATTACAAATAAAATACCATCATGTAGGAAATCTTTTTAGCTTTCTAATGAATATTTACAATCGAATTTATCTTATGTATAACCCCATATTAAAAATGTTTTAGTAAATATACTTTGATTTTAACTCTTTTAACCCTTCTTTAAATAAATTAATAATAAATGTCCTAATCTAATCCAAGTGGGCCTAAATGGTCATATTTTATTCCTAAGTTTGTTTTTGGTCGAATTACACTTGTCCAATAGAATTAGGACATGTGTTAGGGTAATATTAATATCATATTTACCCTTAGTTACCCTATTTACTATTAACCGCGGTAAAAAAAGTAAAAAGTTACTATTCACCAAAAAATTATTTTCATCTCATTGAACCACATTTTAGTCCTTGATATTAACCGTGTCTCTCGGATTTTTGAAATTCCATTCACAGAAGCGGTAAAATTAAGTTTTATGCAAAATTCAATTTTTAACCTACCACTTAGTGGTTTCACTATTCATCAAAAATTGAAAGTTTTCAGAAAAATACCAAAATTTCACCCTAGGCTAATTTTGATATTCTGAGTCCAAAAATGAAGTCCATTTTGAAAAATAAAATTTATAAAATTTCAAAAAGTGGTTATTACTATTCATAACGGCTAGTTTTAATAGCATATTGTTGTTTCACATTTAAAGTATATTTAGAATATATTTTTACAATTCAATACAATGTTGGTCATTGGATGTAATTTCACATTTAAACTAGACATAAACAAGTGTCAATCTTTTGATAGATATTGTTTCTTAAAAACACGCTATTTGTTTTAACAGCGGGATTTAATTATAAAATTAATTAATGCAACTTATATGTTGGGAATTTTGTAAAATAGAATTCATTTTTGAATTCGGAATACCAATTATAGCTTAGGGTGAAATTTTGGCATTGTTCTGAAAAACATCAAATTTTGATGAATAGTGAAACTACTAAGTGGTAGGTTAAAAACTGAATTTTGCATAAAACTTAATTTTACCGCTTCTGTGAATGGAATTTCGAAAATCCGAGAGACACGGTTAATATCAAGGACTAAAATGTGGTTCAATGAGATGAAAATAATTTTTTGGTGAATAGTAACTTTTTACTTTTTTTTACCACGGTTAATAGTAAATAGGGTAACTAAGGGTAAATATGATATTAATATTACCCTAACACATGTCCTAATTCTATTGGACAAGTGTAATTCGACCAAAAACAAACTTAGGAATAAAATATGACCATTTAGGCCCACTTGGATTAGATTAGGACATTTATTATTAATTTATTTAAAGAAGGGTTAAAATAGTTAAAATCAAAGTTTAATAAGTAAATCATTTTTAATATGGGGTTATACATAAGATAAATTCGATGGTAAATATTCATTAGAAAGCTAAAAAGATTTCCTACCTGATGGTATTTTATTTGTAATTTTTAGACACCAAATAATTTAATTTATTTATGACACAACGATGATGCAGTAATTATCTTATTAATGAAATATTGACATAATTGATGTTATAAACACCAAAATAAATGTAATTTGAGATTTTTTATGAATTCCACTAATTTTCTAGGTTACTATGATATATTAATGTTGGTTTAATCAACTTGGTTCGAACATTTAATTCTGTTATGACTTTCACAAAAATCATATATCAAATAGTGTCAAAATTGACACAAAATAGTTTTTAAATCAAATATTATATTATTAATTGTTATTGTATTCTTAAAAATCTAAGGTTCGGCCAAATGACTTAGATAGGGATATATATATTAATAATAAACAATTTGGGGTTCGTTTGGCATGTTATAGTAAGTGTATTAAACATATAGTGAAAGAAAACAAAAAGACACGGTAAAAGTTAAATTAATTAACTTAGAGTTAAATCTAATTGATAAGGTTAAAATAATACCCTAAACTTGTCTAAATTCTATTGGTTGATAGGATTTCGACCCATCCCCACTTTAGCTTCGAAATAAGACCCTTTGGAACCATTATAAACCAATTTTGACTTTAATATAAAATAATATTTTGAGATATTCCTAAGGTGCCCCTCTCCTCCCCTATAAAAGGACACCTCCTCCCCCTCCTCCTCACACCAATTTGAGTACTCAAGCTCGGCCAACCCCTGCCAAAATCCCTTCTCCACTTCCCTAGAAACATCCTAGAGGTTCTGGTCTTCCTCAAAGACCAATTCTAGTGCCCTAAGAAGAGGTCTCAAAGAGGCACTTCAAAGAAGAGGTAATTACCGTTACCAATTCTTTCATCTTTATTTCTTCTTCCACTTCTTCTTCTTAGGTTGTTTCATTATGAAGTAATAACATCACTATCACTAATATACTGATATGTTATTATAAGTATGAAACAAACCTATTTCACCATCTATCCATCCTACGGAAAAAGAAATCACCGCGCGTGCGTACGTACGGAATACCGTCTCCACGCCGTGGTGTAATCTATTTTCCACCACCACCTTACATGGATGGGTATAATGGTGTAAAGAATAACTATACATAGTTATTAAAACATCATATTTATTCTGATATATTGTTTAATTCACTCCAATTCAATTCAATACTTATAGAAATGATATCATCGCTCGTGCGTACGTACGGACTACCGTCTCCACGACGCGATGAGATTCATTCTCCATATTAACCATTTAAGAATGATTATAAAGTATATATAAGAAATAATAATGAAATATATGACATTATAAAGCTACTGGATTTATGTATATATATACATATGTATGTCATCTACTTACTTCCATTTCAAGACAATAAGGAAAGGAAAACAACATTCATGCGTACGTACGGACTACCGTCTCCATGAACGGTGTTTTTCATTTTATTTATCTACCTATTATATATATATATATACTGAATATATATGATATATAAATCATATTATATATTCTGGAAGTACCTAAATCATGATATAAGTAATAATGATGTCAAGAACAACAAGTCAAAACACCTACGATAAATGAAATGATTTTACCCAAAACGCTTCTTTAACATGGAATTTACAAAAGAACGGGTAATATAATGTCATAAGTGAACCATATATGATATCATAACAATGAATATGATTCTGTAATAAGTCAATAACATGATTTAAATCATTATACAGGAGGTTCGGACACTTACAAAGCAAGTCGGACCTAAGGTAAGGGAAATATCACAATCTCACTTTTATCCGAGATTGTTTTTACTTTGGTAATTACTGGGGTGTATTTTATCATCCACATCCATGTTCCTTCAATATGTAATATTATTTCCATCCTTCTACAATAGTTTATATCCAATTTTACCCTTCGGTAAGTTTTTTTTTTAAAAATATGAAAGGAATCTTTTGTCGTTTTTCGTACGAGGTACTTTTTGACTTTTCCGACAAAAGTACGAAGAATGTTTTTTTTAACTTAAACAGCACGAACGGATTTTTACGGTTTTATAAAGCCTTATTTTTATGAAGCTTCCTCCAAATTATTTCATGACTATTTTTAATAAAATCTCTTTCTTTTAAAATTCCATGATGTTTTGTGAAAAGAAATTGATTTTGAAGAAGAAAGGATATTTTCCTCAAGAATTCATTTCAAGTGTTTTATCAAAATTATTTTCCATCTAAGATAATAAAGGGTTCTGTTTCTATCCATATTTTTACATAGATTTGACTATTTTGTGATGGAATTATGTTTATGAATTCCTTTATCTTATATGAATGGTTTTATGATGTCATGTTGTTTAAGAATCCCATTTTTGTTACATGGGTTATGAAATGATGTATGATTTATGATTTTGTGGCACACATAAGAATGGTATCATTATGAGATGGGTGGGACCTATATCTCCCTCCAATGCATTGGGTAAAGATTTTATATCTCATGAGATAGACATGGCTAGAACGGAAGGTTATTTCGGTTCAGTGATACAGGACTGAAACGAGGAGTGAACTCGGTTCAGAAAGGGACTTTGTCCACTAAGATAGTCTTGGCAATGAGTCATGACTAACAAGAAATGATTTTCCATGATTATGTGTGCATGCCACAAAGTTTCAAGTTTCATGTTATGATTATGGTGATCTCATTTTCACTTCTATGATTTATCCCATGTTATGATATTATGAGCTCTTTTGCAGGTTAAGATTTCCAAAAAAGCTATGTTCTTTTGTATATAATGTGATTGATATTTCTTTTGTTTACCCTTACTGAGCATTTGAGCTCACCCTTTTATGTTTTCTTTTCCCCAGGATATAAAGAAAGGTTTTAGGTAAAAAAAAGGAAGATCTTTATGGGAGATGTTGAAGATCTTTCACCACGATTAGAAGATTATAGTCCGAGTTTCCAAAGACACTAAACTATTACGAACTGTAGAGACCCGTATCTTGACGTACATGGACATTACATTACTTTTGCGTAATACTTAGTACAAAACAAAAACACACACACAAGGATCGTAATAGTTTAGTGTCTTTGGAAACTCGGAATAAAATCTTCTAATTGTGGGGAAAGATCTTCAATATCTCCCATAAAGGTCATCCCCTTTTTTTTACCTAAAACCTTTCTTTATATCCTGGGGAAAAGAAAGCATAAAAGGGTGAGCTCAAATGCTCAGTAAGGGTAAACAAAAGAAATATCAATCACATAATTTTCATAAGAACATAACTTTTTTGGAAATCTTAACCTGCAAAAGAGAGCATAATTTCATAACATGGGATAAATCATAGTAGTGAAATGAAATCATAACTTAAAACATTACTCATTGTGGCATACACACATAATCATAGAGAATCATTTCTTGTTAGTCAAGACTCATTGCCAAGACTATCTTAGTGGACAAAGTCCCTTTCTGAATCGAGTAATCCTCGTTTCAGTCCTGTTTCACTGAACCGGTATAACCTACCATTCCAGCCATGTCTATCTCATGAGATATAAAATCTTTACCCAATGCATTGGAGGGATATATAGGTCCCACCCATCTCATAATGATACCATTCTTATGTGTGCCACAAAATCATAAATCATACATCATTGCATAACCCATGTAATAAAAATGGGATTCTTAAACAACATGACATCATAAAACCATTCATATAAGATAAAGGAATTCATAAACATAATTCCATCACAACATAGTCAAATCAATGGAAAAATATGGATAGAAACAGAACCCTTTATTATCTTAGATGGAAAATAATTTTGATAAAACACTTGAATTGAATTCTTGAGGAAAATATCCTTTCTTCTTCAAAAACATTTTTCCTTTCATAACATGTCATACAACTTTAAAATAAAAGAAGTTGATTAAAAATAAACTTGAAAACTTGTAAATGAAGCTTCTTTGAAGTAATGTTTTAAAAATCCATTCATGCCGTATAAGTTAAAAAAAAACATTCTTCGTACTTTTGTCGGAAAAGTCAAAAAGTACCTCGTACGGAAAAAAAACAAAAGATTCCTTTCATATTCTTTACTAAAAACTCACCTAAGGGTAAAATTGGATTTAAACTATTTCAAGTGGATGGAAACAATATTACATATTGAGGGAACATGGATGTGGATGATAAAATACACCCCAGTAAATACTTACGAATAAACAATCTCGGATAAAAATGAGATTGTGATATTTCCCTTACCTTAGGTCCGATTTGCTTCGTATGTGTCCGAACCTCCTGTATAATGATTTAAATAATGTCATTGACTTATTACAGAATCATATTCATTGTTATGATATCATATATGGTTCACTTATGACATTATATTACCCGTTCTTTTGTAAATTCCATGTTAAAGAAGCGTTTTGGGTAAAATCATTTCATTTATCGTAGGTGTTTTGACTTGTTGTTCTTGACATCATTATTACTTATATCATGATTTACGTACTTCCAGAATATATAATATGATTTATATATCATATATATTCAGTATATATATATATATAATAGGTAGATAAATAAAATGAAAAACACCGTTCATGGAGACGGTAGTCCGTACGTACGCATGAATGTTGTTTTCCTTTCCTTATTGTCTTGAAATGGAAGTAAGTAGATGACATACATATGTATATATATACATAAATCCAGTAGCTTTATAATGTCATATATTTCATTATTATTTCTTATATATACTTTATAATCATTCTTAAATGGTTAATATGGAGAATGAATCTCATCGCGTCGTGGAGACGGTAGTCCGTACGTACGCACGAGCGATGATATCATTTCTATAAGTATTGAATTGAATTGGAGTGAATTAAACAATATATCAGAATAAATATGATGTTTTAATAACTATGTATAGTTATTCTTTACACCATTATACCCATCCATGTAAGGTGGTGGTGGAAAATAGATTACACCACGGCGTGGAGACGGTATTCCGTACGTACGCACGCGCGGTGATTTCTTTTTCCGTAGGATGGATAGATGGTGAAATAGGTTTGTTTCATACTTATAATAACATATCAGTATATTAGTGATAGTGATGTTATTACTTCATAATGAAACAACCTAAGAAGAAGAAGTGGAAGAAGAAATAAAGATGAAATAATTGGTAACGGTAATTACCTCTTCTTTGAAGTGCCTCTTTGAGACCTCCTCTTAGGGCACTAGAATTGGTCTTTGAGGAAGACCAGAACCTCTAGGATGTTGCTAGGGAAGTGGAGAAGAGATTTTGGCAGGGGTTGGCCGAGCTTGAGTGCTCAAATTGGTGTGAGGAGGAGGGGGAGGAGGTGTCCTTTTATAAGGGAGGAGAGGGGCACCTTAGGAATATCTCAAAATATTATTTTATATTAAAGTCAAAATTGGTTTATAATGGTTCCAAAGGGTCTTATTTCGAAGCTAAAGTGGGGATGGGTCGAAATCCTATCAACCAATAGAATTTAGACAAGTTTAGGGTATTATTTTAACCTTATCAATTAGATTTAACTCTAAGTTAATTAATTTAACTTTTACCGTGTCTTTTTGTTTTCTTTCACTATATGGTTAATACACTTACTATAACATGCCAAACGAACCCCAAATTGTTTATTATTAATATATATATCCCTATATAAGTCATTTGGCCGAACCTTAGATTTTTAGGAATACAATAACAATTAATAATATAATATTTGATTTAAAAACTATTTTGTGTCAATTTTGACACTATTTGATATATGATTTTTGTGAAAGTCATAACAGAATTAAATGTTCTAACCAAGTTGATTAAATCAACATTAATATATCATAGTAACCTAGAAAATTAGTGGAATTCATAAAAAATCTCAAATTACATTTATTTTGGTGTTTATAACATCAATTATGTCAATATTTCATTAATAAGATAATTACTGCATCATCGTTGTGTCATAAATAAATTAAATTATTTGGTGTCTAAAAATTACAAATAAAATACCATCAGGTAGGAAATCTTTTTAGCTTTCTAATGAATATTTACCATCGAATTTATCTTATGTATAACCCCATATTAAAAATGATTTACTTATTAAACTTTGATTTTAACTATTTTAACCCTTCTTTAAATAAATTAATAATAAATGTCCTAATCTAATCCAAGTGGGCCTAAATGGTCATATTTTATTCCTAAGTTTGTTTTTGGTCGAAATACACTTGTCCAATAGAATTAGGACATGTGTTAGGGTAATAATAATATCATCTTTACCCTTAATTACCCTATTTACTATTAACCGCGGTAAAAAAAAGTAAAAAGTTACTATTCACCAAAAATTATTTTCATCTCATTGAACCACATTTTAGTCCTTGATATTAACCGTGTCTGTCGGATTTTCGAAATTCCATTCACAGAAGCGGTAAAATTAAGTTTTATGCAAAATTCAGTTTTTAACCTACCACTTAGTGGTTTCACTATTCATCAAAAATTGAAGGTTTTCAGAAAAATGCCAAAATTTCATCCTAAGCTATATTTCATATTCCGAATTCAAAAATGAAATCTATTTAACCAAATTCATAACATAGAAGTTGCATTAATTAATTTTATAATTAAATCCCGCTGTTAAAACAAATAGCGTGTTTTTAAGAAACAATATCTATCAAAAGATTGACACTTGATTATGTCTGGTTTAAATGTGAAATTACAACCAATGACCAACATTGTATTAAATTGTAAAAATATATTCTAAATATACTTTAAAACCACTCAAATTAATGATTTATCACTATTAATTATTTCGATTAAAAAAGTTGTTTTTTAATTATAATTTAGTAATTTTCACTATTCATCAGAATATGAAAGTTATCCGAAAAGTACCAAAATTTCACCTTAGGCTAAATTCGATACTCCGAATCCAAAAATGAAGTCCATTTTGAGAGTTAAAATTTCTAAAATTTAAAAAGTGGTTATTACTATTTAAAAAGTAATGTAATGTCTAATGATGCAAACAAAGGAAGGGATACACAGAATGAACCTGCTACACTTCAATGTTTCAAGTGCAAGGAGATGGGGCATTATGCCAATCAATGCCCAAATCCAAGGGTTGATGATGATGGTCGACGTCAACAAACTCTTAAGGCTAAAGACAAAGGAAAGTCACATGCAATTTCTATCAGCGATGTGGAGTACGATAACGATGTGGTGAAAGGTACACTTACCATCCACTCTAAAGTAGCAAATGTTTTATTTGATTCTGGATCCACCCACTCTTTTATTTCTGAAAAATTTTCTAAGGGTATCACCGTATTACCTCAACAATTAGAT
This sequence comes from Viscum album, assembly GCA_963277665.1. NCBI lineage: Eukaryota > Viridiplantae > Streptophyta > Magnoliopsida > Santalales > Viscaceae > Viscum > Viscum album. Next base: position 935,492,258 of record OY728132.1, read on the forward strand.
GTTGAGTTAGCTGTGACAACACCTAATGGCACATCAATCGCATCAGAAGTTTATAATTCTTCTCCGATCGAAGTTTGTGGGAAAGTGCTTCCTGAAAATCTTGTGATCCTTCCTTTAGTGGAATTTGATGTGATTCTTGGCATGGATTGGCTTTCTCTACATGGAGCTCATATCAATTGCCAAAGAAGGGAAGTCACATTTCATATTCCAGATCAACCTACGATCGTCTATCAATGCAAGGATGAACATAACCTTCCAGTGGAAATTTCTTCCATCTTATGGGTATTGATTCCACTAAATGAAGGTTATTTATCTCAAATGGTTGGTGAGAAACTCACGATTAAGAATATGCCCATTGTACGGGAGTTTGATGATGTCTTCCCGGAGGAATTGCCGGGTCTTCCACCAAATCGTGAAGTTGAGTTTTCAATAGAACTCGTACCGGGTGCTTTGCCTATTTCAAAGACACCTTATAGAATGGCCCCAATTGAGTTGCAGGAATTGAAGAAGCAACTCCAAGAGAATCTTGATAAGGGATTCATACGCCCTAGTGCGTCACCTTGGGGAGCACCTGTTCTATTTGTTAATAAGAAAGATGGATCAATGAGACTCTGCATTGATTATCGAGAACTTAACAAGATCACTATCAAGAACAAATATCCTCTCCCACGCATTGATGACTTATTTGACCAACTACGCGGAGTTCAATACTTTTCCAAGATTGATCTTCATTCAGGGTATCATCAATTAAGGGTCAAAAGGGAGGATATACCAAAGACGGCTTTCCGTACAGGGTATGGACACTATGAATTTATAGTGATGCCATTTGGTCTTACTAATGCCCCTGCTATCTTCATGGATCTAATGAATAGAGTCTTTAGAGACTATCTTGATCAATTTGTGGTAGTCTTTATAGACGATATTCTTGTCTATTCAAAGAGCAAGGAAGAGCATGAAGATCACTTGAGAATTATATTAAAGACCCTGAGAAAAGAGAAGCTTTATGCCAAATTTACCAAGTGTGAATTTTGGCTTCAAAAAGTTGCATTTTTGGGTCATATAATCTCAAAAGAGGGGATATCTGTGGATCCAGCAAAAACAGAGGTTATCGAAAGATGGTCAAGACCAACAACAGTAACTGAGATCCGAAGTTTTCTAGGTTTGGCTGGATATTATCGACGTTTTGTAAAAGATTTTTCACGGTTATCTAATCCAATCACCAAGTTGACTCGGAAAGGAGTTAAGTTTGTCTGGACAGAGGAATGTGAAGAGAATTTCAAGGAGTTGAAAAGAAGGTTATCCAGTGCACCTGTGCTCACACTGCCTTGTAGTGGAGAAAGGTTTGTGATCTACAGTGATGCATCCAAGAAGGGATTGGGGTGTGTTCTTATGCAAAATGATATGGTGATAGCTTATGCCTCACGACAGTTGAAAATCCATGAGCAAAATTACCCAACACATGATTTGGAGTTGGCTGCGGTAATCTTTGCATTAAAGATTTGGAGGCATTACCTTTATGGTGAAAGGTGTGATATTTATACTGATCATAAAAGTTTAAAGTATATTTTCACACAAAAGGAGTTGAATATGCGCCAAAGAAGATGGTTGGAGCTGATTAAGGATTATGACTGCTCAATCCATTACCACCCTGGGAAAGCAAACAAGGTGGCAGATGCATTAAGTCGACAAGACCATGCTAGTTTATCCATGATGAGGATCACAAAAGATCCAATATTTATGGATTTACAAAGAATGGATCTTGGAATTATAATGGAAGGGGAAAAATCTTATCTTTCTCAAATGAATGTTCAACCATCTATACATGTGAAGATTAAAGAGGCACAGAAAGAAGATGTCGAGTTACAAAAGAAGGTGAGAAATGTTCCGGAATTCAACCTTGATTGTGATGGGATAATAAAGTTCAGGAATCGGGTTTGTGTTCCTCCCATCCCCGAATTAAAGAAAGAGCTGCTGGATGAGGCTCATAGTTCTTCATTCTCTATTCATCCTGGAAGCACGAAGATGTATAGGGACCTGAAAGAGTACTTCTGGTGGGATGGCATGAAAAGAGATGTTGCTGAATATGTCTCTCGATGCTTGGTTTGTCAACAAGTTAAAGCTGAGAGACAGAAGTCTAAGGGGATGTTACAACCATTACCCATACCCGAATGGAAATGGGAAAACATCACTATGGACTTTGTCACAGGACTTCCTAAAACATCCAAAGGCAATAATGCTATCTGGGTCATAGTTGATCGTCTTACAAAGTCCGCACACTTCATTGCTATTAGAGAGGATTTCTCTCTAGATCAGCTTGCCAGGATATATGTAAAGGAAGTGGTAAGATTGCATGGAGTACCACTTTCTATTATATCTGATCGAGATCCGAGATTTACCTCGAAGTTCTGGCGAAGTCTTCAGCATACTCTGGATACAGAGTTGAGTTTCAGCACTGCTTATCATCCCCAGACAGACGGTCAGTCTGAGAGAACAATTCAAACCCTAGAAGATATGTTGAGAGCTTGCTCTATGGATTTCAAAGGAGGTTGGGATCAACACCTACCTTTGGTGGAATTTTCTTATAATAATAGCTTTCACTCCAGTATTCAGATGGCTCCTTATGAAGCTCTCTATGGAAAGAAATGCAGGACTCCAACTTGCTGGGATGAAGTTGGGGAAAGAAAGCTATTAGGACCTGATCTCGTTGATGAAATGGAAGAAAAAGTCAGATCTATTCAACAACACATAAGAGCAGCTCAGAGTCGACAGAAAAGTTATGCCGACAACCGAAGAAAAGACCTAGAGTTTGAAGTGGGCGATAAAGTGTTCTTACGAATATCTCCCTGGAAGAGGGTTATGAGATTTGGAAAGAAGGGGAAGTTGAGCCCTAGATATATCGGTCCTTTTGAAATACTGGATCGTGTTGGGAAGGTAGCTTACCGATTGGCGCTTCCACCGAATCTCTCTCAAGTTCACGATGTGTTCCATGTATCTCTCCTGAGAAAGTACATACCAGATCCTTCACATGTACTCAGCTCAGAAGTTCTACCACTGGAGCAAGATCTTTCTTATGAAGAACAACCGATAGAGATTCTGGATCGTAGCGAAAAAGTCCTACGAAACAAGACCACTCGCTTGGTGAAAGTTTTATGGAGAAACCACCAACTTGAAGAAGCTACATGGGAGCTTGAGGATATGATGAGGGAGAAGTATCCTCATTTGTTTGTTGCAAAGTGACGAATTTCGAGGGCGAAATTCTTTTTAAGGGGGGTAGAATGTAACACCCGAGACTTTTATGTTATATAAATCATCAAAGGAATCTTTTTCTACACAACACTTTCTTGGCTTGCTTTACACGCAATCGCGACCTTCCTCGATAGCTTGCGTCGTACGCAATACCGAGTTTCACTAAACAACAATATGCTATTAAAACTAGCCGTTATGAATAGTAATAACCACTTTTTGAAATTTTATAAATTTTATTTTTCAAAATGGACTTCATTTTTGGATTCGGAGTATCGAATTTAGCCTAAGGTGAAATTTTGGTACTTTTCGGATAACTTTCATATTCTGATGAATAGTGAAAATTACTAAATTATAATTAAAAACAACTTTTTTAATCGAAATAATTAATAGTGATAAATCATTAATTTGAGTGGTTTTAAAGTATATTTAGAATATATTTTTACAATTTAATACAATGTTGGTCATTGGATGTAGTTTCACATTTAAACTAGACATAAACAAGTGTCAATCTTTTGATAGATATTGTTTCTTAAAAACACGCTATTTGTTTTAACAGCGGGATTTAATTATAAAATTAATTAATGCAACTTTTATGTTATGAATTTGGTAAAATAGACTTCATTTTTGAATTCGGAATATGAAATATAGCTTGGGATGAAATTTTGGCATTGTTCTGAAAAACATCAATTTTTGATGAATAGTGAAACTACTAAGTGGTAGGTTAAAAACTGAATTTTGCATAAAACTTAATTTTACCGCTTCTGTGAATGGAATTTCGAAAATCCGAGAGACACGGTTAATATCAAGGACTAAAATGTGGTTCAATGAGATGAAAATAATTTTTTGGTGAATAGTAACTTTTTACTTTTTTTACCACGGTTAATAGTAAATAAGGTAACTAAGGGTAAATATGATATTAATATTACCCTAACACATGTCCTAATTCTATTGGACAAGTGTAATTCGACCAAAAACAAACTTAGGAATAAAATATGACCATTTAGGCCCACTTGGATTAGATTAGGACATTTATTATTAATTTATTTAAAGAAGGGTTAAAATAGTTAAAATCAAAGTTTAATAAGTAAATCATTTTTAATATGGGGTTATACATAAACTAAATTAGACTATAAATATTCATTAGAAAGCTAAAACGATTTCCTACATGATGGTATTTTATTTGTAATTTTTAGACATCAAATAATATAATTTATTTATGACACAAAAATGATGCAGTAATTATCTTATTAATGAAATATTGACATAATTGATAAAATAATATCAAAATAAATGTAATTTAAGACTTTTTATGAATTCCACTAATTTTCTAGGTTACTATGATATATTAGTGTTGATTTAATCAACTTGGTTCGAACATGTAATTCTGTTATGACTTTCACAAAAATCATATATCAAATAGTGTCAAAATTGACACAAAATAGTTTTTAAATCAAATATTATATTATTAATTGTTATTTTATTCCTAAAAATCTAAGGTTCGGCCAAATGACTTAGATAAGGATATATATATTAATAATAAACAATTTGGGGTTCGTTTGGCATGTTATAGTAAGTGTATTAACCATATAGTGAAAGAAAACAAAAAGACACGGTAAAAGTTAAATTAATTAACTTAGAGTTAAATCTAATTGATAAGGTTAAAATAATATCTTAAACTTGTCTAAATTCTATTGGTTGATAGGCTTTCGACCCATCCTTACTTTAGCTTCGAAATAACACCCTTTGGAACCATTATAAACCGATTTTGACTTTAATATAAAATAATATTTTGAGATATTCCTAAGGTGCCCCTCTCCTCCCCTATAAAAGGACACCTCCTCCCCCTCCTCCTCACACCAATTTGAGCACTCAAGCTCGGCCAACCCCTGCCAATTTCTCCTCTCCACTTCCCTAGCAACATCCTAGAGGTTCTGGTCTTCCTCAAAGACCAATTTTAGTGCCCTAAGAGGAGGTCTCAAAGAGGCACTTCAAAGAAGAGGTAATTACCGTTACCAATTCTTTCATCTTTATTTCTTCTTCCACTTCTTCTTCTTAGGTTGTTTCATTATGAAGTAATAACATCAGTATCACTCATATACTGATATGTTATTATAAGTATGAAACAACCCTATTTCACCATCTATCCATCCAACGGAAAAAGAAATCACCGCGCATGCGTACGTACGGAATACCGTCTCCACGCCGTGGTGTAATCTATTTTCCACCACCACCTTACATGGATGGGTATAATGGTGTAAAGAATAACTATACATAGTTATTACAACATCATATTGATTCTGATATATTGTATAATCCACTCCAATTCAATTCAATATTTATAGAAATGATATCATCGCTCGTGCGTACGTACGGACTACCGTCTCCACGACGCGATGAGATTCATTCTCCATGTTAACCATTTAAGAATGATTATAATGCATATATAAGAAATAATAATGAAATATATGACATTATAAAGCTACTGGATTTATGTATATATATACATATGTATGTAATCTACATACTTCCATTTCAAGACAATAAGGAAAGGAAAACAGCGTTCATGCGTACGTACGGACTACCGTCTCCATGAACGGTGTTTTTCATTTTATTTATCTACCTATTATATATATATATATACTGAATATATATGATATATAAATCATATTTTATATTCTGGAAGTAAGTAAATCATGATATAAGTAATAATGATGTCAAGAACAACAAGTCAAAACACCTACGATAAATGAAACGATTTTACCCAAAACGTTTCTTTAACATGGAGTTTACAAAAGAACGGGTAATATAATGTCATAAGTGAACCATATATGATATCATAACAATGAATATGATTCTGTAATAAGTCAATAACATGATTTAAATCATTATACAGGAGGTTCGAACACTTACAAAGCAAGTCGGACCTAAGGTAAGGGAAATATCACAATCTCATTTTTATCCGAGATTGTTTATTCGTAAGTATTTACTGGGGTGTATTTTATCATCCACATCCATGTTCCCTCAATATGTAATATTATTTCCATCCACCTACAATTGTTTAAATCCAATTTTACCCTTCTATGTGTTTTTAGTAAAGGATATGAAAGGAATCTTTTTTCGTTTTTCGTACGATGTACTTTTTGACTTTTCCGACAAAAGTACGAAGAATGTTTTTTTAACTTATACGGCACGAACTGATTTATACTGTTTTATAAAGCCTTATTTTCATGAAGCTTACTCTAAAAGATTTCATGACTATTTTCAATAAAATCCCTTTCTTTTAAAATTTCATGATGTTTTGAGAAAAGAAATTGATTTTGAAGAAGAAAGGATATTTTCCTCAAGAATTCAATTCAAGTGTTTTATCAAAATTATTTTCCATCTAAGATAATAAAGGGTTTTGTTTCTATCCATATTTTTACATTGGTTTGACTATGTTGTGATGGAATTATGTTTATGAATTCCTTTATCATATATGAATAGATTTATGATGTCATGATGTTTCAAGAATCCCATTTTTGTTATGCGATGATGTATGTTTTATGATTATGTGGCACACATAAGAAAGGATTCATTATAAGATGGGTGGGACCTATATCTCCCTCCAATGAATTGGGTAATGATTTTATATCTCATGAGATAGACATGGCTGGAACGGAAGGTTATTTCGGTTCAGTGATACAGGACTGAAACGAGGAGTGAACTCGGTTCAGAAAGGGACTTTGTCCACTAAGATAGTCTTGGCAATGAGTCATGACTAACAAGAAATGATTTTCCATGATTATGTGTGCATGCCACAAAGATTCAAGTTTTATGTTATGATTATGGGGATCTCATTTTCACTTCTATGATTTATTTCATGTTAAGATATTATGATCTCTTTTGCAGGTTTTGATTTTCATAAAGATATGATATGATTTTTATTTCCTTTATTTGCCCTTGCTGAGCATTTGAGCTCACCCTTTTATGCTTTCTTTTCCCCAGGTCAGGAAGATGGATATTAAGTAGAATATGCTAAAAGGGACCCTAGATATGATGAAATAAATGGGAGACACTGTAGAAGATTTATGAACCAGTTGTTTATGTTTCCCAGTTTCTAAAGACATTATACCTATACGGTCCTTTGTGGTTTTGTCATATGTTGTAATAAGAGTGCTTCAATTTTGAAGTATTAACAATGTATGTAAAGTGTGGGTCGTTATAGTTGGTATCAGAGGAAAGGTATAGTCAACCATTGGAAACTAGGATGTGAAAGCCTTAGTAAGAACCCTAAGGATAAGTCTAAGCATAGAACACAATCTTAGTGTTTTAGAAATGGCCTTGAATAACCTAGGATAAGACCTTAAGCATGAAAATTTTACTCTTGAATTATGTGGTTTCCTATTATAATTAGTGTTGCTCACACTATTCTTCTTGGTTTTAGTCAATGGCTGGAACCCGAAGGAACCGTGTTAATGCGGAATGCGATGGGCAATGCAATGATTGTCCCCCTGAGCAACCAAACGATATGGGAGCTGGAATGCAAAATCTTGTAGCCATGCTCACACAACTTTCTCAAGCTATGAATCATGCAGGATTTCCAAACGAACAAAGGAGGGAGCAACATTCTGTTGAATCCTTCATGAGGCAGCGTCCACCATCTTTCAGCGGGTCTACTGATCCATTAGTTGCTGAACAATGGATTAGTACTACTGAAAAGATATTTTCAGTTATTCAATGTTCTGAGCATGATAAAGTCATCCTAGCAGTGTATCGTTTGGAAGGAGATGCGGATCAATGGTGGAATATTGTTAAGAATACGAGGCAAAGGGATGAAATTGAGTCTATGGAATGAGACGAGTTCAAGAACTTATTTTTCAATAAGTACTTCCCTCGTATTCTCCGAACAAAGATGGAGAAAGAGTTCCTTGAACTGAAGCAAAGGGATGATGAATCTGTTAGTACCTATGAAGCAAATTTTACAAGACTTGCAAGGTACGCTTCTGGTATTATTATCCAACCTGAGAGTAAGATCGATCGATTCTTTAGTGGCCTAAAACCAAGTCTTCGAAGGGCGTTAGCCATAAGGGACTTCAATAGCTACGAAGAAATCGTTCGATGTGCTCTCAAAGTCGAGATGGAGATTGGAGTAACCCATCAGTCACATGGGTTTGATAAGAAGAGGAAGATGGAATTCAAAGAAAAATCTAAAGAGCACACGGAAAAGAAGATGAACTTTCCCTTATGCTCAAAGTGTGGAAAGAAACATGGAGGGAGTTGTCTTAAAGGGAGAAGTAAATGTTTTAAATGTGGAAAGGAAGGTCATCGGGCATTTGAATGCCGTGATAATGGGAAGAAGATGTCTAATGATGCAAACAAAGGAAGGGATACACAGAATGAACCTGCTACACTTCAATGTTTCAAGTGCAAGGAGATGGGGCATTATGCCAATCAATGCCCAAATCCAAGGGTTGATGATGATGGTCGACGTCAACAAACTCTTAAGGCTAAAGACAAAGGAAAGTCACATGCAATTTCTATCAGCGATGTGGAGTACGATAACGATGTGGTGAAAGGTACACTTACCATCCACTCTAAAGTAGCAAATGTTTTATTTGATTCTGGATCCACCCACTCTTTTATTTCTGAAAAATTTTCTAAGGGTATCACCGTATTACCTCAACAATTAGATGTTGAGTTAGCTGTGACAACACCTAATGGCACATCAATCGCATCAGAAGTTTATAATTCTTCTCCGATCGAAGTTTGTGGGAAAGTGCTTCCTGCAAATCTTGTGATCCTTCCTTTAGTGGAATTTGATGTGATTCTTGGCATGGATTGGCTTTCTCTACATGGAGCTCATATCAATTGCCAAAGAAGGGAAGTCACATTTCATATTCCAGATCAACCTACGATCGTCTATCAATGCAAGGATGAACATAACCTTCCAGTGGAAATTTCTTCCATCTTATGGGTATTGATTCCACTAAATGAAGGTTATTTATCTCAAATGGTTGGTGAGAAACTCACGATTAAGAATATGCCCATTGTACGGGAGTTTGATGATGTCTTCCCGGAGTAATTGCCGGGTCTTCCACCAAATCGTGAAGTTGAGTTTTCCATAGAACTCGTACCGGGTGCTTTGCCTATTTCAAAGACACCTTATAGAATGGCCCCAATTGAGTTGCAGGAATTGAAGAAGCAACTCCAAGAGAATCTTGATAAGGGATTCATACGCCCTAGTGCGTCACCTTGGGGAGCACCTGTTCTATTTGTTAAGAAGAAAGATGGATCAATGAGACTCTGCATTGATTATCGAGAACTTAACAAGATCACTATCAAGAACAAATATCCTCTCCCACGCATTGATGACTTATTTGACCAACTACGCGGAGCTCAATACTTTTCCAAGATTGATCTTCGTTCAGGGTATCATCAATTAAGGGTCAAAAGGGAGGATATACCAAAGACGGCTTTCCGTACAAGGTATGGACACTATGAATTTATAGTGATGCCATTTGGTCTTACTAATGCCCCTGCTATCTTCATGGATCTAATGAATAGAGTCTTTAGAGACTATCTTGATCAATTTGTGGTAGTCTTTATAGACGATATTCTTGTCTATTCAAAGAGCAAGGAAGAGCATGAAGATCACTTGAGAATTATATTAAAGACCCTGAGAAAAGAGAAGCTTTATGCCAAATTTACCAAGTGTGAATTTTGGCTTCAAAAAGTTGCATTTTTGGGTCATATAATCTCAAAAGAGGGGATATCTGTGGATCCAGCAAAAACAGAGGTTATCGAAAGATGGTCAAGACCAACAACAGTAACTGAGATCCGAAGTTTTCTTGGTTTGGCTGGATATTATCGACGTTTTGTAAAAGATTTTTCACGGTTATCTAATCCAATCACCAAGTTGACTCGGAAAGGAGTTAAGTTTGTCTGGACAGAGGAATGTGAATAGAATTTCAAGGAGTTGAAAAGAAGGTTATCCAGTGCACCTGTGCTCACACTGCCTTGTAGTGGAGAAAGGTTTGTGATCTACAGTGATGCATCCAAGAAGGGATTGGGGTGTGTTTTTATGCAAAATGATATGGTGATAGCTTATGCCTCACGACAGTTGAAAATCCATGAGCAAAATTACCCAACACATGATTTGGAGTTGGCTGCGGTAATCTTTGCATTAATGATTTGGAGGCATTACCTTTATGGTGAAAGGTGTGATATTTATACTGATCATAAAAGTTTAAAGTATATTTTCACACAAAAGGAGTTGAATATGCGCCAAAGAAGATGGTTGGAGCTGATTAAGGATTATGACTGCTCAATCCATTACCACCCTGGGAAAGCAAACAAGGTGGCAGATGCATTAAGTCGACAAGACCATGCTAGTTTATCCATGATGAGGATCACAAAAGATCCAATATTTATGGATTTACAAAGAATGGATCTTGGAATTATAATGGAAGGGGAAAAATCTTATCTTTCTCAAATGAATGTTCAACCATCTATACATGTGAAGATTAAAGAGGCACAGAAAGAAGATGTCGAGTTACAAAAGAAATGATCTTGGAAACAAAAAATGTTGTCCTAGTGATCTTATACCTGATGAATCAGATGGTACCTTAGATCGTCACAAATTTATGGATTTGTGATTACTGGATTTTCCATAGCCATGTTCTCTACCACTCTCCATCAGAACATAATGGTTAGATTTCTCTTCCATATCCATATTTTCACCTATGTGGAAACCCAGTGATTAGTTTATTTGGGTAATCGTTACATTTCATACTTTAGTTTTTAAAGCCAAGTTTTGGTATTCCCTTTTACTATGTGGGTTTCTATTAAAGAAACTTTCAAATAGTAAACCATTTATAACCCCGACGAATTTCGAGGGCGAAATTCATTTTAAGGGGGGTAGAATGTAACAGCCCAAGATTTTATAAAAAAATATTCTTTTTAATTTTATTAATGTCTTGTGTTGTACGCTACACCAAAAGGAGCTTGCACAACACACATCCTTGACTTGTCTTGCATTACATGCAATCGCGACCTTCCTCGATAGCGTGTGTAGTACGCAATACCGAGTTTCACTAAACAACAATATGCTATAAAAATATTATTAAAACTAGCCGTTATGAATAGTAATAACCACTTTTTGAAATCCAGTAAATCTTATTTTTCAAAATGAACTCTATTTTTGGATTTGGAGTATCGAATTTAGCCTAAGGTGAAATTTTGGTACTTTTCGGATAACTTTCATATTCTGATGAATAGTGAAAATTACTAAATTATAATTAAAAACAACTTTTTTAATCGAAATAATTAATAGTGATAAATCATTAATTTGAGTGGTTTTAAAGTATATTTAGAATATATTTTTACAATTTAATACAATGTTGGTCATTGGATGTAATTTCACATTTAAACTAGACATAAACAAGTGTCAATCTTTTGATAGATATTGTTTCTTAAAAACACGCTATTTGTTTTAACAGCGGGATTTAATTATAAAATTAATTAATGCAACTTTTATATTATGAATTTGGTAAAATAGACTTCATTTTTGAATTCGGAATATGAAATATAGCTTGGGATGAAATTTTGGCATTGTTCTGAAAAACATCAATTTTTGATGAATAGTGAAACTACTAAGTGGTAGGTTAAAAACTGAATTTTGCATAAAACTTAATTTTACCGCTTCTGTGAATGTAATTTCGAAAATCCGAGAGACACGGTTAATATCAAGGACTAAAATGTGGTTCAATGAGATGAAAATAATTTTTTGGTGAATAGTAACTTTTTACCTTTTTTACCACGGTTAATAGTAAATAGGGTAACTAAGGGTAAATATGATATTAATATTATCCTAAAACATGTCCTAATTCTATTGGACAAGTGTAATTCGACCAAAAACAAACTTAGGAATAAAATATGACCATTTAGGCCCACTTGGATTAGATTAGGACATTTATTATTAATTTATTTAAAGAAGGGTTAAAATAGTTAAAAATCAAAGTTTAATAAGTAAATCATTTTTAATATGGGGTTATACATAAGATAAATTCGATTGTAAATATTCATTAGAAAGCTAAAAAGATTTCCTACATGATGGTATTTTATTTGTAATTTTTAGACATCAAATAATTTAATTTATTTATGACACAACGATGATGCAGTAATTATCTTTTTAATGAAATATTGACATAATTGATGTTATAAGCACCAAAATAAATGTAATTTGAGATTTTTTATGAATTCCACTAATTTTCTAGGTTACTATGATATATTAATGTTGATTTAATCAACTTGGTTCGAACATTTAATTCTGTTATGACTTTCACAAAAATCATATATCAAATAGTGTCAAAATTGACACAAAATAGTTTTTAAATCAAATATTATATTACTAATTGTTATTTTATTCCTAAAAATCTAAGGTTCGGCCAAATGACTTAGATAAGGATATATATATTAATAATAAACAATTTGGGGTTCGTTTGGCATGTTATAGTAAGTGTATTAACCATATAGTGAAAGAAAACAAAAAGACACGGTAAAAGTTAAATTATTTAACTTAGAGTTAAATCTAATTGATAAGGTTAAAATAATGCCCTAAACTTGTCTAAATCCTATTGGTTGATAGGATTTCGACCCATCCCCACTTTAGCTTCGAAAGAAGACCCTTTTGAACCATTATAAACCGATTTTGACTTTAATATAAAATAATATTTTGAGATATTCCTAAGGTGCCCCTCTCCTCCCCTATAAAAGGACACCTCCTCCCCCTCCTCCTCACACCAATTTGAGCACTAAAGCTCGGCCAACCCCTGCCAATTTATCCTCTCCACTTCCCTAGAAACATCCTAGAGGTTCTGGTCTTCTTCAAAGACCAATTTTAGTGCCCTAAGAGGAGGTCTCAAAGAGGCACTTCAAAGAAGAGGTAATTACCGTTACCAATTCTTTCATCTTTATTTCTTCTTCCACTTCTTCTTCTTAGGTTGTTTAATTATGAAGTAATAACATCAGTATCACTCATATACTGATATGTTATTATAAGTATGAAACAACCCTATTTCACCATCTATCCATCCTACGGAAAAAGAAATCACCGCGCGTGCGTACGTACGGAATACCGTCTCCACGCCGTGGTGTAATCTATTTTCCACCACCACCTTACATGGATGGGTATAATGGTGTAAAGAATAACTATACATAGTTATTACAACATCATATTGATTCTGATATATTGTATAATCCACTCCAATTCAATTCAATATTTATAGAAATGATATCATCGCTCGTGCGTACGTACGGACTACCGTCTCCACGACGCGATGAGATTCATTCTCCATGTTAACCATTTAAGAATGATTATAATGTATATATAAGAAATAATAATGAAATATATGACATTATAAATCTACTGGATTTATGTATATATATACATATGTATGTCATCTACTTACTTCCATTTCAAGACAATAAGGAAAGGAAAACAGCGTTCATGCGTACGTACGGACTACCGTCTCCATGAACGGTGTTTTTCATTTTATTTATCTACCTATTATATATATATATATACTGAATATATATGATATATAAATCATATTTTATATTCTGGAAGTAAGTAAATCATGATATAAGTAATAATGATGTCAAGAACAACAAGTCAAAACACCTACGATAAATGAAACGATTTTACCCAAAACGCTTCTTTAACATGGAATCTACAAAAGAACGGGTAATATAAGGTCATAAGTGAACCATATATGATATCATAAAAATGAATATGATTTTTTAATAAGTCAATAACATGATTTAAATCATTATACAGGAGGTTCGGACAGGTACAAAGCAAGTCGGACCTAAGGTAAGGGAAATATCACTAAACAACGATATGCTATTAAGATATTATTAAAACTAGCTGTTGTGAATAGTAATAACCACTTTTTGAAATTTTGTAAATTTTATTTTTCAAAATGGACTTCATTTATGGATTCGGAGTATCGAATTTAGCCTAAGGTGAAATTTTTGTACTTTTCGGATAACTTTCATATTCCGATGAATAGTGAAAATTACTAAATTATAATTAAAAACAACTTTTTTAATCGAAATAATTAATAGTGATAAATCATTAATTTGAGTGGTTTTAAAGTATATTTAGAATATATTTTTACAATTTAATACAATGTTGGTCATTGGATGTAATTGCACATTTAAACCAGACATAAACAAGTGTCAATCTTTTGATAGATATTGTTTCTTAAAAACACGCTATTTGTTTTAACAGCGGGATTTAATTATAAAATTAATTAATGCAACTTCTATGTTATGAATTTGGTAAAATAGACTTCATTTTTGAATTCGGAATATGAAATATAGCTTAGGATGAAATTTTGGCATTTTTCTGAAAACCTTCAATTTTTGATGAATAGTGAAACTACTAAGTGGTAGGTTAAAAACTGAATTTTGCATAAAACTTAATTTTACCGCTTCTGTGAATGGAATTTCGAAAATCCGAGAGACACGGTTATTATCAAGGACTAAAATGTGGTTCAATGAGATGAAAATAATTTTTTGGTGAATAGTAACTTTTTACTTTTTTTACCACGGTTAATAGTAAATAGGGTAACTAAGGGTAAATATGATATTAATATTACCCTAACACATGTCCTAATTCTATTGGACAAGTGTAATTCGACCAAAAACAAACTTAGGAATAAAATATGACCATTTAGGCCCACTTGGATTAGATTAGGACATTTATTATTAATTTATTTAAAGAAGGGTTAAAATAGTTAAAATCAATGTTTAATAAGTAAATCATTTGTAATATGGGGTTATACATAAGATAAATTCGACTATAAATATTCATTAGAAAGTTAAAAAGATTTCCTACATAATGGTATTTTATTTGTAATTTTTAGACATCAAATAAGTTAATTTATTTATGACACAACGATGATGCAGTAATTATCTTTTTAATGAAATATTGACATAATTGATGTTATAAGCACCAAAATAAATGTAATTTGAGATTTTTTATGAATTCCACTAATTTTCTAGGTTACTATGATATATTAATGTTGATTTAATCTACTTGGTTCGAACATTTAATTCTGTTATGGCTTTCACAAAAATCATATATCAAATAGTGTCAAAATTGACACAAAATAGTTTTTAAATCAAATATTATATTATTAATTGTTATTTTATTCCTAAAAATCTAAGGTTCGGCCAAATGACTTAGATAGGGATATATATATTAATAATAAACAATTTGGGGTTCGTTTGTCATGTTATAGTAAGTGTATTAACCATATAGTAAAAGAAAACAAAAAGACACGGTAAAAGTTAAATTATTTAACTTAGAGTTAAATCTAATTGATAAGGTTTAAAATAATATCCAAACATGTCTAAATTTGATTGGTTGATGAGATTACAACCCTATCTCATCTAATCTTCGAATATGAGTCATTTTTGGAGGTTTTTAAGTGGGGTTAGATTTATTATAAATTAATATTTTTAAGAATTCCTAAGGTGCCCCTCTCCTCCCCTATAAAAGGACACCTCCTCCCCCTCCTCCTCACACCAATTTGAGCTCTCAAGCTCGGCCAACCCCTGCCAAAATCTCTTCTCCACTTCCCTAGAAACATCCTAGAGGTTCTGGTCTTCCTCAAAGACCAATTCTAGTGCCCTAAGAGGAGGTCTCAAAGAGGCGCTTCAAAGAAGAGGTAATTACCGTTACCAATTCTTTTATCTTTATTTCTTCTTCCACTTCTTCTTAGGTTGTTTCATTATGAAGTAATAACATCAGTATCACTCATATACTGATATGTTATTATAAGTATGAAACAACCCTATTTCACCATCTATCCATCCTACGGAAAAAGAAATCACCGCGCGTGCGTACGTACGGAATACCGTCTCCACGCCGTGGTGTAATCTATTTTCCACCACCACCTTACAAGGATGGGTATAATGGTGTAAAGAATAACTATACATAGTTATTACAACATCATATTGATTCTGATATATTGTATAATTCACTCCAATTCAATTCAATACTTATAGAAATGATATCATCGCTCGTGCGTACGTACGGACTACCGTCTCCACGACGCGATGAGATTCATTCTCCATATTAACCATTTAAGAATGATTATAAAGTATATATAAGAAATAATAATGAAATATATGACATTATAAAGCTACTGGATTTATTTATATATATACATATGTATGTCATCTACTTACTTCCATTTCAAGACAATAAGGAAAGGAAAACAACGTTCATGCGTACGTACGGACTACCGTCTCCATGAACGGTGTTTTTCATTTTATTTATCTACCTATTATATATATATATATACTGAATATATATGATATATAAATCATATTTTATATTCTGGAAGTAAGTAAATCATGATATAAGTAATAATGATGTCAAGAACAACAAGTCAAAACACCTACGATAAATGAAATGATTTTACCCAAAACGCTTCTTTAACATGGAATTTACAAAAGAACGGGTAATATAATGTCATAAGTGAACCATATATGATATCATAACAATGAATATGATTCTGTAATAAGTCAATAACATGATTTAAATCATTATACAGGAGGTTCGGACCCTTACAAAGCAAGTCGGACCTAAGGTAAGGGAAATATCACAATCTCATTTTTATCCGAGATTGTTTATTCGTAAGTATTTACTGGGGTGTATTTTATCATCCACATCCATGTTTCATAAATATGTAATATTATTTCCATCCACCTACAATTGTTTAAATCCATTTTTACCCTTCGGTGAGTTTTTAGTAAAAATGAAAGGAATCTTTTGTCGTTTTTCGTACGAGGTACTTTTTGACTTTTCCGAAAAAAGTACGAAGAATGTTTTTTTAACTTATACGGCATGAATGGATTTTTAAAACATTATTTCCAAGAAATTTCCTTTACAAGTTTTCAAGTTTATTCTTAATCAACTTCTTTTATTTTAAAGTCGTATGACACGTTATGAAAGGAAAAATGTTTTTGAAGTAGAAAGGATATTTTCCTCAAGAATGAAGTTCAAGTATTTTATCAAAATTATTTTCCATCTAAGATAATAAAAGGGTTCTGTTTTTATCCCTATTATTACATGGATTTGATTATGTTTTGATGGAAACATTTTTATGAATTCCTTTATCTTATATGAATTGTTTTATGATGTCATGTTGTTTAAGAATCCCATTTTTATTACATGGGTTATGCAATGATGTATGATTTATGATTTTGTGGCACACATAAGAAAGGATTCATTAAGAGATGGGTGGGACCTATATCTCCCTCCAATGAATTGGGTAAAGATTTCATATCTCATGAGATAGACATGGCTGGAATGGTAGGTTATACCGGTTCAGTGAAACAGGACTGAAACGAGGATTACTCGATTCAGAAAGGGACTTTGTCCACTAAGATAGTCTTGGCAATGAGTCTTGACTAACAAGAAATGATTCTCTATGATTATGTGTGTATGCCACAATGAGTAATGTTTTATGTTATGATTTCATTTCACTACTATGATTTATCCCATGTTATGAAATTATGCTCTCTTTTGCAGGTTAAGATTTCCAAAAAAGTTATGTTCTTATGAAAATTATGTGATTGATATTTCTTTTATTTACCCTTACTGAGCATTTGAGCTCACCCTTTTATGTTTTCTTTTCCCCAGGATATAAAGAAAGGTTTTAGGTAAAAAAAAAGGGATGACCTTTATGGGAGATATTGAAGAACTCTCACCACGATTAGAAGATTACATTCCGAGTTTCCAAAGACACTAAACTATTACGATCCTTTAGTGTGTGTTTTTGTTATGTACTAAGTATTCCGCAAATGTAATGTAATGTCCATGTACGATAAGCTACGGGTCTCTACAGTTGGTATCAGAGGAAAGGTTTAGTCAACCTTTGGAAACTAGGATGCGAAAACATTAGTGAGATCCCTAGAGATATTTCTAAGGTATGTCTAGGGATGCCCCTAAGGATAAGTATACGTATAGGATATAGTTCTAGAACTATGGTAACGATATTAGATTAAACCAAAGATGATAGATATTTATGTTACTCCCCCTTTATTACGATTTTTGCCTCTCACACTATTCTTTTTTGGGTTTTAGAATATGGCTGGAAACAAGATGATTCACGATAATGGAGGATATGATGGACAATGGAATGATATTCTTCATGAGCAACCAAATGAAATGGGATTTGGATGTCCAAACATCATTATTATGCCGAATCAACAATCTCACAACATTATCAATAAAGTAAAATTTGGTAAGTTTCCTGACTCGACTAATAAGAGAAAGATGGAGTTCCATGATGATCATAGAGGAAAGAAAGTTCAATTTCCCCTATGTAAATCATGTGGGAAGAGGCATCAAGGAGAATGTTTCAAGGGAACTGGAAGATGCTTTGGGTGTGGAAAAGAAGGACACAAAGCAAGTAAGTGCAAAGGAAAAGGGTCGGTTAACACCATGGATGAGGATAATGGTATTGCTACGACATCAAAAATGGTTAAGTGTTTTAAATGTGGAATGTATGGGCATTATGCAAACAAATGCCCTAAGGGAAAGACTCATGAAGAGAATCAGTATGGTCATATGGGTAGTATTTATGTGGATGATGATGAAGAGACTACAAATGATATGTGAGATGAAAGAATTGTTGAAGCTCGATCAATGGTTTAAGAATGTTGTGGAATGATTACATGTTTATCATGTGTAATGTTGTATAAGAAATCTCATGGTACTATGGAATAAAGAGACATCTGAGGATTGTTACACTGTTGTCTTTCCTTGAGTTATGAAAGTGTATGATTAATGGTACCACTATCCATGAAAGGTTATTCAGATATTTTTGGAATGTAGATGATATGCGCATAATGAAGGGATAAGGAGAAAATTAAATGTTTGATAGTATTCATGAGCTCATGATTGATATAAGGACTAAGTTATATCATGGTTTGAGTATATAGAATTTTGAGGATTTTGGTATGTGGAAAGTGTTAACTTTAAACTGCATTCATGTTTTCACTAAGGTATTCAAGAGAATACATGATTAAGGACTTTGAATGTTTGGAATGTGACCAACAAAACATATCTTATGATATATGGGGATCAACGATGGTATTAAATCTCTGGTAATCGTTGTCACTATATTATGAGAGTGGACTGCAGTATTATGTATAAGCCTAATGATTAGACTGGATTATGTTGGACATAAGTTAGTATTGTTTAAGGATAGAAGATTTTTGATATTATTGATGGGATGTTATAGTAACGTAGTTTTAGAAAAAGGACAACCTGCAGGACGGGCGACAGCCCATCGCTTCGGACAAGGCTGTAGGAATCGAACCCACAACCGAAGTGCAACTGGCCTTTATCGCCTACCACTGGCCTACAGGAAGTCCCTGTTTAGTAGAAACTAGTTTTATTATATTAAGCAGTATGATATATGAAGTATAAGTCCATTTTAGGAACCATATATGATTAATCTCACTATAGATCGACTTATGCATATAATTTTTGCTAATCTTTTGTTTGAGACAGATGGAATGACCCGTCATTCTATCACATGATCTGCTAACACTTCATGAATAACAAATTCAACTTCATTTATTTAAGAGATGAAGTGGAAATTGTTCAAGGCACGAACAACAGTGAGATTGTACCAAAATAAAGTAAGTATTTATTCTAATTCAAATTTTCAACTTTAGGGAAATGATCTTGAAAACCAAAAATGTTGTCCTAGTGATCTTATACCTGATGAATAAGATGGTACCTTATATCATCACAAATCTATGGATTTGTGATTACTGGCTTTTCCATAGCCATGTTCTCTACCACTCTCCATCAGAACATGATGGTTAGATTTCTCTTCCATATCCATATTTTCACCTATGTGGAAACCCAGTGATTAGTTTATTTGGGTAATCGTTACATTTCATACTTTAGTTTTTAAAGCCAAGTTTTGGTATTCCTTTTTTACGATGTGGGTTTCTATAAAAGAAACTTTCGAATAGTAAACCATTTATAACCCCGACGAATTTCGAGGGCGAAATTCATTTTAAGGGGGGTAGAATGTAACAGCCCAAGATTTTATAAAAAATATTCTTTTTAATGTCTTGTGTTGTACGCTACACCAAAAAGAGCTTGCACAACACACATCCTTGACTTGCCTTGTATTACACACAATCACGACCTTCCTCGATAGCGTGTGTTGTACGCAACACCAAGTTTCGCTAAACAACGATATGCTATTAAGATATTATTAAAACTAGCTGTTGTGAATAGTAATAACCACTTTTTGAAATTTTGTAAATTTTATTTTTCAAAATGGACTTCATTTATGGATTCGGAGTATCGAATTTAGCCTAAGGTGAAATTTTTGTACTTTTCGGATAACTTTCATATTCCGATGAATAGTGAAAATTACTAAATTATAATTAAAAACAACTTTTTTAATCGAAATAATTAATAGTGATAAATCATTAATTTGAGTGGTTTTAAAGTATATTTAGAATATATTTTTACAATTTAATACAATGTTGGTCATTGGATGTAATTGCACATTTAAACCAGACATAAACAAGTGTCAATCTTTTGATAGATATTGTTTCTTAAAAACACGCTATTTGTTTTAACAGCGGGATTTAATTATAAAATTAATTAATGCAACTTCTATGTTATGAATTTGGTAAAATAGACTTCATTTTTGAATTCGGAATATGAAATATAGCTTAGGATGAAATTTTGGCATTTTTCTGAAAACCTTCAATTTTTGATGAATAGTGAAACTACTAAGTGGTAGGTTAAAAACTGAATTTTGCATAAAACTTAATTTTACCGCTTCTGTGAATGGAATTTCGAAAATCCGAGAGACACGGTTATTATCAAGGACTAAAATGTGGTTCAATGAGATGAAAATAATTTTTTGGTGAATAGTAACTTTTTACTTTTTTTACCACGGTTAATAGTAAATAGGGTAACTAAGGGTAAATATGATATTAATATTACCCTAACACATGTCCTAATTCTATTGGACAAGTGTAATTCGACCAAAAACAAACTTAGGAATAAAATATGACCATTTAGGCCCACTTGGATTAGATTAGGACATTTATTATTAATTTATTTAAAGAAGGGTTAAAATAGTTAAAATCAAAGTTTAATAAGTAAATCATTTGTAATATGGGGTTATACATAAGATAAATTCGACTATAAATATTCATTAGAAAGCTAAAAAGATTTCCTACATAATGGTATTTTATTTGTAATTTTTAGACATCAAATAATTTAATTTATTTATGACACAACGATGATGGAGTAATTATCTTTTTAATGAAATATTGACATAATTGATGTTATAAGCACCAAAATAAATGTAATTTGAGATTTTTTATGAATTCCACTAATTTTCTAGGTTACTATGATATATTAATGTTGATTTAATCTACTTGGTTCGAACATTTAATTCTGTTATGACTTTCACAAAAATCATATATCAAATAGTGTCAAAATTGACACAAAATAGTTTTTAAATCAAATATTATATTATTAATTGTTATTTTATTCCTAAAAATCTAAGTTTCGGCCAAATGACTTAGATAGGGATATATATATTAATAATAAACAATTTGGGGTTAGTTTGGCATGTTATAGTAAGTGTATTAACCATATAGTGAAAGAAAACAAAAAGACACGGTAAAAGTTAAATTATTTAACTTAGAGTTAAATCTAATTGATAAGGTTTAAAATAATATCCAAACATGTCTAAATTTTATTGGTTGATGAGATTACAACCCTATCTCATCTAATCTTCGAATATGAGTCATTTTTGGAGGTTTTTAAGTGGGGTTAGATTTATTATAAATTAATAGTTTTAAGAATTCCTAAGGTGCCCCTCTCCTCCCCTATAAAAGGACACCTCCTCCCCCTCCTCCTCACACCAATTTGAGCTCTCAAGCTCGTCCAACCCCTGCCAAAATCTCTTCTCCACTTCCCTAGCAACATCCTAGAGGTTCTGGTCTTCCTCAAAGACCAATTCTAGTGCCCTAAGAGGAGGTCTCAAAGAGGCGCTTCAAAGAAGAGGTAATTACCGTTACCAATTCTTTTATCTTTATTTCTTCTTCCACTTCTTCTTAGGTTGTTTCATTATGAAGTAATAACATCAGTATCACTCATATACTGATATGTTATTATAAGTATGAAACAACCCTATTTCACCATCTATCCATCCTACGGAAAAAGAAATCACCGCGCGTGCGTACGTACGGAATACCGTCTCCACGCCGTGGTGTAATCTATTTTCCACCACCACCTTACAAGGATGGGTATAATGGTGTAAAGAATAACTATACATAGTTATTACAACATCATATTGATTCTGATATATTGTATAATTCACTCCAATTCAATTCAATACTTATAGAAATGATATCATCGCTCGTGCGTACGTACGGACTACCGTCTCCACGACGCGATGAGATTCATTCTCCATATTAACCATTTAAGAATGATTATAAAGTATATATAAGAAATAATAATGAAATATATGACATTATAAAGCTACTGGATTTATGTATATATATACATATGTATGTCATCTACTTACTTCCATTTCAAGACAATAAGGAAAGGAAAACAACGTTCATGCGTACGTACGGACTACCGTCTCCATGAACGGTGTTTTTCATTTTATTTATCTACCTATTATATATATATATATACTGAATATATATGATATATAAATCATATTTTATATTCTGGAAGTAAGTAAATCATGATATAAGTAATAATGATGTCAAGAACAACAAGTCAAAACACCTACGATAAATGAAATGATTTTACCCAAAACGCTTCTTTAACATGGAATTTACAAAAGAACGGGTAATATAATGTCATAAGTGAACCATATATGATATCATAACAATGAATATGATTCTGTAATAAGTCAATAAAATGATTTAAATCATTATACAGGAGGTTCGGACCCTTACAAAGCAAGTCGGACCTAAGGTAAGGGAAATATCACAATCTCATTTTTATCCGAGATTGTTTATTCGTAAGTATTTACTGGGGTGTATTTTATCATCCACATCCATGTTTCATAAATATGTAATATTATTTCCATCCACCTACAATTGTTTAAATCCATTTTTACCCTTCGGTGAGTTTTTAGTAAAAATGAAAGGAATCTTTTGTCGTTTTTCGTATGAGGTACTTTTTGACTTTTCCGAAAAAAGTACGAAGAATGTTTTTTTAACTTATACGGCATGAATGGATTTTTAAAACATTATTTCCAAGAAATTTCCTTTACAAGTTTTCAAGTTTATTCTTAATCAACTTCTTTTATTTTAAAGTCGTATGACACGTTATGAAAGGAAAAATGTTTTTGAAGTAGAAAGGATATTTTCCTCAAGAATGAAGTTCAAGTATTTTATCAAAATTATTTTCCATCTAAGATAATAAAAGGGTTCTGTTTTTATCCCTATTATTACATGGATTTGATTATGTTTTGATGGAAACATTTTTATGAATTCCTTTATCTTATATGAATTGTTTTATGATGTCATGTTGTTTAAGAATCCCATTTTTATTACATGGGTTATGCAATGATGTATGATTTATGATTTTGTGGCACACATAAGAAAGGATTCATTAAGAGATGGGTGGGACCTATATCTCCCTCCAATGCATTGGGTAAAGATTTCATATCTCATGAGATAGACATGGCTGGAATGGTAGGTTATACCGGTTCAGTGAAACAGGACTGAAACGAGGATTACTCGATTCAGAAAGGGACTTTGTCCACTAAGATAGTCTTGGCAATGAGTCTTGACTAACAAGAAATGATTCTCTATGATTATGTGTGTATGCCACAATGAGTAATGTTTTAAGTTATGATTTCATTTCACTACTATGATTTATCCCATGTTATGAAATTATGCTCTCTTTTGCAGGTTAAGATTTCCAAAAAAGTTATGTTCTTATGAAAATTATGTGATTGATATTTCTTTTATTTACCCTTACTGAGCATTTGAGCTCACCCTTTTATGTTTTCTTTTCCCCAGGATATAAAGAAAGGTTTTAGGTAAAAAAAAAGGGATGACCTTTATGGGAGATATTGAAGAACTCTCACCACGATTAGAAGATTACATTCCGAGTTTCCAAAGACACTAAACTATTACGATCCTTTAGTGTGTGTTTTTGTTATGTACTAAGTATTCCGCAAATGTAATGTAATGTCCATGTACGATAAGCTACGGGTCTCTACAGTTGGTATCAGAGGAAAGGTTTAGTCAACCTTTGGAAACTAGGATGCGAAAACATTAGTGAGATCCCTAGAGATATTTCTAAGGTATGTCTAGGGATGCCCCTAAGGATAAGTATACGTATAGGATATAGTTCTAGAACTATGGTAACGATATTAGATTAAACCAAAGATGATAGATATTTATGTTACTCCCCCTTTATTATGATTTTTGCCTCTCACACTATTCTTTTTTGGGTTTTAGAATATGGCTGGAAACAAGATGATTCACGATAATGGAGGATATGATGGACAATGGAATGATATTCTTCATGAGCAACCAAATGAAATGGGATTTGGATGTCCAAACATCATTATTATGCCGAATCAACAATCTCACAACATGATCAATAAAGTAAAATTTGGTAAGTTTCCTGACTCGACTAATAAGAGAAAGATGGAGTTCCATGATGATCATAGAGGAAAGAAAGTTCAATTTCCCCTATGTAAATCATGTGGGAAGAGGCATCAAGGAGAATGTTTCAAGGGAACTGGAAGATGCTTTGGGTGTGGAAAAGAAGGACACAAAGCAAGTAAGTGCAAAGGAAAAGGGTCGGTTAACACCATGGATGAGGATAATGGTATTGCTACGACATCAAAAATGGTTAAGTGTTTTAAATGTGGAATGTATGGGCATTATGCAAACAAATGCCCTAAGGGAAAGACTCATGAAGAGAATCAGTATGGTCATATGGGTAGTATTTATGTGGATGATGATGAAGAGACTACAAATGATATGTGAGATGAAAGAATTGTTGAAGCTCGATCAATGGTTTAAGAATGTTGTGGAATGATTACATGTTTATCATGTGTAATGTTGTATAAGAAATCTCATGGTACTATGGAATAAAGAGACATCTGAGGATTGTTACACTGTTGTCTTTCCTTGAGTTATGAAAGTGTATGATTAATGGTACCACTATCCATGAAAGGTTATTCAGATATTTTTGGAATGTAGATGATATGCGCATAATGAAGGGATAAGGAGAAAATTAAATGTTTGATAGTATTCATGAGCTCATGATTGATATAAGGACTAAGTTATATCGTGGTTTGAGTATATAGAATTTTGAGGATTTTGGTATGTGGAAAGTGTTAACTTTAAACTGCATTCATGTTTTCACTAAGGTATTCAAGAGAATACATGATTAAGGACTTTGAATGTTTGGAATGTGACCAACAAAACATATCTTATGATATATGGGGATCAACGATGGTATTAAATCTCTGGTAATCGTTGTCACTATATTATGAGAGTGGACTGCAGTATTATGTATAAGCCTAAAGATTAGACTGGATTATGTTGGACATAAGTTAGTATTGTTTAAGGATAGAAGATTTTCGATATTATTGATGGGATGTTATAGTAACGTAGTTTTAGAAAAAGGACAACCTGCAGGACGGGCGACAGCCCATCGCTTCGGACAAGGCTGTAGGAATCGAACCCACAACCGAAGTGCAACTGGCCTTTATCGCCTACCACTGGCCTACAGGAAGTCCCTGTTTAGTAGAAACTAGTTTTATTATATTAAGCAGTATGATATATGAAGTATAAGTCCATTTTAGGAACCATATATGATTAATCTCACTATAGATCGACTTATGCATATAATTTTTGCTAATCTTTTGTTTGAGACAGATGGAATGACCCGTCATTCTATCACATGATCTGCTAACACTTCATGAATAACAAATTCAACTTCATTTATTTAAGAGATGAAGTGGAAATTGTTCAAGGCACGAACAACAGTGAGATTGTACCAAAATAAAGTAAGTATTTATTCTAATTCAAATTTTCAACTTTAGGGAAATGATCTTGAAAACCAAAAATGTTGTCCTAGTGATCTTATACATGATGAATAAGATGGTACCTTATATCATCACAAATCTATGGATTTGTGATTACTGGCTTTTCCATAGCAATGTTCTCTACCACTCTCCATCAGAACATGATGGTTAGATTTCTCTTCCATATCCATATGTTCACCTATGTGGAAACCCAGTGATTAGTTTATTTGGGTAATCGTTACATTTCATACTTTAGTTTTTAAAGCCAAGTTTTGGTATTCCTTTTTTACGATGTGGGTTTCTATAAAAGAAACTTTCGAATAGTAAACCATTTATAACCCCGACGAATTTCGAGGGCGAAATTCATTTTAAGGGGGGTAGAATGTAACAGCCCAAGATTTTATAAAAAATATTCTTTTTAATGTCTTGTGTTGTACGCTACACCAAAAAGAGCTTGCACAACACACATCCTTGACTTGCCTTGTATTACACACAATCACGACCTTCCTCGATAGCGTGTGTTGTACGCAACACCAAGTTTCGCTAAACAACGATATGCTATTAAGATATTATTAAAACTAGCTGTTGTGAATAGTAATAACCACTTTTTGAAATTTTGTAAATTTTATTTTTCAAAATGGACTTCATTTATGGATTCGGAGTATCGAATTTAGCCTAAGGTGAAATTTTTGTACTTTTCGGATAACTTTCATATTCCGATGAATAGTGAAAATTACTAAATTATAATTAAAAACAACTTTTTTAATCGAAATAATTAATAGTGATAAATCATTAATTTGAGTGGTTTTAAAGTATATTTAGAATATATTTTTACAATTTAATACAATGTTGGTCATTGGATTAATTGCACATTTAAACCAGACATAAACAAGTGTCAATCTTTTGATAGATATTGTTTCTTAAAAACACGCTATTTGTTTTAACAGCGGGATTTAATTATAAAATTAATTAATGAAACTTCTATGTTATGAATTTGGTAAAATAGACTTCATTTTTGAATTCGGAATATGAAATATAGCTTAGGATGAAATTTTGGCATTTTTCTGAAAACCTTCAATTTTTGATGAATAGTGAAACTACTAAGTGGTAGGTTAAAAACTGAATTTTGCATAAAACTTAATTTTACCGCTTCTGTGAATGGAATTTCGAAAATCCGAGAGACACGGTTATTATCAAGGACTAAAATGTGGTTCAATGAGATGAAAATAATTTTTTGGTGAATAGTAACTTTTTACTTTTTTTACCACGGTTAATAGTAAATAGGGTAACTAAGGGTAAATATGATATTAATATTACCCTAACACATGTCCTAATTCTATTGGACAAGTGTAATTCGACCAAAAACAAACTTAGGAATAAAATATGACCATTTAGGCCCACTTGGATTAGATTAGGACATTTATTATTAATTTATTTAAAGAAGGGTTAAAATAGTTAAAATCAAAGTTTAATAAGTAAATCATTTGTAATATGGGGTTATACATAAGATAAATTCGACTATAAATATTCATTAGAAAGCTAAAAAGATTTCCTACATAATGGTATTTTATTTGTAATTTTTAGACATCAAATAATTTAATTTATTTATGACACAACGATGATGCAGTAATTATCTTTTTAATGAAATATTGACATAATTGATGTTATAAGCACCAAAATAAATGTAATTTGAGATTTTTTATGAATTCCACTAATTTTATAGGTTACTATGATATATTAATGTTGATTTAATCTACTTGGTTCGAACATTTAATTCTGTTATGACTTTCACAAAAATCATATATCAAATAGTGTCAAAATTGACACAAAATAGTTTTTAAATCAAATATTATATTATTAATTGTTATTTTATTCCTAAAAATCTAAGTTTCGGCCAAATGACTTAGATAGGGATATATATATTAATAATAAACAATTTGGGGTTCGTTTGGCATGTTATAGTAAGTGTATTAACCATATAGTGAAAGAAAACAAAAAGACACGGTAAAAGTTAAATTATTTAACTTAGAGTTAAATCTAATTGATAAGGTTTAAAATAATATCCAAACATGTCTAAATTTGATTGGTTGATGAGATTACAACCCTATCTCATCTAATCTTCGAATATGAGTCATTTTTGGAGGTTTTTAAGTGGGGTTAGATTTATTATAAATTAATATTTTTAAGAATTCCTAAGGTGCCCCTCTCCTCCCCTATAAAAGGACACCTCCTCCCCCTCCTCCTCACACCAATTTGTTCTCTCACGCTCGGCCAACCCCTGCCAAAATCTCTTCTCCACTTCCCTAGCAACATCCTAGAGGTTCTGGTCTTCCTCAAAGACCAATTCTAGTGCCCTAAGAGGAGGTCTCAAAGAGGCGCTTCAACGAAGAGGTAATTACCGTTACCAATTCTTTTATCTTTATTTCTTCTTCCACTTCTTCTTAGGTTGTTTCATTATGAAGTAATAACATCAGTATCACTCATATAATGATATGTTATTATAAGTATGAAACAACCCTATTTCACCATCTATCCATCCTACGGAAAAAGAAATCACCGCGCGTGCGTACGTACGGAATACCGTCTCCACGCCGTGGTGTAATCTATTTTCCACCACCACCTTACAAGGATGGGTATAATGGTGTAAAGAATAACTATACATAGTTATTACAACATCATATTGATTCTGATATATTGTATAATTCACTCCAATTCAATTCAATACTTATAGAAATGATATCATCGCTCGTGCGTACGTACGGACTACCGTCTCCACGACGCGATGAGATTCATTCTCCATATTAACCATTTAAGAATGATTATAAAGTATATATAAGAAATAATAATGAAATATATGACATTAGAAAGCTACTGGATTTATGTATATATATACATATGTATGTCATCTACTTACTTCCATTTCAAGACAATAAGGAAAGGAAAACAACGTTCATGCGTACGTACGGACTACCGTCTCCATGAACGGTGTTTTTCATTTTATTTATCTACCTATTATATATATATATATACTGAATATATATGATATATAAATCATATTTTATATTCTGGAAGTAAGTAAATCATGATATAAGTAATAATGATGTCAAGAACAACAAGTCAAAACACCTACGATAAATGAAATGATTTTACCCAAAACGCTTCTTTAACATGGAATTTACAAAAGAACGGGTAATATAATGTCATAAGTGAACCATATATGATATCATAACAATGAATATGATTCTGTAATAAGTCAATAACATGATTTAAATCATTATACAGGAGGTTCGGACCCTTACAAAGCAAGTCGGACCTAAGGTAAGGGAAATATCACAATCTCATTTTTATCCGAGATTGTTTATTCGTAAGTATTTACTGGGGTGTATTTTATCATCCACATCCATGTTTCATAAATATGTAATATTATTTCCATCCACCTACAATTGTTTAAATCCATTTTTACCCTTCGGTGAGTTTTTAGTAAAAATGAAAGGAATCTTTTGTCGTTTTTCGTACGAGGTACTTTTTGACTTTTCCGAAAAAAGTACGAAGAATGTTTTTTTAACTTATACGGCATGAATGGATTTTTAAAACATTATTTCCAAGAAATTTCCTTTACAAGTTTTCAAGTTTATTCTTAATCAACTTCTTTTATTTTAAAGTCGTATGACACGTTATGAAAGGAAAAATTTTTTTGAAGTAGAAAGGATATTTTCCTCAAGAATGAAGTTCAAGTATTTTATCAAAATTATTTTCCATCTAAGATAATAAAAGGGTTCTGTTTTTATCCCTATTATTACATGGATTTGATTATGTTTTGATGGAAACATTTTTATGAATTCCTTTATCTTATATGAATTGTTTTATGATGTCATGTTGTTTAAGAATCCCATTTTTATTACATGGGTTATGCAATGATGTATGATTTATGATTTTGTGGCACACATAAGAAAGGATTCATTAAGAGATGGGTGGGACCTATATCTCCCTCCAATGCATTGGGTAAAGATTTCATATCTCATGAGATAGACATGGCTGGAATGGTAGGTTATACCGGTTCAGTGAAACAGGACTGAAACGAGGATTACTCGATTCAGAAAGGGACTTTGTCCACTAAGATAGTCTTGGCAATGAGTCTTGACTAACAAGAAATGATTCTCTATGATTATGTGTGTATGCCACAATGAGTAATGTTTTAAGTTATGATTTCATTTCACTACTATGATTTATCCCATGTTATGAAATTATGCTCTCTTTTGCAGGTTAAGATTTCCAAAAAAGTTATGTTCTTATGAAAATTATGTGATTGATATTTCTTTTATTTACCCTTACTGAGCATTTGAGCTCACCCTTTTATGTTTTCTTTTCCCCAGGATATAAAGAAAGGTTTTAGGTAAAAAAAAAGGGATGACCTTTATGGGAGATATTGAAGAACTCTCACCATGATTAGAAGATTACATTCCGAGTTTCCAAAGACACTAAACTATTACGATCCTTTAGTGTGTGTTTTTGTTATGTACTAAGTATTCCGCAAATGTAATGTAATGTCCATGTACGATAAGCTACGGGTCTCTACAGTTGGTATCAGAGGAAAGGTTTAGTCAACCTTTGGAAACTAGGATGCGAAAACATTAGTGAGATCCCTAGAGATATTTCTAAGGTATGTCTAGGGATGCCCCTAAGGATAAGTATACGTATAGGATATAGTTCTAGAACTATGGTAACGATATTAGATTAAACCAAAGATGATAGATATTTATGTTACTCCCCCTTTATTACGATTTTTGCCTCTCACACTATTCTTTTTTGGGTTTTAGAATATGGCTGGAAACAAGATGATTCACGATAATGGAGGATATGATGGACAATGGAATGATATTCTTCATGAGCAACCAAATGAAATGGGATTTGGATGTCCAAACATCATTATTATGCCGAATCAACAATCTCACAACATGATCAATAAAGTAAAATTTGGTAAGTTTCCTGACTCGACTAATAAGAGAAAGATGGAGTTCCATGATGATCATAGAGGAAAGAAAGTTCAATTTCCCCTATGTAAATCATGTGGGAAGAGGCATCAAGGAGAATGTTTCAAGGGAACTGGAAGATGCTTTGGGTGTGGAAAAGAAGGACACAAAGCAAGTAAGTGCAAAGGAAAAGGGTCGGTTAACACCATGGATGAGGATAATGGTATTGCTACGACATCAAAAATGGTTAAGTGTTTTAAATGTGGAATGTATGGGCATTATGCAAACAAATGCCCTAAGGGAAAGACTCATGAAGAGAATCAGTATGGTCATATGGGTAGTATTTATGTGGATGATGATGAAGAGACTACAAATGATATGTGAGATGAAAGAATTGTTGAAGCTCGATCAATGGTTTAAGAATGTTGTGGAATGATTACATGTTTATCATGTGTAATGTTGTATAAGAAATCTCATGGTACTATGGAATAAAGAGACATCTGAGGATTGTTACACTGTTGTCTTTCCTTGAGTTATGAAAGTGTATGATTAATGGTACCACTATCCATGAAAGGTTATTCAGATATTTTTGGAATGTAGATGATATGCGCATAATGAAGGGATAAGGAGAAAATTAAATGTTTGATAGTATTCATGAGCTCATGATTGATATAAGGACTAAGTTATATCATGGTTTGAGTATATAGAATTTTGAGGATTTTGGTATGTGGAAAGTGTTAACTTTAAACTGCATTCATGTTTTCACTAAGGTATTCAAGAGAATACATGATTAAGGACTTTGAATGTTTGGAATGTGACCAACAAAACATATCTTATGATATATGGGGATCAACGATGGTATTAAATCTCTGGTAATCGTTGTCACTATATTATGAGAGTGGACTGCAGTATTATGTATAAGCCTAAAGATTAGACTGGATTATGTTAGACATAAGTTAGTATTGTTTAAGGATAGAAGATTTTCGATATTATTGATGGGATGTTATAGTAACGTAGTTTTAGAAAAAGGACAACCTGCAGGACGGGCGACAGCCCATCGCTTCGGACAAGGCTGTAGGAATCGAACCCACAACCGAAGTGCAAATGGCCTTTATCGCCTACCACTGGCCTACAGGAAGTCCCTGTTTAGTAGAAACTAGTTTTATTATATTAAGCAGTATGATATATGAAGTATAAGTCCATTTTAGGAACCATATATGATTAATCTCACTATAGATCGACTTATGCATATAATTTTTGCTAATCTTTTGTTTGAGACAGATGGAATGACCCGTCATTCTATCACATGATCTGCTAACACTTCATGAATAACAAATTCAACTTCATTTATTTAAGAGATGAAGTGGAAATTGTTCAAGGCACGAACAACAGTGAGATTGTACCAAAATAAAGTAAGTATTTATTCTAATTCAAATTTTCAACTTTAGGGAAATGATCTTGAAAACCAAAAATGTTGTTCTAGTGATCTTATACCTGATGAATAAGATGGTACCTTATATCATCACAAATCTATGGATTTGTGATTACTGGCTTTTCCATAGCCATGTTCTCTACCACTCTCCATCAGAACATGATGGTTAGATTTCTCTTCCATATCCATATTTTCACCTATGTGGAAACCCAGTGATTAGTTTATTTGGGTAATCGTTACATTTCATACTTTAGTTTTTAAAGCCAAGTTTTGGTATTCCTTTTTTACGATGTGGGTTTCTATAAAAGAAACTTTCGAATAGTAAACCATTTATAACCCCGACGAATTTCGAGGGCGAAATTCATTTTAAGGGGGGTAGAATGTAACAGCCCAAGATTTTATAAAAAATATTCTTTTTAATGTCTTGTGTTGTACGCTACACCAAAAAGAGCTTGCACAACACACATCCTTGACTTGCCTTGTATTACACGCAATCACGACCTTCCTCGATAGCGTGTGTTGTACGCAACACCAAGTTTCGCTAAACAACGATATGCTATTAAGATATTATTAAAACTAGCTGTTGTGAATAGTAATAACCACTTTTTGAAATTTTGTAAATTTTATTTTTCAAAATGGACTTCATTTATGGATTCGGAGTATCGAATTTAGCCTAAGGTGAAATTTTTGTACTTTTCGGATAACTTTCATATTCCGATGAATAGTGAAAATTACTAAATTATAATTAAAAACAACTTTTTTAATCGAAATAATTAATAGTGATAAATCATTAATTTGAGTGGTTTTAAAGTATATTTAGAATATATTTTTACAATTTAATACAATGTTGGTCATTGGATGTAATTGCACATTTAAACCAGACATAAACAAGTGTCAATCTTTTGATAAATATTGTTTCTTAAAAACACGCTATTTGTTTTAACAGCGGGATTTAATTATAAAATTAATTAATGCAACTTCTATGTTATGAATTTGGTAAAATAGACTTCATTTTTGAATTCGGAATATGAAATATAGCTTAGGATGAAATTTTGGCATTTTTCTGAAAACCTTCAATTTTTGATGAATAGTGAAACTACTAAGTGGTAGGTTAAAAACTGAATTTTGCATAAAACTTAATTTTACCGCTTCTGTGAATGGAATTTCGAAAATCCGAGAGACACGGTTATTATCAAGGACTAAAATGTGGTTCAATGAGATGAAAATAATTTTTTGGTGAATAGTAACTTTTTACTTTTTTTACCACGGTTAATAGTAAATAGGGTAACTAAGGGTAAATATGATATTAATATTACCCTAACACATGTCCTAATTCTATTGGACAAGTGTAATTCGACCAAAAACAAACTTAGGAATAAAATATGACCATTTAGGCCCACTTGGATTAGATTAGGACATTTATTATTAATTTATTTAAAGAAGGGTTAAAATAGTTAAAATCAAAGTTTAATAAGTAAATCATTTGTAATATGGGGTTATACATAAGATAAATTCGACTATAAATATTCATTAGAAAGCTAAAACGATTTCCTACATAATGGTATTTTATTTGTAATTTTTAGACATCAAATAATTTAATTTATTTATGACACAACGATGATGCAGTAATTATCTTTTTAATGAAATATTGACATAATTGATGTTATAAGCACCAAAATAAATGTAATTTGAGATTTTTTATGAATTCCACTAATTTTCTAGGTTACTATGATATATTAATGTTGATTTAATCTACTTGGTTCGAACATTTAATTCTTTTATGACTTTCACAAAAATCATATATCAAATAGTGTCAAAATTGACACAAAATAGTTTTTAAATAAAATATTATATTATTAATTGTTATTTTATTCCTAAAAATCTAAGGTTCGGCCAAATGACTTAGATAGGGATATATATATTAATAATAAACAATTTGGGGTTCGTTTGGCATGTTATAGTAAGTGTATTAACCATATAGTGAAAGAAAACAAAAAGACACGGTAAAAGTTAAATTATTTAACTTAGAGTTAAATCTAATTGATAAGGTTTAAAATAATATCCAAACATGTCTAAATTTGATTGGTTGATGATATTACAACCCTATCTCATCTAATCTTCGAATATGAGTCATTTTTGGAGGTTTTTAAGTGGGGTTAGATTTATTATAAATTAATATTTTTAAGAATTCCTAAGGTGCCCCTCTCCTCCCCTATAAAAGGACACCTCCTCCCCCTCCTCCTCACACCAATTTGAGCTCTCAAGCTCGGCCAACCCCTGCCAAAATCTCTTCTCCACTTCCCTAGAAACATCCTAGAGGTTCTGGTCTTCCTCAAAGACCAATTCTAGTGCCCTAAGAGGAGGTCTCAAAGAGGCGCTTCAAAGAAGAGGTAATTACCGTTACCAATTCTTTTATCTTTATTTCTTCTTCCACTTCTTCTTAGGTTGTTTCATTATGAAGTAATAGCATCAGTATCACTCATATACGGATATGTTATTATAACTATGAAACAACCCTATTTCACCATCTATCCATCCTACGGAAAAAGAAATCACCACGCGTGCGTACGTACGGAATACCGTCTCCACGTCGTGGTGTAATCTATTTTCCACCACCACCTTACAAGGATGGGTATAATGGTGTAAAGAATAACTATACATAGTTATTACAACATCATATTGATTCTGATATATTGTATAATTCACTCCAATTCAATTCAATACTTATAGAAATGATATCATCGCTCGTGCGTACGTACGGACTACCGTCTCCACGACGCGATGAGATTCATTCTCCATATTAACCATTTAAGAATGATTATAAAGTATATATAAGAAATAATAATGAAATATATGACATTATAAAGCTACTGGATTTATGTATATATATACATATGTATGTCATCTACTTACTTCCATTTCAAGACAATAAGGAAAGGAAAACAACGTTCATGCGTACGTACGGACTACCGTCTCCATGAACGGTGTTTTTCATTTTATTTATCTACCTATTATATATATATATATACTGAATATATATGATATATAAATCATATTTTATATTCTGGAAGTAAGTAAATCATGATATAAGTAATAATGATGTCAAGAACAACAAGTCAAAACACCTACGATAAATGAAATGATTTTACCCAAAACGCTTCTTTAACATGGAATTTACAAAAGAACGGGTAATATAATGTCATAAGTGAACCATATATGATATCATAACAATGAATATGATTCTGTAATAAGTCAATAACATGATTTAAATCATTATACAGGAGGTTCGGACCCTTACAAAGCAAGTCGGACCTAAGGTAAGGGAAATATCACAATCTCATTTTTATCCGAGATTGTTTATTCGTAAGTATTTACTGGGGTGTATTTTATCATCCACATCCATGTTTCATAAATATGTAATATTATTTCCATCCACCTACAATTGTTTAAATCCATTTTTACCCTTCGGTGAGTTTTTAGTAAAAATGAAAGGAATCTTTTGTCGTTTTTCGTACGAGGTACTTTTTGACTTTTCCGAAAAAAGTACGAAGAATGTTTTTTTAACTTATACAGAATGAATGGATTTTTAAAACATTATTTCCAAGAAATTTCCTTTACAAGTTTTCAAGTTTATTCTTAATCAACTTCTTTTATTTTAAAGTCGTATGACACGTTATGAAAGGAAAAATGTTTTTGAAGTAGAAAGGATATTTTCCTCAAGAATGAAGTTCAAGTATTTTATCAAAATTATTTTCCATCTAAGATAATAAAAGGGTTCTGTTTTTATCCCTATTATTACATGGATTTGATTATGTTTTGATGGAAACATTTTTATGAATTCCTTTATCTTATATGAATTGTTTTATGATGTCATGTTGTTTAAGAATCCCATTTTTATTACATGGGTTATGCAATGATGTATGATTTATGATTTTGTGGCACACATAAGAAAGGATTCATTAAGAGATGGGTGGGACCTATATCTCCCTCCAATGCATTGGGTAAAGATTTCATATCTCATGAGATAGACATGGCTGGAATGGTAGGTTATACCGGTTCAGTGAAACAGGACTGAAACGAGGATTACTCGATTCAGAAAGGGACTTTGTCCACTAAGATAGTCTTGGCAATGAGTCTTGACTAACAAGAAATGATTCTCTATGATTATGTGTGTATGCCACAATGAGTAATGTTTTAAGTTATGATTTCATTTCACTACTATGATTTATCCCATGTTATGAAATTATGCTCTCTTTTGCAGGTTAAGATTTCCAAAAAAGTTATGTTCTTATGAAAATTATGTGATTGATATTTCTTTTATTTACCCTTACTGAGCATTTGAGCTCACCCTTTTATGTTTTATTTTCCCCAGGATATAAAGAAAGGTTTTAGGTAAAAAAAAAGGGATGACCTTTATGGGAGATATTGAAGAACTCTCACCACGATTAGAAGATTACATTCCGAGTTTCCACATATGATATGACTTTTATTAATGTCTTGTGTTGTACGCTACACCAAAAGAAGCTTGCACAACACACATCCTTGACTTGCCTTGCATTACACGCAATCGCGACCTTCCTCGATAGCGTGTGTAGTACGCAATACCGAGTTTCACTAAACAACGATATGCTATAAAAATATTATTAAAACTAGCCGTTATGAATAGTAATAACCACTTTTTGAAATCCAGTAAATATTATTTTTCAAAATGAACTTTATTTTTGGATTCGGAGTATCGAATTTAGCCTAAGGTGAAATTTTGGTACTTTTCGGATAACTTTCATATTCTGATGAATAGTGAAAATTACTAAATTATAATTAAAAACAACTTTTTTAATCGAAATAATTAATAGTGATAAATCATTAATTTGAGTGGTTTTAAAGTGTATTTAAAATATATTTTTACAATTTAATACAAAGTTGGTCATTCGATGTAATTTCACATTTAAACTAGACATAAACAAGTGTCAATCTTTTGATAGATATTGTTTCTTAAAAACACGCTATTTGTTTTAACAGCGGGATTTAATTATAAAATTAATTAATGCAACTTTTATGTTATGAATTTGGTAAAATAGACTTCATTTTTGAATTCGGAATATGAAATATATCTTGGGATGAAGTTTTGGCATTGTTCTGAAAAACATCAATTTTTGATGAATAGTGAAACTACTAAGTGGTAGGTTAAAAACTGAATTTTGCATAAAACTTAATTTTACCGCTTCTGTGAATGGAATTTCGAAAATCCGAGAGACACGGTTAATATCAAGGACTAAAATGTGGTTCAATGAGATGAAAATAATTTTTTGGTGAATAGTAACTTTTTACTTTTTTACCACGGTTAATAGTAAATAAGGTAACTAAGGGTAAATATGATATTAATATTACCCTAACACATGTCCTAATTCTATTGGACAAGTGTAATTCGACCAAAAACAAACTTAGGAATAAAATATGACCATTTAGGCCCACTTGGATTAGATTAGGACATTTATTATTAATTTATTTAAAGAAGGGTTAAAATAGTTAAATTTAAAGTTTAATAAGTAAATCATTTTTAATATGAGGTTATACATAAGATACATTCGATTTTAAATATTCATTAGAAAGATAAAAAGATTTCCTACATGATGGTATTTTATTTGTAATTTTTAGACATCAAATAATTTAATTTATTTATGACACAAAGATGATGCAGTAATTATCTTATTAATGAAATATTGACATAATTGATGTTATAAACACAAAAATAAATGTAATTTGAGACTTTTTATGAATTCCACTAATTTTCTAGGTTACTATGATATATTAGTGTTGATTTAATCAACTTGGTTCGAACAGATAATTCTGTTATGACTTTCACAAAAATCATATATCAAATAGTGTCAAAATTGACACAAAATAGTTTTTAAATCAAATATTATATTATTAATTGTTATTTTATTCCTAAAAATCTAAGGTTCGGCCAAATGACTTAGATAAGGATATATGTATTAATAATAAACAATTTGGGGTTCGTTTGGCTTGATATAGTAAGTTTATTAACCTTATAGTATAAGAACACAAGAAGACACGGTAAAAGTAAAATTATTTAACTTAATGTTAAATCTAAATGATAAGGTTAAAATAGGAACCTAAACTTGTCTAAATTCTATTGGATGAGAGGATTTAGACCCATCCCCACCTTAGCCTCGAAATAAATCAATTTTTAGCTAATTAAAACCGAACTTGACATTATAATAAAATAATATTTTGAGATATTCCTAAGGTGCCCCTCTCCTCCCCTATAAAAGGACACCTCCTCCCCCTCCTCCTCACACCAATTTGAGCACTCAAGCTCGGCCAAACCCTGCCAATTTCTCCTCTCCACTTTCCTAGCAACATCCTAGAGGTTCTGGTCTTCCTCAAAGACCAATTTTAGTGCCCTAAGAGGAGGTCTCAAAGAGGCACTTCAAAGAAGAGGTAATTACCGTTACCAATTCTTTCATCTTTATTTCTTCTTCCACTTCTTCTTCTTAGGTTGTTTCATTATGAAGTAATAACATCAGTATCACTCATATACTGATATGTTATTATAAGAATGAAACAAACCTATTTCACCATCTATCCATCCTACGGAAAAAGAAATCACCGCGCGTGCGTACGTACGGAATACCGTCTCCACGCCGTGGTGTAATCTATTTTCCACCACCACCTTACATGGATGGGTATAATGGTGTAAAGAAAAACTATACATAGTTATTACAACATCATATTGATTCTGATATATTGTATAATCCACTCCAATTCAATTCAATATTTATAGAAATGATATCATTGCTCGTGCGTACGTACGGAATACCGTCTCCACGACGCGATGAGATTCATTCTCCATGTTAACCATTTAAGAATGATTATAATGTATATATAAGAAATAATAATGAAATATATGAAATTATAAAGCTACTGGATTTATGTATATATATACATATGTATGTCATCTACTTACTTCCATTTCAAGACAATAAGGAAAGGAAAACAGCGTTCATGCGTACGTACGGACTACCGTCTCCATGAACGGTGTTTTTCATTTTATTTATATACCTATTATATATATATATATATACTGAATATATATGATATATAAATCATATTTTATATTCTGGAAGTAAGTAAATCATGATATAAGTAATAATGATGTCAATAACAACAAGTCAAAACACCTACGATAAATGAAACGATTTTACCCAAAACGCTTCTTTAACATGGAATTTACAAAACAACGGGTAATATAATGTCATAAGTGAACCATATATGATATCATAACAATGAATATGATTCTGTAATAAGTCAATAACATGATTTAAATCATTATACAGGAGGTTCGGACAGTTACAAAGCAAGTCGGACCTAAGGTAAGGGAAATATCACAATCTCATTTTTATCCGAGATTGTTTATTCGTAAGTATTTACTGGGGTGTATTTTATCATCCACATCCATGTTTACTCAATATGTAATATTATTTCCATCCACCTAAAATTTTTTAAATCCATTTTTACCCTTCGGTGAGTTTTTAGTAAAGAATATGAAAGGAATCTTTTGTCGCTTTTTCGTACGAGGTGATTTTTTGACTTTTCCGACAAAAGTATGAAGAATGTTTTTTTAAACTTATACGGCACGAATGGATTTCTACTGTTTTATAAAGCCTTATTTTCATGAATCTTCCTCTAAAATATTTCATGACTATTTTCAATAAAATCTCTTTCTTTTAAAATTGCATGATGTTTTGTGAAAAGAAATTGATTTTGAAGAAGAAAGGATATTTTCTTCAAGAATTCAATTCAAGTGTTTTATCAAAATTATTTTCCATATAAGATAATAAAGGGTTCTGTTTCTATCCATATTTTTACATTGATTTGACTATGTTGTGATTGAATTATGTTTATGAATTCCTTTATCTTATATGAATGGTTTTATGATGTCATGATCCCATTTTTATTACATGTGTTATGCAATGATGTATGATTTATGATTTTGTGGCACACATAAGAAAGGATTCATTAAGAGATGGGTGGGACCTATATCTCCCTCCAATGCCTTGGGTAAAGATTTCATATCTCATGAGATAGACATGGCTGGAATGGTAGGTTATACCGGTTCAGTGAAACAGGACTG
This sequence comes from Viscum album, assembly GCA_963277665.1. Lineage (NCBI taxonomy): Eukaryota > Viridiplantae > Streptophyta > Magnoliopsida > Santalales > Viscaceae > Viscum > Viscum album. The sequence goes on from OY728132.1 coordinate 935,533,187, forward strand.
AAACGAGGATTACTCGATTCAGAAAGGGACTTTGTCCACTAAGATAGTCTTGGCAATGAGTCTTGACTAACAAGAAATGATTCTCTATGATTATGTGTGTATGCCACAGTGAGTAATGTTTTAAGTTATGGTTTCATTTTCACTACTATGATTTATCCCATGTTATGAAATTATGCTCTCTTTTGCAGGTTAAGATTTCCAAAAATGTTATGTTCTTATGAAAATTATGTGATTGATATTTCTTTTGTTTACCCTTACTGAGCATTTGAGCTCACCCTTTTATGTTTTCTTTTCCCCAGGATATAAAGAAAAGTTTTAGGTAAAAAAAAAGGAAGATCTTTACCTAAAACCTTTCTTTATATCCTGGGGAAAAGAAAACATAAAAGGGTGAGCTCAAATGCTCAGTAAGGGTAAACAAAGGAAATATCAATCACATAATTTTCATAAGAACATAACATTTTTGGAAATCTTAACCTGCAAAAGAGAGCATAATTTCATAACATGGGATAAATCATAGTAGTGAAATGAAATCATAACTTTAAACATTACTCATTGTGGCATACACACATAATCATAGAGAATCATTTCTTGTTAGTCAAGACTCATTGCCAAGACTATCTTAGTGGACAAAGTCCCTTTCTGAATCGAGTAATCCTCGTTTCAGTCCTGTTTCACTGAACCGGTATAACCTACCATTCCAGCCATGTCTATCTCATGAGATATAAAATCTTTACCCAATGCATTGGAGGGAGATATAGGTCCCACCCATCTCTTAATGAATCCTTTCTTATGTGTGCCACAAAATCATAAATCATACATCATTGCATAACCCATGTAATAAAAATGGGATTCTTAAACAACATGACATCATAAAACCATTCATATAAGATAAAGGAATTCATAAACTTAATTCCATCACAACATAGTCAAATCAATGTAAAAATATGGATAGAAACAGAACCCTTTATTATCTTAGATGGAAAATAATTTTGATAAAACACTTGAAATGAATTCTTGAGGAAAATATCCTTTCTTCTTCAAAATCAATTTCTTTTCACAAAACATCATACAATTTTAAAAGAAAGAGATTTTATTAAAAATAGTCATGAAATATTTTGGAGGAAGGTTCATGAAAATAAGGCTTTATAAAACCGTAAAAATCCGTTCGTGCCGTATAAGTTTAAAAAAACATTCTTCTCGTACTTTTGTCGGAAAAGTCAAAAAAGTACCTCGTACGAAAAACGACAAAATATTCCTTTCATATATTTTACTAAAAACTCACCAAAGGGTAAAATAGGATTTAAACATTTTTAGGTGAATGGAAATAATATTACATATTCAGGAAACATGGATGTGGATGATAAAATACACCCCAGTAAATACCAAAGTAAAAACAATCTCGGATAAAAGTGAGATTGTGATATTTCCCTTACCTTAGGTCCGATTTGCTTTGTTCGTGTCCGAAGCTCCTGTATAATGGTTTAAATAATGTTATTGACTTATTCCAGAATCATACATATTGATATGAGATCATATATGGTCATATTATTAGCTTCTTGTTAGTAATATTTCATTGTTACTTGTTACTCGGGTCTTTATAACTTTTTGTTCTTATGCGTGTTTTGTCGAATAAATTCTTATTCTTATCTTTAGGTTATAGATAATTCATTTCCAGAATGGTATTAGTGTAGTATATACCATATTCATTCATTCAATTCATTTATACAATCATTATGAAATGAAGATCATGTAGAACGAGTCGCATCACATCGTGGAGACGGTATTCCGTACGTACGCACGAGTGATGATATCGTTCCTATGATCGTGGAATTGTATTGGAGTATATATATATATTATTTCAGTATCAATATTACTTAATAATAATCATATATAGTTACTCATTACACCATTATACCCATCCTTGTAAGGTGATGGTGGAAAATAGATTACACCACGGCGTGGAGACGGTATTCCGTACGTACGCACGCGCGGTGATTTCTTTTTCCATAGGACGGATAGATGGTGAAATAGGTTTGTTTCATACTTATAATAACATATCAGTATATTAGTGATAGTGATTTTATTACTTCATAATGAAACAACCTAAGAAGAAGAAGTGGAAGAAGAAATAAAGATGAAATAATTGGTAACGGTAATTACCTCTTCTTTGAAGTTCCTCTTTGAGACCTCCTCTTAGGGCACTAGAATTGGTCTTTGAGGAAGACCAGAACCTCTAGGATGTTGCTAGGGAAGTGGAGAAGAGATTTGGGCAGGGTTTGGCCGAGCTTGAGTGCTCAAATTGGTGTGAGGAGGAGGGGGAGGAGGTGTCCTTTTATAAGGGAGGAGAGGGGCACCTTAGGAATATCTCAAAATATTATTTTATATTAAAGTCAAAATTGGTTTATAATGGTTCCAAAGGGTCTTATTTCGAAGCTAAAGTGGGGATGGGTCGAAATCCTATCAACCAATAGAATTTAGACAAGTTTAGGGTATTATTTTAACCTTATCAATTAGATTTAACTCTAAGTTAATTAATTTATCTTTTACCGTGTCTTTTTGTTTTCTTTCACTATATGGTTAATACACTTACTATAACATGCCAAACGAACCCCAAATTGTTTATTATTAATATATATATCCCTATCTAAGTCATTTGGCCGAACCTTAGATTTTTAGGAATACAATAACAATTAATAATATAATATTTGATTTAACAACTATTTTGTGTCAATTTTGACACTATTTGATATATGATTTTTGTGAAAGTCATAACAGAATTAAATGTTCGAACCAAGTTGATTAAATCAACATTAATATATCATAGTAACCTAGAAAATTAGTGGAATTCATAAAAAATCTCAAATTACATTTATTTTGGTGTTTATAACATCAATTATGTCAATATTTCATTAATAAGATAATTACTGCATCATCGTTGTGTCATAAATAAATTAAATTATTTGGTGTCTAAAAATTACAAATAAAATACCATCATGTAGGAAATCTTTTTAGCTTTCTAATGAATATTTACAATCGAATTTATCTTATGTATAACCCCATATTAAAAATGTTTTAGTAAATATACATTGATTTTAACTCTTTTAACCCTTCTTTAAATAAATTAATAATAAATGTCCTAATCTAATCCAAGTGGGCCTAAATGGTCATATTTTATTCCTAAGTTTGTTTTTGGTCGAATTACACTTGTCCAATAGAATTAGGACATGTGTTAGGGTAATATTAATATCATATTTACCCTTAGTTACCCTATTTACTATTAACCGCGGTAAAAAAAGTAAAAAGTTACTATTCACCAAAAAATTATTTTCATCTCATTGAACCACATTTTAGTCCTTGATATTAACCGTGTCTCTCGGATTTTTGAAATTCCATTCACAGAAGCGGTAAAATTATGTTTTATGCAAAATTCAGTTTTTAACCTACCACTTAGTGGTTTCACTATTCATCAAAAATTGAAAGTTTTCAGAAAAATACCAAAATTTCACCCTAGGCTAATTTTGATATTCTGAGTCCAAAAATGAAGTCCATTTTGAAAAATAAAATTTATAAAATTTCAAAAAGTGGTTATTACTATTCATAACGGCTAGTTTTAATAGCATATTGTTGTTTAGTGAAACTCGGTATTGCGTACGACGCAAGCTATCGAGGAAGGTCGCGATTGCGTGTAAAGCAAGCCAAGAAAGTGTTGTGTAGAAAAAGATTCCTTTGATGATTTATATAACATAAAAGTCTCGGGTGTTACATTCTACCCCCCTTAAAAAGAATTTCGCCCTCGAAATTCGTCACTTTGCAACAAACAAATGAGGATACTGAAATAATATATATATATACTCCAATACAATTCCATGATCATAGGAACGATATCATCACTCGTGCGTACGTACGGAATACCGTCTCCACGATGTGATGCGACTCGTTCTACATGATCTTCATTTCATAATGATTATATAAATGAATTGAATGAATGAATATGGTATATACTACACTAATACCATTCTGGAAATGAATTATCTATAACCTAAAGATAAGAATAAGAATTTATTCGACAAAACACGCATAAGAACAAAAAGTTATAAAGACCCGAGTAACAAGTAACAATGAAATATTACTAACAAGAAGCTAATAATATGACCATATATGATCTCATATCAATATGTATGATTCTGGAATAAGTCAATAACATTATTTAAACCATTATACAGGAGCTTCGGACACGAACAAAGCAAATCGGACCTAAGGTAAGGGAAATATCACAATCTCACTTTTATCCGAGATTGTTTTTACTTTGGTAATTACTGGGGTGTATTTTATCATCCACATCCATGTTCCTTCAATATGTAATATTATTTCCATCCTTCTATAATAGTTTATATCCAATTTTACCCTTCGGTAAGTTTTTTTTTAAAAATATGAAAGGAATCTTTTGTCGTTTTTCGTACGAGGTACTTTTTGACTTTTCCGACAAAAGTACGAAGAATGTTTTTTTTAACTTAAACAGCACGAACGGATTTTTACAGTTTTATAAAGCCTTATTTTTATGAAGCTTCCTCCAAATTATTTCATGACTATTTTTAATAAAATCTCTTTCTTTTAAAATTCCATGATGTTTTGTGAAAAGAAATTGATTTTGAAGAAGAAAGGATATTTTCCTCAAGAATTCATTTCAAGTGTTTTATCAAAATTATTTTCCATCTAAGATAATAAAGGGTTCTGTTTCTATCCATATTTTTACATAGATTTGACTATTTTGTGATGGAATTATGTTTATGAATTCCTTTATCTTATATGAATGGTTTTATGATGTCATGTTGTTTAAGAATCCCATTTTTGTTACATGGGTTATGAAATGATGTATGATTTATGATTTTGTGGCACACATAAGAATGGTATCATTATGAGATGGGTGGGACCTATATCTCCCTCCAATGCATTGGGTAAAGATTTTATATCTCATGAGATAGACATGGCTGGAATGGTAGGTTATACCGGTTCAGTGAAACAGGACTGAAACGAGGATTACTCGATTCAGAAAGGGACTTTGTCCACTAAGATAGTCTTGGCAATGAGTCTTGACTAACAAGAAATGATTCTCTATGATTATGTGTGTATGCCACAATGAGTAATGTTTAAAGTTATGATTTCATTTCACTACTATGATTTATCCCATGTTATGAAATTATGCTCTCTTTTGCAGGTTAAGATTTCCAAAAATGTTATGTTCTTATGAAAATTATGTGATTGATATTTCCTTTGTTTACCCTTACTGAGCATTTGAGCTCACCCTTTTATGTTTTCTTTTCCCCAGGATATAAAGAAAGGTTTTAGGTAAAAAAAAGGAAGATCTTTATGGGTGATGTTGAAGATCTTTCCCCACGATTAGAAGATTATACTCCGAGTTTCCAAAGACACTAAACTATTACGATCCTTGTGTGTGTATTTTTGTTATATACTAAGTATTCCGCAAAAGTAATGTAATGTCCATGTACGATAAGCTTCGGGTCTCTACAGTTGGTATCAGATGAAAGGTTTAGTCAACCTTTGGAAACTAGGATGCGAAAACGTTAGTGGGATCCCTAGAGATATTTCTAAGGTATGTCTAGGGATGTCCCTAAGGTTAAGTATACGTATAGGTTATAGTACTAGAACTACGCTAACGATCATAGAATTAAACCTAAGATGTTAGATGTTCAAGGTACTCCCCCTTTATTATGTTGTTTTCACTAGCATGATTTTTGCCTCTCACGCTATTCTTTTTGGGTTTTAGAAAATGGTTGGAAACAAGATGATTCACGATAATGGAGGATATGATGGACAATGGAATGATATTCTTCATGAGCAACCAAATGAAATGGGATTTGGATGTCCAAACATCATTATTATGCCGAATCAGCAATCTCACAACATGATCAATAAATTAAAATTTGGTAAGTTTCCTGACTCGACTAATAAGAGAAAGATGGAGTTTCATGATGATCATAGAGGAAAGAAAGTTCAATTTCCCCTATGTAAATCATGTGGGAAGAGGCATCAAGGAGAATGTTTCAAGGGAACTGGAAGATGCTTTGGGTGTGGAAAAGAAGGACACAAAGCAAGTAAGTGCAAAGGAAAAGGGTCGGTTAACACCATTGATGAGGATAATGGTATTGCTACGACATCAAAAATGGTTAAGTGTTTTAAATGTGGAATGTATGGGCATTATGCAAACAAATGCCCTAAGGGAAAGACTCATGAAGAGAATCAGTATGGTCATATGGGTAGTATTTATGTGGACGATGATGAAGAGACTACAAATGATATGTGAGATGAAAGAATTTTTGAAGCTCGGTCAATGGTTTGAGAATGTAGTGGAATGATTACATGTTTATCATGTGTAATTTTGGAATAAAGAGACATCTATGGATTGTTACACTGTTGTCTTTCCTTGTGTTTTGAAAGTGTATGATTAATGTTACCAGTATCCATGAAAGGTTATTCAGATATTTTTGGAATGTAGATGATATGCGCATAATGAAGGGATAAGGAGAAAATTAAATGTTTGATAGTATTCATGAGCTCATGATTGATATAAGGACTAAGTGATATCATGGTTTGAGTATATAGAATTTTGAGGATTTTGGTATGTGGAAAGTGTTAACTTTTAACTGCACTCATGTTTTCACAAAGGTATTCAAGAGAATACACGATTAAGGACTTTGAATGTTTGGAATGTGACCAACAAGACATATCTTATGATATGTGGGGATCAACGATAGTATTAAATCTCTGGTAATCGTTGTCACTATATTATGAGAGTGGACTGCAGTATTATAAGCCTAAAGATTAGACTGGATTATGTTGGACATAAGTTAGTATTGTTTAAGGATAGAAGATTTTCGATTTTATTGATGGGATGTTATAGTAACGTAGTTTTAGAAAAAGGGACAACCTGCAGGACGGGCGACAGCCCATCGCTTCGGACAAGGCTGTAGGAATCGAACCCACAACCAAAGTGCGACTGGCCTTTATCGCCTACCACTGGCCTACAGGAAGTCCCTGTTTAGTAGAAACTAGTTTTATTATATTAAGCAGTATGATATATGAAGTATAAGTCCATTTTAGGAACTATATATGATTAATCTCACTATAGAATGACTTATATATATTTAATAACTTTTGCATACCTTTTGTTTGAGACAGATGGAATGACCCGTCATTCTATCACATGATCTGCTAACACTTCACGAATAACAAATTCAACTTCATTTATTTAAGAGATGAAGTGGAAATTGTTCAAGGCACGAACAACAGTGATATTGTATCAAAATAAAGTAAGTATTTATTCTAATTCAAATTTTCAACTTTAAGGAAATGATCTTGAAAACCAAAAATGTTGTCCTAGTTCTCTTATACCTGATGAATCAGATGGTACCTTAGATCGTCACAAATTTATGGATTTGTGATTACTGGCTTTTCCATAGCCATGTTCTCTACCACTCTCCATCAGAACATGATGGTAAGATTTCTCTTCCATATCCATATTTTCAAATATGTGGAAACCCATTGATTAGTTTATTTGGGTAATCGTTACATTTCATACTTTAGTTTTTAAAGCCAAGTTTTGGTATTCCTTTTTACGATGTGGATTTCTATTAAAGAAACTTTCAAATAGTAAACCATTTATAACCCCGACGAATTTCGAGGGCGAAATTCATTTTAAGGGGTGTAGAATGTAACAGCCTGAGATTTTATGAAAAATATTCTTTTTATTTCACTAATGTCTTGTGTTGTACGCTACACCAAAAGGAGCTTGCACAACACGCATCCTTGACTTGCCTTGCATACACGCAATCGCGACCTTCCTCGATAGCGTGTGTAATACGCAATACCGAGTTTCACTAAACAACGATATGCTATTAAAATATTATTAAAACTAGCCGGTATGAATAGTAATAACCACTTTTTAAAATTCTGTAAATCTTATTTTTCAAAATGAACTTCATTTTTGGATTCGGAGTATCGAATTTAGCCTAAGGTGAAATTTTGGTACTTTTCGGATAACTTTCATATTTTGATGAATAGTGAAAATTACTAAATTATAATTAAAAACAACTTTTTTAATCGAAATAATTAATAGTGATAAATCATTAATTTGAATGGTTTTAAAGTATATTTAGAATATATTTTTACAATTTAATACAATGTTGGTCATTGGATGTAATTTCACATTTAAACTAGACATAAACAAGTGTCAATCTTTTGATAGATATTGTTTCTTAAAAAACATGCTATTTGTTTTAACAGCGGGATTTAATTATAAAATTAATTAATGCAACTTTTATGTTATGAATTTGGTAAAATAGACTTCATTTTTGAATTCAGAATATGAAATATAGCTTGGGATGAAATTTTGGCATTGTTCTGAAAAACATCAATTTTTGATGAATAGTGAAACTACTAAGTGGTAGGTTAAAAACTGAATTTTGCATAAAACTTAATTTTACCGCTTCTGTGAATGGAATTTCGAAAATCCGAGAGACACAGTTAATATCAAGGACTAAAATGTGGTTCAATGAGATGAAAATAATTTTTTGGTGAATAGTAACTTTTTACTTTTTTTACCGCGGTTAATAGTAAATAGGGTAACTAAGGGTAAATATGATATTAATATTACCCTAACACATGTCCTAATTCTATTGGACAAGTGTAATTCGACCAAAAACAAACTTAGGAATAAAATATGACCATTTAGGCCCACTTGGATTAGATTAGGACATTTATTATTAATTTATTTAAAGAAGGGTTAAAATAGTTAAAATCAAAGTTTAATAAGTAAATCATTTTTAATATGGGGTTATACATAAGATAAATTCGACTATAAATATTCATTAGAAAGCTAATAAGATTTCCTACATAAGGGTATTTTATTTGTAATTTTTAGACTTTAAATAAATTAATTTATTTATGACACAACGATGATGCAGTAATTACCCTTTTAAGGAAATATTAACATAATTGATATTATAAATGCTCAAATGAATGTAATTTAAGACTTTTTATGAATTCCACTAATTTTCTAGGTTACTATGATATATTAGTGTTGATTTAATCAACTTGGTTCGAACATATAATTCTGTTATGACTTTCACAAAAATCATATATCAAATAGTGTCAAAATTGACACAAAATAGTTTTTAAATCAAATATTATATTATTAATTGTTATTTTATTCCTAAAAATCTAAGGTTCGGCCAAATGACTTAGATAAGGATATATATATTAATAATAAACAATTTGGGGTTCGTTTTTCATGTTATAGTAAGTGTATTAACCATATAGTGAAAGAAAACAAAAAGACACGGTAAATGTTAAATTATTTAACTTAGAGTTAAATCTAATTGATAAGGTTAAAATAATATCCTAAACTTGTCTAAATTCTATTGGTTGATAGGATTTCGACCCATCCCCACTTTAGCTTCGAAATAAGACCCTTTGGAACCATTATAAACCGATTTTGACTTTAATATAAAATAATATTTTGAGATATTCCTAAGGTGCCCCTCTCATCCCCTATAAAAGGACACCTCCTCCCCCTCCTCCTCACACCAATTTGAGCACTCAAGCTCGGCCAACCCCTGCCATTTTCCATTCTACACTTCCCTAGAATAATCCTAGAGGTCCTGGTCTTCTCCAAAGACCAATCTTAGTTCCTTAAGTGGAGGATTCAAAAAGGCGTTCCAAAGAAGAGGTAATATCCATTACCGATCTTTTCAATTTCTTTCTTCTTCAACTTCTTCTTCTTTAGTTGTTTCATGATAAAGTAATAACATCAGTATTACTTACATACTGATATGTTATTATAAATATGAAACAACCCTAATTCACCTTCTATCCATCCTACGGAAAAATGAAATCACCGCGCGTGCGTACGTACGGAATACCGTCTCCACGCCGTGGTGTAATCTATTTTCCACCATCACCTTACAAGGATGGGTATAATGGTGTAATCAGTAACTATATATGATTATTATTAAGTAATATTGATACTGAAATAATATATATATATACTCCAATACAATTCCACGATCATAGGAACGATATCATCACTCGTGCGTACGTACGGAATACCGTCTCCACGATGTGATGCGACTCGTTCTACATGATCTTCATTTCATAATGATTATATAAATGAATTGAATGAATGAATATGGTATATACTACACTAATACCATTCTGTAAATGAATTATCTATAACCTAAAGATAAGAATAAGAATTTATTCGACAAAACACGCATAAGAACAAAAAGTTATAAAGACCCGAGTAACAAGTAACAATGAAATATTACTAACAAGAAGCTAATAATATGACCATATATGATCTCATATCAATATGTATGATTCTGGAATAAGTCAATAACATTATTTAAACCATTATACAGGAGCTTCGGACACGAACAAAGCAAATCGGACCTAAGGTAAGGGAAATATCACAATCTCACTTTTATCCGAGATTGTTTTTACTTTGGTAATTACTGGGGTGTATTTTATCATCCACATCCATGTTCCTTCAATATGTAATATTATTTCCATCCTTCTACAATAGTTTATATCCAATTTTACCCTTCGGTAAGTTTTTTTTTAAAAATATGAAAGGAATCTTTTGTCGTTTTTCGTACGAGGTACTTTTTGACTTTTCCGACAAAAGTACGAAGAATGTTTTTTTTAACTTAAACAGCACGAACGGATTTTTACGGTTTTATAAAGCCTTATTTTTATGAAGCTTCCTCCAAATTATTTCATGACTATTTTTAATAAAATATCTTTCTTTTAAAATTCCATGATGTTTTGTGAATAGAAATTGATTTTGAAGAAGAAAGGATATTTTCCTCAAGAATTCATTTCAAGTGTTTTATCAAAATTATTTTCCATCTAAGATAATAAAGGGTTCTGTTTCTATCCATATTTTTACATTGATTTGACTATTTTGTGATGGAATTATGTTTATGAATTCCTTTATCTTATATGAATGGTTTTATGATGTCATGTTGTTTAAGAATCCCATTTTTGTTACATGGGTTATGAAATGATGTATGATTTATGATTTTGTGGCACACATAAGAATGGTATCATTATGAGATGGGTGGGACCTATATCTCCCTCCAATGCATTGGGTAAAGATTTTATATCTCATGAGATAGACATGGCTGGAATGGTAGGTTATACCGGTTCAGTGAAACAGGACTGAAACGAGGATTACTCGATTCAGAAAGGGACTTTGTCCACTAAGATAGTCTTGGCAATGAGTCTTGACTAACAAGAAATGATTCTCTATGATTATGTGTGTATGCCACAATGAGTAATGTTTAAAGTTATGATTTCATTTCACTACTATGATTTATCCCATGTTATGAAATTATGCTCTCTTTTGCAGGTTAAGATTTCCAAAAATGTTATGTTCTTATGAAAATTATGTGATTGATATTTCCTTTGTTTACCCTTACTGAGCATTTGAGCTCACCCTTTTATGTTTTCTTTTCCCCAGGATATAAAGAAAGGTTTTAGGTAAAAAAAAGGAAGATCTTTATGGGTGATGTTGAAGATCTTTCCCCACGATTAGAAGATTATACTCCGAGTTTCCAAAGACACTAAACTATTACGATCCTTGTGTGTGTATTTTTGTTATATACTAAGTATTCCGCAAAAGTAATGTAATGTCCATGTACGATAAGCTTCGGGTCTCTACAGTTGGTATCAGAGGAAAGGTTTAGTCAACCTTTGGAAACTAGGATGCGAAAACGTTAGTGAGATCCCTAGAGATATTTCTAAGGTATGTCTAGGGATGTCCCTAAGGTTAAGTATACGTATAGGTTATAGTACTAGAACTACGCTAACGATCATAGAATTAAACCTAAGATGTTAGATGTTCAAGGTACTCCCCCTTTATTATGTTGTTTTCCCTAGCATGATTTTTGCCTCTCACGCTATTCTTTTTGGGTTTTAGAAAATGGCTGGAAACAAGATGATTCACGATAATGGAGGATATGATGGACAATGGAATGATATTATTCATGAGCAACCAAATGAAATGGGATTTGGATGTCCAAACATCATTATTATGCCGAATCAGCAATCTCACAACATGATCAATAAAGTAAAATTTGGTAAGTTTCCTGACTCGACTAATAAGAGAAAGATGGAGTTCCATGATGATCATAGAGGAAAGAAAGTTCAATTTCCCCTATGTAAATCATGTGGGAAGAGGCATCAAGGAGAATGTTTCAAGGGAACTGGAAGATGCTTTGGGTGTGGAAAAGAAGGACACAAAGCAAGTAAGTGCAAAGGAAAAGGGTCGGTTAACACCATGGATGAGGATAATGGTATTGCTACGACATCAAAAATGGTTAAGTGTTTTAAATGTGGAATGTATGGGCATTATGCAAACAAATGCCCTAAGGGAAAGACTCATGAAGAGAATCAGTATGGTCATATGGGTAGTATTTATGTGGATGATGATGAAGAGACTACAAATGATATGTGAGATGAAAGAATTGTTGAAGCTCGATCAATGGTTTAAGAATGTTGTGGAATGATTACATGTTTATCATGTGTAATGTTGTATAAGAAATCTCATGGTACTATGGAATAAAGAGACATCTGAGGATTGTTACACTGTTGTCTTTCCTTGAGTTATGAAAGTGTATGATTAATGGTACCACTATCCATGAAAGGTTATTCAGATATTTTTGGAATGTAGATGATATGCGCATAATGAAGGGATAAGGAGAAAATTAAATGTTTGATAGTATTCATGAGCTCATGATTGATATAAGGACTAAGTTATATCATGGTTTGAGTATATAGAATTTTGAGGATTTTGGTATATGGAAAGTATTAACTTTTAACTAACTTCATGTTTTCACTACGGTATTCAAGAGAATACACGATTAAGGACTTTGAATGTTTGGAATGTAACCAACAAGACATATCTTATGATATGTGGGGATCAACGACAGTATTAAATCTTTGGTAATCGTTGTCACTATATTATGAGAGTGGACTGCAGTATTATGTATAAGCCTAAAGATTAGACTGGATTATGTTGGACATAAGTTAGTATTGTTTAAGGATAGAAGATTTTCGATATTATTGAAGGGATGTTATAGTAACTTAGTTTTAGAAAAAGGGACAACCTGCAGGACGGGCGACAGCCCATCGCTTCGGACAAGGCTGTAGGAATTGAACCCACAACCGAAGTGCGACTGGCCTTTATCGCCTACCACTGACCTACAGGAAGTCCCTGTTTAGTAGAAAATAGTTTTATTATATTGAGCAGTATGATATATGAAGTATAAGTCCATTTTAGGAACCATATATGATTAATCCCACTATAGATCGACTTATGTATATAGATTTTGCTAACCTTTTGAGACAGATGGGATGACCCGTCATTCTATCACATGATCTGCTAACACTTCACGAATAACAAATTCAACTTCATTTATTTAAGAGATGAAGTGGAAATTGTTAAAGGCACGAACAACAGTGAGATTGTATCAAAATAAAGTATGTATTTATTCTAATTCAAATTTTCAACTTTAGGGAAATGATCTTGGAAACAAAAAATGTTGTCCTAGTGATCTTATACCTGATGAATCAGATGGTACCTTAGATCGTCACAAATTTATGGATTTGTGATTACTGGATTTTCCATAGCCATGTTCTCTACCACTCTCCATCAGAACATAATGGTTAGATTTCTCTTCCATATCCATATTTTCACCTATGTGGAAACCCAGTGATTAGTTTATTTGGGTAATCGTTACATTTCATACTTTAGTTTTTAAAGCCAAGTTTTGGTATTCCCTTTTACTATGTGGGTTTCTATTAAAGAAACTTTCAAATAGTAAACCATTTATAACCCCGACGAATTTCGAGGGCGAAATTCATTTTAAGGGGGGTAGAATGTAACAGCCCAAGATTTTATAAAAAAATATTCTTTTTAATTTTATTAATGTCTTGTGTTGTACGCTACACCAAAAGGAGCTTGCACAACACACATCCTTGACTTGTCTTGCATTACATGCAATCGCGACCTTCCTCGATAGCGTGTGTAGTACGCAATACCGAGTTTCACTAAACAACAATATGCTATAAAAATATTATTAAAACTAGCCGTTATGAATAGTAATAACCACTTTTTGAAATCCAGTAAATCTTATTTTTCAAAATGAACTTTATTTTTGGATTTGGAGTATCGAATTTAGCCTAAGGTGAAATTTTGGTACTTTTCGGATAACTTTCATATTCTGATGAATAGTGAAAATTACTAAATTATAATTAAAAACAACTTTTTTAATCGAAATAATTAATAGTGATAAATCATTAATTTGAGTGGTTTTAAAGTATATTTAGAATATATTTTTACAATTTAATACAATGTTGGTCATTGGATGTAATTTCACATTTAAACTAGACATAAACAAGTGTCAATCTTTTGATAGATATTGTTTCTTAAAAACACACTATTTGTTTTAACAGCGGGATTTAATTATAAAATTAATTAATGCAACTTTTATGTTATGAATTTGGTAAAATAGACTTCATTTTTGAATTCGGAATATGAAATATAGCTTGGGATGAAATTTTGGCATTGTTCTGAAAAACATCAATTTTTGATGAATAGTGAAACTACTAAGTGGTAGGTTAAAAACTGAATTTTGCATAAAACTTAATTTTACCGCTTCTGTGAATGGAATTTCGAAAATCCGAGAGACACGGTTAATATCAAGGACTAAAATGTGGTTCAATGAGATGAAAATAATTTTTTGGTGAATAGTAACTTTTTACCTTTTTTACCACGGTTAATAGTAAATAGGGTAACTAAGGGTAAATATGATATTAATATTATCCTAACACATGTCCTAATTCTATTGGACAAGTGTAATTCGACCAAAAACAAACTTAGGAATAAAATATGACCATTTAGGCCCACTTGGATTAGATTAGGACATTTATTATTAATTTATTTAAAGAAGGGTTAAAATAGTTAAAAATCAAAGTTTAATAAGTAAATAATTTTTAATATGGGGTTATACATAAGATAAATTCGATTGTAAATATTCATTAGAAAGCTAAAAAGATTTCCTACATGATGGTATTTTATTTGTAATTTTTAGACATCAAATAATTTAATTTATTTATGACACAACGATGATGCAGTAATTATCTTTTTAATGAAATATTGACATAATTGATGTTATAAGCACCAAAATAAATGTAATTTGAGATTTTTTATGAATTCCACTAATTTTCTAGGTTACTATGATATATTAATGTTGATTTAAGCAACTTGGTTCGAACATTTAATTCTGTTATGACTTTCACAAAAATCATATATCAAATAGTGTCAAAATTGACACAAAATAGTTTTTAAATCAAATATTATATTACTAATTGTTATTTTATTCCTAAAAATCTAAGGTTCGGCCAAATGACTTAGATAAGGATATATATATTAATAATAAACAATTTGGGGTTCGTTTGGCATGTTATAGTAAGTGTATTAACCATATAGTGAAAGAAAACAAAAAGACACGGTTAAAGTTAAATTAATTAACTTAGAGTTAAATCTAATTGATAAGGTTAAAATAATACCCTAAACTTGTCTAAATTCTATTGGTTGATAGGATTTCGACCCATCCCCACTTTAGCTTCGAAATAAGACCCTTTGGAACCATTATAAACCAATTTTGACTTTAATATAAAATAATATTTTGAGATATTCCTAAGGTGCCCCTCTCCTCCCTTATAAAAGGACACCTCCTCCCCCTCCTCCTCACACCAATTTGAGCACTAAAGCTCGGCCAACCCCTGCCAATTTATCCTCTCCACTTCCCTAGAAACATCCTAGAGGTTCTGGTCTTCTTCAAAGACCAATTTTAGTGCCCTAAGAGGAGGTCTCAAAGAGGCACTTCAAAGAAGAGGTAATTACCGTTACCAATTCTTTCATCTTTATTTCTTCTTCCACTTCTTCTTCTTAGGTTGTTTAATTATGAAGTAATAACATCAGTATCACTCATATACTGATATGTTATTATAAGTATGAAACAACCCTATTTCACCATCTATCCATCCTACGGCAAAAGAAATCACCGCGCGTGCGTACGTACGGAATACCGTCTCCACGCCGTGGTGTAATCTATTTTCCACCACCACCTTACATGGATGGGTATAATGGTGTAAAGAATAACTATACATAGTTATTAAAACATCATATTGATTCTGATATATTGTATAATCCACTCCAATTCAATTCAATATTTATAGAAATGATATCATCGCTCGTGCGTACGTACGGACTACCGTCTCCACGACGCGATGAGATTCATTCTCCATGTTAACCATTTAAGAATGATTATAATGTATATATAAGAAATAATAATGAAATATATGACATTATAAATCTACTGGATTTATGTATATATATACATATGTATGTCATCTACTTACTTCCATTTCAAGACAATAAGGAAAGGAAAACAGCGTTCATGCGTACGTACGGACTACCGTCTCCATGAACGGTGTTTTTCATTTTATTTATCTACCTATTATATATATATATACTGAATATATATGATATATAAATCATATTTTATATTCTGGAAGTAAGTAAATCATGATATAAGTAATAATGATGTCAAGAACAACAAGTCAAAACACCTAAGATAAATGAAACGATTTTACCCAAAACGCTTCTTTAACATGGAATTTACAAAAGAACGGGTAATAAAATGTTATAAGTGAACCATATATGATATCATAACAATGAATATGATTCTTGAATAAGTCAATAACATGATTTAAATCATTATACAGGAGGTTCGGACACTTACAAAGCAAGTCGGACCTAAGGTAAGGGAAATATCACAATCTCATTTTTATCCGAGATTGTTTATTCGTAAGTATTTACTGGGGTGTATTTTATCATCCACATCCATGTTCCCTCAATATGTAATATTATTTCCATCCACCTACAATTGTTTAAGTCCAATTTTACCCTTCTATGAGTTTTTAGTAAAAGAAATGAAAGGAATCTTTTGATGTTTTTCGTACGAGGTACTTTTGACTTTTCCGACCAAAGTACGAAGAATGTTTTTTTTAACTTATACGGCACGAACGGATTTATACTGTTTTATAAAGCCTTATTTTCATGAAGATTCCTCTAAAATATTTCATGACTATTTTAAATAAAATATCTTTCTTTTATAATTGCATGATGTTTTGTGAAAAGAAATTGATTTTGAAGAAGAAAGGATATTTTCCTCAAGAATTCAATTCAAGTGTTTTATCAAAATTATTTTCCATATAAGATAATAAAGGGTTCTGTTTCTATACATATTTTTACATTGATTTGACTATGTTGTGATGGAATTATGTTTATGAATTCCTTTATCTTATATGAATGGTTCTATGATGTCATGTTGTTTAAGAATCCCATTTTTATTACATGGGTTATGCAATGATGTATGATTTATGATTTTATGGCACACATAAGAAAGGATTCATTAAGAGATGGGTGGGACCTATATCTCCCTCCAATGCATTGGGTAAAGATTTCATATCTCATGAGATAGACATGGCTGGAATGGTAGGTTATACCGGTTCAGTGAAACAGGACTGAAACGAGGATTACTCGATTCAGAAAGGGACTTTGTCCACTAAGATAGTCTTGGCAATGAGTCTTGACTAACAAGAAATGATTCTCTATGATTATGTGTGTATGCCACAATGAGTAATGTTTTAAGTAAGGGTTTCATTTTCACTACTATGATTTATCCCATGTTATGAAATTATGCTCTCTTTTGCAGGTTAAGATTTCCAAAAATGTTATGATCTTATGAAAATTATGTGATTGATATTTCTTTTGTTTACCCTTACTGAGCATTTGAGCTCACCCTTTTTATGTTTTCTTTTTCCCAGGATATAAAGAAAGGTCTTAGGTAAAAAAAAAGGAAGATCTTTGTGGGAGATTTTGAAGATCTTTCACCAGGATTAGAAGATTACGTTCCGAGTTTCCAAAGACACTAAACTATTACGATCCTTGTGTGTGTATTTTTGTTATGTATTAAGTATTCCGCAAAAGTAATGTAAAGTCCATGTACGATAAGCTTCGGGTCTCTACAGTTGGTATCAGAGGCAAAGGAGGTAGGAATGTATCTGATCCTTGGGAACTCTCACATGTGAGCGTTGGACGAAGCATGGCTCTCCGCCCAAGGGCTTCATGAGGAAATGGCTGCCACTGGGGATGGTGGTGTGTCCCGCCCAGGGGGTGTAGCCACCCATGGAGTGCCCTGATAGGTATCAATTGTAGTCCACTGGAAGTAATTCTAGACCGCTACAGTTGGTATCAGAGGAAAGGTTTAGTCAACCTTTGGAAACTAGGACGCGAAAACGTTAGTAAGATCCCTAGAGATATTTATAAGGTATGTATAGGGATGCCCCTAAGGATAAGTATACATATAGGATATAGTCCTAGAACTATGGTAACGATATTAGATTAAACCAAAGATGATAGATATTTAAGTTACTCCCCCTTTATTATGATTTTTTCATCTAACACTATTCTGTTTGGGTTTTAGAAAATGGATGGAAAAAGATGATTCACAATAATGGAGGATATGATGGACAATGGAATGATATTCTTCATGAGAAACCAAATGAAATGGGATTTGGATGTCCAAACATCATTATTTTGCCAAATCAGCAATCTCACAATATGATCAATAAAGTAAAATTTGGTAAGTTTCCTGACTCGACTAATAAGAGAAAGATGGAGTTCCATGATGATCATAGAGGAAAGAAAGTTCAATTTCCCCTATGTAAATCATGTGGGAAGAGGCATCAAGGAGAATGTTTCAAGGGAACTGGAAGATGCTTTGGGTGTGGAAAAGAAGGACACAAAGCAAGTAAGTGCAAAGGAAAAGGGTCGGTTAACACCATGGATGAGGATAATGGTATTGCTACGACATCAAAAATGGTTAAGTGTTTTAAATGTGGAATGTATGGGCATTATGCAAACAAATGCCCTAAGGGAAAGACTCATGAAGAGAATCAGTATGGTCATATGGGTAGTATTTATGTGGATGATGATGAAGAGACTACAAATGATATGTGAGATGAAAGAATTGTTGAAGTTCGATCAATGGTTTAAGAATGTTGTGGAATGATTACATGTTTATCATGTGTAATGTTGTATAAGAAATCTCATGGTACTATGGAATAAAGAGACATCTGAGGATTGTTACACTGTTGTCTTTCCTTGAGTTATGAAAGTGTATGATTAATGGTACCACTATCCATGAAAGGTTATTCAGATATTTTTGGAATGTAGATGATATGCGCATAATGAAGGGATAAGGAGAAAATTAAATGTTTGATAGTATTCATGAGCTCATGATTGATATAAGGACTAAGTGATATCATGGTTTGAGTATATAGAATTTTGAGGATTTTGGTATATGGAAAGTATTAACTTTTAACTACATTCATGTTTTCACTAAGGTATTCAAGAGAATACACGATTAAGGACTTTGAATGTTTGGAATGTAACCAACAAGACATATCTTATGATATGTGGGGATCAACGACAGTATTAAATCTTTGGTAATCGTTGTCACTATATTATGAGAGTGGACTGCAGTATTATGTATAAGCCTAAAGATTAGACTGGATTATGTTGGACATAAGTTAGTATTGTTTAAGGATAGAATATTTTCGATATTATTGAAGGGATGTTATAGTAACTTAGTTTTAGAAAAAGGGACAACCTGCAGGACGGGCGACAGCCCATCGCTTCGGACAAGGCTGTAGGAATTGAACCCACAACCGAAGTGCGACTGGCCTTTATCGCCTACCACTGACCTACAGGAAGTCCCTGTTTAGTAGAAACTAGTTTTATTATATTAAGCAGTATGATATATGAAGTATAAGTCCATTTTAGGAACCATATATGATTAATCCCACTATAGATCGACTTATGTATATAGATTTTGCTAACCTTTTGAGACAGATGGGATGACCCGTCATTCTATCACATGATCTGCTAACACTTCACGAATAACAAATTCAACTTCATTTATTTAAGATATGAAGTGGAAATTGTTAAAGGCACGAACAACAGTGAGATTGTATCAAAATAAAGTATGTATTTATTCTAATTCAAATTTTCAACTTTAGGGAAATGATCTTGGAAACAAAAAATGTTGTCCTAGTGATCTTATACCTGATGAATCAGATGGTACCTTAGATCGTCACAAATTTATGGATTTGTGATTACTGGATTTTCCATAGCCATGTTCTCTACCACTCTCCATCAGAACATAATGGTTAGATTTCTCTTCCATATCCATATTTTCACCTATGTGGAAACCCAGTGATTAGTTTATTTGGGTAATCGTTACATTTCATACTTTAGTTTTTAAAGCCAAGTTTTGGTATTCCCTTTTACTATGTGGGTTTCTATTAAAGAAACTTTCAAATAGTAAACCATTTATAACCCCGACGAATTTCGAGGGCGAAATTCATTTTAAGGGGGGTAGAATGTAACAGCCCAAGATTTTATAAAAAAATATTCTTTTTAATTTTATTAATGTCTTGTGTTGTACGCTACACCAAAAGGATCTTGCACAACACACATCCTTGACTTGTCTTGCATTACATGCAATCGCGACCTTCCTCGATAGCGTGTGTAGTACGCAATACCGAGTTTCACTAAACAACAATATGCTATAAAAATATTATTAAAACTAGCCGTTATGAATAGTAATAACCACTTTTTGAAATCCAGTAAATCTTATTTTTCAAAATGAACTTTATTTTTGGATTCGGAGTATCGAATTTAGCCTAAGGTGAAATTTTGGTACTTTTCGGATAACTTTCATATTCTGATGAATAGTGAAAATTACTAAATTATAATTAAAAACAACTTTTTTAATCGAAATAATTAATAGTGATAAATCATTAATTCGAGTGGTTTTAAAGTATATTTAGAATATATTTTTACAATTTAATACAATGTTGGTCATTGGATGTAATTGCACATTTAAACCAGACACAAACAAGTGTCAATCTTTTGATAGATATTGTTTCTTAAAAACACGCTATTTGTTTTAACAGCGGGATTTAATTATAAAATTAATTAATGCAACTTCTATGATATGAATTTGGTAAAATAGACTTCATTTTTGAATTCGGAATATGAAATATAGCTTCGGATGAAATTTTGGCATTTTTCTGAAAACCTTCAATTTTTGATGAATAGTGAAACTACTAAGTGGTAGGTTAAAAACTGAATTTTGCATAAAACTTAATTTTACCGCTTCTGTGAATGGAATTTCGAAAATCCGAGAGACACGGTTATTATCAAGGACTAAAATGTGGTTCAATGAGATGAAAATAATTTTTTGGTGAATAGTAACTTTTTACTTTTTTTACCACGGTTAATAGTAAATAGGGTAACTAAGGGTAAATATGATATCAATATTATCCTAACACATGTCCTAATTCTATTGGACAAGTGTAATTCGACCAAAAACAAACTTAGGAATAAAATATGACCATTTAGGCCCACTTGGATTAGATTAGGACATTTATTATTAATTTATTTAAAGAAGGGTTAAAATAGTTAAAAATCAAAGTTTAATAAGTAAATCATTTTTAATATGGGGTTATACATAAGATAAATTCGATTGTAAATATTCATTAGAAAGCTAAAAAGATTTCCTACATGATGGTATTTTATTTGTAATTTTTAGACATCAAATAATTTAATTTATTTATGACACAACGATGATGCAGTAATTATCTTTTTAATGAAATATTGACATAATTGATGTTATAAGCACCAAAATAAATGTAATTTGAGATTTTTTTATGCATTCCACTAATTTTCTAGGTTACTATGATATATTAATGTTGATTTAATCAACTTGGTTCGAACATTTAATTCTGTTATGACTTTCACAAAAATCATATATCAAATAGTGTCAAAATTGACACAAAATAGTTTTTAAATCAAATATTATATTACTAATTGTTATTTTATTCCTAAAAATCTAAGGTTCGGCCAAATGACTTAGATAAGGATATATATATTAATAATAAACAATTTGGGGTTCGTTTGGCATGTTATAGTAAGTGTATTAACCATATAGTGAAAGAAAACAAAAAGACACGGTAAAAGTTAAATTATTTAACTTAGAGTTAAATCTAATTGATAAGGTTAAAATAATACCCTAAACTTGTCTAAATCCTATTGGTTGATAGGATTTCGACCCATCCCCACTTTAGCTTCGAAATAAGACCCTTTTGAACCATTATAAACCGATTTTGACTTTAATATAAAATAATATTTTGAGATATTCCTAAGGTGCCCCTCTCCTCCCCTATAAAAGGACACCTCCTCCCCCTCCTCCTCACACCAATTTGAGCACTAAAGCTCGGCCAACCCCTGCCAATTTATCCTCTCCACTTCCCTAGAAACATCCTAGAGGTTCTGGTCTTCTTCAAAGACCAATTTTAGTGCCCTAAGAGGAGGTCTCAAAGAGGCACTTCAAAGAAGAGGTAATTACCGTTACCAATTCTTTCATCTTTATTTCTTCTTCCACTTCTTCTTCTTAGGTTGTTTAATTATGAAGTAATAACATCAGTATCACTCATATACTGATATGTTATTATAAGTATGAAACAACCCTATTTCACCATCTATCCATCCTACGGAAAAAGAAATCACCGCGCGTGCGTACGTACGGAATACCGTCTCCACGCCGTGGTGTAATCTATTTTCCACCACCACCTTACATGGATGGGTATAATGGTGTAAAGAATAACTATACATAGTTATTACAACATCATATTGATTCTGATATATTGTATAATCCACTCCAATTCAATTCAATATTTATAGAAATGATATCATCGCTCGTGCGTACGTACGGACTACCGTCTCCACGACGCGATGAGATTCATTCTCCATGTTAACCATTTAAGAATGATTATAATGTATATATAAGAAATAATAATGAAATATATGACATTATAAATCTACTGGATTTATGTATATATATACATATGTATGTCATCTACTTACTTCCATTTCAAGACAATAAGGAAAGGAAAACAGCGTTCATGCGTACGTACGGACTACCGTCTCCATGAACGGTGTTTTTCATTTTATTTATCTACCTATTATATATATATATATACTGAATATATATGATATATAAATCATATTTTATATTCTGGAAGTAAGTAAATCATGATATAAGTAATAATGATGTCAAGAACAACAAGTCAAAACACCTAAGATAAATGAAACGATTTTACCCAAAACGCTTCTTTAACATGGAATTTACAAAAGAACGGGTAATATAATGTTATAAGTGAACCATATATGATATCATAACAATGAATATGATTCTTGAATAAGTCAATAACATGATTTAAATCATTATACAGGAGGTCCGGACACTTACAAAGCAAGTCGGACCTAAGGTAAGGGAAATATCACAATCTCATTTTTATCCGAGATTGTTTATTCGTAAGTATTTACTGGGGTGTATTTTATCATCAACATCCATGTTCCCTCAATATGTAATATTGTTTCCATCCACTTGAAATAGTTTAAATCCAATTTTACCCTTAGGTGAGTTTTTAGTAAAGAATATGAAAGGAATCTTTTGTTGTTTTTCCGTACGAGGTACTTTTTGACTTTTCCGACAAAAGTACGAAGAATGTTTTTTTTTAACTTATACGGCATGAATGGATTTTTAAAACATTACTTCAAAGAAGCTTCCTTTACAAGTTTTCAAGTTTATTTTTAATCAACTTCTTTTATTTTAAAGTTGTATGACATGTTATGAAAGGAAAAATGTTTTTGAAGAAGAAAGGATATTTTCCTCAAGAATTCAATTCAAGTGTTTTATCAAAATTATTTTCCATCTAAGATAATAAAGGGTTCTGTTTCTATCCATATTTTTACATTGGTTTGACTATGTTGTGATGGAATTATGTTTATGAATTCCTTTATCATATATGAATTGATTTATGATGTCATGATGTTTCAAGAATCCCATTTTTGTTATGCGATGATGTATGTTTTATGATTATGTGGCACACATAAGAAAGGATTCATTATAAGATGGGTGGGACCTATATCTCCCTCCAATGCATTGGGTAATGATTTTATATCTCATGAGATAGACATGGCTGGAACGGAAGGTTATTTCGGTTCAGTGATACAGGACTGAAACGAGGAGTGAACTCGGTTCAGAAAGGGACTTTGTCCACTAAGATAGTCTTGGCAATGAGTCATGACTAACAAGAAATGATTTTCCATGATTATGTGTGCATGCCACAAAGATTCAAGTTTTATGTTATGATTATGGGGATCTCATTTTCACTTCTATGATTTATTTCATGTTAAGATATTATGATCTCTTTTGCAGGTTTTGATTTTCATAAAGATATGATATGATTTTTATTTCCTTTATTTGCCCTTGCTGAGCATTTGAGCTCACCCTTTAGTTTTTAAAGCCAAGTTTTGGTATTCCCTTTTACTATGTGGGTTTCTATTAAAGAAACTTTCAAATAGTAAACCATTTATAACCCCGACGAATTTCGAGGGCGAAATTCATTTTAAGGGGGGTAGAATGTAACAGCCCAAGATTTTATAAAAAAATATTCTTTTTAATTTTATTAATGTCTTGTGTTGTACGCTACACCAAAAGGAGCTTGCACAACACACATCCTTGACTTGTCTTGCATTACATGCAATCGCGACCTTCCTCGATAGCGTGTGTAGTACGCAATACCGAGTTTCACTAAACAACAATATGCTATAAAAATATTATTAAAACTAGCCGTTATGAATAGTAATAACCACTTTTTGAAATCCAGTAAATCTTATTTTTCAAAATGAACTTTATTTTTGGATTTGGAGTATCGAATTTAGCCTAAGGTGAAATTTTGGTACTTTTCGGATAACTTTCATATTCTGATGAATAGTGAAAATTACTAAATTATAATTAAAAACAACTTTTTTAATCGAAATAATTAATAGTGATAAATCATTAATTTGAGTGGTTTTAAAGTATATTTAGAATATATTTTTACAATTTAATACAATGTTGGTCATTGGATGTAATTTCACATTTAAACTAGACATAAACAAGTGTAAATCTTTTGATAGATATTGTTTCTTAAAAACACGCTATTTGTTTTAACAGCGGGATTTAATTATAAAATTAATTAATGCAACTTTTATGTTATGAATTTGGTAAAATAGACTTCATTTTTGAATTCGGAATATGAAATATAGCTTGGGATGAAATTTTGGCATTGTTCTGAAAAACATCAATTTTTGATGAATAGTGAAACTACTAAGTGGTAGGTTAAAAACTGAATTTTGCATAAAACTTAATTTTACCGCTTCTGTGAATGGAATTTCGAAAATCCGAGAGACACGGTTAATATCAAGGACTAAAATGTGGTTCAATGAGATGAAAATAATTTTTTGGTGAATAGTAACTTTTTACCTTTTTTACCACGGTTAATAGTAAATAGGGTAACTAAGGGTAAATATGATATTAATATTATCCTAACACATGTCCTAATTCTATTGGACAAGTGTAATTCGACCAAAAACAAACTTAGGAATAAAATATGACCATTTAGGCCCACTTGGATTAGATTAGGACATTTATTATTAATTTATTTAAAGAAGGGTTAAAATAGTTAAAAATCAAAGTTTAATAAGTAAAGCATTTTTAATATGGGGTTATACATAAGATAAATTCGATTGTAAATATTCATTAGAAAGCTAAAAAGATTTCCTACATGATGGTATTTTATTTGTAATTTTTAGACATCAAATAATTTAATTTATTTATGACACAACGATGATGCAGTAATTATCTTTTTAATGAAATATTGACATAATTGATGTTATAAGCACCAAAATAAATGTAATTTGAGATTTTTTATGAATTCCACTAATTTTCTAGGTTACTATGATATATTAATGTTGATTTAATCAACTTTGTTCGAACATTTAATTCTGTTATGACTTTCACAAAAATCATATATCAAATAGTGTCAAAATTGACACAAAATAGTTTTTAAATCAAATATTATATTACTAATTGTTATTTTATTCCTAAAAATCTAAGGTTCGGCCAAATGACTTAGATAAGGATATATATATTAATAATAAACAATTTGGGGTTCGTTTGGCATGTTATAGTAAGTGTATTAACCATATAGTGAAAGAAAACAAAAAGACACGGTAAAAGTTAAATTATTTAACTTAGAGTTAAATCTAATTGATAAGGTTAAAATAATACCCTAAACTTGTCTAAATCCTATTGGTTGATAGGATTTCGACCCATCCCCACTTTAGCTTCGAAATAAGACCCTTTTGAACCATTATAAACCGATTTTGACTTTAATATAAAATAATATTTTGAGATATTCCTAAGGTTCCCCTCTCCTCCCCTATAAAAGGACACCTCCTCCCCCTCCTCCTCACACCAATTTGAGCACTAAAGCTCGGCCAACCCCTGCCCATTTATCCTCTCCACTTCCCTAGAAACATCCTAGAGGTTCTGGTCTTCTTCAAAGACCAATTTTAGTGCCCTAAGAGGAGGTCTCAAAGAGGCACTTCAAAGAAGAGGTAATTACCGTTACCAATTCTTTCATCTTTATTTCTTCTTCCACTTCTTCTTCTTAGGTTGTTTAATTATGAAGTAATAACATCAGTATCACTCATATACTGATATGTAATTATAAGTATGAAACAACCCTATTTCACCATCTATCCATCCTACGGAAAAAGAAATCACCGCGCGTGCGTACGTACGGAATACCGTCTCCACGCCGTGGTGTAATCTATTTTCCACCACCACCTTACATGGATGGGTATAATGGTGTAAAGAATAACTATACATAGTTATTACAACATCATATTGATTCTGATATATTGTATAATCCACTCCAATTCAATTCAATATTTATAGAAATGATATCATCGCTCGTGCGTACGTACGGACTACCGTCTCCACGACGCGGTGAGATTCATTCTCCATGTTAACCATTTAAGAATGATTATAATGTATATATAAGAAATAATAATGAAATATATGACATTATAAATCTACTGGATTTATGTATATATATACATATGTATGTCATCTACTTACTTCCATTTCAAGACAATAAGGAAAGGAAAACAGCGTTCATGCGTACGTACGGACTACCGTCTCCATGAACGGTGTTTTTCATTTTATTTATCTACCTATTATATATATATATATACTGAATATATATGATATATAAATCATATTTTATATTCTGGAAGTAAGTAAATCATGATATAAGTAATAATGATGTCAAGAACAACAAGTCAAAACACCTAAGATAAATGAAACGATTTTACCCAAAACGCTTCTTTAACATGGAATTTACAAAAGAACGGGTAATATAATGTTATAAGTGAACCATATATGATATCATAACAATGAATATGATTCTTGAATAAGTCAATAACATGATTTAAATCATTATACAGGAGGTTCGGACACTTACAAAGCAAGTCGGACCTAAGGTAAGGGAAATATCACAATCTCATTTTTATCCGAGATTGTTTATTCGTAAGTATTTACTGGGGTGTATTTTATCATCCACATCCATGTTCCCTCAATATGTAATATTATTTCCATCCACCTACAATTGCTTAAATCCAATTTTACCCTTCTATGAGTTTTTAGTAAAAGAAATGAAAGGAATCTTTTGATGTTTTTCGTACGAGGTACTTTTGACTTTTCCGACCAAAGTACGAAGAATGTTTTTTTTAACTTATACGGCACGAACGGATTTATACTGTTTTATAAAGCCTTATTTTCATGAAGATTCCTCTAAAATATTTCATGACTATTTTCAATAAAATCTCTTTCTTTTAAAATTGCATGATGTTTTGTGAAAAGAAATTGATTTTGAAGAAGAAAGGATATTTTCCTCAAGAATTCAATTCAAGTGTTTTATCAAAATTATTTTCCATATAAGATAATAAAGGGTTCTGTTTCTATCCATATTTTTACATTGATTTGACTATGTTGTGATGGAATTATGTTTATGAATTCCTTTATCTTATATGAATGGTTCTATGATGTCATGTTGTTTAAGAATCCCATTTTTATTACATGGGTTATGCAATGATGTATGATTTATGATTTTGTGGCACACATAAGAAAGGATTCATTAAGAGATGGGTGGGACCTATATCTCATGAGATATTAAATCTTTACCCAATGCATTGGAGGGAGATATAGGTCCCACCCATCTTATAATGAATCCTTTCTTATGTGTGCCACAAAATCATAAATCATACATCATTACATAACCCATGTAATAAAAATGGGATTCTTAAAAAAATGACATCATAAAACCATTCATATAAGATAAAGGAATTCATAAACATAATTCCATCACAACATAGTCAAATCATTGTAAAAATATGGATAGAAACAGAACCCTTTATTATCTTAGATGAAAAATAATTTTGATAAAACACTTGAATTGAATTCTTGAGGAAAATATCCTTTTTTCTTCAAAATCAATTTCTTTTCACAAAACATCATGCAATTTTAAAAGAAAAAGATTTTATTGAAAATAGTCATGAAATATTTTGGAGGAAGGTTCATGAAAATAAGGCTTTATAAAACCGTAAAAATCCGTTCGTGCCGTATAAGTTAAAAAAAACATTCTTCGTACTTTTGTCGGAAAAGTCAAAAAGTACCTCGTACGGAAAAACGACAAAAGATTCCTTTCATATTCTTTACTAAAAACTCACCTAAGGGTAAAATTGGATTTAAACTATTGCAAGTGGATGGAAACAATATTACATATTGAGGGAACATGGATGTGGATGATAAAATACACCCCAGTAAATACTTACGAATAAACAATCTCGGATAAAAATGAGATTGTGATATTTCCCTTACCTTAGGTCCAATTTTCTTCATATGTGTCCGAACCTCCTGTATAATGATTTAAATAATGTCATTGACTTATTACAGAATCATATTCATTGTTATGATATCATATATTGTTCATTTATGACATTATATTACCCGTTCTTTTGTAAATTCCATGTTAAAGAAGCGTTTTGGGTAAAATCGTTTCACTTATCGTAGGTGTTTTGACTTGTTGTTCTTGACATCATTATTACTTATATCATGATTGACTTACTTCCAGAATATAAAATATGATTTATATATCATATATATTCAGTATATATATATATAATAGATAGATAAATAAAATGAAAAACACCGTTCATGGAGACGGTAGTCCGTACGTACGCATGAACGCTGTTTTTCTTTCCTTATTGTCTTGAAATGGAAGTAAGTAGATGACATACATATGTATATATATACATAAATCCAGTAGCTTTATAATGTCATATATTTCATTATTATTTCTTATATATACATTATAATCATTCTTAAATGGTTAACATGGAGAATGAATCTCATCGCGTCGTGGAGACGGTAGTCCGTATGTACGCACGAGCGATGATATCATTTATATAAATATTGAATTGAATTGGAGTGGATTATACAATATATCAGAATAAATATGATGTTTTAATAACTATGTATAGTTATTCTTTACACCATTATACCCATCCATGTAAGGTGGTGGTGGAAAATAGATTACACCACGGCGTGGAGACGGTATTCCGTACGTACGCACGCGCGGTGATTTCTTTTTTCGTAGGATGGATAGATGGTGAAATAGGGTTGTTTCATACTTATAATAACATATCAGTATATGAGTGATACTGATGTTATTACTTCATAATGAAACAACCTAAGAAGAAGAAGTGGAAGAAGAAATAAAGATGAAAGAATTGGTAACGGTAATTACCTCTTCTTTGAAGTGCCTCTTTGAGACCTCCTCTTAGGGCACTAGAATTGGTCTTTGAGGAAGACCGGAACCTCTAGGATGTTGCTAGGGAAGTGGAGAAGAGATTTTGGAAGGGGTTGGCCGAGCTTGAGTGCTCAAATTGGTGTGAGGAGGAGGGGGAGGAGGTGTCCTTTTATAGGGGAGGAGAGGGGCACCTTAGGAATATCTCAAAATATTATTTTATATTAAAGTCAAAATCGGTTTATAATGGTTCCAAAGGGTCTTATTTCGAAGCTAAAGTGGGGATGGGTCGAAATCCTATCAACCAATAGAATTTAGACAAGTTTAGGATATTATTTTAACCTTATCAATTTTATTTAACTCTAAGTTAAATAATTTAACTTTTACCATGTCTTTTTGTTTTCTTTCCCTATATGGTTAATACACTTACTATAACATGCCAAACGAACCCCCAATTGTTTATTATTAATATATATATCCTTATCTAAGTCATGTGGCCGAACCTTAGATTTTTAGGAATACAATAACAATTAATAATATAATATTTGATTTAAAAACTATTTTGTGTCAATTTTGACACTATTTGATATATGATTTTTGTGAAAGTCATAACAGAATTAAATGTTCGAACCAAGTTGATTAAATCAACATTAATATATCATAGTAACCTAGAAAATTAGTGTAATTCATAAAAAATCTCAAATTACATTTATTTTGGTGTTTATAACATCAATTATGTCAATATTTCATTAATAAGATAATTACTGCATCATCGTTGTTTCATAAATAAATTAAATTATTTGATGTCTAAAAATTACAAATAAATTACCATCATGTAAGAAATCTTTTTAGCTTTCTAATGAATATTTACAATCGAATTTATCATATGTATAACTCCATATTAAAAATGATTTACTTATTAAACTTTGATTTTAACTATTTTAACCTTTCTTTAAATAAATTAATAATAAATGTCCTAATCTAATCCAAGTGGGCCTAAATGGTCATATTTTATTCCTAAGTTTGTTTTTGGTCGAATTACACTTGTCCAATAGAATTAGGACATGTGTTAGGGTAATAGTAATATCATATTTACCCTTAGTTACCCTATTTACTATTAACCGCGGTAAAAAAAAGTAAAAAGTTACTATTCACCAAAAAATTATTTTCATCTCATTGAACCACATTTTAGTCCTTGATATTAACCGTGTCTCTCGGATTTTCGAAATTCCATTCACAGAAGCGGTAAAATTAGGTTTTATGCAAAATTCAGTTTTTTTAACCTACCACTTAGTAGTTTTACTATTCATCAAAAATTGATGTTTTTCAGAACAATGCCAAAATTTCATCCCAAGCTATATTTCATATTCCGAATTCAAAAATGAAGTCTATTTTACCAAATTCATAACATAGAAGTTGCATTAATTAATTTTATAATTAAATCCCGCTGTTAAAATAAATAGCGTGTTTTTAGGAAACAATATATATCAAAAGATTGACACTTGATTATGTCTGGTTTAAATGTGAAATTACAACCAATGACCAACATTGTATTAAATTGTAAAAATATATTCTAAATATAATTTAAAACCACTCAAATTAATAATTTATCACTATTAATTATTTCGATTAAAAAAGTTGTTTTTAAATATAATTTAGTAATTTTCACTATTCATCAGAATATGAAAGTTATCCGAAAAGTACCAAAATTTCACCTTAGGCTAAATTCGATACTCCGAATCCAAGAATGAAGTTCATTTTGAAAAATAAGATTTACAGAATTTTAAAAAGTGGTTATTACTATTCATAACGGCTAGTTTTAATAATATTTTTATAGCATATCGTTGTTTAGTGAAACTCGGTATTGCGTACAACACACGCTATCGAGGAAGGTCGCGATTGCGTGTAATGCAAGGCAAGTCAAGGATGTGTGTTGTGCAAGCTCCTTTTGGTGTAGCGTACAACACAAGACATTAATAAAATTAAAAAGAATATTTTTCATAAAATCTCGGGCTGTTACATTCTACCCCCCTTAAAATGAATTTCGCCCTCGAAATTCGTCGGGGTTATAAATGGTCTACTATTCGAAAGTTTCTTTAATAGAAACCCACATCGTAAAAAGGAATATCAAAACCAATCTTTAAAAACAAAAGTATGAAACGTAACGGTTACCCAAATAAACTAATCATTGGGTTTCCACATAGGTGAAAATATGGATATGGAAGAGAAATCTAACCATCATGTTCTGATGGAGAGTGGTAGAGAACATGGCTATGGAAAAGCCAGTAATCACAAATCCATAGATTTGTGATGATATAAGGTACCATCTGATTCATCAGGTATAAGATCACTAGGACAACATTTTTGGTTTTCAATATCATTTCCCCTAAAGTTGAAAATTTGAATTAGAATAAATACTTACTTTATTTTGGTACAATATCACTGTTGTTCGTGCCTTGAACAATTTCCACTTCATCTCTTAAATAACTGAAGTTGAATTTGTTATTCGTGAAGTGTTAGCAGATCATGTGATAGAATGACGGGTCATTCCATCTGTCTCAAACAAAAGGTTAGCAAAAATTATATGCATAAATCGATCTATAGTGAGATTAATCACATATGGTTTCTAAAATGGACTTATACTTCATATATCATACTGCTTAATATCATAAAACTAGTTTCTACTAAACAGGGACTTCCTGTAGGTCAGTGGTAGGCGATAAAGGCCAGTCGCACTTTGGTTGTGGGTTCGATTCCCATAGCCTTGTCCGACGCGATAGGCTGTCGCCCGTCCTGCAGGTTGTCCTTTTTCTAAAACTACATTACTATAACATCCTATCAATAATATCAAAAAAGAACTTCTTTAGGCTTATCCATAATACTGCAGTCCACTCTCATAATATAGTGAAAACAATTACCAGAGATTTAATACCATCGTTGATCCCCATAAGATAAGTCTTGTTGGTCACATTCTAAACATTCAAAGTCCTTAATCATGGATTCTCTTGAATACCTTAGAGAAAACATGAATGCAGTTTAAAGTTAACACTTTCCACATACCAAAATCCTCAAAATTCTATATACTCAAACCATGATATCACTTAGTCCTTATATCAATCATGAGCTCATGAATACAATCAAACATCTCATTATCTTCTTATCCTTTCGTTATGCACTTATCATCTACTTTCCAAAAGTATCTGACTAACCTTTCATGGTTACTGGTACCATTCATCATACACTTTCAAAACTTAAGGAAAGACAGCAGTGTAACAATCCTTAGATGTCTCCTTATTCCATGAGATTACCTATACAACATTACACATGATAATCATGTAATCATTCCACTACATTCTCAAACCATTGACCGAGCTTCAAAAATTCTTTCATCTCACATATCATTTGTAGTCTCTTCATCATCATCCACATAAATACTACCCATATGACCATACTGATTCTCTTCATGAGTCTTTCCCTTAGGGCATTTGTTTGCATAATGCCCATACATTCCACATTTAAAACACTTAACCATTTTTGATGTCGTAGCTATACCATTATCCTCATCCATGGTGTTAACCGACCCTTTTCCTTTGCACTTACTTGCTTTGTGTCCTTATTTTCCACACCCAAAGCATCTTCCAGTTCCCTTGAAACATTCTCCTTGATGCCTCTTCCCACATGATTTACATAGGGGAAATTGAACTTTCTTTCCTCTATGATCATCATGGAACTCCATCTTTCTCTTATTAGTCGAGTCAGGAAACTTACCAAATTTTACTTTATTGATCATGTTGTGAGATTGCTGATTCGGCATAATAATGATGTTTGGACATCCAAATCCCATTTCATTTGGTTGCTCATGAAGAATATCATTCCATTGTCCATCATATCCTCCATTATTGTGAATCATCTTGTTTCCAGCCATTTTCTAAAACCCAAACAGAATAGTGTTAGATGCAAAAATCGTAATAAAGGGGGAGTAACTTAAATATCTATCATCTTTGGTTTAATCTAATATCGTTAACATAGTTCTAGAACTATATCCTATACGTATACTTATCCATAGGGGCATCCCTAGACATACCTTAGAAATATCTCTAGGGATCTTACTAACGTTTTCGCGTCCTAGTTTCCAAAGGTTGACTAAACCTTTCCTCTGATACCAACTGTAGAGACCCGAAGCCTGACGTACATGAACATTACATTACTTTTGCGGAATACTTAATACATAACAAAAATACACACACAAGGATCGTAATAGTTTAGTGTCTTTGGAAACTCGGAACGTAATCTTCTAATCCTGGTGAAAGATCTTCAAAATCTCCCACAAAGATCTTCATTTTTTTTACCTAAAACCTTTCTTTATATCCTGGGGAAAAGAAAACATAAAAGGGTGAGCTCAAATGCTCAGTAAGGGTAAACCAAAGAAATATCAATCATATAATTTTCATAAGAACATAACATTTTTGGAAATCTTAACCTGCAAAAGAGAGCATAATTTCATAACATGGGATAAATCATAGTAGTGAAAATGAAACCATCACATAAAACATTACTCATTGTGGCATACACACATAATCATAGAGAATCATTTCTTGTTAGTCAAGACTCATTGCCAAGACTATCTTAGTGGACAAAGTCCCTTTCTGAATCGAGTAATCCTCGTTTCAGTCCTGTTTCACTGAACCGGTATAACCTACCATTCCAGCCATGTCTATCTCATGAGATATGAAATCTTTACCCAATGCATTGGAGGGAGATATAGGTCCCACCCATCTCTTAATGAATCCTTTCTTATGTGTGCCACAAAATCATAAATCATACATCATTGCATAACCCATGTAATAAAAATGGGATTCTTAAACAACATGACATCATAGAACCATTCATATAAGATAAAGGAATTCATAAACATAATTCCATCACAACATAGTCAAATCATTGTAAAAATATGTATAGAAACAGAACCCTTTATTATCTTATATGGAAAATAATTTTGATAAAACACTTGAATTGAATTCTTGAGGAAAATATCCTTTCTTCTTCAAAATCAATTTCTTTTCACAAAACATCATGCAATTTTAAAAGAAAGATATTTTATTGAAAATAGTCATGAAATATTTTAGAGGAATCTTCATGAAAATAAGGCTTTATAAAACAGTATAAATCCGTTCGTGCCGTATAAGTTAAAAAAAACATTCTTCGTACTTTGGTCGGAAAAGTCAAAAGTACCTC
Organism: Viscum album; assembly: GCA_963277665.1. Lineage (NCBI taxonomy): Eukaryota > Viridiplantae > Streptophyta > Magnoliopsida > Santalales > Viscaceae > Viscum > Viscum album. The sequence continues at coordinate 935,568,401 of OY728132.1, forward strand.
GTACGAAAAACATCAGAAGATTCCTTTCATTTCTTTTACTAAAAACTCATAGAAGGGTAAAATTGGATTTAAACAATTGTAGGTGGATGGAAATAATATTACATATTGAGGGAACATGGATGTGGATGATAAAATACACCCCAGTAAATACTTACGAATAAACAATCTCGGATAAAAATGAGATTGTGATATTTCCCTTACCTTAGGTCCGATTTGCTTTGTTCGTGTCCGAAGCTCCTGTATAATGGTTTAAATAATGTTATTGACTTATTCCAGAATCATACATATTGATATGAGATCATATATGGTCATATTATTAGCTTCTTGTTAGTAATATTTCATTGTTACTTGTTACTCGGGTCTTTATAACTTTTTGTTCTTATGCGTGTTTTGTCGAATAAATTCTTATTCTTATCTTTAGGTTATAGATAATTCATTTCCAGAATGGTATTAGTGTATTATATACCATATTCATTCATTCAATTCATTTATACAATCATTATGAAATGAAGATCATGTAGAACGAGTCGCATCACATCGTGGAGACGGTATTCCGTACGTACGCACGAGTGATGATATCGTTCCTATGATCGTGGAATTGTATTGGAGTATATATATATATTATTTCAGTATCAATATTACTTAATAATAATCATATATAGTTACTCATTACACCATTATACCCATCCTTGTAAGGTGATGGTGGAAAATAGATTACACCACGGCGTGGAGACGGTATTCCGTACGTACGCACGCGCGGTGATTTCATTTTTCCGTAGGATGGATAGAAGGTGAATTAGGGATGTTTCATATTTATAATAACATATCAGTATGTAAGTAATACTGATGTTATTACTTTATCATGAAACAACTAAATAAGAAGAAGTTGAAGACGAAAGAAATTGAAAAGATCGGTAATGGATATTACCTCTTCTTTGGAACGCCTCTTTGAATCCTCCACTTAGGGAACTAAGAGTGGTCTTTGGAGAAGACCAGGACCTCTAGGACTATTCTAGGGAAGTGGAGAGGGGAAAATGGCAGGGGTTGGCCGAGCTTGAGTGCTCAATTTGGTGTGAGGAGGAGGGGGAGGAGGTGCCCTTTTATAAGGGAGGAGAGGGGCACCTTAGGAATATCTCAAAATATTATTTTATATTAAAGTCAAAATTGGTTTATAATGGTTCCAAAGGGTCTTATTTCGAAGCTAAAGTGGGGATGGGTCGAAATCCTATCAACCAATAGAATTTAGACAAGTTTAGGGTATTATTTTAACCTTATCAATTAGATTTAACTCTAAGTTAATTAATTTAACTTTTACCGTGTCTTTTTGTTTTCTTTCACTATATGGTTAATACACTTACTATAACATGCCAAACGAACCCCAAATTGTTTATTATTAATATATATATCCCTATCTAAGTCATTTGGCCGAACCTTAGATTTTTAGGAATACAATAACAATTAATAATATAATATTTGATTTAAAAACTATTTTGTGTCAATTTTGACACTATTTGATATATGATTTTTGTGAAAGTCATAACAGAATTAAATGTTCAAAACAAGTTGATTAAATCAACATTAATATATCATAGTAAACTAGAAAATTAGTGGAATTCATAAAAAATCTCAAATTACATTTATTTTGGTGTTTATAACATCAATTATGTCAATATTTCATTAATAAGATAATTACTGCATCATCGTTGTGTCATAAATAAATTAAATTATTTGGTGTCTAAAAATTACAAATAAAATACCATCAGGTAGGAAATCTTTTTAGCTTTCTAATGAATATTTACCATCGAATTTATCTTATGTATAACCCCATATTAAAAATGATTTACTTATTAAACTTTGATTTTAACTATTTTAACCCTTCTTTAAATAAATTAATAATAAATGTCCTAATCTAATCCAAGTGGGCCTAAATGGTCATATTTTATTCCTAAGTTTGTTTTTGGTCGAAATACACTTGTCCAATAGAATTAGGACATGTGTTAGGGTAATAATAATATCATCTTTACCCTTAATTACCCTATTTACTATTAACCGCGGTAAAAAAAAGTAAAAAAGTTACTATTCACCAAATATTATTTTCATCTCATTGAACCACATTTTAGTCCTTGATATTAACCGTGTCTGTCGGATTTTCGAAATTCCATTCACAGAAGCGGTAAAATTATGTTTTATGCAAAATTCAGTTTTTAACCTACCACTTAGTGGTTTCACTATTCATCAAAAATTGAAGGTTTTCAGAAAAATGCCAAAATTTCATCCTAAGCTATATTTCATATTCCGAATTCAAAAATGAAATCTATTTAACCAAATTCATAACATAGAAGTTGCATTAATTAATTTTATAATTAAATCCCGCTGTTAAAACAAATAGCGTGTTTTTAAGAAACAATATCTATCAAAAGATTGACACTTGATTATGTCTGGTTTAAATGTGAAATTACAACCAATGACCAACATTGTATTAAATTGTAAAAATATATTCTAAATATACTTTAAAACCACTCAAATTAATGATTTATCACTATTAATTATTTCGATTAAAAAAGTTGTTTTTTAATTATAATTTAGTAATTTTCACTATTCATCAGAATATGAAAGTTATCCGAAAAGTACCAAAATTTCACCTTAGGCTAAATTCGATACTCCGAATCCAAAAATGAAGTCCATTTTGAGAGTTAAAATTTCTAAAATTTAAAAATTGGTTATTACTATTTATTACGGCTAGTTTTAATAATATTTTAATAGCATATCATTGTTTCTTGAAACTCAGGATTACGTACCACACACGCTATCGAGGAAGGTTGCAATTGCGTGTAATGCAAGGCAAGTCAAGGATGCGTGTTGTGCAAGCTCCTTTTGGGGTAGAGTATAACACAAGACATTAATAAAATTAAAAAGAATATTTTTTATAAAATCTTGGGCTGTTACATTCTACCCCCCTTAAAATGAATTTCGCCCTCGAAATTCGTCGGGGTTATAAATGGTTTACTATTTGAAAGTTTCTTTAATAGAAACCCACATCGTAAAAGGGAATACCAAAACTTGGCTTTAAAAACTAAAGTATGAAATGTAACGATTACCCAAATAAACTAATCACTGGGTTTCCACATAGGTGAAAATATGGATATGGAAGAGAAATCTAACCATCATGTTCTGATGGAGAGTGGTAGAGAACATGGCTATGGAAAAGGCAGTAATCACAAATCCATAGATTTGTGATGATATAAGGTACCATCTTATTCATCAGGTATAAGATCACTAGGACGACATTTTTGGTTTTCAAGATCATTTCCCTAAAGTTGAAAATGTGAATTAGAATAAATACTTACTTTATTTTGGTACAATCTCACTGTTGTTCATGCCTTGAACAATTTCCACTTCATCTCTTAAATAAATGAAGTTAAATTTGTCATTCATGAAGTGTTAGCAGATCATGTGATAGAATGACGGGTCATTCCATCTGTCTCAAACAAAAGATTAGCAAAAATTATATGCATAAGTCGATCTATAGTGAGATTAATCATATATGGTTCCTAAAATGGACTTATACTTCATATATCATACTGCTTAATATAATAAAACTAGTTTCTACTAAACAGGGACTTCCTGTAGGTCAGTGGTAGGCGATAAAGGCCAGTCGCACTTCGGTTGTGGGTTCGATTCCTACAGCCTTGTCCGAAGCGATGGGCTGTCGCCCGTCCTGCAGGTTGTCCCTTTTTCTAAAACTACGTTACTATAACATCCCATCAATAATATCGAGAAAACTTCTATCCTTAAACAATACTAACTTATGTCCAACATAATCCATTCCAATCTTTAGGTTTATCCATAATACTGCAGTCCACTCTCATAACATAGTGAAAACGATTACCAGAGATTTAATACCATCGTTGATCCCCATATATCATAAGATATATTTTGTTGGTCACATTTCAAACATTCAAAGTCCTTAATCGTGTATTCTCTTGAATACCTTAGTGAAAACATGAGTGCAGTTAAAAGTTAACACTTTCCACATACCAAAATCCTCAAAATTATTTATACTCAAACCATGATATCACTTAGTCCTTATATCAATCATGAGCTCATGAATACTATCAAACATTTAATTTTCTCCTTATCCCTTTATTATGCGCATATCATCTAAATTCCAAAAATATCTGAATAACCTTTCATGGATACTGGTAACATTAATCATACACTTTCAAAACACAAGGAAAGACAACAGTGTAACAATCCATAGATGTCTCTTTATTCCAAAATTACACATGATAAACATGTAATCATTCCACTACATTCTCAAACCATTGACCGAGCTTCAAAAATTCTTTCATCTCACATATCATTTGTAGTCTCTTCATCATCATCCACATAAATACTACCCATATGGCCATACTGATTCTCTTCATGAGTCTTTCCCTTAGGGCATTTGTTTGCATAATGCCCATACATTCCACATTTAAAACACTTAACCATTTTTGATGTCGTAGCAATACCATTATCCTCATCCATGGTGTTAACCGACCCTTTTTCCTTTGCACTTACTTGCTTTGGGTCCTTCTTTTCCACACCCAAAGCATCTTCCAGTTCCCTTGAAACATTCTCCTTGATGCCTCTTCCCACATGATTTACATAGGGGAAATTGAACTTTCTTTCCTCTATGATCATCATGGAACTCCATCTTTCTCTTATTTGTCGAGTCAGGAAACTTACCAAATTTTACTTTATTGATCATATTGTGAGATTGCTGATTTGGCAAAATAATGATGTTTGGACATCCAAATCCCATTTCATTTGGTTTCTCATGAAGAATATCATTCCATTGTCCATCATATCCTCCATTATTGTGAATCATCTTGTTTCCATCCATTTTCTAAAACCCAAACAGAATAGTGTTAGATGAAAAAATCATAATAAAGGGGGAGTAACTTAAATATCTATCATCTTTGGTTTAATCTAATATCGTTACCATAGTTCTAGGACTATATCCTATATGTATACTTATCCTTAGGGGCATCCCTAGACATACCTTATAAATATCTCTAGGGATCTTACTAACGTTTTCGCGTCCTAGTTTCCAAAGGTTGACTAAACCTTTCCTCTGATACCAACTGTAGAGACCCGTAGCCTGACGTACATGGACATTACATTACTTTTGCGGAATACTTAATACATAAAAAAAATACACACACAAGGATCGTAATAGTTTAGTGTCTTTGGAAACTCGGAACGTAATCTTCTAATCCTGGTGAAAGATCTTCAAAATCTCCCACAAAGATCTTCCTTTTTTTTTACCTAAGACCTTTCTTTATATCCTGGGAAAAAGAAAACATAAAAAGGGTGAGCTCAAATGCTCAGTAAGGGTAAACAAAAGAAATATCAATCACATAATTTTCATAAGATCATAACATTTTTGGAAATCTTAACCTGCAAAAGAGAGCATAATTTCATAACATGGGATAAATCATAGTAGTGAAAATGAAACCCTTACTTAAAACATTACTCATTGTGGCATACACACATAATCATAGGGAATAATTTCTTGTTAGTCAAGACTCATTGCCAAGACTATCTTAGTGGACAAAGTCCCTTTCTGAATCGAGTAATCCTCGTTTCAGTCCTGTTTCACTGAACCGGTATAACCTACCATTCCAGCCATGTCTATCTCATGAGATATGAAATCTTTACCCAATGCATTGGAGGGAGATATAGGTCCCACCCATCTCTTAATGAATCCTTTCTTATGTGTGCCACAAAATCATAAATCATACATCATTGCATAACCCATGTAATAAAAATGGGATTCTTAAACAACATGACATCATAGAACCATTCATATAAGATAAAGGAATTCATAAACATAATTCCATCACAACATAGTCAAATCAATGTAAAAATATGTATAGAAACAGAACCCTTTATTATCTTATATGGAAAATAATTTTGATAAAACACTTGAATTGAATTCTTGAGGAAAATATCCTTTCTTCTTCAAAATCAATTTCTTTTCACAAAACATCATGCAATTTTAAAAGAAAGAGATTTTATTGAAAATAGTCATGAAATATTTTAGAGGAATCTTCATGAAAATAAGGCTTTATAAAACAGTATAAATCCGTTCGTGCCGTATAAGTTAAAAAAAACATTCTTCGTACTTTGGTCGGAAAAGTCAAAAGTACCTCGTACGAAAAACATCAAAAGATTCCTTTCATTTCTTTTACTAAAAACTCATAGAAGGGTAAAATTGGATTTAAACAATTGTAGGTGGATGGAAATAATATTACATATTGAGGGAACATGGATGTGGATGATAAAATACACCCCAGTAAATACTTACGAATAAACAATCTCGGATAAAAATGAGATTGTGATATTTCCCTTACCTTAGGTCCGACTTGCTTTGTAAGTGTCCGAACCTCCTGTATAATGATTTAAATCATGTTATTGACTTACTCAAGAATCATATTCATTGTTATGATATCATATATGGTTCACTTATAACATTATATTACCCGTTCTTTTGTAAATTCCATGTTAAAGAAGCGTTTTGGGTAAAATCGTTTCATTTATCTTAGGTGTTTTGACTTGTTGTTCTTGACATCATTATTACTTATATCATGATTTACTTACTTCCAGAATATAAAATATGATTTATATATCATATATATTCAGTATATATATATATATAATAGGTAGATAAATAAAATGAAAAACACCGTTCATGGAGACGGTAGTCCGTACGTACGCATGAACGCTGTTTTCCTTTCCTTATTGTCTTGAAATGGAAGTAAGTAGATGACATACATATGTATATATATACATAAATCCAGTAGATTTATAATGTCATATATTTCATTATTATTTCTTATATATACATTATAATCATTCTTAAATGGTTAACATGGAGAATGAATCTCATCGCGTCGTGGAGACGGTAGTCCGTACGTACGCACGAGCGATGATATCATTTCTATAAATATTGAATTGAATTGGAGTGGATTATACAATATATCAGAATCAATATTATGTTGTAATAACTATTTATAGTTATTCTTTACACCATTATACCCATCCATGTAAGGTGGTGGTGGAAAATAGATTACACCACGGCGTGGAGACGGTATTCCGTACGTACGCACGCGCGGTGATTTCTTTTTCCGTAGGATGGATAGATGGTGAAATAGGGTTGTTTAATACTTATAATAACATATCAGTATATGAGTGATACTGATGTTATTACTTCATAATGAAACAACCTAAGAAGAAGAAGTGGAAGAAGAAATAAAGATGAAACAATTGGTAACGGTAATAACCTCTTCTTTGAAGTGCCTCTTTGAGACCTCCTCTTAGGGCACTAGAATTGGTCTTTGAGGAAGACCAGAACCTCTAGGATGTTTCTAGGGAAGTGGAGAAGGGATTTTGGCAGGGGTTGGCCGAGCTTGAGTGCTCAAATTGGTGTGAGGAGGAGGGGGAGGAGGTGTCCTTTTATAGGGGAGGAGAGGGGCACCTTAGGAATATCTCAAAATATTATTTTATATTAAAGTCAAAATCGGTTTATAATGGTTCAAAAGGGTCTTATTTCGAAGCTAAAGTGGGGATGGGTCGAAATCCTATCAACCAATAGGATTTAGACAAGTTTAGGGTATTATTTTAACCTTATCAATTAGATTTAACTCTAAGTTAAATAATTTAACTTTTACCGTGTCTTTTTGTTTTCTTTCACTATATGGTTAATACACTTACTATAACATGCCAAACGAACCCCAAATTGTTTATTATTAATATATATATCCTTATCTAAGTCATTTGGCCGAACCTTAGATTTTTAGGAATAAAATAACAATTAATAATATAATATTTGATTTAAAAACTCTTTTGTGTCAATTTTGACACTATTTGATATATGATTTTTTTGAAAGTCATAACAGAATTATATGTTCGAACCAAGTTGATTAAATCAACAATAATATATCATAGTAACCTAGAAAATTAGTGGAATTCATAAAAAATCTCAAATTACATTTATTTTGGTGCTTATAACATCAATTATGTCAATATTTCATTAAAAAGATAATTACTGCATCATCGTTGTGTCATAAATAAATTAAATTATTTGATGTCTAAAAATTACAAATAAAATACCATCATGTAGGAAATCTTTTTAGATTTCTAATGAATATTTACAATCGAATTTATCTTATGTATAACCCCATATTAAAAATGATTTACTTATTAAACTTTGATTTTTAACTATTTTAACCCTTCTTTAAATAAATTAATAATAAATGTCCTAATCTAATCCAAGTGGGCCTAAATGGTCATATTTTATTCCTAAGTTTGTTTTTGGTCGAATTACACTTGTCCAATAGAATTAGGACATGTGTTAGGATAATATTAATATCATATTTACCCTTAGTTACCCTATTTACTATTAACCGTGGTAAAAAAGGTAAAAAGTTACTATTCACCAAAAAATTGTTTTCATCTCATTGAACCACATTTTAGTCCTTGATATTAACCGTGTCTCTCGGATTTTCGAAATTCCATTCACAGAAGCGGTAAAATTATGTTTTATGCAAAATTCAGTTTTTAACCTACCACTTAGTAGTTTCACTATTCATCAAAAATTGATGTTTTTCAGAACAATGCCAAAATTTCATCCCAAGCTATATTTCATATTCCGAATTCAAAAATGAAGTCTATTTTACCAAATTCATAACATAAAAGTTGCATTAATTAATTTTATAATTAAATCCCGCTGTTAAAACAAATAGCGTGTTTTTAAGAAACAATATCTATCAAAAGATTGACACTTGTTTATGTCTAGTTTAAATGTGAAATTACATCCAATGACCAACATTGTATTAAATTGTAAAAATATATTCTAAATATACTTTAAAACCACTCAAATTAATGATTTATCACTATTAATTATTTCGATTAAAAAAGTTGTTTTTAATTATAATTTAGTAATTTTCACTATTCATCAGAATATGAAAGTTATCCGAAAAGTACCAAAATTTCACCTTAGGCTAAATTCGATACTCCAAATCCAAAAATAAAGTTCATTTTGAAAAATAAGATTTACTGGATTTCAAAAAGTGGTTATTACTATTCATAACGGCTAGTTTTAATAATATTTTTATAGCATATTGTTGTTTAGTGAAACTCGGTATTGCGTACTACACACGCTATCGAGGAAGGTCGCGATTGCATGTAATGCAAGACAAGTCAAGGATGTGTGTTGTGCAAGCTCCTTTTGGTGTAGCGTACAACACAAGACATTAATAAAATTAAAAAGAATATTTTTTTATAAAATCTTGGGCTGTTACATTCTACCCCCCTTAAAATGAATTTCGCCCTCGAAATTCGTCGGGGTTATAAATGGTTTACTATTTGAAAGTTTCTTTAATAGAAACCCACATAGTAAAAGGGAATACCAAAACTTGGCTTTAAAAACTAAAGTATGAAATGTAACGATTACCCAAATAAACTAATCACTGGGTTTCCACATAGGTGAAAATATGGATATGGAAGAGAAATCTAACCATTATGTTCTGATGGAGAGTGGTAGAGAACATGGCTATGGAAAATCCAGTAATCACAAATCCATAAATTTGTGACGATCTAAGGTACCATCTGATTCATCAGGTATAAGATCACTAGGACAACATTTTTTGTTTCCAAGATCATTTCCCTAAAGTTGAAAATTTGAATTAGAATAAATACATACTTTATTTTGATACAATCTCACTGTTGTTCGTGCCTTTAACAATTTCCACTTCATCTCTTAAATAAATGAAGTTGAATTTGTTATTCGTGAAGTGTTAGCAGATCATGTGATAGAATGACGGGTCATCCCATCTGTCTCAAAAGGTTAGCAAAATCTATATACATAAGTCGATCTATAGTGGGATTAATCATATATGGTTCCTAAAATGGACTTATACTTCATATATCATACTGCTTAATATAATAAAACTAGTTTCTACTAAACAGGGACTTCCTGTAGGTCAGTGGTAGGCGATAAAGGCCAGTCGCACTTCGGTTGTGGGTTCAATTCCTACAGCCTTGTCCGAAGCGATGGGCTGTCGCCCGTCCTGCAGGTTGTCCCTTTTTCTAAAACTAAGTTACTATAACATCCCTTCAATAATATCGAAAAAACTTCTATCCTTAAACAATACTAACTTATGTCCAACATAATTCATTCCAATCTTTAGGCTTATCCATAATACTGCAGTCCATTCTCATAACATAGTGAAAACGATTACCAGAGATTTAATACCATCGTTGATCCCCATATATCATAAGATATATCTTGTTGGTCACATTCCAAACATTCAAAGGCCCTAATCTTGTAATCTCTTGAATACCCATTGAACCTTAGTGAAAACATGAATGCAGTTAAAAGTTAACACTTCTCACATACCGAAATCCTCAAAATTCTATATACTCAAACCATGATATCACTTAGTCCTTATATCAATCATGAGCTCATGAATACTATCAAACATTTAATTTTCTCCTTATCCCTTCATTATGCGCATATCATCTACATTCCAAAAATATCTGAATAACCTTTCATGGATACTGGTAACATTAATCATACACTTTCAAAACACAAGGAAAGACAACAGTGTAACAATCCTCAGATGTCTCTTTATTCCATAGTACCATGAGATTTCTTATACAACATTACACATGATAAACATGTAATCATTCCACAACATTCTTAAACCATTGATCGAGCTTCAACAATTCTTTCATCTCACATATCATTTGTAGTCTCTTCATCATCATCCACATAAATACTACCCATATGACCATACTGATTCTCTTCATGAGTCTTTCCCTTAGGGCATTTGTTTGCATAATGCCCATACATTCCACATTTAAAACACTTAACCATTTTTGATGTCGTAGCAATACCATTATCCTCATCCATGGTGTTAACCGACCCTTTTCCTTTGCACTTACTTGCTTTGTGTCCTTCTTTTCCACACCCAAAGCA